>CM062804.1:190570868-192058599 GCA_031772625.1 Pinus tabuliformis
TACAAATGGTTGCTTGATGAAGGGAATTTTGGTAGTAAGCACCACACCCATCTAGCCAAAGGAAAGGGTAAGTCAACGAAGAAGGAAAGTCAAAATTAACCTCCATCTCTTGATGAAGGGAAGATTGGTAGTAACCACCAGGGTCTTATACTCAAAGGAAAGGGTAAGCCAACACAAAAGGAAATTCATAATCAAATGAGTATCTTTACTAGAAAAATAAAGGAAAATGTGATGGATTTGAATCAATTAAAATGAATTGAAATAAGAAAACATGTCACTATTGTGGGAAGGTAGGACATCTAAAGAAAACTTATTTCAAGAAGAGTGATGACTTGGAACATAAAGTTGAAATGCTTGAAAACATGTTAGCTACCAAATTAATTAGTCAATTTGTTGAAAAAATTAACTTTTTAGTCGAAACTCAAGCACTACATGCTCACATCATGCAAAATGAATGGGACATTGATTTTGGTTGCACTCAACATATAACAAAGATCATTTCTTTATTTTTTTTCATTGACAAGGTTGTTGAAAAAAAGATCTACTCGGTGGATGATTTTGTTCTTGATATTAATGGTCATGGTAATGTCCCTTGTCAACATGGAAAAGTATTGAATGTGTCTCATGTGCCTCGCTTAAGCATAAATCTATTGTTAGTTTCTTAATTGACACAAACTAGTAAAATTGTTGATTTTTGGACAAATTAGTTCATTTTTGAATATCTGAAGAGGGATTGATTGTTTGTCACCACATGAGTTCTTAACTCAACTGATGGAATGTATAAGTTTTGTGACTTGTCTCAACCCAACTATGAACCAAATTATATTGTGACATAGACCAATGGTTGGAGTTGTCTATGGCATGAAAAAATCAGACATATGAATTTTCAAAGCATTGAGGCAATGGTGACAAAAAATATGGCTAATGGCCTACTAAAGGCTCTTCCACCTAATGGAGTATATGAGGATTTGTGCATGGAAAACATCATTAGGCACCTTTTCACTCTAGGAAATTCTGGCATGCACAGACACCGCTATAACTTGTTCACAATGATTTTTGTTTCATAAATAAGCTTTCATTGGGAGGAGTTGTTATCGCCCTGGAGACAGTTCTTGGTTGCAAGGGAACTAGTGCCCAGGATATCTAAAAGAACTTATAAATATTAAAAAAAAATGGTTGGAGAGTGGTGCCACAAGAGCTGCAATGACTTCTCTAGTTCAAAAGCCTATCTTTCAAAACTACAATGGAAAAACACAATGAGGATTGTAGAGTTCTAAACTAAAGAGTTGACTAGAGGAAAGATAAATAAGGATAGGGTTTTAGCTTAGGCATTTAATAATTTGAACTTCAACTCTATAAAAAGAAGGGTGAGAAGAATGAGAAACTACAAATGAGTTTTTGGGAAATGGAGCACTTATTAAGGGATTTAAATTAAAACTAAAGTACTAATAAGTAAATTCACAGTCTTAAATTTAAATATCCCTGCTGCATCGCACACTATTTTAATAGAAGAACAACATATAAGAAATGAAACACATAGGAAGGAAAAAAAAGTCTGCAACTTGGCCCAAAGATGGAATCAAAATTGGCTTTTATTCTTCAATCTCAGAGAGATATTTCTTCAATACATTTTCCTAGGAATCCAGGCTCTGAACCCTTGCACTATCTTCTCCTTGGTCTTTTATTTTCCTTTAGAATTAACTACCAAAAATTAGTTTTAAAAACTAAGTGAGTTGACAGTTATAAATTTGTCTTCACTTTACAAATGAATTTGCAATATTGAATTGTATTTAATATTTTTGCACCAAGAGGCGCTCTACAACCCAGTATATGAGGGAGATGTTGTCACGTAATGTTAAATTAAAAAATATGTAATGTTACATTAACAAATATTAAAAAAATATGTGTCAGCTAATATATATTGTATATGCTGAAGATATGTGTAACGTTACTTTAAAATAAAAAAAATTAATTAATTAAAACTAGCCTAGATTCATCTTAACTCCAGATCTATTAAGCGCTGAGAGGGATCAAATCTCTCGAGGTGAAAACCTATTTTTTGAGTGCAAAACTTGAGGAAATGCTTATATTACCCATGGGCCATACATACAAACTGTAGATTTCATCACTTACTTTCTGTCGTCTCAGAAATAAAGTCAAAAATGTAATGTTTAAATGCACTTTTAGGGAGTGTTATTTTTAAACTTGTCAATTATAACAAAGTGATTATCATCCAGTTATTATTATAATTTGTTGTATACATTTTATATTGGTAAAATTAACTATGGATATTCATATTCATTAAATATTTAATTAATTTATAATATGAAGGTAAGTATTATTTAAAAGGCGTAGTTTTTTGTGCTTTCTTTAGTTTTGTTTTGTTAGAAGTGAACAAATTACAAATTATTCCAGCTCATTAATGAAAAGAATTTAAGAACAAAAAAGTTTATAAACTCTAATTACTTTAATTTAAGAGTTAAGAGGTTGAAAATAGATCTAAGAGTTAAGTATATTTTACTTATTAATACCTTATGGATATAAATGTATATTCATACTATATTCAATTAATAATAGTTCACTAATCACTCTTTATTACTGTAATTGGATATAATTTACTATGATTATTTAAGAGTTAAGTATATTTGATAAAGAGTTAAGTATATATATATATTTTAGTAGGTAAGACCCATAGGGGATTTGAGCCAGTGACCTATCACATGGAGTGCCCTAACAATGCACCCTTTCACCATCAATCCAAAGCCCCATGGGCTATATTATAATAACATATAATATAATAAATAGTTACGTTTTTAATTTTAAAATTTGAAATAGTTTTTAGTTAATATTTTTTTAAATAAATTTAAAAGTGAAGGAATTATAAATTCTTTTCATAAAGAGTTTATTATATTATATATTATAATAATATATAATATAGCAAATAATTGTATTTTAAATTTTAAATTTTAAAATTTGAATTAGTTTTAGTTAATTTCTTTTCAAATAAATTTAAAAATTCCATTTAAAAATTCAAAGTTATAATGTAAGTGGCCCTTTTTTTATATAGAAATAGGTATATTCATATTATATCTTTTCCTTTGGAAAAATTTGGGAATATCAACCCCGAAGGGAATCTTTTAAACCCTGTCGGCCAAACTAGTAGGGCCTAATCCCAAAGGCGTCGAAGAGAATTGGCCCTGTGACCTCCCGATTGGCAAGGTACTTAACAATGAGGACTCAACCAATTGAGCTGACCCTTGGGGCTTATATTCATATTATATTTATTTATACTTATATTATATATAGGTATTTGTATTTTTTTCTATGATAATTATAGAAAGAATTTTTCCCACAACAATATGTATTTGTTGTTTTTGAGATTTTTTTTTTTTTTGGAAAATTAATTCATTGCATTGATTTCAATGAATACTATTATAGGCATTAGTTAAATCATTTTTTAATTAACTATTTACATTGATTTCAGTGTATATTAATGGATGCATTAGTTTAAGCGTGAATGAATTAATTGTTTGCATTGATTTCAGTGAATACTATTGGATTTCTTTGATTTGAATATATATCAATGGATTGCATTTAATTTTGTTATATAGGGGCATAATGGAAAATGAGACAAAGCATAATATTGGAGAACAAAGAGCACGACTAGAAATACAATTGGTGAAAGTGCCACTTGACCAGTTAAAGGAATATGGACAAAAAAATGTTGAATGACAAAGAGCATATCGACAAAGAATGTCACAACAAATGACAATTGAACAACAACAAATACAAAGACAAAAAAATGATGAACGACAGAGAGCGTATCGATAAAGAAAGGCACAATAGATGACAAATGCACAACATGAAGAACAAAAAAATCAAAATTCTGCATGACAAAGGGCATGTCGAGAAATAGAGGAACGATAGATGATAACTGAGAAACATCAAGAACAAGGAAAACAAAATTTGGAAATTGCCAAAAAAGAAAATTCTGTGAGAAAAAGAAGTCTATCTCTGATGAATAATATTGGAGAACAAATAGCGCGACCAGAAATACAATTGGTGAAAGTGCCACTTGACCAGCTAAAGGAAAATGGACACAAAAAAGAGCACATCAACAAAGAATTTCACAACAAATGACAATTGAACAACAACAAATACAAAGAAAAAAAGTGTTGAACGAGAGAGAGAATATTGAAAAAGAATGGCACAACAAATGACAAATGCATAACATCAAGGAAAAAAAAAAAAATCAAAATTCTACATGACAAAGGGCATGTCAAGAAACAGAGGAACAATGGATGATAACTAAGAAACATCAAGAACAAGGAAAACAAAATTTGAAACTTGAAGAAAAAGAAAATTCTGTGAGAAAAAGAAGTCTATCTCTGATGAATAAAAATAATGCAAAGAGAGAAATCCTATGAAGAAAAGAAGAGTAGCTCTAAGTGAAAAAAATGATGCAATAAATATGGACATAGAGCCACTTGAAGAAATTCAAATTGAGCATGATACATCTGATACATTTGAAGATATGAATATTATACATCGAAGATTTCGTGATAGGATTGATCGATTGGCTGATGTTCAAATTTGTCATGTGTGTGAGGAGTCATATGCTGGAATTCAAGTGTTCAATACAAATACAAGTCAAATATGTATGAGATGTCGAAGAGAGGGAAACCATCATAGATTTTCATTTGAGAATCATATGGATCTAGGAGAGCAACCTCAAGTCCTTAAAGTGCTCACACAAGTTGAAGAGATGTTAATAGCACGTGCAAGTCCAATTTTGCAAGTTATGCATTCAATAGGTGGACAATACAAATATAGAGGAAACACCATTAGTTTCCCACAAGAAATTAAAGATGTTTCCCACACATTACCTCGACATATTCAAGACTTAGATTTAATGATTGTTGTGCGGAAAAAAGGCCAACAAGGATCAAGTTATGATTTTACAATTAGAAAACAAAGAGTATTGGATGCATTATTATATAAGATTCAAAATTATCATATTATCGTGATGTTTAACTTTATTATAATGCACTGGATGAGTTACCTGAAATTGCAACAAATGTATCAAATATGATTAATTATGTTACTTTACCAGAGATAGACAATGACACTGAATTTGCAGTGTTGGAGGGAACATTTAGGATTGATGATGTATTAGAAGGCTTAAATACATATTCTTTTGTGGCAAAGCTTCCAAATCTACCACGAGAGATTGAACTTATTCAAGCTTGGGCAAATAACCCTAATGTAGAGGAACATGACATGAATGGTGGATTTCCTGAAGTTCTTAATTGGCCTAGAATTGGCTCATCACCAATCAATGAGTATAACACCGAAGGATTATTTGACATGGAATTTCCAACATTGTTCCCAACAGGTGAGGTATATTGGTTGCAACCATGAAGGAGAAATGTCCATCTTCACGAGTATGCAAAACATCTTCTTAGATATCATGACAATAAGTTTGGAAGGCACCCACACTTTAGATACTTCTTACTTAATATCATTATGAGACATCGTGCTCAAGCTTCTTCTGCAGTTTTTGTAAAGAAGAATATGACAGATATACCAACAACAATGGAGGAGTTACGAGAGCATCTACAAAATCTTCCAGAATCATGACTTGTAGAAATGTTAATGCAATTTAGAACTGTACTAAGAGGTACACGTGCATATTGGATCAAATGTCGTGCTAAGCTATTTGATTTGATTCAATAGATTGGATGTCCAACAATATTATTCACATTAAGTGCAACATATATTCAATGGCCAGATTTGCATAAATTAATGCCTGGTAAAAGCCCTGTAGATCTAGGGGAAGCAAGGAAATGGAGACGTCAAAATTTCATTAATAATCCTCATATTGTAGCACAATATATGCATTTAAGGCATACAATGTTCTGAGATGAAATTTTTGAGCGTTTTCATCAAGCTACATATTTTTGGTGTCACTATGAATGGAAACATCATGGATCTCCACATGTGCATGGATTTCTATGGTTAAAAAATGCTCCTAACATGGACACTTTGAATTGGGATGATCCTACACAGGTTAGGCTTGCTAAAGAATATTTTGATAGATGTGTACATGCAATGAATCCACGTGATCGACATCAAAGAAATATTCAGGTTAGGCTCAATGTTGATGACCACCCTTGCTTAAAGGACATGCAACAAATATTTCAATCTGATCCTATGATTGATTATGAAGAACTTCTGAATTGTGTTGAGCATCACATCACTTGCAATGAGAAATCTTGCCTACACAAGAAGGTGGGAAGATTGGTGTGTCGATATAAGGCACCATGGGATTTATGCGATCATTCAAAACTTTATGTTGAATGAAGAAAAAAGTATGAACCAAGAAGAAATGATGATAGATTGAATACACATAATCGTGAAACATTAATGATGTGGAGGGCTAATATAGATTGGCAACCTGATCTTTCAAAGCATGTGGTCATTAATTACATAAAAAAATATGCTGCAAAGTCTGAAAAAGGATCAGAAACATTTCATGATATGTTGATGCGTGTTTCCTCTATTCAAAATCCAAATGAACCAACAACATGCACATATAAGAGTGTGTTATGTGAATCCATTGTTGACAGAGATATAGGTGCACAGGAGACATGTCATTTTCTTTTAGAGCTTCCTCTTTCTGAATGTAGTCATCAATTTGTGGTTCTAAATGTTGGTTTGAAGGTTTTCAAACAAGTGTGTGTTGATACATATGACACTGACAATGATAATTCTCTTATTGATGCATATACCAAGTGACCTACCCATCTTGAACACCTTCCATTGATAGATGTGGCAAAATCCTGGTCATACGACAAACATCGACGTGGGGATAAATGGAGAGAATGAAAGAATGCAACTATTGTACGAGTGTTTCCTCATTATAATTCAATTCCTAATCATGAAGATGACAATTTTGTAGAATTTTGTTGGTCGAAGTTGGTATTATACAAGACCTTTCGTGATCTCCGTAGAGATATAGGTCACACAAGTGATGAAATAGTGCATAACTGGGAAAACTTTCGATACAATCCATGGCATGTTGATCGTAATCCATTACCTCCAGTTCAAATAGTTGAATTTGATGAAGAAGAAGTTCCAAATCCACCTACAGATTCTAGGAAAAATGAGTGGGAGATCATTTGTGGATTATATAAGAATAAATTTATAAATTATAATGAGATTGAGATGCTTGGACATAAGGATCATGATGTTATGCATAACTGGATTTTGTGGATGAGGAAACTTCTAATCGTGCTATTCATTTCATATCTCAAAGAAAAAGTCAAATACGATTCATACTAACCAACATTCGAAGTCTTATTCGTTTGAATGTTTGGGAGTTAAAAAAAGAATACATTTGATATTATCCTTGACCATTATAGATCAGGGGTTGATCCTTTACTTATGATAATCCAAGGAAATGCAGGTACAGGAAAGTCTTATTTGATTGGAGCTATTAAAAAGGCCCTTGAGATTGAGGCTCTTCCTGAGAAGAGCCCACTACTTCTTTTAGCTCCTACAAGGGTTGCAACTTTTAACATATTTGGAACAACAATTCATTTTGCACTTCAAATCCCAATCAAAGAGGTAACACGTCTTCGGGGACCAGGTTTAATGACCTTGCAAGATGAATTGAAGCATGTCAAATATATCCTAATAAATGAAATGAGTTTCATTGGAAGAAATTTTCTAAAAAACATTGACTCTAGACTTCGCCAAGCTTTCCCAAAAAATGCTAACACTTTTTTTGGTGGGAGGTCAGTTATATTGGTTGGTGATTTGGGACAGTTACCACCTATTATGGATAAACCTGTATATGCATCTGAAGGTCTCACAAAAGAATTATGGAATTCATTCACAACAGTTGTGACCCTTGACACTATGTTTCGACAAGATGGACAGAGCAATGAGCAAAAATGTTTTCGTAATTTGTTGATGAATGTTAGAGATGAAAATCCAATTGTGGAAGATTGGAAGTTACTCATGACTTGTACAAATAGTTCCTTGGATTCTTCCACAAAAGAGTCTTTTGATAAGGAAATACATTTGTTTGCAACAAATGATGATGTAAAAAATCATAATAAGTGTTGTTTACAAAACTTGAACTGTCCCATTGCAACCAGTGTTGCGACAAGAGGAAAAGACAACAAATCCATGGAAGAATATGAGGAAGACATGGAACTTGAGTTACTTATTTCAGTTGGAGCTCGGGTCATGCTTACATCAAACATATGGACTGATGTAGGACTCGTTAATGGTGCTCTTGGAGTTATAGAAAAAATTGTGTATAACCCTAGAATTTTACCTCCAAAACCACCTACATATGTTTTAGTACGATTTGATAATTATGTGGGAGTTCCATGGGATGATTCATTCCCTCAAACAATTCCTATTACACATATTGAAAAAGATAAAATAAAACAACTTCATTTGAAACTTGCTTGGGGCTTAAAAATCCATAAGTGACAAGGATTGACATTGCAAAAAGCTACTATTAATATTGGGAAGCAAGGGAGACAAGGTATATGTTTACTGCAATATATCGAGTTAATTATTTGAATGGTATATGATTTCAATCTCCATTTTCATATGACCGATATGAAAATATGGCAAAAGTATTAGGCATAACTATAAGAAAAGCAGAAGAAGATAGATTGAGATTGATCATAATATAAACCCTTTGTAATTGATTACATTCTTATTATTCATGATTTCTATTAATCAAAATTGTTACATGATTCCTTTCCATTGAAAAACTTTATTTCATCATTTTACTTATTAATACACTCTATTTTCTTAATATACTAAGGTAACTAATTCATCTTAAAATAAAATGAAAAATGATCATATTACTTAGATATTCAACAAATTTTGTGTGACTTCGCACAACTGGAACCAGCCTAGATCCATCTTAATTCCAGATTTATTAAGTGCCGAGAGGGATCAAATCTCTCGAGGTGCAAACCTTTCCTCAAGTTTTGCACTCAAAAAATAGGTTTGCACCTCGAGATATTTGATCCCTCTCGATGCTTAATAGATCTGGAGTTAAGATGGATCTAGGCTGGTGTATATAATATATAATATTAAAAAACCCTATGTGTAATATCTCAACTTTTATAAACAAATTTCGAGTTTTATGAGCCAAGGAGAAAACACATGTATAAATAAACAATGTATGGAATAAAGTCAATGTGCGGGCCCCAAGTTTTCATCATATGCATGTAAGAAACCATTTATGGTTTCAAAAAAAACCATAAACAACCTACCTACTATTCTCTGGAAGTTTCTAGAAATAAGGAGGGGTACTGTTTGGATGAATTCTAGTCATCGATCTAGAGATGGATGGTTTGGCCAAACTACTTCCCGATGGTTCCTCTCATCATATCCTTTGTGCACTTCAAACCGCTGAAAATTTGTTGATTTGGAGCAAGAGTACTACAAGCCTTTGACTACTCTGGAATCTGCGAGAGGATTAACGTGGAGTCTTGTTCAACTAGCACCATCATCACTATAATTCACTTACATATAATTCACTTACATACAATTCACTTGCAACCATTCATCTAATTCTTCTAATATACAAGGGCACTAATTTGTAGAGACATCTTATCTCTAATCAAGACATCCAAAATAATGCTCCAAAGTAATAGAATTGACAACATTTGAGGTGATTTTTAAGATACAACTGAGAAAATATGGAGTTGATATCGAATAAATCTATATAATTGAGATATCTTCTTGGTGTTAGTGTCTATATTCTAATCTAGTTCAAATAATTTCCAAAATAATATTATTGCTAAACTGAGGACCCCATTCCTAATAATAACTCAAGAATTGTGCCATATAACTTCAGAAAGTTATAGTTAGCTCCTTGACTCGTGGAAATAGGTAATCTTTTAGTTTTCATGTTGGACTCAAAGAGGTTATCTCTATGTCCTTGTGAGGATCCAAATCCTCCATTTTCTAAGTTCAAAGATGATTCATGTGACTGCAAATGAAGTTGTTGTGTAGCGAAATAAGTGTATGAAAATTGAAGTGGGACCTCGAAGAAATGTTGATTAGGGGCAAAAAAATAAGCACACTAATTCATCATATGTTCACTATTGGTGAACCTTTGCCCTATTTCTAGCTTCAACATTTGTACTTCCTCTTTAAGAGCATCATTCAAAGCATTACAAAGTTGTACTTGTTGCTCCATACATTATAATCATAGATTTAATTCACTATTTGTATTTGTTAATCCCATTGTATCTATTTGTAACATGGTCAACTCTGAAGATAAGGTAGTGGATTTAATTTGTAAAGTTTTCACTTTCCTTTCTAATTTTGATATATACCACATCTCTCACTCTTTGGACCTCAATTATAGAGATTCTGCTCCTATTTTTTTTGGGAAATCAAATATGAGGAGAATCTTTCTTACCTTTCTTTTCCCATTATATTAATTGAGTAAAACTATGGGAAACAATCTTCGCATTCCCTATCATTGTTGCCACAAGCTCAGGTTTCGTGA
This sequence comes from Pinus tabuliformis, assembly GCA_031772625.1. Lineage (NCBI taxonomy): Eukaryota > Viridiplantae > Streptophyta > Pinopsida > Pinales > Pinaceae > Pinus > Pinus tabuliformis. The sequence goes on from CM062804.1 coordinate 190,581,424, forward strand.
GTGCTTTCATAAACTCCTTTTGTTATGTTCTCATGGGATATATGTATTATACAGTTTAATATGTATTTTAGAATGCACATTGTACACAATGCCATTGGATGCATTGTGCACAATATTATGGGGATTGGTTGATTAACTTAGTTGTTGTTTGAATATCACTTGGACAACGGGTCTAACAACAAAATATTTTGATATAAAAGACAAAGAGACCTGCAATAAGTTGAAAGTCGTACTTGAGAGCACAATAAGGTTTATAAAATCAAATTATTTCTGGCCATAATTACAATTTTTTTATTAAAAAATTATATGTGATAACAATGGTAAAGGATTTCTTTCATAGAACTTTTAATAAATCAAACACTAAGCCTCTTTTTCCTTTTTCTCTTGGACATGCAATTCTTTTACATGCTCTTTACCAAAAAGCCGATAAGAATATTTACTAAAAATAGTTTTATAAAATCATATTATGGATGTTTTATCACTAAATCTTTCAAGCATGTAAATATAAGTTGCTTGAGCTTGATTAAAAGTTTTGCTAGGGTCAAGTAAGTATGTTAAAGCCTTCTAAATAATGATATTCTTCATTTGAAATAACTTTTGAAAACTTTCCCCTACTTTTGATAGATCCTTGAAGGACAATGATATTGTTCAAAAGCAACTCAAAATTTGTTGTTTTAAGTTCAATTAATCGTCATCTTCCAATTTTCACCGTAATAATAAATAGCTCTAGATTTATTGTTGTGACCTTTGCTTTTGCTCCAAGAACATTTACTGACAAAAACTCTAGAAAAATTTCAATTTTGTTTTCTTATTAGATTTTGCTTGCAAATTCTTTGACAATTTTAATTGTGCAAGATTGGGCTACAATAAGAGTAATGTATACTCTAACCTTTATTGACGATTTTTCAAGATTTTCTTAGGTATAATTCTTGAAGAATAAGAGTCATGTATTCGAAAGACTCAAAGAATTTTAGGAATTGGTTGAAAAGAAATGTGGCTAACCAATTAAGTGCTTGCAACTAGATAATGGATGAAAATATGTGAATTGCCCAATTGAACATTACCTTACTCAGTTAGATATCTCTTAGAAGAGGTCGATTCCTCATACTCTTTAATAGATTGGCATGGCATAACAAAATAATTGCACCTTAGTTGAAATAGTTTGATTCATTTTACAAGCCATAAAATCACCAATGAAGTTTTGGGCTAAATTTTTTTACCATGCCAATTATCTTCCAAATCATGTTCCATCTAGAGTTGTCAATTATGTGACACTAATTCAATGTTGGTTTCCTAAGAAGCCCCAAAGTCGGTCACTCCAAATTTTTGGATCTATCACTTGGGCACATATTCTTAACTACTACAAAAGTAAATTGGATGCAAATACCATGCTTGCATCATAATGGGCTACTTTAAAGAGTCGAAAGCTTATCTATTTTTTGACCCTATTGTTACTTGGAAAAGTGTCTATTTAGAACTGCTCTATCCCACTAAGGTGTGACAGATGCCTTAGAAACAAATAGAGAAAAACTACTTTTTTATTTCCTTTATGAACTATAGATAGAGAGGAACAGAAAGAACCAACCTGTGTCTTGCGCTAATCCTTTGATCCAATCCCCCTCTTCTTTGACAGCTTCCAGCTACCTGCTCCCTTACTTGCCCAGCTTCACCAAGTACCTGTAAGATCACAGAAGAAGAACACTATACAAAGACATGGATCTATATTCATAAACAACTTAGGATCGGATTTAAGTTAACCATACAAATGTAACAAGCATCAATGATACAAAAGCATGGAGGAAAAACTCAAATAGTTTTTATTGATAAACAAGAAAAGATCCAGGAGGAGTTACAACTGATGGTTCTTGAGCCAGCATCAACCTGCCAGCAAAGAATCCACTCTTCACCTCCAACAAAGCATAGATCACCCAATACTCTGATGTTTGTCTCAAAACCAACAACAATTCCTTACAATGTGCAAAATTCCAGCCTTTGGATCTCTGGGATGAGGGATCCATATATAGATATGTGTAAGGAGGATGAGTCAGCTTGTGATTTGATTAGTGTCTTCTCTCTATCAGTTCTTGCTTCCACTTGGAGACTGAAGGCCTCTTACTCATCCTTGGTCAAATTCAGTGAGGCAAGTGTCATAGGAGAAGATTCTGGAAGCTTCCATTGTCTCTCCACCTCGTGGAATGACACTGCCATTTGTCATTTCTCACCCAACGCACCCTCATAGTGCATTTAGGTGCGTTGCAATGCACCTAGCCAGTGTATTTAGGTGCAATGCAATGCACCTAGCCAGTGGAGCAACTAAAATGATCCTGTTTTGACTTATTCTGAGCAGTTTCTGGTGGAGAACTTCTGGGAGAAGCTGTAATTTGTTGACCTTGTTCCTTTAGGGGTTAGAACAACACTTTTAGGGACTTAGGAGCCCTTGGTTTATGGACATTTCATGCTTGGAGTTGTAAGGCACAAAAATGTCTATAACAGTTGCCCCCTAAAGTATGAGGCCATTAACCTTTTGGTGTCGGGTGAAATGCTTTATTATGAGGATCCGAAGTTCTTTCAATGCTGGGAGGAGACCTGTAATAAGATACAATACAATACATTATCTTCATATTGTTTTTCATGATCTAGCTGAGGCGGGCATTCCCATGCTCAACTTTATAAATTCATTTTCATGTACATAGGATAGACAATCGTCTGATTGTAGACTGATGATTCTGATAGAGCCATCATCCTTTTGGTAGGATGATTATCTGTGCTGCAATGCTGTACATTTAATGTCTTTATTTCCGTGAATATATATCGCAGCCCGGATGGATGAAACTAGATCCGGAGTCTTCAATCTCGTCCGATCTTCACTCGAAGTACAAGTCGATCCATGTGAGAAATGTTCTGAAGTTGAACATGGAAAGACATCGCTTGATTACCAGTCAATGATGTAAACTGTTAACAAGCGCGAGAGGAATCACCGATAATGATAATGATCCTCAAGGTACTGCAGTACAATTCACGTGGTGTGAATAAAGGACTTGGCGTCGAACACCATGCAAAATATTTCGGTCGAAGGTCATTGATGTAAACTTGTCGCCGGAAGTGAGAAACTTGCCATTGAGGCATGCAAGCTTCAAAGTACTGAATGGGGTGTTCTTAGACCAACTTCTTGGATAATGAGCTGATGTCGACAAGAAGTGATCCGTCACAGGAGGGCCTTAATGAATCCCACATCAATGACATGGAACGGAGCAAATGATTTTGATGGAGGTGAAAACGATCTGATGATATACGGTTCAGGGTGGCGGTCATGAAAAAATGGAGTATAATGTATGATAGTGGGTGGGACACAGGTGGCTTCTCTGGATGACTTCTCTTGAACATGTCGGCGACACTGATGTGATGGATTGGTAGCATTAACCCCAAATGTGGATGGTATGGTGTGACCATGGCGATGTGACCGGTGAATGAAACAACCCAACCTGACTCGGGCATGGAGTGGAAGTGTCATGTTCAAGAGCGACTTGCTACTAATAAAGATTCTTTGAGTTTTCTTCCCAATTTTTCCCCAGTCATTGCTGACCAGTACCTCTTTATTTTTTTCAAGCTTGAGGAGGATAACATATGCTTGTTCTATAATTTTCCCTTCGGGCAAACCCATCGCTATGTTTTAACGAGCCTAGCGATAGTGAAACTCGTTCTCGTCTAAAGACAAGTTTGTCGCTATTAATCTTTTTAACGAGTTTAACGACAAAGATAACTCGGTCCTTTTCAATTTTAGAGAGTCTGAAAAGGTACGTAAAGGTAACTCCAAAATTCATTTTTCGTCATCTAATCCCTTAAGTCCGAAAAAGTATAAAATAATACAGAAGGGATGAATTTTCGATAGTTTTAACGAGCCGAACAAAACAAGCGCTCGATCTTTTTGTGCAATAATCCCTCAGGTCCAAAAAGATTAAAATCTAGATGAGGGATAGCACTTCCTGTCCCTTTAACGAGCTGGAAGGCCAAGGACTCGGCAATCTTTTCATTTTTTACGAGTCAGTTGAAAAGAGCTTAAAGAAGACTCGTCTTTTGAGGAACGAGTGATAAAATGGGTAGCAGCTGATTCCAGGTAAGGTTTGGAATTTTCCAATCACGACAGTGTCACAAGGATGGCTAGTGAAATCACTCTTCACAGCTGTTCCTCAAAATGGGTATACAATCAAGTGGAGGTGAATGATCGGCCAATGAAAAAGTGGAGGTGACGGTGCAAACACGACCAAGGCTTTAATGGCTGAAGTACTACATTCACGGTGGTTATTTACCGGGGAATAGTTCATTTTTTAACGAGCTTAAATGCGGGTGGAAACATTTTCTCATGTCTTATGTTTATTTTTTAACGAGCTTGAACTATGTGCTAAAATTGCTCGATTAATCCAGTCGTATGATAAGAATGTCTCATATAAAAACGACAACTTTTAGAGTCTTGCCCCACATCCTTTCTTTATGCAAGTTAGGAAACAATCAATCCAAATAACAGATAAATGATCGCTCTTTGTTTGCACTCCAAAAGGTTTGCATGCCCCCAGGTATAAAACAGAGTTTCAAGGTCACCCTCTATTCGAGCTGACAAAACATTTGTTTTATCAGGAAGGGTATACCTCTTACAGGTTACGCAAAGATTGTTCTATTCACAGCGCAAACAAAACACTTCTTTGGCAATGTCTACTGAAATAAACAAAGGTGAGCGGATGGTATAGTGTGACCATCCCTGACATAACTTTGACAAGAGGATCTTGGTCCAGTCCAACTCCCTCTTCCACTCACGGACGAGAGTACGGAGGTCATATTCTCTCGCGGAAACCTACCTTATACCTGAAGTTTCCCTTCCAAAGCAGACCAGGATGCATGCCCCCTGGGTTTCAGTCATATCCCTCCGAATTACTCGCATTCATCGGGAGGACGGACTAGAGATTGAGACATTTCTTGCGTGAAAAGACCATTCAGGGATGGTATATGACTATTTGCTATGCGTGATCCGGGAAATGAAAGTTGGTCTACGAGCTTGACCACTCTTCCTTCGTGCGGAAAACACATTACTCTAAAGAGTGAGGAGACAATTGCTCCCATGCAATAAATATAGTCTCGTCCAAGGAGTAGATTGTAATCCAGGGGTCCTTGAACTACCATTACGTTCATGTGAACTGTTTTCCTTCTCAATGTTATGGGCACATCGGGAAGGATCCCTAAAGGTCGACTGGTTCCTTTATCAAAGCCTGTCAGATTTCTCATCTCAGGCAAAAGAGATGGTGAACCAAGCGCTTTCCAAGAAGTTGAGGAAAGGATACTCACAGAAGCTCCCTCATCTATGATGGTGCCAGCCATAACCATTCTATATATTTGAACGATAATTCGTAATGGTATGCTTGCTGGTAAACGGGGTCTGCCTAGTTGATTCCAGTTGAAGGAGACAACTAGGTTGCTTGGAGGTGGGACCGAATAGACGGCCGGGTACGGCTCTAACGAACTTCCTTCCTGTGGTAAAGGAACGGGTAAATTGCCCCCATGTTTGTCGGAGTCTGTGTTTATGAAGAGAATTTGGACGGTGTCATCCTTGTTCTCTTCAGTGACTGTATCATCTAAAGATAAAACCTCTGAAGGCAAGACCGGGTCAACTTCCGCCTCGACCTTTTGACTTTTGTCTGGTATGGATCCAGATGGTTTATCTTCAATGATAGGTGCTTCAGCCGACCACCTGAGCGGGCCAGCCGGATTTTCAACTAGTGACGGACTTGGCAAGAGTTTTTTATATCCAGGAGGAAGTCGTAACGGTGAAACCGGACAATCATCCAAAACTCTTTTAGCTTCGTCTAAGAAGGGACAATGATGGACGACATGATCGCCTTCGCACAGTTTACAAGGAAATCTACATTTCCCTTTTTGTCCTGGGGCTTCACTTTCACTAGTTGATGGTGTGCTTTCAACATGATCATCAGAGGTTGATGACACCGGTTGTGCAAACGAGGAGACCAGTCCCTTAATATCCGAGGGATGCAAGGACAATCTCTGTGAAAGTGGTCTCCTTTGCAAATGACACATGGCGATTTAGGCCTGGTCAGTGCAGTGTGTGGATTTTCGTTAGATGACACTCGTTTTCCCCCATTCACCTTTGGCTCCTTCTTCTTCTTCTCTTTTTTCTTCTTTTCCTTCTTCTCCTTAGGAACTTGACTTTTGGCTTTACCAGCCCCATCAAGCGAAGAGGAAGGAGGAGAGGAAGAATTAGAGGAAGTAGAAGGCTGGTGGGCAACTCTGGACTCGTCTAATTGCTGATTCGATTGTTTAGGAATAGTGGTGTTCTGAACGACAGAGGTTGAGAAGAGCCATACAGGCAAACCAATTGTCAGCCCTGGAAGCGACAATGTGGCCATATGGGGCGCACCAACATCTCCCCAAGAGGAGAAGGGACTAGGATTTCCTCCAAGGGGAATTCCTTGGTTGGTAGACTCCATTTTCTCAACCCAAGATCAACGTAGGAAAGGGTAATGAATATTCCATTTAAAATAAATTTTATACGCTTTGACACAACTTGTTTTTTCAGTTTTTAAGAGTCGAGAAAAAATAAAAGATGACTCTAGTCTCCTTCAATTTTTAATGAGCCTGAAGTGACAAGTGCTCAGATGGACCTTTTCCGTTAAGGAGTCTGAAAAGGAACGAAAGGGACTGCTCTGAAGGTCTAGGTAGAGGGAGTACCAAACCAATCGCAAAACTGCAGAATACTTTTTACGGTACGGTAGTCAATCTTCCTAAATGCTGTGTTCAGTGCATTGCGATCGATAGGGCGGCAGACACGGATTCCTAAGGATAAAGGATTTAAGCCTATAGGGTTCTCCCAAAATATACTCGATGGTACGTGGGAGCACAAGTCCATACTTATCGTCTCAAAGTGGAGGAATCACCCAACCATCAGTGAGGACAACAGTTACCAGGCTTTACGACGCCAGAATACGTCTCTAGCCTAGACCTCTAAATGTTGTGCGTTAAGTTCCAAAGCGTTGTTAGATTCATTGAATTTATTTTAATTTGATCTTGCTTATGAAGTTTGCCTTTTGGGTTCACCATGAGATGTAGATGTAATTCCTAAAATGCAATCTAAAGATGATAAACAAACTTTTATCTCTTTTGTGCAATGAAAATCCTAGCTACTAGAGGAAAAGAAAGACAAAATCTTTTCACAAAGAGCAAAGAGCACACTGTAAATGCACTTTCCTAAATCAAGCCAAATAGACTATCTAAATGTAAATGCACATGCATGTATTTGTTTTCGACTTTCTTAGTATGATGCTAAAAAGAAAGTTGATGTACAAATATGAATTTGCTTTCAAGCGACAAACACAAACAAGCTTCTTTTCGAAATCAAAAGATAGAGACAATTACGACACTTTACGATTTTGAAATGAATACTCGTTTTGACACTAGAAAATCACAAATTCAGACCAAAGGCAATAGTAAAGGTATATTAGATATCATTTTTGGGATTCAACTGCGTTAAGTAAGTCATTCAAATGTATGACCATTTCCATGAGAGGTAGTAAAGGTATAATCGACCATCAACAGCAATCAAACTTTCTCCTATGATCGAAATCGACACTTGCGACAGATCTAAATCAAAGGACGACAGTACGACTATTCTACTTTTGCAATGGAAAACTGTAAACGACTCAACAAACACACAAAACATCTACAGTTCTTTTGTACAAAGGAGGTGGAATAACAACAAGGAAAAGGGGTTTTAAACAGACATATATTGATCACAGGCAGCAAAATTCAGAGATAGAACTGGAGAGAATGAAGCACAAGAACCTCAGCTGCACAGGGCTAGTCTGATCAGCGCACCTGTAACACAGAGAAACTACATTGCAGCGCAGGTTGCCCTTTCGGGAAGTGCGTTGAAATTCAGGATCTCTTAACAGTACCTGCGCTGGGCCAGAAATGAGAATCTGTCCGGGTTCTGGGTCACAGTTTGCAGTTCAGTCTTTGGTTTTTGGCCGAGTAAAAGCAATCAGTAATGCACAATCAGGGGTAGATCTAAGGAGGGTCTAAGAGCTATCACAAGGGCAATCAGATAGTTTGTGAATCAGCTGTTCAAATCATAAACAAATCCAGTGAATGGATTGAAGCAGCAGATGTCTACTTTGCATTTGTTATGGCAAATGCAGTTCGAATGCTACTTATAAGTTTATGAAATAAACACCAAGAGATACACAAACAAACTAAGTAGACATTCCCCAGCGGAGTCGCCATTTTGTTGCCAGGAAAAGTGTCTATTTAGAACTGCTCTATCCCACTAAGGTGTGACAGTTTCCTTAGAAACAAACAGAGAAAAACTACTTTTGTATTTCCTTTATGAACTATAGATAGAGAGGAACAGAAAGAACCAACCTATGTCTTGTGCTAATCGTTTGGTCCAATCCCTCTCTTATTTGACAGCTTCCAGCTACCTGCTCCCTTACTTGCCCAACTTCACCAAGTACCTGTAAGATCACAGAAGAAGAACACTATACAAAGACATGGATCTATATTCATAAACAACTTAGGTTCAGGTTTAAGTTAACCATACAAATGTAACAAGCATCAATGATACAAAAGCATGGAGGAAAAACTCAAATAGTTTTTATTGATAAACAAGAAAAGATCCAGGAGGAGTTACAACCGATGGTTCCTGACCCAGCATCAACCTCCCAGCAAAGAAGCCCCTCTTCACCTCCAAGAAAGCATAGATCACCCAATACTCTGATGTTTGTCTCAAAACCAACAACAATTCCTTACAATGTGCAAAACTCCAGCCTCTGGATCTCTGGGAAGAGGGATCCATATATAGATATGTGTAAGGAGGATGAGTCAGCTTGTGATTTGATTAGTGTCTTCTCTCTGTCAGTTCTTGCTTCCACTTGGTTTCTGAAGGCCTCTTACTCATCCTTTGTCGAATTCAGTGAGGCAAGTGTCATAGGAGAAGATTCTGGAAGCTTCCATTGGCTCTCCACCTCGCGGAATGACACTGCCATTTGTCATTTCTCGCCCAACGCACCCTCATAGTGCATTTAGGTGCGTTGCAATGCACCTAGCCAGTGTATTTAGGTGCAATGCAACGCACCTAGCCAGTGGAGCAGCTGAAATGATCCTGTTTTGACTTATTCTGAGCAGTTTCTGGTGGAGAACTTCTGGGAGAAGCTGTAATTTGTTGACCTTGTTCCTTTAGGGGTTAGAACAACACTTTTAGGGACTTAGGAGCCCTTGGTTTATGGACATTTCATGCTTGGAGTTGTAAGGCACAAAAATGTCTATAACACCTATCAAACAAAAAATCATTATAAGGAGAAATGTCATATTTCATGAGAAGTGTTCTGACATTTAAGTTATTGAATGCCTCTTCTAGGATGATGAAAAATGATCCTTTTGATTGTTGAATACACCAATTTGAATGTACCTTGTTTCAGTGTCTCAACCTCTCTGTTGCTCATTTTTCCTAATTCGACTGACAACCAGTCATCTCTAATTGAAAATGTAACCTCTCTTGATCAATTTTTTTAAGCTTACACTTGTTTCTCAACACCATATTTACCTCGGTAGGATGATAAAACTATTGAACTCATTAGATCTGATGCCGGTGATACTTACTACATATTGATTGAATCACAGTTACAAGCAACATGTCAGTCTTGCATTGATGGATCACATTCATGAAACTTGTGATTCAGAAACCTATGAAAATACACAAGGACAACTTGGATGGGAGGAGATTATGAAGCCTGAGATTGATTCTCTTTTGAAGAATCACACTATTGGGTCCCTATAATACTAGTTATTACCCCATTACTATTGTAGTTATACCCCTTATTAATATTGTTGTGCCCCTATTGCCCCCATATTGTTATTAATGTGCCCCATAGAATCCCTCTATTGTTATTTTTGTGGATTTATATTATTATTGTAGGTCGGCTGGGTTATATTATGACTCCTTAGACTCCTATATATAGAAGGGAGGTTTTGTCATTTGAATCATCCAAGAATTCATTTATGTAATGTAAAGGAGGTTGCCCCCTCGAAGAGGCTGAATTCTAAGGCGTTGATCTATCTTCTCTATCTTTTCTTGAGCTGGTTTCATAACATTTGGTATCAGAGCTTTGGATTCTAGGGTTTTGCTACTCCAAACAGGTCATCATGGCATTTTCACTATAATTTTTTAATTTTAATTTTAATTTATTTATTTATTATTTTTTTTTTTCTGCGATGTTTCAGAAGCTAAAAAAAAACCCATTTGAGAAGACATCGCGCTAAATCTCAGGTCCGAATTTCAGAGCTTTTTGCACTATATTTGAGAAGATATGATCTGAGGAAGTTGGTCTTTTTGCAGACTCCTGAATTACATTCCAAACATGTGACCTGGGGAAAATCATCATAACTTTCTCCTTGAGCATTGGATTGAAATTTTGTAAGAAGGTGCAGAAAGAGGATAGACTGTAGTTTCTTGTATATATTTTTTAGAGCCAAAGGACGAAACAGTGACTCGGGGCACGTCGTACAAGTTCACTCCACTGAACTAGTCTAAAATCAGGCCACTGTGGGAGATTTCGCATAACTCTTCCTTGGAGAATCCAAATTGGATCAGACTGGTGGCATTGGAAAGAGGACATAGAGGGCTACCATAGGTTGCAATTTAAGAACTAGATAATCTGAAAGTACAAAGATACATCATAGGCAATATCGAGCTCCTACAAATTGAAAAAAAGGTGTGTAGATTCTTTTAAATTTTTGCTTAAGAGTGGTTTGAAAATTTATCTTGAAGGAATTCAAAGGGCTAGTAGAGCATTATTATCGGTAACTGATGCCCAGAGGAAAGAAAATGAAAACACCTAGTAAGGAACCTGAAAGCTCTAGCATGACTCATGAAGAAGAAGAAGAAATGCTATATGATATATCAAAATAACAAGAACAAGTGCAACAAGTGTCACTTGCACAAAAAGCAACAGAATCTAAGATGGATTATTTAAGGAAAGATGTAGAAGCTAAGATGGATGGTTTAAAGAAAGGTGTAGAAGCTAAGATGGATTGTTTAAAGAAAGGTGTAGAAGCTAAGATGGATGGCATGCAAGCTAAGGTGAATGGCATCGATGCTAAAATTGATGGCATGGATGATAAGATGGAAGAATTGAAGATAAATATGAATAAGTTGCTACAAGAAATGGTCACTAATGATGAAAGGGTACTAAAGGAAACTCATGATGAGAACAAAAGAAATGTTAATCATGATTCCATAGACTCTAATGTTGGATCGAAGACTCACCATATTCCAAAAATCGATATGAGGAAGTTTGATGGCAAGGATCCCGCCACATGGATATTACTGATGGGGCAATTCTTCAATCTCAATATTGTGAAAAACACACAAAAGGTACGTATGGAAACTTTATATTTTAAACCAAATCAGTTTGTATGGTATTAATGGCTTTGCTCTCGTAAACAATTTATCACTTGGGAAATTTTTATGGAAGAATTGATAGCACATTATGAGGATACAAAAAGCAACACTTTTTTTAGCCAATTGGTAAGTCTCAAACAAAAGGGTTCAATAATGGAGCACATTGAGGAGTTCCAAAAATTGAACATAAGGGTAAAAGATATTCCAGAGGAGCTTAGGATTGATGTGTTCATAGGGTCTTTAAAGGATAATATCCAACATGATGTTCACCTTTGGGAACCTGATTCATTAGAGAAGGCATTCAGGTTAGCAAGAAAAATGGAAAGCAAAATTATGGCAACCAGGAAGCATACCACTCACAACTATAAAGACGGAAGTGTTGTTGCCCCTAGTCTTCCACAACCTATAAGGTTGACACCACAAAAATTGGAAGAAAAAAGAGCAAAAGGGCTTTGTTACAGTTGTGATAGCAAATACACTAAAGGTCATAAGTGTGCTGAGAAGAAATTATTCTACATAGATTGTGAAAAGGAAGAAGAAAATGAGCAAGAAAGGTCAAAAGAAGAGGATATACTCTAGGAACAAAGCCTAGATGAAGAACAAATAAATCCGACCATATCTTGTAATGCATTGGTGGGAATTACCACTCCTCAAACCATCAAGATAGAAGGAAAAATCAAGAAGAAAAAGGTAATAGTGTTGATTGATTCAGGAAGCACCCACAATTTTATTCATTGTAAGGTAGCAAAAGAATTGAATTGCTTCCTATATCCAGCACCAGAGTGTCAAGTGATGATTGCAAATGGAGGAACAATAAATTGCTCTGGAAAGTGCCATAATATCAAGCTATCCATGGGAGAATATGTATTGACTAGCCCAATGCTTTCCATTCCAATGGGAGGTGCTGATGTTGTATTAGGAGTCCAATGGCTACAATCCTTAGGTACAATAGCTTTTAATTTTCAAGAACTTTTCATCAAATTTTCTATGGAAGGAAAGGAAGTTGAATTAAGGGGTATTGCAGGGAAACCATGAAAGATAATCAGCTCTAATGGTATGACAAATCTTCTAAAAAAGGAACAAAGAGGTGTAATTGCACAATTATGTTCGCTAGATGTTTCCACATCGGAATCATCGTTTTCTCCAGATCTCTAAAAAGTCCTAGACAATCATTCCAAGGTATCTGAGACTCCCAAAGGTCTCCCACCTATGCGTGATTATGATCATGCTATTCATCTGATTCCAGGAAGTGTTCCTCCAAACATCAGGTTGAACAGATATCCCTATGTCCAAAAGAGTGAAATTGAACATATGGTTGCAGAAATGCTAGAGGCTGGTATAATTCAACCGAGTCAAAGTTCTTTCTCTGCTCCAGTAGTATTGGTACACAAGAAGGATGGATCATGGCGCATGTGTCTGGATTATAGGGAGCTCAACAAGCTCACTATTAAAGATAAGTTCCCCATTCCTGTCATTGATGAATTACTGGATGAATTTCATGGATCAATTTACTTCACCAAGTTGGATCTTCGTTCAAGATATCATCAAATCAGAATGAAGACTAAAGACATTCCGAAAACAACATTTATAACTCATGAGGGTCATTATGAATTTTTGGTCATGCCTTTTGGCCTTACCAATGCACCTTCAACATTTCAAGGTTTAATGAATTCAATTTTCAAACCATTCCTTAGAAAATTTGTGTTAGTATTTTTTGATGATATACTAATCTACAACAATTTTGGAAGGATCATGTTGAACATGTTGACAGGGTGCTACAACTATTGGAGGAGAAACAATTATATGAAAAAAGATCCAAATGTTTCTTTGGAGTCCAGGAGGTGGAATATCTGGGTCATATTGTATCTCATGAAGGAGTTAAGGTAGACCCTAGCAAAATTAAAGCCATTAAGGAATGGAAAATCCCCACATCCATAAAGCATCTGCGAGGATTTCTCGGGTTGACAGGGTATTATTGCAAGTTTGTTAACAATTATGGGAGAATAACAGCACCTCTAACAACATTATTGAAGAAAGATGCATTTTCATGGACTCCGGAAGCAAAAAAGGCCTTTGAACATCTTAGAGAGGCAATGTGCCAAGCACCGGTCTTAGCTACACCAGACTTCACAAAAACCTTTATTGTGGAATGTGATGCTTCAGGAAATGGAATTGGTGCTGTTCTAATGCAAGATGAAAGACCCATTGCTTTTGAAAGTCATCCAATCAAGGGAAAGTTTTTAAGCAAAGCTATTTATGAGAAGGAAATGTTGGCAATACTCCATGCACTTAAGAAATGGCGACCCTACCTAATGGGAAGACACTTCAAGGTAAAAACGGATCATGATAGCCTTAAATAGTTTTTAGAACAAAGATTATCCTCTGAAGAGAAACAAAAGTGGGTCACAAAGATGTTGGGTTATGAATTTGAAATCATCTACAAAAAAGGGAAGCAAAATGTGGTGGCAGATGCACTCTCAAGAAAGAATGAGGATGTGGAAGCATTATTGTGCGCCATTTCTATTATCCAACCAGATTGGATAAACGAAGCAAGGGAGGAATGGAAGAATGATGAAGAAGTGTGGGCACTTATTCGAAAGTTACAACAAGATTCCAGTACGTCTAATACATTTAGCTGGCAAAATGATTCATTATGGTACAAAGATCGCTTATACCTCTGTAAGAATTCCCAGCTAAAACAAAAGATTCTTATGGAATTGCACACTTCTCCCTTAGGAGGGCACTCAGGATTTTAAAAAACTTACCACAGGGTTAAGAAGGAATTTTTTTGGGATGGCCTTAAATCAGATATTCAAAAGTTTGTGGCAGAATGTTTGGTTTGCCAACAAAATAAAGTTGAAACAATTAAGACACCAGGTCTTACAACCTTTATCCATTCCAAGCCAATGTTGGGAGGAGGTTTCAATGGATTTTATCAAAGGTTTACCCAAGTCTGAGGGAAAAAGTGTCATCATGGTGGTAGTTGACAGACTTACCAAGTATGCACACTTTTGTGCATTATCACATCCATTTAAAGACAATATAATTTCTATTGCATTTATGGAAACAATTCAAAAGCTACATGGAAACCCAAAGATTATTGTAAGTGACAGAGATCCCATTTTCAATGGAAATTTTTGGACATAATTATTTTCTTGTCTTGGTACTCAGTTAGCTCATAGCTCATCTTATCATCCTCAATCTGATGGGAAAACTAAGATAGTAAACAAATGTTTAGAAGGATATCTTCGTTGCTTTGTATCTGATAAATAGACACAATGGGTGAAATGGTTGCCTCTGGCTGAATGGTGGTATAACACTTCCTTCCATACAGCAACAAAAATGACCCCATTGATGGCACTTTATGGGTATCAACCACCATCTATCACATCACATTTAAGAGAAAATTCTAAGGTTCAAGCAGTGGAACATCACATCAAACATCAACAACAAGTCCTCCAACTCTTAAAGGATAACCTCGTGTTGGCACATAATAGAATGAAACAATAGGCATATCAACATCGCAGTGAAAGAAGTTTTTATGTAGGTGATTGGGTATTCCTGCGGCTACAACCATATAAGCAAATGTCCCTCAAGCAAGCTAAGAAGGATAATAAATTATCACCAAAGTATTATGGTCCGTACAAGGTGTTGCAAAAGATTGGTACTATGGCATACAAATTGGAGCTTCCTGCAGCTTCTCGATTGCACCCAGTTTTCCATGTTTCATGTTTAAAGAAGGTTATAGGCGACAAGATCCTAGTTCAAACAATATTGCTAGAACTTGAAGAGGAAGGAAAAAATATATTGGAACCGGAAGCAGTCACAGAAACAAGAACTCGACAGCTACGAAATTGATCAATTTCGGAGTATCTTATCAAGTGGAAGAACTTATCCGCTGAAGATTCCACATGGGAGGATGAGAATTTTATACAGAAGTATCCGGAACTACTCAAGCGTTGAGGACAACACTTTTTTGAAGGAGAGGGGTGGTGGGATCCAGTATTGCACCAATAATGCTACAACTCTTGGAACTCCCTTATTTAATTTTATCAACCTGGTAGTTCGTAACAAACTTGGAAGCGACGGTGCTGTATGCACAAGTACTAGCTCTTGCTGCAGCTGTCACTTGGTCAGCTGGCAAAAGTTCGCTAGGAGCTTAAGCCAACTTCTATGAGCTCTGAGAAGAAGCTTTTTAACTGATGGACGAAAGCTAACTCAAAGAAGGCTGATCTACTTGCAGAAAGAAACTGGAAAACATAAAGGAAACATAAACCCTAGCAAACCCTAATTTTACCATCTAGCCCTACTGATGCAAGAAAGAGGATGCAAGCTACTGAAAGAGATGCCATTGACTTCTAGGAAGGTAAAATACATGTGCCTAAGCTACTTCTACAGTAACATCTGAAAAAAACATCTTTTTGTATTTTTGAATAAGTTGCCAGAATTATCATGCATGCGATTTAACTATTTTTGACTGTGCAGAGGTGGATTGGCGAGAGGAAATGCTTGGAGGAGGTCAGGAAGGTTCAGAGAGGGACTAAGGGGTCCCTAACACCCTTCCAGAGAGTTTCACAGAGTTTGGATATCAAGAAACTTCATTCGTGAGCTTCTACAGGAAGTCTACAGGATGTTCTGGAATTTCTACAGGATGTCTGTAATTTTCTACAGGATGTTCAGAAATGGGATTTTGGAGGATGGATGGAGGAAGAAAGATGAAGGAGTGGGTATGGAGGTGAGATAAGGGTGTGAGGAGGTCCAGGACTTGGGGAATGGAGCTGAGAAGTGGCGAGGATGGTTGTATTTGTTCAAGAAGAGGTAGAGCAATGTCGCACAACAATATGGGAATTTAGGGTAGAGTGAGAAAATGGAAAACATAAGGCAAGGATTCTAAGTAGAGGATGAAGCAGGTGGAATTGATGGAGAATGGGTAGATGAAGAAGGATAACAGGTGCTCTGCAAGTTGTTTTTCAAACGAAACAAACAAGGATTTGGAAAATCAAAGACCTAGTTACGTTAGTCTATTCTGACCTAGATAACAGCAAAGAAATGGAACAGAAGTTTATTTGCACTGAAATCAGATGAAATAACTATGCAACTAAGAAGTCAAGAATCTGAACATGTAACCAACTTCTGCAAATAAAAATAGAACACTAATGATTGCATGGTGAAGCAAAATCAATGTTTTTGGTGGTAGCAAGGTCACCTTGATCCCAGCTCTTGATCCCATTGAGGGAGAGGTGAAATCAGAGGTTGCTTGGTAGCCATTTTTGAAGATATTTTCTATTACCACGCTATTAAATCAGCTTAAAACATGAGCAACTATTTCTAACAGCAAAAATGAACTAAATAACCAAATCAAATTGTAACCTACTCACAGAAATTAATTAAAGACAACAGAAACATATGACAGTACATTGAGGAGGCCCTGGCACTTGGGTTGGGCCCAACCCCAAGAGCTACAGGCTCCTAAAAGAAGCTCAGATCTGAAGAAGAATAAAACTGATCTCCATTATTCAGAAAATAACCATATCACAACAATGTTTACAACAAAGGCTCCACAAATGCGAAAAAACAGAGCAACACTAGAGTGCTAACCTACTGCCTAAAAAAATTGACTAAAATCGAACTACAAACTAGCTAAATTATGCCTACAAAGTGACTAACTGAAATGAGGTTCTAAGTCCTCTTATTTATACAAATTGAGGACCCCAACAGCCCTCCTAAACTTTAGGAACTCTGCTGCCAAAACTTGTAGTTAACAACACTTTTACTAGCACTTGCTCGGCTGCCCTTGTGATAATCGATTTCGTGGCCCTTGAACTCCGAGCTGATGGTGGAGAATTCAAGGTTAGGGCCCATAAATGAAGGGTAAACCTTCCTAAAAATCCTCTCCACGAATTTGGCTACCAAGTGCTCATTTAAACCTTTGATTTTGTCTCCAAATTGACCAAAAAGACTGCATAAAGCACACATTAGACTTGTTGGCATAATGACTAACCCAATTCACTCTATTAGCATAAAATATAATAAAAAACATGCAATAAACTAATGATAATGGTGGATTAAGTCAACTTAGGAGGCTGAATGAGACCATATAATTATCCATTTTTGGGGCTCATCATCACCCCCCTACTGAAAGTGTTGCTCATCCTTTGAGAAACTAATCTATCTCCTCCTCTTTGATGGCCTTGGTGGCCTCCCTGTCATGCCAAGCTTCTGAAGTGATGTCCTCTTCTTGGTCATGAAACCATGCTTTTCTCTCTGCTTCTTCCCACTGCCTGTGCTCCTTTTCCTAGAGAATTCTCAGCTTCCTGTAGAACTATCTCAGCATCGTGTAGAGAGGCCTTTGTGTCCAACATTTTCTTTCTTTCTCTCCAGGTGGATGTCTTCAGGCTTCCCCATTCATAGGTGATGGATGCCTTTGAGGGAGACTTTTCCTTTTCTGTAGCTGGGGTGTCTACAATTGTAATTGGCTCTTTTGATTGTGGTTGGGGTCTACCAGTTTTTATCCGCATGCTCCTTCTTGCCTTAAAATACATGGAAGGCTCCCTCTTTCGCTGCCCTTTTTGCTTTGAAGATTTGCTAAGGGTAGCCAGCACAGCTGTTGCCTCCCTGGCTAAAATCTCAAGTGATTTCTCCTTTTTGTTCATCTGTTTCCATACTTCCTATAGAAAGTCCTGTGTCGACTGTTTTCTGTCTTCCTGTAGAAACTGCTTTCTGGCTTCCTGTAGATACTGTCTTCTGGCTTCCTATAGAACCTGTCTTCACTGTTTCGGTCTACTTGTCTGGGGGTGTCTTGCCTTTTAATTGTGGTGTGGTTGCCTTGGTTGTGTCCTCACTTTCTTGGACTTTTTCAGTCCTATCTGCCCTGCTCTACAATCGTTTCTCCCTTGGTGTTTGTGCCTTTGTTCCACGCATAGTTTTGGGCTCAACAGCATGGCCTTTACCTCATTTCTCTTCTTCTTCTTTCTGTGGTGTTCTTTCCTGTGTTTCCTTACCCCTGGCTTTCTCTTCCGCCTCAATGTGTTCCCTGTCTTCACTGCTGGATGAAGTGAGTTCTTCGGCCAGAATTCGAATATCATCATCCTTGGACATGTTGCGGAAAATCTCTCAGGAGAGAGGGACAGTGTAGGTATGGAGGGCATCTTCCACTAAAAGCTTGATAAGCCCATGGTGGGCTAGCTGATCTGGTGTCCCTTCCTTCAATTTTGTGCCACACTCAATTAATTATTGTAGGAGGAAATAGGGGATGCTTAAATTTTGTTCTGGAGGCAAATCTATCCCATGCCTGAGTTCACTCAGCAACCGGAAGTGATAGTCGTAAACAATACTGAACCACCCCTCACAGGTAATGTATTTCATAATTTGAAAGCTGACTTCGCTCCAAAAAGGATGTAGGCTGGCTCTCCGGACCCCATTCTTATCTTCTGAAAACTGTTCCTCTCGTAGGAAGAATTCTTTCTTTCTCAGGTTAGCTTTGCATTTACACACACAGGTTGGTCTCTACTGCTGCATGTCTTCCTTGCAAGGGAATTTTTTATTTTCTTTCTTTGAAAACTGATGAGGAGATTTCGAATGCAAAAGAAAAAAATGGGTAAACTCAGTGAATCATGCAGGCAGACTTCCACTGTTCTCAATGCACAAGCAGACTCTTTACTCTCATTTTTTTAATTTAATTCCATGTTCAATTCACCATTTTGCACCAACAAATCATGCACAAAGAAGTTTCTTCGATCCTACCTCGTTTGGAGCTCGAAATTCGCTGAAAATCCCAGGTTTTCTTTCTGCATGGCTGTTTTCTGCGTTTCCTATAGAAGACTTCCTGTAGAATGAAACTGCGCTTCCTGTAGAGCCCGATAGGTGGGAATTTTTTTTTAAAATGGCAGAAATCTCGAGAAATCAGGCAGGAATCTTGCAGAGGACCACTGGTTAACTGATCTGGATGTGGTGGATGCGTGCTTCAGTTGTGACCACAGTTGAACAGAGGGTGGTGAGAATTTCAGCCGAGCATCATTTAATTTCGGCGTGATTCATGGTGAGGGAGTGAGGTGGCCAGGTGTACGTGGCCACAAGTAGACTGCAGTGCTATGATGAACTATATGTTCTCTTCTTGTTAATCAGTTGCACTGGAGTTCAAACAGCCAACACTACCTGTCTTTTAATTTCACGTGAGTTGTCCATACATGCATGCTGCATGATTTCTGGCTGAGCGCTAGAGAATTGGACAAGGCACTATCGGCTTAATCCCACCACTTCATTCGTTTATGCACTTTCGAATCATATTGATGCAAACAAAGGAACTGGTTAGTCATGTACCTAGAAGTCGAGCGTGGTTTTTGTGAGGTGTTGTGGCCTTTCATTTGTTGCATGCATTGGTTTCTGTGGTTGCATGATGGCATGGTTGCTGATTCATGGCTATTTTCCTTGTGCAGGTGTCCTCTGGCCAGATCTAAGCTATAGGAGCTGGCTTCAACATTCAGATCTGCACCCTCATGTTGTTGACGCTGAATTTTCACAGGACAGAAACTTGTTTTCTCCATTGCTCCCGAACGATAGATCAGATCGATCTAAAACTTTCTGAGCATGTTCCTCTCATCATTATGCACCTCCCATAGCAAAATTGCGATCAATGGATGCACATATTTCGAGAAAAATGAAAAATGGCTGAAGTTTAGAGAGATCAATTTCTCGGAAGACGTGCATCGGAATCGGCTGAAACTGCTTGGGTAGGCTACTATCACCCATGTGCGTCTCCCCATGAAACAGGTTTTGAAACGAATGCATGGATATGGAGAAAATGCAAAAATGGCTGAAGGTGATGGAGGCTGATTTCTTGGAAACCGTGCACCAGAATTGGCTGAAATTGCTCAGGCATGTTGCCATCGTCCCTATACAACTCCCCCTGTAATGGTTTTGCAAATGGATGCATGGTTTTCAAGCTAGGGAAAAAACAAATTCCGTTCTATGTATTTTTTCTTCAACGAATTCTGCAAGTTTTTGCATGGTAAAAAAATGAGCTTGGGCTGTGATGCAGGCACGGAGATGATGGAGGAGGAGTTTGAAGATTGTAGGAGGAATTCTCAACCCTTTAGGAAGCTATCATGTTCGCTAAACTACCTTTTTGAAATCCATTTCTAGCTTCCTGTAGAAATCCTGTAATTTCTACAGGAACTTCGTGTAGAACACATAGTTTTGAGAAAAGAAGCACAATGAGATGGAAAAATGATGGAGAAGGGTGAGGGATGGAAACATGGATGCTTGCAGGCCTCATGGATAGATTCCCAGCCTTCAGGTCCTCTTCAGAGATCAATTTTGGCTTGTTTGTAGGCTTCCTGTAGAAGACACAAAACTTCCTGTAGAAAACACAGAACTTCTTGTAGAAGGCACATAACTTCCTTTGTCTTTGTTTTGAGCGAGCCTCCTAACCTGCAATGTCCTTGTTGCAACTTGAAATTATTCAATGGAAATTAGATTTATTTTTCTTTTTTTTTAAAACAACTAGGGTGCCTCATGGAGGTTTTCACCCTAATTGCCTGCCCTGGGCGCCTCCAAGGAAGGTTTTCACCCAAGGATCTTATTCCCTTTTTATTTCCTCTTCTTTCCAACCCATTGACCTCCTCATGGAGGTTTTCAATCAATGAGCCAATCTAAGGCGCCTCCGATGAGGTTTTCACCTTAGATTTTTATTTTCTTCTTATTTTCATTTTTTTCTCTTTTTTCTTTTTTTCTACCCTACCCTACTTGAAAAAAAAATCATTTTCAAGTGTAAGAAAACTTCCAATGGAGCCATATGCACATCGAGATTAGAGACAAAATGATGTGGAGACTTGAAATGCATGCTTTGACAGCTATCCGGATTTCAGAGACCAAATGATCTGACTTTGAAGGGATCAAACATAGCCGAGGAAGAGAGTACCGCCATGGAAAATTTTAGGGGCTAATGTTCGCCCAGTGGGCTAATTTTCCATGATTTTTCCACAAAAAAGATTTGCCAATTTCCAATTTTATAAAAGACGATTCGCCCAAATTTTAGAATATAAAATTATTTTACCTTAAAAATCGCCAACATTATAGAGAGACTATATATAAAATAATTATAAATTTGATTAATTTTACAAATATATCAACAAACATTTATAATCTGCATATTAGCGATTAGTGAGATTCGCCAATGTTTTAAACTTCAAGAAAATTTTCCATCCTTAAAATTTTCCTTGAGTACCGCTTCAACTTAGTGACCATCCGAAACCATATCTTAATATAGCTCTGATATCCTTTGTCCTTTTGTTGACCTGGATCATGTTTCATGTCACCTTCTTCCATGACTTTCTCATCTTCCTCTTTTTGTTGATATTTCTCTTGAATACATGGAAGATTTGATGGTAACCATGGGGGAACTCTCTCGATCTCTGATTCTGATGTCTTCTCTTCATCAAGTGCAGCCCATGGTTCTTTGATCTCCTCTTTTGAATCTTCTTTGCCTTTGGTCCTTCAATGTTGTCAATATAATCTCTGTTTTGCAACACTCTTCCTGAGCTATGGTGAAGATCATTGAGCTCAAGAGGAGTCATTTGGACATGTTGTGTCTCAGCATTGCAATTGTGTTGAGCTGCTCCAATGGGCAAGTTTGGGAGTGGTCATACAGGTAGTTGAGTGGGGGTGTATATTTGAGATGGAGGTGGATGGCGTTGTGGTTGCGCAGGTGGTAGAGGCAAATGAGCGGGAGGAGAGTTGTACTGGGGCCTCCACCCCTGATGAGGTGCATTCCACTGAGGCTGTGGCTGAGCATAAGAATGAAACGAATGAGCAACTGGAGAAGCATGGTATTGAGGAGGATACGACCAAGGAGGGGGTGTGGACCAGGAAGAATTAGCAGGGGGACCCCAAGAAGGCATGGAAGTGGCTTGATAAGGGTTATAATGGGTTTGGGATGTCCCTTGCATTCTCTCCTGGTAGGGTATGGGTCCATGTGGCCTCCTTTGGTTCATATACTAGAGTGATTCAGTGGCTCCTTTGGCTCTCTGATATGAAGCTTTAAGTTCAGGCAAGGAAGGGCATTGATTTGTAGGATGGTATTATTCACAGACAAAACACACTTCTAGGGAGTGCATTGGACATTTGTTCCTAGGATGATTTCTAGTGCACCTAGGACAAACGATGACCAAAGCCCTCTTGGCTTCCTCTTACTTCCTTTGGATCTGTAAGGTATTCAGTTGCATGGCAAGAAACTGCCTCATATCGCTCTTGAAATCTTCCATCTGATTTGCAAATTCGTTTTTGGATAAAGTACTACTTCCAACATTTCTGTTTGCAGCCAATTGCTCCAGAGGAATGTTTTCTCCTTCTTCTCCCCTAGAGGTTCTTCAAATATGTCTTGTTGTCCACCTAGGGGTTCTTCTTAATCACAGCCATCGAAGAAGAGAGAAGGTTGGCTGTGTGAAGCAGTGGGGGGTGTTGTGAAAACATTTTTCTGACTTATCTCTACTCCTACCAGGCATGAAATGAAATATTTTTGGTTGATTTTTTGTTTCTTTTTTCTGCTTGTACTTGCAAAAAGTAAAATATATTGAACTGCAACTAACTATCTTGTTGAAATGAAAATGCGGAATTGAAATGAAAGTAGGAAAGGACTAATCTATTTTGCTCAAATGAAATGCTAGGCTACGCTTGCGGAATTGAAATGCTACTCTACGCTTGCAGAAATGAAATTTCGGAATTGAAATGCTAATCTATGAAAGTGGGAAATGCTAATCTACTTTTGCAGAAACAAAATTGCATAATGGAAATGAAATAAACTACTTAGCAGAAGGTTGTAGTAGAAAATAGAAGAAAAGCAGCAATCACCAATACTTTGATGCTTCCCCGGCAACGTCGCCAAAAAGAATGGTGGGCTCCAGTATTGCAGCAATAATGCTACAACTCCTGGAACTCCCTTATTTAATTTTATCAACCTGGTAGTTCGTAACAAACTTGGAAGCAACGGTGCTGTATGCACAAGTACTAGCTCTTGCCGCAGCTGCCACTTGGTCAGCTGGCACAAGTCCACTAGGAGCTTAAGCCAACTTCTATGAGCTCTGAGAAGAAGCTTTTTAAATGATGGACGAAAGCTAACTCAAAGAAGGCTGATCTACTTGCAGAAGGAAACTGGAAAGCGGAAAAGAAGTGTAAACCCTAGCAAACCCTAATTTTACCAGCTAGCCCTACTGATGCAAGAAAGAGGATGCAAGCTACTGAAAGAGATTCCATTGACTTATAGGAAGGTAAAATACATGTGTCTAAGATACTTCTACAGTAACATCTGAAAAAAACATCTTTTTGTATTTTTGAATAAGTTGCCAGAATTATCATGCATGTGATTTAACTGTTTTTGACTGTGCAGAGGTGGATTGGCGAGAGGAAATGCTTGGAGGAGGTCGGGAAGGTTCAGAGAGGGCCTAAGGGGTCCCTAACACCCTTCCAGAGAGTTTCACAGAGTTTGGATATCAAGAAACCTCATTCATGAGCTTCTACAGGAAGTCTACAGGATGTTCTAGAATTTCTACAGGATGTCTGTAATTTTCTACAGGATGTTCAGAAATGGGATTTTGGAGGATGGATGGAGGAAGAAAGATGAAGGAGTGGGTATGGAGGTGAGATAAGGGTGTGAGGAGGTCCAGGACTTGGGGAATGGAGCTGAGAAGTGGCGAGGATGGTTGGATTTGTTCAAGGAGAGGTAGAGCAATGTTGCACAACAATATGGGAATTTAGGGTAGAGTGAGAAAATGGAAAACGTAAGGCAAGGATTCTAAGTAGAGGATGAAGCAGGTGGGATTGATGGAGAATGGGCAGATAAAGAAGGATAACAGGTGCTCTGCAAGTTGTTTTTCAAACGAAACAAACAAGGATTTGGAAAATCAAAGACCTAGTTACGTTAGTCTATTCTGACCTAGATAACAGCAAAGAAATGGAACAAAAGTTTATTTGCACTGAAATCAGATGAAATAACTATGCAACTAAGAAATCAAGAATCTGAACATGTAACCAACTTCTGCAAATAAAAATAGAACACTAATGATTGCATGGTGAAGCAAAATCAGTGTTTTTGTTGGCAGCAAGGTCACCTTGATCCCAGCTCCTGATCCCATTGAGGGAGAGGTGAAATCAGAGGTTGCTTGGTAGCCCTTTTTGAAGATATTTTCTATCACCACCCTATTAAATCATCTTAAAACATGAGCAACTATTTCTATCAGCAAAAATGAAATAAATAACCAAATTAAATTGTAACCTACTCGCAGAAATTAATTAAAGACAACAAAAAAACATATGACAGTACATTGAGGAGGCCCTGACACTTGGGTTGGGCCCAACCCTAAGAGCTACAGGCTCCTAAAAGAAGCTCAGATCTGAAGAAGAATAAAACTGATCTCCATTATTCAGAAAATAACCATATCACAGCAATGTTAACAGCAAAGGCTCCACAAATGAGAAAAAACAGAGCATCACTAGAGTGCTAACCTACTGCCTAAAAAAATGACTAAAATCGAACCACAAACTAGCTAACTTCTACCTACAAAGTGACTAACTAAAATGAGGCCCTAAGCCCTCTTATTTATACAAATTAAGGACCCCAACAACTCTCCTAAACTTTAGGAACTCGGCTGCCAAAACTTGTAGTTAACAACACTTTTACTAGCACTTGCTCGGCTGCCCTTGTGATAATCGATTTGGTGGCCCTTGAACTCCGAGCCGATGGTGGAGAAGTCAAGATAAGGGCCCATAAATGAAGGGGAAACCTTCCTAAAAATCATCTCCACGAATTTGGATGCCAAGTGCTCATTTAAACCTTTGATTTTGTCTCCAAATTGACCAAAAAAACTGCATAAAGCACACATTAGACTTGTTGGGATAATGACTAACCCAATTCACTCTATTAGCATAAATATAATCAAAAGCATGCAATAAACTAATGAGAATGGTGGATTAAGTCGACTTAGGAGGCTGAATGAGCCCATATAATTATCCATTTTTGGGGCTCATCAAGGGGCATGTTGGGTCCCTATAATACTAGTGATTACCCCATTACTATTGTAGTTATACCCCTTATTAATATTGTTGTGCCCCTATTTCCCCCATATTGTTATTACTGTGCCCCATAGAATCCCTCTAGTGTTATTTTTGTGGCTTTATATTATTATTGTTAGGTTGGCTGGGTTATATTGTGACTCCTTAGACTCCTATATATAGAAAGAAGGTTTTGTCATTTGAATCATCCAAGAATTGTTCATTTATGTAATGTAAAGGGGGTTGCACCCTTGAAGAGGCTAAATTCTAAGGCATTGATCTATCTTCTCTATCTTTTCTTGAGATGGTTTCATAACACACACTTGGTACTTAGTTCGTCAACCATAAGGAAATAACATTGTAAAGTGTTGATGGGTATATAAGACCAAATTCACTTTTGAAGGTGTTATTGAGTGTCATATCCTCATTTGGTTGCTAAATTTTTTTCATAGCAAGAAGGTTTGGACTACACTTAAACATTTTTCCCTATTACAAAGATAGATTATGTTTGAATACTACTTTATTTTGCTGCTTGTTTTGGATGGAAAATTCATCTGATGGATGTTAATAATGCATTTTTTTATGGTGACTTATTTGAAGAAATATACTTGGTGCAATCTCCTAGTTTTGTGATAGATTTTACTACTGTATGTCAACTGCAGAACTCATTGTATGTTTTGAAGTAGGCCCTTTAGTTTTTCTATGCTAATATTGATCAATTCATTCCCAATCTTGGGTTTAAATGTAGTGAATATGATCATAGTCTTTATGTATTACATATGAATGGTGATACCTTGATTTTTGTTGCTATATGGATGAATTGTTTATCATTGCCACCAATATTGATGTAATTATTAGATTGAAGAGTTGACTTGCTAACAATTTTGAAATGATTGATCTTGGCTTTTGCATTTATTTCTTATTCTTCAAGTCCTTCCTTTCCTTTGAGGGCATGTTTTTCTCTCAATAGAAATATGTATCTGACTTGTTGAAATGGTTCAAGATGGATTACTGTAAGCCATGTGCTACCCATTTCCAGTTAGGTATCTGTGGAGCGATAAAAAGGTGTCTTTTGAACTCCTAATTACCTTCACATTAATTATCAACCCAGGGACGACTTTTTATTTCAAGAGTGTACTCAGTCTGAGGCGGCTATTTACTCAAGAGTAATGCTTAGTAGTACAACGTTTAGAAAATACAAGAGTAAACGGATGCTAAACTATGACTAAATTGCTCTAAAAGAATAAAATCACACAAGGCAGCTTATCAGTCAAGGGTGCGGAAGCGATAACCCATCCCTCTAGAAACTGATGGAAAGGAAATTAGAGCATGGACCATAGGTCTGGGAGCTAGGCAGTGACTGCTAAGGCTCACTACAGCCTTAGACCTTCTCTCACACCAAAACAGCAAATGCAAGTAAATGGAACGGCAGAAAGTAAAATGGAACAGCAAACAGGAAATGGAACAACAAGTCTAAAATGGAACAGCAGTAAATGGAACAACAATCAAATATGAATGTACAACAATCCAAATCAAGCACACAACACACTTATCATTAAAAGGGACAGTAATCTGAGCTTCAATACAATATGCATGAATCACGACCATGAAATAATAGAACGACACTTCCGAATAAACATCAATCATGATTTAAGAATAAATCATACGTTAGTACCAATTCAGGAATATACAACGCAGTTAACTTGTAATCTGTAAGGAACACCAATGCTATATGATTTTCCAAAATAAACAATAATGTGTTGCATAGCATTCCCTGTTGTAAGTAACAATAATATTCAATCAAGTATAACAGAGCCGATATGTAAAATGGTAAAGTGCGTCAGATAAATGAACAGAGTAAAAGAAAAGAGATCAAACCACACATGAAGCATAAAGATATAATACAGCAGCAGCAGCGTACTCCACCAGAGGCTGGGCCCTTAGCTGCCAGTGGATGCTGCTGGGTTACTTCAGGATCAAAGATGAATTGGCAACTAGATTTATATTAAAATATCAAAGCAGAGTTACAGTGGATTACAACAAGAAATCCCTCAATCTCTCAGCCATTATCCATTCTCTCTGCCATCCTCAATTCTGAATCTCTAATTCATCCTCAATTCCATCATTCGAATCCCTCTGAAATCACACTGAAATCACCCCCCTCTCTGATCTCTGTTGTGATTTAAATAAAGAGAGATCAGAGAGCAGTTACAATCAAGATAAGTACAACATGATTTCTATTACAAAATTAGATTGTTTCCAACCAATTGATAAACAAGAAGATATATTTCCATCCAGCTTTCAACAAGAGCAAGACGAATTTGGATTTGCAGCTGAGATTTGGAGGACGGCCGCAACAACAAATATGAGAAAATCGTGCTCAAAGAACCCTGCGTTTCTCTCAGTACAAGCCGAATTTGGGCAAACCATTCTTTAGCAAAGTTAATTGGGCCTATTCTGGACAAAACCCATGTTCCGGATTTTCCAGATTCTGCTTCATTTGCTCAGAATCGCAACCGTAAAACCGTCACTTCTTATTCCAACGAATTTCTGAGTTGGCACTTTTAATGATCAAGTCTTCAATCTGGAAATTATCTTGGAGGCTAAAAATGGTGAATAATGTTACAACTGATTTATTAAAACTATCATTGATAAAATCACGCATAATCATCAATTTATTAGAAATAAAAGAGAATAAATAATATTCATCCATGAGAGCATAAATCATTTATAAAATGGATTTAAATGATAAATTATAATAGATGATATAATAGAGAAGAGTAAAAATGGATGAAATAAGTGTTACAAAGTGGTCGTATTCATGGCCCAACATACCCCCACACTCAATATGTTGCATGTCCTCATGCAACGAAAACTGAATATATTGCATGTCTTCATGCAACCCAAAGACAAAAACCCATGTGTTAACCAAACGATAAAAAATATGTTCATCTCAGCTCATGAAATGGATAGAACAAATGAATTCTTCCTTAATTAATGAATATTCAATTTTAGTAATCTTGATGAAGGCATACCAATTTTTACATTGACATTCAATTATATGTATATATGAAGTTGCAACAAAATATGATATAAGTAACAGCAAACTTCATTAACCATTTTCTCAAAAACTACAAACCAGCTTTTGTTGAAATTTGGCAAGTAAATTTATAATATATGAATGCCTTTATGATCCAAAAATTAGATCGTTTTGATGCACGGATCATGAGATATAAACAAAATGGCTGTAGGTGAGAGTGCATGATTTCCGAAATTTTATGAACCAATTGATCTTGAAATTATCTAGGTATGTGTATTTTAATAGTATGTCTGTGTTTCCTAGAGATCACAAGAATTGAGTTCATAGTTTTAAAAATATTATGGAAATCAATTTCTATGCTGAAATTGTATGCCTTAAATGAGAAAGAAAATAGAAAACATCCATCATGCGTAGCAATTCCTCCCCCTCTTTGAAAAATTAGCATGCCCTCATGCGATGCTAGAAAACAAATAGAGGTGGTAGCTACTATCTGTTGAATTCTATGCTTGGTGTAAAACAACATGGAATAAGGGAGGTGTTGAGAATGAATAAGAATAGCAATGGATGATAAATAATATGAATGACGTGGTCATAAGAAAGAAATGAAGGAACACTCCCCCACACTCGGAAATGATATGCTGCTGAAAAAGGGGAAGTGGTAAAGATGTGAAATGAAGGATGATAAATAATGCTCAAAATGGATGTTCATTAAATTCTCCTAAATTTGTAATAAATTAGAAAATTATGCTATTTTACCTCGAGTTTTACCTCCAAAAAGAAAAATGTGAAATGACATATATGGATTGGCAGTTGTTGAAGCTGAGTTGGTGCGAAAAGTGATGCAAAAGGTGGAATCTAGGTAAGCACATCATGTCTGAAGAATTGTTCACGTTCACGAGCCTCTTCTGTTAAGTGCAATAGTGTGGTCATGCTACGAATAGAATTTTTCCCATACTTGTTGTTCTCCTGTAAACAAAGCACTAGTTTGCATACAATGTTCTTGAATCCACAGTGTTAGCTTTGAATAGCAACAGATAAGATGCATGCAAAATTTCAATTAGAAAAACTTATGTATACATGCAATACTAATATGTTGTCAAATCAACAAGGTATGGCAAAGTGCAGTAATCATATCACATGCAATTCCATAATGCATACATTCCCCCCTCCAATTGGAGAATGGGTTCCATAACCATAAAGCATATGAAAGGGGTGGTGTTGACGACAAGGCAATGGAATGAACAATATATCAGTAAGTGAAGCAGAGTACACTTATCAATGATAGGACGGTGAAAGTTATGGTTATATTGAGAGCAAAGTTTGTAAAGATAGTTATGAATAAGAGATAGGACGCTTTGGATTGATGATAGTTTATGCAAAACGAAAAAGGACAACAATATGCTAAAAAGATGCTTTGTTGACAACATTCTAGCTGAAAATGATGCGATTGATCTAAAAATAATTTCTCATGCATAAAGGTTCAAAACAGAGAAAAAAATTAAGGGAATAACTTCTCTGATAAAAGGGAAAATAAGAAAAGGGTATTATAATAATAATCGACGATAAGATATAACTTCAATACCATAAGCAGAGCCGCTGCTGCCAGCAGGCATCCATAGCCTCGGCAGGGTTGCTTTTTAACCCATATGAGCCAGAATCCTCAATTTATAAATGGAGAGTTACAGTGTTGTTCTACAGAAGAGATCAATGTGCTGGCGTGGTAACCAGATAACCACACTGCCATTCACTGGGATGTAGCAAAAGTGATCACGCCGGCTCGTAATGAGACCTCCTGCTCCATGGATAATTTGGCTATCCAATGGATCATAACCCTGGTGTGGTGGCCATAATGGGAATGCCACTTTGTTACAGCCTTATGAACATGGTAGGCTGGCTCGTAATGAGACCCCCTATCCTCCATCTGTGAACAAAATTTTGTTATTATTACACATTTTTATGATAAAAAGAGGGAGGCTCAGTACTCCTTAAGAGCAGGGATGGCGGAAGAAGTTGAAGATGTCAATAGAAAAAAATATACCCATAATCTCATTTATTACAGACAGAGAAGATTATAACCAGGGATGATGGAACCAGCATGGTATTAAGATGATCAATCAATATCATGTTCAACAGAACATAATGCAGTAAAGTAGTATATAAATAATTGTGTCCCTTTTGAAAAAAAATCTATCATCAAGGAGCTGTCCTGTTAAAGATCATAACGTGAATGATATTAACTCGCTTCAATAGAATCGATAATTCTTGTCCTCATAAAAATAGTGTACTTCATGCCATAAAATGAAATCAGTAAAATGTGGTTGAGATGAATTAGGAATAATCCCACAAGAGGAAGGAAGGGTTGCTCTCGAAAATAATCCCAAAGTGTTGCTCTTTTGAATGAACAGCAAAAACAGTCAAAAAGTGGTGTTCCTTGTAGGGAACAACAAAGGAAATGCACACAAAAAAAACAAAAATACACACAAAAAAAGTGTGAAAATGCAAATGTCGTTCCTTTGGAAAAAGGAACAGCAAAAACTAAAAGTGTCGTTCCTTTAGAAAAGGAATAGCAAAAACGCAAGTGCCGTTCCTTTGGAAAAGGAACAACAAAAACCAAAAGTGTCGTTCCTTTAGAAAAGGAACAGCAAAAATGCAAGTGCCGTTCCTTTGAAAAAAGAACAACAAAAATCAAAAGTGTCGTTCCTTTGGAAAAGGAACAGCAAAAATGAAAAGTGTCGAAGTGCTATCCCTTTCGAAAAGGAACAACAAAACGTGAAAGTACAGAAGTGTTGTTCCATTCGAAAAGAAACAACAAAACGTGAAAGTGCAGAAGTGCTGTTCCATTTCGAAAAGGAATAGCAAAACGTGAAAGTGCAGAAGTGCTGTTCCATTTCGAAAAGGAACAGCAAAACGTGAAAGTGCAGAAGTGCTGTTCCATTTCGAAAAGGAACAACAAAACGTGAAAGTGCAGAAGTGCTGTTCCATTTCGAAAAGGAACAACAAAACGTGAAAGTGCATAAGTGTTGTTCCATTCGAAAAGGAACAGCAAAACGTGAAAGTGCAGAAGTGCTGTTCCATTCGAAAAGGAACAACAAAACGTGAAAGTGCAGAAGTGTTGTTCCATTTCGAAAAGGAACAACAAAACGTGAAAAAAAGAACAGCAAAATGGACAATCATAAAATGCAAACATGCAAAAAAAAACAGATTAGCTGTTCACGACATTGATGCTGAGGATGAGTTATACTTTGAGTGAAGCAACACCTGAAATACAAAATATAAGAAAAATTAGAAAAGAAACAACAAAAAACAGTATGTAAATAAATAGATTAAGTTACAACAGCTATGATGTGATGTCAAAAAAATGATTTATTCGAAAAATGTTTTGGTAGCAAAGACATGACATGAATCTTCAAATTGAAATCAATTCTTCATTTATTCTATTATGAATCCGTTGGGTAATGAGTTGGATGAAATTCCTTTGTTTTATTAAAATTTGTTCCAAAAATCACTCGTCCATAAATTGACGTTCTTTTTCTCCTAGGACCTGCAAAAAACGAGTGTCTACCTGCAATAAAACATTAAATCATGGAGAAAGAGAGGTGCACAGCTCCCCTCATCCAAGAATTATGCAAAAAAACTAACAGGTAGTTACTCTGTAGAACAAATCCATGGAGAAAATAACAAAGTAAAATTTATTTGTCACCTGCGGGAGAGCAGTGGCCAATCATGCTAACCTGCAGTGTTTTAATCACAACATCTTTGTTTTTCATCGAAATTGAGTGATTCCAAAGCAAAATGAGAGCTAATTCAAAGGGTTATCTCCAGTAGAAACAGGTTTTAAAAATTCAATGCTATGATATGTCAAATTTGTTTAGAACAACCTGCATAATAGAGTCATTTTCGATTACCCAATCTAGACCAACGGTTGATATTTCAAGCATAGATTCTTCGTTTGATGTCGGATTCAAATGATTCAAATTGGAAATGAAAGTAGATTCATTTATTTATCTCCAATAGAAACAGGTTTTGAATACAAGAAGAATTGATAGGTCAAATACTGTAAGGGACAGCCGGAAAGACATAGTTTTAAGGGTGCTGATTTACGATAAACAGTCAGTATTTTAATCATAACTTCCCCATACGATATCGAAAATGGGTGATTCCAATTGAATTGTAAACTAGATTCATAGGGAAATCTACCATAGAAACAGGTTTTAAAAATTCAAATATTTAGGCCTTCGAAAACTGACTGTCCCAACTCTGTTCTTGAGCTGCCCACTAGACACCCTGTCAATGTTTTGTTTCTAACTTTTTCGTTTCAAATCCAAATTGAGTGGTTCAAATTGGGTTAGAAAGTAGACATCAAGGTATACCTAGGGTAGAAACAGGTTTTAAAAATATTCACTTTTGGTCCCTCAAAACATGACTGTCCCGACTATTTTTCCAGAAAGTTCATCAAGCCCGCAAGCCAAAAAAATGATATTCAAGCATTTTTTCAAATTGGTGATAAAAATGAAAATGAATGTTTGTAGAACTTATTATTTATATTATGATTCATATACATACACAAATAGATTGAAATATTTATCACCGATGTTGATTTCGATAGCGTGTTGCAACAAAAGAAATAACTAGTTTTACAAAAATAAAAAAATATGTGTTTGTTTTATTTATTTATTTATTTTATTTTCTCCACTATCCTACTCTTCTTTGAGAATTGAATATATTTATGTATAAGAGTATTTCCAGTGGAACCATGTTAGAAATAAGGCCTCATGTATGCACATACCCAAATTCGAAAAATGCATGTTGATAAAAATTAGGGTATGAGAAGCCAACTTCCCTTGAAAAGATGGTTTCAAAAATTTTTGAAGTATGGAGTGATGATGCAAACACGTGATGGAGTGAAACCAATCTTCAATATATCCGTTACTTTCTTGATTTCCCATCATACCATGAAGTTCTTGAGCTTTTAAAATGGTTTGTTGGTGCAACCTACAAGAAACCTCATTTTCTTCCATAGCTTCTACAATTTTTGAATTTAAAACATTCTGAATCTCATTGTAAATTTTCTTTGATAGCGCATGTGAGATAGAATGGGTGGGAAGGGTGGGTAAATTTGGTAGTTCAACACTGTAAGCATGTTGTACTGGTTTATTGCGGTGAAGGTGTGGAATTAGTTGAGCAGGAAATTCAAAAAAATGTTGGGCAGTTTCTTACCATAACAGAAGATGTTCTTCATGTGTTCCTTCGAAGCTCCTCCTTCCAATGTTCCTGTCAATTACTTAGTGAAATGGGTGGTGCTTACATCACCACTTGAGTGAAATTATGTGATTTATTTTTCAAAATTTCTATTTTTTTCCTAGTCATTCACACAAAAATTCAAACATCTATTTCTATACAAGAAAGCAACAACAAATCTGTTAGGAAAGCGGACAGTGGAGCAGGGATTTTACATGCTCCGTACGCAGGTTCTTACCTTCCGTTTTTAAGATCCAACTCTTCCCTAACAGGCACTCATCAGATTCACACTACTCTTTAGAAATGGCTACACTCTCCCCGGCAACGGCGCCAAAATGTGGAGCGATAAAAAGGTGTCTTTTGAACTCCTAATTACCTTCACATTAATTATCAACCCAGGGACAACTTTTTATTTCAAGAGTGTACTCAGTCTGAGGTGGCTATTTACTCAAGAGTAATGCTTAGTAGTACAACGTTCAGAAAATACAAGAGTAAACGGATGCTAAACTATGACTAAATTGCTCTAAAAGAATAAAATCGCACAAGGCAGCTTATCAGTCAAGGGTGCGGAAGCGATAACCCATCCCTCTAGAAACTGATGGAAAGGAAATTAGAGCATGGACCATAGGTCTGGGAGCTATGTAGCGACTGCTGAGGCTCACTACAGCCTTAGACCTTCTCTCACACCAAAACAACAAATGCAAGTAAATGGAACGGCAGAAAGTAAAATGGAACAACAAACAAGAAATGGAACAGCAAGTCTAAAATGGAACAACAGTAAATGGAACAGCAATCAAATATGAATGTACAACAATCCAAATCAAGCACGCAACACACTTATCATTAAAAGGGACAATAATCTGAGCTTCGATACAATATGCGTGAATCACGACCATGAAATAATAGAACGGCACTTCCGAATAAACATCAGTCATGATTTAAGAATAAATCATACGTTAGTACCAATTCAGGAATATACAACGCAGTTAACTTGTAATCTGTAAGGAACAACAATGCTATATGATTTTCCAAAATAAACAATAATGTGATGCATAGCATTCCCTGTTGTAAGTAACAATAATATTCAATCAAGTATAACAGAGCCGATATGTAAAATGGTAAAGTGCGTCAGATTACTGAACAGAGTAAAAGAAAAGAGATCAAACCACACATGAAGCATAAAGATATAATACAGCAGCAGTAGCGTACTCCACCAGAGGCTGGGCCCTTAGCCGCCAGCGGATGCTGCTGGGTTACTTCAGGATCAAAGATGAATTGGCAACTAGATTTATATTAAAATATCAAAGCAGAGTTACAGTGGATTACAACAAGAAATCTCTCAATCTCTCAGCCATTATCCATTCTCTCTGCCATCCTCAATTCTGAATCTCTAATTCATCCTCAATTCCATCATTCGAATCCCTCTGAAATCACCCTGAAATCACCCCGAAATCACACTGAAATCACCCCCCTCTCTGATCTCTGTTGTGATTTAAATAAAGAGAGATTAGAGAGCAGTTACAATCAAGATAAGTACAACATGATTTCTATTAAAAAATTAGATTGTTTCCAACCAATTGATAAACAAGAAGATATATTTCCATCTAGCTTTCAACAAGAGCAAGACGAATTTGGCTTTGCAGCTGAGATTTGGAGGACGGCCGCAACAACAAATATGAGAAAATTGTGCTCAAAGAACCCTGCGTTTCTCTCAGTACAAGCCGAATTTGGGCAAACCGTTCTTTAGCCAAGTTAATTGGGCCCGTTCTGGACAAAACTCATGTTCCGGATTTTCCAGATTCTGCTTCATTTGCTCAGAATCTCAACCGCAAAACCATCACTTCTTATTCCAACGAATTTCTGAGTTGGCACTTTTAATGATCAAGTCTTCAATCTGGAAATTATCTTGGAGGCTAAAAATGGTGAATAATGTTACAACTGATTTATTAAAACTATCATTGATAAAATCACGCATAATCATCAATTTATTAGAAACAAAAGAGAATAAATAATATTCATCCATGAGAGCATAAATCATTTATAAAATGGATTTAAATGATAAATTATAATAGATGATATAATAGAGAAGAGTAAAAATGGATGAAATAAGTGTTACAAAGTGGTCGTATTCATGGCCCAACAGTATCAAGCTCACTAAAATTGTTCTTCTTTGAAAGTCAATGCTACCGGCCTTTATTGACAATTGGGTGGTAGCCTCATATATTTTGTTCATAGTTGACCTATCATTTCCTTTGTTGTTAGTGTGGTTTTCGAGTTTATGAAAGACCTAAGAGAAAGTCACTGCAAAGTTGCAAACAAGATTGTTCGCTATATTAAAGGTACCTCTCATTTTGTTATCAAATATTGTTGAAGTTCAAATTTGTTTATCAGCTTTACCAAATCTAACTAGGAGGGTGACAACAATGATAGAAAATCCACTTTCAGCTATGTATTTCACTTTAGCGCTTGAATCCCTAATTTGATTATGCAACAAACAACGTGTAATCTCTTTATTGAACATAAAAGTTGAGTATCATTAGATTTATTACTATAGGGATGGAGGTAGTTTGGATTTGTCAACTATTGGGAGAGCTTGCATTTCCTATTTAGGTCTCGACTATTTTTTATTGTGAAAATCAAAGTGCAATTTAGGTTGCTGATAATTTTGTTGCACAAAGTAAGATGAAGCATGTTGAATTCATGCTCGCTATTTATGATAACCGGTTCAACATAAGGTTGTAAATCTCGTCTATTGTAGCATTATTGATCAACTCATTCATAGCTTTACAAAGCCATTGGTGGAAGCCAAGCTTGTTAAGCTTTGAGGTTTTCTTGTGCTTGAGAAAGTTGCAATTAAGGGGGGAGGGGTCGACAAACATAATTTCACCTCATGAACCTCTAGAATATTTTACTCATGTGAGGGTGTTAGAACCTAAGGTTATGTTGGTTCATCACACACGTGGAGCTTGTAGAGACAACCAATCAAAGGGTCGAATAACACTTGACCATCAGTTGAAGGATCACCTAGGGAAGTAATCAATTAAGTGGTCATCGAGTTGGTTGAGTGGTTGACTAGGGGGACCATCAACTAAATGGTCAGAGTAATCGACTAAACCGTGGATTGAATTAGATGGTCAAATAGATGACAAGAAGTGAACCAATGAGATAACATGGATTTTATGGAAATAATTATAACGACTGATGCCTGGTGTTGGACCAAATCCTTCACAATTTAAGAAAATTGGTTAGATTTGGTAGCTAAATGAAGGACCATCATATCATCTTCCACCTAAGCCAACTATGCGGTCCCTCACCCATCTGTCATGATCGTATGTTTGAAGGTGGGCCTCTAAAACCTGAAGTTATGCCTTATCATTTGGTAATTGGGTGTTTTAGCTTCCTTATCATGGATACTTATGGGCATGGATTAATGGGGGGATTCAGTGGAAAGAGTGAGCTAGGCCTGTGCTCTTGTACCCTATACCTATTTTGGGTGTTAAACTTGGACTCTAGTCCCTTGGGATCTATTTTACTCACCTTTGGGAAAAAGGGATGGTACTACATGGGAAACCATGATTTTGGTTTCATGGTTCTGCTCCCTCATCCACATATATCTCTCCCCTTCCACTCATTATAACCTCATGCATCATTTCTCCCACCTAGGTCCACATTCCTCCACTAGGTCCACATAGGGTTAGCCTTCTCCCTACCCTTGCCCACACCTTGGGTCGGGCCTGGAATGATGCCCTAGAGGTTGATGCAATTGAAAATAAAATTAAAAGCATAATTGGCCATATTGAATGGGAAGATGTACCAAAAAATGAAAAATATGGTCGGGCCAAACACATTTAGCATGTGGGAAAAATCCAATACATGAGATCTACCCTATCATCATGGCCATTACCCTAGTTTCTATAGGCCCTTGATTGGCCTCCTTTATCATTCAATAGCCCATGATTGTCCCAACCCTTAGCAGGAAATGAACCACCCTACCTTAAGGGGGTTTCCACTACTATGTCTTACACATCATGCTCTTATCCCTTGAGACTCGAGCAATTAATTAAAGAAAAATCATAAAAGAAAAAAATGCATATAAATACGGGTGGAAAAATCAAGGTTGGGGCACCTCATGCACACGATTTCCCCCTCCTATACATTATATACACAAGTGTGGGCTTCCTTTTTGCTAGGTACCCTAGTACCCCAGCATGTGGCCTAGGGATACCCATTTTCATTCCCTACTCCACTCATCTCTTTATCACATGCCACCACTCTTTAATGGACACGCCTTTAGACATACTATCCCATTTAAAGGTAGAAACCACCTAATAGGATACTTGGTTAACACCATTTTGAGATTGGAGACATTTGCACATGCCAAAGCCCACTATGGAAGGGCATGCCATTCTGAAGTGCCCACCCATTTTCCATGGTTTGTAAGCTCTTTAACTCAATTTCCTTTGATGACTT
Organism: Pinus tabuliformis; assembly: GCA_031772625.1. Classification (NCBI taxonomy): domain Eukaryota; kingdom Viridiplantae; phylum Streptophyta; class Pinopsida; order Pinales; family Pinaceae; genus Pinus; species Pinus tabuliformis. Next base: position 190,619,673 of record CM062804.1, read on the forward strand.
GTTGTATTGGAAGGCTAGGGGATGCATTGGATCTTATGAAGGATTGCATATGGTCTCCATTTTGGGTTTGGTCTCTTTATACAGGGTCCTAACCCTCGTGAGGGCTACATTGGTACATATAGGGTGTAAGATGAGAGCCAAAAATCTCCATAGCAGTAGAAAAAACTCCATGGATCCCCAAAGATGTTTAGATGTTTCTGGAGATTCACCTATTGGACAAGGAATACGCTCCTAATTCATCATGCCCACTAGCCCTATAGTTGTACCATACACTCAACAAATGATGCAAGACTTGTATGCTGATGTGGCATCATTTACACCATCATATGAGCCCTTACAGATGGTATACAGGCATATTCAACCTACTTGGAGGCCCATGAGGTTACTTGTGTGCCCTCACACCCATTGGGAGCACCACAAGTTTATTAGTTGAAGAACAAAGGGCTAGCCCCTTGTCCACTACTTTTGGGAGTCTTATTCATCATTGTGAAACTTATGGAATTCATCAAGATTCTTAGAAGGCACAACGACATATGTTGTTGATCATTTGACCTCTTGAGAGGTTTATTCTTTTGTTTTTGACCTAGTTTGCTGGGATTGTCACCAAAAGTTAGTTATTTTGCACATTATTTTTATTTTAGGGGCTAATGTAGGCCTAAGTAGCTAAATCAAACTCATTATAAGTGTACAAATAGAAGTGATGAGGATTCATTTGATAATAATAACTTGGATTTGGAACTAGTATCTCTTTAGAGATTTTTGCTATCCTTCATAGAGGACGAATTTTTGGAGCATGGAATGAATTTTGATGTTTGGATAATTTTCATGTCTTAGAGCTTCCTCATGGCAAGTTTTTTTTTGGATGGTTGGATATAGTCTTATATATATAAGTACATTTTAATGCTATTATTTCTTTCTAATTTTTTCACATACATTGTGTTGGGATTTCACTATAATAGGGCTTATTTAGTGCATCTCTTATGTGAAATTGTGGAATTTTTGTTTCTGGATAGTAAATGCTTCATGTATGGGCCATGTATAATGAACGAATGTTCCTACGAATGTTTCACTACTGAAATTCATCTTTACAAACCATTTATCTTGCAAATTAAAGTATAAAGTCTTTGAAGTTGTTTTTGTTGTTGCTCTAGTTCCAAGTGAAGTTGTATTTGAGGCCTCCTTGACCTAGAAAATTTAAAGGTCCATAATCATAATTATAACTGACTCCAATATCCCCAAAGGAATAGGCACTGGTTCACCCAAAGGTGATCACCTTACACATATTTTCCTTCTCCCCTTTCCTCTTCTCTAGGTCCCATCCTCTAGGTCCTAGGGCATCAATTATCTCATGATATAGCCAACAAATACTTCAAATTTTGGTCCAAAACTATGCTGGTGTGTCCTCAAGAAGTCCTTCAAATTTCATTAGTTTCCAACAGTGGGATCTTGAGAGATTTTAATTCCTAACTCGAAGACCAATTCTTGCCCTTGGTTTCCCTTATGATAGAAACCTCATTGGGATCTTTGCATTGCCTTTCATTGAAAATTCATTCCTTGATCCCTTTCCCCTCCCTAATTGGGTCAAAAATATCATTGGTTGCTAAATCCTATCCCTTTAACCGAACCTCGGGTCCATTTGGTCCTGTGTGGTCCCATGCACTATCAAGGTTGATTCTTTAAATATCACCTGGAACCCAAGCTTCCACAAGAATTATAGGGCTTAGGGATCTCGTTTATAAGACACATACTCAAAACCTAACCCTGGAAATTTTCCTAAAGTCCTTCATAGAGAACCTTCCATCTTGTCTTCCAAGACAAGAAAGCCACATATTTGAGCCTCTCTTGTGAATAGGCTTCCAAGATCACCCCTCACCCTATCATTGGTCCATCCATTTCATGATCCTTATCATAATGGGTCTCCTCCCATTAGTGAAAGTCGGTAAAGAGTAGGGAGCCTTAGCTAAGGTGGCAGTGGGCTATCACTCCATTGTTTCCCTTAGCCTAGTAGTAACCCTTAAAGGATCCCGTTTTAGGACTCGTGATGGTTTGAGCGCTAACAAGAAGCATAGAGAAGTATAAGGGCTGATTTGTGGCCAAATGATTCTATAAAGTTGAGGGAATTGACTATGAGGAAACCTTTTCTCCCGTAGCAAGGTATTCATCTTTTAGATCAATTCTTGCACTAATTGCACATACTAACTGCACATATGGGGTATAAGATCCACCAGATGGATGTAAAAACAACATTTCTCAATGGTATTATTCAGGAGGAAGAGTACATAGAGAAACCATAAGGTTTTGAGACATTTGGTTAGTAGTCTCATGTGTGCAAACTCAGGTGAGCATTATACGGTCTCAAATAGGCACCCAGAGCTTGGTACACTTAGATTAATATTTATCTCACCTCTATCATATTTTAGAAGAAGGTAAATTGCTTATCATTGTTTTACATGTTTATGATTTAATATTGATAGGTGATGAACATCTGTTCATTTCTTGCAAGGAGGACCTTGCAATGGAATTTGAGATGAAAGACATGGATCTCAGGCACTACTTCCTCGGGCTGGAAGCATGGAAAGGTGATGTGGAATTATTTGTGTCTCAAGGAAAGTATGCCACCGAGATACTGCAGGTATTTTTCATGGAGAGTTGTAAACCCATGGACACACCTCTAACAACCAAATGGAGGAAGGAGAATTCCACTTTAGGTGAAGAGGTTGATGCTACCATTTATTAGAAGCTAGTGGGTTCACTGATGTATCTTGTGAAGACATGAACAAATATGTGCTATGTAGTCAACCAGTAGAGCCAAGCTATGGTTAAGCTGATCAAATTGGATTGGAAGGAAGCTAAACATGTTTTACGATACCTTAAAGGCACTACCTAGTATGGATTATGGTATAGACAAAAAAAGGGAGTGAATCTATGTGGCTTCACAGATGCATATTCAGTGGGGAGTTCATCCAACCGAAAGAGTATATTAGGTGGAATTTTCAGTGTTGGGTCCGCAAAAATTTCCCGGTACAATAGGAAGAAGAGGTATGTGTCACTCAACTCAAGAGAAGAAAAATACATGGTTTCAATTCAAGCAACATGTGATGCGATTTGGATGAGGAAGATACTTGTGGGACTATTTGGTTAGGAGACGAATCCAACTGTGATCTATTGTGATAATTAGAGTTGCATTAAGCTATCTGAGAACCAATATTTCATGGTCGATCCAAGCATAGAGATATTTAGTATCATCATTTATAAGATTGTGTACAAAGGAGGATAATGTTGCTACAATACATTCTAACAGAGGAACAAGATATTGACATCTTGATAAAGGCCTTTTCAAGAGGGAAGTTTTAAATCCACAGGTGCAAGATAGGGGTGGTTGAAAATCCTTGCTAAGAGGGATTATTGAGAAGTGTATCAAGAAAGGCTCAATATGACTTAGCCTTGGTTAAATTGAGAAAATTTGAAATTTCCACATTAGCAAACAACTTGGAGGCAGTTAACTGAGGTGACACGGCTCTTGTCACTCAGTTAGCTCAGTAAATTGAAGTTAGTGGGCTTGGAGTTTATTTTGCATGTGTTGATTGCTAATTTGTAGCAATCTAGTTTAATTATTTCTAGTTGTACTTAGTTAAACTAGTTCTAACAATTAATAAAACTTGTCAGAGGCTAGTTGTTCAGTGGGACGACAATCTAACTCATAGATCTTCCAGTTAACTGATCAATCAACAAAAAATAGCTCATGCAAGAAAGGAATTCGAATTTCTTGGTTGTGGTGGAGATTCCAATGCAGTGTAACATCAATTGTAGACTAGTATTGAGTGTCCATGTGTTTCATGTAATTAGTGACTAATCCTTGGGAATTGAACAATCAATTTGGAGGAAATTCCTAAAAAATAGGGGCTAATTTACTCAATATTTATGCAAGGAAATAAGAGCTCAGGTGAAGCCATAAATCGACTAATTCCGGGTTAGAGATTTTCAATGAGTAGAGAGAAAAATTATTCACTTGCAGGTTGAGCACAAAGTGAGAAAGCAATTATAATACATTCTCTATTCATATGATTAATGCAAGTGGGCTTAAGGGGTTTTTACCAATTAGTTTCCCCTAGATAAATCTGTGTAATTGTGTATGTGATTGATGCATGTATGTGAATGTTGTTTTAAATTGTGAATTAATTTCCGCAGAGCTATTGAGTAGAATTGTGTCTCTTGATTTAGATTAAATTTCTTGAGCAATTGCAATTATATCACCATATTTCTACACTCCTAGACCTAGGGATTACCTATATAGTGAGACCATTTTAGGTTTATAAGGAGGATAAAGTGATTAGAGATCTTTGTTATGCTAGATGATTGACACAAAAAGTTCCTTCCATGGCTCCCATATGAGCTTATCCTGTGAGTAAGCCAAGGGAGTAAGAAGGTTAAGGGATTGGAGGAGAGCATCCATCATCAAAGGTATAATATTGTTATGATACTATTGATTTATATGGAATGATCAACATGTTTTCCCTCTCTATATGCAACATTTTCATGAATCATAATGTTTCTATTATGATTAGGTATTTTTCATACTAACTTTCCTTTCCTAGATGCAAAGAAATTGTCCCTAAATGATTCTGAATGTGTGTAGGTGATAGGATAAAGGAAGTGGAGTAGGATATTTGAGTAACAAGGGGGGTATTCAACTGTTGGATTTCATCTTCATCTTGCACCAACATGTGAGGATAGAAAAGTGTGCCCCTATCTTTGTCTTTTCCATTGTATGAAAGGAGTAGTTTGCATTAGAATTAGGGGATTTTATTGTGTCTTTATATCAACCATCTAGTAGATCTATGAGAGAAAAATCCCTTTAACATTGAATAAAACTAGGGAAAATATGTGTATCAACATTTTTTTGTTCAACCAAGCAAGGGATTAGGATGAATCAACATGAACAAATTCGTAGAACTAACTATCATTGAAACCAACACCAAAACGATTACCAGAAATCATTTCTTCCAAAATAGTTTATTTTTTAAATCCATATCCTCTATTTTCTAAGCCTAAATATTTTTTTTGAATCCATATCCATATTCAAAAATTATCTCAATTTGAAAATTCTATAAAAGTAGGATTGGAAGCATATTATAAGTATCACTGAATATTGAGCATATGTTTATGGAAAAATCGTAGAAGGTTTTCATATTTTGTATTTTGTTCATTTGATTAATACCAATTAGCAATTCTTCTTTTCCACATGACTTCAATCTGAATGCACAAATTATGAGTTAAGCCTAGATCTATAGCATAATTAGCAGTAAAGCCCTAAGGCAGGATAACCCATTGCACATAGTATTCTTTGTTTACTAAATTTCAGTTTAGAATTTAATCTTACTTGTTATTTGTAGTTTTCAATTTGATTGTTATTTAGTTTTAATATTGTTTGAAATTGATTTTTATTTGGTTTGATATCATAATTCCATTTTATATGCACAGAGCATTGATTCCTGATCTGAAATCCCCATCGAAATCGATACTGGTTTATTAACTTTTTAAAAGTGTATGCATGTAATTAAAAACCACCATTAAAAAGAGCTCAAATTAAAGGACATAGGAAAATTGAAATGAAATTACAACAAATAAACATTAACAATAAATCATACAAGAGACAATGACACCAACACATTGATAACAAAGTCTGACTATATTCAAGCCTACGTCTCCAGGCCCAATCTTCAGTTGGGAGGCGTCTTTATTAAAAATTCTCAAAATTCTTGTACATCACAATATAAGCTCCAAAATGACAAAATAATGCCACTAGTGCATTCAAGGCCTCAGAACCCCTATTTCAACTCTTTCTGTGCTCAAAACGGTCTCCAAATGGCTAAAATAAACCAAAAACACTATTTGTTGCACTTAAAAAAGACTGGCACTATTAACCAAACAACAACATGGTTTCTAGCTCAATGTTTGAGCATGTTTATTTATAACTCTAGGTTCATAGTTCAATCCACAAAGAGCGCAATTTGTTTTGTGATATTGGGTGGCGGTTGGCATACATTAATTTTTTCAAACGTTATGGTGGTGGGGTCAATGGACCCGCCACCCCACCATACCTCATATAACGTTGTATTACATTAACAATATATGGCTCGTGGCCTATCCATAACTGGAGGAGAAGATCTGTTGATAAATATGGTGGAAAGATATGTATTGCGGTGGTTATAACAAATCTTATCTCCTTTAATATATGCAGTGCAATACTTGTAACAAGAACCACCATTATAGCCCAATGATAAGGTGTGATATTTGATGCTGAAAGGTCATGAGATCAAATCTTGTTTGTTTCATGGGATTCCCTAACAAATTTTTGACCAGTCTTATGAAGCCACATGTCGCCCTCCGATAGGGCCACATGTCCCCTCAAGATTGAACCGAATTCAACCCACCACACAACAACACTTGTCAAGCTTTGGAAGTGCCACATGTCAGCCCAAACCATGAGCTTGGAACCCTGAGTTGAGAATTGAATGATAGAACCCTGAGCATTGACTTTGAAATTTTTTTGACCAGTGTTATGAAGCCATATGTCGCCCTACGATAGGGCCACGTGTCCCCTCAAGATTGACCCAAAATCAACCCACCACACAATGACACTTGTCAAGCTCTGGAAGACCCACGTGTCAGTCCAAAGCATGAGCTTGGAACCCTAAGTTGAGAATTGAATGCTAGAACCCTGAGCATTGACTTTGACTTTGACTAGTTGACCTTTGACTTTTTGCCCTTCTTGGACCTGAACTTTGAATTTGCATAAATTCTTCATACGAAGTTGAATTTCTCCCGTTCAAGCTGCGTTAGATTCACAACGAAGAAATATACGCAATGAAGCTAGTTTTAAAAGCATCTAACAAATTTTATTTTCAAGCATTTTCCAGAACTTTGAGCATCTTTTGAATCCTCTAGATCACTCCTTGAACATTTCAGATCATTCCTCCCCACTAAGACCTTTTGTACCACCAAAAGGTTGTCTACACTATTTGAAGTTGAGGAAATGTTTCTCCACCTACCCGGTATCTTTGGGCTAACTTGTTCTGAATCTGTACATGTTAATTGTCCACAAAATCATTAGTACAACATAAAAATTGTAAAGCACACTATTCCATTTTCCATCCATATTTGTTGTTATAACCCACATACTGTTGAAAAGAAGCAAGATGAATAACAACACTAAACATACTAACATAAATGAAATTGTACCCCATTGACTCTTCATAACTAGAGCACAACTCAACTTATCACACAACGATAATTGTTGTACAATTTCAAATTCCTTAAGTACATTTTTATGATTTGTTTTAATTTTTTTATGCTTAAGTGTTGTTGATGGTATAAACATAATTTTACTTGCATAAGTTGTCCTCTTTAACTGTTCCACTATTTGAAAAGATTTTGTTGCCTTTATAGGATGAGAATGCACAATATATTCAATTCCCCTTTTAAACAAATGATATTGATTCTATTCCTTGTAGAAAATTTCCTTTCGATCATATAAATAAGGGTTACCTAAGACCATTCCACATGCATCTAGTGACACTACATCACATATTACCTTATCCACAAATTGAGACGTGATTGCAAATTGTAAGATACATTGCTTAGTTACTAGAAATTTATGATTTTTTCTCATCCCATTTAGTGTGTAAGGTCTACGATTCTTTTTAGTTTTTAATCCCAACTACTTAACCACTTCCTCAGAAATTAGATTAGCTTGAGACCTGCTATCTAACAAAGTGTTGATCTTAGTATGCTTCATAATGACCCTTATATGAAATAATTTGCATTTTTCTATATCACATGAACTATCAGAATCATTACCATCATTAGATTTACCTGCTAAAACTATTGCAATTTGAGCCTCATCACCTAATTTTGAACCCAAATATGTTGGCACTATTGCTGCTACAACGTTTTTCTTACCCTTCTTTCCTTTAAACCACTTTGGTCGCTTGTTAGGGTGTAGTTTCCAACAATGTTCTTCATCATGCCCTTAGTTCTTGCAATGCTTGCAAGAGAGCTTCTCCTCTTCCATTGTCATGGAATTTGTCCTCCTGGATTTTCCCTTGCATTTTCCCTCTTTTCTGGGTGATGATTTTGATGATACAGCAACTCTAGATTTTCTTGCTTCAATGTAAGTTGCTTGAACAACTACTTCTTCCAGGTTAGTAGGACTAAAAATGAATACAATATTATGAATATATTCAGGTAATCCTCCTATATATTTCTGTAGAGTTTCTTGTGTAAGGGAATATCAAGCATAAATATCTTCTTGTGAAATTCATTTGTGTATTCTTGCACTGATTTTCCTTTCTCAACTTTAAGACTTTGCCATTCTATTAAGGCTTTATCCTTATATCCCAATGGGTAGAATTTCTTTCTAAGTGCAGAAACAAAATCACTACATGATGGAAAATTCTTATCAATCCACTAAGTCCCATGTTGTAACTTACTTTGTCACCAGATGAGTGTTGTGTCTTCTAGAAGAATCGACACAATTGAATCTTGATGACATCGTTAGAAATCTATTGCACACTATAATACACCTCCATCTGTCTAATCCAGTTATCAAGTTTCTCAGAATTGATTTCACCATTATACATTGTTAAGTCGAATTTCACATCCAATTTAAGCAAAGGTTTTGGAGAAGACGATTCAAGTTGACCACCAAAAAGAGAAGAAATAAGATATTTCTTATCATCATCAATTTCTATTTTTTTACCTGAATCAGATGGTCCTTCATCTTTAGGCTTTCCAGAATGTGATGCCTCAACTTCCTCATCTTTGGGTTTATTTTCCTCTTTCACCTTTTTGAACTCATGGTACATTTCCTCAACCATGGATTGCAAGGTCATGAAAGCATCCACAAAGTCAGCATCAGTTCCAAAAGGATGATCACCTCTTCCATTTTCAGCCATCTCTTCTCCTTGAGTTGTCCTTATTCTCGAGCCAACTTCTGGATCTCCTTCAACAAGTTCCCCTTTGCCATGTCTTTATTTTCTCGTGGTGATCATGTACACTTAAAGCACACTATTGATAACTACTCAGATACCAATTGATTTGAAATCCTGGTTGAAATTGATACTGGTTTATTAACTTTTTAAAAGTGTATGCATGTAATTAAAAACCACCATTAAAAAGAGCTCAAATTAAAAGACGTAGGCAACTTGAAAGGATATTGCAACAAATAAACATTAACAATAAACCACACAAGAGACAATGACACTAGCATGTTGATAACAGAGTTCAACTATTTTCAAGCCTACGTTTCCAGGACTGGTCTTCAGTCTAGAGGCCTCTATTAGGGGAATTTTGAGGTATAAAATGGGCCTCTTAAGGAAATTATAAACTAATAGTGGAAATAATAAAATAAGATTAGATTACATTATCAAATTTTAGAGGGAAAAATGAAAAAAACTTTTTTTTCAACTTATATTTTCAACTTATCTCCCTATGGGTTTACTCAAATTTTGAGCGGGAACACTCATTGGATGCAAAATTTGATTCCTCATCTAAGGACTACCCATGTTGCATACTTTCAATGGACCCCACTACATGAAAAATGAGAAATAAATGAAAAATGTGATTGAAATAACCTTTTTTCATGTATTTCTCATTTTTCGTGTAGCAAGGTACACTGAAAATATGCAACATGGGTACTCCTTGGATGAGGAATTAAATTTTTCATCCAACAAGTACTCTTGCTCAAAACTTGAGCAAAACGTCAAGGAGATAAGTTGAAAATACGAGTTGAAAAGGTAGTTTTATTATTTTATTATTTTATAATCTGCATCATCCCCCATGGTTGACATCATCATCTTGAATCCTATTGGTCCTTATAAATTTTATTTTGGTTGTACATTTTTCTTAGGAGGCCCATTTTAGACCTCAAAATTCCCCTAATGTTTATAAAAACTGTTCAAAATACATTTACATCAAAATATAAGATCCAACGCAACAAAAATAATGGCACCAACGAGTTCAAAAGGCCTCAAAACCCCTATTTCGACTCTTTCTGTGCTCAAAACGACCTACAAATAGCTAAAATAATCCAAAAACGCTATTTTCTACACTTAAAACGAAATGAAACTGTTATGAAACAACAATTTTTTTTTTGGCTCAATGGTTGAGTGTATTGGTTTATAACTCAAGGTCCACAGTTCAATCCACAAAGAGTGTGATTTATTTTGTGATATTCGACGGTGGCTGACATACATTAATTTTTTCAAACGTTATGGTGGTGGTGTCAATGGACCCACCATGCCACTATACCTCATATAACATTATATTACATTAATAATATATGGCCCGTGGCCTATCCATAACTGGAAGAGTGGATATGTTGACAAATATGACAAAGCTATGGCAAAGAGATATGTATGGCAATGGTTATAACAAGCGTTATCCCCTTTAAATATATGTAGTGCAATACTTGTAACAAGAACCACCATTGTAGCCCAACAGTAAGGCTTGATATTTGTTGCTGAGAGGTTGTGGGATCAAATCTTGTCTAGTTTTCCTAACAAACTTTTGAACAATCTTATGAGGCCACGTGTCGCTCTCTGATAGGGCCACATGTCGCCTCAAGATTGGCCCAAAATCAACTGACCATGCAAAAACACTTGTCAAGCTCTACAAGTGGCACATGTCAGCTCAAACCATGAGCTTGGAATCCTGAGTTGATCGTTGACTGTCGAAACCCTGAGCGTTGACTTTGAATTTTCATAACTTCTTCATATGAAGTCAGATTTCGCTTGTTCAAGTTGCGTTAGATTTAGAACAATCAAATCTATGTAATGAAGATAGTTTCAAAAACATTTGACAAATGTTATTTTCAAGCATTTTTTGAAACTTTGAGCATCTTTTGGATCCTCTGGATCACTCCTTGATCATTCAGGATTAATTCCTTTTCAATTTTATGTTGTAGTTTAAAACTACAAGAAATTAAAAATAGATTCTTGATTTGAAATATTACTTTCATAATAATTGTAGAAACTAGTGATCCTGTGCATAGTTGAACATTATAATTAGGGGATACAAAAGTAATTTTCAAATCACATATGAGATTAATATCTATATATCAAGTTAATTAGTGTCATTTAGTAGTTTTCATATACTAACTATTGCACATACAATCTTTTTTCTTTAAAATATTGCAAAACCGATTTGATGATTAAATGTAGGAGTTTAAAAACAATTACGTTACTTGATAGTTGCAAGTCATGAAACTTGTAGGAGATGGAGGCGAGATATTCTCATAATTTTGGTATAAATTTCAAAATCTGGTCTGCTATAATCTTGGAGATATGATAAGAAAGAGTTAATCTTCCTAAATGCTCCTGAAATCTACTTCGAACAAGTTAGATTGAAACTTTCTTTATAAATTTATTTTTGTGATGTTTTAGACTACTAAATATGGAGGAGAAAGAGAAGAGACCTTTAGGTATAGGTGGTAGAAATTTTAGACCTTCATTTGCTATACTTTTGGATATATTTTTTGAGGAAGTTAAGGTTCATGAATGCTCTTGAAATATGCATCACACAAGTTAGCTTGGAATTGTTGTTATAACTTTTTTTCTGAGATATTTTAGGTTGTGAAATATGGATGATATAGAAAAGAGATCTCTATGTACCTATAATAGAAATTACAGACATTGGTTTTCTATAATTTTTTAGATATATTGTGTGGAAGTTAGGGTTACTTAATAGTTTTGAAATCAACTTCAAATAGGTCAATTTGACATTTTTGTAATAATTTTTTTTGGGGAATTCTAGGCCATGAATTTTTCATAGATCTAACAAGGTGTATGGAAGCACCTCTAGTAAAAATTTCAGAATCATATTTGCAAAATTTGATATGTTGGGTGTTGTAAAATTTTGTTCTTAAGAAGAAATCGAAAACAACAAGTTTTGGGAGAATCAAACCTAGTGAAGGTAGAAGCAAGAAGAAGACCTAGTGAAGGAAGACACAATAGTTAGATATGGTGAAGGATGAAGTAGCAATTAGAGTCTAGACTTAGTGAATTAGGTTGGTACTTATAAATATTTGCAGTAGAGGGGATTGGTGTCTCTTGTAGGTTGGTGCCTACAAATATTGTAGCAGAGGAGATTGATGTCTCTTCTAGGTTGATGCTTATAAATATTATGGCAGAGGGGATTAGTGTCACTTGTAGGCTAGTTCCTACAAATCTTGTAACTTATGGGATTGGTGTCTCCTATAGGCTTGTGCCTACAAATATTGCATCAAGGGGAATTGGTGTCTCATGTACGTTGGTTCCTACAAAGTTTATAGCAATAGGTTGGTACCTACAAAGGTTGTATTAGTAGGTTGGTTCCTACAAAGATTTGTTATAAAGAAGGTTTTATTTATATCTTATGTTTCATATGTGAGATTGTTTGGTGATGATTCATGAATTTTTAAATAAGTAAAAAAATATCTTATACTCATCCACCCCCAACTCTCATTATAACCGTGAATCCAATAATTGGTATCATAGCAGGTTCCTTTGAAATTAGTTCAACCACTAGAAGGAAGATCTTAGAGGGATCATGACCATTCATGTAGGAAAATCAACTTTGAAGGAAGAATCTTTCAAAGTTTCAAAGAATATTGAAGAACTTAAAACCAATGATTATTCTAGGAATGAATTAGATGCAAAAGAAGCACAATTCGTGAGAAAGCTAAAAGGAGGATCTATGCTATGCTAATGTTCTCAAGAGCTCCTTCAACAATGAAAACAACACTAGAAAAGGAGATGAATACCAACAAATACTTGATTTTTCTCAAGGATGAATTTAGAAGGCTTTTCACATCTTGGTATCAAAATATGTTCTTTGGCTATTGCTTTGCTTGTAATAATTTTGGTCATAAAGAAATAAATTGTAGAGCTTATGTAAGAAATTACTATGTGAGAAATAGAGGTATAGGATCTTATAAGACCTCAAAGAATGATTTTTCTAGCAACAAAACCACTAGTTTAAATTATAGTGTTGTTAGGAATCACAATTCATTTTCTCCTCTATTAGATCATATTGAATGTTATAAGTGTAATAACTATGGGCACAAAGAATGTGATTGTAGAAGAAACACAATAAGGATTCCTAAGCAAGGCAAGGAAGAAGATATTACCAAACATAGAGAAGAATTCACAAAAGTATGGAAAAGGAAGCAAGACAAATAGGAAGAATGTGGGCTTGCATTTAAAAGTTCACTAAAAAATTGTTATAGTGAAAATTCCAATACAATGAGAAAAACTCTAGAATCATATGATCTGAATCCAAATGGTAGGAAACAAGCACCAACATGACAAGCCTATTTGATGGGACAACCTCCATTAAATAATATAACAAATAAATAAGATGGGATGCTTTCTAAAACTAGGATATATATATATATATATATATATATATGTATGTATATGTATATATATATATATATATATATATATATATATATATATATATTTTACAATTATAAACAAAAGGTTTAATTCACTAATAAAGAATAAAGACCACTAGAAATGTAATAAGTCAATATCTAAGGCTTACCAAATGTTGAATTGGCATTAGCCAATTTGAATTTCAATTTTTATGATACTTTTAAGAGGTCATCCTCCATATGAAAAAATGTAGATCTTGAAATAAATATAGAAGAAGAGAATGAGGAGGAAGAAGATAGATGAGAGAGTAATAGTGGTGCATGAGTTATGGAGTTCTTCCAACCCATTTATTTTATATTTGCCATTAACATGCAACTTTAATATCAACAACTTAATATATATGTAATACATTTTCATATTAATAATTTAATAGAAAAAGTGTACTTTTTAATTTTAAAGTCTTATATACTTTTTTTATTTTTTTATCATCATCTCAATATTTTATTATTTTTTTCTTAAACAAAAGAATATTCCAATTTCGTATTTTTATTTGTAATATCCTCTATGAAAATGACCTCTGTATTGACAAGGTTCTTTGGCTTTCACGCTTTGCCTGTTGCTATTTTGTGTTATGTGATATTTATTCGTTTTAAGAAGTCACAAGTGCTGGCATGCTCATTTTTAACGGATAGCATTAACCCTATAAAACCTACTCTCTAGTTAGATAATTGAATTTATCATGTTCTACGGAATTTATAAATGCATGGTAAATGTCCAACGGCCATAGAGTGCTTTGCTGCACTGTACATTTCTATATGTTAGAGATGAAGCTTAAGGTTACAAAAAAACCAAACATCAATCGAATTACTTCATTCTCTCAATACAAAGGGCAAGAGAATGGCCAATCTTGTTTTTATACTTCTCTTACTAATTCATAACCAGAGTTAAGACAGTTAGTTAAATAAAAATAAAGCACTTGATGTATATAAAGCATTCTGATCATCAAATTATTCCATGTAAATAAGAAATACTAACAGAACAGTTAAAAATACCTGCTCTCTGGTTAAAATGGTGCAACCCTAGCTTGTCAAGGCTATGAACTTCATCTATGGCCTGGCACGATAGATCGAATGGGATGCCGAGCTGAAAATGAACTGCCCTGAACTCAGTGAAATTTATGTACCAGCGGAAGAGAAAGAGCGTGTGGCTAGGTAACACGCTCTTTTTCTTCGTGCAAATCAAAACCAGCATGAACCCACCAGAGAAAATGCCAGATCTTGTTTTTATACCTCTCTTAATAATTGTAAACCAGAGTTAACACGGTTTGTTAAATAGACATAGGTACTGGATGTATGCCAGTGAAATAGAATAAGGCGTTCTGATCATCAAATTATTCCATGTAAATTAGAAATACTAACAAAACAGTCAAATTTCTGGTTTTATAATACCCGACTTCCTGTTAAAAATGTCCAACTCTAGTTTGTCGAGACTACGAATTTCATGGACGGCCTGGCACGACAGACAGAACGGGATGCCCGGCCAAAATTGAACTGCTCTGCACACACTGAAATTTATGTAACAGTCGAGAACATATTTTCCAATACACAGTAGTCTAACTGTTTTAGGTTTTGGAAGTTTTAGAGTCATTTCTCAGTTAAAATTTTCTCAAATAATGCAAGAATTTATTGGAATTAAATAAATTATTTGTTAATTCCGTATGGAATACTTAAATTATTATATCTATTTATATATTTAAAAATATATTAAAAAAGGTATTTCACGACATTTCCATCATAAATTTAAAAAAAATGGTTTCACCTTATTCCAACCATAAACTCCAAAATTAGAAGAATTAAACAATACATTTCAAGGCATGGAAAATCATCTTTATCCAGGTAACATGGTTTTTCTCCATGTAAATCAAAACAAGCATCAATAATAACTACTTAGGATTAGATTGGTTCACCATATTCCAACCATAAATTCCAAAAAAATCTTTTTGACCATAATCCAATTATAAAATATAAAAAATAGAACAGTTAAACAATGTATTTCAATATAAATTAGAAAAATATTCTTTTCTAGAATCCAAAATTTAGAAAAATAAAACAATTAAACAATGTATTTCAATACAAATTAAAAAAATAAAATAATAAAATAATGTATTTCAATATAAATTAAAAAAATATTAATATTCTTTTCTAGAAGCCAGAACTTAGAATAATTAGACAACGCTAACAAATTATCCTTATAGCTCTTTTCCCATATAAATCAAAATAAACATAAACCCAACTAACAAATTATCCTTATAGTAAACCCAACTAACAAATTATCCTTATAGCTCTTTTCCCATATAAATCAAAATAAACATAAACCCAACATATAAATCAAAATAAACATAAACCCAACTAACAAATTATCCTTATAGTAAACCCAACTAACAAATTATCCTTATAGCTCTTTTCCCATATAAATCAAAATAAACATAAACCCAACTAATTCATTGTGTCCATACAAAACTTAAAATAATTAAACAACATCCATCCAAAAATTAGAATGTTTAACTTAGAATGTTAAACAACGCCGGCAAATCATCCTTGTCGCTCTTTTCTCCATGTAAATCAATACAAGCATCAACCCAACTACTTCATTGTCGCAATACAAAAGACAAGAGAATGACAGTTCTCGTTTTCATACCTCTCTTATAATTCCGAACTAGTGTTAAGAAACTTAATTAAATGTAAATAAGGCACTGGATGCATTCCAGTGAAACAGAATAAGGCGTTCTGATCACCAAGTTATTCCATGTAAATAAGAACAATCAAATTTCTGCTTTCGAATACGTGCCCTCCTGTAAAAAAGTGTCCAACCCTAGTTTGTCAAAGGCTGTGAACTTCATGGATGGCCTGGCACGACAGACCGAACGGGATGCCGAGCCAAAAATGAACTGCCCTGCACACATTAAAATTTATGTAACTGCTGACAACATATTTTTCAATAGAGGGTAGGCAACTCATTCTTGGCTAGGTAACACGCTCGTTTTCTCCATGCAAAGCCTCCCATGAATTGTTTTTCCCCAGCTACATAGTTACAGAACCCTAAGATACAGCAACAGAGAAGAAAACCTAAAAATCAGGAAGGATGTATGAGTCACCATTCATAATACATAATAACAATCATAATGTATTAACCAGTCGAGATTTGATATTTGACTGCGCCTTGTCTAACCACTGAGCGACAACTGGTACATGAGAGTACATAACATCTTGAGTACGACCGAACTACAAGCGATAGATACATTGTCCGACCACTGAACTGCAACGGATAGATACATCAGAGTGCATAACATCTTGACTTCCGAACTACAACCGATAGATACATTGCAGGAACTGAACAGTGAAATGTTCCATTTACTACGTTCTCCATGATCTGGACTCCACTGCATGTGATTTCAAACTGTGCCAGCGTCAAGAGGCACGGGCAAATTTAATGACATCTAGCCTGTCCGGAAGTTAAAGGTTGATTGGTACGTGTCGGTTGTTTTGGAACTTTATGATTGGTGCATATTGATCTCCATTTACATAATTTTCGGAAAAAACATGGAATAATATTTTTTTTAGGAGTGAGGTAATACTAGTAGTGGGGATAGTGATTACTTGTTAATATAGCGGGATAATATTTATGGAAATCTATTTTATTTGGAATTATTTATTAGTGGTAAGTAGAGGTAGATTTTTAATTTGATAAGATGACTTCAGGTTTAGGTGATTAATTTGTTTTTTTGGAAAAAGAAAAACTCTCGGCCAAACTCTATAATTAGTTGATAGATGTGTTTATTTCGAAACAGGGTTTTGCAAATTTTAATTTTATTATCAATAATTGTTAGTGAATGTGAGATTTAATTTCCCTAGAATATTCATAAAAATATACACAAATGAAAAGTTGAGATTTATATCCAAAATACATGATCTTTTTGTCTTTTTAATTAAATTGATTAATTATTTTTTTCATAAAAGATTTTTCGGCGAAGATCACATGAAACATCATTTGTCGACGCGTTTCATGTGATCTTCGCCGAAAAATCTTTTGTAAACTTGATATGGATCACAGAAGCCTAAACTCTACTATTTTTTTCATATTAAATTAGTTATAATTTCTTGGGCATACGGGATCCATAAGCCATTATATTATAACAAATCTTATTTACAAATTAAAAATCTTCACGGTAAGATAAATCTCTATGCTTAAGAATATTGTTCCATATTTTGTAAAGGCATATATCTTTAACTTAGATATTAATTATTTTTATAATAATAATAATAATAATAATAATAGCCCCAAGGGTTAGTTCAATTGGCCGTTAAAAGCACGTTGTTATTGGGAGGTCACAAGGTCAGGAAGACTTGGGGTTAGGCTTTGCAAATAAGTGATCTCTTCAACTTACATATGCCTAGATAAGGCTCTTTAAGAGTTAAGGTTGCATCTTTGAACCACATTGAAAAATAATAATATTAAAATAATTAAGTTTGTTTGTTTTTTTTTTAATTAAACAAATGTTTGTTGTGGATGGATTCCTATCAATATTTACCATTCAATTAATTTATAATTATGCTAATTTTTAAAATTGATACCAATATCAATACCATAATCTATAAAATCTTATGGACTCATTTTTATTAAATGCAAATTATAAATTTCTATTGAGTGAAATTTGTATTCAAAATTCAACAAATTGTAATATTCCAAGTGTTTTTGTTGTACTTTTGCACTTGACCCATTTCCGTTCAGATGCAAATTTGAAATCTAAAAAAAAATTGTCTTATATTTAAATGTATTTTTTCTAGCTTGTAATTTATAAGGTGTAGAATTGTGAGTTTGTTTGGTTTTTAGTCTCTATAAATTTATATTTAAATTTTATAAAAAAAGTTGAAAATAAAAATAGTTTGTGGAAAATTTAATTATTAAATATAAGATTCAATATTAACTATCAACTAAGATTAACACAATCTTAATAATAACATTCGATTGTATATATATATTTTTCTTTTTAATATTAAACTTATGCCATCTATACTCTCCCCTATTTATAAAAAAGGTTTTCGTTAAATTCAAATTTTATAGAAATAATTGAATGAGAAGCACCTGTCATAAAATAACCTATAAAATCAAAAATCAAAATCATCAAATTTATTACAATTTCGATAATAACATCCCAGTAATAAACACATGCCATTTCCATTCAAAGTTAAATTCCTTTACATAAATTCTCCCCAGTGAGAAAAAAAATAAAAATTAAAACTCTTTAGAGCTTGAAAGCAGCTGGTGGATAATAAGTGTAGCGTCCCTCTGGACCTTAGAAAAAGGTATTGCACAAATACTTACACCCGACATCAACTTTATGATGAGTTTGATAGGAACAGCGTTGTGATTGATAAAATTTATGGTCTGAGTTGTGTTATCATAATGTGACATGAAATTTTCTCTCTTCCATTTTTATTTTATTGACTTGACATGACACAATCCGTAAACAGCCATCGAAAAGTAAAAAATGACCCAAGGTTGCTGGCTGTGACGACCACAGAATCCCAAAAGATTTATTGAAGTCGGATAAATGGGAACGGGAGTACAAGAATATTGATGTGTGATGTTTTTCTTTGGTTTCCGATTGTGATGGTTTATTTGGTGAAGCAATTTTTTTATTTTTCTAATTTTGTATATATGATTTTGGAACTTAGGGGGGTTGTATTTTATTGGGGTATAATTAACCAAAAAAAATGTAGTTAATTAATTAATATTATTATTAAAATTATATTTATAGTGGAATTTTTAAAGTGTATAAAGTAAATGCTCTCGAACAATGTTAAATATTAGACAAGGAGCCTCTAGTCACTGGTTTGGAATCTCTCAACAAAATTTCCCACCAATGTAAATAGTGTGAAGAATTCTAGCCAACACAGATGTTGGTGTTGGTGTTGGTGTCGGTGTTGGTGGCTTACAGGATACTTACATGAAAATGTACACCTAAAGGATGGGTTAGAGACCTATATACTTTTTTTGAACTTGAGCCTTTGATGATCTTACAAAGGAACAATTCTATAAACTATATTTCTTTTTTTCTAATCTTAAGACAATTTTGGCAAACTGAATTTTGGAGGGGAGATCTTGATAAATCATAAACCAAGTAAAGACTTGGATTTTATAGAAGACTCTAATTGAACAAACACCATGTAATGAATGAATCCAATGACATTTTTCATCCACATAAACCCACCTAGCATTAAGAATTAGCACTAGCCCTAACTCATAAGTCTATGTAAATGCCACAGAGCTTATGAGAATCATATTGAGTTATCAGTTGCCTGAAACTCTAACCCAATGATCTACATAAAGGTAGCCTGAACCACAAAGGACAAGGAAAATTCTCGAGCCACCACACAAATATTTTTCCAAGAATAGGAATTAAAATCCCAAAGATCCCTCCAAAGAAAAATGCTCTTTATGCTGAACACATTTGATTGAAAATGAGGAATATCAAACATACAAGTTCCTTCTCGTTTCCAATTCCAGATTAGTATCCTAACCAAATCTCAACATGATATATTGCAACACTGTCACCTTCCTCCAAGTTGCATAGATAGTCTTAAAAATGATGGACCAATAAATATGAAAAGTATGAAGAGAAGAAATTATGTCAAATAAGCCAAACTAACCCATAATTTTGCCAACATTTTGGGCTGAAAACAACTTGTTTTGCTTCAACACTTACGAAGGGTATGAACCATCCAAGCATCTCACCACCCATTGGGTAGCCAAAATGCCACCTTGAGTTAGTATATCAATCAAAACAAGACCTCCCTCATCCTTGGGCATGATGAAATCATTCTAATGAACCATGGAAAAAACTCGATTTCCACCTTATTTTATGTTGGAAAATTCAATGTGGCGGCTTATTAAATCAATTTTCCTTTAACCTTAATATTTTCTTATGAACTGAGTTAATATTATTGTCTTCTTTAGTTAGGTGTTTGATTTCATCAAACACATATCAAGAACGAAACAATAATAATAGAGGACACAAAAATTAGGTTCTAAGCTAGGGCAAAACCCTCCAAAGGGAAAATCTAGAAAATTCGTCTCTTCTTATAGAAATTGCTTCAAATGAGACACAAAGACCCAAGTCCTAGAACAAGTCCTCCTCAAGTACCAAGTCAACCCTTCCAACAAGTTTCTTCTCTGATTCTGTAACAACCAATTTCAACCTATAATTTCAACCTGTCAGCTTCAATATTGCAACTCGACCTGCAATTTTTTTCCTGCAACTTTGACCCTTATTTTAGTTGTAGAAACCCAAGTTCAGATTCCTCTTGAGACTTTCCTAGAGCAAGATGGCTCCTCTTATTGAAAAGTGTGCAACAAGAAATGCTTGTTGAGAATGCAATAAGATGATGGAGCTTAGTGGAAAGGAGTCGCCTTCACTAAGTGGGCTCGCAGGCAAATTATGGCACAAAGTCTTTTTTGGATCACAGCAGGAGTGATCACAACAGGAGTGATCACAGCAGGAGTGATCAGAGTCTATTTTTAGACTGCTAGTCAAAAATAGAAAAGTCAAATATTATTGTCTCATAATAATATTTAGACTATAAACTTTATCTTATCCTCTTGGAGCACTTCAGTTTGAGCTACAGATGTGGCACATGCAGCTATCAGAAGGAAATACGCTTTCTTTGTGGGTCAGTTGAGCTATTTCATGCAGGACATCAGTTAGAACTCATGTGGTTGAGTTTTGTGGAGTTGGATGAGCAGTTAATGGAGTTGTGTTCAGTTTGACTTTGTTGAACTAGTTGTATTTAGTCTAACTGATCAATAGACTAAGTGATGAGTTGTGTGAATTAGTTATTAATTAATTCACTAATTATTAACTCATAATGCAACTGAAGAATACATCAGTTAACTCAGTGCATGTACAGTTCAATGGAGACAGGTGTTAGAGGTTGAGATTGCTATCAGTTGTGACTATAGTTGTGCATGAGACTTTGCACAAGCAATGTATTGAGTATGCCCATGAGAATGCCCAGTAATATAGCCTGTGCTCACGTGATTTCTAGTGTGAGTGATTTTCCAAGGTAAATAGAACTTGGAATGAGTTTGGATTCATTCATTCTCAGCAGGTATTGTGCAGTGGAGGCAGGCAAGCAGCGGAGGAGATTTGGAGATCAGATCTGAGCTGTATTGTGTGTAACAGGTGGAGATAGTGTTGGATACTTGTGAGGATTATTGTACTATGTATTGGTACATGTTCTCAATCAATATAATATACATATAGTTGGGGGTTTTAGCGAGATGCTTTCCCCGGGAAAATACTGTGTTGATATGTGTGATTGATGCTTCTATGTGCGCATGTTATTGTTTCTGCTTCTGTAAATTAATGATTAACGTAGAGGAGGTTATGTATTATGCATGTTTTCCCTAATAGTGTATAATTGTGATAATCTCTGTTGAATAAGTGTCATATTATTCAAACTTTCTACATGGTATCAGAGCTGTTGATCATCAGATCTACTATTCAGGAAGTGTTTACATTTTATTTCTTCAGGCAGAGTCTGTAATTGGGCCAGGTAGCCTCTGGATTCATCCTTCCTTGGAAGGTGAGATATTCAGTGAATGCCCATACAATCGATCTCTATACAAGAAATACTTTGTTCTCACAAATTCTAGATCAGAGGTGGTTGAGTTGTTGAGCTGGTGGAATTCGAATTTGCAGCAGTGTTTTCTTGGTGTCAAACTTGAAATGTCTTTCAACGGATTGTGATTGGAGCATTCCCTTGAGGGAAGCTCGAACTATATTGCATGGAAGGACGGGATGGAGGCGGTATTAGATGATAATGGGTTGAAAAAGTTCATATATGCGGATGTCCCAAAACCTACTGATGCTGCTCAAGTCGGGGATTGGCAAAAGAAGATAGCAAAGTGTCGAAGGATTCTGTTGGAGGGCGTGAGGGATCACATTGTGTCCAGCCTCCATGGAAAGGCTTCTCCATATTTGATGTTGAAAACATTGACAGAATTATTCCAAAGCAAGAGCAACCAGAGGAAGTTGGCGCTCAAGGATAAACTCAGAAACATTAGGTGTGAGAATGGAGACAGGTTGCCCCAGTATCTCACAAAGTTCACACAATGCTGGGATGAGTTGGGAAGTGTGGGGGTAACTATTGAGGATGAGGATATGGTGAGTCTAGCACTCCTTGGCCTTCCTAAGAGTTGGCATAGCTACCAGGACTCTGTGAATGGAAGGGAGAAATTGCCAGGATGGGAGGGACTTTGGTCAGATCTTGTGCAAGAGGAGATTAGACGGCGCACTAGAGACAGTTCTTCATTTATGCATGATGAGGAGAACTGTGCCTTAGTGAGTAAGGCGAAGAAGGGGAAGGGGAAGGTTTCTCTTTCCGAATCCAGTTCTTCCAATGATGGGAAGAAGGTTGACAAGTCAAAGGTGAGATGCTTTCGTTGTCATGAGTTGGGCCATTATGCTACCAATTTCCCAAAGAAGAAGTCCAAGAAGGGATCCGGGGAAGGATCTGAAGGTGAGGCAGCCTCACTTGCTTCACAGTTTGAGTTGGACTTCACACTCTTCGCATGCATGGTTTCATCCATGGTGGGAAGTGGTTGGTTTCTTGACAGTGGAGCTTCTTTCCACATGAGCGGTGACAAAAGTTTGTTCAGTACTTTGGAGGAGAAAGATCTCCAGATACTCATAAGGATGGGTAATGATGAGAAGTATAGTGTCTCAGGTGTAGGCACGGTTATTTTTCAGAGGGAGCATGGAGCTCGCCTTACCATGACCAATGTCAAGTATGTACCAGGACTAAAGAGAAATTTGGTGTTGATCGCGATGCTGGAAGACAGAGGCTATGATTTAGTCTTTAGTAAGGGAAAGGTTTTCCTTAGACACGTCATCACTAGACAGGTGAAGCAGATTGGTTCACGGGTCAAGAACCTGTATGCTCTTGAGGTTCAAGATGCATGCAAAGCCTTGAGCAACGAGGCAACTGATGGAGACTCGGTGGTTGAGAGGGAGCGTATATTACCGCTCAACATGCAGAGCCAAAAGAAGTCTCAGACGATTGTGGAGGAGCCACGATTGGTGCAGCAGCTTCAGGAGGTTGCGGAGCAGCCACAACAAGGGAAGCTGAGAGGAGATCGAGTAGAGACATCTACTCATGCAGAGACCTCCAGTAGGGGGAAACTTCGAGCCAGGTGGACAAAGGGATCACATGCAGCCATACCTCCAGGTAGGAGGTGGGGCGATATAGAGTGATTGTCCCAAGGAGGAGGGGCAGGACCTGAGGTACCCAACCTCTTAGAGAGACCTTGCTATGGGAGCCCCGATGTGGAGTAGCAGGAACTGATTGATTGGGTAGAGACAGATGCGGATGGAGCGGCAGAGAGAGTGACAGTGCAGGGAATCCCAGGACAGCACATAGCATGCAGGCTGCAGCAATGCGAGAGGCACAAGTGTTTTGCATAGTGCTAGGTGGCACAGAGAGGTGTGCAATGGTGCGAGATGCATGGAGATGTTGCAGTAGCGCAGATGTCAGATAGGGAGCACTTGTCAGTAGCAGGTAGAGCTTCAGTATCAGAGTATGTTCCTAGCCCAACAAAGTGGTCAGTTGGGAGTGTTTTTGTTCCAAGTGTTGTTGGAGAAAAGTGGAGCGGGCATATGTGTTGCATGCAGAACATTCCAGAGTTACAGGATCAGACTTGAGAGGAAGCCTTTCTTGTTGAGAGGGAGTGTTGAAAAGTGTGCAACAAGAAATTCTTTTTGAGAATGCAACAAGATGATGGAGCTTAGTGGAAAGGAGTCACCTTCACTAAGTGGGCCCGCAGGCAAATTATGGGGCAAAGTCTATTTTTGGATCACAGCAGGAGTGATCACAATAGGAGTGATCACAGCAGGAGTGATCAGAGTCTATTTTTAGACTGCTAGTCAAAAATAGAAAAGTCAAATATTATTGTCTCATAATAATATTTAGACTATAAACTTTATCTTATCCTCTTGGAGCACTTTAGTTTGAGTTACAGATGTGGCACATGTAGCTTTCAAAAGGAAATACGCTTTCTTTGTGGGTCAGTTGAGCTATTGCATGTAGGACATCAATTAGAACTCATGTGGTTGAGTTCTGTGGAGTTGGATGAGCAGTTAATGGAGTTGTGTTTAGTTTGACTTAGTTGAACTAGTTGTATTTAGTCTAATTGATCAATAGACTAAGTGATGAGTTGTGTGGATTAGTTATTAATTAATTCACTAATTATTAACTCATAATGCAACTGAAGAATACATCAGTTAACTCAATGCATGTACAGTTCAGTGGAGACAGGTGTTAGAGGTTGAGATTGCTATCAGTTGTGACTATAGTTGTGCATGAGACTTTGCACAAGCAATGTATTGAGTATGCCCATGAGAATGCCCAGTAATATAGCCTGTGCTCACGTGATTTCTAGTGTGAGTGATTTTCCAAGGTAAATAGAACTTGGAACGAGTTTGGATTCATTCATTCTCAGCAGGTATTGTGCAGTGGAGGCACGCAAGCAGCCGAGGAGATTTGGAGATCAGATCTGAGCTGTATTGTGTGTAACAGGTGGAGATAGTGCTGGATACTTGTGAGGAGTGTTGTACTATGTATTGTTACATGTTCTCAATCAATATAATATACATATAGTTAGGGTTTTTAGCGAGATGCTTTCCCTGGGAAAATACTGTGTTGATATGTGTGATTGATGCTTCTATGTGCGCATGTTATTGTTTCTGCTTCTGTAAGTTGATGATCAACGTAGAGGAGGTTATGTATTATGCATGTTTTCTGCAATAGTGTATAATCGTGATAATCTCTATTGAATAAGTGTCATATTATTCAAACTTTCTACACCTCCCAAGGTAAACGAGGTCAAGATAGAGTATTCATCCTCCTAACAACAAGATACTACTCTTCGTCTTACTACAACATAGTCCTGCAATGTCGACCCTTCTTGGAAGTTGTAGAAACCCTGATCCTTTATATGTGTGAAAGAGATTGAACCTAAGATTTTTGTCCTTTCTTTCTTTTTCTAGACCTTCACGCTCTTCTTCTTCTGCTTCTTAGCTACAAATTGAACTTCCTTCTTGAGATTGAACTTGTGAGTGAGTGAATGCTAAATGATGCCAAAATACTCCTTTATATAGCCTTTCCAAAGGGTCAAATTCCGTACTTGAGGCTGACTTGAAGCTACGAGGGCTGAATTATACTTTTGGAGTTTATAAGACTTTCTAGACTCAAAATAAATTATTTTTCCAATTACAGTTTTCCTGGAACG
Organism: Pinus tabuliformis; assembly: GCA_031772625.1. NCBI lineage: Eukaryota > Viridiplantae > Streptophyta > Pinopsida > Pinales > Pinaceae > Pinus > Pinus tabuliformis. The sequence continues at coordinate 190,645,439 of CM062804.1, forward strand.
GTCTTATAAACATGATGTTTCATCCTTTGACTCGTGACAATAAATCCCAAGACCTAAAACCCTAGAAACATGAAGAACATGCTTTTACCTAGAATACCATCAATAAGAAGCATGAAACTCATGCTTTAATAATAATAACTTTTTATTATTTTCTTCTTTTCTTTGTTACATAGGATACATATTGAAATGAGTACAACAACAATTATGAAGACCGAAACTAGTTACATTTTCAACACTCCCTCTTAACTAGGGAATGTTTCATAATTATACCACCAATACAACATATTCTCAAACTAAAGATTTTCCATAAGAAGATTCAGATTGATAAGTCAAACTGTAAGCATCAATAATATAACTAACACTATCATTGATGCCTAACTTGACAAAATCAACTTCATTCAAGAGCATTATGCTTGGAGGCTTTACATGTGATACTGCACTACCTCTACAAGGTAGATATTCCATCTAGATGTCTACAAGGAATGTCCTTTTAGGACTATTCTTATCTTGGATCTCAAATCCCGAGTCCTCAAAGAATATCGGTCCTCTACAACCACTATTCTCTTGGATACATGTCCTATCTTCAGAGAGTGTTGGTACCTTTCCTTTCTTGGATTCTATATCCTCAAGGAAACCACGAATGCCTATAAAATCCTTCACCATTCTCTTTTCATCACCTGAAGAAGATAATTCACATTTGATCTCCAACATCATTCCCTCTCAACTAGAGAGGATATTCCTATTCCCTTTTGACTAGGGAATAGATCCTCACTCCTTTTTCAAGGAGACCCTTTTGCTCCCTCTCAAAACCAGAGGAGTTGCCATAATTCCTCTCTATTTGGGAAGTCATATCCGCAAGATTTCTAGTTTGTCTTCATAATAGTATCAATTACTTGTTCTTCATAGTTACATGGATCCATTTTTCTTTCACATCTCATTTTATTGAGTCTACTTTCTTTCGAGGTATCATGGATCCATCTTCACTCTTTAATCTTGTGACAAGGTCCACATCATTTTTCTTGCTCATCTCTTTCATTTTTGACATCATAGATGAAGGAATTTCATTGAGCCTTTCCAAACTTCAAGTTGATCATTTCTTCCTCATGAAAGTGATCTCCTTTGACCTCTAGGTTAACTTCTCACACTGCTACTTTTCAATCCTAAGATGGACACATATTAACTTCATAGTTTTCAGTTACCAGATGTTGAGCTTCTCTTAAGATTCTTCAGAAATTTCCATCCATATAGTTGAACTTTCTTCAACTATCATAATATATTCCCGAAACATCCTTCCAGGTAGAAGAATAATAAGTTAACTAGATAACTAATTAAAATAGACTTACCTCCTCATGATGGAATTGTCACCCAGATATCCGAACATCCTCATGGTCCATCTCCACTTGAATATTCCTTCATGCATCAGAGTGCCCAAGGACCAAACTTGATTACCAAGTTACAACCTTTTCTTCTAAAGATTATACTAGATGTTAATCATTATTTTGCATATTCTAGAGAAAGTCTTAACCTTTTATATATCTTTAAGTACACCAAATTATTCCCTTTTAAACATCACTAAATCATACAAAGCATGTTACAACATTCTACAAGAATCTTATCTAAGAGTCACTTTTAATGTGCATTCCTATGCTTTTAATTCCATCATCTAGCTACATATATCCCACAAGGAGCATGCAACCTGACCCATTGCATTTCTTCATCCTTTAACAATATTGTTTCCACATTATGGAATGTATACTAACCTTTTCATAATGCTTCTCCCAATAACCTTCCAAAATCATGGTCCTTCCAGGGTCACAATGATCCATCTAATCAAGATGATTGTTTTGACATAATGTTATATAATGCTGGATGATCAATATGTAAAATGGTCTATCTATATTCTTAAAGACTAGATGATTACTACAAAGAAACTTAACCAAGTAGAATCTACCGATATGATGCTACCACATGCTTCTATTTATGATGCTATATAAAATAAAGTAAACAATAACAATGCATATTATCTAAAAGAAATACCAACTTTACAAAGAACTTTTCAAACAAGATGCCTTCTTTAATAGTAAAGATCTTTCATGTCCTCTTTCTTCGGATTCTTCTTAGGTTCTCCCATCTCCTTAACTATGTGAGCCTCGCTTATTTCCTTTCTATTTTTATTCTATTGGCTTGGACAATCCATATTATAATTTCCACATTCATTGCACTTAAAGCATTGAAACATGGACATATCTTTCTTCTTGGACATCCAAAAATTTCCATTCTTCATCTTCTTGATTCGAGATAAAAGGCTTGAGACTGCTCATATGATCTAATGCCATCTTTTACTTTGATCCTTGATTCTTCCAAAATGCATTGTGACCACAACTCATCAAAGGCATTTGAATCTTTCTTAGAGTAGATGCTTGTTGCAAAGTTGCTCCACTCTTATGGCAATGCATTTAATAAACGTATCGTCATTTATGAATAAGGAGTTGTCTATCCAATTCCCTGGAAATGATCTCTTAGTTGAGAGATATTTATTAGAAAGGATTCCATGTCCTCATCCTCGAATTTCTTCATTTTTTATAGTTTATTCCTCAAAGACATATTTGTCCCGATGCACATACTGAGTACAAGTTCACTAGCTTGCCATATATAGCCTTGGAAGTTTTGAAGTCTAAAACAAATGGAACAAGAGGATCCCTAATGGATTCAATGACTATCCTTTGTGCCCTTACTTCCCCTTTCTTGTTCTTTGCTAGTTCTCGAGTTTGGTCCTTTACATGTTCACTAATTTCACATATTCCACTACTTCATATTCTGTGAGTGATAAGTCAATTCTTTTCTTCCATGCTAGGTAATTTGATGCTCCAACAAGATTATTTCTCTCCTTGTAGAAATAACCCATATGACCTTTAGACTCAGACATAGAGTAATAATATGATACTTACTTGATGATCAAGATTCTCCTCTTCCTTTATGATGTCTTCAACCTTTCTTGATGCCCTCAAGGCCTTTGAAGTAACTTCAATAATGTTACTGAAATATGTTTCCTATGATTCTTCCAACAACAGATTTTGAGAGTGATGAATGATACCAAGCCCCTTTTTTATTCTTCCTTCAAAGATGCCTTTCAATGAGCCTTTAAATAAATCTCATTCTCTTAAGAGACAACCTTTATTGTAGTCTTCTTCTCAATACCTTCTTTGACGAGAACTTGATGTAGTCTTGATCTTCTTCAATGTATAAACCCTCCTTCCATATCAATAGGTATTTTACTTCTTTTCTTCCACAAATGATTCCCCTTGAAAATCAAGCCTTTCTTTGTGTCCACAAGATGTTCCTTCCATCTTCCTTTGTGTTCATCTTAGCTCTGATACCATGTTGGAAAATTCAATGTGGCAGCTTATTTACTAAATTTTCCTTTACCCTTAATATTTGCTTGTGAACTTAGTTAATATTCTTGTCTTCTTTAGTTAGGTATTTTCATCAAACAAATATTTAGAATGAAACAGTAACAATAAAGGACACAAAAATTAGGCTCTCAGTTAGGGAAAAACCCTCCAAGGGGAAAACCTAAAAAACTCTTCTCTTCTTAGAGAATCTGCTTCAAATGATACACAAAGACCCAAGTCCTCCTCCAAATACGAAGTTAGCCATTCCAAAAAGTTTCTTCTCTAATTCTGCACCAACCAGCGTCAACTTGCAATTTCGACCTGCTAGCTTCAATATTGCAACTCGACCTGTAATTTTCATCCTACAACTTTGGCCCTTGTTGCTGCTACAAAAACCCTAGTTCATCTTCCTCTTGAGACCTTCCTAGAGAAATACATCTCCTCATAAGGTCAATGAGATCAAGATAGAGTATTCTTCCTCCCAACAACAAGATACTACTCTTCGTCTTACTGCAACATAGTCTTGCAATTTCAGTGCTTCTTGGAAGTTGAAGAAACCCTAATTCTTCGCACGTGTGAAAGATAAAGAGCCCAAAAAATATATTTTCTTCCTTTCTTTCTTTTTCTAGACCTTTGCTCTCTTCTTCTTCTGCTTCTGAACAACAGATTGAACTTCCTTCTTGAGATCAAACTTGTGAGTGAGTGAATGTAAAATGAGGTTGAATTGATCCTTTATATAACCTTTCCAAGGGGTCAAATTCCCTCCTTTAGACTGACTTAAAGCTTCTAGGGTTGACTTGTACTTTTGGAGTTTCGAGGACTTTCTAGACTCAAAATAAATTCTTTTTCCAATTACATTTTTCCTAGAAGGGTCTTATAAAAATGTTTTTGACTTCTTTAACTCATGACAATAAATACTAAGACCTAACAAACCCTAGAAGCATGAATAACATGTTAGAATACCATTAATAAGAATAATTAAACCCATGTTTTAATAATAGTATTTTCTTTTCTTTTCTTCTTTTCTTTGTTACATAGGATACATGTTGAAATGAGTACAACATCAATTATGAAGACCAAAACTAGTTACATTTTCCCCATATATAAAAATTTAAAATCTAATACAATTGGTGGAACTGAGTCTTGTTGGGGATCCAACATGACACATAGTAAATATGCAATACTTGAATAAATCCTACTCAACATTATCAACTTAGCAATGAATGGAAGATCCTTGTATTGTGAAACAAGAAGCTTTCATTGCAATCTATCCAAGCTCCAATTCACATAGCAACAAGGAAAGGTCAATCACAAAAGGAATGTGAAGATATCTCACAATAACCCATATCTACATAAACCCCAAGTAGTTCTAATCTATCAAGGAAAATATTCAAGATAAACAGGCTAAAATTTCTTCTTATGGTCACTCACAATAGGCCTGAAGCCTCACATAATATTGATATACCATCCTTGGCTACTAAAATTCACTTCTAATCAATAGAATTTGATAAGAGAGAGTCATCTACAAAGTGGTTGTTAACCATCTCCTCCCCCTCAAGTAAGGATATATCTCTATGCCGACCTTAGGAAAGGGACGCTTCCAACAAATACCCAAGAGCATCCACTATTAGGACATGAACATAAGGGACCAATGTGAATCCTTACCTCGTGGACTTGTGTAGATGAATTCAAGGGGATAACACATTATTCCCAGAAACAAAAGTAGAGGCACATGCAAATAAACTATTGACCATGTCAACATATAGTTGTCCAAAGCTAAGGCAAATCAATATATTCCTAATAAATGTCCAATCAATACAATCAAAGATTTGTAAAAATTAATATTAGAAAAATGGCTCATTTACCTATTTCCCTTGCTCACACCATAGGGTCCCAATCTAAAAATATTATGTCTACAATAAATTGTCCCTAAAAAAATCTGATCTGCTATTGGTGAACAATTTTTCAAGTCACATGACATACCTCAAAGCTAAATCCTTGGCCATAATTACACAATGCTTAATAGAGTGATGAATTCCATCCATCAATAAAGTCTCTTGAAAAAATATTTGTAATAAGATTGACAAGGCCATGGTTAAGAAAATTTGAAAGGACTCCAACAATAAATACCTTTTGAACAAGGATACATAAGTTTTCTCCAATTGTCTCCCAAAAAATGATCATTGATCTATTTCCATTGCTCACTCCATAGGCTCCCAAACTAAGAATATTGTGTCTAAAATAAACTATCCCCAAAAAAAGGTTGTTTGTTCCCAATGAATGAATTTTCAAGTAACTTTGCACACCCTCAAAGATAAATCCTTAGCCATAATTAGGTAAAGATAAATCCTAAGCCATAATTAGGCAAATATAAATCCTTAGCCATAATTAGGTAAAGATAAATCCTTAGCCATAATTAGGCAAAGATAAATCCTTAGCCATAATTAGAAAATGCTCAATAGAGTTATGAATTCCACCCACCACCACAGTTTCTTGTATAATTTTTTGGAATAATATTGATAAGGCCATGGTTAAGAAACTTTGAAAGGCTTCCAGAAAAAAATACTTTTTGAATAAGGCTACATAAATCATCTCCAATTGCATCGCACATCACCTTGTAAAACTTGCATAGTAGACCATCAATACTTGGGGACTTCACATTTTTCATGGAAGAGAGAGAAACGAATAACTCTTCTCTTATAAATGTTTTTTTCAACATATCCATGTCTCCAACTTGTTATGTGGACTTATCCCTCTTATGGACAAGAGCGATCTCCCTAGACTCCAAAGAACCCTAGTAGCAAACAAATAGGAACTGCTACCTTTCTCTAGACTCTCATTGACTGAAAGAAAATAGAATAATAGAGGAATCTTACTGATCTAACAAAATGATTGATGAAGTACCTCAAATATTTCGACCATTTGGTCCTTGATTCTCTAAATGTCTTCTCATCAATCCTGATAGCTTCTCCATAATGTCTTGAAGGATATCAACAAAGACATAGGAAAACAAGAGATCAAGGCATATAACATATAACCAACGAGATAAATGGACTAATTAACCAATTATATATCATAAACCGATCCATTATGTAATCAAAATCTATATAGGTGATCAAGGAATCCTGCAAATTAAATCAATGAAGATGTAATTGAGAAAGAACAACTGCTTTTATATTCATAAAACTGAAGAAAAGCCTTACAACCATATAGCCTTGATGTTGCAAGTCCCTTCTACAATCTCCAACCCTCTCCCTTGTAAGAATAGTCTTCTAACCTAATCTCAACAACATAAAACTACTTCCAACAGTCGTCTCCCAATCCTCATACCTGTAGTAGATTTATAGGCCAAGAATGGGTAGTTTTGGATCCATTCTCCAAGGGGCGAGATACACTATTAGTGGAATAGAGGTTCCACAAAGGAAGGGGAGTTACTCCATGATGGGAGGGATCAGTACCAAATAGGCACCCATTCGAAGCTTGTTGGTTGGGATAGATGCTACCAAAAATGCTTTTAGACTTTAATTTTTATTTTTACATACTTTAAGTGATGTTCACAGGTCACAATGGAAGACAATGCGTACTTATGCGCAACTATTGATGCTCTTCTCTGTGTAAGCGCAAAATCAACTAGGGAACTACGCAGGTAGCCAAAATCAAGTTTTTGTACCATAGGATCTAAAAACTCCACTTTCTTTGGGATGATTTAGATCCAAACTTTGCATGGGAATGCTTTGGGACACATTTGTGGATATCAAGAGATCCAAACCAATGTTCATTTTCCTAATGTGATAAAATGACGTGTAACAAAATTGAGATCTTATGGGGCATGAGGGGAATTTGAAGTAAAAAATGGGCCTAAAAACAAATATGTACTAAAAAAATAAACTTATAACTAGTAAGATTCAAGATGATGAACATGCTATCCCCAAGGGTAAATAGTTTTAGAGAGAATAAAGGACCTTTTTGTTTAATTTTATTTTTTTGCTTATCTCCTTATAGATTTACTCAAATGTAAAGTGTAGACACCTATTGGATGCATAATTTAATTATACACTCTTGCTTCTTTTTTATTAAACCAAGATCTATAAAATGAAAATACAATTAATATGTTTTTCCATGTATTTTTAGTTCTTTTGTGTGTGTGTGTGTGTGGATATACTCAAAAGTATGAAGAGTGGGTAGTCATTGGATGCAAAGTTGATTTAATTTCATATTCAATAAGTTCCTACACTTGAAATTTGAGTAAACTTATAAGGAGATAAGTTGAAAATACAATTAAAAAAAACAGTTTCTGTATTTTCTATTAAAGATTTATAGCTCTTATTTTATCATTTTAACTAATATTTTATTATTTTCCTTACGAATCCCAATTTAAACCTCAATCTAGACATAACCAAATCTAACAAATGGTAAGTAGAGAAAATGTTTTGAAAATGATCACCAAACATACTGATATGCAATCAACTCACAAAATAGAAGAAGAGATAGATCAACAAATTCAAAATTAGCCTCTTCGAGGGGGAAAACTCCTTTACATTACACAAATGAACAATTCTTGGATGATTCAAATGACAAAACCTCCTTTCTATATATAAGAGTCTAAGGGGTCACAATATAATCAGAGCCGACATAATAATAACAATGTAAGCGCACAACAATAAAACTAGTGGGATTCTATGGGGTACCATAATAAAAATATGGGGACTATATGGGAACAACAATAACAATAAGGGGAATACTCTAACAATAACAATGAGGGAACACACTAGTTTTATAGAGACCTAACAATCCCCTCTCCTTCAAAAAAGTGTTGTCTTCAACGCTTGTGTAGTTCTGGATGCTTCTGTATAAAATTCTCATCCTCCCATGTGGAATCTTCAATGGGTAAGTTCTTCCACATGATGAGATACTCTGAAATTGATAGATTTCATAGCTGTCGAGTTCTTGTTTCTGTGACTGCTTCATGTTCCAATATGATTTTTCCTTCCTCATCAAGTTCTAGCAATATTTTTTGAATTGGGATCTTGTCACCTATAACTTTCTTTAAGCATGAAACATGGAAAACTGGGTGCACCCGGGAAGATGCAGGAAGCTCCAATTGATGTGTCATAGTAGCAATATTTTGCAACACCTTGTAAGGACCATAATACTTTGGTGATAATTTATCATCCTTCTTAGATTTCCCGAGGGACATTTATTTATATGGTTGTAGCTATAATATACGCAGTCACCTACATCAAAACATATTTTGCTGCAATCTTGATTTGCCTGTTGCTTCATTCTATTATACACCAAAGTGAGGTTATCCTTTAAGAGTTGGAGAAATTGTTGTTAATGTTCGCTGTGATATTCCACTGCATGAACCTTAGAGTGATTGTCCAAGACTTTTTGGAGATATGGAGAAATAGATGATTTCAATGTTTGAACCTTTAGTGAACATAATTGTGCAATTACGCCCCATTTTTATTTCTTTAGAAGCTTTGTCATGACATTAGAGATAACTATCTTTCTTGTTTTCCCTATGATACTCTTTAATTAAACTTCCTTTCCTTCCCAAAAAAATTTCAAGAAAAGTTCTTGAAAATTAAAAGTTATCATACTCGAAGATTGTAACCATTGGACTCCTAGTACAGCATCAGTGCCACCCATTGGAATGGAAAGCATTGGACTATTCAATACATATTATCCCATGAATAGCTTGAAATTATGGCACTTTCGAGAGAAATTTATGGTTCCTCCATTTGTAACCATCACTTGATACTCTAGTACTGGATATAGGAAGCAATTCAATTCCCTAGCTACCTTACAATGAATAAAATTATGGGTACTACACAAATCAATCAACACTATTACATTTTTCTTCTTGATATGTCATTCTATCTTGAGAGTTTTATGAGTGGTAATTCCTTCCAATGCATTACAATATATGGTCAGATTCATTTCTTCTTTCTCTAGGGTTGGTTCCTGGTGTATATCCTCTTCTTTTGGCATTTCTTGTTCCTTTTCTTCCTCCTCTTCACAGCCTATGTAAATTAATTTCTTCTTAGCACACTTATGACATTTAGTGTATTTTTTATCATAACTATAACAAAGCCATTTTTCTCTTTTTTTCTTCCAATTATTATGGTTTCAACCTTGTAGGTTGTGGAATGCTAGGAGTAACAACACTTCCATATTTATAGTTGTGAGTGGTAGGCTTCCTTATTGCCATAATTTTTCTTTCAATTTTTCTTGCCAACCTAAATGCCTTCCCCAATGAATCAAGTTCCCAAAGGTGAACCTCATGTTGGAAATTATCCTTTAAAGACCCTATGAAGACATCAATCCTATGCTCCTCTGGAATATCATTTACCCTTATATTCAACTTTTGGAAGTCCTCAATGTGCTTTGCCATTGAACCCTTTTGTTTGAGATTTATTAATTGTCTAGAGAAGGTGTTGCTCTTTGTATCGATACCGTAAAAATTGATTGGGTTCTAAATATAAAGTTGCAGTGAAACATTTTGTGTGTGTTGCACATTATGGAGATCAAAATATTGCTCCATTTGTAGTATCCATGTTACTGGCTCCTTTCCATCAAACTTCCTCATATCGATCTTTGGAATATGGTGGGTCTTAAATCCAATGTTAGATTCTATGAAATCATGATTAACATTTCTTTTGTTATCATCATGAGTTTCATCTAATACCTTCTTTCCATTAGGAAGCATTTCTTGTAGCAACTTTGTCAAACCTTCCTTCAAACCTTCCATGTTTGCTTTTAAACCATTCTTCAAATCTTCCATGTTGCCTTTCATTTTTGCTTATATACCATCCATATTAGATTTCATGCCATCCATATTATCTTTCATGCCATCCTTCAAACCTTCCATGTCCGATTTTAAACTAGTCTTCAAACTATCCATCTTAGCTTCCATTTCATTTTTGGTTACTCTTTATGAGAGCGAAATTTGTTGCACTCTGTCTCGTAATTTTGATATATCATGTTTCATTTCTTCCTCTTCTTCATGAATCATAATAGAGCTTTCTGGTTTCTTACTAGGTGTTTCCATTTTCTTGCTTCGAGGAATTTTGAAATCAAACAATGATATATATGCTTCACTATGCCCTTTGAATCACTTCAAATTGATTTTTCAAACAAATGTTATGCAATTTAAAAAAAACAAGTACACACATTTTTCTTTCTTTTAGGAGCTCTATCTTGAAATGATTGTACCTTTGTAATTTCGGATCTCCAAGTTCTGAAATTTATTCCTGTGGTAGCTCTCTGAGCCCTCTTTCCAACCCGACAAGTCTGATTGAGATTTCATTATTCAAGAAAGAGTTATGCCAAATCTCCCACGATGACCTGATTATGGACTGGTTCAGTAGAGCGAAGTTGTACGGGCTTCCACGTGTCACTGTTTCAACCTTCAGCCCAAAAATTTCTACCCCAAAAACTACATTTCGTTCAATTTCAACAAAGTTTTACAGAATTTCAATATGATGCCTGAAACAAAATTTATGATGAGTTTCCCTAGGTCACCTAATTGAGACAGAATTCTGGAGCCCACAAAAACCCTAACTTCCTCAGAGCATATCTTCGAAAATATAGTGAACCAAGATTTGAAATTTTTACATGAATTTCTCTGTGACTTCGGCTCCACATGGTAAAACGTTCAGATTCTACATCCTCATAGAAAAAACATTATGACGATTTTCCCTAGGTTACTGATTTGAGACCGAATTCTGGAGCCTGAAAAAACCCCAACTTCCTTAAAGTATATCTTGGTAAAATGTTCTTATTCTGAATCCTCGTAGAAAAAACGTTATGATGATTTTCCCTAGGTTACCAGTTTGAGACTGAATTCTGGAGCTTGAAAAAACCCCAGCTTCCTCAAAGTATATCTCCTAAAATAAAACGAACCAAGATCCGAAATTTTCACACGAAGTTGCCTGAGATTTTGGCTCCACGTGGTAAAACTTTCAACTTTTGAAGCCTCATAGAAAAATGTTATAGAGAAAATTCCAAGATGACTTGTTTGAAGAAGTGAAACCCTAGAATCCAAAGCTCTGATACCAAATGTTATGCAACCAGCTCACAAAATAGAAGAAGAGTTAGATCAATGAATTCAAAATTAACCTCTTCGAGGGAGAAACCTCATTTACATTACACAAATGAACAATTCTTGGATGATTCAAATGAAAAATCCTCCTTTCTATATATAGGAGTCTAAAGGGTCACAATATAATCAGAGCCAACATAACAATAAAAATGTAAGGGCACGACAATAATAATAGTGGGCTTCTATGGGGCACCATAATAACAATATGGGGACTACATGGGCACAACAATAACAATAAGAGGACTACACTGACAATAACAATGAGGGAACACACTAGTATTATAGGGACCTAACAATACCTCAGATTTCAATTGGGTTCTTCTTAAGAGTTCCATCCATTCAACATAGAACAAAAATATTATTAGTAACCAATTTATTATTTAGAAAGTTAATGAAGCCTTGGAATCCTCATCACTTTCTTGAATTCATTTCAATAATTATGGATTTGATCCCCTATGAAAATATGCTCCTCCTCTTTATGCATTCACATCATGTTGCATCCTCCTGGAGGGCAATGTTATGTAAGTCCTCCAAAAACTTTTGTATATCTTCTAGTTGTTTTTGTGCCTACTAAAGCTCTTCCCTATGCCTTTTCACAATAAAACAACCACATCCCCTAGTAAACTTCATAGAATGATGAATGTTATTTACTACCATGAAATCCAACCTTTATCTCCCCAAGGATGAGGAAAATAATTGAAATTCTATGAACCAATGAATGAAAGTATAGAAAATCCAAATGCAAGACGTTCAAATTGAATATAGATGAAAGTTTGGAGTCTTTCTGTTGACGGTGATGGACCCACCAACATTAAGAGGATATCCCTGGTAAGAATTCCTAACTAGACTTCAAACTTTTTGGAGTAGGAGTCCCAATAGTGGGTGGTAGTGTAATTTCTTGATCGCCGTAGCGTGCAAAGCAAAGTATGATAACTTTGGGCGGAAGAAAGTGTGTGACCTTGCAATGAGTCAAGTGAGATGCATTGGGGTTCTAACACATGAAGGCGAAAAGGAAGTGTGCCCCTTAGAAGCCTGTAATAGTACACAGCTTGAAAGGAACACATGAGTGGAATGACATCACAAGTTGAAATGTGGAATAGTCCATAAACCGAACTAATGGGTTAATCCAACAACACACATTCAACAAGATTCATACAATTGCATACAAATTAGTTAATTGGCAAATGTGTAAGTTAAACAACATACACTGCTAAAGCAACCATAATAGTCCAACTATAATAACAACATATGCATGAAAGCATGCTAGCCCTGTTATTATTATTATAAGTGAAAGTTCCATCCATATATACACCATTTACAACCACTAGCCCCAATAATGGAACATTACAGTCAAGAACACCTACTCCTCCAAAGAAGTATACTCGCTCTATGTTGTGGAGAAGCCAAGGCTTGTCAAATTACTCTAAAGCCTTTTCTAAGCCTAAGCCTAGCTCCCAAAATCTTGTTCTATGAGTTATGAGGTTCTATTAATAACAAAGGGTGGGGTGACCCTTGACATTCCCCTTTGTGACTCTTTGACTACCCTCATGACTCTTCAACTTCTTTAAAAATAAATCATTACATTACATAATGACTATTCACATTCCACTATTGACACTTGGAATTTGACTTTCAACATATTTAATAATAATATACATTTTCCACATGTACCCATGTGAGACAAAATAGGCTAGAGACAACCTAACAAGACAAAACACTATGAATCAAAGGTTTGGGGAAATATCAACCCGAAAACTTCCAATTGATACTTCTCAGTCACGTACTGATACCAAGCTTGGTATTGTGTGATGATGTCCTTAAACTCCTTGATGGTGTCTTTCTGATAACAAACTTTTACCTCCATAGCTTCTAGGTATATTTTTATAGACATTTTTGGGCACTGCAACCCCAATCATAAATGTCCATAAACTAAGGGCTCCTAATTCCCTAAAGGTGTTGTTCAAACCCCTAAAAGAACAAGGTCAACTGATTACAGCATCTCCCAGAAGTTCTCCATGAAAAACTACTCAGAACTGGTCAAAACTGGACCATTTCACTTGCTCCATAGTCAAAGTGCGTTGCATCCCACCTGAATACACACAGTAGGTGCGATGCATGTTGAAAAGCCCTTCTATGGGGTGCGATGGGTGAGAAGGGACAAATGGCAGGGTCAATCCGCAAGGTGGAGGAGCATGGAATCTTCCAGAAACTTCTCCTGTGACACTTGCCTCTCTGCATTCGACCAGGGATGAGTAAGAGATCATCAATCTCCAAGTGGAATCAAGAACTATAAGATAGAAGACACTAATCAAATCTCAAAAGCTGACTCACCTCCCTTGCAGACATCTATATATGGATCCCTCATCCCAGAGATCCAGAGGCTAGAATTTTGTATCTTATAAGGAAGTGCTGTTGGTTTCTTGGTGTAACTTCATAGTGTTGGGTGATCTAAGCTTTTCATGAGGTGAAGAAGGGCTTTCTTTCTGAGAGGATGATGTTGGGTCAGAACAATTGGTTGTAATCCTCTTTGCTCTTTCTTAATTATCAATAAAGCTATTCAAGTTTTCCTCCCCATTCTTGTATGATTGATGATTTATAAATTTGTGTGGTCCATATACATCTGGTCCTGTATTTTTTATGATAATAGATCTATGTTCTTGGATAGTGTTATGTTGCTTTGATTCTACAGGTACTCTTTGAAGCTGGGTAGACAAGGAAGCGAGTGGCAAAGACCTACGAGAAGAGAGAGGAACTGAGCAAGGAACCAAGTGCAAGATAGAGGTTGGTCTCCTTATTCTTCTCTCATCTATTTCTCATAAAGGAAAACGAAAGTAGTTTTTAGTGTGTTTGTTTCTAAGGTAGCTACCAGCCTTAGTGGGACTAGCAGCTCTGCATAGACACTAGTTTTCCCGATAACAAAATGGCGACTCCGCTGCGGAGCGAATAGATTGTTTGTTCATCTACATTGGTTTACTTTATAAACTTACAGACGGAGCCTGAAGTCAAGCCAGCTAGCCTTCGAACTGCATTTTCTATGCAAGTGCAAAGTAGATCAACGCCGCTTTAGTTTATCTCTGGGTTTTGTTTATGAATTAAACGATTGATTTAAAAGCTCTCTAATTGCCCTCATGGTGGCTCTAGTAACCTCCTTAGATCTACCCATGTGATTGATTTACTGATTACCACTTGCTCGGCCTAAATCCCTGAATTGAACTGCAAATTGTGACCCAGAATCCAATCAAAGTCTCGTCCCTGGTCCAGTGCACTGTCTGTTTTGTGAACTTTAAATGCATCACACTTCCCGAGTGTAGTAGGTGCATTGCATTTCAGTTTCACTGTGTTACAGATGCGCTGATCAGACAAGGCCTTGTTCCTAAATTTTGGTTTCTGTGTTCACTCTTTTCAGTTCTATTCAGGAGTTTTGCTGCCTGTAGTCAGTACACCTCTGTTGAAACCCCTTTCCTTGCTGTTATTCTGCCTCCATTGTGTAGAGAAATGTAAATGTTTTTATGTATTTTTGAGTCATTTTCAGTTCTCCTTTACAAATAAGTAGCGTAATTGTACTGTCGTTTCTTGATTTGAAAGTGTCGCAAGTGTCATTTTCAGTCATAGAAGAGAATCTAATTGTTCTTGATAGTCGATTACATTGTTACTCTTGTATTTGATTTGAATTAGTAGTTTTTCAAGTGTCGAAAGCAAGTTTTCAATTCAAAATATCAAAGTGTCGTCATTGTCCTCATTTTGTTTTGAAAAGAAACTTGATTAGTAATTGTCGTTTTGAAAAATAATTCAGATTTGCGCTTAGCTTTCTTTTTATCATTCACACATTAGGAAGGCTGAAAACAAATACATGCATGTGCATTTTCATTTAGACTGTTTGTTGGTTTGATTTAGGACAGTGCATATAGTGTGTGCTCTCTGCTCTTTGTTGAAAGAACGCCATCTCTCTTTCCTTAGTAGCTAGGATTTTCATTGCAAAAAGAAGATTAAATGACTGTTTATCATCTTAGATTGCATTTCAGGAATTGTACATCTACATCACGCGGTGAACCTGAAAGGAAAATTTTTTCAACAAGATCAACCAAATGAATCTAAAAACGCTTTAGAACCTAACGCACAACATTTAGAAGTCTAGGCTAGAGACGTATTTCGACGTCGTAAAGCTTGGTAACTGTCTTTTCACTGTTGGTTGGGTGATTCCTCCACTTTGAGATGATAAGTGCCAGTACGGACTTATGCTCCCATGTACCGTCAAGTATATTTTGGGAGACCACAATATGCTTAATCCTTTATCCATAGGAAGCCGTGTTTGCCGCCCTATCGATCGTAATTCACTGAACACAACATTCGGGAAGATTGACTGCCGTACTGTAAAAAGTATTCTTCAGTTTTGTGATTGGTTTGGTAATCCCTCTATCTATATTTCCAGAGCATTCCCTTTCGTTCCTTTTTAGACTCCTTAATGGAAAAGGTCCATCTGAGCACTTGTCACTTCAGGCTCATTAAAAATCGAAGGCGACTAGAGTCATCTTTTGTTTTTTCTTGACTCTTAAAAATTGAAAAACAAGTTGTGTCAAAGCATCTAAAATTTATTTTAAACAGAATAATCATCACCTTTCCTACGTTGATCTTAAGTTGAGAAAAATGGAGTCCACCAACCAAGGAGTTCCCCTTGGAGGAAATCCTAGTCCCTTCTCCTCTTGGGGAGATGTTGGTGCACCCCATATGGCCACATTGTCTCTTCCAGGATTGACAATCGGCTTGCCCGTATGGCTCTTCTCAACTTCTGTCGTTCAGAACACCGTGATTCCTGAACAATCAAGTCAGCAACTAAACGATATTAGAGTTACCCCCCAACCCTCTACTTCGTCCAATTCTTCCTCTCCTCCTTCCTCTTCGCTTGATGAAGCTGGTAAAGCCCAAAATCAAGTAACTGAGAAGAAGAAGGAGAATAAGAAGGAGCCAAAGGCGAAAAGGGGCAACCAAGCATTGTCTAGCGAAAATCCACACACTGCACCGACCAGGCCTAAATCGCCATGTGTCATTTTCAAAGGAGACCACTATCATCGAGATTGTCCTTGCATCCCTCGGATCTTAAGGGATTGGTCTCCTCGTTTGCACAATCCGGTGTCATCAACCTCTGACGATCATGTTGAGCATACACCGTCAACTAGTGAAAGTGAAGCCCCTGGACAAAAAGGAAAATATAAATTTCCTTGTAAATTGTGTGAAGGCGATCACGTCGTCCACCGTTGTCCCTTCTTAGACGAAGCTAAAAGAGTTTTGGACGACCGTCCGGTTTCACCGTTACGACTTCCTTCTGGATATAAGAAACTCTTGCCGAGTCCGTCACTAGTTGAAAATCCGGCTGACACGCCCTTGTGGTCGGCCGAAGTGTCTATCATTGAAGATAAGCCATCTGAATCCATACCAGATGAAAGTCAAAAGGTCAAGGTGGTAGTTGACCCGGTCTTGCCTTCAGAAGGACCATATTTAGATGATACAGTCACCGAAGAGAAAAAGAACAACACCATCCAAATTCTCTTCATAAGCACAAACTCCGATGAACATGGGGGCAGTCTACCCATTCCTTTACCGCAGGAAGGAAGTTCGTCAGAGTCGTATCCGGCCGTCTATTCGGTCCCACCTCCAAGCAACCTGGTTATTTCCTTTGAATGGAATCTACTAGGCAGACCCCGTTTACCGGCTAGTGTACCATTTCGAATCATTGCTCAAATATATAGAATGGTCATGGTCGGTACCATCATAGATGAAGGGGCTTATGTGAGTATCCTTTCCTCAACTGCTTGGAAATCGCTTGGTTTGCCATCGCTTTTGCCTGAGATGAGAAATCTAATAGGCTTTGACAAAGGAACCAGTCGACCATTAGGGATCCTTCTTGATGTGCCGATAACATTGAGAAGGAAAACCGTTCACATGAACGTAATGGTAGTCCAAGGACCCCTAGATTATAATCTACTCCTTGGATGAGACTATATTTATTGCATGGGAGCTGTCATCTCCTCATTCTTTAGAGTAATATGTTTTCCGCACGAAGGAAGAGTGGTCAAGCTCGTAGACCAGCTTTCATTTCCCGGTTCACACGTAGCAAATAGTCATATACTGACCCTGAATGGTATTTTCACACAAGGAATGTCTCATCAATCCCCAGTCCGTCCTCCTGATGAGCGCAAGTGATTTAGAGGGCATGACTGAAACCCAAGGGGCATGCACCCTGGCCTGTTTCGACAGGAGAACCTTGGGTATAAGGTAGGTTTCTGCAGAGGACATATGACTGGCTGACACACCCGTCCATTTTGGAGAATGGGATTAGACCGGAATAAGATACTTCTGTTAAGGTAGGCCTTTCCCGATAGAACAAATGTTTTGTCTGCAAATTGAGGGGTAACCTGAAAAAGGTAGGCCTTTCCCGATAAAACAAGTGTTTTGTTTGCAAATTGAGGGGTAACCTGGAAACTCTACTTCGCTATACCTGGGGGCATGCAAGCAAAGAGCGACCATTTATTTTTTAAATTTGTAGGTCCTCTAACCCTTTAAACTCGTAGGATTGGTCGTTTCCTAACTTGCATAAAGAAAGGATGTGAAGCAAAGCTTTGTAAGGTGCAAGCTTCTTAAAAATGGCATCTTAGATGAGACATCCTTATTATACGACTGGATCGAGCAGTTTTAACGCGGAATTCAAGCTCGTTAAAAAATAAACATAAGCTATGAGCAAGTGTTTCCCCCAGCATTTAAGCTCATTAAAAAATGAACCAATTTCCAGTAAATAACCATTGTGAATGTATTACTTCAGCCTTTGAAGCCTTGGTCGTGTTCTCATCATCACCTCCACTCTGTATTGGCCGATCATTCACCTCCACTTGATTGTTTACCCCTTTTGAGGAACAGCTGCGAAGAGTGATCTTGTTAGCCATCCTTGTGACACTGCCATGATTGGAAAATTCCAAACCTTACCTGGAATCAGCTGCTACCCGAATCTATCACTCGTTCCTCAAAAACGAGTCTCCTTTAAGCTCTTTTCAACTAACTTGTAAAATATGAAAACATTGTCGAGCCATTGGCCTCTCCAACTCGTTAAAGTGACCGGAAGTGCTATCCCTCCTTTAGATTTTAATCTTTTTGGACCTGAGGGATTATTACACAAAAAGATCGAGCGCTTGTTTTGTTCGGCTCATTAAAATTACTGAAAATTCATCCCTTTTGTATTATTTTATACTTTTTCGGACTTAAGGGATTAGATGAAGAAAAAGGATTTTTGGAGTTTCCTTTACGTCCCTTTTCATTCTCTCTAAAATTGAAAAGGACCGAGTTATTTTTGTCGTTAAACTCGTTAAAACCTAATAGCAACAAACTTGTCCATAATAGACAAGAATGAGTTTCACTATCACTAGACTCGTTAAAACATAGCGATGGGTTTGCCCAAAGGGAAAATTATAGAACAAGCATATGTTATCCTCCTCAAGCTTGACAAAAATAAAGAGGTACTGGTCAGCAATGACTGGGGAAAAACTGGGAAGAAAACTTGAAGAAACTTTGTTGGTAGCAAGTCGCTCTTGAACATGACACTTTCACTCCGCATCCGATTCAGGTTGGGGTGTTCCATTCACTGGTCACATCACCATGGTTCCATCACACCATCCACATTTGGGGTTAATGCTACCAATCCATCACGTCAGTGTCACCGATATGTTCAAGAGAAGTCGCTTAGAGAATTCACCTGTGTCTCACCCACTATAATACATTTTCACTCCATTCTTTCATGACCGCCACCCTGAACCTTATATCACTAGATCATTTTCACCTCCATTAAAATCATTTGCTCTGTTCCGTGTCATTGATGTGGGATTCACTAAGGCCCTCCTATGATGGATCGCTTCTTGTCGACATCAGCTCATTATCCAAGAAGTCGATCTAGGAACAACCCTTTCAGTACTTTGAAGCTTGCATGCCTCAATGGTAAGTTTCTCACTTCCGACGACAGGTTTACATCAATGCCCTTCAACCGAAAGATTTTGCGTGGTGTTTGACGCCAAGTCCCTTATTCACACCACATGAATTGTACTGTAGTACCTTGAGGGTCATCATCATTATCGGTGATTCCTCTTGCGCCTGTTAACAGCTTACATCATTGGCTGGTAATCAGGCGATGTCTTTCCATGTTCAACTCCAGAACATCTCTCACGTGGATCGACTTGTACTTTGAGTGAAGATCGAGCAAGATTGAAGACCTCGGATCTAGTTTCATCCATCTGGGCTGCGATATATTTTCAGGAAAATAAAGACATCAAATGTACATCATTGCTGCACAGATAATCATCCAATCTAAGGGATGATGGCTCTACCAGAATCATCAGTCTACACTCAGACGATTGTCTGTCCTATGTACATGAAAATGAATTTATAAAGTTGAGCATGGGAATGCCCGCCTCAGCTAGATCATGAAAATATTATGAAGATAATGTATTGTATTGTATCTTATTACAGGTCGCCTTCCAGCTCGAAAAAACTTCGGATCCTCATGATAAAGCATTTCACCCGACATCAAAAGATTAATGACCTCATGCTTTAGGGGCAACTGTTATAGACATTTTTGGGCACTGCAACCCCAATCATAAATGTCCATAAACTAAGGGCTCCTAAGTCCCTAAAGGTGTTGTTCCAACCCCTAAAAGAACAAGGTCAACTGATTACAGCATCTCCCAAAAGTTCTCCATGAAAAACTACTCAGAACTGGTCAAAACTGGACCATTTCACTTGCTCCAAAGTCAAAGTGTGTTGCATCCCACCTGAATACTCACAGTAGGTGCGATGCATGTTGAAAAGCCCTTCTATGGGGTGCGATGGGCGAGAAGGGACAAATGGTAGGGTCAATCCGCAAGGTGGAGGAGCATGGAATCTTCCAGAAACTTCTCCTGTGACACTTGCCTCTCTGCATTCGACCAGGGATGAGTAAGAGATCATCAATATCCAAGTGGAATCAAGAACTATCAGAGAGAAGACACTAATCAAATCTCAAAAGCTGACTCACCTCCCTTGCAGACATCTATATATGGATCCCTCATCCCAGAGATCCAGAGGCTGGAATTTTGTATCTTGTAAGGAAGTGATGTTGGTTTCTTGGTGTAACTTCATAGTGTTGGGTGATCTAAGCTTTTCATGAGGTGAAGAAGGGCTTTCTTTCTGAGAGGATGATGCTGGGTCAGAACAATTGGTTGTAATCCTCTTTTCTCTTTCTTGATTATCAATAAAGCTATTCAAGTTTTCCTCCACATTCTTGTATGATTGATGATTTATAAATTTGTGTGGTCAATATACATATGGTCCTGTATTGTTTATGATAATAGATCTATGTTCTTGGATAGTGTTATGCTACTTTGATTCTACAGGTACTCTTTGAAGCTGGGTAGACAAGGAAGCGAGTGGCAAAGACCTACCAGAAGAGAGAGGAACCGAGCAAGGAACCAAGCGCAAGACAGAGGTTGGTATCCTTATTCTTCTCTCATCTATTTCTCATAAAGGAAAACTAAAGTAATTTTTAGTGTGTTTGTTTCTAAGGTAGCTACCAACCTTAGTGGGACTAGTAGCTCTGCATAGACACTAGTTTTCTTGATAACATATATGATCTTGGAACCTTTGTCCAAATCATCCTGAAGCATGTGTAACACGGTGTTAACCATGATAGGACCACCAATGTACTTCCACATTTTTTGTGTGCTCAACTCCAAGTCATCAATGGTGGCCTCTCACCTTAGCTGCTCCATGTACATGTTGCCCTCTAGTTGGACTTCATTCTTATGCTTAGCTTTGGTGAGGGAACCGATTGACAGGATCCTGTGAATTCTTACCATGATATCCAAACTCTTATACAACCATACATGTGAAGCCTATATGTTGCTGACAAAAGGGGCAAGCTACTCATAGTTTTGGATCAACATCTAGATATTCACTTTGTCTAGCTCTACTTGTGGATTCATCATCTTTGGCAAGTAAAGCAGGGCTCCCTTGTACCACATTGTTTATTCTTGCACATGGGTGATAGCAGCATGTATGTCCTTGAGATTTGGACAACCCTTTTTATCTGTTGCTGAAAGCCATACAGATTTGGACAACCCTTTTTCTCCATTATTGAAAGCCATACATATGGAAAACTACCTTATGCATGGTGACAAATCTGTCATAGAGCTTCCGCATGGTGGTCTCAAGAGTTGATACTTCAACAAGTATCACTTTCCTCATTTTTACCATTGCAGAAAATGTAGATTGTTCTTCCTTTTTACTGGTCGATTGCAATTTCTTTGCCATCTGTTCATTCCCAGCTAACAGGAACTTAACATTTGAGCTTGTGGATCCTGCATAAGCTAAAGTGCCACCGACCATGCCAACTGTATTCTTTTTTACATCTGACACTATCACCCTTTACTTCATGAATGCAGGTGATGCGTGATCATCTAGGAAATTTCTTGTCCGTGCCTATACAATCTTCCTCTGGAACTCATAAAATGATAGATTTTACAGATCCATCACCAGATCATCATCAAGGAGAATGACCTCTCCTTACTCACTCAGGACTGGTTCTGACACTGGAGGAGGTGGAGACTAAGAGGTGACCTTGGGTTCTCTTGGCATGAGGTCAGTGTCTTGGTACCATGGCTCGTAACCTAGCTCCATGTCCGTCACTTCAATCAGTTGCTCAATCTACCGAGCAAGTTCCTGATCCTGCACCTGCTCACCCTCTTCTTCAACTGTCGACTGTTCTGACTCCTCAACCTATATGGGCATTTTTTTTTCTATCATCATGCCTTACCTTTCTTCTTCCTCCTATTTCTGCTACTCTTCCCTCTCTCTCCTTCTCATCTTTTGTTCTTCTTTCAACTTCTTCTCCTTTTCGTGCAACTTCCATTCTTCTTCCTCCAGCCTTTGATTTTTTCTCTTCCTTCACTATTCTCTCTTTAGTTGTTGCTCCCTCTTTTCCTCTTATTCCAAATATGCTTTCTCAATGATAGGATCTTCTTTGAACTTGTAGATTTTCTCAGCCTCTGGGTTCTCGAAAATCTTCCTCTTACCCTTGTCTTTTTCCAGTTTGCTGGTTATTAGTACTGTTGTTGCTACTTCTTGCAAAGAAGCTTTCCATGTTGTGGCTATACTGACCAGTTCATTGAGCTTGGAGTAATTGTAATAGTACATCCAAGGGTCTTCCTATGCCCAATGAAATACACCTTTGCACAATGGTTCTTGCAAATATCATTAGGATCATACATATTGTAGTCTTTGGTGCCAAAATCAAACTTCACTATCTCCTTAGCTTCTACATCTACATCCTTCAATCTCTTAATCTCGCACAACCCAATCCACAAAGGAAGAGCGGGCCATGGTTCCTTCTTCCTCCAATGTAGCCCTATTGTTAACCCCATGGAGATGTGATATGAGACCTATTGCATGACCAACTTTTCCATGGCATACCTTGGTAGAACATGTAGAGGATTCTCTCCACCAAATATCTTGATGAAGGTGCCATCAAGTGAGGCATACCAATCTACAATGTTAAGTATTTCCTCCATCGCTTCTTAGGAAATGCAAGGTGGATCTTGTTCAAAGTTCAACTTGTATAACAGGATGATGAAATGGTCAGTCATCCTCACCATAACTCCTTAATAGCTGTAGTCGGAAAACAACTTGCAATAAATGTTGACGACAATCTCTTTTAGTGTCCATGTCCAACCCATTCTAGGAAACTGATGTTGGGCACAAATTGCATCAAGTAAATATGTGGATATGTAGAATCTTACTTGCTCATCCTTGGGTGGATTCCATGCGTTAGTCACATGGACTTTCAACTGAAGAGCCAACAAATTCGACCCGTTGAATGGCCTTCCATCATTCATCAACTAGTTCAACACAACCACCCAATTTTCCAGAAAGGTATCCATTCTTTTTTGACCATATAATCGGCATGAAAAGAAGATCAAAAATTGGTAGGCCTTCCTGAGTGACTTTGTCTTGTAAACATGATTGGGTATTGCTCTAAACTTCAACGGATCTTTCACCCAATTCTTTACAATATATGTGGTGTTCACAATGCTATGGATGGCATAGAAAAGTGCATCCATCCAATTCACCGACTGAGGTAAATGGTACATAAGTATGATAGTTTTGGGCCATGATGTTGGAAAGCTGTATCCCACTGACACTACTCAATATCATAGTCTCTAGATTTGTGTGTGAGAAAATCCAGTGGATGATGTTTGCACATGGGAAGGCAGGTTACATGCATACAACCTTATGTAATCCTGACTGATGGACATTGATATAGACTTGCCGATCCTCTAGATCTTCCTTGAAGTCCCCCGCAAAGATATCCTTGATTTCCTACCATGCTAACTTCATGCTCTTCTCAATGAACAACGAAGTTTCTACATAAATTGGAAAATTCACTGACACCTTCTCAACTGCTTCCCTAGTGCTACTCTCGATAATATCCTTTGATGTAGCTCTCTTGAAAACTATGTTACCTATAACTACTAGAGATTTTCTCAACAACTATTGTACCTAGAGACAGAGAGGGCACTCATGGCATGAAAATGTTAGTTTGAAACCAAAAGAACTTCAAGAACAGACCAAGCAACAAACTGGGAAAATGGTGGGAAGGATTGTGCAATATTGGCTCACAGAGGTGATTGGCTACCAGTTGGAACTATGCATTGTGTAGTCCCAACAGTCAGTGGGGAGTTCATGCTGATTGGAACTGCATAATGCGTAGTTCAGTCTAGACACATGCCATGAGAGACTGCACATTGCGCAGTCTCAGTGGCCAAGGCTCAGGCCCAGCTTCTAGAATTACACAGTGCACAGTTGGAGCCATGCCTAGGAAACCTCTGTGCAATTCTAGAAGCCAAGGCCAATGCCTTGAGCTCTAGAAATGCACAGTGCATGCTTGGGTAAACAAGATCGGGGTCAGGGAAGCCTAGATCTTCCCAAGGGAAGTGCGAAATTGAACATATATGATTGATTGAATGATAGTGAGTGTAGATCTAAGTGAATTATAATGCATGCAAATGAAACAAGTGCAGGAATCAATCAAATTGAAGGAAAACAAAGCATGTGGAGAGAGTCGCCACAACGATGATCGTCAATGCAAAATCTGGGTGATGGATGTGACTCTTGGGAAAGGCAATGCAAAACTTAAAACAATAGTTCTATAAGCTAAAAAAAGTTGAAACACCAGTGGTCGTTCAACAAAATGAGTGAAACAACACTCATAAGCTAAACAAACAAAAGCGACATAAAAAGAAGAAAAAGACTAAAAAAACAAGACTTACCCGGAAAAGTGACGACGATCACGCTGGAGGTTCCTTGATATCCTCAGGAATGCCATACCTCCTAGATCAAATGTACAAATGATCTCTGGTGGCATCAATTAAATATATTTGGTAGATTTAGAGTTTATGATGTGAAGGCAAAAAATCACAAAAAAAGCGACACTTGTCAATAATTTCCAAAATAACTCAAATGTCTCCTCCGGGCTACTAAAAATAGATACCTATTTTCTAGGGAAGCTTTTTCACTTTTTTCTTTTTTCCTTTTCAAGAAAAATCTTCTATGCATTTCTTGGAGAGATTGCATAGTTCTGGGAAGGACTGGGCAACTCACTAGCTCATGGACTAAGCAACTTCTAAGCAGGAAGCTTCTGCAAAATTTCTGGGCTGAGTGGCCCTAGGCCGCTTCTCATGATCTTTGTAGTTTCCTAGCTAAAGACAGGTTGCCATCTATTTCTGCAAAATTTTGAAGATGAAGGCTCACTGTTAGCTTAGACTGCACAATTCTGAGAGCAAGATGGGTTTCCCTCAAGGATTGCACAGTTCACTAAGGAAAGCTTGGAACCAGGTTGAAACTAAGTCAAGATATCAGCTTGTGGGTTGGACAGTAAAGTAAGTAAGAAAACACAAGCCATAATGCAAAAGGTAAAGCTCCATCAAAGCACAAGTACCCGGGCTAGTGCGAGATGAGCTGTTGTGATTTAGGAGGGAGGTTCTAAAATGAAGCATAGGAAAAAATTTGGAGGGTGGTTGTAGCTGCTACAACATTGGTGACACACTGGTAGAACTCCTACTATCCATATGGACCTTATCTCATGTAAAGCAAGTCTAACTCTTCTAGAAGTATTGTCCGATTCTATGATCATCATAGCTTCTTCACTAGCTTAAGTTAGTGATGTAGTCCCTACCATTCTCTTTATCAGAAACACACATACCAAGCCAAGTCAACTAAGTTGCTTCGATTGGGGATGAGGGGTATATTGATGCACAAGTAATATAGAATGTTATAGTTTTAGTTTCATCTCTGGTGTTGCTCTATTGCCAGTAGGCCTAGACAGTACTTCGATGGAGTCACTTTAGGAACACAAGCATTGCTTTGTTGCTAGTGAGCCTGGACAATACCCTGGCGAAGTTACTTGCTTCACCTCTCAGTGTAGGAAGCATTTCTCTTCTTTTTCCTTTATTTTATTTTCCATTTCATTTCATTTTCATAGAACTGTGCATAGGCACTTATTTATTTCATGAGGCGGAAGAGGGATCCCGACTTATTGAGAGAAGAAAAGGTTGTCTCTTCATAGAGGGATGTTTATATATACCTCTGACATACTTGTTAAGGTTTTCCCCCTCTCCTTACTCCACTTGACTGAGTTGACAAGGGTTAACTGAATATAGAAAACCAATTAGAGTAGGTGGTACTAGCTAAAAGTGCAAGCATTGTGATTTCACCAAGACTCACTCTTAAAGGAATGTATTTTCCATCAGGGTATCATCGAGTAGAATAAATGCAATATTATCATAATGAGAGGGAATAGACAAATAACCAAGTGTTGATAGTTGTACAAGTCCTCTTGTATTTCACCATGCTTACCTCAAGAAGCCAAACATGGTTTCATGTGGAACTAATCCTACAAATGTACAGGAAAATAAGAAAAGGAAAGAAGTAAGACAAATAAAAACAATAAGCAAAGCAAAACAAGATAGGAAAGGAAACACTACTCCTACTCCTAATCTAAGCAGAGCATGGGCCAAATCACGTGAAGCGATATTTCCAATGTAGCCATCAGTACATTGGTTGGCCCATGTAGGTGATGGCATGGTTGACGAGAAAGATATTCAAGAACACCAACAGACAAGAAAGATAAAGAAATGCAAACCAAAACGTTTGAAGTTTGAAAACATCCACAGAAAGGAAAAAATTGAAAGTAGATGAAAGGCACTTTGTAGATGTACCATGGTGTTGTGTCACATTGTACATGGATGAAAATCATGTACACACATTCGAACTAGACCAATGACCCAACATGAAGAAAGAAGAAAATTTTCGTTTCTCAATAGTGCTTGCCACGTATGACTCCTCCAATGCATGAGCAATAGGATCATGTGATTTTAGGGGAGGATGCAAAAAATGTGAATTGGATTGATTTTAAATGTGAACAGGAGAGTGATGAGGAGTATGGGGAGATTCAACAGATTTATGATCAGAAGTGGGACTAAACTCAAGGCTACGAGAACCTGACATAACTATCAGCTCAGGCTAAAGTTCCTAGATTGCTTGAGAAGTTCCCACTTCATTATAATATGGATCATCAAAGAACGGGGGCTTGGAAATATCAACAGTAGGTGAATCAGAATCATGATCAAATGAATGAGTAAAAATATCACGACAATCAAGATCAAAAAATTCAAGATGGACAACAACATCCTCATGATCTGACGAATCATAGACAAGGGTTTATGAGAAACAAAATTTTTCACCCTCTGAGTTTCTAGAAATGAAAGATGAGAGATCAAGTGGATCTGGGAAGAAATATTTGTCCTCTCCACAATTAGATGAAAAAATGACATCCTGCATGTTCTGTGAATGATTGAAAGTGGAAACATCCGGAGATATATTTTCACAAGAGGAATTGGGAATGGAAGAGCCAAAGAAGATGTCAGGATAAAGCAGATGAGGTGCAGACAAAAGGAGGTTGTCCTTCACTGCAACTTCTTGTTTAGATTCCCACACATACTCATAAAAAATGATAGCGTAGGTTGGTTATTCAACACCAACTCTGTCCATAACATGATCCTCGTGAACAACACAAGTGAAGTCCGGAACAAATGAACACAACATACCAAAATCCAGAGGATCAAAGGAACCAGTGGATAAAAGTTGAGTGGATGAGACCACGTGACAACCATCAGGCTTGCAGTCCAAATTTGCATAGAAATCCAAAGCAGGTGGGGTAGGAGGAGATGGTGACAGTTCAACAGGTAGGTTCACAACTTCTCCCACCTCATCCTATGGAACTAGAGCTGTTTGATGAGAAGGGGGAAAAGGGTCACTTGGGACAAAAACCTTATCCGTCTCAGATTTCGAGGCTCTAACACTGAGGTATGTTCGAAGGGGTTTAAAAGATTCTAACTCATGTGGATTCTGAGAGATGTGAACAAGATCCTGAAATATTTCATTTAGAAATTTCCATTCAAATTAATCATCTAGAAATTAAAAATAGTAATGACGGAAACAATCATTGATCTGAATTGGATCCATGAAAATTATCAAAATGCTATGACTGTATCAAATCAGGGCAGACTTCAAAAACTTATGAACAAAGAGCTATCAAGAAGGACCTCTGAACAGTGGCAGTTTGTAGCCAACAAGGAATGATGAGGACCTTAGTCAAAGCGCGTTGACCGAGGCCCATGGAGACCGCGCAGGACGCAAACTGGCAGATAGGAAGTCCAGATTGGAAAATGGAGGTCGTTTCTAATTGCTGGGAAAAACCCCTCAAGAAGGAAAGGCCCCCAGTGCTCGGTTGCATGGGAAGCTGGGAAACCATAGGGAAAGCGCTAAAGCAAAAGGCAGGTCCCGCGCTCCGAAACCAGCGGAATATGAGAGGCACTTTGGGCGGTAAGTGGATTTGGCAGAGAATGAGCGATTCCACACATTGCACGATGCGTGTCTAGTGGATGAGAGAGAAAACCACCTCTCATCATGGGCTAACGGTCGAGCAAGTCAACCGTGTGATAAGAGCGAACATCGTAGGATCTGGGGGCTCCAGATCTAATGGTGGAGATTGCGCTCGATAAGAAATTGGATCTGGAGGGAGAAATAAGCTGCAGCATATAAAATTTTGAAGTCCGACTTGACCACTGAGTTGGTGGGTGAATCATTACATAGCATAACTGAAATACATAACTGTTTGAGGAAGATTTGGCACAGTTCATGAGATGACAAGTGGCCACTTCCCTGTGAGACGTTACACAGTGGTGATGACGTAAAGGCAGGGAACTCCAAGAGAACAGCAACAAGCGATCTGAAGAGGTGGAAGAGGAAGTGAACAGTAAGAGGATGGATTGGCTTTAAGCCATGAATGAACAGACAAAGAAGAGAGAGCACTGTAAGAAAGAAAGAGACAGTGAGATCGAGAGACAGAAGCAAGAAGCAGAGAACAGAGAGCTGAGCTGACCTAAGGCAGCATCAAGCAGACAGAGCTAGGCTTGAGAGGTTCAAGCAATCCTTGAGAGGATATCTGTCGGGAATTGAGTACCAAATTGGACTCATCCCATTAAGACCAGTGAGGTCGAGACTTGGTAAGGAAGAGTCTGTGCACTCTAGTGGCTTGGGGAATCCAAGAACCACCCTACTAAGCATCATCTATTTCAGGAGACTCAAATTGAGCTCCTCCTTGTAAAAAAGGAACTCTATTCAAAGACACAATAAAAGAAGGCCACCACTGAAAGCTGGACCGGAGACATAGCCCTGGAGGATAGGGTGAACTCCTTATTAATTTGTTGTGTTCTTGTATTTGCTTACTGTGTTTCTCTTACTGTTTTCCATTTTCCAGTGTCTGTGTATTTTTCAATCTGATCGATCCGTTGCCTAAGATAACATAGACACACACTAGCACATGAGTCTGTAATACCTTCATTCATTAATTAATTAACTGAGATCACTCACGAGTGATTTTCAGATCAAGTGGTATCAGAGCTTTAGGTTGTCAAGGTTAGACAAGCTTGTGTTGGATTTAGCTATTGAATGCTAACTAGATCAAAGCTCAAATTAGGAAAAGGAGATTTGGTCGAAACTAATCCTGAAATTGGGAGAGTCTACCCTCAGAAGACAATGTCAGAAGAAGGTTTTGTAGGGCCAGACCCTCAATTTATAGATAGTTTCCTAGCCATAAGGTCCATGGTAGAAGAAATGTATAAGGACTTTAGAAAACACAAGGATGAAGATGCATCAGGCTCTAAACAAGACAAAGGAGAAGATGATTCTTTCCTCCATGACCACTCAAAAGGCAAAGGGAAAGAAGAACGCTTTCTCACACCTCCTAATAGCCCTGAACATAAAAAGAAGGCATCTTTGATTAAACTAGATGTTAAATTTGATTTACCTATATATGACGGAGAGTCGAATGCAGAAAAGATGGACAATTGGATTAGACAAATTGATGTTTATTGCAAAGTGCAGAGTATTGACTTAGACAAGAGCAAGATTCAGCTGGCATGCCTATGCCTTGGAGGCACTGCCTTGGTTTGGTGGGAAGGCAAGACTCAAGTTGACCTGAAGAGGCATGGTAAGACTATCTATGTCTGGAGTGAATTTGTTTCTGCAATCAAAAAGTAGTGTTATCCATTGGCCTACATGCAACAAGCCATGATGAGTTGGCAAACTCTTCGACAGTTGAAAGGGCAAAGTGTACAGGGATACACCCAAGAATTTAGAAAGAGAGAATTGATTCTAGGAATCTCATTAGACTCCCCTGAGACTCTGTTGAAGTACATTGGTGGTCTACACAACTACATGAGGCACACTATGCTCATGTTTAATCCCACTAGTATAGATGAGGTATCTGTACAAGCTACTCATCTAGAAGTTAAAGGAAAGAATGGAAATTGAGAAGTTTGGGAATCATCCCAACCCACTGCAAGCAAGAGTAAGGAGAAAAGAAAATAGAAATGGAAAGAAAGGAAGGCTAACACTGCATAGAAAAGCAAGGCTTCATGCACTCACTGTAAAAAGGATGGGCATGATGATGAGCATTGTTGGAATCTGCATCTGGAGCTGAGACCTAAGAAGTTCGAGGGCAAGAAGAAGAAGACTGTTGCAGCTATTTAGAAAGATTTGGGGTCAGACTCAGTAGATGAAACAACTATTGCAGCCATAGGTATAAAAGGTAAAAATTCTGAAGCATCTACTAGTAATTCTGCACAATCTACTATTGATGAAGAAAATGAAAGGAAAAGACATGAGCTTTTCCATATTTGAGTTATTTCCAAACATCAAAAGATTGATACATTTTTTGATAGTGGCTCACAAGTAAATTTAATTTCTGAAGCAATTGTAAAGAAGTTGTGATTAGTGACTACACCTCACAAGAAACCATACCCATTAGGATGGTTAAATGATAAAGCACAACTACAAGTGACTAGGCAATGCAAACTCAAGTTTTCTTTCGGGTCAGCATTTGTAGATGCAGTTGAGTTAGACATAATTCCTTTGGATATATGTGGAATTGTTTTAGGAAGTCCTTACTTGTATGATGGAAAAGCTATTTTTTATAGAGTTGAGAACAAGTATCTACTTGTTAAAGATGGAATCGAATACTTTGTAAGAGCTCATAAGCTCAAGAATAATTATACTCTCATAAACTTAGGGCAGATGAAAAGAATAATAAATTCATGCAAACATTTCTTACTGATGGTTGTAAAGGAAAAGAAACCTAATAAAACCAATGTATTTGAGGGTTGTGATGCTAAACAACAAGCTGATTTAGAAAAGGTTGTTTCAGAGTATGATATCTTGTTTCAAGAACCTAAAGGTCTGCCACCCAAAAAGGAAATAGTGCATGATATTATTTTGCATCAAGACGCTCCATTGCCTAACATGGGAATGTACAGGTTGTCTGCTTTAGAGAATGCTGAAATCAAGAAGCAGGGGCAGGAGTTGCTCGAGAAAGGGTTCATCAGACCTAGCACATCACCATGTGGGTCACCAATCGTTTTGATGAGAAAGAAAGATGGCTCGTGGAGAATGTGCATTGATTGCCGAGCACTGAATAAGATAACAATAAAAAATCCTTATCCCCTTCCTCGCATAGATGATCTTTTAGATCAATTGAAAGAAGCTGTTTATTTTTCCAAGCTAGACTTGCACAGTGGATACCATCAGGGCAGAGTTTCAGAACAAGATGCATGGAAGACTGCTTTCAAAACAAAGTAGGGATTGTATGAGTGGCTGGTTATGCCTTTTGGCTTAACTAATGCTCCTGCTACTTTCATGAGATTAATGAATGATGTACTCAGACCTTTTCTTGATGATTTTGTTATTGTGTATCTGGATGACATTCTGATATTTAGCAAAACATGGGAAGAACATTTAAAGCATGTTAAGAAGACACTAGATGTTTTGAAAAGAGAAAAACTTCATGTTAAACTCTCAAAATGTGAATTTGGCAAAACATCTTTGAATTATTTGGGTCATATAGTAGAGGGTGGTGAATTGAAGATAGATCCCTCTAAGGTGTTATTCATTGTAAACTGGCCTAAACTCAAATCTGCTACAGAAGTTAGAAGCTTCTTAGGAGCAGCACAATATTGGAGGAAGTTCATTTCTAACTTTTCCTTAATTGCAGTTCCCTTACATGCTTTAATAGGATTGAACACGGTGTTTCAGTGGGAAGGAAAATAGTAGAAATCATTCAGCACCTTGAAAGAAAAGATTAGTACAGCACCCGTACTAGCACTGCCTGATCTTCAAAGACCATTTGAGATACAAACAGATGCCAGTGACTATGCCATGGGAGCAGTGTTGACACAACATGGTAAACCCATATGTTATCATTCTGAGACATTTAATCCTATAGTAGTTAACTATCCTACATATGATAAAGAATTGTATGCATTAGTACAGAGTGTGAAAAAGTGGAAACATTACTTAATGGGCAAAGAGGCAGCAATACATATTGATCATCAACCACTTCAATATCTACACTCCCAAACTAAGTTGCAGCAATCAAGACACTATAAATGGATGGGTTTTCTACAACAGTTTCATTTAGTCATCAGATACAAAAATGGCATACACAATAAAGTTGCAAATATGTTATCTAGACCCATTATAAATGCATCTACTATACTTAAGCACAATTCTGTGTTACATGAGAGTTACATTGAACAATATGTTCAAGATATAGACGTTAAGGATGTATATGCAACTTTAAGTCAAGGCAAAAGAGTAGAAGAATTGGATTATCATATAAAGGACCGACTCCTATATCATTTTGGGAAGTTATGTATTCCACAAACTAAGAGAGTAAAGATAATTCGAGAAGCACACACTTCTCTAATATCAGGTCACTTTGGGGTAAGTAAAATAATTGCACAACTGCAAAGATTTAGTTATTGGCTAAAAATGAATGAGACAGTTTCTAGATATGTAAGAGGGTGTACTATGTGTGCAAAAAGAAAGCCCAACAACATAAAACTAGGCTTGTACACTCCATTACCAGTTCCTTCTCACCCTTGGGAAAGAGTTTCCATGGATTTTGTTGGAGGACTGCCTAAATCTAGAAAAAATCATGATTATATATATGTTGTTGTGGATAGGTTAAGCAAAATGTGTATTTTGATACCTTGTAATAAACAGATTATAGCTGAAAAAACTGCAAAAACTGTTCTTTCAACATGTATGGGTTCATTTTGGGTTACCCACTTCCGTTGTATCTGATCAAGGCACCCGATTTGTGAGGAAGTTTTGGTCAAGTCTGTGGGAACTGATGGACTCCAAACTAAAGAAAAGCACAACTTTTCATCCACAAATCGATGGCCAAATAGAGGTAGTCAATAGGATGGTGATCCAGTTGCACAAAGGATATTGCAGCAAGCATCCTAAGCTTTGGGATGAACATTTGTGTTATGTGCAACATTCTTACAACAGAGCCAAACATTCTTCTACATAGAGATCTCCTTTTGAGACCTGTTTTGGTTTCATACCAAGGTCTCCTTTCGATTTTGTCTTTAGTAAAGACATCACAGTTGAGGGACACAGTGATGTGGACAGGGCAACTAGGTTCATTGAATAGATCCAAGAGATCCACCAGGCAGTACAAGAATAGCTGGAAAGGAACCAAGCCAAATACAAGGCAAGGCATGACAGGCATCAGATGGAGCATAGTTTCCAAGTTGGTGACCAAGTCTAGTTGTATATCAGCAAAGACAGAATGCAAGGGGAAGGTAAAAAGCTAAAGCTTATCAGGTATGGACCTTTCAAGATACTTGAGAATATTGGTGAGAATGTTTTTCGCCTTGATCTACCAGCTACTCAGTCATGAATGCAGATTGCTTGAGATTATTTGAACCTTCACTAATTGAGGATCCTGAAGAGCAGAGTTAATTGCCTTCTATTGATGACCTATTACCTGAATATCTTAATGAATTGTAGGAAGGCACAGTTCTGGATAGGAAGGTGAGAACGACATGTAGGGGAGATGTTGAGTACCTCAGAATTGGACACAAGGGTTCAAAGCTGAGTAGTGAAAAGTGGATAGAGATTGGACAAGTGAGACAATTGTACCCTCACTTAGTCGATGCTTGAAAACCAAATTTTGGTGGTCCAAAAGCTTTTTCAGTGGAAAGGCCGTGATCCGAATTGGATCCATGAAAATTATCAAAATACTATGACTGTATCAAATCAGGGTAGACTTCAAAAACTTGTGAACAAAGAGCTATCAGGAAGGACCTCTGAACAGTGGTAGTTTGTAGCCAGAAAGGAACGATGAGGACCTCAGTGAAAACGCGTTGACCGAGGCCCATGGAGACCGCGCAGGAGGCAAATTGGCAGATAGGAAGTCCGGATTGGAAAACGGAGGCCGTTTCTAATGCACGATTAGCGTGCATCACTGGGAAAAACCCCTCGAGAAGGAAAGGCCTCAAGCGCTCGGTCACATGGGAAGCTAGGAAACTGTAGGGAAAGCTCTAAAGCGAAAGGCGGGTCCCGTGCTCCGAAACCGGTGGAATATTGGAGGCACTTTGGGCGGTAAGCGAATTTGGCAGAGAACGAGCGATTCCACACATTGCACGATGCATGTCCAACAGATGAGAGAGAAAATTGCCTCTCATCGCAGGCTAACGACCGAGCAAGTCAACCGCACGATAAGAGCGAACACCATAGGATCTGGGGGCTCCAGATCTAACGGTGGAGATTGCGCTTGATGAGAAACCAGATTTGGAGGGAGAAATAAGCTGCGACATATAAAAGTTTGAAGTTCGATTTGACCACTGAGTTGGTGGGTGAATCATTACAAAGCATAACCAAAATACCGAACCGTTTGAGGAAGAGCTGGCACAGTTTGTGAGAAGACAAGTGGCCACTTCCTTGTGAGACGTTAGACAGTGGCGATGACACAGAGGTAGGGAACTCCAAGCGAACAATAGCAGGCAATCCGAAGAGGCAGAAGAGGAAGCAAACAGTCAGAGGATGGATTGGCTTTAAGCCATGAATGAACAGAAAAAGAAGAGAGAGCACTGTAAGAAAGAAAGAGACAGTGAGACCGAGACATAGAAGAGACAGAAGCAAGAAGCAGAGAACAGAGAGCCGAGCTAACCTAAGGCAGCATCGAGTAGACAAAGCCAGGCTTGAGAGGTTCAAGCAATCCCTGAGAGGATATCTGTCAGGAATTGAGTATCAAACTGGACTCGTCCCATTAAGACCAGTGAGGTGGAGACTTGGTAAGGAAGAGTTTGTGCACTCTAGTGGCTTGGGGAATCCAAGAACCACCCTACTAAGCATCATCTGTTTCAGGAGACTCAAATTGAGCTCCTCCTTGTAAAAAAAACTCTGTTCAAAGACACAATAAAAGAAGGCCACCATTGAAAGCTGGACCAAAGACGTAGCCCTAGAGGATAGAGTGAACTCCTTATTAATTTGTTGTGTTATTGGTATTTTCTTACTGTGTTTCTCTTACTATTTTCCATTTTCCAATGTCTGTGTATTTTGCAATCTGATCAATCCATTGCCTAAGATAACATAGACACACACCAACACATGAGTATGTAATACCTTCATTCATTAATTAATTAACTAAGATCACTCACGAGTGATTTTTAGATCAATCATAAAAGTGCGTAATTGATTCGTCATGTGGTTATGTAATTTTAAAATTTTGTGATGAAGTGCTTTATGGTCATAAAAGACGAAAGCATGGCCTAATTATCTGATCATGTGCTCGAAAGAGTGTATATAGGTTGCAAGCAATGTGTGACACCATTGCTTGACACACCCTTCAAACATGAAAGTGAACAACCCACAGGAAATGTTGTCTGAGGGGACCTCATTCCTGTTGCAGAAACCCATAAAGGAAACTCTTTGAATTAACAGGGATGTTTTTCTTTTGCCATCAAATTTGAGTTGTGACAAGTCATCTATAACATCCACTGAAACATCGAAATCAGTAGTGTGAGAAAAACATGTCAGGGTTGTGATTGTGATATAAGTCATGAGTGATGTGCAAAAATTCAAAATAGATTTTAAGGGATCAGATTGTCATCTGGCCCCTCCTTCTAGTGCCATAAATGTTGATGGTGTTGGACCCACCAAAATTCATGGTATCTTCCTGGTAAGAAGTCCCAACTAGACCTTAAGCCGTTTGGAGTACAAGTCCCATAAATGGGTGGTAGTCTAATGCCTTGACCGCGGTAGCGTGCAGAGACAAGTATGATAAATTTGGGCTAAAGCGAGCGTGTGAACTTGTAGTGAGTCAAGTGAGATGCATGGGGGTTCTAAAATAAGGAGGGGAAAAGGAAGTGTGACCCTTAGAAGCTTGTAATAGTACACAGCCTGAAAGGAACACACGAGCATAATGAAATCACAAGATGAAATGAAGAATAGTCCACAAACCAAAGTGACGGGTTAATCCAACAACACACATTCAAAAAGATTCATAAAATTGTATACAAAGTAGTTCATAAGAAAATTTGTAAGTTAAACAACTTACATTGCTAAAGCAACCGGAATAGTCCAACTACAATAACAACATATGCATGAAAGCATGTTGGCTTTGTTATTATTATTATAAGTGAGAGTTCCATCCATACATACACCATTAACAACCACTAGCCCTAATAGTGGAACATTAGATTCAAGAACTCCTGCTCCTCCAAAGAATTATACTCACTCTACGCGATGGAGAAGTCAAGGCTTGTTATAATACTCCAAAGCCTTTTCTAAGCCTAAGCCTAGCCAAAATCTTGGCTCCCAAAAACCTGTTCTATGAGTTATGAGGTTCCATTTATAACAAAGGGTGGGGTGACCCTTGACATTCCCCTTTGTGCCTCTTTGAATACCCTCATGATCTTCAACTTCTTGACAAATAACTCATTAAATTACATAGTGACTATTCATATTCCACTAATGACACTTGGAATTTCACTTTCAACATGTTTACCAATAATATATATTTTCCACATGTACCCATGTGAGACAAAATAGGCTAGAGACAACTTAATGAGACAAAACAGTATGACTCAGAGGTTTGGGGAAAGACCAACTTGGAAACTTCCACTTGATGCTTCTCAGTCACATACTGATACCAATCATGGTACTATGCAATGATGTCCTCAAACTCCTTGATGGTGTCTTTATGATAACAGATTCTTGCCTCCATAAATTTTGGGTATATGGTCTTGGAATCTTTTTCCAACTCACACTGAAGCATGTGCAACATGGTGTTAACCATGAAAGGAACACTAGCATACTTTTGCATGTTTTTTTCACTCAGATCCAAGTCATCGTTGGTGGCCTCTCACCCTAGCTACTCCATGTACCCATCTACCTCTAGCTAGAATTGGTTCTTGTGCTTAGCTTCGTTGAGGGAACCAATTGATGAGATCTTGTGCATTGTTACCATGAAATCCAAACTATTATAAAACCATGCATTTGAATCATGTATGTTGCTGACAAATAGGGCAAGCTGCTCATAGTTTTGGATCAAAATCTAGATCGTCATATTTTTTAGCTTTCTCTGCAACTTCATCATCTTTAGCAAGTGAAGCGGGGCTCCCTTGTATTGCATTGTCCATTATTGCGCGTGGGCAATAGAAGCATGTATGTCGTTAAGAGTTTGGAAAACTCTTTTTCTCCACTGTTGAAATCCATACAGATGGAAAACCGCCTTATGAATAGTGACAAATCCATCATAGAGCTTTTGCATGGTGGTTTCAAGATTTGATACTTCAGCATGTATCACTTTCCTCATCTTTTCCGTTGCGGAACCTGTAGATTGTTCTCCCTTTTGCCTGGTCACTTGTAATTTCTTTTCCATTTGTTCATTCTCGACTAACAAGAACTTGACATTTGAGCTTGTGGCTCTTGCATAAGAAAAAGTGGCATCAACCATGATAACTGGATGCTTTCTAACATCTGACACTATCACCCTTTCCTTCATGAATGCATGTGATGCGTGATCATCCGGGAAATGATTTCTTCATGTCTATATAATCTTCGTCTTTGACTCATCAAATGACAGATTTTACACATTCATCACCAAATCATCATTAAGGAGAAAAACCTCTCCTTGATCGCTCGGGATTGGTTCTAGCATTAGAGGAGGTGGATACTGAGAGGTGACCTTAGGTGCTCTTAGCGTGAGGTCAGTGTCTTCTTCCTGTGGCACTTGCACCAAATCCATGTCTGTCACTTCAATCAGTTGCTCAATCTACCAAGCAAGCTCACGATCCTACACCTTCTCACCCTCTTCTTTAGTTGCTGGGTGTTATGACTCCTCAACTTGTATGGGTGATGTTTGTTCTATCATCGCGCCTTGCCTTTCTTCTTCCTCTAGTTTCTTCTTCTCTTCCCTCTCTCTCCTTCTCATCTCTTATTCTTCTTTCAACTTCTTCTATGTCTCCTCCAACTTTCATTCTGCTTCCTCCAACCTTTTCTTTTCCCTCTTCCTTCCCTCTACTCTCTTTAGCTACTCCTCCCTCTTTTCCTCCGCTGCCAAAGCTTCTTTCTCAGTGATAGGATCTTCTTTGAACTTGTAGCTTTTCTTAGCCTCTAGGTTCTCTGAAATATTTCTCTTACCCTTTTCTTTTACTAGTTTGTTGCTTATTTTTGTTGTTGTTGTTGCTTCCCGTGGTGATGTTGCCTGTAGAGTAGCTTTCCATGTTGTGGCTATACTGACTGGTTCATTGAGCTTAGGGTAGTTGTAATAGTACCTGCAAGGGTCCTCCTCTGCCCAATTAAATGTCTCATGGGTCCACGGATAGTACACGTTCATGCAGTGGTTCTTGTAAATATCATGGGGATCATATAGATTGTAGTCTTTAGTGACAAACTCAAACTTCACTATCTCAACTTCGGCATCTGTATCCTTCAAGCTCTTAATCTCAAACAATCCAATATGTAAAGGAAGAGTGGGCATTGGTTCATTCTTCCTCCTATGCAGCCTTGCTGATAACCCTATGGAGATGTGATATGAGACCTCTTGCGTGACCAACTTGTTCATGGCATACCTTAGTAGAACATGTGGAGGACTCTCTCCGCCACACATCCTAACGAAGGTGCCATCGGGTGAGGCATACCAATCTGCAATGTTAAGTATTACTTCCATCACTTCTTGGGACATGCAAGGTGGATCCTACTCAAAGATAAACTTGTACATTGGGATGATGAAATCACCATTCATCCTTACCGTAACTCCTCAGTAGAAAGAGTCAGAAAGAAACTTGCAATGAATGTTGACGGAAGTTTCTTTTGGTGTCCATGTCCAACCCATGCCAGGAAACTGATGTTGGGTAGAGACTGCATAAATTAAATATGTGGACATGTAAAATCTTGCTTGCTCATCCTTGGGAAGATTCCAGGTGTTAGGCACATGGAATTTCAACTGAAGATCCAACAGATCCAACCAGTTGAATGGCCTTCCGTCATTAATCAACTGGTCCAACACAACCACCCAATTTTCCAGAAAGGTCTATGTGCTCTCTTTACCATATAATAGGCATGTAAATATGATCAAGAATTGATAGTTCTTCCTTAGTGACTTTCTCTTGTAAACATGATTGGGTGTCACTCTAAACTTCGAGGACTCTTTCACCTAGCACTTTACAATATCTCCAATGTTCACAAATCTGTGGGTGGCATAAAAAAGTGAATCCATGTGGTTCATCGCTGAGGTAAATGATACATTTGTTGATAGTTCTCCTCCCTTAAGTTGGAAAGCTATATCCCACTGACACTTCTCAATATCATAGTCTATGGACATGTGTGTGAGTGAATCCAGTGGATGATGTCTGCACATGGGAAGGTGGGGTACCTGCATGCAACCCTATGTAAGCCTGACCAATGAACATTGATATAAACTTACCGATCCTTTAGATATTCCTTGACATCCCCTACAAAGATATCCTTGATTTCCTGCCATGTTAACTTCATTTCCTTCTAAATGAACAATTGAGTGTCTGTATAAATTGGAAAATTCACTTACACCTGCTAAACTTCTTCCCCAGTGCCATTCTCGATAGTATCCATTGATGCCTCTCTCTTGGTATCCATGTTACCTTTAACTACTAGAGAGTGTCTCAACAACTATTGTACTTGGAGACAAAGAGGACACTCATGGGATGAAAATGTTAGCTTGAAACCAAAATCACTTCAAGAACATACCAAGCAACAAAATTGGAAACTACTGGGAAGGATTGCATAATATTGGCTCACATAGGGCGCTGGTTTCTATTGGAATTGCGCATTGCACAGTCCCAACAATTAGTGGGGAGGTCTTGTTGATTGGAACTACGCAATGCAGAGTTTAGTCTGGGCACAGGCTAGGAGAGACTGTGCATTCCATAGTCTCAGTGGCCAAGGCTAGGAGAGACTGCGCATTGGCTAAGGCTCGGGGTTGGCTCTTGCAACTGTGTAGTGTACAGTTGGATCCAGGTGTGGGAAACCTCTATGCAATTCTAGAAGGCAAGGCTGAGGCCTTGAGCTCTAGAAATGCACATTGCATGCTTGGGAAAATAAGATTGGGGCTAAGGAAGCCCAGAGCTTCCCAAGAGAAGTGAGAAATCAAACAGATATGATGGATTGAATGATTTTGGGTGCAAATCTAAGTGAATGATAATACATGCAAATAAAAAAAGTGTAGGAATCAATCAAATTGAAGGAAAATGAAGCATGTGGAGAGATTCGCCACAACAGTGACTGTTAGTGTAGAAACTGGGTGATGCATACGAAACTTGGGAAAGGAAATACAAAACTTAAAGGAACACTTCTACAAGATAAAACAAGTTTAAATGTGAGTGGTCATTCAACAAAATGAGTGAAACAACACTCTCACAAGCTAAACAAACAAAAGCGACAAAAAAAGTAGCAAAAGACTAAAAATCCAGACTTACCTGGAAAAGCGATGATGATCACACCATAGGTTTGTTGATCTCCTCGGGATTTCCAAAGCTCCAAGATCAAATGTGAAAATGAGCTCTAGCGGTGTCAATTAAATATATTTGGTCGATTTAGGGTTTATGAGGTAAAGACCAAAAATCACAGAAAAGTGACACTTGGCAGCAAATTCCAAAATAACTCAAGTGTCTCCTTCGGGCTATTATAAATAAGTCCCTATTTTATAGGGATTTGTTTTCACTTTTTTCTTTTTTATTTTTTGGGAAAAAGTTTCCATGCATTTCCTAGAGAGATTGCGTAGTTCTGGGAAGGACTGGGCAACTCACTAGCTCATGCACTGAGCAACTTCTGAGAAGGAAGCTTCTGCATAATTTCTGGGCTGAGTGGCACTAGGTTGTCTCTCATTCTCTGTGCAGTTTCCCAGCTAAATATAGGTTGTGAGCTGGTATTGTGCAATTTTGGAGTTGAAGGCTCACTATTAGCTTGGATTGTGTAATTCTCGAGAGCAAGGTTGGATTCCCTCAAGGATTTCATAGTTCACTAAGGTAAGCCTGGAACCAGGTTGAAACCAAGTCAAGAGATTGGCTTGTGGGTTAGGCGATAAAGAAAGTATGAAAACACAAACCATAATGCAAAAGGTAAATCTCCATCAAAGCAAAAGTACTTGGGTTAATGCGATATGAGCTGCTATGATTTAGGAGGGAGGCTCCAAATCAAATTATAGGAAAAATTTTGGAGGGTGGTTGTAGACACTGCAACACCACCCCACACCCTATTTAAATAGAAGTCATAATGGGAAGGTGATTTAAACATGTGACATCAGTGAAATCATCAATTGGATGCATAATACTAGTAAATGTGATGACATCCTTTGGTCTATAAAGTTAGTCCAACCTAGCCTGAAATATGGTGGAGCTGTATTTAAAATTGGACCAAGTAAACCATCAACTATAGCCCAATCTTTTATCCCCTAATTTGGATTAAAAATTTGTAGGGAGACTGTACTATTAGACTAGGCATGCTTCTCTACACCATTGATCACTAAACCTACCCCTCATCCTAATCACCATCCCATTAAACCATGTTAACATCATTATCAATAATTCATTCCACATTTGGTAGAGATTCCTATACCCTTATCCACATGCGAGTGCAATTGGAACTGATGTTTGGTGCATAAATATAGAAAAGGCCAGGTGATCTCCCTTGAAATAGAATAATGATCCACATACACTGGTTAGTTCGATCACTACCTAATGTTGCAACACAAATTTGTAAAGGTGAAATGTATAGCACCACCCCTCATCTTCCTTGATCATGATATGTGGCATAGAAAGGAGCATTAAAGGCATAAGCCATATGACTATGAAGTTCAAATATAATCACTTTTAATTCTTGAGAAATCACTATCTATGAACTTATACTATTGCAATGTTCAAATTTAGCTTCTTTGAATTCTTGATAAACACCATCTCTAGCTTAACTCTTTGTAAAACTCCTTGAACAAACTACTTCATATCTTAGATCATGATCCCCTTTGACATTTCATGAAGAATGAGAGAGATTTATTCATGAAACAATGGATTGGACAATTTTCTAAACCTATTATTCATCAACAAAGAAGAGTCTCTATTCTCAAGAGAGGGTCCACTGGGGTAATTTTGTGGTCTAAAATGGGCCTCCTAACAAAAATATTAAAATAATAGTTAAAATAATAAAATCAGAGTTGGATTAATAAAGGAAAATAAAAGACAAACTAATTTTTTTATTTTTTATTTTATTTATTTCCTTATAAGTTTATTCAAGTTTCCTTAGAAAAAACAAGTTGTATTAGAAGTTATCTAAATGTTCATTTTATGAATCGAATAAATATTATTTAAGACATATTATCTTAGGACAGTGAATCACTATAGATATAGAAAATATTCAACTGTTGATGGTTTGGTTAGTGCCTATAATTGTACATGAAGAGCATAGTTTCATGAGACTAGAATATTATTATCAAATATTTGTTGAAGAAATTTCAAAGATATGAAATTCCATTTCAGAAGTTAAAAGAATTCTTAACAACAACTCATATTTATAAGGTACCTAATATGGATTAAGGCCTTCTAGTATGGATAGATGCATCAAAGGAAGGATTGTGTTGTATACCTATTTAGGAATGTAGGGTAACTCTTCAATAAAAAAATCAACCTCATGAGGAAAATTATGTGAAGATGATTTGGAAGTTGTAATGATAGTGCATGAGTTGAGAATTTTGAGACACTATGTAATCAGACAAAAAAATGAGTTAAGTCCTAATAATCATGGATTAAAACATAATATTACTTTGAGTAACTTGAATGCTAAATAGAGAATATGGCCAAAGTTTTTATTTATTTATTTATTTTATTTTTAAGTAACATATTTTATATTATTAATGTGTAAATATGCATCAAAAGTTTTTTTTCTACTCACCTGTCACTAGTGAAACTAGACTACTATCATAAATTCAAATTTTCATGTTAATAGTGACACAGATAATAATATTGTCTTGGAAAACATAAATTAAAAAGGAATATAAAATACAAACCATAAACATGAGCATTTTAGCTCCTTGATCTATGCTCTTCTTCAGTTGGCAGGCTCACTTGATCATATTTTAGGAGGGGGGTTGTTATGAAACCAACTCACAAAAATATAGTAAAGATATATCAACGAATTAAAAATTAGCCTCTTTGAGGGGGAAAACTCCTTTACATTACACAAATGAATAATTCTTGGATGATACAAATGATAAGACCTCCTTTCTATATATTAGAGTCTAAGGGGTCATAATATAATCAGAGCCTACATAACAATAATAATGTAAGGGTACAACAATAACAATAGTGTGCTTCTATGGGGCACAATAATAAAAATATGGTGACTACATGGGCACAATAATATAATAAGGGGGTTGCACTAATAACCATAAGGGGTTACACTAGTAGTATAGGGACCTAACATGCCCCTCTCCTTCCAAAATTGTTGTCCTCAATGCTTGAGTAGTTATGGATGCTTCTGTATAAAATTCTCATCCTCCCATGTGGAATATTCAACGGGTAAGTTCTTCCACTTGATGAGATACTCTGATATTGATCGATTTCATAGCTGTCAGGTTCTTTTTTTTGTGACTGCTTCAGGTTCCAATATTATTTTTCCTTCCTCATCAAGTTCCGACAATATTGTTTGAACTGGGAGCTTGTCACCTATAACCTTCTTTAATCATGAAACATGGAAAACTCGAGGCACTCGAGAAGATGCAGGAAGCTCTAATTTGTATGCCATAGTACCAATGTTTTGCAACACCTTGTAAGGACCATAATACTTTGGTGATAATTTATTATCCTTCTTAGCTTGCTTGAGGGACATTTCTTTGTATGGTTGTATTTGTAAAAATACCCAGTTCCCTATATCAAAACTTCTTTCCCTACGATGTTGATTTGCTGCTGTTTCATTTGATTCTGCACGAAAGTGAGGTTATCCTTGTTCTTCGTGATATGTACTTCTATCTTGAGAGTTTGAGGAGTGGTAATTTCTACCAATGCATTACAATATATGGTTGAATTCATTTCTTCTTTCTCTAGGGTTGGTTCCTGGTGTATATCCTCTTCTTTTGACGTTTCTTGATCCTTTTCTTCCTCCTATTCACAATCAATGTAAAATAATTTCTTCTCAGCACACTTATGACCTTTAGTGTATTTTCTATCATGACTGTAACAA
Organism: Pinus tabuliformis; assembly: GCA_031772625.1. NCBI lineage: Eukaryota > Viridiplantae > Streptophyta > Pinopsida > Pinales > Pinaceae > Pinus > Pinus tabuliformis. Next base: position 190,690,124 of record CM062804.1, read on the forward strand.
ATTTCGTTTTCTCCTTTTTTTCTTCCAATTGTTGTGGTGTCAAACTTGTAGGCTATGGAAGGCTAGGAGAAACAAGACTTCCATCTTTATAATTGTGAGTGGTAGGATTTCTTGTTGCCATAATTTTGCTTTCAATTTTTCTTTCCAGCCTAAATTCCTTCTCCAATGAATCAGGTCCCCAAAGATGAACCTCATGTTGAATGCTATCCTTTAAAGTCCCTATGAACACATCAATCATCTACTTCTTTGGAATATCATTTACCCTTATATTCAATTTTTGGAAGTCCTCAATGTGCTCTACCATTGAACCCTTTTGTTTGAGATTTATCAACTAGCTAAAGAAGGTGTTGCTCTTTGTATCCTCATAATGTGCTATCATTTCCTCTATGAAAATTGACCAAGTGAAAAGTGGTTTATGAGAAAAAATCCCTTTATACCATAAAAATTGATTCGGTTCTAAATATAAATATGCAATACATACCTTTTGTAACAATTGCACATCATGTAAATCAAAATATTTCTCCATCTGTAGTATCCATGTTATGGGATCCTTGCCATCAAACTTCCTCATATCGATCTTTGGATTATGGTGGGTATTCAATCCAATGTTAGATTCTATGAAATCATGATTAAAATTTATTTTTTCTCATCATGAGTTTCCTCTACTACCTTTTATTCATTAAGAGGCCTTTCTTGTAGTAGCTTTGTCCCACCTTCCTTCAAACCTTCCATGCCTTTCTTCAAATCTTCCATGCGTTTCTTTAAATCTTCTTCCATACCATCGATATTAGCTTCCATGGAACATATAAAACTATTTATCTTAGCTTTGATCGCATTCTTCAAATCAGCCATCCAACTTTTCTTACTAGGTGTTTCTATTTTCTTGATTCGAGTCATTATTTTTCTTTCTTTTAGGAGCTCAATATTTAAACAACTATAAATCTATAATTTCATATCTTTAAGTTCTCAAATTGTGGCCTGTGGTAGACCTATGAGCCCTCTTTCTAACCCCACCAGTCTAATCAATCTTGGATTCTTTAATAAAGAGTTATGGCAAATCTCCTACAATGACCTGATTATAGACTGGTTCAGTAGAGCGAACTTGTACAACCTACCACGTGTCACTGTTTCGACCTTCAGACCTAAAAAAATAAAAATAAAATTATAGTTTGTCCTCTTTCTGTAACTTCTTACAAAATTTCAATCTGATGGTCAGAAAGAAAGTTATGACGATTTTCCCAAGGTCACCTGTTTGGAATGTTATTCGAGAGTCTACAAAAACCCTAAATGTCTTGGACCATATCTCTGAAAATATAGTGAAACAAGATCTGAAATTTGGGCCCGAGCTTCACAAAGACTTTGGCTCAAACAAGTTTTAATTTCAGAGTCTAAACCTTCGCAGAATTTTTTTTTATAGAGAAAATTCCATGATGACCTGTTTGAGATGGAATTCTGGAGCTTACAAAAACCCTAACTTATTTAGATCATATCTTTGAAAGTATAGTGAAACAAGATTTGAAATTTGGAGCCAAGGTTCAAAATGATTTTGGCTCAGATGGTTTTTGTTTTAGCTTCTGAAACTTCGTAGAGAAAAATGTATAGCGACAATTCCATGATGACTTGTTTGGAGCAGCGAAACCCTAGCATCCAAATCTCTGATACGAAATGTTATGAAACCAACTCACAAAAAGATAGAAAAGATAGATCAACGACTTAAAAATCAGCCTCTTCTAGGGGGAAACCTCCTTGACATTAAAAAAATGAATAATTCTTGGATTATATAAATGAAAAGACTTACTTTCTATATATAGGAGTCTAAGGGGTCATAATATAATCAGAGTTGACATAACAATAATAATGTAAGGGCACCACAATAAAATTAGTGGGCTTCTATGGGACACAATAATAACAATATGGGGACTAGATGGGCACAACTATATAATAATGGGGTTGCACTAATAACCATAAGCGGTTACGCTAGTAGTATATGGACCTAACAGGGGTCCACCTGAAAAGTTGGATATCATTAACTTTCATAATTAGAGGAGGAATTAACATAGTTTCCCAAAGCCTTTTCCGTCCTTGTGATTTTCTTATCTAGCTTGTCTACCTTCTCCTCTATCTTAGCCATAGAAATTAGTAGCTCCTATTTCATGTTACCTTTGTCAATGAGCACCCTACCCATCATAGTTTTCAGGTGTTGGTTGATGAGTCCCATCAATAGGTATACTTTGAAGATCATTATGCCATCCTCCAGCCTTAAAACTACCTTTCTCTCACATTACTTTACATGTTTTGTTATATTATGCTTTGTAAGAGGAGTAAAAGGTATTTGTCATAGTATGTGGCATAATGTGGTTTAATTGCATGAAAAATAAGCATTTTTGAGGCTATTACTATGCAGGGGCTTGATAGGGACAATTAGGAGAGAATCTATGAGGTTTGTCCAACTCCTTAACTCCCTAAACTCGGCTTTGGAACACAATATCCTCTCTCACCACTTCGAATTCATTAGTAGCTAAGTGACTCTTAGTCCAAGTGATGCTCAAGAGGGACAAGATCCACCATTTTCAAGATGAAGGAGGGAGCCACTCCTACTTTCAAGGGATCTCCTTCAACTACCATTTTGTATAAATAAACAAGAATAAGAGCTCATTAGGATTCAATTTTTTTGTTAAGCTAGGTGTAGCTATTGAGTTTCAAGCTTGACATTGATACTTTAAACTTTTATGTGATGTATGAGACTTGCACTTTTTGATAATGAGAAGTTGGATGTTAAGTTGCATCTGATTTAGCTTCAGAGGGTTGATACCCTTGGGTTTGGGCCCAACCCAGAGGCTTTGGTTCCTCTTTTTGTACTTATGTTTCTTCTTGATTCCAAGCAGTTCATAGTTTCTTTCATGTTAGTAGATTAATCTATAGAAACCTATGGTTGTAGGCTCTACATCACCTCTCTTATGGGAGAATGAGCAGAAGGATTCACAACCACAGTCCAAAATATTGTGTTTATGATCTCTTGGAAGTAGATTAATGTTATTTGTCCTATTTTACATTTTCTTTCTATAGCTTTGAAGTTAGTTTAGTGATTAGATCAATGTTATGGCATAAAATAGATGTGATTTAAATTAAAATCATCTTTTCCATCATAAGTTATCTCATTCTTTTAATGATAAATGGATGCATGCATATGATTGATTGCATGGTTGTGTTGATCTGCAGGGAAGGGTTCCATTCTGAGCTCCTTCATATTCTATTTCCACCTTCAAATCCTGTCCCAAAATTTTGTTTCATAAGTCATTTTGCGTAGTATACCGAGAGCACTCATCCTAGTGCAAGACAAGCCTTTGAGAGGTCCTGAGCTTGTCTAGAGGCTCAAACCAACCTCCATCTATTTGCTTCAACTTCCATGCACATATCCATACCCTCAAGACATCATTTTCACCTTCAAAAGCCACTCAGATGCCCTCCTATAGCATTACAGGCCTCATGTAGCAATCACCTGTAGCAAACCTGTAGCACCACTTTCCTTCATCAGTTTTGATCCCCACTGCAACTTTGACTTAGTCTAGATGAATAATGACCCCCCAATTATGATTTGATGATTAGGGGAAGCTCCTAGGCCACTCTAACCATTCATTTTCTTCATTGCAAAAACAAAGTAGAGTTAGTTTTTTTATCACAAGTATGATGCAAGTAGTTTCCTGATTTAGAAGAAAGTGTGAACTAGGTAGATGGTACATGCAATTATGATTTGTAGTTTGATGGATTTTTTCTTTTCTGCAAGTATATTTGATAGTAGATGGATTTCGCAAGATAAAATAGCTTTCTTTCAGCAAGTAGATTAGCGTTTGTCCTTTCATGAATTAATTAGTTAGCATTTACAAGATGAGTCAATGGTGTTTCCACTTTCATAGCTAGAGTTAATTTTTGATTGTACCTTTACCAACAAGCTTTCATTCAAATTCAGTAGGAGGAATGGTCTCTGAGCACTTTTGATCTAATGTCATAATTGAGGGTAGCATGAGTGGAATCCTATCTGTTATGGATATAAAACTACTACCTCAAAATTTCTACATACCTCGGGTTGATAATTTGAGTTGAGGAGCCCTTGGGAGTTGCAACATTCTTGGTACAATACTATGGCTCACCACCTTTTGGCACCATTTCTTGGGAGTTGTCTAAGTAGATATTGTTTCTTCTTAAGCATTGTTTTCTATTTTGTATACAGTTTTGGAAAAAGTAAAAAAATATCAAAAAATATTTCTTTCATGCCTCGTAGGAGTAGGGATAATCAAGGACAATTATTACCAAAGCCCCCACACCCTCAAATAGTCAACCTTCACTCTTATTTGGTGACTGTGTCCTTCCCTCTCTAACTATAGAGGATTTAGAAAACCCTCTAGGTGAGAAACTTGAAATTTTTGAAGAATCTATTGGGGAAGAAGAAGAACCCACTTCACCTACCTAAAATATGGCTGAAAATAGGGACAATGAGATTTTCCCTATCAGAGAGATCAATGGAGAGGCTAGAATGAAGAACATAAGCCCTACTGCCCTTCCACACTTCCATGGATTAATGTTTGAGGATCATGACACCTTCATTTTTTAAATTGTTGCTTTCTGTAGGACCTATGACTATGCCTCTAATGAGAAGAAGTTGAATTTATTACCCTCTACCCTTAAAGATGCAACCTTGCATTAGTGTATGGGTCTGCCTGGGGGTAGCATCACTACCTGGTCCTAAATGCAATAGGCCTTCAATAGAAAGTACAAAGACCATTATAGGTCCAAAGAAACCAAGGAAGAAGTATTTATGATGACTCTTGGGCCTCATGAATCCCTAGAATACGATGAGGAGAGATTTCAACTCAATTATAGGAGGGCCATCTGTACCCTTGATCATGAGTCACTCAAGCTAGTTCACTTCTCTAAGGGATCATGGAGTATATATTGGAAACCCTAAACATGTTTCCTAGAGGAGATATCTATCATTTATCCTATGATGACTTCACAATTGTGTTAAAAAAGCACTCTAGGGCTGCTAGGAAGAAGGGTAGGGCTAGTCAAGGCTTTGTCAATTACTCTCCCTCCACAACATCCATTAAGAATGAGATAGGTAACATGTTGGAGGATTTCAAGAGTGAAATGTTTCATACCTTTTCATTACAAATGGATACCATGCAAATCAAAAGGAATCAAGAGGAAGAAGAAAGGGCAGCAACCATTTTTTTCCCTATATGCACCAAAATACATTCTAGGAATGAGTTCCCATTGCATGTCATAGAGGTCTACCTAGTCTATGAATAAAATCATGAAACAAAAAAATTCCCTTCTTTTCTAGGGTTAAAATTTGTATATCAAGGGGCAGAAGGTGGGTCAGAGAAAATTTTCTCCATTAATCAAATAAAACCTCAAGGACCTCGGCTATACCAACAAGGTATGTAAGGTGCACAGTACTCTTATTATAATCCAAATCAGAATGCACCTTTACAACCTTGGTACTCTTCCACTCATCCGTCCTGGTCCACACCTCCTTCTTGGCCTTATTCTCCTCCACATCCTCCTCAACCTATCAACCATCCATGTTAGCCATATCCACCCCAATCTTCTCAATGGGGTAACCCATCACAAGGGTGGAGGCCTCATGTTAACCAACCTCTTGCTTTACTGCCTCCACCCCAGCCTCAACCACAACTCACTCATCCTACTCCACCTAAGAAAACTCAAATTCTTTCTCAACCAAATCTAAACCCAAACAACAAGCAAGCATAACAAGTCTACATTGGAGAGACATCCTATCCTACTTATGCTGTGGAAATACTATAGATTAACCTGCGGTCTGGGAGAGTGATTCCATATAACCACCCAGCTTATCCACTTGAAGATCTTGAATAAGTGAAGGAAAAGAGTGTTACTTAATTCAATCCACCTCCTTTTCCTGAGAGGTTTATCCACCCTATCTAGCACACCCCATAGGAGGTTGAACTTCTGGGAGAATTGAAGAATTTGTGTGTTAAGATACCCCTTCTCCAGGCTATTAAATATGTTCCCATCCATAATAAGCTCATCAAGGAGAAACGTTTCAAAAATCCTTGGAGAATAAAAAGAGGCACCCCTACCATAAATTTTGTTAGGAAATTATCTAATTCAATGCTTGGGAGGGTGATATTCTCGAAATATCTAGATCTTAGAAGCCTAGTAGTAGATGTACACATTAATTTCCTTATAGTAACTAATAAACTAATTGATCTTGGGACGCAATCAATGTGATGACTAAGGAAACCATGCTAAAAATGAATCTCCAAGGGGATTTGAGAAAGACCACCATAGTGCTGCAGCTTGCAGACAGATCCACAATAGCTCCCGGGGGAGTTGTTGAAGATGTTATGGTCTCCATTGAATCTTGGGAGCATCCTACTAATTTCCTTGTTCTCCATCCCAAAACCATGTTTAATGGCTATCCTATCACCTTGGGAAAGTTGTGGTTAGCCACTTCTGATCATACATTAGTTGTAAGGTGGGGAACATGACCATTAAGAGTGCCCATTTGTAAAAAAAGTTGGTATTGTATCCTCCTAACCAAGCTTCTATTAAGCATGACCTACCCTTATGGTTAGAAGAGGAGGAAGAATATGAACTGTATCACACCACCCCCTACCCAATCTGCACTCTAGATACTATTACAGGAGGGGGGAACCTGATGAAGATGACCTCATTGACCATATCCTTTAGAATTAGCCTCCCACTCCCATACCAATTGATGAGTTAATGAAATAATCTGGGAGTACTCCTTGGGATTATTTATGCCCTATTGACTCATGTCTATAACATTTTAAGATTGAAAATTTTGGCCCATCCAAAACCTTAAATATCAACCCCTTTCTCATCTAAACATGAAGAACAATTGTGCAAAGTGCTGAAGAAACCACTGCATTATTTTTCTTGGTATTATAAGGAAATGAAAGGTGTGCATCCCTCAGTTTGTACTCACCATATTTACATCAAGGAGGGATGCAGGTTGTGCCCCAACCCCAAAGAAGGATGAACCCAACTTTTAATGACATTATGAAAGAATAATTTCAAAAACTACTGGATGCAGGGTACATATACCCCATTTCAGATAGTGAGTGGGTGTCACCTCTTGTGTTAGTTCCTAAGAAGAATGGAAAGTAGAGAATATGTGTTGATTATCAGGAACTCAAAAAGGCTACAAATAAGGACCATTTTCTTTTGCCCTTCATTGACCAAGTCCTAGATGGCCTTGTAGGGAATAAATTATTCTCCTTCCTGGATGGATTTAGTGGATGCAACCAAATTCAGATCAGCCCCAAATACCATGATAAGACTACATTCACATGTTCTTGGGGTACCTTTGCTTATAGAGTTCTTCCATTTTGTTTTGTGCAATACCCCTACTACTTTCTAGAGGGAAGTTTTGAGTATTTTTGTTGAATTGGTTCATGACTATGTTGAAATATACATGGATGATTTCATTCCTTATGGATGTGACTTCCATGAAGCTCTCTCCAATATGTGCAAGGTTTTGAAGAAATACATCAAAATCAGTATCTCTCTAAGCCCTAAGAAATGTGAGTTCTTGATGAAGGAGGGGACTATACTTGGCCATTCCATATCTAAGGAAGGGATACAAGTTGACCCAAACAAAATTTCCATCATCAAAAGAATCCCTACCCCTCAAAATCAAAGAGATGTGAGGAGCTTTTTGGGACTAGCTCGGTATTATAGGATATTTATCAGAGACTTTAGTACTGTGGATTCACCTTTGTTTGGTTTATTGGGAAAATTTCAATTTATGTTGGACCAACAATTGTTAAGAGGCCCTTGAAGTGTTGAAAGAAAAATTGACCATTGCACCCATCCTAAGGGGTCCCAACTGGGCATTTCCTTTCCATATCCATAATAATGAATAAGATAAAGTTGTGGGGGGGACCTTGGGACAACTAGAGGATACGTTTCCTTATGCTATTTATTTCATTAGTAAGAATTTGTTTAAAGTTGAGTTGAATTACACTGTCACTGAAAAATAACTCTTAGTTATAGTACATTCTTTAAACAAATTTAGGCACTATATCACTGGGTACCAAAATTTTGTTCATACTGATCATGTAGACATTAAATATTTGATGAAAAAGCCTGATGTCAATGCTAGGATAATTATATGGTTGTTATTGTTACAACAGTTTGATTTGACTATTATTGACAAACCAGGGAAAGAAAATGTGGTTGCATATTTTTTGTCCAGGTTAACCTTGGGTGCAGGTAATGAAGAGATGGTGGATGATCAAATTCCATATGAACACCTCTTTTCCATATCTGTTCTTTCTCCTTGGTTTTATGATAGAGAAAACTACTTGGTTTTGGGAGGTTCCCTCCTAATCTATCATCCAAGGAGAAAATCAATATTTTAAGGAAAAGTTCTCCTTTCACTTGGATTGGGGGAAATATTTTTATATTGGGACCAGATCAGATCATGAGGAGATGTGTAAGAGAAGAGGAGGTCTTTGACATCTTCTCAGCATGTCATGATGGACCTTGTGGAGGTCACTTTGATGTTAAAAGGATAACCTTTAACGTTTTACAGGTTGGTTACTATTGGCCCACGTTACATCAAGATGCAAGGAGATACACCACTAGATGTGATCAGTGCCAAATGATGGGAAAGCCCACAACTAGGGTTGAAATGCCCCTACAACCTCAAGTGGCCCTAAATCCATTTGACAAGTGGGGTATGCAATTCATTGGGCCAATTGATCCACCATTAGGACAAAAAATTACATCATTGTGTGCGCTGATTACTTGACAAAGTGGGATAAGACAAAGGAAGTCAAAGCATCAAATGAGAAAAAAATGGAAGAATTTTTAAGAGAAAAAATATTCTAAAAGTTTGGGTATCCAACGGAGGTAGTCACTTATCAAGGAGCACAATTCACTTCCAATATTATTGAATATCTCATGAGGAAATGCCATATCAAGCACAAGACATCCAATGCCTATCACCCTCAAGAAAATGGGCAAGTAGAGGCCACAAACAAAGGATTGGAGAGCATCCTCACTAAGGTTGTCAACAACAACATGAAATATGGGCAGAGAGACTAGTAGAGGCCACTTGGGCCTACAACACCACTTGGAAAACTACCACTGGATTCACTCCATATGATTTGGTTTATGGGAAGAAGCTTTGATTTCTATTGAGTTTGAATATAACACTTTAAGAATGGAAGCTTAGTTGGACTTAGATGTCACCACAACACAACAAGAAAGGTTTATCCAACTGAATGGATTAGATGAGTTCAAAATGCAAGCTCTCCTACACACCGAAGTCATACAACTACAAAGGAAGGTTTGACATGAAAATAATATCAAGGGAAAGACTTTTCAATAAGGGGAATGGGCCCTGTTATATGATTCTAGGTTCAAATATTTTAAAGGGAAGCTAATGACAAGATGGTTGGGTCCATACTTAGTAGAGAAGTGTCATAAAAATGGATCTGTCTATATCAAAACCATTGATGAGGGAGGAATTCCCTTGTAAATGGTTATAGGTTGAATCTATATAGGAGACATCTGTCCAAGGAAGAATTTATCAGTCCAGTCAATAAAAATTAAATGTGATTGGGAGTTTCATAGCTTCCAATCCACAACATTCCTAGAAATTTGAAAAAATAAAAAAAAATAAAAAGGCTTGGATGAAAACTTCTATGAGGCATCTGAGGCGAACTCTAGGGTTGAAAACATCTCTGAGGTAGCCCAGGAGAAAAAAAAATTAAAAAAATAATAAAGATCCCTACGTGAAAACCTTCTTTAGGCACCTAGGGTAGGCATGCAGGTTGAAAACCTCCTATGAGGCATCCTGTGTGTCTCAAGAAAAAAGAAAAGAAAAATAAAAAAGATAGTAAAAGAAGAACAAGGAAGAAGCTTATATCATGTCTGCTAACCTTTCTCTTGTTTTTCAGAATTGTACATAGTGGAGTATTTCATAGCTACATGACAAAACCTACAAGCTATCATCTATCACACCATCTATACACCTCATACTCATCCTCTCCATTCATATCACTATCTCTCTCCACCATCCCATCATCAAGAAATTCGAATTTCACATCCTCTCTGTGATGCTACAAGAAGGACATGTATTGCTATAGGAGGTCTTGTAATGCTATAGGGGGGCCTATGAAGCTAAAATAGGGATATCCAAGGAGGATAATAGCCCAAAAAACCATTATGACTCTAGGAAATGATAAATAAGGTACTCCACTAATTTTTCCATCACCAATCCATCACCCATCCACACCATTTCATAAAAAATTTACTCAAATTCTCCACTTTGTCCTACCTTGAAACAAAAACACAGAAGTCACTATTTTCTATTTCTACAGTGTCTACACTACTCCTTCATGACTCCAACCCTATCCTGATGGATTTTCATCATCCTTCTCATTCAAACTAAAGACTTCAAGGGGGGATCAAAAGATTGCTACATGAATAAAATCCTCATGTAGCAACCTATGCAGCTAAAACAACAGCCACTGATATTTTTTTTTTCCACCACAAGTAGGGATGATGGAGCTTTTTTTGCAACTATTAAGAGACACTTCATTCTCAGGAAGGCTTTACACTAAAATCAACAACTTGGACATCAGAGAGGCACCTGAACACACACAACAAAAGAAACAATCAAGGTATCATCAAGAATGAAGAAATGCACATGAAATAAGTCAAAGAGTCAAATCCCTTGATCATAATTTTATGTGGTCCAGCTATAGAATACCAAACTTTGTAGCATTTTGATCCACATGTAGGCTCAGGTATGGAAACCCTAACATCCTCCCTATGCATAAAATGACTAAATTGTGTTTTGAGAAAGAAAAGGTGTTTTACTAAGGCTTGAGGTGGCGAGTGAACTTAGGCACCCTTGATTATTAAAATCAAGTGTGATTCAAGTCACCAATGCAACGTGGAAATTTCATATCAAAGAAGTGTTTCCTCGAAGAGTGGGGTGATAATCATGAGGAGAGAGAGATGATTACAGTTAGTGGGGACAATGGTCCAAAAGAGGAAACTTATGTTAAATCTAGGTCACTAAAGTGCTCCAGGATTTTAACCAAAAGAGGATATTATATGTTGGGCTCAACTTCATTTGCACCATAACTCATTCCAAAAATATGTAGAGGAAGTGTTATATAGTAATTTGTCACACTCCGTATCTCATACCCTGAGTTGTCGAACTTTTCCCAAAATTTTGCAAAGCGACAAAAGCTGTCAATGAATTCACCATGAAAAACATTAATCCTAGCATCCCCGAAGAAAAGAAGAAGAGATGCCTTGAAGTAATTCTAGGAGAGCTTGTCAAAAAACCCTATTTTCAAGCCCAACGCTACTTTTAGCAAGCAAACTCGTGCTAGTACCCTTTGGTTTCAATATCGACTAGCACTAGAAGCATGACTTTGGATAGAAAAATCCATGTTGATCCTCGTCAGACATTTTCTCCATAAATGGACTAGAAGCTTCTCTTACTAGAAGCCTCAAGAACAATGAGTTGGTTATTGTTGAGTAAGGACATGGTCAAGTTCTCCCATTTTGAGTCACTGATCCTACCTTTAAGGATCTTCCCCTTACGATGTGGACCTTATTCCCCCCTTTGTGGATCCCTAACTCCCTCTCCTTCCCTATAAATACATTCCCTTATACCCTCAAATGGTTGGTCAAACTAGATTGGCATGCTACTACTAAATTGTGCCTTTTGTGAAGAAGAAATGAGAGCTTGAGAAGTATTGGCTTGGACTTGGAAACCCATCTGGAAGGAGGCTTCCAACATCAAGGCAACAGCTGTATGCTTCCCTCTTGTGTTTATTATTAATACAGTGCATGTTTACTTTCCATAAGTGTGTAAATGACTACGTGCTTAGTATGATGCTCCTTGATCTGTCATATGGTTTACATTAGAATGCAGTATGCTATGCTTTCCTTTGTTGTCTTTGTTTGATCTCTCTTGTAGGTATTCGTTCGCAACAAAATAGCAGGGATCGAGCTTGGAAGTGAGAAGATCGAGATCGACATCAAAAAGCGACTACATAGGAGTGAGGTAGGCCATATTTCCTCTCTCATGTCATTTTTTTTAAACTAGGAGATTTTTTCATGTATTTGTTTTGTTTTTTACTAGATCTACTCATTGGACTAGAGGGATTGCTTCTATCCATAGAAGGGATTGCCTAGTAAAAAAAATGGTGACTCCACTAGGGAGCCTATAGCCCTTTCAACCCTCTTGCATTTGGCATTTTTTATTAGTTTGGCCACATTTCAATGATCCTTGGTTTTCATTTCCTTTGAGTCTGTACTCTGAGTAGTCGATCATTTAGGGTATCAGGTCTAGGGTTTTTCTGAAGATTTACTTGTTTTTCCTAAAATTTCCTCACTCAATGCATTTCTATCAGTTATAGTTGCGCTAGCAGTGCTGATTTTTCCAGTACAGTCACGCTGGAAACATTGTCTTCCATTGTCTTCCCACACTAGTCCATTTTCTCTTCCAACACAGATTTTGTTGTGTAAAGTAGTGCTGCCAACACAAATTTCACTATGTAAAGTAGCACTGATGACCTTGTCAGTGCGTATTTTGCTATGTAAAGTAGTTTTGATCCTTAAAATTGAGAATTTGTATGGTTCCTGCTAAAAATCCTAGTGTCTCCTGATCTCTGAGGTCATCCTCCTACTCTATGTTAATTGAATTTTCTTTGATTTGTGTTAGTTCCTTTGTGGTGTGCAAAAGTCCCTCCCATTGTTTGAAGTGGTGAAAGTAAATTTTGGTTGAATCTTTCATTCTTTGTGTCAATTAAAATTGTTGTTTGCTTCTTATATGTTTGGAAGGAATATTGATTTTCTTTTGTTTGAGCATTATTAGTTCTTTTGAGACCATAAATAAATTGATTTTGCATTCATTTAGTTTTCATCTCATAATTTACTTTTCATCTCATAATTTACTTTTCATAAAGTGCATTAGATAACATTGCAATGGAAAGTCATTTTTTTAGATTTATCATTGGACATATTTTATATTGTTTAGTGATTGAAATCTAAAAGTGCATCGAGTGCATTCTCATTCATTGAAAGAAAAATTGAAATCATTCTGCTTTTGGTGGTTGTATTTGGAAAACGAAAGACCTAGTTAGGAAGGCTTTGTTTACTACATTCTTCGTTGTTGCATCATTGTTTTAATCTCTTCCCTTACTAGATTAACTTTCATCAAAACAGAAAGAATCCTTTTCTCATGATAGTTGCATCATAGGTGTTCACGAACATCATTTTGAGCCTTAAAACCAAAACTTACTTAAGATTAACATTAAAATTTACCTTAATTAACCTAAGGATCATTTGGAACATTAAAGAAAACATTTAGAGGTTTATGCTAGAGACATGTTCCGGTGTTGTAAAACATAGGATTTGTCATTATTTTCCAATGTTGTATCCCGGGGATGAAATCTCGTTCCACGTACAGAAGTGTATATGACTATTCTCCAGTACTTTGGGGTATATAGGAGGCTCTCCATTCATGGCAGGTATATTATGGGAATTCTCTCATCGAATGATTATGCATTAGACAACACTATTAGGGATTGTACTCCCACATACCATCACGTATATTTTTGGAACCCCTTATAGGTTTCTATCTATCCATAGGTAACCAAGTCTACCACCTTATATACCGTGATACAATGAACACAACATTCAGGGAGATTGGCTGTCATACATTAAGTCCTTGATTCTCCAAGGTGCATATTGCAGTTCACAGTTTCTTGGTAAACCTTTATGCCTAGTTGCATCAATTGATTGACCGTGGAAAAACATCCTTCATGTGGAAATACTTTTTAGTAGATCTTAGTTTGAGACTAATGGAAATAGTTCCTAAGTCTACCAACCAAGGAAAAGCCTTTGATGGGAATCCTAGTCCTTTTCCTTCTTTTGGAAATGTTGGTGCTCCCTATATGGCAATGTTGTCCCTTCCTAGATTTACCATTTGTCTGTCAGTTTGGTTATTTTCGACCCCTATGGTTTCAAATGTCCAAATTTCTCCTCAACTAGGCTCTCCTCCATCTGAACTGTGTCAACCTCCTGTTGAGCCTAAAGTTGTCTCTTTACCTTCTTCACATGTTCGGCCTTCTTCCTTTTTGTCTGGTGAAAACCTGCAAGCCAGTAACTAGGTGGATAAGAAGAAGAAGAAAAGGAATATTAAGAAGAAGAAATCTTCCAATCAACCCTGTAAAGTGAAATTCCCTTGCAAGCTTTGTAAGGGTGACCACCTTCTTTGATATTTGCCTCGTATTCCCAAGATATTAGAAGTATGGTCAATTGGCTCAATATAACCTTTGTCATTAGCCTCTGGAGATCATGCTGGTAATAAACCTTCAACTAGAGACAATAAAGCCCATGGGAATAATGGAAAAGTCAAATTTCCCTATAGGTTATATGAAGGGGATCATCTTAATCACCTTTTTCCTCACCTGGATGAATCCTCAAGAGTGTTGGATAATTTTACCACTTCCAAACCTCGTCTTCCGACTGGTTATCTGAATCTTTCCCTTGATCCTCCACTAGTTGATCAAGTGATTGATTAGAACTCATCTTCGGTCAACCCCACTCTCTCTAAAAAGGAATCTCATGAGTCCATTTCTGACCATACATTGGTAGAGGAGCTGGTTGACCTGATTCCACTTTCCGTTGATTGTATCTATCCTATAGAGAGTGAAGTTCACACCACTGAATTTCTTCTGGTTTCTTCAGATTCCAAAGAATTAGGGGGAAATCCTCCTGTTCCCATGGTACAGGGGCGCGATACTCCTATTCCTATGGTACAAGGGGGGATCCTCTTGTTCTCATAATGCAAGAGGGTAGTCCTCCCATTCTGATGGCACCCTCTCCAAGTAGTTTAGTCACTTTCTTTAATTGGAGTCAACTAACAGGATATCATCTTCCTTCCTATGTGCCCTTTCAGATCAGGGTACAGGGTTCTAATATACCCATACTTGGAACAATCATAGATGAAGGCACATCTATTAGTATTATGTCTTAACTACTTGGCAAGCTTTAGGTCCTCCACAACTTGTGCCCATTACCCAAATTTTGTTGGATTTTAACAGAGGAACCAATCAACCATTAGGGATCCTTCCTAAGTTGCCTATTACTTTGGGAGGAAAAATTGTCTATCTCGACATGATGGTTGTCCAAGGCCCTTTGGATTTTAATTTACTCCTTGGTTGTGACTATGTTTATGTCATGGGAGCTCTTGTCTCTTCTCTCTTTCATGTGATATATTTCTCTCATGAAGTAAGAATTTTGGCCATTGATTAGCTTTCATTCGTTGGTCCTAATTTAACCCTCGATCAACCATATTATCTAAATGGTACTTGTATGCAAGTGGTATCACCCCTGCCACAAGTTAATTATGTGGCCACTTGTTCCATGCCCACATCTACTGATGATCTAGTTAGTGATATAGTGCATTAGGTACAGGGAACATTAGAACCCGATCTTTCCATTAGATCCCTTGACATGTATCCCTTCCAGAGCATTGTTCTCCCATCTGATGAGAACCTCTTGGAAGCTATGACCTCTTATAGGCAATAATCAAGGTACTATGAGGATAGTTATTTTACTATGTCAACCTTGTTAATAAATGAAATAGGTCCCTAGGAGTAGAGTTCCTTGGCTTGTGTCAAGCTCGTTAAAAAATGAAACAAGGTGTCATGAGCATGGTTCTTTTCTTGTGTCAAGCTCATTAAAAAATGAAACAAATCCCCTTCCAATTCGATTCTTTGATTAGATCTCGTAAAATCGCAGTCAAGTCTTTCACTTGATCTCTTAAGTGAACCTTCATTCCATCCACCAATTAGTAACCAGTAGTCTGATTCGGTGAATGAAATGAAGATTGGGGGGCATGTACGTCGAATTGAGTCATTATGCTGGGTGCATGAAAACTTATCTCATGCATATATTTTCTTTGTTTCAATCTTTTGTAAAAATTAAACCAATCTCAAGCATAGTTTATCCCCGTTTCAAACTTGTGTAAAAATGAAACCAAATCCAAGCATAGTTTTTCCTCATGTTTAAAGCTTGTGAAAAAATGAAACCATATTCAAGTATCCTCAAGCATAGTTTCTCATGTTTCAATCTTGTGTAAAAATGAAACCATTCCCACTTTACCTCTCGTGATTTCCATCTTTATCAGCTTGTTTTTGGTAGATGAACCTTGGTTTTTTCATTCCATCATCACCATCTATTTGGCCAATCATAAGCTTTCACTTGGTTGTTTTACCTTTTTTTGAGGAACATATGTGATGAGTGGTCTTATTAGTCAACCTCTTAACCTTTACATGTTTTTAGCAATTCCATCATAATCGGAACCAAATACTATCCTTTTATACCACTCGTTTCTCTAGGTGAAGTCATCTTTCAGCTCTTTTCAGACTCCAAAAATATGAAAATATTACCGAGTACTTGTCATTTTGAACTCGTTAAAGTAAATGAAATGACATCTACTCAGTATAATTTTAACCCTTTTCCACACTGAGATAGACTATTGTATGAAAAAGGAATATCTTGGTCACACGTGGTTAAGAGGTCCCCTTTAATATTGTTTTCTACCTTTTCGTATTCGAGATACTATCTATGAAAAGGAACCTCTTGAGTTTCCTAGTTTTCTTATTTTTCAAACTCTCTAAACATGAAAAAGATGTTGAGTTACCCCTCCATCGGACTCATAAAACTTAAACGATGCAGGATGTATCACCATGACGAGACCAAGCTACTCCTTTCTAGGGCTTGTTAAACATAATGGGATGGATTCATCTAGAGGATGAACTTATATGACATGCATATGCTATCCTCTTCAAGCTTGTGATTAAAAATCATAAAGAGGTACTCGCTAGAAATAGTGGGAAAAATGGAAGTAAATGTGTGTTGTACTCTACATGAAAGGCAACATGTCACTCTTGAACATGACACTCATGTGTAGTTTGTGTTAGGTTTGGGAAATATATTTGCCTCTCATTTGATCATAACATATCGTCATCATGACCTGTGATCCTATGTTGAGTCAAATGTTGCTAAACTATAGAGTCATGTTGCTGATATGTTCAAGAGAATTTCCATCTACAAATTCAAACCTCTTATACCCCATTTGACCTTCTTTTCTACAATCCTAAATCCCTCTCACAAATTTACAAATTCCTTTGTTTCATGTTGATGATGTGGGAAACATTAAGGCCCTCCTTCGATGGATCACTTCTTGTTGGCTCCAACTCATTTTCCATGATGATGATCTAGAAACTCCCTTTCAATACCTTGGAACTTGCATGCCTCAATGGCAGGTTCTTTGCATTTGACAATAGGTTCACATCATTGGCCTTCAATCGGATGATTATATGAGGGTTTGACCTCATCTTGCTTATTCACACTCATGGATTGTGTTGTTGTACCTTGAGAACCATTGTCACTATTGGTGGTTTCTCTCATACCTGTTAACAATTTACTTCATTGATTGGTAATCGGTGGTTTCTACCATGTTTGACTTCAACACGTCTATTCACATGGTTAGATCAGGACAAAGATGAACACCCTATATTTCATTTGATAAATCTAGGTTGCGTGGAGTTATTTAGTATTCATGATTGTATACATGATCCTTTCTAGTATGATGGTTGCATCCATGCCGCGAATCCATACATATGATTCTTTCTAGTCGGATTGTTGCACCCATGCCATGAATTCATGTATTTTTAAATGCCTACTTAGAGATGTCATATTATTATATTATGTTTGATTTGCAGGTCTCCTAACGGTAGTTCTCCAAAATCATTGCCTTGACTTGTAAATCACTTCAACTATCACTTCCTATTCTGACTTCATGCTTTTGGGGGCATCTTTTATACAATAATTTGTCACACTCCCTGTCTCATACCCTGAGCTATCGAACTTTTCCCAAATGTCACAAAGTGACAAAAGATGTCAATGAATTCACCATGAAAAACATTGATTAGAGCATCCTTGAAGAAAAGAAGAAGAAATTCCTTGAAGTAATTTTAGAAGATCTTGCCAAAAAACCCTATTTGCAAGCTCAGCGCTACTTTTAGCAAGCAAACCCGTGCTGGTACCCTTTGGTCTAACTAGTGACTAGTGCTGGCAGCACGACTTTGGATAGGAAAATCTATGCTGATCCTCTTTAGGCAGTTTCTCCAAAAATGGAGCAGAAGCTTCTCTTACTAGAAGCCTTGAGAACGACAAGCTGGTTATTGTTGAGTAAGGATATGGTCGAGTTCTGCCATTTTGAGTCCTTGATCTTACCTTTATGTATATTCCCGTTAAGTTCTGGACCTTCTTCCCCCTTTTATGGATCACTAACTCCCTCTCCTTCCCTATAAATACATTCCCTTATACCCTCAAATGGTTGGTTAGACTAGATTGGTCATGCTGCTGCTAAATTGTGCCTAATCACTACAAATTGGTGAAGAAGAAAGGAGAGCTTGAGAAGTCTTGGCTGGACTTGGGAACCCATCCCGAAGGAGGCTTCCAACATCAAGGAAATGGTTGTATGCTTCCCTCTTGTGTTTATTATTAATACAATGCATGTTTACTTTCCATAAGCGTGTAAATGACTACTTGCTTAGTATGATGCTCCTTGATCTGTCATATGGTTTACATTAGAATGCAATATGCTATGTCTTCCTTTGCTGTCTTTGTTTGACCTCTCTTGTAGGTATTCATTTGCAATGGAATAGCGAGGATCATGCTTGGAAGTGAGGAGATCGAGATCGACATCGAAAAGTGACTGCATAAGAGTGAGGTGGGCCATCTTTCCCCTCTCATGTCATTCTAATTTAAACTAGGAGAGTTTTGCATGTATTTGTTTTGGTTGTTACTAGATCCACTCATTGGATTAGAGGGATCATTCTATCCATAGAATGGATTTCCTAGTGTTCAGCATTAGATCCCCCCACAGCATGTTTTGGGGCTCAAAGCCCAAGTTTTGGTCAAATGTATTGTAAGACTCCACGAATTGCGAGCACAGAGCGTGAAGTATAGGTTGCGTCATAGGGTTGTCCGCCCTAAGTTTGGTAATGTAATGTAATGTCATGTCAGCCTACCCATGGTCCACGGACCATGGGATGTATAAATAGAGCGAGGTTCTAAGTTGTAAAGATAGCGAAGAACAAGATATGAATACGAATGGTTCAAGCATAGAGTAAGAGTCTAAGAGTATTGGGTCCTAGTAGTAGGAAGAGGCTCTGCAACTGAGTGCGAAGAGGCCTAGTAGAGTTCGCAGCTGAGTGCGTGGACCCCTGTAGCTGAGTGCATAGGGAGAAGTTGAGTCTGTAATCAAAGAAGAAGAGTAATAAATAAAAGTTTGATTCTAAATACTATGTATCTGGTTTTGTATGATTTTCTATGCATTTATACTATTTTGTTTATTACACGCACTTATATGAATGCTGGATATACTGTTAATTATCACTAGACTTACACAGATAAGTTAAGTAGTCGGACAATAATAGGTTAATAGTAAGGAAGTTGGGTAATAATATGGATCACGCCCCAAATAGGGCTGCGCGAAGGCAACATCACAGGTTGCGAGGGACTAATAGATGCGCATAGTGGTGTGCGCATAGGGTCAATCCGCATACTGCCAGATCTCATCAGACATCCCCAGGGTGCGGAAACCTGGTTCTAGCACCCTCCCATACTACTTTAGGTGAGACCTCAGTTCGCGCTCTGCAGACTGTTGTCGAAAGGGCCAGTAGTACTAGGATTTTTTTGGCTAAATCACCTCTGAACTTGGGTCAGGCCCCTACAAGCCAACAAATGGTTCCATTGCCGAGACCGGGATCTGCATAAGGGATGTCTGATGTCATGCCACTAGAATCCAACAAACAAAGAAATTGAAGGGTGGTTGGACAAGAATATTCACAAGTTTGCGGCGTAGGAAAATAGAAATCCGTGAGTATCTAAGGAATAGTGGTTGGAGCACTACTTGCATACGGAAATCCACAAAATTTTCTTTGCATCCTTTCTTTCTGAGCTGTATGAGTGGATTGCGAAGCTAGCAGATAGTCAGGGAAGGTGTAGGCTTGAAAAACCAATCGTGTGGACTCCGAAATTAGTGCACAGACTAGTAGCATCAGGAGATAATATTGCGCGAGCTGTGGACCATTGCCTCGACCAAATTATAGGAGGATTTATCACTGAGTTCGTGGTAGATACAACCGTCAGCTACAATGAGGTGGAGCGATGTTTCCTCAAGGGACCGCAAGGTAAGTATATCAAATCTTTGAACACGTGGATTAAGATGCTATTGTGTGAAAAGCGGGTTATGAAAATAAATTAATGTTTGGGACTATGCGAAGTGGGAAGATCTATAGAAGCAGAAGTAGTGAAGAATTGGAAACTAGTCCCTTAATTCCCCCTCATGGGAAAGTGAGGAAGAGCTCGCGAAAGTTTCTCTAAGAAGCCTGGTCAGTCTGATAAGGTAGCGAATTCCGCGCTTGCCACCTCCACCTACACCGCCACCCATCTCACCCTCCTCACCTCCATCTCCACCCACCCCACCTCTACCACCACCATAGTTCAATATGGCGAGTGTGATCAAATTATCGGTATTCAGAGAAGTAGGGAACGAAGGTCCAGACCAATTCTGGTTCGTGGTAAGAGCGGTATGGGAAGCATAAGGAGTCATGGATGACAATATCAAAAAGGCTACGCTAGTAAGCACGCTGTAGGATCGCACATTAACATGGTACATAAAGCATTCTAATGACCATCCAAATGCAGGAATCACATAAATCTAGACTGCGCTAAACAGGGAATTTAGCAGGCCAAAGTCAGAAACATAATCAATCATCGGGTTTAAGGAGATCACGATGCTCTTGGGTGAGACCCCCTGGGATTTGGACCAAATACTAAAGGGTATGATTCATGAAGCCAACATGACATTAACATATGGATAGCACTACTCATGGTTTGTAGCGTCACTAACACCGCACATAAGAATGACACTGTCACAGCAAAAAATTTCCACCTAGGGCGAAGCTTTGGAAATGGCGATGAGATTGCATGAGACCCTAGTCTGGGAGTCCAACAAATCCTCGCACAACTACAAAATCTGTGTCTGGAGATGGAGAGTTTGAAACAGGATAGGACACCTCAGCTAGAGGTGTACAAGGAGGTATGGTGCATAAAATGAAAAGGCCAGGGGCATGACAAGGACCACTATCCAGTGTTCGTGAATTACTTAGCAAGAGGAGGTCCAATGCCATTAAGACCTGAGGCACAAGCAGGACCAAGTGCAGTGCCTGCATTATGGTGCACGATTTGTCAGATGGGAGGAAAACACACTACAAACAATTGTCACCTATTGTAGAAGTATACGCAGATGTCCCAGCAATTGTTTTGTAAATTCTACAGGTCGATATGCCATGATGAGCACACCTGCAGAAGCTACGAACTAATGATGGATTAGACTCATGCCTATAAGGTGCAAATAGAAACGTGAGCCCTCGACCCAAATGCAGGAATGGCACGTGCTGGATTTCAGGGGCGCGGTCGAGGTTGAGGTGGAATGGGACCAGGAAGGGGTCGGTGACAGCTAATTTGTTACAATTGCGGAGGATGAGGACAGTATGCCCGCGATTGTACAAACCCAACAAGGACATCATGTTTGTACTATACTTAGTTTGATCATGAGGCAGAAGACTGCCCTACATTAATAGTGATATTGTGTGAAAAGGGGGTACTTCAGCCCTCTCTGACTCAAAATTTGCAGATGATGAGGTCTAAGCCGCACGAAGAAGACCTGAATGTAAACATGATGCTTAGGAGCAGTATGACCACTGGTGATGATAAAGGTAAGTAGTCAGAAGAAAGTGTGTGGGTTCATAAGGCTCCTATAAAGGAACCTGAATTTGATTTAGAATGCACGAAGGAGACATTCATGGAAGCTAAGAAGAGCTTCACGAAGGCCTCCACTTCAAGTAGTAAGGATCAACTAGAACCAGGGATGGATCCTTCAATGCTCACTACCTTTCTGGAGACATGCATGAAACTGCTACGTGACAACAAGGTAGTAAAAGGACTATAGGAACTTATCACTAGGTGTGCAAGGTCATGAGAACTGCGCTTGGTCCAGAAACTAGGAAAGCATGCATTGCGCACAGGAAGGGAAATGAGGTTAACTATGCAAATCGGTGAGTATGAGATGGATTAGGTAATCCTGGATCTTGGATCGGATGTGAATGTATTGCAAAAAAAAACATGGGAACACATGGGCAGACCCGCATTACATTGGCCTCCTATTCAGTTATGAATGGTGAACCGACATAATATCTTGCCCATGGGAAGATTGCAAGGGGTAACAGTAGATATTGAAGGTGTGAGCGTGCAGGCAGATTTCGAAGTGATAGAGATTGTTGATGATAGTAATCCATATCCCGCACTACTAGGAATAAACTGGGCCACCGATATGAACAGAGTCATAAATCTGAATAAGTGCAAAATGAGTTTTGAAAAAAAGTCATTACGCGTAGTAGTACCACTAGAGCTAGCCGAAGGAGCACGACACACTGAACCGGTGTGTGACGATCATAGTGATGACGATCTCAATTGTATTTACAAGATAACCACGTGAGAAGAGGATTGGGTGAATCGTACTGTAGATGGAAGGATTTCATGGGAGTGCGAAAGATCCTGCACTTTGGATTCAGACGAAGAGATAAAGAGATGGTAGAATCGGCTGCACGAAGTAACTACGCTTAAGTGCAACATGATGGTTAGATCACTGCTCTATGTGATAAAAAAGGTAAGGGATTTGCCTACATATGATGGGTTGACAGCATTGGATGAATTCCTAAACAATTTTGAAAGCGTAGTACCAGAACAGCAGCAGTTTGATGCTCTAAAGTGGGTACTGCGTGCAACGCCTGCATGATTGTGGGGTACGTGTTAAGGAAGTTTTGAGGACTGGTGTGGATGCAAAAGGTTGATGCACATATGATTTGGAAAACCCTAGCTCATAATGAGAGATAGTCACCAGGGGCAGAACAACTTTCGTGCCCACCTTTCCCGATGGGTATGAACATATGTCGTACAACGTGCACAAGCACAAACCACTCCCAGAATAGAGAATCGGAACAAAACGCAACAACAGGAAGGGCAATACGTGCTACCAATTATCCATGGAGGAGCATTCGATAGGGTGTGCGAAGTACTGAACAGGGTTCACCAGGTGAGATGCACTGACTGGGACCTACACGTACTAGCGATTAGATGGGTCTATAGGACCATGTGCAAAACCTTGACCATGGAAACACTTCCAAAGCTGCGAAATAGAGTATGGACCATAATTTCTTAAGAGAATGCAAAGGGGAATCCACACCTAATCGTGTCTGCAGATTTGACAGTGCGCAAAGCCCAAGCTGAAGAAATCGCACAACTACACGAGGTCGAACCCATAAGGCTTCAGGAAGCCATTCGGCAAGGGAACCTTAGACTTCGTGAACTCGAAGAAGACCTGGTACGACTAAGGAAGAAAATAATTTTGATGGACGCAGAGGTCAAGAGGCTAGAAAACGAGATCAAGCAAGCATGTCTCATCGATAAACCAAGGATGGCAAGGCAAGGTGTGTACAATCATTCAAACAATTTAGAAGACTATCACTGAGAATTAGTTAGTCTGCTACCATGGCTAGGTCCACATATCACCAAATGCAGTAGCCAAGGGGACACACTACGTAAAGAAGAGCACATGACACCGACTGTCACAAGGACAAATGAAGATTTTCTGCAGACTACACTAGAGGGCGAAATGAAGGCCCGCATAGGTGGTGCGACCACCTGACTAGCTGTAGGAAACACAGTCTTAGTGCTCCAAGCAGTGGAAAGGAAGCGCGGAACTATAAAATATTCAGCCATGGGGTTGCGCACTCTGGGAAATGTGTGTAGTAATAGGATGTCACAGGGTTCACGACTGTGCACGAGGGATAGCGTTGCCGCTCGGATAAGTTGGGAAGTGACCATTGGTGTCACTGTTCATGACGAGATGTCTGATTTAAGGCCAAATGGAGTGGGCAGCGGGAATTTAAGACATGAATTATTAGTAAGATTTAGGACAATATACCGCCAAGAAAGCATTGATGGCCTAGAATTAGGGGAAACGTCAAATTTGAATTCAAAAGGCGCTATAAAACTCCAGGGGCTAGCCACGAGACAACACTTGTTCACTTGAGATTTGAAGAGTTGATTAGAGCACAGAGTGTTGAGCACCAAGAAATATTCGAGCCCCTAAGTTCATGAAATACCACATACAGTTCAAACAAGATGGCGGCTATTAGGAGAGGTTTGGCCTTTACAGAAGGAACCACTGATGAGGCCGCGCAGAACCCCATAGTACATGATGTTCCCGAAGATACTGGGGTTGTGCCGGAAATCCCTAAATCACCTCAAACATTGAGATCAAAAAAAGATAAGCAAGCAATGGGACTAGTCCGCATGTCCCTGAGGAATCCGCAGTTCGGTAAGCTCTCAATGGAAGAAAAGGGTAAGGTTGTGAACATTGAGATAGATGAAGACGAGGAGGACCTACAGGCTCTGATTTCCAAGGTAGAGGAAGTAGAGGACGTGGAGGAAGATATCCAGCCGGTTCACTCTACAGAAAAATTGCCCGAGTATGTCCCTCTGTGAAAAGGGAAAACTAAGATACCAAAGGATCTGGATGCCACAAAGATCACACTCCAGACCTTGCTCCTCCCTGATGGAATTGTGTTTGAGGGTTCGCACCTGGGCAACGTGCCCACAATGAAGTTAAAAGATTGGTACCTCATGGACAGTGAGAATTTCCCACACTTAGAGACGGAGAGCCTCATGAAGTAGAGCATGGAGGGGCTTGTAATAACATTAGAGCCATGAAAATCACTGCGCGGTGTGGAGAAGGTCAGATTGCTTCATCTGCTGTGGATACCACACTTTTACCGCACGCCCATCACCATTTTCATCATCAGGCAGCTATTGTGCCTGATGCATGATGGGTACTTATGGCTGGAGGAGCCTATTCCCATCACGACGGCTCTCATCCATAGAATTTCTTGGCTTCCATGTAAGGGAAACGACCCCATGACAATAGCAGGGAAAAGCAGTGATTTGGCCCTCATGGAAGCTATGAAGGCCAAATATATACTTGAAAAGAAAAATATGGGTTATGCCATTATCAGTATCAAGGATAAAGGGGTGCGCGTAGCTACCCAACTCTTGGCCGGGAAGGTAATGAGAAAATGCCATGTTGATGAAGTACCATCGCCGGTAGTTATGTTGGTTGAACAATGCATAGAAGGGGTCCAATTCAACTGGGCAGAGTTCCTCTGTGAGGAATTCTTGATCAACTACAAGGAAGCCCAGGAGCAGGGTAAGACCTTCCAATATGCGTGGTTGCTCTTCTTCATTTTGCTAGCAGTGGGAGAACTGCCAGAGGACAGTCAGTTCCCGAGCATTGAACGTGACTTACCAGAGGCTACGAAGTATGCGTCACTCTGGGCTACCAAGGATGCGAAGTGGATTCACGATACAAAGATCTTTTGGGTGCTCATGGAGGCGAGCATCTAGATGTGGATTAATAGGAAACCACGCCTGTTCGCCACAGTGCACAACAGTCTACGGAGCTTTTCAGACTCCAAGGCAGACATGCACAATATTTACATCAAGGCGTGAAAGGATCTAGCATAGCAGTGGACAAAGTTCCCATTCATAGCCACTGACGATGTGATATCTATAGTGTTAGAATCATGGCCTCTTGAGTGGTGCGCCCCAGATTTGGTGGAGTTGGATAAGACAACAGCGCAAGAAAGGAAGGATGATGCCAAGCAATGCGTCACCCAACTAGCCGAGAAAAGGCACAAAAAAAAAGCAGCAGCAGAGGTAAGGGCAGTCCACGAGGCAGCACAGGCAGCCACGGAGCAGACAAAGGTCACCGAAGCAGTAGCAGCAATGCAGACAACTGGGGCCACAATAGCGTAGGCAGAAGAGGACTAGGAATTGTCTATAGGACAGGAGGCAGAGGACACAGACCTTGCAGAAGAGCACGTAGACCCAGGCACAACTTCGACCCAACTCAAAAGGCCATGCGTCATAGAGAGATCGGGTCCACGGAAAAATGTCAAGGTCTCTGTTGGGCAGTGGGTCTCCCCATAATGGGTTTTCGGGGCTTAAAGCCTGAGTTTGGTTAATGTAACGTAGAGACCCCGAAAAATGTGTGTGTGGAGCACAAGAGTCTAGGGTTTTCCACCCTAAAATAATGTAATTTAATATAGAAAGTGTCGGCCTACCCATGGTTCACAGACCATGGGAATGTATAAATAGAACGAGGCTCTAAGTGTAGAATTTAGTTTTTAGAGTTGATCTAAAGTGATATGGGTTTGTGAAAGCGATATTCGCTCTAAGTCTGTAAGTCTGAGTCTTGGGTTGTAGGAATAGGAAGAGGCTCTACAGCTGTGTGCGCAGAGGCCTGGTAGAGTCCACAGCTATGTGCGCGGACCCCTGCAGCTGAGTGCGCATGGCGGAGTTGGGATTGTAACGGAACAGAAGTTTAATAAAAGCTAAGTTTGTTCTAAAATATTGTGCATCTATTCATAGATCTATATGTTTATGCTTCTGTTATATGTTTATGCATCTCCTTACTATTTATGATTGTGCGCACTTCTTATGAATGTTGAATGATTGATAAGAATATTGGGCCCACAAAATTAAGTTAAGATCTATAATAATAATGCAGTAAGGTTAAAGGATCTAGACTGCACCTCTTCGCGCTCTTTACAGAGCTACGCGAAGGTCAGACAGCTGCGCGGAGTAGTGCGAGCATGTAGGATCAGTTCGCGAACTTCCCAGACTTCATCAAGACATCCCTAGGGTGTAGAAACCTAGTTCCATCACCCTCCCATACTACCTCGGGTGGGACCTCAGTCCGCACACCGCGGACTATTGCCAAAAGGGCTAGTAGTTTCAGGATTTGTTTGGCTAAATCACTTTTGAACCTGGGTGAGGCCCCAACAAGCCAACAAATGGTTCCATTGCTAGGACCAGGATCTGCCTAAGGGATGTATGATGTCGAAACATTGGAACCCTACGAAGAAGGAAATTGAAGAGTGGTTGGATCAGAAGCTTCATGAGTTCATGACACAAGAAAACAAAACTCCGCAGATATCCGAGAAGTGGTGGCTAGATCACTACGTATATATGAAAGTCCACGAGATCTTCTTCCCGTCCTTCTCTTCAGAGCTATATGATTGGATCGTGAGGTTAGCCGACAGCCAGGGAAGGTATAAGCTTGATCAACTGATAGTGTGGACTCCAAAGTTAGTGCGCACACTAGAGGCATCAGAAGATAAGATTGCTCGGGCTGTGGACCATTGGCTCGACCAAATAATAGGAGGGTTTATCACTGAATTTGCGATAGACACGGCTGTGACCTATAGCGAAGCAGAAATATGTTTTCTCAAGGGACTGCAAGGTAAGTACAACAAATCTTTGAATACCTGGATTAAGATGCTGTTATGTGAAAAACGAGTGATGCAAATACGTTAATGTTTGGGATGACGTGGAGCGGAAAGGTCTACAGAGGTAGCAAGGAATTAGGAAACAGTCCCTTAATTTCACCTTCACGAGAGAGTGAGCAAGAGCTCGCTCGGGTCTCTCCGAGGAGTGCAATCAGTTTGATAAGGCAGCACATTCCGCGGTTACCATCTCCTCTTACGCCACCACTTGCTTCACCTCCTTCACCTCCAACTTCGCCCACACCACCTCCACCAAACCAACAGTTAAGTATGGCAAGCGCGATTAAGCTACCCGTATTCAGAGGAGTAGGAAATGAGGACCTGGATTAGTTCTGGTTTGTGGTAAGAGTAGTGTGGGAAGCATAAGGGGTTACGAATGATAACATTAAGAAGGCTACATTGGTGAGCGTGCTGCAGGATCGCGCATTGACATTGTATATCAAGCACTCGAATAATCACCCAAATGCACGAATAGCAAAGATATAGAATGCGTTGAATAGAGAATTTAGCCGACCGAAATCAGAGAGACAGTCAATCATTGAATTTAAAGAGATCATGATGCTTCTAGGTGAGACCCCCTAGGATCTAGATCAGAGGCTAAAGAGTACGATCCGCGAGGCTAATATGACGCTGAGGGATGCGCAGCACCATGTTTGGTTTGTGGCGTCTTTGACACCACACCTGAGGATGATGCTGTCACAACAAAAGCTTTCAACCCAGGCCGAAGTGTTGGAAATGGTGATGAGGTTGCATGAAACACCGATACAGGATCCAGGGTTGGGAGTCCAACAAATCCATGCGCAACTATAAAGTCTATGCTTGGAGATGCAAAGTTTGAAGCAGGATAGGGCACCACGGCCAGAGGTATGCGAAGAAGTGTGGTGCATAAAATGCAAAGACTAGGGCCACGATAAAGACCACTGTCTAGTATTCACGAACTACTTTGCAAGAGGGGGACCAATGCCGTTGAGACCAGAGACACAGGCAAGGCCAAGTGCAGTGCCCACACTCTGGTGTGTGATCTATCAGATAGGAGGAAAGCACATAATGAACAGCTATCATTTGTTGCAGAAGCATACACAGACTCCCCAGCAGCTGTTTTGCAATTTTTGTAGATCGGTGGGCCACGACGAGCATACTTGTCGTAGCTACGAGTTAATGATGGAGCGGACCCCAGCATATAGAATGTAGATAGAAACGCGAGGCCTTGACCTAGATGCGGGGATGGCACACACTAGATTTAAAGGGCGAGGTCGAGGACGAGGAGGAATGGGGCCAGGAAGGGGCTGAGGACAGTTAATCTGCTACAATTGTGGAGGTCTGGGGCACTACGCTCGCAATTGTACCAACCCAACGAGAATATCTTGTTCGTACTATTCTCAGTTTGATCATGAAGTAGTAGATTGTCCTATGTTGATCACGTAGATGCGTGAGAAAGGGGTACTTCAACCTACTTCAACGCAGAATATCCAAATGATGAGGTCTCAACCACGCGAAGAATATCCCAACGTAAACATGATGCTTAGAAGCGGCATGACCAAAGGGGAAGATAAGGGGAAGCAGCCCGACGAAGATACATGGATTTGCAAGGCTCCTACAAAGGAACCTGAGTTTGACTTGGAACGCGCAATGGAGACGTTTATGGAAGCTAAGAAGTGCTTCGCGAGGGCCTCTACTTCAGATAGTAAGGATCAACCAGAGACAGGAATGGATCCTTCTATGCTTACTACCTTTTTAGAGACATGCATGAAGCTGCTGCGTGATAATAGGGTAGTGAAAGGACTACAAGAATTGATAACTAGGTGCGTAGGGTCAGGTGAACCGTGCGTAGTCCAGAAACTAGGAAAGCATACATTGCACACCGGGAGGGAGATGAGATTAATGGTGCAGATTGGTGAATATGAAATAGATCAGGTAATTTTAGACCTACGGTCTAACACGAATGTGTTACCAAAATAGACATGGGAACGTATGGGCAAGCCCATGTTATAGTGGTCCACTATTCAATTACGAATGGCGAACCAACATAAGATTTTTCCCATGGGGAGGTTGCAGGGGGTAACCATTGATATCGAAGGTGTGAGCACATAGACAGACTTTGAAGTAATAGAGATTTTTGATGACAACAATCCTTATCCGTGTTGCTAGGAATAGACTGGGCCACCAATATGAATGGATTCATCAATCTAAAGAACTGGAAGATGATATTCGAGAAAAATTCCGTATGTGTCGTAGTTCCGCTAGACCCAACCAAAGGAGCGCACTACACTGAACCCGTGCGTGACGATGAGCTAGACTGTACCTACAAGATAACTGTACAAGATCAGGATTGGGTGAATCCAACTACAAATGGAAGGATCTCGTGGGAGTGCATAGGTTCTTGCACCTCGAATTTAGATGAAGAAGACGAACGCTGGCATGATCGATTGGATGAAGTGACAATTCTGAATTGCAAGATGATGACTAGATCACTGCGTTTCATAACAGCCCAGGCCTGAGTTCTACTGACATATGATGGATTGACAGCGGTGGATGAATTCTTGAGCAATTTTGAGAGAACAGTACCAGAGCAACAACAGTTCGATGCAGAAGTGGGCGCTGTGTGTGACACCTGTGCATTGGTGGGGAACACATCAAGGAAATTTTGAGAATTGGCGCGGCTATAGGAGGATGATGCAGCTACGATTTGGGAAACCAGAACTATAGCTAGCTGATAAATACAATGGACGTGATGACCCATGCACGCACCTTGCAAAATGGACCGAGGCCTATGGATAAGAGCCTCAGCCTGAATGGGTACACTTATTCTATCATACCTTGGATGTCATACCCATGAATTGGTATACCGAGACAACACTTCGACATAGTACGGGCGAGTGGGATGTTTTGCACAAGGGATTTTTGTTAACATTCACATTTGAAGACCGATGGTTGGATACTATTGATGATGCGCTGCAAGCTGTGAAAGCCACCATTTTCAAAATACCACAGGAACCACGGGAAGTAGTTCAACCAGCATGGGCAACCCAGTTAAGCCATGCCCTAGAATGTTATAACATACAAGTAGAGGAGGATGATGACGACCCCTGAAACATTAATATTCTAGAAACTGAAGGGTGTCTCAAAGTTTGAGGACCATCAATTGAGGACCCCGACATCACTGCGTCGCTAAATACAAAGCAGGTAAAAATTGGTACAAACGTAGAGCCGAAGTACGTGACGCTTGGGGACTATTTGGACGATGCTACGGTAGATAAGGTTGCCGAGTTACTCCGCAAATATCAAGATTTGTTCTCGACCAAAATCACAAATTTAAAGGGGATCATTGGCGACTTAGGGATGATGAAGATCACTCTGAAACTGGATGCGAAGCCGGTTAAGCAGTGACCTTACCATTTGAATCCGAAGTATAAAGAAAAGGTCCATGAAGAATTGGACAAAATGCTTGTAGAAGGAATTATTGAACAAGTGGAAGAATCAGACTGGGTGAGTCTTATGGTAATATAGGAGAAAAAACAAAAGGGCGAAATTAGAATCTACGTGGACCTTAGGAAGCTTAACGACACCTGTGTTCATGATCCATTCCTGACACCATTTACAGATGAAGTATTGGAGAATTTTTGCAGACAGGAAGCTTACTCATTAGCAGATGGTTTCTCAGGGTACCATCAGATCAAGATTGCGCCAGAAGATAGGAGCAAGATAACCTTCACAACTGAATGGGGCTATTTTCAATACACTGTTATGCCCTTTGGACTGAAGAATGTGCCAGCAATCTTTCACGTGTAGTGGTGGTCGCGTTCAAGGAATACATCCGCAAGTTTTTGGAGGTCTATTTGGATGATTGGACTGTATTTAGGTTAGTTAAACTCAATATAGCGAGCTTACGGTTGATGCTAGATACTTGTCGATGACACCAGATTGCGCTGAATCTTAAGAAGTGCACCTTCCTCATCCCCTTTGGAAGTCTGCTTGGCCATGTGGTTTGTAAACAAGGCCTGATGGTGGATCCTGTGAAGATTGTTGTTATTCTCAATCTAGAAGCACCGCGAAGTGTCAAACAACTATGTGCTACGTTGGGGCACACTGGTTACTATAGGAAGTTTATCAAGAGCTATGCACAAATAATAGCGCCAATGGAGAAGTTATTGAAAAATGATGCTACATATTGTTGGAATGATGATTGTGAGAAAAGTTTGGATGTTCTCAAGGAGAAAATGGCATCCGCTCCCATCTTGGTCTTTCCAAAATGGGACATAGAATTTCATCTACATGTTGATGCATCGTGTATCGCACTAGGAGTTGTACGTACACAAGAAGGTGCGAAAGGTGTAGTTCACCCGATCGCATTCGTGAGTCAGTGCCTGTCAAAAGTCGAAAAGAACTACTCTACTACTGAGTGTGAGGGGTTGGCAATGGTATACGTGCTCCAGAAATACCGACATTATTTACTTGGTAGGTACTTCAAGATGTATACCAATCATTCCGCGTTGAAATACCTGGTGAAAAAGCTTGTGTTGGGGGGCGCATATGTAGATGGCTACTACTGTTTCAAGAATATGACTTTGAGGTCATCGTAAAGCCAAGACGCCTAAACGTAGGACCAGATCACTGATCACGAATTGAGACAGGAGAGGAGCCAACAAATTTGGAATAAGGACTACTTGATGAACAACTCTTTATGGTGCGCGTAGCGGATGGTCACTTCGAAGATATGATTCATTTTTTAACTACAGGGACTACACCAAAGGAATATTTAGTTCAACAGAAGAAGGAATTGGTGGTGTGCGCGGCGGACTTTTCTATCATCGTGGGGCACCTCTACAAAATGGGAAACGATGAGATATTGCAAAGATATGTACTTGAATTTGAACGAGGACAGATCCTCGCAGAAGTACATAGAGGGGCTGTAGGAGGACACTGTGCAAGATGCGTGATGGCACATAAGATTCTTTGCTCTAGGCTATGGTGGCTGACCTTACATCAAGATTCAAAAGCACACTGTCGGGCCTGTGACATATGTTAAAGGACTGGGAAACTATCACAAAGGGATCAGATGCCACTCAATCCATAGATGACACTGCAACCATTTGAAAAATGGGTAATAGACTTTGTAGGACCAATCAAACCTCAGGGGAAGATGGGTACATGCTACATCATCACCGCGACAGAATACCTGACTTGACGAGTAGAAGCACAACTGGTTAAGGACTACATGGCTGTGATAGCTGCAAAATTCTTGTTCGATAATGCGTTGACATGGTTTGGTTTCCCGAAAATTTTAATGAGTGACTGCGGGACATACTTCCTGAATGAGACCATTAGCGCACTCACCAAGGAATTCTAGTTGTATCATCAACAAAGTACACCATACCATCTGCAAGATAATGGGACAGTAGAAGCATTCAACAAAATTCTGGAGACGGCGTTGACCAAAATATGTAACGCATGGCGAAACGGCTAGGACCCGTGCATACCTGCCGTGTTATGGGCATACAGAACCACGTGCAAGAAATTGATGGGTCAGACACCTTTCAGGTTAATCTGCGGCATGGAAGTAGTCATGCCAATGGAATACATCATACCCAGTTTATGGATAGCAAAAATTACATGCATGTCAGACCGCGAAGCCTTGGAAGAGACACTGGTGCAATTAGAAGAGCTCGAGGAAGAATGGTTTCTGGCGGGGTTCCATTAGTAGGTACAGAAACAACGCGAGAAAGCCTCGCACAATCGCCATATCAAGATGCGCACATTCAAGGTAAATGATTTAGTGTTACTGTATGACAGCAAGTTTGAAAAATTTTCGGGGAAACTCAGAATGCATTGGTTAGGACCATATGTGGTCAAAAAAGTTACAGACGGGGGCACGACCCAACTAGTCAAACTTAATGGAGAACCCTTCCCAGAAAGAGTAAATGGAAGTTGCCTAAAGCTCTACATGGATGGGCTGGCTGTTTGACTAACTGACAAAAGTAATATCTTCGTGACCTGACGAGCCAGACAGAGTTACGGGACTATAAACACAGGTACTAGAAGCCAACATCAAAGTAGAGAATCAAGTCAAATGCAGATGATTCAGAGGAAGAGATGGAGCAGATCCAGACGACAGTAGCATAGGGCATTGCAGACCTTCACGCAGCATAGGCATAGTTGAATGGACGTCATGTAAAGATCGCCACACCAGCCAGGTGACTCGAGGACGAGCCACGATGATTGTGTTGGGGAACTGTTGGGCAGCGGATCCCCCCATAACTAGTTTTTGGGGCTTAAAGCCTGAGTTTGGTCAATGTAATGTAGAGACCTAGCAAAATGCGGGCACAGAGCATTAGAGTCTAGGGTTTTCCACCCTAAAATAATGTAATTTAATATAGAAAGTGTCAGCCTACCCATGGTTTACGGACCATGGGAATGTATAAATAGAGAAAGGCTCTAATTGTAGAAGTTAGCTTTTAGAGTTGATCTGAAGTAATATGGGTTTGTGAATGCGATATTCGCTCTGAGTCTGTAAGTCTGAGTCTTGAGTTGTAGGAATAGGAACAGGCTCTGCAACTGTGTGTGCAGCGGCCTGATAGAGTCCACAACTATGTGCGCAGACCCCTGCAGCTGAGTGTGCAGGGCAGAGTTGGGATTGTAATGGAACATAAGTTTAATAAAAGCTAAGTTGATTCTGAAATATTGTGTATCTATTCGTAGATCTGTATGTTTATGCATCTCCTTACAGTTTATGATTGCACACACTTGTTATGAATTTCGAATGATTGATAAGAATATTGGGCCCACAAAATTAACTTAAGATCTATAATAATAATGCAGTAAGGTTAAAGGATCTAGACTGCACCTCTTTGCACTCTTTACAGAGCTACATGAAGGTCAGACAGCTATGCGGAGTGTTGCAAGTGCGCAGGATCGATTCACGAACTTCCCAAACTTCATCAAGACATCCCTAGGGTGCGAAAACCTGGTTCCAGCACCCTCCCATACTACCTCAGGTGAAACCTCAGTCTGCGCACCGCGGAATTTTGCCAAAAGGGCTTATAGTTTTAGGATTGTTTGGCTAAATCACTTCTGAACCTAGGTCAGGCCCCAACAAGCCAACAACCTCCAAATTGGCCATTGACCTGATCACATTAACAGAAGGTGACCTCTACGACATCGGTGAGATGGTTCGTGATGTCACCAAGGAAGCTCTCTAGGATGTCCTGTCGGAGGAGAAGACTTTGTTGGGGGCCCTAAGGGTGCAACTACAGGAACTACAGATGTGGCCCCCACAGGAAGGAATTGTAGTCACCTATGTCGCAGTAGGCACATCAGCAACAGAATAGATGCTACGTGCAAGGATGGCCAATACCATAGTGCTAATGGAAGGGGTGCTAACAGCAGAGAATGAGATCGACAGAGCCATGGTTGGTAGGATCAAGGGACTTGGCCTTAACTTGGCTGCCCTTCCGCGAGAAACACTATACCAAATGTAGGCTGGAGTAACCATAGAACTCTACTCTAGGGAGGGCCACGCAATACAGGTGCTAAGTGAGCAAAAGGTCAACATCGAACAGCTCAGCCTGCAGCGTGATGAACTGGTGTCACAGAACCAGCAGTTAGTGCAGATAGTTGATGAAGTGTGCCAACGTGTCCTAGAGTTATCCATCACCGCAGACCTGCCAACAGAAGTATGGATCCACTGTTTGGCAAGTGGATTTCGAAACACGTGTGAGGAAATAACGTGAGTACAGTTGGAACTGAATCTCTAGATTTCTGAGCTGCGGCTGAAGGCGCAACCTTCCACTCCCCTAGAAGTTAGAGAGTAGCGCATTAGTGCTGTCCAAACAGGGTTGGAAGAAATTGGATGGGCAGTGTAGGACTATATCGATATGTTGGACCAAGCCTTTGGCGTCCTCACATCCTTGCAGGAGGACTCCAACATACAACGCCTAGAAACAGAGGCGTGCGAACTTCAGGAGTAGTACGATAGTGCCTAGGGAACTACGCATATAGTTTTTCTCACTCAACAGCTCGCAAAGATGCAACAAGCAAGGGCATTGAAAAAGCAAGTGGATGCCGCAAGACAGAAATAGGCACTTCTCAAAGCATGCGTCCAGCCATGGATAGACGAGGCCTTCACCATTACGAAAGATATCAAGGGTAATCTCGCATAGATGCAGGGGCTCTACGCACTAAGGCAAGGAATTGATCCTCATAAAGAAGAAAGAACGCATAAAACAGGTCTAGCAAACCGCAAAACAGTGCGCTGCAGACCTCCGAGCAGCACGAGACTAGTTGGAGGGACTCCGTGGTAAGATCACCGCACCAACTGAGTGACTCGGCGACAAGTCACAATGTTTTTGTTGGGGGATTTTTGGGCATCAGATCCCCCCATAGCATGTTTTGGGGCTCAAAGCCCAAGTTTTGGTCAAATGTATTATAATACTCCACAAATTGTAGGTGCGGAGATCGAAGTATAGCTTGAGTCATAGGGTTTTCCACCCTAAGTTTGGTAATGTAATGTAATTTCATGTTGGCCTACCCATGGTCTGCGGACTATGGGATTGTATAAATAGAGCGAGGCTCTAAGTTGTAAAGATAACGAAGAACAAGAGATGAATACGAATGGTTCGAGCATAGAGTAAGAGTCTAAGTGTATTGGGTTGTAGTAGTAGGAAGAGGCTTTGCAGCTAAGTGCACAGAGGCCTGGTAGAGTCCGCAGCTGAGTGTGCGGACCCCTACAGCTGAGTGCGCAGGGCGAAGTTGAGTTTGTAACCCAAGAAGAAGAGTAATAAAGAAAAGTTTGATTTTAAATATTGTGTATCTAGTTTTGTATGATCTTCTATGCATTTATACTGTTTTGTTTATCGTGTGCACTTATATGAATGCTGGATATATTGTTATTTATCACTAGACTTACACAGATAAGTTAAGTAATCGGATAATAAAAGGTTAATAGTAAGAAACTTGGGTAATAATACGGATCGCGCCCCAAATAGGGTTGCACGAAGGCAACATCATAGGCTGCAAGGGACTAATAGATGCACGTAGCGGCATGTGTGCATGGTCAAACCACAGACCACTAGAGCTCATCAGACATCCCTAGGGTGCAGAAACCTAGTTCTAGCATCCTCCCATACTACTTCGGGTGAGACCTCAATCCGCGCTTTGTGGACTGTTGCCGAAAGGGCCAGTAGTACCAGGATTTATTTGGCTAAATCACCTCTGAACCTGGGCCAGGCCCCTACAAGCCAACACCTAGTAAACAGGAAGGGTGATTTAGTGCAATAGACAACCTAGGGTTCCATCGAGGAGTTTCGAACATTGTCTACAAGTTATACAGGAGAAAGCTATAGGCAGGCATGCAAGTTATACAGGAGGGCCAAGAGGAGCTACAGGAGGATTTGGGAGGAGAAAAAGCAATCACAGTGGCTTGATATTGTCTCAAAACCTTCATGCACACCCATAATTTCTCTAACAAGAAGTAAGTGACACCCTCCTTCCTCATTTCTACATCTAATTTCATGAGAAGTCTGCTTGAAGCCAAGAGCCTATAACAATCAATTGATTAGTAAGTGATCTTCTTGAAGTTTGTTGTGGTCAAAAGAAGAGAAAATAGTTTGGTTTATATCAATTCAAGCACCCTTCTTCTTTACTCTACCAAGAACTTTACCAATATTTCACCACTGAGTTTGTTTGATTTTTTTTAAATTCCACACCTACATAGCATCAAGGAGTAATAAAGGAGAAATGGGGAGAGGATTTAATAAAAGGTAACCCTTAGACACCAGGAGAATTCATCAACACCCTCCTGTAGTTGACATATTTATAAGGCACCAGTAGTTAGGTTTCTTTGAGTTGCTAAAGGGGTATTATGATGATCTTTCCCTTGAATTTTCCACGGAATTACACTCTCAAGAGGAAGACAATGGAACAACTATTATCAAAGGGTTTTCCATATCTTACTCCTAAAACCACAAGAAAATTGACCACCTTGCCTTTAGGAATTAGGTGGAGCAAAGAAGACAAACAAGTAAGGGTCATAGTTAGGAAAAACTTCTTCCTTTCAAAAAATAAGTTTGTAGAAGAAAAGAAAGGAGTGAGAAGAGAAAGTTTAACTTACCCTTGGGATGAGGTAGCTTACCATATCCTCAAGTACATATCTTGTGAAGGAATATTGAGTGTGATTTATGCCTACCACTTCAAGCTGCTCTAGGAGCTGAGATTCAAGGAAAAATTACTTCTTCATCAAATAATTAGTGTCCCCCATTTCCTCCTATAGTCAATCATGGAGATGATTCAAAATGTAAGGAAAATAAAGAACCACCATTTAGCTCAAAATGGCATCATTAATTTGATAGTAATGGATTCTTTGAACCGCTTAAGGATCCCTGTCACATGGAAAAAATTTGTAGACATGGATAGGGAGACTTTCATAGAAGCTTAAGCCCTCACATCAGGAGAGACTCCAGCCTCTAGTATTGGAGGAAGAGAAGGAAAAACTGAGGAAGAATAAGGAGGAAATACAGAGGAGGAAGAGGAAACAAGAACATAAGAGGAAGAAAGAAAAACAGATGAAAAAGAGGCAGGCAAAGATAGAGGAAGGAGAATTGGAGATGGAAGGAGAAGAGGGGGAGAAGAAAGACTAATCCCTGAGGAGACTTCTCAACCCCAAGGAGAAGAATATATTGAACATGAAGTAACTACAACATTAGCTACATTGGTCACTCCTGTCAATCCCAGGAGGAAGAAATCAAGACCAAGTCAAATGTATTTCAAAACTAGGAAGAGCACTAGAATTAAATAAGGAAAACCAAAAACTCCTACAAAGGTTTCTACAATTATTGATGAGTCACTAGGAAAAAATGAAGAAATAGGACACAGTGAAGGAAATATTGAGGATGTCACTCCTCCTAAAACCAAAACCAAGCCACCTATAGCACCTGTGAGTAGGCCTACCACTAGGCCATTCACCTTCAAGAAGCTAAGGATACAATCTACCTTTGAGAAAGAAGAAAAAGAGAAGCTACAGGAGGATTAGGGTTTGCTATAGGAGAGACAGTGTTTTCTACATGAGGGACAGAGTCTGCGACATACATAATAGGGGAAGCTATAGGAGCACAAAAAAGAGTTACAAAAGCAAGCTACCACCTCAAATATAGTTTCAAAGGACCTACGAGATATCCAAGAGCCTAACAAAAAACCTAGCTTGGGGTCGTTATACAAATTTATTGAAGGAGGAAGGATTATCCCTAAAAAATTTTCAATCCCACTCTTGTATGAGCTAGAGATAGAGAGAGGCAGAACCCACAGGTGGATGCAAATTGCTAAATATAAGAATGTGGAGGATGTAGGCCTCATGGAAGATAAGGTCATTGAAATGGGAAAAGAGTTAAGTGATTTGAGAATAAGGGAGTCTATGATGAAGGAGAAACTATAGGCAGAAAACACTAGGTTGAGAGAGAGGCTGTAGGAGAAAGAAACACAACTTGCCACCATGGAAAGTCTCTTTATGGAAGCTCTACAATGCAGGAAACCATTAAAGTCTTATGCTCTCTTTCTCAAATAATAGTGGATGTAGTTCCAAATCAAAACTCTGGCATAATATGGATCTCTGCCTTTTCAAAACTACATGCACTTTATTGAGTTTTGCAACCAAACTAACATGGAAGACAGGGAAAAATTTGTTGAATTTTATATGAACAATCTCACTTTGAAAAATCTAAATTTTTGGGATCCCAATTGAATATTGAGAGACATGAAACTGATGGATTTAGAATCCTCGATGACTGATGAGGAGACAAGATCCAAGGAGGTGAAAAAGGTAATGGCAAAAGAGGAGAAGGAACCATTGTATTTTAGACCAGAGCTAGTGATCCCTAAGGCTATCTTTAGAAATCATAGCCTCATCTCCAATGATGTTGCTTTAGCACCCAAGTACATTGCTACCTAGGAGAAAGCCATCCTACACTTTGAAGACACATTTAGAATATTGGGAACAAAAATTCTGCAAGCTTTCCAGAGGAGATGGCATGCCTTACCCCATAGCCTACATATTAGAGAATATCACTCTCCTCAAAAGTCTAAGGAATGTCTTGGAGAGAACATCATTGTACACGAGGATCAGGCAGAGGATGAAAATCAGGTGGGTAGGACTCAAACTCAGTCCACCCTTGCTGCTAGGCTTATAAGAAGGAAGAGATGAAGCAGAAGGAGTGGACATAGGTAGAGAGGAATGCAGGTTTTTACCCACAAGAGAGCACACCATTCGAGGAGCCTTGGGATGTCAGGAAAGCCACCAGGGCCATGAAATAAATTCACATGGATAACTAAGTTGCTCAGATGATGAGAAACAACTTTAGCAGGAGGTGATGATGAGTCCCATTAATAGGTATATTTTTAAGATCATTATGCCATCCTCCAGCCTTAAAACTATCTTTCTCTCACCTTAATTCACATTTTTTGTTATATTATGCTTTGTAAGAGGAGTAAAAGGTGTTTGCCATAGTATGTGGCCTAATGTGTTTTAATTGCAGGAAAAATAAGCATTTTTTAGGCTATTACTATGCAGGGGCTTGATGGTGACAAATAGGATAGAATCTACGTGGGTTTATCCACCTCCTGAACTCCCTAAACTCGGCTTGGGATGAAAATATCCTCTCTCACCAGTTTGAATTCATTGGCTGTTGAGTGACTCCTAATCCAAGTGAAGCTTAAGAGAGACAAGATCTGCCATTTTTAAGATCAAGGAGGGAACCACTCCTACTTTTAAGGGAGCTTCTTCAGCTTCCCTTTTCTATAAATAAAAAAGAAGAAGAGCTCATTAGGATTCAAAGTTTTTATTTAGCTATGTGTAGCTATCGAGCCTCAAGCTTGACATTGTTACTTTAAACTTTTATGTTATGTACGAGACCTGCACTTTTTGATAATGAGAAATTGGATTTTAAGATGCATCTGAGTTAGTTTCATAGGGTTGAGACCTTAGTTTCATAGGGCTAAGACCCTTGGGTTTGGGCCCAACCCAGAGGTTTTGTTCCATCTTTTTGTACTTATGTTTCTTCTTGATTCCAAGTAGTTCATAGTTTCTTGCATTTCAATATAGATTAATCTATAAAAACCTATGGTTGCAACCTCTACATC
The DNA here is from genome assembly GCA_031772625.1 of Pinus tabuliformis. Taxonomy (NCBI): domain Eukaryota; kingdom Viridiplantae; phylum Streptophyta; class Pinopsida; order Pinales; family Pinaceae; genus Pinus; species Pinus tabuliformis. The sequence continues at coordinate 190,730,839 of CM062804.1, forward strand.
ACCTCACTTATGGGAGAAGGAGTGGAAGGATTCACAACCACAATCCAAAAATATTGTGTTTAGGATTTATTGGAAGTAGATTGGTGTTAGTTGTCATATTTTACGTTTTCTTTATTTAGCTTAAAAGTTGGTTTAGTGACTAGATCAACATTATAGCATAAACTAGATGTGATTTAAATTCAACACGCCTTTTCCATCATAAGTTATCTCATTTTGTTAATGATAAATGGATGCATGCATGTGATTGATTGAAGGGCTATGTTTATCTATAGGGAAAGGCACCTTTACCAGTTCCATCTTGAGCTCCTTCATCTTCTCTTTCCTGACCTTCAAATCCTGTCCCAAAATTCGGTTTCTTAAGTCTTTTTCCTAGTATACTGAGAGCATTCAGCCTAGTGCAAGACATGCCTAGGAGAGGTCCTAAGCTTGGTTAGGGCATCAAACCACCCTCCCTCCATTTTCTTCAACTTCCATCCACCTCTCCATACCCTCAAGACATCATTTTCACCTTCAAAATCCACTCAGATGCCCTCCTGTAGCATTACATGCCTCTTGTAGCAAAACTGTAGCACTACTTTCCTTCATCATTTTTTATCCCCATTGCAACTTTGACTTATTATAGATGAATAATGACCCACAACTATGATTTTATGATTAGGGGAAGCTCCTAAGCCACTCAAACCATTCCATTTCTTCACTGGAAAAACATAGTAGAGTTAGTTTTTTTATCACAAGTATGATGCATGTAGGTTCCTGATTTACAAGAAAGTGTGAACTAGGTAGATAGTACATGCAATTCTGATTGGTAGTTTTATGATTTATGCAAGACAAAATAATTTCCATTGTGCAAGTATATTTGATAGTTGATGGATTTTGCAAGATAAAATAGTTTTCTTTCTGTAAGTAGATTAGCCTTTGTCCTTTCATGAATTGATTAGTTAGCATTTAGAAGTTGATTCAATGGCATTTCCACTTTCATAGCTAGAAGTAGTTTCCAATTATACCTTTATCAACAATATTTCATTCTAATTCAGTAGGAGGAATGGTATCTGAGAACTTTTGAGGGTGGCATGAGTGGAATGTATCTGCTATTCATATAGCACTATCACCTTGAAGTTTGTACAAACCCCAGGTTGATAATTTGAATTGAGGATCCCTTGGGAATTTCAACATTCTTGGTGAAATACTAGGGCTTACCACTAGTATTGGTTAAATGTATGCATATAGGATGAGGAACAAGCGCTAGTTGATCTACTTAGATTAGGAATCCAATCCCTAGTCTCCCTTTCCCCATTCCCTTCAAGTATAAATCTTCTACTATGCCTCACATAGTCTTCCACTTTAGAAATGACCCTACGTACCACTTCAGGGTTGAAGTTTCTACATCTATCCACTTTGGAACAAACAAATGATTATGCATGAGTTTGATCCATGGGAGGAGATGTGTTAGGGGAAGGGGGGACCCAGGTGACCTCTTCTCCTAGTGTGATGAGGGTTTGAAGGGTGACATCTCTCCATCTCATCATACTCAAATTAAACAACAAACTAGGGTAGGAAATGTGTGTGGGCCAATGGATACTAAATCACACAGAGTTGGAAAACACCAATGAAGAGTGGGATGGGGAGATAATTTCCTATAGAGGGAAAACACTAGATTAAACCATCATATAATACAAATTCCAAGAGTGAGTCCTCAAGAAAATAAGAAAGGATAAAATCCCAAGATAAAGGCCGAGTTACAAAATATTTAACATCTAAATTCAAGGGCCAACTCTGGTTCATAGATAATGAAAACATACTAAAATTAATAGGCCTAGAGTGGGAAAATAAAACCATAGTACTACATAGCCAAAATTTACTACTAACATTGATATCAACATAATTAAAACTATATGGACATTCAGAGTGAATAAAAGAGATATTGCAAACTTGCAATTCCTTCTTTGTTGTTGTACTTCTTTGGTCACAACAAATCCAAAAATTACTAGCTTCGAACTTAGGATGAGTACCAACCCTACACGCAAAGAAAATTTCAGTCCCAAGCATATATTTTTTCTCCATTTTTCTTAGATTTCCAATTATAGGAATAGTAAGTTCACAAACAATAGAAACTTCCAACAATTTTTGCACAAGGAGAGGTCCCCAAACTAGTATATAAGATACTAGGCGATCTGCCTTTCCATGCTTCCCCCAACTAATCTCATCATACACCATATTCTAGCCTAATTGATAGATAATTTTCTTTCATCTACACCTTTGGTCTGAGCTTAGGATGGGTTGTCCTTCCCTAGAGTCCCACACATCTAGAACCCTCTCTACTATCCATTCCCATGCTCCTTCCAAATACTGCTCTGATTTTCCTCATAAAACCTCCCATTCATGACACCATTTGGTACTAGCTATGCCCCAGATCGTTAATTGAATCTCATTCATGTCACCCAGTGGATTCTGCCTATAACAACCCTGGTGAAAATTGCATGTAATAATAGTTAATAAAGGCAAAATAAGACCATAGTTAAGGGACACGTATTCCAAGCTAAATGTTGGGAAAAGATATCCTAGTGGGCATCACTGGATGTGTTTATGGCTAAAGGGAATTGGAAAAGGCAAAGGAAAAGGCATTAAAATGAAAAAAGGGGCATTTTGGCATATTTATTTATGAAAATAAAGGAAATTAGGAGAAAAGTAAGGTGAAAGGTCACATGTTGCATGTGAGGAGGAAAATGAAGGAAAATAATGGAAAATGAAGAAAATAGAGGCCTCAGTAATAAAAAGGCTTCTAAGGATCAGTTGGTAACCTTTTTTCAGTTCAATTTTGGAGCTCTCTCACTATTCTCTCTCTCTCTCACTCTTGGCCACTTAGAGTTTTCTTGGAGCACTCTAGCTTTGGATCAAGGAAGGAAAAGAAAGAAAAGGGAAAGGAAGGAAAGAATAGATAAAGCAAGGAAGAGAAGGATCAAGCATATTCAACAAGAATACTTGTAGGTAACATATTTCATGTGTGATTTCCTAGATGGTTTTGACATGCATGGCTTTTCATTTCGGTGTATGGTTCTCTTGTTGTTAGTGGCATGGTTTTGTCGGGTTATGACACTGGTTTTCAACCTAGATTTTCCTTTTCCGGATGCGATGTTGTGTTGGTATGTTTATCTCGGTTTTGAGCTATGGGCTTACTGGATGGATTTCATAATTCAAGGTGGAGGTTGTCTCAAGGTTCATTCCCAAGGGCCTAGGAATCCCTTGACCAGTTTTGGTGGGATACACGGTAAAGCATGAGGGAGGATTATCAGTTTAGGGCCTAGTGATATAGGTTTGGATTGCGTTGAAGCCTAAGAGACTAGTCTCAGTATAAGACCTATTGGTCCGAGATTTGATTGCGATAGAGCCTGAGAGACAAGAAGATGGAAAATTCCTCAAGGACAGTGATGGATTCCGGATGGAATTCTAAGCTCAGTTCAGTTTTGTGATCTGAGCACTGGTTTTGGTATGATCACGATTTGGTGAGGGTGGATGTGGTTTAACCTCTGGATTCCCTTGGTTGTTTTTGGATTGGTTTATCCATAAGATCCCACATTCATGATTGGAATATGGGATAGGGGTGAGTGGCTAAAATAAATATTTGGTTTAGCCATGTCTACGGTCGGGTGTTACGTAGAAGTCTCGAACCTGGTCAGATTTTCCTATGATTACTGAAAGCTAAGTTCTCTTGCTTTTTTACTTGTTTATATGTGGATTTAATGGTTGTTATATCTCTATTATTTCCATGGTTTTATACTGGTTATAAGCATGTTTAATTGAGTAGTTCATGTCATGGTTATTTCATGTATTTACTTGTAATTGTTAAAATGATGGATGCAAGACCTAATTTATGTCATAACATTTCAAAGGATAAATTGGTGATCCTTCTTATCATATTTTAAAGGAGTTTCATTCATTCATGCTCTATCTTGTATCCTAGACCTATAGGTTACATTGATGCCAAGTCTTTGACATAATGTCAATCCCGATTGGGGATAGTCAGGCCTAGTCCTGAAGTTGAATTGTGGTTTATTAGTATTTTCATCATGTTCTTATGGATTCTGGAAGTTACAACAAGTTTTGGGCAGTGGCCAAAATCATGGGCTATAAAAGTGCCTTAAATTTCACGAACATTGGCACAACTCTACTAGGAAAAGTCCCTAGACGCAGGCATGCAAACCTATGAGAGCATCCAGAGGTCCCTAGACATTGGCATGCCCATAACACGAGAGCGTTGAGAGTTCTAAAAGGTCAGTGGTACCCAGGGGCAGGATGCCTTATTGTCTAGGATGTCTCGTGGGGGTGTTGTTATTGATGTAGAAGGTATGGTTGATGTGTTTCCATCGATTCCATTTCCTTAAGGTCACCAAGGAAGTTGAATCATATCATAGTAGCCTCTTGTCACATGTTTAACATGGTTGGTTGGTTACTTGGGTAGATGTGGGAGGAGGGAGGTTACAGATTGGTATAAGAGTGTGGTTGTGCTCTCCTTGGGTGAATGTGTTTGTCATGCATTCATGTTAGTTACATGTGTGTTATTCATTCTTGTGTTCTATATGCTTGTTGCATATGCATGATGTCAATCATGGTTGTAGTGATGTTTCCATGTGAATGAGGATGTTTTTGTTATGAAGCATGTTTTCATGAGTGTATGTATGGTTACATGTTGTTTGTACTTGCGTATTGTCAGTGTACATTGGTATGGTTGTGTTGTCATGCATGAGGTCATGGTATGTGTAGTTGATATGTTCATGCATTGATGAACAAACTCTACGTAGACTAATGGTTACATGGTTATATGCTTATGTATCATATGTCTATATGTTGTTATGATTATGTTATACATGTATCATGCTGATTTCATGATCTTGCAAATGAGACATCCTCCCCAAACTATGCTAAGGTACGCTGGTTTATTGTGATTTGGTTTAGCTGACATAGTATGCCTTACAGGAAAGAGATCAAAATGGCTAGCAAGATGGTAGACAACAAAGACTCTCCCTATGAATTAGATGAGTAGCTTGGGGTTTGGCACTCTTCTGGTTTAGAAGATACATTGAGAATATTGAAGGAAGAAATAAGTAGTTGTAAGGTGAACAATGAAAAAATCATGCAGGCACAAGAGAAACAAGTAGAAGTTAATGCAATACTACTTTAGAGTTTGTCAGAATTGTAGCGATAGGGACCACTTCATATCAGCCATGAGCAGGAGGAAAAAATTGATGGGGCATATGGAAGCAAATATTACAGTGGTCACAGGTTGGATACCGATGACACAATCAAAGACAACACATTGTTGGACACTCCGAATAGGAGAGGTGATGGACACAGGTACTATTCTGGTTTTGATAGGCATCATGATCGTCATCGTTATCATCCTTACAGGAGGAGTGATAGGGGATACTTTCCAGATGATTTTATGAAATCAAAGCCATCTACCTTTGATGGAGAGATGAAGAAATCATAGGATGCAGAGGCATTTTTTCTTGGTATGAGGAAGTTCTCCATATTGCATGATTATTCAGAAAACATGAAAGAAAATAGCCACTTTCAATCTCAAAGGTAAAGCAGATATTTGGTGGGAAGATGTGAAGAATGTTAAAGGCATACATGAGGATTATTTGACTTGGCATGAGTTTGAGAGAATCTTGAAGAAGAAGTATTTTCCAGGGAGATACTTTGATGATAGAGCTAAGGAGTTTTATGAGCTGTGAATGGGTTCCATCACAGATGGTGAGTATACCAATAGGTTCTTGGAGTTGTTGAGATATATTCCTTACCTCAACGAGGAGAAGGCTATGGTTAAGAGATTCATCAATGGACTTCTAGTAGCATATAGAGACCGGATTGAGTTCGATCAACCTAGATCATTGGAGGATGCCATCTGAAAGTTGAAACATTTTTATGAGTAGTTGAAGCGCAAAGTTGAGCCTAAGAGTGACTTGAAAGGAAATGATAAATATAAAGGAAAATGGCCACCAAAGCGAGGAATACCTCAAGATGCAAGTGAGAAAGAAAATGTAGTCCCTTACAAGAAGTTAAATACAAATGAGCGAGGACATGGAGAGAAACAGACTAGAGGCGGTGTAAGAGAACCATTGCAATATTGGATATGTGGTAAGGATCATCGTAAGAGGGATTGTCTGTAGTATCAGAGTGGTGGTAGACCCCAAATATATAGCTCTCAGGAGGCATATACAATTGGTGATGTTGGTTATAGAATTCCTCGGATCTATGCAGTTGTGGACAATAGGCAAGTGGATCATCAGGCATCTATCATTGAGATGGATGGTAAGCTTTGTGATCAAGTTGTTTCTATTTTGGTTGATCCTAGATCTAACTATAGTTATATTAATCCTAACCTAGTGGATAATTGTGGTTTGAGAAATGAAGTGCATGCGGAATCTTGGTTGGTACATTTGCTAAAGGTACAAAGAAGAGAGTTCACCATTGGGTGAGATCTTGTGCATTTGAGTTAAATGGTATGCCTACAACAAAACATTTGAATGTACTACCATTGGGATCATATATTCTGCTTTTGGGTATGGATTGGCTCTCCCTTCACAAGACCGAAGTGAATTTCTTCGACAAGGCCATTGAGTGTGTGGATGATAGTGGGGAAAAGAGAAATTTTTAGGGAAATAAGAAGCCTACATGAGTGAGGATGGTTACCGCTATGCAGGCCAAGCATAGTTGAAAAAAAGGTTGTGTGATGTTTGTAGTGCATATATCTAGTGACAAGGGAAAAGCTGTTGAGGATGGATAAATATTCAAGAGGTACCCTATATTGCAGTATTATCAGGATGTGTTTCCAACAGAGATTCTAGAGTTACCTCCTCACAGGGAAGTGGATATCTCTATTGAGTTGGTGTTAGGGGCAACACCAACATCGAAGGAACCTTACATGATGAACACTCCAAATCTAGTAGAGTTGAAATTGCAGTTAAAGGAGATGCTTGAAAATGGATACATTAGGCCAAGTGTATCACCTTGGGGTGCACAGTGTTTTCCGTAAAGATGAAAGATGGTACTCTCAGATTGTGCATTGATTACAGGCAGTTGAACAAGGTAACGATCAATAACATGTATTCGTTGTTGAGGATTTATGACTTGTTCGATCAGTTGAAGGGAGTAGTAGTGTTCTCTAAGATCGACTTGAGATCAGGATACCATAAGGTATGCATCAAGGAAGAGGATATCTTCAAGGCTGCGTTGAGGACCAAGTATGGGCATTATGAGTTTGTTGTAGCCATTTGGTTTGACTAATGCTCCAACTACATTTATGTGTTTGATGAATAATGTGTTGCATCCTTATCTAGTATGTTAGAAAATTATATATTACAAAGCAATGAAACACATAAAATATTGTAGAAATATAAACACAAAAAATGCATAAAACAAGAGAGACACATATATACGTGGTTCACCCAATTTGGGCTACGTCCACATAGAAACAGTCAGTCCTTCCTTTTATATTATTCAACAAACCGAAGAGATAAAACCTACAACATATCCACTTTAATTCCCTTGTCGCTATCACACAATCTCCTCTCTCTTTCTTGCTCAAAATATATATCTACATAGCCACAATACAACTCCCTCATATATAGAGAGGGGTTTCCTTCTAGGGAAAAAAACTCTAAATTTAACATAACTTCAATCGTCAGATTTGCGCCTAATGAACAACCCAGATTGACTACAAAATTACAACATTTTACAAGGCAATTTTACATCTATTTTTAGCTTCGGGTGGTATGGGCTTTGGTGAAAATTCCATGCCCCACTTTTTAATCACCCTCTATGGGGGGTCATATATTTTCTGATGATTTCTTCACACATCATTTTGATAAATCTTGCTTCAACTTGTGACCATTCCTAATCCAACACTTCATTTTTATAATTTAAGCCTTCATTAACTAGTTTTTTAGCTAGCGTATTTCCTTTTCTCAATATATGTGATATGACCAAAGCTGGGATTGTGGTTACGAGATCTCTAATTCTATTCAATCCTACTGTTAATCTCCAAATATATGAAATTTTTGTTGGAATAGAACCATTTTGATTTTTTTTAACATTCATCAGATATATCTATATATATATATATGTGTGTGTGTGTGTTTTAAAAGAGACAAGTAGGATTTATATTTAAAAAAATGGATTATGGGCCAGAACCCTTACGTAGTATTGTTGATTTCAAACTATGGAAATATTGATTATACCATATAAAATAATGCTAGCACTATGGATACATTTCTTCCCTAGGATAAAGATGTATCTAGCTATAACTCTGCAAAGACCCCTAAAACCAAGAAATATTTACATTGCAACATAAAAAAATAGGATAACTTGACAATAAACAAAATGATATGAACAAAGCGAATCCTTTAGCAGAGGCCATTTCCAGAGTGCCATTCCTTCACTAACGACGAGGCTTCCTTTTATTGAATTAAGGCTTCTGTGATCCATATCAGGTTTATGAACATGTTTTTCAGCGATAATCACATCAAAATCCATTTGTCAACGCGTTTCAAACCAGCAAGTGTGGTTCATCGTCAGGTTAAGTTGAAGAAACAGATCATGGCAACAAGTTAAATAAAGAGACTAGTCATTCAAATGGCTAGAAAGAAACATCTACTTTTGACCAAATGAAACTACTACAATGGACTGGACCTCAGCTACAACCGATTAGACCAATAACTAGGGGAAAGATATTAAATAATTAATTAATTGTTAGAATTAGTCATTTTATTTAAAACTAAATAACTATCCTAAATGGTTGTTAAGGGACCCCATGAATACTACAAAAAAACCTTAAATTATTATAAGAATGAAAGTTTATTAATTAGATAATCAATTAATTAGTAAATTAGTTAATCAGTTTGTTAAATAAGTTTATCTATTTATATATGTCAAAATATCAAATCCAATTATTAATTTATTAATTTAAAATAAATTAAAAATTTTAATTTTCCAATATTTATTAAATATATTCATTTTACTTGAATATAAGTTCTAAATAAGGTAAATTAGGGTTAAATATAAATGACTACTAATTGGGTTTAAATATTAAAGTCTAAAAAAATAAAAATAAAAAATAAACAATAAATAAAAATATCCCAAAAAGACTGTAACTAATTAAAAATTCCATGAAAGCAAGATTATATATATATATATATATATATATATATATATATATATATATATATATATATATATATATATATTACATTAAGCTAAATAATCCTCTTAATAAATTAAAAACATAAACCTAAAAAGAATTTTTTTTTTTTTTTTTTATAAAAAATAAAAATTAAATAAAAATTAAATAATCCTCTTAATAAATTAAAAACGTAAACCTAAAAAGAATATTATTATAGTAACAAATAGAAATTATTAATAATAAATAAATAAAAAGAAAAAACCACTAGAAGACAAGGGAATAAAACCAGATAAGAGGGTAGATGAGCAGAAGGGGGAGGAGGAGAGGCAGGGGGGGGGGGCTAAGGGGAAAGAGCAGGGATCCAACAATTACTGATCTTCTAGCTATCATCCCTATTGAGATTGCTTAGCCTTCTTTCAATTTCTATGGATTCCCTAAACTTACAGTGATGGAAAGGAGAAATATTGGCAATAACCTGGGTCTCCTCAATACAAATATGATGCTTGGACTTCTTCGCGTGTTCATCCAAGGTTGAAGAGTTGGTCCTCCCATGTGTTATGTTGGCTGCATGCTCATGAATCCTCTAATTGATAGAGTACCCAGTTTCACCAACATAGGGGGTCCCACAAGAACAAGGAATAACATAAACACCTTTCATGTCCTTGGGGTCAATAGGGTCCTTTACAGATCTAAGGGATTTACAAATAGTGTTAAGGGGTCTAAAGGTAGAGGGAACATTATGCTTCCTAAGAAGCCTTGCGATCTTGTCAGTGGTCCCCTGGATGAAAGGGAGATGCACCCCTGAGATTCGGTCTTTAGGTTCTTTCTTAGACTTGGGACCTCTGCTAGCTTGAAGGAAAGCTTTCAAACCTTGGTGCCTACTATATCCATTATTAACAAAAACATCAAGGAGGTGGGCTTTCTCCTTCTCAAGGTTCTTTTCATCAGATATTCTCAATGCTCGAGTGGCAAGCATGTTGAGAACACCCAACTTTTGAGCAGGGAAATGATGAGAGCTGGCATGAAGATACTGCTCAGTATGAGTTTTTTTTCGAAACACCTAGTGGGAGAAAGAACCGTCATCCTTTTTTGAAATAAGAACATCAAGGAAAGGAAGGCAACCATCAACTTCTTGTTCCATAGTAAACTTTATGGAGGAAGATTGATCGTTGAGATGCTGAAAAAACTGATCTAACTCTTCTTGGCCATGAGACTAGATGACACAAGTGTCATCCAAAAACCTTTTCCAAAGCTTAGGCAGGAGCCGGGCTGAGGCCAAAGCCCTGGATTCAAAGTCTTCCATAAAAATACTAGCAACAATTAGGGATAGAGGGGAGCCCATGGCAACCCCACAGGTCTGCTCATAGAATTCTCGTTTGAAGTAGAAGAAAGTGGAATTAAGACAAATCTCTATTAGATGAGCAGTATCCGGATTAGTGAGGTGATTGATGACCTCTATATATTCCTTAATAGAGATGCAAGTGTAAAGGGAGACTACATCAAAACTAACAAGCATATCCTCAGGGTCAAACTTTATGCCCTTTAACTCATCAACCAACACAGAAGAGTCTTTGACAAAAGACTTAGTAAGGCCAACAAGGGGTTTAAGCTTCAAGGAAAGGAATTTGGCTAGGAGGTAGGTTGTCCCTCCTATGGTGTTGACGATAGGTCTAAGGGGGGCCCTTCCTTGTGGATCTTTGGAAGACCATAGATCCTTGGAGTGATGGGGCTACTCTCAATAAGCTTATGGCAAAGGGTGCCCACAGTGCTACTAGACTTAATAGCTAAAGAAATTGTTCTAGAGATCCTTTTTAGGGGATTCTTATTAAGATTTTTGTAGCTACCACTATTACACAAATGATCCAACATCTTCCTGCGATAATCCTCTTTGTCAAGGATAACAGTAGCCCCACCCTTGTCAGCTTTAAGAAAGACAATGTCATGGTTAAGGTTCAAGGATCTAAGGGCATCAAATTCATCCTTGTTAATATTTTTCCTAGGGGGATTTGCCTTCCTGAGGATCACAACACAGTGTTGCCATATAGTGTCTTTAATATTATCAGGGAAAGCCCTAATCCCAAACTCCACATCACACATAATGTCTTCCACAACAATTTTCCTAGGAGCAAGGGAAAAATTTAATCCCTTACTAAGGAGACTATAAACAGAAGGGGGAAAGGAAAAACTAGAAAGATTGACTACCTTATTCCGATGAGAAAGATTATCATTATTACTATTACTATTACCTGATCTGGAATTTATCCAGGATAAAGAATTAAAGGTATTATAGACTCATGTACATGGATGTGCCTATGTTACTTATGCAACGGATCAATAAAATTTCTAGAATACATAGACACTGAGGAAATCAGAGAAAACATAACAGTCAAACATGTAAACAAAACAAGTTTAATAAGGAGTTCACCCAACGCTCCTGCGCTACGTCTCCTGGTCTAGCCTTTCAGTGGTGGCCTCTCTATTATGTTTTCAAGCAGAGTTTTTACAACAGTGAGCTTGATTAGAGACTCACTAAACAGAATGAAGTCAGTAGGAATGGAGTGCACAGACTCTCCTTACTGAAACTCGACCTCTAAGGGTCACAGTGGTATGACAGACCTATGCCGACGATTTTGCTTGAACCTCTCAAGCCTTCAATGGAGTACATAGACTCTCTGACTCTCTCTGGCTCTGTCTGGCTCGATGCTGCCTTCAAGTCAGCTCGGCTTCTACTCTCTGTTCTCTGCTATTAGCTTCTTGCATCTCTGTTACTTTTGCCTGTTCTCTGCTTCTGTCAGTTCATGGTTTTAAAGCTAGTATGTTCTTTGACTGCTCGTTTCCACTTCTTGACCTTCTGGTTTCCTTTCCTCTATCCGTTCGAATTCCTCTGCTTTGCGTCATCATCACTGGGTAATGCCTCGAAGGGAGGTGGCCACCTATTTGCTAACAAATTGGGTATCAGATTCCCTGAATCATACTCAAATGGTTGTTAAATCTATTTTCTTCAAGATCACTGGCGAACACGAATCATTTTCCAACTCATCATCCACGTCAGACTTCAAATCCTCTATAATCTTGCTTTTTGACTTGTCAATTCCGGTCAGTCATCTGGACGTATCTTTGCTGTCGATTTGGACCCCCCAGATCTTACAGTCGTCCTTCATATCGGGCGGACAAGTCGCACGACGTTTACCCATCTGATGCGGGTAGTTTTCTCTCTCATCTGCCAAACGCATGTCACTCGATGTGTGGCATCGGGCGGGACTCAGTCAAAACTGCTTATCACCTCGAAGCCTTTCAATATCCTACCGGTTTTCGGGAATCCCATGCTACGGAACCGAAACAGTTAATTTTTTGAATTTTATAGTGATTTCAGGTCTGGGTGCTTCAGGGATTTCCTTCACTGAGGGGGACACCTTGCGATACGCGATTAGCACTTAGACTCCACCTTGGTTCCCCGAATTAGCCTCCGGTTTTCCCAGTTTTGTGCCATTGCGCTTTACCATGGGCCAACGGTCTGCGCGCTCAACTGAGGGTCCTCATTGCTCCACTCTGGCCACAACTGCAATTGTCATGAGGATTCCTTCTGATAGCTTCGATCTTTTCTAGGACTTGAATCTTTTAGCATAATTTGAAACAATCATGAAAACTTAGAGAGTTTTTAGGATCCAATTCGGATCATGACCTTCCCACTGAAAAAGATTTTGGACCACCAAAATTTGGTTTTCTTTCAAGCACCAATCAAGTGAGGGTATTGCTTCCTCACTTGCTCAATTTCTATCCATTTCGCACTACTTGGCTTTGAACCTTTGAGTTTGATCCTGAGGTACTCAACATACCCTCTGCGTGTAGTTCTTACTGTCCTGTCTAGAACTGTATCTTCCTGCAACTCATTAAGATATTCAGGTAACAGATCATCAATAGAAGGCAACTGACTCCACTCTTTGGGATCTTCAATTAATGAAGGTTCAAATAGTCTCAAGCTGTCTGCATTAACAATTGAGTAGATGTGCATGAAAGCTGGTAGATCAAGGCGAAAATCATTCTCACCAATTTTCTGAAGTATCTTGAAAGGTCCATACCTTATTGGCTTCAACTTCTTTCCTTCTCCTTGCATCCTGTCTTTGCTGATATACAGCCAGACTTGGTCACCAACTTGGAAACTATGCTCCATTTGATGCTTGTCATGCCTTGCCTTGTACTTGGCTTGGCTCTTTTCTGGCTGTTCCTGTACTGCCTGGTGAATCTCTTGGATTTTTTCAATGAACTTGGTTGCCTTGTCCACATCACTGTGTCCATCAATTGCTATGTATTTACCAAAGACAAAATCCAAGGGAGACCTTGGTGTGAAACCAAACAGGTCTCAAAAGGAGATCTCTATGTTGAAGAATGTTTAGCTTGATTGTAAGCATGCTGCACATAACATAAATGTTCATCCCAAAGTTTGGGATGCTTGCTACAATAGCCTCTGGGCAACTGGATCACTGTCCTATTGACCACTTTTGTTTGGCCATCTGTTTGCGAGTGAAAAGTTGTGCTCTTCTTCAGCCTGGTGTCCATCAATTACCACAAACTTGACCAAAATTTCCCAACAAATTGGGTATCTCGATCAGATTTTATGGAAGTGGGTAATCCAAAATGAGCCCATACATGCTCAAAGAACAACTTTGCATTTTGTTCAGTTGTAATCTATTTGTTACAAGGTATTAAAATACACATTTTGCTGAACCTATCCACAACAACATATAAATAGTCATGACCTTTCCTAGATTTAGGTGGTCCTCCAATAATGTCCATGGAAACACTTTCCCAAGGATGAGAAGGAACTGGTAGCGGAGTGTACAAGCCTAGTTTTCTATTGCCGGGCTTGCTTTTAGCACACATGGTACACCCTCTTACATATCTAGAAACTGTCTCATTCATTTTTGGCCAATAACAAAATCTTTGCAGATGTGCAACCGTTTTACTTACACCAAAGTGACCTGATATTAGAGAAGTGTGTGCTTCTCGAATTATCTTTACCCTTTCAGTTTGTGGAATGCATAGCTTCCCAAAATGATATAAGAGTTGGTCCTTAATTTGATAATCCAATTCTTCTACTGGTTTGCCTTGACTTAAATTTGCATATGCATCTTTAAAATCTATATCTTGAGCATATTTTTCAATGTAGCTCTCATGCAATACTGAATTATGCTTAAGTATAGTAGATGCACTTATAATTGGTCTAGATAACATATCTGCAACTTTATTGTGTATGCCCTTTTTATATCTGATGACTAAATGAAACTGTTGTAGAAAATCCATCCACCTATAGTGTCTTGATTGTTGCAACTTAGTTTGGGAGTGTAGATATTAAAGTGGTTGATGATTAGTATGTATAACTGTCTCTTTGCCCATTAAGTAATGTTTCCACTTTTTCACACTCTGTACTAATGCATAAAATTCTTTATCATATGTGGGATAGTTAACTACTGCAAAATTAAATGTCTCAGAATGATAACATCTGGGTTTACTGTGCTGCATCAACACTGCTCCCATGGCATAGTTACTGGCATCTGTTTCAATCTCAAATGGTCTTTGAAGATTGAGCAGTGCTAGTACTGGTGTTGCACTAATCTTTCCTTTCAAGGTGTCGAAGGCTTTCCACTGTTTGCCTCCCCACTGAAACACCTTGTTCAATCATGTTAAAGCATGTAAGGGAGCTGCGATTAAGGAAAAGTTAGAAATAAACTTTCTCCAATATTGTGTTGCTCCTAAGAAGCTTCTAACTTCTGTAGTAGATTTGGGTTTAGGCTATTTTACAATGACTGCAACCTTAGAGGGATCTATCTTCAATTCACCACCCCCTACTATATGTCCCAAATAATTCAAAGATTTTTTGCCAAATTCACATTTTGAGAGTTTAACATAAAGTTTTTCTCTTTTCAAAACATCTAGTGTCTGCTTAACATGCTTTAAATGTTCTTCCCACGTTTTGCTAAATATAAGAATTTCATCCAGATATACAATAACAAAATCATCAAGAAAAGGTCTGAGTACATCATTCATTACTCTCATGAAAGTAGTAGGAGCATTATTTAAGCCAAAAGGCATAACCAACCACTCATACAATCCTTGCTTTGTTTTGAAAGCAATCTTCCATGCATCTTGCTCTGCAACTCTGACCTGATGATAGACACTATGCAAGTCTAACTTGGAAAAATAAACAACTTCTTTTAACTGATCTAGTAGATCATCTATGCGAGGAAGGGGATAACGATTTTTGATCATTATCTTATTTAGTGATCGGTAATCAATGCACATTCTCCATGAGCCATCTTTCTTTTTCACCAAAACAATTGGAGACCCACACGGTGATGTGCTAGGTTTGATGAACCCCTTCTCGAGAAGTTCCTGTACCTACCTCTTGATTTCTGCATTCTCTAAAGCGGACAACCTGTAAATTCCGATGTTAGGCAATGGAGCATCTTGTTGCAAATTAATATCATGTACTATTTCCTTTTTGGGTGGCAAACCTTTAGGCTCTTGAAACAATACATCATATTCTGAAACAAATTTTTCTAAATCAGCTTGTTGTTTAGCATCACAGCCCTCAAATACATTGGTTTTATCAGGTTTCTTTTCCTTTACAACCATCAGTAAAAATTGTTTGCATGAATTTACAATTTGTTTCATCTACCCTGAGTTTATGAGAGTATAATTATTCTTGAGCTTATGAGCTCTTACAATATATTCGATTCCATATTTAACAAGTGGATACTTGTTCTCAGCTCTATAGAAAATAGCCTTTCTATCATTCAAGTAAGGACTTCCTAAAACAATTCCACATATATCCAAAGGAACTATATCTAACTCAACCTCATCTACAAATGCTGACCCAAAAGAAAACTTAAGTTTACATTGTCTAGTCACTTGTAGCTTTGCTTTATCACATAGCCAACCTAATGGATATGGTTTCTTGTGAGGTGTGGTTAGTAATCCCAACTTCTTTACAATTTCTTCAGAAATTAAATTTACTTGTGAGCCACTATCAAACAAATTATCAATATTTTGATCATGGGAAATAACTCGAATATGAAAAAGCTCACATCCTTTTCTCTCATTTTCTTCATTATCAATAGATTGTGCAGAATTACTAGTAGATGCTTCATAATTTTTACCTTTTATACCTATGGCTGCGATTGTTGCTTCATCTCCTGACTCTGATCCCAAATCCTTTCGAATAGCTGCAGCAGTCTTCTTCTTCTTGCCCTTGAACTTCATAGGTTTCAGCTCTAGATGCAGAATCCAGTAGTGTTCATCATCATGCCCATCCTTTTTACAATGAGTGCATGAGGACATGCTCTTCTGTACAGTGTTTGTCTTCCTCTCTTTCCATTTTTGTTTTCCTTTCTCCTTATTTTTTCTTGCAGTGGGTTGGGATGATCCCCCAACTTCTGGGTTCCCATTCTTACCTCTAGATTCTAGATGCGTAGCCTAAATGGATACCTCATCTATGCTAGTGGGATTAAACATGACGACAGTGTGCCTCATGTAGTTGTGTAGATCACCTATATACTTCAACAGAGTCTCCGGTGAGTCTAAAGAAATTCCTAGAATCAAATATCTTTTCCTAAATTCTTGGGTGTAACCCTGTACACTTTGCCCTTTTAGTTGTCGAAGAGTTTGCCAACTCATCATGGCTTGATGCATGTAGACTAGTGGATAGAATTGCTTTTTAATTGCAGAAACAAATTCACTCTGTACAGAAAGAATCTTATCATGTTTCTTCATGTCAGCTTGTGTCCTGCTTTCCCACCATACCAAGGCAGTGCATCCAAGGCATAGGCTGGCCAACTGAATCTTACTCTTGTCTAAGTCAGTGCTCTGCACTCTGCAATAAACATCAACCTGTCTTATCCAATTATCTAGCTTCTCTGCATTCAAATCTCCATCATATATTGGTAAATCAAATTTAACATCTAATTTAATCAAAGATGTCTTCTTTTTATTTTCAGGGCTATTAGGAGGCATGAGAAATTTTTCTTCTTTCCCTTTGCCTTTAGAGTGGTCATGGAGGAGAGATTCTTCTACTCCTTTGTCTTGTTTGGAGCTTGATGAATCTTCATCTCTATGTTTATTATAGTCCCTATACATTTCATCCACCATGGATTTCAGGGTCATAAAACTATCCATGAACTAGGGGTTTGATTCCATGGGATTTTTTTCTGACATTCTCCTCTTAGAATAGACTCTCCCAATTTCCGAGTTAGTTTTAGCCAACTCTCCTTCTCCTAATTTAAGCTTTGATCTAGTTAGCATTCAACAACAAAATCCAGCACAAGCTTATCTAACCTTAATAACCTAGAGTTATGATACCACTTGATTTGGAATTTATCCAGGATAAAGAATTAAAGGTATTACAGACTCATGTGCATGGATGTGCCTATGTTACTTATGCAACGGATCGATAAGATTACTAGAATAAGTAGACACTGAGGCAATCGGAGAAAACATAACAGTCAAACATGTAAACAAAACAAGTTTAATAAGGAGTTCACCCAATGCTCCTAGGCTATGTCTCCTGGTCCAGCCTTTCAGTGGTGGCATCTCTATTATGTTTTCAAGCAGAGTTTTTACAACAGTGAGCTCGATTCGAGACTCACTAAACAAAATGAAGTTAGTAGGAATGGAGTGCATAGACTCTCCTTACTGAAACTCAACCTTTAAGGGTCACAGTAGTATGACAGGTCTATGCCGAGGATTTTTCTTGAACCTCTCAAGCCTTTGATGGAGTACATAGACTCTTTGACTCTCTCTAGCTCTGTCTCGCTCGATGCTGCCTTCAGGTCAGCTCGGCTTCTACTCTCTGTTCTCTACTATTAACTTCTTACGTCTCTATTACTTTTTCCTGTTCTCTGCTTCTGTCAGTTCATGGTTTTAAAGGAAGTCTGTTCTTTGACTGCTCATTTCTGCTTCCCAACCTTCTGGTTTCCTTTCCTCTATCTGTTTGAATTCCTCTGCTCTGTGTCATCATCACTATGTAACGCCTCGCGGGGAGGTGGCCACCTATTTGCTAAGGAACTGGGTGTCAGATTCCTTAAATCATATTCGAATGGCCATTAAATCTGTTTGCTTCAAGATCACTGGCGAACACAAATCGTTTGCCAACTCATCATCCACGTCAGACTTCAAATCCTCTATCATCTTGCTTTTTGACCTGTCAAATCCAGTCAGTTATCGGGACGTATCTCTGCCGTCAATCTAGACCCCCCAGATCCTACGGTCGTCCTTCATATCGAGCGGAGAAGTCACACGACGTTTACCCGTCTGATGCAGGTGGTTTTCTCTCTCATCCGCCTGACGTATGTCACTTGACGTGTGGCATCGGGTGGGACTCAATCAAAACTGCTTACCGCCTCGAAGCCTTCCGATATCCTGTCGGTTTTGGGGAATCCTGCGCTTCGGAACCGAAACAGTTACTTTTCCAAATTTTATAGTGATTTCAGGTTTTGGTGCTTCGGGGCTTTCCTTCACTGAGGGGGATGCCCTGTGATATGCGATTAGAGCTTAGCACTAATCGTGTATAAGAATCCACCTCTTTTTCCCGAATTAGCCTCCAGTTTTCCCAGTTTTGTGCCATTGCATTTTACCATGGGCCAATGGTCTACGTGCTCAACTGAGGGTCCTCATTGCTCCACTCTAGCCACAACTGCAATTGTTATGAGGATTCCTTCTGATAGCTTTGATATTTTCTAGGACTTGAATCTTTTAGCATAATTTGAAACAGTCATGAAAACTTAGAGAGTTTTTAGGATCCAATTCGAATCATTACCACTACTATTATTAATAATATTACTATCATTATTAATGTAATTATTATTATTATTATTACTATAAATACTATTATTATTAATATTAGTATTGATGTTATTATTATTATTATGTTTATGACTATAATCATTACTACTACTACTATTAATATTGTTCTTATTATTGTTATTATTGCCCTCACTATTACTAATATTAATACACCTAACATTATTATTATTAATATTGTTGTATTTTAAATTATATTTTCTATTATTATTACTATTACCACATTTAGAATTCTTATTAATATTACTAATAATATCGTTCCTATTGGTATTGAAGTTCAAATCGAATTTACCAAAGTCCAATGGAATGCTATTAGAATTTCTACCAACATCGTAAACAAATGAACCAACTCCTAAATCGAATAATTGATTATCAATGGTTGGGCATGACAGTGCAAGCTTACCTTGGTTTCTGCCAATCGCAAGTAGACTGCCAGAAACCTCACGTGTGGAGGAAAGAACAGACCCATCGCCTATGGAGGAGGCAAGGACCGGATCAGATAGGAATAAGGGAGGCCAGTCAACTGAGGAAGGGGAAAGTAATACTATTTCACTGGCTAACACAGGGACGACCAAACCTCCAGATGCATTCGAACTAGAAAGAACACCGCGGGGATGGCAATGTACCATAGGAGCAGGATCGGGCTTGAAAGAACTAGCCAGCGTGTTAATGGAACTGTTAACACCAGAGGAGGTAAGACCATAAACCAAAGAAGGATGGATCGAGCAGGGGGCGTCCACATCACCACGCTGGGAAGCGGTAGCATAGACAATGAACTGCGGGAGACTAGAGTGTTGGCTTGATGGGGCCTGACCTAGGTTTGGAGTTAATTAGCCAAACAAATCCCTACACTACTAGCCCTTTCGGCAACAACCCACGGAGTGCAGACTGAGGTCTCACTTGAAGTAGTATGGGGGGATGCCGGAACCAAGTTTTCGTACCCTTGAGATGTATGAGGGGTCGATTTAGTCCAACTGTGAATACCTTCGTGCAGGTTTCTTCGTGCACTATCCTAACCTGCGAGGCCTTTGCGATCTGTTATAATCACCCTTGCATAGCACTCACCAGGGGCTGAGGTGATTTCGCGCTGCCCTAGTAGCGATTTGTGCTACTTCCCCAAGTTATATTGCGAATCTTACTTATCTTCTTATAATAGTTAGTTATCTTTGCATAAACAGATGCTTTGTCTTATATTCACTTTATCAACACATTCATATAAGTTCACGCATCATATAAACAATAGAAATGAAATTTATATCTTATACTTTCAATGCACAAAACAGGAAAAAGATACACAGAATTGATGTAAAACATCTCTTTATTACTTGTCCAAAGGTTATAGACTCGACTCACCCTACGCACTTAGTTGCAGTGGTCCGCGCACTCAGCTGCGGACTACTAGGCCTTTGCACACTTAGCTGCAGAGCCTTCTCCTACTCTACGACCCAAAGACTCAACTCTACACTTAGATAAGACTCAATTCTCCATCTATTTTCTCCATTGATTCCCTCCTTTACAACTTAGAGCCTTGCTCTATTTATACAATCCCATGGTTCGCGGACCATGGGTAGATCTCTAAAGCCAACATTGCTTTACAAAAATGAGGGTGAACAACCCTATGACTCACTTACAATCTTCATGCTCCGCGCCCACAAAACATGGAGTATTTACATCGGATTGGTTAAAATCTAGGCTTTAAGCCCCAAAACTTCCCTTGGGGGATCCCGTGCCCAACAGGCCCCCAACACAAACATCGTGACTCGCCCTCAAGTCATTTTGTTGGTGCAGATATCTTCGCATGGAGACCTCCCAACTCTGCTTTAACCGCTATAAGGTTGGCAGTGCACTGAGTGGCTGCCTATTGTATCTCATGGACACATTGTTCAAAGACTGTTGAACTGCTTCCTTGTATCTGCTCCTGCGTTCCTTGCATCTGTTTATAGTCCCGTGCCTCCTTTCAGCTATGTGAAGTGCTAAGACTATGCTTCGGTGGGCTAGTTAGCTAGCCGGGCCACCCATGTATGGCTTCAACTGGCTGCCATTCACTATTCTTGGGAAAGGTTCTCCATTTAACTTTACCAACTGCACTGCCCCTCCATCTGTGACTTCCTTAATAACATACGATCCGAGCCAATGCATTCTAAATTCTCCCAGGAATTTATTAAACTTACTATCATACAATAACACCAAATCATTCACCTTGAAGGTGCACAACCTAATATGTTGATCATGCTAGGACTTTTCACGCTGCTTTTGTACTTGTTATTGAAAGCCAACCAGAAATCGTTCTTCCTCGAGTTCCTCCAACTACGTGAGTCTTTCCTCTAAGGCTCTATGGTCCATCATACCTGTGAGCACTGCTATGAATAGACTAGGCACGATGTATTCCATCGAAATTACGGCTTCCACTCCATAGACCAACTGGAAAGGTGTTTGTCCCATCAGTTTCTTGCATGTCGTCCTATAAGCTGATAATACTGTAGGTATGCGCATGTCCCAATCAATTTGCTGCACTTTGCATACATTGTCCAGTGCAGTCTCCAGTACTTTTTTAAATGCTTCTACTATCCCGTTGGCTTATGGGTGATATAGTGTGCTTTTCTGATGATACACTTGAAACTCTTCTGTCAGCACGCTAATTGTCTCATTTAGGAAATGTGTACTGTGATCGCTCATCAAGGTCTTCGGACATCCAAATCATGTCCATACATGTTCAAATAGAAACTTCGCAGCCGTGGCGGCCGTGCAATCTTTTACCAGTTGCGCTTCTACCCAACAAGTCAGGTACTCTGTCATAGTGATAATATATCTCGTGACCATTTCTTCCTTGAGGTTTGATACGTCCTATGAAGTCGATTGCCCACTTATCAAAGGGCTACAGTGTCATTTGTGGATTCAAAGGCATCTTGTCCCTCCGCGATGGTTTACCTATTCTTTGAAATACATCACAGGCCTTGCAATATGCTTTTGAATCCTAATGAAGGGTCGGCCACCACAACCCTGCACGGAGAATCTTCTGGTTGGTCACTCTCTCTACATAATGTCCTCCTACAGTGCCCCCATGTGCATTCATGAGGATATGGCTTCTTTCAAATTCAGGTACATACCTTTTCAGTATCTCATCATTTCCCATCTTATATAGGTGTCCCGCAATGACAGAGAAATATGTCGCGCGCACCACTAGTTCCTTCTTCTACTAGACGGAGTACTCTTTTGGCGCAGTTGCAGTCTTAAGAAAGTGGATTATATCTTCAAAATTTCCATCCGCTACACACACAACAAAGAGTTGTGCGTCAGGTAATCCTTCCTCCAAACTAGTAGGTTCCTCTTCTGTCTCAATGCACGACATGTGATTTGGTCCTGCGTTCAATTGTCCAGGTCTCACAACAACTTCAAAATCATATTCTTGGAACAATAAAAGCCATATGCATATGTGCCCCCCCAACACAAGATTATTAAACAACTATTTCAGTGTGAAATGATCTGTATACATTTTGAAGTGTCCCCCTAGCAAGTAGTGTCGTTATTTCTGGAGCACATACACCATAGCCAGTCCCTCGCGTTCAATGGTGGAATAGTTCTTTTCTTCTTTAGACAATCTGTGACTCGCGAATGTGATAGGGTGATCCAAGTCCTCTCCACCATCCTGTGTTAGTACCGCTCCCAACGCTATACACGATGCATCAACATGGACATGAAACTCCTTGTCCCAGTTCGGGAAGACTAGTATCAACGCAATGACCATCTTTTCTTTCAATACATCCAGCCTTTTCTTACAGTCATCATTCCAACAGAACGTGACATATTTTTTCAACAAATTTTCCATCGACGTGGTGATCTGGGCATAGCTTTTGATGAACTTCCTGTAGTACCCCATATGTCCCAGGGTAGCACGCAGTTGTTTCACACTTCGTGGTGCTTCTAATTTCAGAATCACTGCAATCTTTGCGGGATCTACCATCAGTCCCTGTCTGAAAACCACATGTCCCAACAGGTTCATGAAAGGAATGAGGAATGTACACTTCTTGAGGTTAAACACGATTTGGTATCTTCAGCAGGTATCCAACATCAAGCGTAAGATCACTTCATGGTGCTTAACTAGCCCAAATATAGTCCAATCATCAAAATAAACTTCCAAGAACTTGTGACTATATTCCTTAAATTCTGCAACAACCAAGCGCGAAAAGATGGCCGGCGCATTCTTTAACCCAAATGGCATGACAGTGTATTGAAAGTAGCCCCACTTAGTTGAAAAGGTTGTCTTGCTCCTATCTTCTGTTGTGATTTTGATCTGGTGGTACCCTGAGAACCTGTCAATGAAAGAATATGCTTTCTACCCACCAACATTGTCCAACACCTCATCTATGCATGGAGTTGGGAATGGATCATGCACAGAAGCGTCATTCAATTTTCTGAGATCCACGCATATTCTTAGTTCGTCCTTATGCTTCTTTTCCTACACCACCATTGGAATTACCCAATTGGATTCTTCCATTGACTCAATGATTCCTGCTGCGAGTATTTTGTCTAGTTCTATGAAAAAATTTTCCTTCTATTTCTTATTTAAGTGGTAAGGCCTCTGCTTAACTGGCTTTGCGTCGGGTTTTAACGTGATCCTCATCATTCCTAAATCTTCGATGATTCCCTTTAAATCTGTAAACTTGGTCGGGAATAAGTCCTGGTACTCATGGAGTAACTCAGCGACCTTATCCACCATCACATCATCCCAATAGTCGTCGAGCATTACAAACTTATGTTCGACCTCCATACCAACGTTCACCCACTTCATTTTTACCAGTGAGGTGATGTCAGGGTTCTCAATCTGTGGTCCTTGAACCTTGCAATGGCCTTCTATTTCTGGAATGTTAATTTTCCACGGATCTTCATCTTCTTCTTTAGCACTTACATTATAACATTCCAGCGCGTAGCTCAACTGAGTAGCCCATTTAGGCTGAATCGATTCTACCAGCTCTTATGGTATTCTAAAGATAGCTGCATTTACCTCTTGTAGCACTTCATCAACGCTGTCCCACCTTCTATCCTTAAAACTAAAGGTCATCATGAACCCTTTGTACAGGATATCCCATTCACTTGTCCCATGGTAGAGCTCCATCTCTATATACCAATTCATGGGTATAACATCTAGGGTATGACAGAACAGGTGCACCCACTCAGGTTGTGGCTTTTCTCCATAGACCTTCGTCCATTTGGCTAGGTGTGCGTGTGGATCATCTTGTCCATCAAACTTGTCTGCGAAATGCATCTTAGGATTCCCAAACCGTGTGCACATCATTCTCCTGCATTCATGCCAATCCTCAAAGCTCCCTTTGTGCATACCCCACCACCTTACGGGCATAGCACGCAATACCAAATTCAAGGCCTGGAAATGTTGCTTTTTTGGCACCTCCCTTTCAAACTTATCTAGGAAAGTGTCTACCTCACTTATCCCATGATAAGTAGGCAGATCCCTCACTTCTATCGATACGCATCGCAGTGATCTTGTCATCATATTACAGTTCAGCATGGTTACCTCATGTAATCAATTCTTCCATCACTCTATCTCCTCATCCGAATCTAAAGTACAGGAGCTTTCGTGCTCCCATGAGATCCATCCATCTGCTGTGGGATTTACCCAATCTTGCTCTAGCGTGGTTATTTTGTAGATGCAGTCCAAATCATCATCACTTTCATAGTTGCACACCGGCTCAGTGTAGCGCGATCCCTCAGCAGGATCTAAGGGTATAACTTCATGCAGGGACTTCTTGTCAAAAATAATCTCGCGCTTCTTTAGATTAATCACCCCATTCATGCCAGTTGCCCAATCAATTCCTAAGAGCGCAGGGTAGGGATTACTGTCATCAAAAATCTCTATCACTACAAAATCTACTAGCGCACTTGCTCCCTCAATATCCACAATGATTTCCTGCAATCTCCACATAGGTATTATCTTTTGTTGGTTCACCATTCGCAACTGGATAGGAGACCATTGCAGCGTAGGCCTCCCCATGCACTCCCATGTCTGCTTCGGCAGTACTTTTGTGTCCGATCCTAAGTCTAGAATTACTTGATCCATATCATATTCTCCAATCTGCACGATTAGCCTCATTTCTCTCCCTATCCTAGTCTTGTGTTTTCCAATCTTCCGGACTACGTGCGGTTCTCCTGGCGCGGTCCCAACACATCTGTTAATGAGTTCATGCAATCCTTTTATAGCCTCACTGTCATGCAGTAACTTCATGCATGTTTCCAGGAACGTCGTAAGCATAGATGGGTCCATTTCTGGCTCCGGTCTATATTTGCTTTCTGAAGTGGAGGCATCAGTGAGGCTCTTCTTAGCTTCCATGAAGGTCTCCTTAGCGCACTCCAAATCAAACTATGCTTCTTTCGTCAGAGCCTTGTAAACCCAAGTACTATCTTTGGGTTGTTTTCCTTTATCATCTCCCATCATGATTCCACTTCGGAGGACAATGTTCACATTTGGGTCTTCCTCGCATGGCTCAGACCTCACAATCTGCAGGTTCTGAGTCGAGGGATGTGGTAGTGCTCCCTTGTCGCGTATCCTAGCTATCAACGTAGGACAATCCTTTGTCTCATGATCAAACAAGGTACAATACAGACATGATGGGTGTGTTGGATTTGTACAATCATGAGCATAATGTCCTGGCCCTTCGCAATTGTAGCATATCAGTTGTCTGCAACCTCTTCCAGGTGCTCCTCCACCTCGGCCTTGTCTGCACCTCCGAAATCCAGTTTGCGCCACTCCTGCATTTGGGTCTAGGGACCGCATTTCAGCCTGAACTCTATAGGCGGGAGTTTTATCCATCATCAACTCATAACTTCTACAAATGCGCTCATCATGTCCAACCGATCTACAAAAATTACAGAACAACTGTTGCGAATTCTGTGTGTACTTTTGTAACAAATGGTAGTTGTTCGTAGCATGCTTTCTTCCTATTTGACAAATCGTACACTACAAAGCAAGTGTTGCGCTAGGTCCTGCTTGCACTTCCGGCCTTAACGGCATCAGTCCTCCTCCTGCGAGGTAATTCATGAACATAGGGCAGTGGTCCTTATCATGACCTTGACCCTTGCATTTTACTCACCACACGTCTTCTCGCACTTCTAGTCAGGCTGTCTTGTCCTGTTTCAGACTTTGCATCTCAAGGCATAAGTTTTTCAACTACGCGTGGATTTGCTGAAATCCCAGTTAGGATCCTACATCGAGGTTTCATGCAGCCTCATCGTGATCTCCAAGGCCTCTCCTTGAGTTGTTAACCTCTGTTGCGACAACATATTCCTCAAATGCGGCGTTAGCGATGCTACAAACCATTCATAGTGTTTTCCATCCATCAAAGTCATATTAGCTTCGCGAATCGTATACTTTAGTCTCTGATCAAGCTCCGAAGGGGTCTCACCTGGTAGCATTGTAATCTCTTTGAATCCAATGATCGACTGTGCTTCTGACTTTGTCCTGTTAAATTCTCTGTTTAGCGCAATTTGGATATCTGCGATTCCCGCATTCAGATTGTCATTAGAATGCTTAATATACTAGGTCAGCATGTGATCCTACAGAGCGTTGACCAACATCGCCTTCTTTGTATTATCATATATAACTCCCTGTTCTTCCCATACAGCTCTTATCATGAACAAAAACTGGTCTGGATCTTCATTTCCTACTCCATTGAACATAGGCAACTTTATCATGCTTGCCATACTGAATCACGGTGGTGGTGGAGGTGGTACAGGTAAAGATCGAGGTGAAGGTGGTGAAACTGGTGGCGGTGTGGGTGGGGGTGGCATGCGCGGAATCCTTTGCCTTATCAAATGGATTGTACTTCATGTCAAGACCTTCTTGAGCTCTTCCTCATCCCCTTGCGGAGGTTAAATCAAAGGGCTATTCTCTGGTCCCTTACTTCCTTCGCTTCTATAGGTTTTTCCACTTCGCGTAGCTACAGACATCAAGGTAATTGCATAACCCTATTTTCACACAATAGAATTTTAATCCAAGTATTCAGAGACTTTACATACTTACCTTGCGGTCCTTTGAGAAAGCGTTGCTCCGCCTTTCTATAGCTGACTGAAGTATCTACCCTAACTTAGTAATGAATCCTCCTATAATTCGATCGAGCCAGTGATCAACAGTGTGTGAGATATTATCCTCTGATGCTTCCAATATGCGCACCAACTCTGGGGTCCACACAATAGGATTTGTCGAGTTTCCACCTTCCTTGGCTATCTGCTAGCTTCACGATCCACTTGTACAGCTTAGTAGGGAGAGATGCGAAAAATATTTCATGGACATTTGTGTACAGGTAGCAGTCTAACCACTCTTATTTTTTCAGTCATGGGTTCTTGTTCTCCTGTGCCACGAACTCATGAATTCTTCTGTCCAACCAACCTTCAATTTCCTTCCTAGTTGGATTCCAATGATACGACATCAAACATCTCTATGCAGATTCCAGTCCCGGTAACAGAACCATTTGTTGGCTTCATGGGGCCTGACCCAAGTTCAGAGTTAATTAGCCAAACAAATCCCTACACTACTGGCCCTTTCGGCAATAGCCCATGGAGTGTGGACTGAGGTCTCACCCAAAGCAGTATAGGGGGATGCTAGAACCAATTTTCTGCAACCTTGAGATGTCTAAGAGGTCAATTTAGTCCAACTGTGAATACCTTTGCGCAGGATGCTTCGCGCACTATCCTGATGTGTGGGGCCTTCGCGATCAGTTATGATCACGTTCGTGCAGCCCTCACTAGGGGCTGAGGTGGTTTCGTGCTGCCCTAGCAGTGATCTATGCTACTTCCCCATGTTATACCGCGGATCTTACTTATCTTCTTATAATAGTTAGTTATCTTTGCGTAAATAGATGCTTTGTATTATATTCACTTTATCAACACCTTCATATAATTTTGTGCATCACATAAACAATAGAAATGCAATTTATATCCGATACATTCAATGCACAAAACAGGAAAAAGATACACAGAATTGATGTAAAACTTCTCTTTATTACTTCTCCAAAGGTTACAGACTCGACTCGCCCTACACAATCAGCTGCAGGCGTTCGTGCACTCAGCTGCAGACTACTAGGCCTCTGCACACTCAGCTGCAGAGGCTTCTCCTACTCTACGACCCAAAGACTTGACTCTACACTTAGATAAGATTCAATTCTCCATCTAGTTTCTCCATTGGTTCCCTCCTTTACAACTTAGAGCCTCGCTCTATTTATACAATCCCATGGTCCACAGACCATGGGTAGATCTCTAAAGCCAACATTGCATTAAAAAAATGAGGGTGGACAACCCTATGATGCATTTACAATATTCGCGCTCTGTGCCCACAAAACGCTGAGTCTTTACATCGGATTTGGTCAAAATATAGGCTTTAAGCCCCAAATCTTCCCTTGGGGGATCCCATGCCCAACACAGATGTAAGAACTCCAGTGAGTTAACCCCTCCACTCGAACACATCTGGATACCACTAATTGCAGGGGTATAGTTGGTGCTAGGCCTACTATCAACCCAAGACCAAAGAGCGACAATTTGGGCAACTGATACTTGGCTCTTGGACGAAACCGAAGGGGATAGAGAGATCGTTGAGCCGATAGGATCTTTGATACAACCTGAGAAACTTAGAAAAATGCTTCTGCCTCCACAAATCTTCCATCCCCTGTGATTTAAGAGCCAAACAGGCATCAATACTTGCCCACAGGGAAGCGGAGAATAAGACAGAAAGTTCCAAATGCAGAGAGAGAAGAAGACGAGAATGTTGATCAAGAAATTTCCTAACCCTGCAAATCTCAGATCTCAGCAGAGCTAAACTGGCCTTCAGAAAGACACGATGGTTCCTAGGAATATTAAGGTGATGATTAATTTGGGCAAAAACTGGAATGACCGAGTAATCTCTAAATCTCTTAGGGAATGCCAGATCTAACTTCAACTTAGAAACCCGCAAGCGTGCCCATTCAAAATGATGAACCTTAGTCACAGTGGCCCTTCCATGCAGGGATGTAATTATTGAATTAAGGCTTCTATGATCCATATAAGGTTTATGAACATGTTTTCCGGCAATAATCACATCAAAATACATTTGTCAACGTGTTTTGAACCAACAAGTGTGGTTCATCGTCAGGACAAGTTGAAGAACCAGATCATGGCAACAAGTTAAATAGAGAGACCAGTCATTCAAACAGCTAGAAAGAAACATCTGCTTTTGACCAAGTGAAACGGCTATAATGGACTAGACCTCAGCTACAACCGACTAGACCAATAACTAGGGCAAAGATATTAAATAATTAATTAATTGTTAGAATTAGTCATTTTATTTAAAACTAAATACCATTGGAACAAACGTCGCCATTATTTTCCAGTGAATTTCCACCCTCGGAAATATTAAGTATAGTGATCCCAACATCAAGAGTTGCAACTTCATCACAAATTTCATTAAATGAAATTTCCAGGGTACCAAGAATCCTAAGAAATTTGGCCTCCACGAGAAGCTCAGAGGATTGGCATTGTCACTCGACCATTTTGTCTTGGTTCTCTCTATCCACCCTTAATGCCTCAATCATCTCTAGAATTTTGTTAACCAATTGGTTAATAATATTGCAATATATCGAGGGTTAAGGATTCACCATGTCATGAGAAGATTGTTGCACCCAAAGCTTAAATACTCTAGAGGAATTCTACCACTTTGCAATACTAGCCAAATAGAAATCACCATGGAAAAATTGAGAGGCTAACTATTTCCCTTTAAAATCATAAACAAGACACTTCCGTGAGCCCATTTCAGAAGGGAATTCTGAATCCCACCTAGATTTTGCCAGAGGATGCTAAGAGGACTGGGAAATGAACACACACAATGATGTAATTAACTCAGTTACACAACATGAAAAAGGAAATGCAATAATCATATCAACTTCCAACCAGGTTTGCATAAGGTGATATAAATGTTGAATCCACATTAAATGCAGGGACGGAGAGAAATCGTGACACTTATGAGGTAGGGAGAGACACTTAGAGGAGAAGTTTAAAAATCAACACCAAAGAAGTATGGTACACTAGATCCCAAAGCTACTTATCACTATGACAATAGATTAGGGATAATTACTTTGAAAGACAAGAGACTCATCATTTTGACATAGTGGATTTTTAGTTGGATCAAAGTTTAAATTCAAAAAATGACGATTGAGAATTAACATAGTTAAGGGATGTGAGTAGTTTTAAAATTTGTATGTTTTAGCTCAATTTTACCTTGGGTCATTGTTGAGCCACGTTTGGTGAGAGCATCAACCATATAATTGAAATGCATATAAATATGGATAGATTCTAAATGCTCAAACTAAGAGGACAACAAGAGGATCAAGTGAAGAATAGGTTGGAGATCATAGCTTAACCCATGTATAGCCTTGACTAGTAGTGTAATATTACCATCGAGTCACCAAAAACCATAATTCTGGATACATTTCTTTCGAATTCCATTTCCAGGCCTTTCCAAAGAGCCAAAAACTCTACCTAGTTGTTTGTCATGTGTCCCAAACCCCATGCAAATTGTGATTCATTTTTTTTGTCATGGCCAATAAGAACCCTTGCCGCTCCTGCCTCCCCCGGGTTCCTTCTTGAAGCCCCATCAAAGAAAATCGAAGTCACATTTTAAAATTTTCTCCATTGATTGGATTCAGATTGCTTAAGATCAAGGCTGGGAACCACTTCTTTGGTCAAACACTTCAAAGAAAAAATAATAGAAGTGAAGGGAATTAGAAGATGGATCCATTCATGTTCCTCAAGGAAAGGGTCCTCCAAATAATTTCTATTGAATCCCTAGATTGATTCAAATAATGAAATAATCGCTCTTTGAGCCACCTTGTAAGGATTCATAATTTCATTCTTGAATATTGCCTTATTTTTCGTTAACTAGATGGACCAACACAAACATTGGGGAAAGGATTCAAAACATTCCATTAGAAGAGAGGAATTTCTTTTATGTCAAGGATACTTTTCTCTCCAATATTTAAACATTTCCTCCCATAACCCAGGGATAGAATCCATGAAATAAATTGGAGCAAAAAAAATGCGCCAAGCCTCAATGGAAAAGTAGCAAGTTCTGAACAAGTGAGGAATATCTTCCTCTACATTAGAGCATACAACACACCACGATGGGCCTTGAATGTTTTTCTTCTTAATATTTTTAGCCATGAGAACTTTCTGATGAACCAATGTCTAGTAGAACAAATTCACTTTTGGAATGCAATCCAAATTCCATAAATTTTCCAAAGTCTACATGGAGTCGGTTGTGGGAGCTGCTTTATCAAGTACATATATCCCATTTTTTCCAAATAGTTATGTTGAAGAATCAAGAGACAAGAGCAGTGATCCGAATGTGATATTGATATTGGAACCAAGCCTTTTAATGAGGTTAACAAATTGTGCCAGTTTGTCTTTAGGTGAATCAGAAGCTTGATATTGAGCCAACCCTTCCACACCCCTTTGACATCCCATTTTGAAATCTCCTTTAATTTGTGTAAACCATGATGTTGCATCCATAGGGCAAGCTCACTAAATTCTTCACATTCACCCAGTGGGATGTTAGATATTATATGATATTTCCAAATATCAATGTGGGGCCCATTTCATGGTTTCCAACTGAGATATTCAATAATAAGAGGGGTTGCTTCCTTGCACAATTTCCAAATGGATGATCCAAGACTTGAATAATAAGTAGATTCTTCCCTGAGTGGATGGTTCTTGTTGAAATATTTCCACAAAAAGGATGATTTCCACCATTCCTTGGAGTTTTAAACAAGCCTCCAAACAATTTTATCTCTGAAAATAATGTTCATATAGAAATGGTCTTTAATAGCCAGTCTACCATTCACATTTGACAAACGAACTACATTCCAGTTCACTGAACGAAAATTTTCTTTTTTATTCCTCCCTCCTTGCTAGAGAAACTTATGAATTAACAGACTCATCTGATTAAGCAAAAATTTTGTGGCTAGAAGACGAGAAAAGATAGATAGGGAGGGATGACAAAACACATTTTACTAGAACTACTAGGCTAGTTGAAGAGAGCCATTAAGATCCCAAGCATGAGTATTCTTCCTAA
Source organism: Pinus tabuliformis (assembly GCA_031772625.1). NCBI lineage: Eukaryota > Viridiplantae > Streptophyta > Pinopsida > Pinales > Pinaceae > Pinus > Pinus tabuliformis. The sequence goes on from CM062804.1 coordinate 190,762,977, forward strand.
ATTTAATTATTGCATCATTTTAGCTTTCCAAAATAGAGGCACCAAGTGAGATAGGAATTCCCAGATATTTAAATTATTTCCATTTAGAATCTAAATGGAATCCCAGAACCCGTGGAATTTCATTAAGGGTTGATAAAGGACATTTGCATCCAAATATCATGCCCTTCTTTTTATTAACTAGTCCCCTAGACATGTCCAGGTATTGGTCCAAAATATTTTTGAATCACTGAGCAACTAGCTTTGAGGCATCCCCTAACATCAACGTATCATTGAAAAACTAGGAGTGTTTAACATCCTTAGTGTTTCTAGCTATACTTAGACCTAGAATTCTCCCCTCCCTTTTGGAAATTTCCATATTTTTTCTTAATATTTCTTCCATAAGAATATAAAGGAGGGGGGGAAGAGGACACCGATGTTGATAAATCAACATGCTCATAGATTAGGGTTGATTCCTCTTAGTTGATAATTACTTGTGAATATTTGTTGGATTTTATTTCTTTTATTATGTCTTCTTCATCAAACAATTACCAATGTAAGTTTTAACCCTGTACATAAATTACCTGCAAACAAATTCTTAAAATAGAAAAATATAAAATGGAAAGAACATGAAACAAATATACATCGATGTTTTCCCTTGGATCCCAAAACTGGGACTACCAGATTTATTTTTCATTTATCTTCCTTTCAATGTTACAATACATATACATACATGTCAAAGCATTCATAAACCCCAATCCACTAACCCTAGATTAGAACATAATCATAGTTCCCTTGACCATATCTACAATATATCATGTGAAGAAAACCATCATGCCCAAAACCATGTGAAAAACCCATGCACAAAACCATGGGTAGGTTTTCCCACCGTCTTTGGGTCTGCCCCCCATCCTTGGGTCCACCCAACTATTATTGGGTCCGCATAGTTTTTTTTCCCCGGGCTGTTCATGGATAGAATACAACACAGACCTAAGAACCAAAATATCAAGTACATAAAGATCACAAAAGACAAAGAACACAAATATGTAGGTTCTAAGCTAGGGAAAAACCCCACAAGGGGGAACCCAAACAAATCCTCTTCTTATAGAATGAAATCAAAGTGAGATATCCCAAACACAATACCAATACTGAGACCTCCACAAAGATCTAAGTCAAGCCTCCTTCAAATCTTCTCCAACCAATCGAACTCAACGAAAGTCAACACTGGTCAAACCTTGTCAATATGGTCAAACACAAAAATTCTGATCTACAATTCGGACCTACAACTTCATAGAGTTTCCTCAATACGTTTGCACGTGTGAATAAAAACAAGCTAAAAATGTGATTTTTCTCTCTCCCTTGATTTTCTCTTCTCCTTCCTTTGACTTCATTATTATTCTTCTTCTATTTGGTGAAAAAATCGATGTGTGAGTGAGTGATAGAATTAGGTAGAAGTTTCTTCTATTTATATTTGTCCAGGAGGTTGAATATGTGCCTCTTCTAGGTTGACTTGTCCAAGCAGGACTGACTTGGTCTTGTTGCTGACAAATTGACTATTTTGACTCAATAAACCCTAGAAGCATGAAGAAATTTCTTTTACTAGAAAATAATAATAATAATGAATGTAATAAATGAATATAATAAATATTTCAATAGTACATTTGAGTTACATTATGAAGAATGACACTAGTTACATTTTCAACACTCACTCTTAACTAGGGAGGTATTGATAATGACATAACAGGATACCGAGATACTATTAAATTGAAATATTCTCATAAGAGGAGTTCAAATTGATAAGCATCATCATCATCATAACAAACATTATCAAACATATCAAGGCCTTGAATGACAAGCTCTATCTCTCCACTAGATCAGAGCACAATGCTGGGAGGAATAAATTTGGACACCAACATTGCCTCTCTCTAGCCACATACCCCATCCAAATATTCACCAAGTATGCCCTCATAGGAATATTCTTACCTTGGATACCCTATCCACAAAGAATATTGATCCTCATGACTAATCTTATCTTGGATACCATATCCTCAAAGAGTATCAGTCCTCTAGAATGATTCCATCTTGGATACAATTCCTTAAGAAGTATTAGTACCATATGCTTATCTAATCCTCCTTTCTCCTTACTATTGCCTTCACCAGGATTATGGTTGTTATTCCTAGCCATAGTCCATGACATATGCATAATACAATGTCCATATTCACTCCCTCTCAATCAAGGAGGAAATATCCATAAGTCCAAGCTTGTCTCTCAAATAGTAAAGCTTCATGGTAGGAAGAGACTTCATCAATATGTCAGCTACCTGTTAACAAATGGAGATGTACTATAGATTCACAACCCCATCCTACACCAAACTTCGAATGTAGTGGTAATTATTATTGATTTTCTTTGTCCTAACATGGAAAATTTGGTACTCTGTCAACCTTATGCAGCTCCAGTTGTCACAACTAATGATGGTAGGGTCAAAAGGCCCTTCAAAAAAATATGCAAGAAACTTCCATAGCCAAACAATTCCTTAATCAAATTCACTAGCTGCTACATATTCAAATTCAACACTACTCAATGCAATTGAATCTTTTCTCCTGCTCTCCATGAAATGATAGAGGATCCCAAAATAAAACATCCACCTATAGTATTCTTTCCATCAACATCACTTCCTACCCCATTTGAATTTGTGTAGCCCAATAACTAAATCTTGTTACCTGCAACCTATCTTAGACAATGAGCAACTTCCAGAGCCAAATAAATTCTCGATCAAATTTACTGGCTGCTACATATTCAACTTCAACACTACTCAATTCAAATGCATCTCGTTTCCTTCTCTCCATGAAATCATAGAGGATCCCAAAACAAAAAATCCACCTATAGTATTCTTTCCATTAGCATCATTGCTTGCCCAATCTGAATTTGTGTAGCCCAATAACTAAATCTTGTTACCTAGAACCTATCTTAGACAATGACGTATAGTCCCTTGAAGATATCTCAAAATATGTTTAGATACTATCCAATGATCATGCCTTGGCTCCATCTGTAATTGGATAATAGTGTTTACTACAAAACATATATCTGGCTGGGTGTTCACAAGGTACATCAAGGAGCTAATCAACTATCGGTAGGATGTAGTATCAACAAGGCTTGAATCTAAATTCCTTAACTTATTTAAATTTGTGTTCATGGGAGTTGTCATAGGTTTTCTATCCATCATACCAAATTTCTGCAAAATCTTGATCACATATTTTCCTTGACCAAGATAAATCTCACCAGGTTTCTTCCATACTTCTAGTCCCAAGTAGTAGTGCATTAGTCCAAGGTCCTTCATGTCAAATTCAACTACTAGTTTCTTCTTGCGTTCTTGAATATGAAACTACACACCTATTATTAGTAGGGCATCATCATAGAGTAGTATGATCACGAGTTCTTTATCACCTTGATGTAGAGATTAGGATCTGGAAAACTTTTGAAGAAACCAAGTCTTAGTAGATAAGCATCCATCCTGACATACCATGTTCTAGGGGCTTGCTTCAAGCCATATAGAGCCTTGTTCAAACTAAAAACATGTGTTTCCTTGTGATGAATTTCAAATCCTTGGGGTTTATCAATGTAGACTTCTTCATCAATTGTCCCATTTAGAAAGGTCATTTTTACATCGATTTGATGAAAATTCCACCCCATAGTTGCTGAAATATAAATGAGTGATCTAATGGTTGTATATCTGGCTATTGGAGATTTTTTTTCTTCATAATTGATTCCTTCTTTTTGAGAGAATCCTCTTGCCACAAACCTTGCCTTATATTTGTCAATACTTCCATCAACTACATGTTTGATTTTATACACCCATTTGGAAGTCACAACTAATTTGTCTTTAGGTCTAGGAACAATTTCCCAAACATCATTCTTCATTATAGATTAGTATTCTTCTTGCATTGCATTCTTCCATTCTTGATGTTCGGCTACCTTTTCATAAGTGGTAGGTTATGCTTCAATAAGTTTGGTCATGTAAGATGCATATACTGAATAGCTCTTGGGCTTCTTTCTTTCTCTAAATGTTCCTTTTGTTGTTGCATGTCCTTCATATTCTTGAAGAGTTGATCTTAACCAAGCTAGTCTTTTTCAAGTTTCTGGAATGATGGCTGGTTACACGAGTTCACTTGGTCCTTCAGTTTCTTCATGATTAGTTATAGGTCCTAGATGATTTTCTTTCCTTGAAACTTATTCATTTGTAAAGATAAGTTCTTATTCTTCATTAAAAACAATGGGAATATTCTTGGACTTCTTGTATGCATTGCTTTCACCAAAAATGACATCTCTACTTAGTTCAATACAATGTTATTCCTTGATGCAGATTCTATATGATTATGATGAGGTTCTATATATAATAAAGATTCCTTTCATACTTATCTCGTCCAATTTTTTTCTTTTCTCCTTGGGAATGGGAATGTATACAGGACATCCAAATTTTTTGAGATGATCAACATTCAACTTCTTTCTTATGAATGCTTCTTCTAGGGTCATGTCATCAAGAATTCTGTGAGGACTTCGATTTTGTATATAGATTGCTATTACAGAAGATTCTCCCCATAATAACTTGGGAAGGTCTTGGTCATGTAGCATGGCTCTTACACATTCTTCAATGGATTGATTCTTCCTTTTAGCTACACCATTCTATTGAGGATTGTAGGGAACTATTCACTTCCTCTTAATCCTTGCTTCTTTGCAAAAGGCCACAAGTTCTCTAGAAGGATATTCTCCACCATTATCTAATCTTAGGGTTTTGATCTTATTTTTTATCAAATTTTCTACTTTTGCCTTGAACTCTTGAAACTTATAAAATACTCCATCCTTAGACTTTAAGAGGTATATCCAACTCTTTCTGGAGTGATCATCAATAAATGTTACATAGTATTGATAACCACCAAGTGATTTCTCTGCTATAGGTCTAAAAGCATCATAGTGTATGAGTTCCAAAATTTCCTAAGGGTATCTTAAATTAGTTCCACCACATTTCTTAGAGGAAAATAAGACTATTGTATTCAACTTCCACCATGCTATATATCTTTCATTGGCCCTCCTTTAGTATTAATAAGGAGTCCTCAAACTCTCCCTTTTCACTGTACATAACTAGGGTGTATACATTGATAAGAGAAATTATGTATTTTGTCTCCTTGTACTCTAGTTTAAAAACCACCCAGAAACACAATTTGGCAACATATTTTAGTTTAAATTGAGATTCTGACTAAAGGGTGCATATTCCACCAGAAGCTCATTGGGAACTCTGTGCTATACACAAACTATTTTTCCAAATTATTCTTGATAAGGCCATGACCTCTTCTTCAACTAGTTTTGTTTCTTGTAGAAACAAGACTTGTGGTTTTCTCAGATTCACTAAGTCTTTTATTACCATGGGTTTTATAGGGTTTCCCAGTGCCATATATTCTGTGAAACAATTTTCATTTAAATTTTGAGGTAGCAGACTTACCTCCTCTAGAATTGGAATTCACGTTTTCTTTATTGCACACATTTCTGATAATTTCTCTAATCTGAGGTTTGTTTTTAATCTCACTACACAAAAAATGAGAAATACATGTTGAATGCTTTTGATGGAGCCCACTACAGAAAAAATGAGAAATACATGAAAAATGTGATTGCAATAACATTTTTTCATGTAATTCTCATTTTTTATGTAGTAGGATCTATAAAAAGTATTCAACATAGGTACTCCTTGGATGTGAAATTAAATTATGCATCCAACAAGTGCTCCTACTTGAAATTTGAGTAAAATCATAGGAAGATAAGTTGAAAAAATAGTTTTTTCATTTTTTACTCCAAAATTTGATGAGGTAATCTAATATTATTTTATTATTTCCACTATTATTTTATAATTTTCCTTATGAGGCCCATTTTAGACTCAAAAACTTCTCTAATGGATTCTCTGACGTGTTTGGAATGACTAGGGTTGAAATAATTTGATGGAAATAGAGCTCAACATTGCTTTCTATTGTATTTTTAATCAATGGTTCTTCTTCATGATTGACCCTTTCAACTCCTTTGTCCCATTTGCCTCATGAGTTTACAATTTCTTCCACAACTAGGGGCTCCTCTCAATCCTTTTCTTCATCAAAAATAATATCATACAAGTTCATCGATGTGGAGGCCACATGTGAAAATGAAGCTTTGATGTTTCTAGCATTACCTTTTCCTTTTTTTGACCCTCTTTTTTTATATTCCCAATGGTCCTTAGCTTCTGAAACTAACCCATTCCCATTTCCAACCATAGACTTCTTGCAATCATATGAAAAGCACTCTTATTCGTGGTAAATATTTCACTTAAATGAGAGTTTCTCGTAGTCCAGGGGTTGAATATGCTTCCATTCTCCTTGAGTTAAGATGATTTCATAAGGAAATACTTTCTCCAAATCCACCTCAATGCAAATTGTTGTGCATAAAAATTATTTCCCCTTTGGTTCAGTTTGTCTAGGAACTATCCCACTCCAATCCCAATGGATTTCAAAGAGTCATTAGTCCAACATGAGAGAGGAAATTGGGGAAGTTTAAAAAAAAATAACGCAACTTTGGGGATATCCTCATTTGGGTTAAAATATAAAGACCAGACATTCAAATACATACCCCTAAAGCTAAAAAAATATGGCCTGTTCTTGAAATTAATGTCCCAATCCTCTTCGCATTCAGAAAGAAAGAAAAAACTATTACTGACTGCATAAACACCAAGATTTCCTTTCATCATAGGATTCTAAGCTATATTATCCCAATGTTAAACTAAATGTGGAGAGGGCCACATGCCCATAAAATTACCAACTCACACATTGTCAGAAAATGTTAAGGAGGTCATCAAGAAAGTAGATGGGAGTGCTATCGTCGAAATATACTCAACTTGCTTCACAAATTTTGATTGTGCATATTTTGGCTAGGGGTTTATTTTCAAAGATAAAAGCATTACTCAGAAGGCAACTTCCTCATCATGAGGAGGAGGAGGGGCTCCCCTTCGCCCTGAATCCATTATTGATTAGTGAAGAAAGCACCAATGGATTCGAAGGATTATGGTTTCAAAGCACAGTTGCAGAGTTGAAAATTCACACATTGCTTGATAAACATGATTTTTTAACATTATTATAATACTTTTGGAGTCACCTTCGATTGTTGATTTTCTAATAACTCTACCGCATTATTAGTTTCCTTCCCCAAATATCACATGTAAATATAAAGGATTCATTGATTACTAATTTTTTAATATTTATACCACCGTCAATTAATAATTATACCACATTATTGGTTTATTTCCCCAAGTATCACTTGTAAATTTGGAGGGTCCTTCCTTTCCCATCTCTGGGAACCCCTCCAAAGGAAGGTCTGCCATGGTTCCCCTTAGAGGTTTCATCAAAATTTATCTTCAAAACTCCTTCTAGTGGTGGATGCCATTGATTAGGATTTGAGAAATTCAGATGGGGTTGAATATTAGGTAGGAGATATATTTATTGAGTCCTAACATTGCAAAATTCATGGTTCTTTGGAGTTTCACTCCCAATATTTTCTTGACTATGGGGTGATCAAGACTATTTCATGGAATTTAGACACAATGTAGTTCCAAAATTCATCCATCTTCTTTTCTTAGTCTTTAAAAATTATTTTGTTTCTCTCTTTCCACACATCCGACATTATAAACCTACGAAACAACTACTAACACCTATTGATTAATGGATTTTAAAAAGGTCCCAAGCTCTGTTCCTCTAGAATTGTGATTATATCAATAATATTCAAAATGATTGGCTAAAAATTATGGCTATTTTATCTTATATCTCAATGGAAAAGTTTCAATTATTTAGGAGGTTCTCTGCATTTTTAGCTTTCTCATCACATAAATAAAACTTACCTGGGCCTTGAAATCCTAATATCTAGAGATTGTCCCAAGTTAAAATTTTGTTTTGCATGAGCAACTAAAAAAATAGTGTCACTTTAGGTTAGATTTTAAGGCCCCATAACTTCTTCTATTTTTGGATGGTTTGTTGTCCTTCTAGTGACGACATCTATAGCCTTGTATTAAACAGGAGTATTTTGTTAGGTAATGGACCCATCTAAGAATATAATTCACTAATTGAACTCTAATTTTCCTATTTTCTAAATCTTCTGAGTGCTTCCAGAGTCTCAATATTTACATTCACTGGATAGATTACACATCTCTCCCACTGTCTCCACTAGTGTTTTGTTGTTCATTGCTCCCAATTATTCTTGACCAATTATTTCCCCTGCCACTAATTTCATTTTTATCTCATTTAGTTCTCCCTCTTTTTCTAGTTCCAACCATTGTTTCCAAGAATATTCCTAGAACAAGGCCAGATCCCCTTCTACGGTTTCCCAAAAGCTATGAACTTGGATAATATTTTTCCTTTCTCTAGGTAGTATTCCGTTGTTGTGATCCATTGATGTCTCCTTCCGTTCTAATTTTTTGATCGTCATCTATCACTGACACATATTTTTCCTTCCAGAATTTTCTCTATATGCCCCTAATTTTTTAAGCCATCTCCACCATGTTTTTTCTTGAAGTGCCTAACTAAGAATATCTTGATCTCTCAGTCATAAGCCTCCCAGGGTCTTTGGATTGCATTATTCTTTCCATGCTACCAGAGCCCATATCTTTTGAATACTAGTGCCCCCCAAAGAAAATCCCTTTCTATATTTCTTATTTTCTAAATAATTGCTTTGGTGGCAGTTAATGTAGGGAATAGGTACATTGGATTTTTTTGTAGTATAGAATTACATAAAGATAGCCTTCCTACTAGATTAAGGGATTTGGTAGTACAACATGAGAGTTTTTTCTCTATCCATGACACGGGTTCTTCCCAAAATTTAAATATTAGTAGGTTTTTAACCAAAGGGGCACCAAGGTATTTATACAGAAGGGATCTACTCCAAATATTGAAAATTCTAGAGATGTGAGTTTGGATGGATGTGGCTGTGTTGAGGAAAATAATTAGGATATGGAAAAGTTAATCTAAGCGTGAGAGGCATTAGAAAAATCCTTTAATATTATTTTAAAGTTGATAGCCTCTCTAATCATAGATTTTCCCATAAGCAGGGTACCATCAATGACATGTTGATGAGTCAAGGGTGTAATTTCCCCTCTTACAGGGAGGCCCTTTATGAGGCCTTGAGAGATAGCCAATTTGATATCTCACCCTAGGCCATTGACCATCAAACGAAATAGGTATGGTGAGATAAGGTATCCTTGCCTTATGTCTTTGTGAGGAAGAAGGAGGTGAGAGGAAGGTAACCCACTGACAGGAATGGTAAAATAACATTTTATACTAATTCCATGACCTAACCAATCTAGTTCATATTAAACCCATAGGCCTTCAACATATAATAAATGAATTTCCAGCTTAAGCAATCATAAGATTTCAACAAGTCTAATTTGATAATCTTCCCTGAATCGTTTGATATAGTTAAAGAGTGCACGTGTTCGTGGGCCAGGAGGACATCGTTAAGAATTTTCCTCCATTGTATGAAACTAGATTGCTCTGGAGAAATTAACAAAATAAGGAGAGTTTTGAGATGGTTGGCTATAATCTTGGAAACAATTTTGTAAATTATATTGAAGGGGGTGATAGGTCTCAAATACTATAACTTCTCCAATTGGGAGGTTTTAGGTATTAATGAAATAAAAGTAGGATCAAGACATGAGAGAAAGGACACAAAATTTATCGAGACTTCCATTACACTCTAGACATCTTCTCCAACTATTTGGCATCATTTGATGGCGTGGGTGCAGGTGTTAGAGTCAATCTTTCTAGTCTGCCGGCAAGTTCTTCAATATCTTGATCGACTTCCCTTTCTCCTGGATTGGGCGCATCAATCATCAAACTGATGGTTTATTCTTTTTAAAAAAAAAAAACTCTATCAGGTTCATTAACAAACCGTGGCTTTTATCTTTGATGCGAAGTCTTAAAGGCAGTGTCCACTTGACGGCCCTACGCCACATCATATATATATATAATACGTTATATATACACAACACTCCTCTTCGTATTGGCGATACTTATAGGTGTGGATTTACCAAAAGGCTTGTATATAATGGGCCGATGGTTATACATATATCCGCCTCTCTATACAGTTTCAGTTGACGCGTATCAAATTCGGCGGAGGCTCCCAACGGATCCGATTACCATTACATGTAGCATTTTAATGTGTCGCCAGTTCCGTTGTTAGCAATTACTCCAGCGGTGGTCTTTCGCTCCTCCGGACCCGATACTATTATATGCAATGTTTTAATACTTCGGCGGCTCCACTATTCGGTGGTTGTCTTACTTAACAATTATTCCACCTCCGAATGCCGGACCTGGCGATACATTGAATAGCAATTTATGTTAATTCGCTTTCGATTCCAGAATTCGTCCCTATTACGCCAAGGCTCCCCTTGAATCGAACCGAAAGACTTCGTAACAGTCTCAATTGACCTCCGACGCCGATATGCTTACGGTGATAAAGTTTGAAACGCAATACGGCCACTCATGAGAAATTTGCAAGAATACTTATGATATCAAATCAAAACCGCTTTAAACTTGTAAATACATTACGTTCCGTTAATAAAGCCACAAGGACTTCTTGGTATAGACAAAGGCATATACGCAGTCGGAATTCAAGCCTATAACAACATAAAAGGAAAGGAAAATTGATTAATATAAAGTATTGCAGCGTGAGGAAATCTAGTCACCCATTCAATCATATAAAGGCGCCACACCATAATCTACGCATGCATTTTACAGAGTCATGAAATGAGAGACATCAAGAGAACAAAATTTCCAAAGTAAAACTAAGGCACTCGCCCCTCTCCTCTGTCTGATGAGAGCTTTGTTGCCATTTTATTTATAATTAAGGATAGGCCCTCTCGTCCTTATCCAATACAAAGAAAAGCATGCTTTACAGGTGATTTTAAAGCTTGAAAGCTCTGTTACAAATAGCATGATTTATTGCTAGATTTTATTCTATTTTTAACTAAGAAACATAGAAAGTGCAGGCTAAAGGAACCCACTCCCTTGCTTGTAAATTTTTTTGGATTTTTGGAATAATTTGGAAGATTCTTCCCCTCTGAGTCACATGCTCCCGCATCATCATTCTTGGAAGAATTCTATTAAACTCCATTTAGTCCCGGGGCATTATTTCTTGGCATTCCCATTACTATTTCTTCCACATATTTATTTAACCTTAAGAGAATATTTTTTTGTTAAGGTTTCATTATTTTTAATATGTGTTTGGTAATATTTCTTATGACCCTCTCTTGTCCTTGACTCGCTCTATGAGCAAGTCCTAGAGGCGATTGACCAATTCTTTTGTAATTTCCTAACAGTTTTCGATTAATTAGTTTTGGGAATGTTTAAGACTTAAAATACTATTTTTTTTCCTATGTTGGATCATCGACATGTGGAAAAACTTAGTGTTTTTCTCTCCTTTTTTAGCAGCTATACATTGGATTTTTGCTTCGATAGTATTTCTTCCTGTTTTAGTGTCTCTTTTAGTTTGAGTTGTAACACTGCTTCTTTATGCTCTATCTCCTCTGATCTTTCTTCTTCTATAATTTTCTATTGCAGCTCTTCCATTTCTTGTTCAAGTTGTTTCCTTTCTTCATGTATATTACCAAACTCTTTTATATTTCATTCCTTTAATTTTCCTTCTATATACTTGGATCTTTTTTGAAATTGATACATCATTATAACTTCTATGGGTTTTTATTTCCTCCACCACTTTTCTATGCATCTTTTAAAGTTGGGGTGCCTTAGCCAAAAGGCCTTGAATATAAAGAGTTTATTTCATAGGGTTCCCATCCAATCCATAAAAAAAATTATAGGATAATAATTTGATCCTTGAACAGGTAGAATTGAGGATTCGAAATTTAGCTTGGAGAGAATTAATGATTCCGATAGGAGATATTAGTCTAATCTAGAAGCAACTTGCACAACTTTTCCTCTCTTGTTATTCAATGTATATGTGTCATTGTTTATTTCCTAATATACTAGTTTGGTACCCATAGCAAGTCTCTGAAGATATTAACTTTTTCATCCAACCTCCTAATTCCCCCTTTTTTCTCTTGTAAAGTCTTGACTATGTTGATGTATCCTCCTATGATCCAATATCCTCAACTATGTTAGCTACTTTCTGTAGCTCTTTTATAAAAAAATTTAAGATGGTCAAAGTTATTGAGTGAATATTTATTTTGAGATAACTTACATTAAGTGAAAAATTAATAGAGTTGTAGATGCCTTAAGTAGAATTTTGTGTATTTTGTTAGTTATAGCATTAAAGGAAGATTTGAGAGGAGATTTTAAAATTGCAACTAGAAGATATATAATGTAAGGACGTTTGACTAAAATTTCAAAATGGAGATATGGGAACTACAAAATTTGATGGGTACACATTAGATGATGATGGTTTATTATGACTTCATAGAAAAATATATGTTCCACTAAATTAAGAAATAAATAACTTGATCTTAAGTAAAGCTTGTAGAGCTGTGTATATGGCTCATCCAAAAGTCAAAATTATGAATGTAGATTTCAAACCATTATTTTTTGGAAGGAAATGAAAGAGAGATAGTTAATTTTGATATAATATGTCTAAAATGTTAATGAGTAAATATTGAACATTAATATCTAACAGGATTGTTACAACCACATGTGAAACCACAAAAGAGATATTATGTAAATGGATTTTATAGTTAGATTGCTTATGATGTGAATGAGACATGGCTTGAAATTTGTCATTGTAGGAATTTTGAAAAAAAATTGCGCATTTTATTTTAATGAGCACTATATTTCAAGTTCCATATATTTTGTTAGGATATTTATTAATGAAATTGTATGGCTATGCAGTGTTACAAAAAAGATAATTTAAGATAAAGGGTCAATGTTTAGAAGAAGGTTTTGGACAAGTTTTGAAAAAATAATTAGGGATGAAATTGAATTTTCGTATCATTTAACACCCATAGACATACGGTTAGACTAAAAGAACTAATCAAAACTTGGAATTTATGTTAAAAATGTAAGTAATGTATCAACAAAACCATTGGGAGGAATTTTTTCTACTTCTTGAGTTTTCTTATATGAACAATGAAAGTTCTATAAAGATGACACCATTTGAATTCTTATATGGTAGATCATATAGAAAACCTTTATATTAATATTAAGTGGAAGATAGAGTTCTAGTGGGACCAAAAGTGATAATTAATGGAGGAGAAGATGAAAACAAATAAAGCAAGATTAAAGGAAGCATGAGATAGACAGAAAAGTTATGTGAATTCACATAGGATGATCAAAATTATGAGATTGGGGACAAGGCATTTTTGAAGGTGGGGTACAAAAGAATTCAATTGAATTATGAAGGGAGTGAAGTTATCATATCATTATGTTGGAAATTTTAATACCTTAGACAAAAGGGGGACCAATTGCATATCACATCACATTATATGCATCTGTAGAAAGAATATATGATGTTTTTATTTATTTATTTCAATTTTACATCATTACATTCTTGAATCTTCACATATTATTGACTTAAGCTATTTTCGTATATTAGGTAAGGGAACTTGATGCCCGAACCAATACACATATTGTACCAATGAACTCAACAAATTTGATGTCATTTGATCAATTAAGTAAAGTTCTAGTGAGGTAGAAATAGTCCTAGTTTTACTACATGAGAGTATGTAGTTTAGATGTGTTAACAAATTCCTTACCTATTTGAAACTTTTGAATAAAGTTTACTTCATGAGGGGTTGTATTTAGTGCACCATTTTATCTAATTACTATGATAGAGGAGAGTATGTAGTTTAGATGTGTTGACAAATTCCTTACCTATTTGAAACTTTTAAATAAAGTTTACTTCATGAGGGATTGTATTTAGTGCACCATTTTATCTAATTACTATGATAGATTGATTTATTATTTGAGGGAATTCAGTTACAAATTACCTAACTATATGTTTATTAATATCATGATAATATTTAACATTTTATTACATGGATGTGTAGATTAAATGATGATTTGATGGTATAATATTTATGTGGTTTTTAGATAACATGGTATCTGCATTAACTAAATGAGATAAATTGTCAAAATTCTATCTTTTTGATGATTTTCTAATGAAACGTAGACATATTAAATCTTATATGTTTAATAGTTTAGTATTTCCCTAGCATGACAAGAAATTATAAGAGTGCATTGATGTGAATGTTCACGAACGAAATATTAGATTCTAGATTGAATTAAAAAACTTTCATTAGAGAAATTTGAGGTCTAAAATAGGCCTTCTAAGGATATTATAAAATAATAGTAGAAATAATAAAATAATATTAAGATTACATCACCAAATTTTAGAGGGAAAAAGAAAAAACTAATTCTTCAACTCGTATTTTTAACTTATCTCCCTATTGTTTTACCGAAATTTTGAGTAGGAGCATTTGTTGGATGCATAATTTAATTCTTCATCCAAGGATTACCATGTTGCATACTTTCAATGGACCCTACTACACAAAAAAGGAGAAATATATGAAAAACGTGTTTACAATCACATTTTTAATGTATTTCTCATTTTTCATGTAGCAGAGTCCATCAAAATTATGCAACCAAGGTACTCCTTGGATGATGAATTAAATTCTGCAGCTAACGAGTGCTCCCACTCAAAATTTGAGTAAAACCTTAGGGAGATAAGTTGAGAATACGGGTTGAAAAAATAGTTTTTATTTTTATTTTTTAATCTTTTTACTTTTTTACTCTAAAAATGATGAATCATTCCCCATAGTTGACATCATCATCTTGAAGCCTATCGATTCTTATAAAGTTGAATTTGGTTGTACAATTTTGTTTTGAGGCCCATTTTAGACCTCAAAATTTCTCTCATGATTATTTTATGAATACGTTTTCTGTTTTAATTTGAATTATAAATTTTTGATAAACTAATTTAGTGAAAGTAGATATAAGGAACATGGTTGTCAATAATCAACACATAGATGATGAAGTCACATGAAAATACATTGAGCATGATAAAAAGAAGTGGAGAAACATCCTTGTTTCCACATAGTAGCACTCGAATTGTATTATGGGTTGAGAACTATGAAACACTTTTAACATAATCTTATACATTGTAATAAATATATGTCACAAATGCATACGTTGATTAGGATCAACTAGGGCTATGTAATAAGGTGAAAACCTTATTACTTAGCAACTATTAGTCTCTCAACAAGAAAAACAATAAAAATTAATAACGTCTTCATTATCATGTCATTTCCCATTTACAAAGTTAACTACTTGAAAGGTTTCCACTCAAGGTACCCTTGGAATTATGATAATTAAATTTTGGAACATATGATATGCTTCAAACTCTTGGAATCATTAGTTAAATATTTTATAAAAATAAATTATAAAATAAAATAAAAAAATATTAACAAAATATTAGTTATACATATTTTTCAAGAGAAATAAAAATATTTTAATTTTAATTTATTTTAGGTTAAAAAAAATTATTTGATTAAATTTTAAAAAAATATTATACTCTAAATTAAGAAAATACTCTAAATTATCTAAATAAATATCGTTACATTAAAAATGATGAATAAGTTATAAAAGTGTCATGTAAAATTAATCTAAATCAATTATTTATTTAATGTAAATTCACTGCAAAGAAACTTATAAAT
The DNA here is from genome assembly GCA_031772625.1 of Pinus tabuliformis. Lineage (NCBI taxonomy): Eukaryota > Viridiplantae > Streptophyta > Pinopsida > Pinales > Pinaceae > Pinus > Pinus tabuliformis. The sequence continues at coordinate 190,778,669 of CM062804.1, forward strand.
GGTTTACAAAATTTAGAAATGATAATACTCTCTAAATTTTGAAATTGGAAATAAAAAGATATAAATTAAATTTAAATAATAAGAATTACTAGTATACTATTTAGGTTAAATATAAAGAAATCTACAGTAGAAAATTAAAAAAGAACTATTCATGTTAAATATTATTAAATGTAAATAAAATTTTAAATAGAAATTTAATTTTAAATTTGGAAATAAAAATCTATAAATTAAATTTAAAATAATAAGACCTACTAGTTAAATATACACATACTATTCAGGTTAAATATAAAGAAATCTAAAATAGAAAATTAAAAAAGAGGGTCGATAGACATAGTATTCATGTTAAATATTATTAAATGTAAAGAAAATCTAAAATATAAAATTAAAAAGAGGGTTGATGTAATGTTTTCCTTTTAATTTAAAGATAAATAATTACACGTTCATTTGTGAATGTGAATGAGAAATATAAATCTGAGATAAATATTTATAATTTAAAAATTATAATTTCAGATGAGAGACAAATGTCAGAAGCCACAAGTGTTGTATAAAGATGATATGTAAATACAAAATATAATTTTGGGTTAAGACTATAATAAATGTTAAATATTATATTAATTATTAAATAAAAATAAAAATAAAATAAATAAAAATTAATTAAATATTTAATATTAAACATTAGATGCTGCATTTATGTTTTGTTATAGTTTTTTTTTTTTAGGGTTTTTGTTATTCTGTAGATTTATTGGTCGACTCTTTTCTTCTTTTCTTGCATCTAGTCTTATTGATTTTTTTTCTCCTTTCTCTTTTTTACACATTGGTCTTGATGATAAGTCTATAGACTGAAAAATGAAGACTGTGGACAATCTGAATCAAGAATCTCAAAATTCTCACTACAAAAATCTACAAACTCTTAATATGTTGATTATTAATATAAACCATCCTAGATCTATCTTAACTCTGGATCTATCAAGCACCCAGAGGGAGCAAATCTCTCGAGGTGCAAACCTTTTTTTTGGAGTGTAAAACTTAAGGAAATATTTACACCTCGAAAGACTTGATCCCTCTAGGTGTTTGATAGATATGGAGTTAAGATTTACCTAGGTTCGATTAATAATTAATAATTATAATTAATATTTTTTTATTTTACTTTTTTAATTTAATTTTATTTCTATGTAATTTGACCAAGTCAAAATGTTTAGATAATATAACATAATAGGAAATCACAATATCTCTTCCATACTAGGATGGAGTGCCTCTTGGCCAAAAATGTAATAAAAAAATTAATATATATATATATAGTATGAATATTTCACCACAGTTACCAAAGATTACCAAGGGAAGACCTAGCACAGTTACTCTACAAGGCCTTTATGAGTATATAGAGTCTTTAGAGAAACGTAGAGAAGAAAGAGAACCCAAGCTACAAAAAGAGTTAGAAGCCATGCTGGAAAATAAATTTGCATCTCTTGAAGACACGATACAAAAACAAATAGAAAATAAAATAGAACTACTAGAGAATAAAATGGAGGCAATGGAGACTAAACTGCAGGTTATAGAAAAACATAACCAAGATACTAACCAACCATCCCAGCAAGGAGATGCTGATACTTTAGAGAGTCTTAAAATGAAAGACAAGATTAAAGAACTAGAAGAAAAAGTTAATAGTTGCCTCACCCTAAATAATGTGGTAGATAAGTTAGATATCAAACCAATTAAAGATGAAATGAAAAAATTAATAGAATTAGACCACGAACGTAACAAAAGGGCCTTAAACCTTATAATATTTGGTTTAAAAGAGGAAGTAGATGAGGATACTTTAGCCTTAGCCCAGACAGAACTACATAATAGATTACAAATTGAAACATTGTGTCTCACAGAAGCAACAAGGTTGGGGAAATTAACCGAGAATAAAGGAAGACTAATCCGCATAAGATGAGCTCCACTGATCATAAGCACGACATACTTAGTAAAACCTCAAGTCTAAAAGGAACGGGAATATTCATAAATGAAGATCTCATTCCAGAAGACCAAGCAGAATTAAGAAAGGAGGTTCAAAAGGTAAAAGAAGCTAGAAAGGAAGGAAAATGGGAAATAATCAGAAATAGAAAAGCCTTTATTCGAGATAGAAACCAAAAAGATAGTAATCAATAGCAATTAAACATGCTCCAGATCCTTTCTTGGAATTGTCGGGGCTTCCCATGGAACAAAGGCCCCAAGCTAAGTTGGATTTCAAATGATGTTGATATTATTTTGCTTGTTGAAACTTGGGAGCACGAAGAATCTAAGGTCCCTAACATAGATGGCTTTACGCTATGGTCTACCTGGAACAAGCGATCCTCCCGTAGAGGCATTGGGGGAATAGCTTGTTACATTAAGAAGAACATCTCCCCCCATGTTAGGATTTATAAAAACGACCCTCACAACCAATATAGTTGGATAGAGATCAAAGACATTAATAATAAAAAGTCCTACATAGCAATATGTTATTTTCCCCCCATTAATTCTAACTTCTATAAGAAGAAGAATCTAGATAAAACTAACCCTTACAATGGTTTAGAGAATGATATTTCTAGCCTAAGGAATGACGGTAATATCCTTTTAATAGGTGACTTTAATGCTCGAACTTCAAACAACCAAGCTATTATTCTAAGCAATCATTCCAACTCGAATCCTCTTTGGTTAGACGAAGACCCTACTTTGGCTAGCAGGTACAAAAGGAACTTTGAAGATCTTGGGGAAAATTTGTTTGGGTCGGAGCTAGTCAAGCTCTGTAGTGCTCAGGATCTCATAATTTGCAACGGTCTAAAGAAGTGGCCCAATTCTAGCACGATGACCTGCATCCATGGACTTGGTAGCAGCGTGGTAGACTACGTTATTTCTGATCTCCCATTATACAATGAAATAATAAATTTTGACATCTTAAACGACCACGAACCTGACTGATCATAGGCCTTTACTTATAACTCTCAATTTTGTCAGCATAGAGTTCCCATAGAAAATAATACTTATAGCCAAAAGAACTTAATATTTGATAGAAATAAAAATGATCTCTTTCTAAATGAATTAAAAACTAATTTGCTTCCTTTATCTAATATAGACAACATAGAAGACCTCTATCATAATTTTACTACAACCCTCTCATATTCTATTAACAAGTTCTCAATTGAAGTTTCAAATAATAAAAGAAATAGAAAAACCAATCCATGGTATGACAAAGATTGTAAAAGTGCAAAGAGAGAAATTAAGGAAGTTGTTGATGAATCTCTTAAAATGGACAAGATAAAAATATACAAAGCCCTAACTAAAAGGAAAAAGAGGCAGTACATTCGTCAAAGACAGGAGAATCTCTTACACCTCTCTAAGGTAGCTCCTAAGAAATTTTGGAGGCAGATTCTAACTAGGAAGACTAAGGATAATAATAAAATTGCTCTTCACGATTGGAATTCCTATCTTAAAAAGCTTTATGAATCTCCAAATGTCATGGATAATTTGGAAACCCTTCTCACAACGAAATAAGTTTTCTCTTTAGAAGACATTAAGTTTGGGGTTAATCGCCTCGCTAATGGGAAAGCTAAGGACATTGAAGGTTACCAAGCGAAAATCTTAAAAATTGGAGGTCCTGTCCTCATCCCCCACATCCACAAGCTTTTCAATCAAGCAGTCAAGCAAGGGTTCCCTAAACCTTGGACTGAGAGCCTCATTATCCCTATTTTTAAAAGTGGGGATACAAATAACCCCTCTAATTATCGAACAATTATGATCAGCCCTCTCTTAGCCAAGTTATATGGTAGTATTTTGGAAAAGAAGTTAAGCATATGGCTTGAAAGTGAAGGTAAGCGGGCTAAAGGCCAAGCAGGTTTCAGAAGGCGTCACTCAACAACAGACCACCTTGTTACGCTTAGGATCATTGCGGAGGAATGTTGTAATGATAAATCCAATTTATTTTGTTGCTTTGTGGACTTTAGAAAGGCTTTCGATACGATTCCTAGATACAACCTTTGGAATAGATTAGAAGAGCTAAAGGTTCCTCTCGAGTTGAGAGCTGCAGCTATAAGGTTATACGAGAATGTAATTGCCAAGCTAAAGAGCAATGAAGGGTGGTCAAAAGATATTAAGTGTAACATCAGAGTTAAACAAGGTTGCCCCCTCTCCCCTACCCTATTTGGCATTTACATCGATAAGCTCGAAGGCTATTTAGAGGAAGAAGGATGTGATGGCACGATCTTAGCTGGGATAGTCGTCATCCTTCTTCTTTATGCTGACGATATTATTCTTTTGGCAAGGTGCCCATCTGATCTTAATAGGCAACTTAGGCTTCTTAAGGATTTCTGCTCTACCATGGGTATGACTGTTAACATTGACAAAACAAAAGTTATGATTATCAAATCCAAGAAGGACACTTACGCTAATTTTATGTATGACAATAATAACTTGGAGGAAGTGTATTCTTACAAGTACCTAGGAATTGATATTCATCACAAGCTCAACTGGAACCATAGCATTGAGAAAAGGATTTATGGGGGGTGGAAAGCTTACTTTGGTCTTGAAAATAATTGTAAAATAGCAAACCTTGTAATGTGGGATAAAAAGAAGTTCCTCTTTGAAACTTTAGTCACTCTTGTTATCTTATATGGCTGTGAGGTTTGGGGTTGCAACATCTCTAGAGAATCATGGAGAAAGATTGAACAAATCCAGAAGCGTTTTATAACTTATAACCTGAAAATTAAAAGTAATACACCCTATCCTATTCTCCTTATAGAAGCAGGTCTTTCCCCTATTGAGAGCCTAGCTATGCTTAGGTTTCTGTTGTACAAGCACAAAATCAGTAACATAGACGATCATAGACTTCCTAAGCTAGCTTTAAATTCTAGCCAAAACCACCTAAGGCTCAATCGAGGGTGGCATAAAGACACAAGGGCCTGGTTAAACTATTGGGAGATCAACGAAAATGATGCATTGCAAAACATAAATAACATTAAAGATATTGTTACTTCTAAGTTCAAAGAAAAAATGTGGTGTGAGAAAGACTTAGCGGCTAAAAGAAAATTAAGTTATTATAAGAAGGTCATCAACCCCACCCTAGAAGATCAAAAGTATCTCTCTATTTTAACTAGCTCAAAGAAGAAAATTAATATAGCAAAGATTAGAACGAATTCTCATGAGCTACATAGTGAAACAGGTCGTTGGGCAGTTCCTAAAACACCATGGATGGAAAGGATCTGCCATATATGTGAGAATAGGAACACCGAGGATGAAAACCACTTCCTCTTAGAATGCCTCGCGTATAAACACATTAGCTCTCAGTTTCACAATCTTTGTTACAATACTGACCTTCCTAGCCTTTTACAATGTCAAAATTATAGTGAGCTCGGGAGGCTTCTCTCCCAGCTTTTTGATCATAGGAATAAAATCTTAAATCAAAATAGATAATTTGTTTCTTTAGGTCCGATAGACCATTATTTGGTCTCAGTGGACGTTAACCATCATCATCATCATCATCATCATCATATATATATATATATATATATATATATATATATAATATTTTTATTCTGAAATGAGAGATGGTTTTTCGGCTCGTAGTATTGATGAGGCATGTAACAACCCCATGTTAAAAGTTCATGTAATAAATTTAATAAAGGAAAAATAAGACCAAAGTCATGGGACACGTATTCAAAGTTGAATGTTAAAGAAAACATCCTAGTGTGTGTTCATTTGGTTTATTATGGCTAAGGGGAAATTGACAAAGACATTGGCAAAGGAAAAGAGACATTAATTGACATTTTACTTATGAAAATAAAGGAAAATAGGAGAAAAGGGAGATGAAAGGTCACATGTTTACATGAGAGGAAAATTAAAAGGAAAATAGAAGCCTCAATAATAAAAAGGCTTATGAGGATCAATTCACAACCCTTTGTCAATTTTAGCTTGGAGATCTCTTCTATTCTCTCTCTCTCATACTCTTGCACACTTATAGAATTCTTGGAGCACTTTAGCATTGGAAAAATAAAGAAAAGGAAAGCAAAGGAAGGACAAGGAAAACAAAGGACAAGAAAGGAAAAATTGAATAAAGTAGTTTCAATAGGAAGACTTGCAGGTAACAGGTTGCATGTTTGATTCCCTAACTGTTTTGTGAATGCATGATACATGCACGTATGTATTTGGTTCTCTTTCTATTGTGGGCATGGGTTTTTCTAGGTGTCACAGTGGTTTCAACCTTGCCTTTCCATTTCCAAATAACCATGGTGTGATGGGGTTCTTTTCTTTGGTTGAGCTTTGGATTGTCGGATGATTTTAGAACTGAGTGAGGTGGTCTCAGGAAAATTCCCAAGGGTTGGGGGTGGAGGTGGGTGAATCTTTTGGAAACCCTCAACAGGTGGATGGAGACAAGAAAATTGCTTAAGGTAACGGTGAAGAAATAATGAGGCATCGAAGTCTGTTTTGGGCTTAGTGATATCTTGACACGTTTTGGCGATATCGTGGTATCATGAGAGTGGAGGTGGTTTAATCTTCAGAAAGCCTGGTTGTTTATGTATTGGTTTACTTATTTGATATCTTGACCAGTTTTGGTGAGATCACGGCAGCATGAGGGTGGAGGTGGTTTAATCTCTAGGAAGCCCTGGTTGTTTATGTCTTGAGTCCCACATTCATGCTTAGAATATGGCATGGGGATGATTGGATGAAAGAAAGATTTGGTTCAGCTCAATTTATGGTCGGGTGGTACGTGGAAGTCCTTGACTTAGTTGTATTTTGTATATGTTAATAAGAGCTCTTTTCAAATTTTATTTCATAGATACTTGTACTTGTTATTATGTGGCTTTCATGGTTATTATTCTAGTTATATGTTGGTTATAAGAATGGTTCCATAATAGGTTCTAGCTATGGCTCTTGATATACTTGATTAGTTGATGAACAAATTTTGAATGCATGAGCTACTAAGTGTTATTGCAACTATTATGAGAGGGAATCAGAACTTCTTGATGATTTTTAGATAAGTATCAAACCCCTATGTTCAGATATGAATTCATGACGTGTATCTTACACATTCTCAATATGTTTGAAGAAATGACTTTCATGGTTAGGCCTAGTTAGGTAAAGGATTAGATCATGTTTTTTATGAATTCATTTGTCTTGATGTTATTTATCATTCTGGAAAGTCTCACTGAGTTTTGGGTAGTGGTCTGGGGGCTAGCCTGAAATAGTGGCTCAGAATCTGGGACCACACCCTTTGAACTAAAGAATTTGGGTCAAAACCACACCCTAGTAGGCTTATGCATATAGTTGGAGGCCCTCAACTGCATGTAGGCATCATCATGCATGTAGTTGGGAGCTCAGGTAAGAAAAGAGGCATATAATTTAGGGTTTGGGCACTTGAAGTGGCTGTTTAGCTCTTGAGCGTCCTATAGCTCCTGAGGAAGGTTAGTAAGGTTCTAGTTTTTTTATTTCGCTTCCCCAACTGTACTTAGGAGGTTGAGTCAAGTCATATTAGCCCTCAAAATTGTTTACCCTGACAAGCCAGTGAAAGTTGGTAAATGTGGGAGGCAGCCTTACAGATTGGTATCAGAGCATGGTTCAATACTTGGGTTAGATGGGAAAAATGTGTGTTTAATGCATGCATGTCAATGTATATATGGTTTTTAGCATGCATTGTCATGGTTATGATTTTCATGCATGATGTCATTGCATGTAGTTAGTATTATCATGCATGATGTTAGTATATGGATATGATTATGTATATACATGTATCATGCTAATCTAGTTGATCTCATAGAGGAGATATCCTCCCTTGAAATTCACTGAGGTATGTTGATTATGTTTGTATTTGGTTTATCTGACACGATATTCTTGCATGAAAAAGAGGATCATAGATGACTAAAAAAATGGTGGATTACAGTTCACGATACTCTCCCTACAGATCAGATGAGAAGCTAAGAAAGGGGTACTCTCCGTACATAGCAGATACATTGAGCTGTTTAAAGGAAAATATTAGAAGTTTCAAAGCAGATAATGAAAGGATCATTCAACCACAAGAGATACTTGCTAGGGCACATGAAAAACAAGCAAAGGTCAATGCAGTTATCCTTCAAAGTTTGTCATACTTGCAAAGACATGGACAACAAAAAATCAGTTATCGATAGGAGGAAAAGACTAATGGGACATATGGCAATAGGTCTCATGGTGGGCCAATATCGGATAGGGATGAAACAGTCAGAGATGGAAAGTTATTTGATACAATTGATAGGAGAGGTAGTGGATATGGGTTCTACTCTAGTTCTTGTTGAGATAGGTATCAAAGTCATCATTGCTATCATCCTTACAGGAGGAGTCATAGTGGATATTTTCCGGATAAGTTCAAGAAAGCCAAGCCACCTACATTCGATGGAGAGCTGAAGAAACCAAAAGATGCAGAGGCATGGTTACTTGGGATGAACAAGTTATTTGAGCTACATAACAATACAAAGAACATGAAGGCTAGGATAGCTATTTTTAGCCTCAAAAGTAAAGAAAACATTTGGTGGGAAGATATGAATCATGTTAGATACATTAGCACAAAGGATTTAAGTTGGCACAAATTCAAAAGACTCTTCAGGAAGAAATATTTGTCAAAGTGGTACTACGATGGTAAGGCGAAGGAGTTCTATGAGATAAAGATGGGATCGATGACAAATGAGGAGTACATGACTAAGTTCCTAGAGTTGTTGACATATGTGCCATATCTTAAAGATGAGAAGACAAAAATCCAGAGATTTATTAATGGATTTCCATTAGCATTTAAGGGTCGGATTGAGTATGATGAGCCTCGATCAATGGAAGAAGCCACTGGAAAGTTGAAGCATTGTTATGAGAAATCAAAGTGGAAGACTGTGTCTAAGTAGGGTTGGAAAGGGAATGATAAGACTAAATGTAAATGACCATTGGAGTGAACAAGACCTTAGGATGTAGGTGAGAAAGATAATGTTTCTCCTTACAAGAAGTTTAATGCAATTGAGAAGGGACATGGGTCGCAACCTGGAGAGAAGCAGAATAGAGGTAGTGGGTCTTTGTAGTTTTGGATATGTGGCAAGGATCATCACATGAAGGATTTTCCATTTTTTCAGGGTGGTAGGCTCTAGATCTACAATTCTTCGAAGGAAAAGACAGTTAGGGATGTTGGACGAATCATTCCTCAGATCTATGCAACATTTGATAACAAGTAGGAATATCACCAGGCATCTATTAATCAGAGGGAAGGTAAGCTCTGTGATCAAGTTGCTTCTATTTGGATTGAACCTATAACTAATTATAGTTATTTTAATCCTGACCTAGTGGATAAGTTTGGTTTGAGAAAACTAGTGCATGCAGAGTTTTGGTTGGTACAATTGGCTAAAAGTACTAGGAAAATAGTTCATCGTTGGGTAAGAGATTTCGCATTTGAGTTGAATGGAATGCTTACGTGAGTGCATATGAATGTGCTTCCATTGGGATCATATAGTATGCTTCTAGGTATGGATTGGTTGTACCTTTACATGACTAAGGTGGATTGTTATGAGAAGGTTATTGAGTGGTTGGATGATGATGGAGAGAAGAGAAATATTGCAAGGAGAGAAGAAGCCAACTTCAGTTAGAATGGTTACAATTGTGCAAGAAAAGCACAGTTGCAGGAAAGGGTTTGTGTTATTTGTAGTGCATGTTTCTAGTGATCAAGGTAAGGATGTTAAGGATGAAAAATTATTGAAAAGGTACCCATTTTTGTAGAAGTTTCAAGATGTATTTCCAGCAGAGATTTCAACGTTTCCTCATAGGGAAGTGGAATTTTATGTTGGTACTAGGAGAAACACTAACATCAAAGGAACCTTACAAGATAAGAACTCTAGAGCTAGTGGAATTGAAATTGTAGTTGAAGGGAATGCTTAACAAGGGATACATTATGCCAAGTGTATCACCTTGGGGTGCACCAGTATTGTTTGTAAAGAAGAAGGATAGTAATCCCAGGTCGTGTATTGATTATAGGAAGCTAAACAAGGTAACCATCGAGAACAAGTATCCATTGCCAATGTTTGATTACTTGTTTGATTAGTTGAAGGGAGAAATAGTGTTCTTGAAGATTGATTTGAGATTAGGATATCATCAAGGATGAATCAAACAAGAGAACATCTACAACACTTCTTTCTGAACCAAGTATGAGTATTATTAGTTTTTTGTGGACCCTTTTGGTTTTACTAATGCTACAACTACTTTCATGTGTTTGATGAATAGTATGTTGCATCCTTATCTAGAAACATTTGTGATAGTATTCATTGATGATATATTGATATATTCTAAGAATGAGCAAGAGCATGTTGAACACTTAGTAACAATATTGAGATTGCTCAGAGAGAACTAGTTGTATGCCAAGCTTAGTAAATGCAACTTCTTTCAATCAGAGGTACATTACTTAGGACAAGTTGTCTCCAAGGAATACATAGCAATGGATTTGGAAAAAATAGGAGCTATCATGGAATGGACAACTCCTAGGAATGTGGATGACGTCAGATCATTCATGGGGTTATCGGGTTACTATAGGAAATTCATCAGGAACTTCTCACATATTTTCTATGCTATTACATCATTTCCAAGGAAAGGAAAGAAATTTGAATGGATGGAAGAATGTGCATCTAGTTTTGAGCAATTGAAGCAGTTTTTTACAAACTCTCTAGTGCTAAAGATTGCATATCTAGATAAAGAGTTTGTCGTGTGCAAAGATGCTTGCAAGAGAGGACTTGGTGGAGTTCTACTACAGGAGGGACAGTTGGTATGTTACAAGTCAAGGAAATTGAATGAGTATGAGTAGAATTATGTGACTTGTCATCTTTAGTTGGAAATAATCATTCATCCATTGAAGATGTGGAGGCACTATCTTCTTGGCAGGAGGTTTGTGTTGATGAGTGATCATAGTGGGCTTAGATACTTGTTTGACCAAGCTAATCTGAATTCCAGAAAAGCTAGATGGTTGGCCACACTTACTGAGTTTGACTTTGGGATTAGGTACATCAAGGGTAAATAGAAAAGGGTTGCAGATGCGCTTAGCAAGAGAGTGTAGGTAAATCACATTGAAACTATGAGTTCATATGGGACAAATTTACAAGATAAAAAAATACAGGAAGAAAATAGGATGACAGGTATTAGCAGCTTAGGCACATGTTACAGTAGTAGGGTATAGGTGAACAAGACGTGTTTTATCATATCATTATATAAGGTTTGGTGAGATTTAGGGACATGATCCATGTGCCAAACAATAGTGAGCTCAAGAAGCTTATATTGAGGGAATTTCATGTTAAGTTGTATTTAGGTCACATGGGATATAAGAAGACTCTAATAGTTGTGAATAAGTTCTACTACTTTTCAAATATGAAGAAAGAGGTAGCCAAGTTCATCACAAGGTGCTTGGCTTGTCAACAGGTAAAAGCGGAGTGCAAGTGTAACACCCTCCTCCCACATTTACCCAAGCTAACCAACCCACTGGGGTAAACATGTGATGAGGAGTTATAGTATGATGTGAGTCAATGCCCCATGTATAGTTAAGGAAGTGGAATCGACCAAAAAAACCAATCTTACCTTTCTCAAGAGCTACATAACTTTCAAGAGACAACCAAACCTTAGAGGTGCCCAAACCCTGTGACAACTTGTCATTTTTCTACACTAGACCCCTAGTTTCTCCCATGACAAGCCATGCATGTGACTGAGATCCTCCAGTCATTCCCACAACAAGGAATGTATGTGACTGTGGCATTTTTCAGGCAGTTTTGAGCTTGTGACCTTGGGTTCTGTGTCACTTTTCCAGGGTTAGGTCTCATGCCTCTGCTCAAAACTTCATGAAACTTATAGAAATGATAAATAACAATGAATTAAAGCTACTAATGCAAACATTGGTACATGGAACTGAATTGATCCCTACTAGCAATGACATGCATTTCGTCAAACATATCACAAACATGTAATCTATAGGTCATAACCACATATCTGAGCATAGGGTCTCATACTTATCTGGGAATTGTCAAGAAGAATTGATGCCTTATCACAATAGCTACATTATCATCTATTTAGTCATATATTCATTCAAATTTCTTGTACTAATCAAATCATGATGAGAGCCATAACCAAAGTATGTCATGAACCATGCTTATAACCAAAATATAACCACCAAAATAACAAGAGTAGAACAACATAAAAACCACATATTAACAAGTACATTTACACATGAAATACTAAAGGAGAAGGAGTTCTTATTAATGTAGGGGTAAGCCAACCAACTCAGGGATTTCCATGAACCACTCGACCATAGATTGGGCTGAACCAAACATTTCTTTTAGTCAATCACCCCTATGCCATATTCCAAGCATGAATGTGGAACTTACAACAAAGCCAATCAAGGCTTCCTCGGGCTTTACCGTATATCCACCAAGGGATTCCTAGGCCTTAAACCCTCATCATTACAACGAGGCTTTACACAATCCAACCGGATCACTAGACCCTAAATAAGCATGCATGCCTTCGGATCTCTCCACCTAAATCGTGAGGAACTTGTTTGTCTCCACCTCTCGTCTTTACCGTGTATCTCGCCATTTCCGGTCAAGGGATTCCTAAGGTCAATCAAAGGTACAATAATTTCCCCTAATAATAATAAAACTAATAAATAATAAATAAATAAAATAATATAATATTAAAATATAAGTAAATAAATAATAAAAAATAAAGAAAAGATAATAATAGTAAATAAATAATAAATAATGAAGAGAATATAATAATAATAAATAAATAAAATAGTAAATAATAAACAAAAGTTCTAAATAAATATATATAAAAATAAACTAAAAAAATAGTAAAAATAAGTAAAGTTAAAAAAATTAAAAAAGTAAAATAAAAAAGAAAGTTAAATTAAGAGAAATATTAAATTAAGTAAAAATTAAAATAAAGAAATAAAAGTTGTATGTAGAAACATGGAATGTGTGCATGCAAACCCTTTTCCATTGTTTGGTCAATTTAATAGACGATGAGGAAGATGAGATTCATAATTCCTTCATCCATTCTCTTGGGAAAAAAGTGTTGTGAGACAAAGGATTTCTTGGTAGTAGTACTTTGATTGAGGGCTCGAGTGTGGTTAGCTGTAGAAATATTATGTGCAGCTAAATCTACGGTTGGGTGGGGAGTCGTCCCCAAATATTGTTGTGGTTAACAGGATTCAAATAACATTCAACTCTGAAATCACAAGGAATATCATTGCCACAGGTAAGTCATCTCTGCTCATGTTTTTCAAAATTCTAAACTAATTAGTTGAATAGTTGCATGTTGATTACAAATCATATAATTAATCTAATTAATTGTATATTTAACTTGTGGAATGCTACATATGGTATCAGAATAAAGTTTCAACTCTGTTTAAATTTTTATATGCTTAATCACTATTAAATATAATAACTATAAAATAATATTATATAAAACATATTGAATTTTCACTAAATTAATTATATAGAAAAGAATGGCTTATTTAATATTAAAATAAAATTATTTATTATTATTTATAATTACTTGTTACAATAATTTTTCAAAGCAACTTCTAATCATAATAAAATTGATATATTTTATTATTATTTACCATTATTTATATAGTTTGAGTTATATATAAATAATGTTGAAATATGAGGAGAACTAGTTGGAAAATTTCTCTATTCTTCATCTTAACTTCTTACCGAACTCATGTTAGGCCTTGACATTAGAAATATAACTTACGAATCTTCATTTCAAAAAAACATAAACAATATCTTCTAGTGTCATATTACAAATTTTTGAAAACATCTATTAAAATAAAAATGAAAATCATGTCAACATGTTGTGGAAAGAACTTTTAAAATAGAAAGTAAAATTAAACTTTCCTCATATAAAACCCTTGGAATTACATGTAGTAAGGTTACATGTAAATCATCATGGATTGCTTCGATATAAAACCCTTGGAATTATTATTAAACAATAAAACCTCTACACGACACCTTTGCTTCAGATACTAAAATATAAGTTGGTTAAAATCAACCTAAATTTCTTTTTATTCTTTGAATGCTTATTAGCATAAAATTTCTTTGCGAGTGATTGATTACTTAAGATATTCATGTTACTTGATTCCATCTATATGACTAGAGCCACCACCATTAATGAATTCAAGCAAATTGGATATTGTTTCCATTTCTCCATTGGAAACGAATCTCAAAAAAATAATTTATCGGCCTTTATAGATCCTTCCCTTACCTATTCAAATCTTGGAGCCATAATAGTTTTTCTTTCCTTAGTTTTTTTTTAAAGCTATTATACATGCATTGTATAATATAATATAAAATGTGTTCCATTATAATATTAGGAGATATAATTTAACTATAGAGGTTCACTATATATATATATATAATATATATATAAATGAATGAAAGAGGATTTTGCTCCACTTAAGATATTTGATAATATAGGTAATATGTGATAATATAGGTAATATGTATTTAGTGATTTTGAAAAAATAATATATATAATAGATTTTGGTATAAATATACTATTTATTTAATTTTTTTTTGCTGAATCAAGAGTCAAACCTTCTATTTCATTAAATCAGAAAATTAATTACATAAAATACAAGAGTCCGTGGGGAACTATGGACTTTGGAAATACTAATCTCTAACTGCCAAGGGTATCGAGCTAAAGACAAAAACGCTGAACTCTACCAACAACACCTCAAAATCCTCAAAGGCCTGACATTGCCGAAGCCTTATGTTCTTCCCACAGAAATCCAGTAGAAAGAGCGGAAATCAATGATTCCCACCAAGAAACGAAACAAGCATCCTTAATCTCAACTATCCAATCTCCTTGCCTGATCCAACAACGGTAGAAGATTTCGCAGCACTTAGAAGCACGACACTTATCCACCCAGACCCACCTATTTGCACGATCGATCCTGACCATAGATCTACCTTGCTTGATCCAACGGCCGAGGATCATATCGCATGGGTCTACAACACCGAACATTAGCGTGCGATGAGGGCGGTATTCAGTCCCTCCCCTTGGCCACGTGTAGCTCGGTGAATGGAATCACTCCCATTCCGGAAAAACCACTTCCTGCTTGTGAGGCTTGCGATAAACCATAAACCACTCCAAGAGCGGTAAAGCGTTCATCGAAGGAACACCGAGGTAATTAAGGCCGTTGTGAAAGCCTGGATTTTGGCCTCTCGCACTGTCCCCTCTATGCCTGTACATGAACCCCTGTAAGACGATACTCCAACCATCCGGTTTAACCCTCGATACACAGAGTTTATCGAGCTGCTTCCACCTGGAACCTCTGTGATTGAACTTACCGGTGTTGCGGAGGCCGACAGTGGCCTGCAACCCACAAAAGACTAGACTGTGAAAAACATAGTAATACATGAAGAAACCCAGTCAACTGGACCCCGCCTCCATGGCTCTGTTCCGATACACCATCCTGTCTTCATCTGCCTAGTTGTGACAATTCGCCTTTAATCTGTTCTGAGGCAACTCTTTCCAACCCATCACTACCTTGCTTTCTGTGCAGATCACTCCTTTATTGGCAAGAATATCTACCAATTTATTAGCTATTCTTCACACATGGTTAAAACTTACTGTTCTAATGCTCTAAAGGTGAAGTTGAATCCGTTTAAAGACCTGGATTAGCCTCCAGTTTTTTGAGACCTTTTCAGGCATCGTGCCCCAGCTGATTCTCTTGACCGAGTTAATGATTAACTCAGAATTAGCTCCTATAATCACATTATGGCAGTTATCCTGCTCCAGGAAATCTAAACATTTCTCTAGAGCCATTAATTCCGCCATATTGTTAGTGGCTCTTCCTAAATGGCAAAAATAATACCTCCATGTTCATCCCTCAAGGCCTCTCCATAGCCAGCAGTACCCGGGTTGCATTTTGAAGCCCCATCAATGTTGTATTTCAAGAAACCCTTAGGGGGAGGGCGCTAAAAATCCTGCTCAGAATCCATTGGCAAAACCTTCCTGTCCAGGCCCTAAGGAATAAGACCCTGCAAACCTAGCTGATGGCGAATCCTCAATTCAGCTTCTGAAGGTGGGTTCTTAGGGGGATTTCATATTATAGTGCCAGCCGTCTCCTTAAGCTGCTTTAAGATCTGTTCAAAAAGGCGATGGGAGGGATTCTTTTCATTTCTGAAGATTCTATTATTCCTTTCTTTCTAGATATTCCATATAATGAAGCTTGGCGTAAGAGCCCAAGCTGAGATAAGAAATTCATAATCAGAAAAATTTATCCTCCAGTTGTTAAGGGTATTGATAATACTCCCTTTGTCCCTATCGGTCTGATGGAAGATGGTGGAAAAAGAATCCCACAACCTGGAAGTGAAAATGAAATTGTTGAGAAGGTGCTCCATAGTTTCCTCTTGGGCTTCACAGAGCTGGCATCTGGAAGGCCCCAGAACACCCCTCTTCCGAATGTTATCCCAAGTCAAAATTTTCTTATGCTGAACTAGCCACATGAAGAGTTTAATCTTCATCCAACCTTGATGCCTCCACAGGTTTTGCCAGATCCTATCTGGAACATGGGAATCCATTCCAAGGAGTTTTGCTTCCTTAAGATTAAAGGTACCCTCATTATTGTTGCCCCATCTCAGTTGGTCATGCCCCCTTGACACTAAAATCTTCCTTTGTTCTAACATTTTCATAAGTGCCTCTGCTTTAGCTTTCAAGGGGTTGTCATCCCTATAATCAATGTTCCTCCAAGTTCTCCATTTTCCTATATTATTGGTTTGATCCCAAAAATCTTTTACCTTAGATAACCCTTTGGTGTCTATATCTTTCTTGAGGTCCAAAAAGTCCTCTATTAATATTAGAGTTTCTTGTTTCCATTTATCCTCCCAAAATAAGGCTAAATCTCCCTCTCTGATTTCCCAGAAGTTGTTTTTTTGAACTAAGCCCCTATTCTCCTAGGCCTTATTCCAGATGTGTGAGCCCTTTATATTTCCAGACATCCTGATGTGATCATTAATTTGCCAAGTGCTGGCATATTTTTCTTTCCAAATACTAGCCCATTGGGCCTCTAGGTCTTTTACCCAATGCCACCATAATTTTGCCCCTAAAACATTGCTCAGAATCTCCAGATCATCCAATCCAAGACCCCCATGGTTTTTGGGTTTAGAGATTTTTTCCCACACTACCAAGGCCCGTTTCTTTCTTTCTTCCCCCTTACCCCAAAGAAAGTCTCTTTGTAAGGTTCTGAAATGTTGCAAGACTCCTTTGGTGTTGGGAGAGCTGATAGCATGAAGACTGGGATAGATTGAAGAACAGCCTTTGTAAGCGCCAAATTTAAAGATATAATGGTCCATTTCCTGATTTTATTTTGCATATTAGTAATCACAGGCTCCTAAATTCTCTTTTGCAAACGTTTAGCAGGTAGAGGAACTCCCGAATATTTCGAAGGGAGGACATCCTTTTGAAAGCCTAGAATTCTAGAGATATTCCTCTGAATAGCGATATTGGTATTAAAGAAGAAAATATTAGATTTGGAGAGATTAAATTCCATACCTATGGCCATGGCAAAGTCATTTAGGATCTTTTTATATGCAAGAGCTTCTTTGACCGTGGGGATTCCTTGTAGCATGGTATCATCAACAAATTGTTGATGAGTCAAGGCCTGTCCATTCTCAGAAAGTTGGAGACCCTGAATCTTACTATCTTCTTTTGCATGCTTGATAGACCGACCAAGTCCTTCCATCATGAGGATGAAAAGAAAGGGAGAGAGCGGGTCTCCCTGCCTAAGGCCTCTTGAAGGAATAAAAGTCTCGGAGGGAGAACCATTAACCAATATTGAAAAGCTGGAAGAGGTTACCAGGGCCATGACCCATCTGACCCAATTATGATCAAACCCAAAAGAAATAAGAACTTTCCTGATATAGGTCCAATTCAACTTGTCATAAGCTTTGGAAAGGTCCAATTGCATGATCATTCCAGCCTTATTGCAAGTCAATGAGTGCACCACCTCATGTGCTTGAATGATGTTATTGAGAATTTGTCTGCCTTCCACATAACCAGATTGTTCTATAGAAACTAGTGTAGGAAGAAGAGGTTTGAGTCTATTGGCCACAACCTTGGATATTATCTTGTAAACCACATTGCACAAAGCTATGGGTCTAAACCTGTCAGGAGTCTGCGCATTGTCCTGTTTAGGGATCAGGGAGATGAAGGAGGTATTGAGCACCTTCAAAATAGTTATGTTCATTCTGGAATCTTCCACTACATTCAGAATATCATGTTTAACAATATTCCAGCAAGCTTTAAAGAAATCCACATTGAAACCATCAGGGCCAGGCGCTTTGCCATTCTGCATTTCTTTGAGGACCTCACTAACCTCCTCTTCAGTCACTGGCCTATTGAGGTTGAAATTATCCTCTCTAGACACCAGCCTAGGTATATGTCTTGTTAAATCCCTGATGAAGTGTTCTCTATCTAAAATGGTTTCCTTTGCTATACCTCGAAAGTGCTGAACTAACACAGCTTCTATATCTTCATGGGTGTTAAGAAGATTCCCTCCCTCATCCTTGATCGAGGAGATCCTATTGTGAGCTCTGTTTTCCATGGTGGATCTATGGAAAAATCTAGTATTTCGCTCTCCTTCTTTCAGCCATTGAACTCTAGATTTTTGTCTCCAAAATATCTCCTCTTGTTTACATAAATTCTCCCAGTCTTGATGATAATTGGTGACTTTATCACTCTTGTCTTTATCAAAGCCATCCCTGATAAGGGCTTGATTGAGTTCCTGCATTTTATCTTCAACAGATTTTTTTGCTTCAAAAATATTGCCAAATTCATTCTTGTTCCATTCTTTGAGCCTGAGCTTGATGTGCTTTAGTCTTTTGTGTAAAAGGAACATTCTAGTGCCCTAAATATGCAAATATTTTGACCACCAATTTGCAATGTTGCTGATGAAATCTGGGTGGGTGAGCCAGATATTCTCAAATCTAAAAGGTCTATTCCTGGGGGTACCAATCCCCTGAACCTCCAGTTGAACCGCCCAGTGATCTGATCCTCCAAAGGGGAGAATGCTCGCTATCATTTCCTTGTTAATGAGCATAAGTTCCTCTGAGATTATGAATCTGTCTAACTTTGAGGCTACTTGAGACTCTCCTCCTCTTTTGTTGTTCCAAGTAAAGAGACCATTACTTGTATCACTGTCAACTAGCTTCATGTTATATATAAAAGTTTGAAATGGTAGAAAGTCTTTGCTTAGAGTTCTGGTACCTACTTTTTTCTTCGAAAGTGACTTGATCATGTTGAAGTCCCCCCCCCAAGATCCATGGTATTCCTGCATGTCTGTCTCGGAGCACCACAAGAGAATCTAGAAACCTCAGTTTATCATCCATTCTTTGAGGGCCATAGACATTTGTTACCAGATAGGTCTGCCTATCTCCCATAGGCTGAATAACCACTGATAAATAATTCCTCGATGCCTCAGCATCTATTATGTCAATATTTTGGGGGTTCTAAAGAGTGATTATGCCTCCTGTTGTATTCTTTTCTTTGACTTCTAGAAACTCAAATCGATTGAGCCATTTGCTATGTATTTCTTTTATTTTCTAAATGGAACATTTAGTTTCCTGGATAAAGATAATATTCAGAGCTGCTTGCTTCATTCTATTACTAAGTAATCTTTGTTTTCTTTTACTACCTAGACCCCTAATATTCCAAGATGTGAAATTCATCATTAAATATTTGTAAAGGAGTAGCTGGTTAGGTCTTTCATCTTACTTGAATCAATCATTAGCTTTCCACATTCCATCAATAGCTCGTTCTACTTTTTTCGGCCTCTTTTCTTTCCTGGGTTTCTAGATGCTAATCCTAGTGTGGCTTTCATAGTTTTCACACCTTTGTTACCCTGCCTTTCATTGTTGCTTTGCCTCTCCAACCCTTTAGCCTAATTTTTTCATATGAAAAACTGCTAAACTCTATTGAACTCTTCTTGAGGTAATGAGTCAACCCCTCCCATGGTTCCCTGTTTCAAGAACCCTTCCAGATCTAGGTGTTCTCTATCAATAATTTCCTGTAATTCGTAGTCCTCCATTTCCATCTCGCTCTGGGTCATTTCCTGGTCCATTTCGAGTTCTGCCTTACTCATCATGGTCTCTTTCTATTTATTAATATCCTATGTTTATTCAGTTTCTTCTTCTTTCTCCTTGTCCACTGGACTTCCTCCCATTGCTTGATCTACTTTTGTTGTCTCTTCTTCTTCTTCTAGTACTTGGAACCTATTCTGATTGACCTATTTCCCTTCTGATTGATGTAGCTTTGACCCCCTTTTGCCCCCTTTTCCTCTATGTACCACTTTGTTAAAGCTTTCAGTTTCTTTCATAGTGTTAGCCTTACTCTTGTTCTCTATTTTACTGAGAAGGAAATCTCTAAATAGGTTACCATGCTCATGGCATCTGCAACATCTGAAAGGAATATGTTCATAGTCTACTGTTTGCACCCATTCTTCATCAAAAACTTCCAAGATTAGCTCATCCGGTAGAGCTCTTGAGAGATCCATCTCCACACATATTCTTGCAAAGGAAGTGTACTTTCCCCTTCTAGTTGCTCAGAAGCTTTGAAAAACGCCCTAATTTATTTCCTATGGCAGATAACGATTCCGTTTGCCAGTAATCAAGAGGTAGAGAGTAGATTCTTATCCAGACCAGGACCGAAGTAAACGTCTCCCGCTCCGGGACAAAATTCATAATCCATGGCCGCATATAGAGGCATGCTGCTGCATAGAAGTAGGGCCCTCCTTCAAACACTCTGTCTTTATCTTCAATATTTGTGAAGACCACAGTGAAGAATCCCTTTGACCCAAGATGTAGGTCTATGCTTCCTTTTGGTTTCCAGTGGTATTTAATCCATGTTTGTAAAGCTTTCTCAGTGGGCCATAATCCCATGAATTTACATATGATTGCATATGTCCGCATGTGGTCCCTGTGCGCTTGCAGAGTAGGATCATTTAAAACCACTCTAGGTATGATCACAACTTTGGGCTTGCATGGTCCCTTTTGTGCTTTGTCTTTTGTTCCTTGTTCCTTGTCTTCTTCCTCCATTTCTTTTGTGTTAATATTCTCCCTTGATTTGGTACAATCATGCTCCTTTTCAATGTTCCTCTTCCCTTCTTCTGGAGGTTCTCTGTCATTTTCTAATGGTTTCTTGCCTCTGCTAGCCACAACCTGCTTATAGGAGGGAGTGGAGCTCCCTCCTTTGCGTCCTTCCAATTAGCTATTTTCGGTATAAATATAATATTAATATATATTTATGGGAGTAATTTTCAATATTAATGGGATAAATTAATGAAGATATTTTAATTTATATATAATAAATAAATAATATTATTATTAAGTTTATATATCGCGAGGGAAAATTTTTATTAGGTAATATGTTATGACTTGTCATTGTAAAATTTATAATGTGTGTGCTAGGTTTCTATATATCTTAATAAATAAGTTTATGAGAATATTTGAGAGGGTATGATGTAAAGCATATATATTTATGAGAAATTATTAGAATTATGAAGTACATGTTCATTTTAAGTCAATCTATGACAAGAATATCCTAAATGTTATAAGAAAGTGTATTTTCATTTAATAGAAATATGGTTTTTACTTTACTTTTATAGTTAGTGAAACTATAAATATGTAAATTAAATGATCTTAGTGGTTAAAATTATTGAAGTCGTTGTGAACTTTTGAAATTGGTAATGGTACTAAAAATGAAGTTTGGATTTTAAGATTTTTTTGAGGGTTTAAAACAAATATTTAGACACAAAACAAAGGAAATAGGTAGATGACATTTCCATAAAACTAAGATCAAGTGATGGATTCATGGAAATACATCTTAAAATATTAAGGTATATTTCACATTAGTAACACTTCAATTTAGAAAAGTGTAAGGATTGGAACCATTTTTAATTACTTACACAAATATGAGAATAGGAGTACAATCACTAAGGAGTACATGCCAAAGGATGTCGAAGGAAGTCAAATTGGAAGAAATAAGTATATCCATTAAAATAGTATACATTTAATCTTGAAGGGATAGGGAACCCATTATTAAAATGATAACTTGGAAAAATATGTATATCAACAAAGGTTTTAAGAAAGGAGGAAAAGTTTTTAAGTGTGATCTCAAAAGTTAGTGATATATAACTAAAGAGTTATGTTATGAAAGGAAGGGAAAATGATGAACTTGCAATTTTTTATTAATGATAGCCATAACTCACTTGGAAGGTTGAGATGAATAGAAAAATGTAATAGAATGATACTTAAGGTTGGTAAGGGGAAGTGTGGTGAACCAAATAGAATTGCACAACTTAGCTTAGATAAATACTTTTGTGAAATGTTTAAATCATATCTTATTGTTTAAATTACTTGATACATCTAAATCATACACTATCATACTATGTATGAAATTATGGTTTCCGTTAATTTTTATGTCAACATGGGAACAATAAAGTATAATGTTGTGACGATGTTTCATTATGTGATGGTATGTGGTAATTGGATATAGTATTGATGAGAGGATAGTGATGCATATGTGATGCTTATTTACCTATTTTGTTATGATAATGTTGTTGTATGCTCATGATGAATATGATATGCATGATGTGGCATATGAATTATGATGTTATGATATAAGGTTATAATGACATGTGGTTCATTTATTATGTGATGTCATGATATATCTTTGATATAGATATGTTGATGTTATAACTTATGATGGTATTTCATAACGTGAAGCATGTGGTAATTGCATGCATATTTTATGACATGGATGACTATGCAAATTTTTCTTTTACTATTCAAAATGTGGTGATTAACATGGATGTTATGTTATCATGATGGCATGTGGATTATTTTATATGATACTATGATTATAACTAATGCATTGGATGTATCTTGAGATGTGGTGATTGATAGGAAATCAACAAATTAGCCGAGAGGGCCCGTTTATTTGATGATCTCATGGGAGCCCATACCTGCGAGGGAGAATATGTAACACCATATGGACTAGGGAAAAATGCAATCAACACTACATATGACAATGGTTCCTTTGTCTTGTATAGCTCTTGATGGATAGCTCTTGAGGGGCTATGGGACCATCTTGAGGAGGGAAAGTGCTTGATATTGTAGGCCAAGTGCCTGATAATGGATTGGGATGCCGAAGTTTGGGGGCGGTGTAAGGACTTTGATGCATGGGGTTGTGCACCTTATTGAGTGTGGATGGAGTGGTCTAGCCTTTTGAGATTCCTAAATTAGTAGTACATGGAGTACTGAGCCAAATGCATGCCTTGAGGTAGATGAGGTATGAGTCAGGCATGAGCCTTGGGGCTAGCCTTGGGCTGGGGTACAAACCGATGAGGCTAATGCCTGGTTCCGAAAGTGGGAAAAAGGACAAAGATTCCTTGAGATTTCTCGAGTGTTGTGGAAACTTTCAATGCCTACTGGTTATATAAGTTCAGCAGAGGGTGTAGGGAAAACATGAAGTAATATATAACTAAATAAAATAAAATGTTAAATGATTCAACTTAACTTCGAGACGAAGTTCCTTAAAGAGGGGAGTATGTAATGTCCCCTAATAATATTAATAGTAATAAATAATAAATAAATAAAATAAAATAATATTAAAATATAAGTAAATAAATAATAAACAATAAAGAAAATATAATAATGGTAAATAAATAGTAAACAATAAAGAAAATATAATAATAGTAAATAGTAAATAGATAATAAAGAAAAGATAATAATAGTAAATAAATAATAAATAATGAAGAGAATATAATAATAATAAATAAATAAAATTGTAAATAATAAACTAGAGTTCTAAATAAATATATATAAAGTAAACTATGAAAATAGTAAAAATAAGTAAAGATAACAAAAAGTTAAATAAAAATAAAAAAAAGACAGTTAAATGAAAAGAAATAGTAATTTAAGTAAAACTTAGAATAAATAAATAAAAGTTGCATGTGGACACATGGAATGTGTGCATGCAGACCCCTTTCTATTGCTTGGTCTATTTAATAGTCAATGAGGAAGATGAGATTCATCATTCCTTCATCCATTCTCTTGGGAGAAAAGTGTTGTGAGACAAAGGATTCCTTGGAAGTAGTACATTGATTGAGGTCTCGAGGGTGGCCTACTATAGAAAGATTATGTGCAGTTGAACCTATGGTTGGGTGGAGTGTCGTCCCCAAAACTTTGTTGCGGTTAGCGGGATTCAAATAGCATTCAACTCCAAAATCACAAGTAAGGAATATCGTTGCCATAGCTAAGTCGTATTTGCTCATGTTTTTCAAAATTCTATGTTAATTAGTTGAATAATTGCACGTTGATTATAAATCACATAATTGATCTAATTAGTTGTATATTTAACTTGTGGGATGCTACATGTCCTCACAACCAAACTTTACCATATATCCCACCAAGGGATTCCTAGGCCTTGTGATTAATCCTAAGACCACCCCACTAAGCTTCGAATCCATCTGGAAATCCAGATCAACCAAAAATAAGAGAGACCCATCACACCATGGATATCTAGAAATGGCAAGAAAAGGTTGAAAGAAATTGTCATACCTGGCAATACCCATGCCAATGACAACAAGAGAATCAAAAGCACACATGCATGCATCATGCATGCCAAAACTAGGAAGGAAATAATAAATGCAACTTGATAGTTGCAAGTAATCCCAATGTAGCCGCTTGAATCCTGCTCTTCCTTGATTGATCCTTGCTTCCTCTTACTTTCTTTTCCTTCTTTTCCCCAATGTTAGAATGCTCCAAGAATACTTTAAGTGTCCAAGAGTATGAGAGAGAGACATAATAGAAAGGGAGCTCCAAAACTGAACTCACAAAAAAGGTTGTGAGTTGATCCTCAGAAGCCCTTTTATTAATGAGGCCTCTATTTTCTTAATTTTATATTATTTTCCTTAATTTTCCACCTCACATGCAACATGTGACCTTTCACCTTCATTTTCTTATAATTTCCATTATTTTCATAAATACAATTCCAATTAATGCATATCCAAATCCTTTGCCATTTCCTTTGCCAATTTCCTTAGCCATAATAAACCAAATGAACATCCACACTAGGATGTTTTCCCCAACATTCAGCTTGCAATACATGTTCCATGACCTTGGTTCTTATTTTTCCTTTATTAACTTTATTTGATCCAAGATCTTTTACTTATAGATGCATTAGAATTACATGTAACATAGCTTATTAACCATGGAACTTAAAAGGACATAAAAAAATCCAGAAATAACAAGATAAGCATGAAACCATGACACAAAGATTTGATTATGGAGTTCATCAAATTTGGACTACATCTCAGGGTCCTGCTCAATAGTGGGGAGGCCTTCATTCATTAAGTGACATAAAAATAGATAAAAGTACAAGAAATATTCATTTATAATCCTTATACCTCCAATATGGAATATGGATGAAGAATGGAGAGGCCAACTTCAGAAACAGATAGTACCACTGAAATCCTAGTGAAACATCGTGCAGAATCACCTATTCGAACACCCAATTTAGAGAAATGAAGCGTTTGCACCCTCTTAGAACCTCTCTATTACTCAAGGCGAGGTTCCAGCCTGCTGCTAGGTCAGGTTACTACTATACACAATAATTTCTAAACTTCTATGCCAATCTCCCCTCTTTTTCTTGTGCAGACAGTCCATTATATATGTTGGTGGCTAACTCTTCAATATCGGTAGTTTCAACAGATGACAAGTATAGAAGGAAGGCGGTTTCCATACCAAGAATCTCGGACCTAGAATAGTATGCAGGTAATAACCTGTTTGAACATAGAAAAACCTTCATAACCTCTTAACCGCACATTACCTTAACCCGACGTCTTTAACATAGAGAATCGACATTTAAATTGGTAGGTAGATCCATGCCTTTACATTAAGAGATGAGAGAAAGGCGATAAAACGATGAGTGATCTACAATAATAGGCAGACCGAATGACAATTATCAATTGTAATACATAATCTATGTCAGATCCGATAGAATCATCGCAAATCACAATCGACGGAGCTAGGGGTGTCTTACGGTTTATGAATGCGGAATGTCCGATATGCGATTGCGATATCGTAATCGCAACCCTGACTCCCGGGGGATGATTCTGTAATGCCTTCCATTTGTGATGTGTGATTGCGATCATCGCATCACACTCTAAATTTTCTCTAAGGCTAATTCTTTACCGCCGACCCGCCTCCAATATGTGAATGCGATATCATAAATCACAACCCGGTAGTGTTGGGGCTGATTTCCTTAACCACAGAGCTCTTCCTTCCGTGATTTGTGAAATAAGGGGCCAATGGAGGCCTGCCACTTGGTGCTTCCCCATTTGCTGAGAGTTCTGCCATGTCATCTTCTCCTTCCACCTATCCAAGTCAAACTTGAACTTTGACTTGCTCTAACTTCTTCATATGAGCTTAGATTCAAGTGTCATTTGCATCGCTAGAATCAGGATGAAGAGTACTTCGATCTGATGCTAATTTTATCGAGATTCCGCCACTTTTAGTTTTGAGCCCTTTTACCATTCCATTAGTACTTTTTAGAGATCCACCTAGATCAATCCTCCCCAATAAGAGCTTTTGGACTACCAAAAGCCTTTTCAGTCAATTAGCAAGTGAGGAAATTTCTCCCTCATTTTTTCTTTCCCCATCCGTTGAGCTTTACTGGGATGAATTCCTTTGAAACCAACACAAATGTACTCGACATCTCCTCATCATGAAGCTCTGATTTTCCTATCGAGTATGATATCTTTGGGCAACTTGTCTAGATACTCTAGTGAAAAATCATCCACTGAAGGAATCTGTGCAACCTCTTCGGTATCCATAATCAATGGAGGTTCATAAATCTTTAGGTTTTCAACATTCACTACTAAGTATGTTTGCATATAAGCGGGCAAGTCAAGATGAAAAACATTGTCTCTAATATTTGACAATATGGTGAAGGGACCATATCAAATGGGCCTCAATTTATTCCATTCTCCCTTCATTCTATCCTTGTTGATGTGGAGCCATACCTTGTCCACAACTTGAAACTGATGGTCAACTCGGTGCTTATCATGTTGAGCTTTATACCAAGCTTGACTCTTCTCCAACTCCTCCTGTACTACCTGATGAATCACTTCTATCCGCTAAATAAACTTCTGTGCTTTGTCCCTATCATCTCGTCCATTTACATGCTCATCTTTCCCAAAGACCATGTCTAATGGATCCCTTGGCAGATAACCAGAACATGTCTCGAATGGTGAGCTCTGTGTGGATGAATGTGCTGCTTGATTGTATGCATGTTGCACATAAGGAAGCTATTCATCCCACAACTTGGGATGTTTTCCATAATAGCCTTGTAACAAGTGTACCATAGTGCGGTTGACAACCTTTGTCTACCCATTGGTATGTGGATGAAATTCCATACTTATTTTCAGCTTAGTGTGCATCATTCTCCACAAGCTGGTCTAGAACTCTCCAATAAAGAGAGAGTATCAGTCTGACAAAATAGATGTGGGAAACCCAAATTAGGCCCAAACAAGCTGAAAGAAAAGATAAGCAGTTTGCTCAGCAATGACCTGCTTTTTACAAGGCATTAACATATACATTTTACTAAAATGATCCATGACGATATACAAATAGTCGTGACCTTTCCTAGACATAGGCAAACCACCTACAAAGTCCATGGACACACTTTCCCATGGTCGACTCGAAATAGGGAGTGGTGTGTAGAGCCCAAGTATTCTATTAGAGGGATTTGAAACATAACACACACACAACCCTTTACAAAACGAGTCACAATGTTTTTCATATGAGGTCAAAAACAAAACCTCTGTAAATTACATAAATTTTTTTCAACCCCAAAATGACTAGACATAAGAGAGGTATGAGCCTCTCATATTACATGTACCCTTTCATCAATGGGTATGCATAGTTTTCCAAGGTGATACAATAGTTTTCCCTGCAAATAATAATTGTCCACCTGTGATCCAAAAGTTATTTTTGAATAAATATCTTTAAAATCATCATTGTTAGCATATTGTTTAGCATAACTTTCTAATGATAAAGAAGCATTTTGCAAAACTAGAGATGTAGAAATAGAGGGTGGGAAAGCATATATGCTACTTTGTTGCTGTCACTGAAACTGCTGGAGGAATGCCATCCATCTGAAATGACGAGCTTTTTGAAGCTTGGTCTGTGCCTGAAGGTACTGCAAGGGCTGATGATTCATATACATGATGGTATCCTTGTTGATCAAGTAGTGTTTCAACTTCTTTACACTTTGAACCAAGGCATAGAACTCCCTATCATACATGGAATAATTCACAACAGCTTGGGAGAAAGTCTCTGAATGGTAACATACATGGGTCCTTTTCTGCATCAATACAGTGCCCGTGGCATATCCGCTAGCATCTATCTCAATCTCAAAATGCTGCTGAAGGTATGGTAAGGATAGCAATAGTGTTGTGCTGATCTTCTCTTTCAACATGTCGAAGGATTTTTGCTTCTTTCCTCCCCACTGAAAGGCCTGCTTCACACTTGTCAATGCGTGTAAAGGGGTCGCGATAATAGAGAAGTTCTCAATGAACCTTCTCCAATACTGTACCACACCCAAAAATCTTCGGACCTCTATAACATTTGTCGGCTTAGGCTATCTAGAGGGATATATCTTCAATTTCCGATTACCGACTATGTGACCTAAATAAACCAGAGAGGTCTTCCCAAACTCACACTTTGACAGTTTTACATACAATTTTTCTTTTTTCAAAACATCAAGCACTTTCTTCACATGACATACATGTTCATCCCATGTCCTACTATAAAAAAGAATATTGTCCAGATATACAACCAAAAAATTATCAAGAAAAGGCCTAAACAGATCATTCATTACCCTCATAAACGTGGCTGGAGCATTTCACAGTTCAAATGGCATCACCATCCATTTGAACAACCCCTGCTTGGTTTTGAATGCAGTCTTCCAAATGTCTTGTTCTATAACTCTAACCTGGTGATATCCACTATGAAAATCTAGTTTCGTAATATAGACAACATTTTTCAACTAATCTAATAATTCATCAATGCGAGTGAGAGGGTACCAATTCTTCATCGTAATTTTGTTTAGCACCCTGTTGGGATAGGGTCCCTAGGGTCAATTTTGAGTTAGTTTAATCAATTTTTGAATAGAATTTTGTAAAGAATGTAAAGTCTCCATGAAATGTGGAAGCAGAGCGCGCAACTAAGTAGGAGTCAAAGGGGTTTTAGCCCCTTGTATGGGTAAGTGATAGGATAGTTTTGAGATTCACCCATAGGCCATGGTCCATGGCATTGTAATGGAAAAGCTATAAATATTTGAGTCATAGCGAGTCTAGGAAAATAACTTTTTGTGAAGAGCAAGTGTAAGGGAAAAGTTCTAAGGTAGTGAAACTCTGTTTTCTTGTACTTAGGTGAAAGGGGAAGGCTCCTATAGTTGAGTGCGTGGAGACCTTGGCAAGTCCGCAACTGAGTGTGCGGGCCCTACAGTTGGGTGCGCAACGTGGAAGATTCTGTAATTTGAATGCTGAATCTAATAAAGACTGATTTTGGGCCGAATCTATTATATCTATGCCTTGTTCTTATTTTTGTTAAGTTTATGCATCACCGCTTAATGATCTGTTTTCTATGAAATAAAGTGTATTCACTGTGCGAATATCTTAGATATTTAATACTCATGCATGAAAAGTATAATAAACTATTTCATGAAGATATTAGATAGATTTGGTAATGTAACTGTTCAAAATGGGTAGATTTGTGTGAAGGTAGATCTACAGTTGTTATTGACTGAGCAAAAGTGTAGAGTCTCCAAATTATCTTCAAAATATCATCCACTTTCACCTTTATCACCACCATTTCACTCACATATCGTGACTCCATGACCATATAACCTTTCATTAGCCTCCATTTTCATGATTACATAGGGTTACCTTTGTGTTTTCCAAAAGTTAATGATTTCTAGTATTATAAGTGAATTAAATGGTTAAAACTTAGAAAAATGACATATACTTGCTAATACGTAAAAATGGTTTGAGTTTCATGACACGTGTAGGTCATTTGGAAGCTTCTGAAGCACCCTTATGTGGCCTCCAATGCTCAAATTCGAATTCCCTTCAAGATATAGAAGAAGATTTGGATAAAGGTCAAAGAGGATATGTGTCTCATCATTACCTATTTGAGTTGTAACTCTATGAGATTTTCTAGGGATCTAGGGAGAGAATAATGGACCTCCATTAATGAGGTAGCTTCTTATATTTTTGTATAAATAGGAGAGCCTTCTCCTTTCAAAGGCATGTGTAAAGTTGGGGAAATGCTCATGTTTTGAATATAGAATTTGGATTTGGCACCATGCTCATGAGTGATGTTCACCTTGATTTGGTTATGCTTGCATTTGGAGCCTCTCAACTTGACATCTCTCATGCTTTTGAATTGGCCACGTACAATGTGTGAGATTTATAGTTTTTCATAGATTAAGATTTATTACTTTCATAGATTAAGATTTATTTCTTTCATATATTTTCCTGTGTGAGAGGTTAAGAGTGATTGTCTTTATTTGCTTTCTACCTAGAAGTTAAGAGCATTTTTTTATTTGCTTTCATATTTTTTCCTGTGTGAGAGGTTAAGAGTGATTGTTTTTATTTGCTTTCTACCTAGAAGTTAAAAGCATTTGTTTTTATTTTCTTTCATATCTTTTCCTGTGTGAGAGGTTAAGAATGATTGTTTTTTTCCTTTCATTTCTGAAAGAGTGGTGTGCTTTTCAGTTCCTGCAAGATTGAAAGATTAAGATTTCAATTTCGTGCGCTGTACTATAATTGTACTATAATTTCTTTTGAGTTGATTGTTGAATTAGAATAGGTGAATTTGGTTTGTCATTATTTGGTTTCGTAGTTAGATTGATCTAAATTGAAAGTTAATTTCTAGCATATACAATGCATGCATACTTCGCAAGTTTTACGAAACCCCCGAGTTGACAATTAAATGATAGGTAATTAATTTGCCTCAACATTTTGGCACCATTGTCGGGGAAGTGTGCATAGGAACTAGCTTTCAGTCTAGAGTTCATATTTCTTTTATTTATTTATTTTTTCAGTTTTTTCTAGATGCATGATTAAAGCATGTAAATGCATAAATCATTTAGTTGCATATCATTTCTATAAAAAAATATAAAAAATTTCGATACTAACCATTTATGGATGAAGGATCTAGAATGTAGATCAAACATTCTTTGGAGCACAAGGACTACATTGAGGAATGGTATCGAAATGCAATTGCGCCATGACATTCATCCGTTCTTCAAGAGATCTTTGTGGCAAATCTAAAGGTTAAAACAATTTCTCATGTCCTCATACACAATCAGGTACATTTCTCAAATTTGGATATGAACATTTTAGAAAGTTTAATCCATAAATGGCTCCATTGGAAACATTCATTTACTTAAAAATAAAAAATAAAAATATTATTTCAAGTAGGATAAAATAGGGAAATAAAATCAAGCTTGATTGCATTTTTTTTTAAATTCTTGATTGCATTTTTTTTTGTTAGACTTTAAAATCTTTTAGAATTTTATTTATTTTCTTGCATTTCTTTTCATTAACATCACAAATATTTTCAATAAAAAAATTCATGTTTTGATTCTAAAAAAATAGAAATAAAAATAAAAAATCATGTTAGATTTTCAATAAAAAACAAAATTAACATAAAAAAATAAAAATTAAAAAAAAATCATCTTCATGTTTTTGAATAAGGGAAATGTAAAATTTTAAATAAAAATGATCAATTCTTTTTTTTAAGAGAATTGAGAAATTGACTATTTAAGGATCTCATGTGACCTGTAAAGAAAAAAAATTACATTAGCTTAAAAATCAAAATCCAAAATTCATCATTTAAAAAAAAAAGAGAATAAAGATAAATAAAATTAGATCTTGCTTTAAATTGCTGCATATCTATTCCATTTTGAGGAGCTGCAGAAACTGCTCATTTCTGCAGCTGAACCTGATTTAATTCCAACACATCCATCACGATCCTGGATCCTTCCCAAAGTGATCTCTTAGCTTTAAGGATCTCTTCTTCCCATGGATTTAGAATAAAAAACACTGGATCTCTTGTCAAAGAAGCGATGAACAAGAGACATGCCTACAAAGAATATCCACTCTACCATAATCAAGAATTGGAAAATTAATAATGCAAATATCAAATAAGGGTTTCTTCTTAGTTTTGAATAATGAAGGGATCTGATGGATATGTTGCAATTGAATCCAATTAATCATCAAAATAATGTAGGCATGCTCCATTCACAACATGTTTAGTGTTGGCAAGCAAAGCAAATCTACTTTTTCATGTCTCTGGTTGCTACCGCTGTGCCATTCACTTCCCAGAGATTCATTAATATCTTCAATACAATTCCTTTCAATCTTTGGCCTCGAATTCTTGAAGGACCACTCTACTATGCCAAATAATTTACACGACATTGTGGCCGATAATACTTGAGCAGACTATTACTTGAGCCAATATTGACAACATCATGACGATCAAATTCATTGCCAGGAATGGTACCTTCACCGGAATAGACCATTCATGTAAGCCAATAACCTCCATGTTCCACTAAGAATTCTCCCTTGTTTTAAGTTCTTCATTCAAATCAACAACCTGTTTTCCTACACTGTAACCTATCTCTCATCTAGCTCTGTCAAAAACTGTGAAAATCATGCTTCACTCGCATCTACTGAATCTCGAACTTTGGACAGTTTCAACCTAACATCTTCCAACTCCACAATATATTTCTTGCTAGAAGAGGCAACTGATATTTGTGCTTCATAGTAGCTTGAGATTGGCAGGAGAAGCAACAGTGATTATTTAATTGTAAGACCTAGCAGTTACTGAGCATTTGCCAGAAATGCGTAGTAGCTTAAAAACATCATTTTTAAAACATGATTTTTGCTCAAATGAAAACTAATTTCAAAAAATAAAATGTGGGTTTTTCTCAAAACGGGGTCAGTTATAAAACCCCAGAACCATTTTCTCAAATTCATAACCGATTGGGAGATATTCGGGGTTCTCTAGATCCTTACTTGGCAAATTACATGAGAAAAAAACGGTTTGCAATTAATGCACAGAGGTAGTTACGACCCTGATATGATCTCCCTGATCTAGAGGAGGTAGATCCGCCACGAAAATGTTGAGAAATACCATATCAATTATCAACTTGGTGAGCTAGATAGAAGCATTTGAGTTGTCGCACCTATGCAATTTTGAAAGATGACGAGAAAGAAGTATCCTCAGGTTTGCCCATCAACATAATGTTACAAACAAAGGATTGCACATTATGGCAAGTTCCAATATACTAGGCCTGGAGCAACGCAACACAGTCAGAGGAAGAGGCATCAGCGGAGGCAGAAGAAGAAAATGATATTTATATGGATTGAAGGACCCTCGCAGCTTCTGAACTATGCATTCTTTCCAACCCCCTTTGTAACATTCAATTAAAAAATATAATATTTGCCTTGTGCTGGTGGACATCTTCTGTGGTTGCGATTATATATAAAAATATGCCATGGAGTCTTTGAGATTAGCAGTTTCAGGTTTTAGTCATCTAGTTTCTCATTTTTTCATTCAAGTTGTGATACTTATGGTAATATTGTTGAATGGCTGCACCTATGGAGCTGCAACAAATGATTTTGATGGCGCTCCTAGTCCTAGTCAGAGCTTGGATACAGGAGGCGTTTCTTCTATTTCTCTGCCATTCATCTCCATAGTGGGAGGGTCATTTTTGGCTTGTGTCTTTACGTTCATTTTCTTCGGTTGACACCAGAAAAATGGAATGGAGATACAACATCGACGAGACGATAAAAAAAGGAACGGAGTAGCATATGAATATATGTATATGTTAAATGTTTACTCTGTCATGTCTAGATCCTGTAGACTCTCATTAAATAAATATAGAATATGATACCTCCAGGCTCCCCTATTTCTATAATAAAATATAATTTTTGAGTGTAAAAAATAATAATAATAATAATAATAATAATAATAATAATAATTGCTAATTTTTCTGGAAGAGGTATTGATCAATTTGAAGATTGGACTGACTATTTGTTCGTAACAAAAAAATGAATATCTATGTGTACTTAACTATCTATTCAGGATTTTGGCTACAGAAACTGCACAATTCTGCAGTTGAACCACAATTCTGTAGCTGAATCACAATTCTGCAGCTGAATCACAATTTTGCAGCTATATGTTTAACTCAATGATCTACTTGTCAACAATGAATTCTAATCAGAAAATCATGATCAAAATTTATTGGTTTTGTCTAATGATTTTGTTTTCAAGCATGATGCAGGAAAGAAGAATAACTAAGAAGGCGCTTTATCTGCAAGATCAATTTATGAATTTTTCATCGAAGCTTGTTTTTCAAGAATCATCAATAATTCGCAAATACTATTTCTTTATCTTTATGAAATGCTATGGTTCAAACATAAATTGAGGAAATTGTTCATATCATCATTTTAGAAATTGGATTTATTATCACAATTATGAAATTGGACTAACCATTTGAAATGAATACACATCATAAACCTATTAATTATGCAAATTTTTTGTATGTACCTAGAGAAATTGATCACTTCTCTTTGAACACACTAACATTTGTTGCAATGTTAGTGCCTTGTTTGTTTTCATGTTATAGGACAATCGGAGAATTGAAGGAAGCCACTTTATGCATGGGTTGTTTTCTACGACCAATTTCAAGAAACATAAACCAATTGAATCCATTTCTATCATCCATAAATGCCATCATTTTTCCTCTCCAAACTGACAAGCTATCCAAACATTTTCGCTAAGCATTGTCATCACCATTTTCCTTGCAAAGAGTCACATGTCTCCTTCCATTTACATTTTCCATTCACATTTTCCATAATTTCCATTCATTAACCCATTAATAGAGACATTCAGCTCACTTACATGTTGATTTGTCATTTTTCTTTCCATTTGCTTGTTTACCCTCTTGTCATTTTCCTTTCCATTAAATAAGCCTTGATCCACTGCAAAATTTTTCATTCATAGTCCTTCCAAAATCATCATTTCATACTCACATTAGATGATGGAGGATTCATTAAGGCTTGCCTTCTAACAAGTCTTGGCCTATCGACATCAGCACATTATCTAGGTTCAGGGCTAGAGTCCTTATTAGTACCTTGAGGCTTGTATGCATCAATGAAAAGTTCTCTCGCTGAAAATCATGGGAATACATCAATGTCCCTTGATCGTTGGATATTGTAAGTGACTCAACATCAACTCATCTATTCACACTTTGCAAGATGTACTTAGGTACCTTGGCATTCGTTAACATTAGGTGAAGACTATATCATTTTAGCATTTTGCAGCAGACACAATAGATTTAACAACAGAAATAAAGAATCCACTTTCACCACCTCATCCACTACTTATGTAACCAAGAAGCAGATGGAATTCTACATTCTATTCCATGATCCACCAGCAATTATAACTTCTCTACATATGCACAGTTTGTCTACTTCCTAGGTAAGTAAAGGTATGTTCTTTTCTATCTTTTAATCATAGAATTCCTTGAATACTAAAATTATAATTTTTGGAAAATACTTCACCATATTTCCTTTCTCATTTGAAAAAAAAAACCGTAAACACCTTTAGTTAGGGGGAAGGGACATCCATTTATTATCACATCCATATCACTTCATTCCATTTCACTTCATTTCATCCTAACATACTTGTCCTAATCATTATAATTGCATTATGGTTCAAAAGTTATGTGATTTGAAAATAAATGCCTAAATGGTGAGTATATTATATGGTTAATTTAAAGATGCATTCTTAAATATGTCCAATGAATCTTGATGCAACAGAAAGAAACAAGGTATTGAAACACAAGAACCAATACCAATTAATATTTGGTTGTCACACAAGAACCAACCAAACATGTTTCAATTCAATGTATGATAAGGAATACTTTGCAAAAAGAAATGAAATTGTCAAATGCAAAGTTTAAGGACAATTGATATAAGCCAAGCTCATTCAAAAGCAAATCATGATTAAGTAATGTAGTAGATTGCATGATGACATGCACTAACATCAGTTGGGGTATGTAGAGTCTCCAAACTATCTTCAAAATATCATCCACTTTCACCTTTATCGCCACCATTTCACTCACATGTCACAACTCCATGACCATATAACCTTTCATTAGCCTCCATTTTCATGATTACATAGGGTTACCTTTGTGTTTTCCAAAAGTTAATGATTTCTAGTATTATAAGTGAATTAGATGGTTAAAACTTAGAAAAATGACATATACTTGCTAATACTTAAAAGTGACTTGAGTTTCATGACATGTGTAGGTCATTTGGAAGCTTCAAAGGCACCCTTATGTGGCCTCCAATGCTCAAATTTGAATTCCCTTCAAGATATGGAAGAATATATGGATAAAGGTCAAAGAGGATATGTGTCTCATCATTACCTATTTGAGTTGTAATTGTACGAGATTTTATAGGGATCTAGGGAGAGAATAATGGACCTCCATTAATGAGGTAGCTTCTTATATTTTTGTATAAATAGGAGAGCCTTCTCCTTTCAAAGGCATGTGTAAAACTGGGGAAATGCACATGTTTTTAATATAGAATTTGGATTTGGCACCATGCTCATGAGTGATGTTCACCTTGATTTGGTTATGCTTGCATTTGGAGCTTCTCAACTTGCCATCTCTCATGCTTTTGGATTGGCCACCTACAATGTGTGAGATTTATTGTTTTTCATAGATTAATATTTATTACTTTCATAGATTAAGATTTATTCCTTTCATATCTTTTCCTGTGTGAAAGGTTAAGAGTGATTGTCCTTATTTTCTTTCTACCTAGAAGTTAAGAGCATTTGTTTTTATTTTAATTCATATCTTTTCTTGTGTGAGAGGTTAAGAGTGATTGTTTTGATTTGCTTTCTACCTAGAAGTTAATAGCATTTGTTCTTATTTGCTTTCATATCTTTTCTTGTGTGAGAGGTTAATAATGATTGTCTTTGCTTTCATTTCTGAAAGAGTGGTGTGCTTTTTGGTTCCTGCAAGATTGAAAGATTAAGATTTCAATTTTGCGCACTGTACAATAATTTTACTATAATTTATTTTGAGTTCATTGTTGAATTAGAAGCGGTGAATTTGGTTTGTCATTATTTGGTTTCGTAGTTAGATTGATCTAAATTGAAAGTTAATTTCTAGCATATAAAATGCATGCATGCTTCGTAAGTTTTACGAAACCTCCGGGTTGACAATTAAATGATAGGTAATTAATTTTCCTTAACAGAAAGTTTTGAATCTGCCTCTTTAAGGTATGATAAGCTTGATCGTAGACCTTCATGAAGGTCTGTAAGCCATTTGGATAAAGTTGCAGTAGTGGACCATAGGAAGGTTTAGATCTGCACGAAGGCAGATCTGAGCTGCAAGGGATTAGGAATACACATCACACAGTCTCTTGACGTAGAAACCTAGTTGTAGCATCCCACAATACTGCTTCGAGTGAGACAGTAACCTGCGCTATGCAAGTTGTTGCAGAAAGGTCAAGCAGTTAGGATTTTTTTGGTTGGCGCGAATAACTCTAAACCTAGGTCAGGCCCCCTTAATCCAACAAATGGTTTCATTGCCAAGACCAGGATCTATCTAAGATATGTGTGATACATGGTTTCCTGCAAAGAAAGATATTGAGAAGTGGATTGACTGAAAAGTGCACGTGTTTGTGGCTTAAGAGAACAACAACCCTAAATTGTCCAAGGAGCAGTGGTTTGCAGAGATATTTGTACAAATACAAGACTAAATCATTCTTCTGTATCTTCCTTGATGAACTACATGAATGGTTGTCTAAATTGGTAGATAGTTAAGGGTCGTGGAGGCTCGACAAGCCTATAGTGTGGACTCCAAAACTAGTGTGACGTCTGGAGGCATCAGAAAGAAATATCGCGCGGGTCGTGGATCATTGGATTGATCGCACACTTGGAAGTTTTGTGACTGAATTCACGGTTGATTGAACTATCAGCTATAGCGAGGCATAATGTACACTCTTCAAGGGACTGCAAGGTAAGTATCTTA
Source organism: Pinus tabuliformis (assembly GCA_031772625.1). Lineage (NCBI taxonomy): Eukaryota > Viridiplantae > Streptophyta > Pinopsida > Pinales > Pinaceae > Pinus > Pinus tabuliformis. The sequence goes on from CM062804.1 coordinate 190,816,850, forward strand.
AATCATTGAAAACGTGGATTAAAATGTTGTTATGTGAAAAGAGGGTTATGCAATTATCTTGATGTTTGGAGCTATGCAAAGTGGTAAATTATTTAGAAGAAACAAAGGAACGAACTCTGAATACAGTCTATTGATTGAATCCCCATCAAGTGATGACGAAGGGACGATGCTAAATACATCACAAAGTGCAATACATTTGATTAAGTAGGGTATCTCGAAGATACCTCATCCATCCACTCCGCTTGTACCTCTGCCTCCACCTCATACATTGACACCTTCACCTCCACCTCCACCTCCACCTCCACTACCACCATTCAATAAGGTGAACACGATGAATGTATTGGTTTTTAAAGGGATAGGGAGCGAAGACCCCAAACACGACACATCAGATTACGGATGATAACATCAAGAAAGCATAGGTTGTCATAGCCTTACAAGATCGAGCATTGACATGGTACATCAAGTACTGCACTAACAACCCATGGATATTGGTGCAGGTACTAGTTAGGGTGGAGAAATATCTACTGCACAGACGACAGTTGTGCAGAAATAGAAAGTAGTAGCATAGGCAGCAGTGTAGGCATTGGCCAAGCAGAGAAATAAAGAAGTTGTTGTTAAGTTAGTTGCTAAAAAAGAGCACGTTGAGAAAGAGCATGCTGAAACAAAATGCACTGACACAATGGAAGTCGAAGCATCAACTTCCCAACATACTGAGGAACAAGAACTGTCTGAGCAAGGCGGACACGAAGGGGAGGAGTAGAGTACTCCCTTCATATGGAAGAAGCAGAGTAAGGAGACAACTGTCGGGCCAAGGAAGAAGCACAAATCAGATAAACAAGTGTGCATTGACCGAATGGTCCCCACAGAAGGGGACCTTGACAAAATAGGGGACAAATTCAGAGACACCACAACAAAGTTGTGGCAATAGTTTGAGTAGAAATATATGCAAACTCTAGGGAGTGTCCAGAAGGATCTACATGAACTGCATATCCAAACAAGCAGGATTCAAGCAAGCATAGGGCAAGTGAGCTTGACACAGGGGAGCGAGAGTGTATTAGACACAGAAAGGACTCTGGACATCAGAGTCATCTCCTTACTAGAAGGATCAATCCATGTGGAAATAGAGGAAGACCGCACTCTACTAGGCACAATCAAAGACATAGGGGTGAACTTAGACACGCTGCCACTTCAAATCCTCCATGCACTGCATCAGGGGGTCTCAGAAGAGCTTCGAATCTGAAAGCATTGTGCACTTGCATTAATTAGCGAGGTTAAGGTAAAGAATGAATAAATATTTGCTGAGAAGTCTCACGCCCTGAAAGAAAAGGAAGAGTTAGAAGCACAAAGCCATATCCTGGAAGCAACAATTACATAGGCATGTAATTCCATCCCAGAGTTACATATTCCATAAGACTCCGCAACTACAACAAAGATCAAGAAATTGGCTACTGTGGTCTGAGAATCAAAAGATGAGATAGGCAGAGTCATATTTGACTTCCAGATGAAGATATCAGAATTACAGCTGAAGCTACAACCGACTACTCCACCAGAGGTCAGGGAGAAGCATGATGCAACTATAAAGGAGCACATGACTACTCTGGAGAATGCAGTCAAAGGATGCAACTTCCTTTTTAATAATGCCATGGAGTTACGGGATACTTTGCAGGAGGACCCAAAATTGCAGAGGTTGAGCACAAAAATCAGGGAAGTCCAACAGAAATATGATGAGATTAGGACGACTGCGCACACATTGGCACTAGTCCAACACTTTGCGTGTTTGCAGGAAGGGAAGATGATACATGCACAAGTACAGGAGTTGTAGCAAAAAGAATCAATGTTAAAGACTCAGCTTCAACCTTGGACAGAAGAGGCTAGCCAGATTTCCCACACTATTTAGGAGAAAATGAAAGCTTTGTAACAGACTCATATGACCATGCAGCTTGCAGTAGAGGGACCAACTACAGAAAAGTTGGTCGAAGAGGTGAAGAAGGCTGTAGTACAAGGCATCGTGGAGATGGAAGCATTGAAGTAGGATTCTAGTGAGCTCTACCACAAAGTAGAGAAGCCTATTGAGTGACGCGAAGGTGATTTACAATATTTGTGTTGGGGGCCTATTGGGATAGGATCCCTAGGGTGAATTTTGAGTTAGTTTAATCATTTTTTGAGTAGAATTTTGTAAAGAATGTAAAGTCTCTGTGAAATGTGGAAGCGGAGCACGCAGTGAAGTAGAAGTCAAAGGGGATTTAGCCCCTTGTATGGGTAAGTGATAGGATGGTTTTGAGATTCACCCGTAGGCTACAGGCCATGGTATTGTAATGGAAAAGTTATAAATATTTGAGTCATAGAGAGTCGAGGAAAATAAATTTTAGTGAAGAAAAAGTGTAAGGGAAAAGTTCAAAGGCAGGGAAAATTTGTTTTCCTGTACTTAGGAGAAAGGGGAAGGCTCCTGTAGCCGAGTGCGCAGGCCCCTACAAGCTAGGTACGCAGGGTGGAAGAGTCTATAATTTGAATGTTGAATATAATAAAGACTAATTTTGGACTGAATCTATTGTATCTACGACTTGTTCTTATTTATGTTAAGTTTATGCATCATTTCTTAATGATGTGTTTTCTATGAAATAAAATGTATTATCTACACGAATATGTTAGATCTTTAATACTCATGCATGAAAAGTATAATAAATTGTTTCAAGAAGATATTATATAGATCTGGCAATATAATTGTTTGGAATGGGTAGATCTGTGCAAAGGAAAATCTAGGGTTGTTATTGACTGAGCAAAAGTTGTGAATCTGTTATGAAACCAGCTCAAGAAAAGATAGAAAAGATAGATCCACACCTTAGAATTCAGCCTCTTCGAGGGGGCAACCTCCTTTACGTTACATAAATGAACAATTCTTGGATGATACAAATGACAAAACGTCCTTTCTATATATAGGAGTCTAAGGAGTCACAATATAATCCAGCCGACCTAACAATAATAATATAAAGCCACAAAAATAACAATAGAGGGATTCTATGGGGCACAATAATAACAATATGGGGGCAATAGGGGCACAACAATATTAATAAGGGGTATAACTACAATAGTAATGGGGTAATCACTAGTATTATAGGGACCCAACATGCCCCTCTCCTTCAAAAAAGCGTTGTCCTCAACGTTTGAGTAGTTCTGGATACTTCTGCATAAAATTCTCATCCTCCCATGTGGAATCTTCAGCAGATAAGTTCTTCCACTTGATAAGATACTATGAAATTGATCGATTTCATAGCTGTCGAGTTCTTGTTTCTGTGACTGCTTCCGATTCCAATATAATTTTTCCTTCCTCGTCAAGTTCTGGCAATATTGTTTGAACTGGGAGCTTGTCGCCTATAACCTTCTTTAAACATGAAACATGGAAAACTGGGTGCAATCGAGAAGCTGCAGGAAGCTCCAATTTGTATGCCATAGTACCAATCTTTTGCAACACCTTGTACGGACCATAATACTTTGGTGATAATTTATTATCCTTCTTAGCTTGCTTGAGGGACATTTGCTTATATGGTTGTAGCCGTAGGAATACCCAATCACCTACATCAAAACTTCTTTCACTGCGATGTTGATCTGCCTGTTGTTTCATTCTATTCTGTGCCAACACGAGGTTATCCTTTAAGAGTTGGAGGACTTGTTGTTGATGTTCGATGTGATGTTCCACTGCCTGAACCTTAGAATTTTCTCTTAAATATGATGTGATGGATGGTGGTTGATACCCATAAAGTGCCATAAATGGGGTCATTTTTGTTGCTGTATGGAAGGAAGTGTTATACCACCATTCATCCAAAAGTAACCATTTGACCCATTGTGTCTGTTTATCAGATACAAAGCAACGAAGATATCCTTCCAAACATTTGTTTACTATCTCAGTTTGCCCATCAGATTGAGGATGATAAGATGAGCTATGAGCTAACTGAGTACCAAGACGAGAAAATAATTCTGTCCAAAAATTTCTAGTGAAAATGGGATCTCTGTCACTTACAATAATCTTTGGGTTTCCATGTAGCTTTTGAATTGTTTCCATAAATGCAGTAGAAACTATACTGGCTTTAAATGGATGTGATAATGCACAAAAGTGTGCATACTTGGTAAGTCTGTCAACTACCACCATGATGACACTCTTTCCCTCAGACTTTGGTAAACCTGTGATAAAATCCATTGAAACCTCCTCCCAACGTTGGCTTGGAATGGATAAAGGTTGTAATAGACCTGGTGTCTTAATTGTTTCAACTTTATTTTGTTGGCAAACCAAACATTCCGCCACAAACTTTTGAATATCTGATTTAAGGCCATCCCAAAAAAATTCCTTCTTAACCCTGTGGTAAGTTTTTAAAAATCCTGAGTGCCCTCCTAAGGGAGAAGTGTGCAATTCCATAAGAATCTTTTGTTTTAGCTGGGAATTCTTACAGAGGTATAAGCGATCTTTGTACCATAATGAATCATTTTTCCAGCTAAATGTATCAGACATACTGGAATCTTGTTGTAACTTTCGAATAAGTGCCCATACTTCTTTGTCATTCTTCCATTCCTCCCTTGCTTCATTTATCCAATCTGGTTGGATAATAGAAATGGCGCACAACAATGCTTCCACATCCTCATCCTTTCTTGAGAGTGCATCTGCCACCACATTTTGCTTCCCTTTTTTGTAGATGATTTCAAAGTCATAACCCAACATCTTTGTGACCCACTTTTGTTGCTCTTCAGAGGATAATCTTTGTTCTAAAAAGTATTTAAGGCTATCATGATCCGTTTTTACCTTGAAGTGTCTTCCCATTAGGTAGGGTCGCCATTTCTTAAGTGCATGGAGTATTGCCAACATTTCCTTCTCATAAATAGCTTTGTGTAAAAACTTTCCCTTGATTGGACGACTTTCAAAAGCAATGGGTCTTTCATCTTGCATTAAAACAGCACCAATTCCATTTCCTGAAGCATCACATTCCACAATAAAGGTTTTTGTGAAGTCCGGTGTAGCTAAGACCGGTGCTTGGCACATTGCCTCTTTAAGATGTTCGAATGCCTTTGTTGCTTCTAGGGTCCATGAAAATGCATCTTTCTTCAATAATGTTGTTATAGGTGTTGCTATTCTCCCATAATCCTTAACAAACTTGCGATAATACCCTGTCAACCCGAGAAATCCTCGCAGATGCTTTATGGATGTGGGAATTTTCCATTCCTTAATGGCTTTAATTTTGCTAGGGTCTACCTTAACTCCTTCATGAGATACAATATGACCCAAATATTCCACCTCTTGTACTCCAAAGAAACATTTGGATCTTTTTGCATATAACTGTTTCTCCTCCAATAGTTGTAACACCCTGTCAACATGTTCAACATGATCCTTCCAAGACTTACTGTAGATTAGTATATCATCAAAAAATACTAACACAAATTTTCTAAGGAATGGTTTGAAAATTGAATTCATCAAACCTTGAAATGTTGAAGGTGCATTGGTAAGGCCAAAAGGCATGACCAAAAATTCATAATGACCCTCATGAGTTCTAAATGCTGTTTTCGGAATGTCTTCAGTCTTCATTCTGATTTGATGATATCCCGAACGAAGATCCAACTTGGTGAAGTAAATAGATCCATGCAATTCATCCAGTAATTCATCAATGACAGGAATGGGAAACTTATCTTTAATAGTGAGCTTGTTGAGCTCCCTATAATCCGGACACATGTGCCATGATCCATCCTTCTTGTGCACCAATACGACTGGAGCAGAGAAAGAACTTTGACTTGGTTGAATTATACCAGCCTCTAGCATTTCTGCAACCATACGTTCAATTTCACTCTTTTGGGCATAGGGATATCTGTACGGCCTGATGTTTGGAGGAACACTTCCTGGAATCAGATGAATAGCATGATCATGATCACGAACAGGTGGGAGGCATTTGGGAGTCTCAAATACCTTGGAATGATTGTCCAAGACTTTTTGGAGTTCTGGAGAAATAGATGATTCCACTGTGGACACATCTAGCGAACATAATTGTGCAATTACACCTCTTTGTTCCTTTTTTAGAAGCTTTGTCATACCGTTAGAGCTGATTATCTTTCCTGGTTTCCCTGCAATACCCCTTAATTCAACTTCCTTTCCTTCCATAGAAAATTTCATGAAAAGTTCTTGAAAATTAAAAGCTATTGTACCCAAGGATTGTAGCCATTGGACTCCTAGTACAACATCAGCACCTCCCATTGGAATGGAAAGCATTGGGCTAGTCAATACATATTCTCCCATGGATAGATTGATATTATGGCACTTTCCCGAGCAATTTATTGTTCCTCCATTTGCAACCATCACTTGACACTCTGGTGCTGGATATAAGAAGCAATTCAATTCTCTTGCTACCTTACAATGAATAAAATTGTGGGTACTTCCTGAATCAATCAACACTATTACCTTTTTCTTCTTGATTTGTCCTTCTATCTTGATGGTTTGAGGAGTGGTGATTCCCGCCAATGCATTACAAGATATGGTCGGATTCATTTCTTCTTTATCTAGGCTTTGTTCCTGGAGTATATCCTCTTCTTTTGACCTTTCTTGCTCCTTTTCTTCTTCCTCTTCACAATCTATGTAGAATAATTTCTTCTCAGCACACTTATGACCTTTAGTGTATTTTCTATCACAACTGTAACAAAGCCCATTTGCTCTTTTTTCTTCCAATTGTTGTGGTGTCAACCTTATAGGTTGTGGAAGACTAGCGGAAACAACACTTCGTCTTTATAGTTGTGAGTGGTATGCTTCCTGGTTGCCATAATTTTGCTTTCCATTTTTCTTGCTAACCTGAATGCCTTCTCTAATGAATCAGGTTCCCAAAGGCGAACATCATGTTGGATATTATCCTTCAAAGACCCTATGAACACATCAATCCTATGCTCCTCTGGAATATCTTTTACCCTTATGTTCAATTTTTGGAACTCCTCAATGTGCTCCATTATTGAACCCTTTTGTTTGAGACTTATCAATTGGCTAAAAAAAGTGTTGCTTTTTGTATCCTCATAATGTGCTATCAATTCTTCCGTAAAAATTGCCCAAGTGATAAATTGTTTACGAGAGCAAAGCCATTGATACCATACAAACTGATTTGGTTCCAAATATAAAGTTGCTATACGTACCTTTTGTGTGTTTTGCACATTATTGAGATCGAAGAATTGCTCCATCTGTAATATCCATGTGGCGGGATCCCTACCATCAAACTTCCTCATATCGATTTTTGGAATATGGTGAGTCTTTGATCCAACATTAGAGTCTATGGAATCATGATTAACATTTCTTTTGTTCTCATCATGAGTTTCCTTTAGTACCCTTTCACCCTTAGGGACTATTTCTTGTAGCAACTTATTCATATTTATCTTCAATTCGTCCATGTTTGTCTTCAAATCTATCTTCAAATCATCCATCTTAGCTTCCACGTCAATCATATTAGCTTCTACGCCTTTCTTTAAACAGTCCATCTTAGCTTCTACACCTTTCTTTAAACCATCCATCTTAGCTTCTACATCTTTCTTTAAACCATCCATCTTAGATTCTGTTCCTTTTTGTGCAAGGGACAGTTGTTGCACTTGGTCTTGTAATTTTGATATATCATGTTGCATTTCTTCCTCTTCTTCATGAGTCATGCTAGAGCTTTCAGGTTCATTACTAGGTGTTTGCATTTTCTTTCCTCGGGGCATCAGTTACCGATAATAATGCTCTACTATGCCCTTTGAATTCCTTCAAAATAAATTTTCAAACCAAGCTTAAGCAAAAATTTAAGAAAATCTACACACCTTTTTTCACTTTGTAGGAGCTCGATATTGCCTCTGATGTATTTCTGTACTTTCCAATCATCTACTTCTGAATTTGTGATCTGTAGTAGCCCTATGTGTCCTTTTTCCAATGCCACAAGTCTGACCCAAATTGGATTCTCCAAGGAAGAGTTATGTGAAATCTCCCACAGTGACTTGCTTATAGACTAGTTCAGTAGAGCGAACTTGTACGATGTGCCACGAGTCACTGTTTCGACCTTTGGATCTGAAACACGCATACAAGAAACTACAGTCCGTCCTCTTTCTGTACCTTTTTATGAAATTTCAATCCGATCCTCAGAGAGAAAGTTATGACGATTTTCCCCAGGTCACCTGTTTTGAATGTAATTCAGGAGTCTAAAAAAAGACCAACTTCCTCAGATCATATCTCCGAAAATATCGCGCGAAAAGCTCTGAAATTCGGACCCAAGGTTCAGCGCCAATTATTCTCAAATGGGTTTTTTTTGACTTCTGAAACGTCACAGAAAAAAAGTTATAGCGAAAATGCCACGATGACCTGTTTGGAGCAGCGCAACCCTAGAGTCCAAAGCTCTGATACCAAATGTTATGAAACCAACTCAAGAAAAGATAGAAAAGATAGATCCACGCCTTAGAATTCAGCCTCTTCGAGGGGGCAACCTCCTTTACATTACATAAATGAACAATTCTTGGATGATACAAATGACAGAACCTCCTTTCTATATATAGGAGTCTAAGGAGTCACAATATAATCCAGCCGACCTAACAATAATAATATAAAGCCACAAAAATAACAATAGAGGGATTCTATGGGGCACAGTAATAACAATATGGGGGCAATAGGGGCACAAAAATATTAATAAGGGGTATAAATACAATAGTAATGGGGTAATCACTAGTATTATAGGGACCCAACAGAATCTGCCTCTTTAAGGTCTGCTAAGTCTGATCATAGACCTTCGTGAAGGTCTGTAAACCATTTGGATAAAGTTGTATTAGTGGACCATACGAAGGTTTAGATCTATGTGAAGGCAGATCTAAGCTGCAAGGGATTAGGAATACACATCAGATGGTCTCTGGATGAAAAAACCTGGTTCTATCATCCCCCAATATTGCTTCGGGTGAGACTGCAGTCTGTGCTACGCAGGTTGTTTCCAAAAGGGGGAAGAATTAAGGTTTTGTTGGTTGGTGCGAATTGCTATGAACCTAGGTCAAGACCCCTTAAGCTAACACCATGTGCCATCTTTCTTTAGCACCATACCGATCGGTGAGCCGAACGAGAAGAACTTGGTCTGATGACCTCTTGATTTAGAAATTCCTGCACCTGTTTTTTGATCTCCTCCATCTCAATAGAATCCATCTTGTACATGCCAATATTCAGTAAAGGAGCATCCTGCTGTAAATGGATCTCATGTTGGATTTCCCATTTTGGGGGCAATCCTCTTAGTTCCTAAAACAATCCATCATAGTCAGAAATAATTTCTAATAGTTCTTTCTTATGGTTAGGATCACAACCTTTGAAAGTATCAGCTGTCTCTGCCTCTTTCGCTCTCACCATAATGAGCATGCACCCTTTGCTAGAATTAACCAATCGTTTAATCTGTCTTGAACTTACACAACTAGCATTGACTTTCATGCAGTAAGATCTAACTATATATTCTACCCCATCCTTCGTGACGTGGTATTTATTTTCATGTCGAAAGAAAACTGCTTTTCTATCATAGAGATATGGACTTCCCAAGATGATTCCACATATATCCAAAGGTACTACATCTAACTCTACCTCATCAACTAACTTGGAAGAAATAACAAATATGGCACTACACTGCTTTATTACTTGTAATTTTTCTTTATCGCTTACCTAACCAAGTGGGTATGGACTCGGATGAGGCTTAGTTTTGAGGCCTAACTTTTTTACTAAGGACTTTGAGATTAAGTTTTCTTGGGAACTTGAATCAAATAGAGTTTCCACCTTTGCGTGTTTTATAATAACCCTAATGTGGAATAATTCAATTCTCTTTCATTCATTACTTACAGGCTCATTTAAAGAACAAGTACTTATAGTCGAATCATAATTATTATTAACAGAAAGAGTACCTCTTGTGCCCACGACTATGATCAATGTCTCCTCATCGGAGTTTGATCCAAGGTCATGCTGTGCTGTTGCCACTGTCTTCTATTTCCCCTTTCCACTGAATCTCTTTGGTCTTAGCTCCAGATGTAGCTTCCAACAGTGGTCCTTGTCATGACCTTCTCTCTTGTAATGAGTGCAATATGGCATTGATTCATCCTCTTTCTTGGCTGTGGGGAACTTCTTATCCTTTCCTCTTCCTTTCTTATGGAATTTTCCATGCCGAGGTTTGAATGGTGTTTTCTTGGCTTGATCATCTCTATCATTCTTTCCTTGGATTTCAAGATGAATGGCCTTTACACTGGCTGCATCAATCATAGTAGGCACAAACAATAAAACTATGTAACATATAAACATACTTAGTTACAGTCTCATGCGAATCTAATGAGATTCCCAAATTCAATGATTGTTTCCAAAATTATTCAGTGAAGCTTTGCAAATTTTGGCCTTTACATTGCCTTAGATATTTCCATTCCATTAGTGCCTTTTTTTTATAACCCAAAGGGTAAAATTGGTCTTTCAATGCAGAAATAAAATTGGACCAATAGGAAAGAAGGATACCCAAATTTTTGTTTCTCTTCTGCAACTTTCTCTCCCACCAAATGAGAGCGGTGCCACTCAGCCAAAGAGATGCTAACTGGACCTTTGCCTCATCTTCTTCGATCTGTTGAATCTAACAATAAACCTCTATGTGTCTTATCCAATTGTTAATTTTTTCTGTGCTACACTCTCCATTATACATTGGCAGGTCAAACTTTACATCTAGCTTGAAGAATGGTTTCTTAGATGTATGTTTGGAATATCGATTAGAGTGATGAGAACTATCACTTGAAGAAGGAGAGGGAAGAGGATCTTCTCCACCACCTTCACGATTTACCGATCTATTGTCATTGACATCTTTCTTCTCGTGCCTAATTGCCTTCTCATACTCTAAAAAAAGCTTGTCCACTTTCTATACCATATTGTAGAATACCTTGTGTTAATTTTGTTCCTCTTCCCAAGGAGCTTCTTCATCGACCATGTTTCTTCTTCATTGTGTACGTCCTTCTTTGGTATCAAAGGAATTAAGCTTTCCTTCACCTTTTTGCAGCTTGTTCCAGGTTAGAATATACCCATGCAATTCATATCAACAAAGACCTGCTCTGATACAAAACTTGATCCAAGGTCTTTTACTTATAGATACATCAGAATTACATGTAACATAGCTTATTAACCATGGAACTTAAAAGAAGATAAAACAATGTGGAAATAAAAAGATAAGCATGAAACCATGACACAAATATTTGATTACAGAGTTCATCCAATTTGGACTACGTCTTTGGGTCCTGCTCAATAATGGGGAGGCCTTCATTCATTAAGTGGCATACAAAGAGATAAAAGTACAAACAACATCCATTTAAAATCCTTATACCTCCAAGCTTGAAGATGGATGAAGAATGGAGAGCCCAAATTCAGAAACATACAATACCACTGAAATCCTAGTTCAAAATCATGCGTAATCGCTTATCCAAACACCCAATTTAGAGAAATGAAGCTTTTTCACCATATCAAAACCTCCCAGCTTCTCAAGGTGAGGTTCCAACCTACTGCCAGGTTAGCTTACTACTGTACATAATAGTTTCTGAACTTCTATGCCAGTCTCCCTTTTTTTTCTTGTGCGGACAGTCCATTATATAAGCTGGTGGCTAACTCCTCAATCTTGACCGTTTCAACAAATGCCAAGTATAACAGGCATGCGGTTTCCATACCAAGAATCTCAGACATGGAATAGTATGCAGGTAATAACGTATTTAAACATAGAAAAAGCTTCATAACCTCTTAACCACACATTACCTTAACCCTTCGGCTTTAACATAGAGAATCAACGTTTAAATCGGTGGGCAAACCCGTGCCTTTACATTAAATGATGAGTTAAAGGCAATAAAACTATGAGCTATTTATGATAACAGGTGGACCTAATGACAATTATCAACTACAATACATAATATATATTGGATCCAATAGAATCATCGCAAATCGCAATCGGCGGAGCCAGAGGAGTTTTACAATTTATGAACACGGTGTGTGCGATATGCGATTGTGATATCACAATCACAACACGGACTTCTGGGGACTGATTCTGTAATGCCTTCCCTTTGCGCTGTGTGATTGTGATCATCACATTACACTCCAAATTTGCTTTGGGACCAATTCTTTATCGCCGACCCACCTCCGATCTGCGATTACGATATCGCAAATCGCAACCCGATAGTGTTAGGGTTGATTTCCTTAACTGCTGACCTCCTCCTTTGGCGATTTGCAAAATGTGGGGCCAGTGGAAGCCTGCCACTTGGTGCTTCCCCATTCGCTGAGAGTTCTACCATGTAATCTTCTCTTGCCACCTATCCAAGTCAAACTTGAACTTTGACTTGGTCTAACTTCTTCATATGAGCTTGAATTTGAGTGTCGTTTACATCATTAGAATCAGGATGAAGAGCAATTCAATCTGATGCTAATTTTATTGAGATTTTGGAACTTTGAGTTTTGAGCCTTTTTACCATGCCAATGTTACTTTTTAGAGATCCACTTGGATCATTATTATATGGAATTTTGACTAGGGTTGTTATAGAACCCTCCCCCTTGGGGGAACATCATCCTCGGTGTTCAATGACATCTACAACTAGCTAGACCACTGAAAATAAAAACATATTGTCCATGGAGTTGTATAACTTAGCTCGATGCAGTATTTACATCCATATACATATACCAAAACATCACACCAAAACATATACCAAAAACATTCACTCAACTAGAAAATAGAGAAGGATACATAGCCGGCATATGATCTGTCATCTCCCATGTAGCTTCATTAGGTCCAAAGTGCTTCAACTATAGTTTAACCTACTCGATTTCTTGGTTTCAGAGCATGTAAAATACACTGAGGTTCTATCTAGAATTATCGTTCTGGCTCCACCTACAATACAAACTAGTCAATCACATGATCAACATCTTTAACATACTTCTGAAGCAATGACACATCGAAAACATCATGCACTTTCACTCTTAGGGGTAGTGCAAGTCGGTAGGCGATTGGTCCAATCCTTTCAAGAATCTTGAAAGGTCCACAAAATTGAGGTTCCATCTTGGAACATGATCCAATCTTCAAGGATATCTTCTTGAGCTTGAAGCACAAGTACACCTGTTTCCTAACCTAAAACTTTTTAAAAATCATGTTATGATCTACATAGATTTTCTGTGTTTCCTGTGCTACCTTTAGATTCTTCTTGATTACTTTCATTTCCCATTCCATCTCTTCTAAAATGACCTATTCTATCAACACTTGTTCACTGGATCACTCCAACTGATGGGATTATCAAAAATCCACCCATATAGTGCCTCGAATAGACTCATCCTCAGTGACTCCTAACACCCATTGTTGTGAGAAAACTCAACCAATGGAAGGTAATCCTCCCATCTCCTCTATAGATGCATCACATACATCCTCAAAATTTCCTCTTATATCCTATTGACCCTCTTTATCTGTCTATCTTTTTGTGGATGATAAGTTGTGTTGAAGGCCAATTTTATGCCCAAACCTATAAACAACTCCTTCCAGAACCTAGAAGCGAACTTAGCATCCTTGTCTGACACAATCTTCCTTGGAACACCATGAAGCCTCACTACATCTCAGATGAAGACCTATGCTACATCATTAGTTGAATAGGTAGGTTTCACTGGAATGAATTACACTACCTTTGTCAACCTGTCCACCACAACTATGATGGAATCCTGTTTTCTAGATGTCTGTTGAGAACTGAACTTGCATCTTTCCTAAACACTTTCCTAGACTCTTTCCATTCACCTGGACCTCCTAAGCTATCAACATCATTGCATATTAATCATAAAAGGTCATTTAAAGTGGTTTTTTACTATGTTTTGTGTCTGCTGTTTGAACTAGATTTTTGCTCATTGAGCTGCGGAATCCTGTCACTTTCCGCAACTGCTTCAAATTTCCGCAGCTGTTTTTGTTAAAGTCTACATTGCAGGTGTCATCAGGCAAAGTGAGCCACATGGGCAAGTTGGAAATGACTTGGACATGGACCGAGTCCTATTGGCTCAGTCGGATTCATCAGAGGAGGCCGTGGTCAACAGTGGTCAAGCGGTGGTCAAACAAAAGAGTCCTACGGCAACAGGACTCCGTTTCCAAGCACGAGAAAGATTTTCGTGGCCCTTTCTAGACTTCTGGAGGCACGCTGACACCTGTAGGCTGCCCACGATGTAAATCCAACAAGCTATTTTCAATAGATTGCATCATCTCGGCAGCCATGATGCTAGATCCATGGACGTTGTCGTTTACGTGTCCTCTGTCAGCGTATTTTATAGGAAAACAATTATGTAATCTTTTGTTATAAATAATGTGTTTCTATATGCATTGTAGTTAGTCTTTTGGATATAATTTTTCTGATAAAAATCCCACTATGCCGTGACACTAGTTTCATTGTTGTGACTGCATTCTAAAATATATGAGAAGACTCTGTTTCTAAGCGTAATTCTTGATTGATAGCTATTACCCAAGGTTGTGTAGAGGGACCCTGCACACGCTGAGGTTTTGTTTCTTATTGTTGTATAGTTTCATGCTGTGTTTCTTTATGTTTATTATGCCATAGTCATCCACTCACGTATATCTCATTTACTATGGTACTAACGTTTCATTCTTATTCATAATTTTACATGCTTTACATTGCTGTTAACGCTGATCAGTGTGTATGTTCCAGATTACAGTAGGCAGCCCGGGCATTTGCATATAGTTTTCACAATGACTAATGACATGGAATTAGTCTTTCTGCTGACTTACTTTTCTTAGCTTTTAATTCCAATTTTGTTTTGTTTGTTTCAGTCTTGTTCATTGGCTTTATTAGTTAGTTTAGAAATCAACTTGCTCATAACATTGTCAGTTACCTTGGAAAGCCATAGCTGGACTACTGGCGAGGGATTGAAGTATGAATGTGTAATTTGGTTTTAGTTTTACTTTTCTACAATTAGATATTAGATTGCTTAAGTTGTTGATGATTACCTCCGAAAGCCATAGCGGGACTAACTTGCGAGGAGTCAGAATATGAATTGATGTGATTTTATTTTAAGTTTTACTTTTCTGCAATTAGATATCAGATTTCTCAAGTTGTTGATGATTACCTCCAAAAGCCATAGCGGGACTAACTGGCAAGGGGTCAGAATATGAATTAATGTGATTTGATTTTAAGTTTTATTTTTTTGAAATTAGATATTAGATTGCTCAAGTTGTTGATGATTACCTTCGAAAGCCATAGCGGGACTATCTGGCGAGGGGTCAGAATATGAATTGACGTAATTTGATTTTAGCTTTACTTTACTTGCAATCTTTGGATTTCTTTGAGTGCAGTAGCTTAATTAATTTCTTTTGTATTTAGACAGTGGCAGGGATAATGGTTTCATGATCAATAGTTCACTGTTTGTTTGATTAGAATAGTGGCACATTTCCATTTTCTCTTAGGAATTAATTTCATCATTAGTATGTTCTAAAACCCTCTGAAGTTTGGAGTTTTGGAAATCATTATAAAGGACATAATTACCTTGAAAATTTATATCCATACTTGTCTTTTAGAGTAATCTTAAAACTCAGGGATAGAATTTCCATTTCACATTAAGAGATAAACGAAGATAAAAACCCCCAAAACAAAATAGAAAAGTAAAAAATGACAAAAAGTAAGAAATAGGTTATCTTGCACATATAGTGCGCCAGACTTCAACAGTTTACGACTCCCGGATTGAAAATTAATATAAGCAATTTAGGACACTCTAAATTGACCAAACATTTTGGCGCCGTTGCCGGGGAAGTGTAACTAGGTAGTCAATTTCTTAAAAAAAGAAAGGAGAAAAATCAAAGAAGGGAAAAATTGATAACTTCTCAAAGTATGCTCTCCTCTTGCACCTAGTGTGATCTGGAGGATCAGGAAAGAGAGTTATTGGTTCAATAATTTCTTGAGTATGCTCTCTTCTTGCACCTAGTGTGATCTGGAAGATCAGAAAGAGAATTATTAGCCTGACTTGAAGATAAAAATAAAAAAAAATGACATGCATAGAGCAAGAGACTCTAGGGGAAGGTTTATAGCTAGGGCCAAGAGTTCGATTTTTACAACTCTAGCTACTTCAAGGCATAGACAAGATACACCTCCATCATCTCCAACTCACACTCCTAGCCTTAGGATTCCTAGAATTCAAGGGGCAGCAGCTGAATTAGGAGACTCTCCCACACTATCCGTCAAATCTGACCTAGGGAAAGAACCTTTCTTCACTTCTACAGGGGAACATATTGTAATCAAAGAAGTAGAATCACTTGAAGAAGAAGAGGGAGAAATTCCTCCTCACTCGCCATTAATAGAAGAACCAGAGGACTCTGAAAAATTTGAGGAAACTATCATGACAGAGAAAGTAGTAAATGGATTTGGAGGAGGAGGTAGAGGTAGAGGTAGAGGAGGAGGAAACAATGGAGAAGGTAGAGGTAACAATGGGGAAAATAGGGATGGAGACAACTCATTTGGATTTCCTATAGTTGATGAGGAAAATCATACAACAATGAAAAACATCTCACCATATTTCCTCCCAAAATTTTATGGGTTGCAAAGTGAGGATCCTGAAACATTTCTATTTGAGTTTAAAGTCGTGTGCCGAAGTTATGACTATATGGAAGAATCTCAAAAACTCAAATTGTTTCCTTCAACACTGAAGGGAGCTGCTTTGAAATGGTCCATGGGATTAGTCACTCAATCTATTAGGACTTGGAATGATATGAAACAAACATTTCTGGATAGATACCTGGACTGTTGCATGCCCACCAACCAAAAGGATGAGGTATTCAAAATGGTGCAAAAAGAAGATGAAAACTTGGAGGATTTACTTGAAAGATTTCTATACAACTTAAAAAGAGCAAAAATGAGTAACTTAGATGAGGAGACCTTGAAAGCCCTTTTCTTAAAAGCCATTAGAGATGAATGGATAGATATTTTAAACATGATGGGGAAGGGAGATATTTCTCAACTTCCACTTTGTGACATAGCAGAACTATGTGCCCATCTCTCGAGGGGAAAATATAAAATGGGAAAAGGGCCTAGAGATCCTTCTCTTATTAGAGCAAACAAATCTGTAACTGGATCAGTCAGTAGGGCAGAGATTGGAAATATGCTTGATGAGTTCAAAACTGATATTCTAGGGAGCCTTAGTGAACAACTAGACACCCTTAAAATATAAAACAAGAAGAAAGCAGAAGCTAAAGCCTTGGCCATCTTTTGTCCAAAATGTAGGAAGAAACACACTCTAAGGGAATGCCCCTTGGATGCAAAAGTTGTAGAAATATGTATGATTTGCTCGGAAAGCAATGAAACCAAGGATTGTCCTTCAATTCCTGGGCTTAAAGCTGTCCTTCAAGAAGATCCAAATTCAGTAGAGTCTCTCTGTTTCTATTCAAGGAGACCTTGGCAAGGGCAACAAAATCAAGGGTTTAACAACCCTATGAACTTTCAACCCCCGCGAAATTGGAATTCTTGGCAAAAACCTTGGCCCCAACCTCAAAATCCATATCAATCATGGGCACAAAGTATGCAAAATCCTTACGGAAGATTTGCTCAATTTTATCAATATCCTCCATCTTTTCAAAATCAACAAGCTCCACAACTTCCAAATCAAAACCCACAACTTTCATTGCCATTTCCACAACAACAACAACTTCCTTAACAAAATTTCCAACTCTTTCTTCCATTCCAACAAAAGAAAAATCAACTACCAGTCCAGCCATTGCCAAATCCTAATAACAAAAATCCTCAGAATGCTTACATGGTAGAAGGACAACAATTTCCTACCTATATGATTGTTCCTCTTAAGGATGTACAACTCAGGTCTAGTAGAGTTTTAGAAAAACCTTCTATAGATGCTCAAAAGCAAAGTACTTCTGAGGAAGATTCTCTTAAAGTAAATAAAGGTTCTGAAGCATCTCTTCAAAACCAAAGCACTCAAAAAGAAAAAGAAAAAGAGTCAACCCCCACAACTCCTATAGTTGAGCAACTTGAATCTTCATCCACACCTCCTTTCCCTGAAAGATTACAAATTGACAATGGGGTGGAAAAAAAAATCTTGTTGCCTGACTATGATTTCCTAGATGAATTAAAGAATGTTTGTATCAAGATTCCCTTTCTACAAGCCATTAGAGAGATTCCTATTCTAGAAAAAACAATAAAGGAGTTGAGTCTCAAAATACCAGGAAGGAAGCCAAGAGATACAAGAATAATCCACCTGGTAGGAAAATTTGTAGATATCATGATGGGAAAAATTACCATGTAGAAGTATGTAGATCCTGGTAGTCCAATTTTCAAGACACATATAAATGGGATAGAAATTCCAAACACTTTGATTGACTTAGGGGCTGCTATTAACATTATGAATAGACAGACTATGGAATAGCTTAAACTTCCTAATCTTGTTTTTACACCTATCTTATTGCAACTTGCAGATTGATCAATAATCAAACCAGATGGTGTATTAGAAGATATTTCAGTCTCCTTAGATTCTTGGGAATATCTAGTAGATTTCATGATTTTGACTCCCAAGAGTAATTTAGGAGGGCACCCACTCATCTTAGGAAGACCTTGGCTAGCCACAACTAATGCTTTCATTAGTTGTAGATCTGGAGATATGTATATTTCTGATAGTAATTCGACAAAGAAGTTCAATTTGTATCCTCCACCAAAAGCAATTACAGAAGTAGGAGATAATGAATGGGTCAATGATGAGGACACTATACAACTTGTCTTTACCATTTCTAAAATCAGTGAAGATAGTCAAATTCTGAACACATTAGAAAACTTTGAAACATCTTCAAAATATGACCACACACAATTTCAGTTAGATTCTGACATTGAGTATTTATCATCAAGACAAATATCTCTTTACTCTGTGGAAGAGTTCGATAATTCCACCATTGAAATTTTTCCATGTAAAACATTGAATATCAATAAAAATTTGGGAAAGTCACAACAGGAAGAGCTAACCAAAATCTTGCAAAAAAATTCTACTGCATTTGCATGGGAGTATACTAATATGAAAGGTATTGACCCTAAGACTTGCATTCATCACATCTACATCGAGGAAAACAGTAGACCAACTAGACAACCTCAGAGAAGGATGAATCCAAACCTTAGGGAGATAGTGAAAGAAGAGCTCCAAAAATTACTCAATGTAAACTTCATTTATCCAATTTCAGATAGCTGATGGGTTTCTCCTTTGGTTATAGTACCTAAAAATAATGGTAAATGGAGGGTATGCATTGATTACAGGGAATTGAATAAAGCAACTTTGAAGAATCACTTTCCTTTGCCCTTTATCGGTCAAGTATTAGATACATTAGCAGATAAAAAGTACTTTTCATTTCTGGATGGTTTTAGTGGCTATAATCAAATTTAGGTAGCACCTAAAGATCAAGATAAGACCACATTTACCTGTCCATGGGGAAATTTTTCTTATCGAGTGCTTCCTTTTCGATTATGTAATGCACCCACAACATTCCAAAGAGTAGTACTAGGAATTTTTTCTGATCTAATCCACGATTGTGTAGAGGTTTATATGGATGATTTTACAATTTATGGTAATTCGTTTGAAGAGGCATTAGAGAATTTAGAAAAAGTCCTTATAAGATGTAAAGAAACAAACCTTTCATTAAGTCATGAAAAATGCTTTATGATGTTTACTGAAGTTATTGTTTTGGGACATCACATTTCAGGGGATGGGATTAAAGTTGATATATCAAAAGTTGAAGTCATCTCCAAGTTGCCTATTCCAAATTGTCAAAAAGATGTTAGAATTTTTTTTGGATTTACTGGGTACTATAGAAGATTTATAGAGAACTTCAGTAAAATAGCATCTCTACTCTTCAAATTGCTTACAAAAGACTGTGAATTCAAATGGGATCCTGATTGTCAATCAGCATTTGAAACTTTGAAAACAAGAATATCTGAAGCATCCATCTTGAGAGGACCAAATTGGAAACTTCCTTTCCATATTTCTACAGATGCTTCAGATACAGCTCTAGGGGCTGTGTTGGGTCAAAAAGATTTAGTTCCTTATGCCATTTACTATACCAGTAAAAATTTAACTCCCACTGAGTTGAACTATACTGTGACTGAAAAAGAGTTTTTAGTTGTTGTTCATGCAATCAATAAGTTTAGACATTATATAACAGGCTATGAAACTTTTATTCATATTGATCATTCTGCAATTAGATATCTAATGAACAAACCTATTACTAATGGTAGAGTTACAAGGTGGCTCTTACTTTTACAGGAATTCAATATCACTTTGTTTGATAGACCAGGAAAACAAAATACAGTGGCTGATTTCTTGTCTAGGATTTAGAATACTAAAGAAGATTCTCCTGTAGGGGACAAATTTCCTGATGAATATTTATTTGCAGTAACTACTAAGACTCCTTGGTATGCAGATATAGCTAACTATTTGGTTACAGGGAAACTGCCTCCACATTTATTTCCTGGTGAAAGAAGAAAGATTATTCAGGAGAGTTCAAAATATTCATGGATTTCTAACGAATTGTTTAAAATAGGGCCAGATCTTGTGATCAGAAGATGTGTTAGGGAAGATGAAATGCATGATATCCTCAAAGCATGTCATGATGAACCATGCGGCAGACACTTTGCTGACAAAAGGACAACCTATAAAATCCTTTCTTTGGGATATTATTGGCCATCCCTTTTCAAAGATGCAAAACAGTATGTCAAAAGGTGTGACAGCTGCCAAAGAGTAGGGAAACCTACCCTTTCAAATGAAATGCCATTGCAGCCACAGGTACTCATCAAACCCTTTGAAAAATGGGCTTTAGATTTCATTGGACCTATTAACCCACCATCTAAACAGAAAAATTATATATTGGTATGTATTGATTATGTCACTAAATGGGTAGAAGCCAAAGCATTACTTTCTGCTACTGAAAATTCAGTTGTTAATTTTCTTTATGAGGATATTTTTACTCGCTTTGGTGTTCCAAGAGAAATTGTGACAGATCAGGGAAGTCAATTCACATCTAACTTGGTGGAGAAGCTGATGGAAGAATACAAAATCAAGCACAGAAAATCTACTCCTTACCATCCGCAAGCAAATGGACAAGTGGAGTCTACAAACAAAGTTATTGAAGGCATCATCACCAAAACTGTTAATTTACACAGAAGAGATTGGGCAGAAAGGCTTCCTGATGCCTTGTGGGCCTACAGAACTAAATGGAGAAATACAACATGACATTCTCCCTATGAACTTGTTTATGGGAAAGAAGTCCTGCTCTCCATTGAGTTCCAAGTCAAAACATTCAAGATGGCAGTTCAGTTGGGGATGGATCTATCAGAAGCCCAAAAGCACAGAATGGAGCAGTTCAATGAGCTAGATGAGATCAGACAAGAGGCAATTCTAAGAACTAATCTAGTTCAATATCAAAGAGCTAAGTGGCATGACAAATACATCAAAGAGAAAAAGTTTCAAGAAGGATATTGGGCGTTGCTATTTGATTCCAAATTTAAAGATTTTAAAGGAAAATTTCAGACTCATTGGCTTGGGCCATATGAAATTGATGAAATCTTTAGCAATGGAGCGGTAAGAATCAAAACCATTGATGAACTTCAAACTCCTCTTATTGTGAATGGCCACAGATTAAAGATCTATCATAAGCCACTCTCAAAAAGAGGAATTTGTCAAAATATTTCAAGATAGTTCTACAATAAGGTTGGTGAAGAAGAATCCTTCTTCTCCACCAGCCTAGCCTTTGTTCCTTTTTGTTTCTATAAAAAAAAAAATGTATAAGCTTGAAAACCAATCACTGATTGGCAGTCTTATACAGAAAATACAGGGCGAAAATCAGGAACTCCATACGCCCTATATTTTCCAAAAAAATTCTCTCTCTCATTTCACAGTTTTGTGACACTCCACTTCATTTCATTCCACTCCATTTCATCCATTTCATTTCATTTCACCAATAAAAGTTTTTTTCTTGACCATTTTCATTCAGTCAGTTATCATCTATCCATCTCCATTTAGTCATATGATTGATGTGCCAGTTTCCGTAGCTGAACTCAGTTTCCGCAGCCAGAAGCGGTTTCCGCAGCCATCACTCTATTTTTCAAAACTGATAGTCAGATTTTAGTTACATAATCATGAAATCAAATGCAGGTATGATCGAGGACATATTATGAAGACATGAGGCACTTAAAAGCATCAACAAGGAGTAGCTGATCAAATATTAATGGACAAAAAGCGGCAAGGATTCCAACATATGAGTAGAAGTTTATTGCAAATAGCATTCAAAGCACATTTTTACATAGTTATAAAACCATAGCTCCATTATATGCAATGATTGGCGTTGATAGCTCCATAACCGTTCGACAACTTCTATATGATTCCTCCACAAGCCTTGCATTTATTTTCAAACGGCCCCATGATCAAGCCTCCAGTTTTAACTCATGTTTGGCTGTACTTTGATACTCCACCTGTAATTATGGGACGTGGTTGATTCGATCACGGATTTTCTCCACTGCACAAATTCCGCAGCCATTTCTTAAACGTGTTTATGTCTACTTCGCAGCCATTTAGTTTAAAATTCTGTTGGGTTCACTTTACTTCCCTACTATTTTATTGAAGCCACAGTTGCATTTCCACCTTGTTCATATAAGTCTCCGCTCCATTCCGTGAATTCACTCCCGCTACCTGTTCTCTGTTTTCCATTTACAGTCACTATTTTCTTCTCCATAAACCGTGTTCACCACCGTAACCCAACCATCTTACCTCTGCTAAAACTCTTACTCACGCAGACGAATTTTAAGACAAAAGGAATGATGTGTCTATTGTTGAGGGCAAAACCGAAAGGGCCCAAGTTTATTGAAGGGTACCCGCAAGTGAAAAACATACTGAAGAAGGCAAGGTGGCTACGATTTATTCAAAAATTCAAGGGCTACAACAAGGAGATTACAAAAAGTTTTGTGAGGTATTTTAATGGCCTGGAAGTGGAAGTTGGAGACCTCAAGTTTACAATCACCGAGGCATCCATAGCAGCCGCTACAGAACTTCCGCAGGAGGGTGAACACTGGTTCAAGAACAAGAGATTTGACGAGAAGGCTTGGAGGGTTATCCTACGAAATCCAAGTATGGGTGTAACTATTTTTAAACGAGGAATCCCTGTCCATGCTTTAGAAGAGAAGTGGGCCAGTCTATTGTTGATTAATCAAAAGTTCATTACTTGTGAGGGACATTTTGGATCAATGTATATGTATCACACCCGGCTGTTGATGAATTTCTTAGAAAACCAAACCCTCAATCTACCTTACTTTTTACTGAACAATTTGAAAAAAATGTCTGTAACCATCCAAAAGGATCTAGGGGATGTAGAACCACACTTGTATCACCATGGCCTTGTGAAAATCTTGATAGAAAAACAATTGAAAGAAAAGAAGGACACATGGGAGCAGTTTTGATCAGAAATTTCTTTCATGATCCACAAGAAACCCCTGAAAGAAGTACATCAAGAAGAAGCAGAAGAAAGAGAACAAGTGATTAAATACAAAGTACTCCTACTAACATAATTGAAGAAACTAGTAGAGAAGAAAGACTATCTAAAAGAAGGAAGGAAAAGACTGAGGGTAAGAAGCCAACAAAATCAAAAAGGAAAAGAAGCATTAAGGTTGTGCATGATACCCCAGAACCTTCGTCAGAAAAAGACCATCAAGTATTGTCTAAAAGACTAGTTCACCTTCAGGAACAATCAGCTATAGCCAAGAAGAAAGGAAAAGAAAAACAGAGTAGGGAGGAAAAAGACACTAGTCCATAGCATGTAAGGAGAAGCTCCAGGCTTAAAGGGAAATTAAGGACAATGCAAACCAAAGGACCCCACTTTATTTACTTGGGAGGGGAAACACCGGAGTAGCCTCCAGTAACCTCTCCTGACCATAGCCCACACCATACTTCCATTTCACAACTAGATTTTCACATGAGTCCTTCTCGACCAGATTTGGAAATCAGTCCTTCTCAACAGGATTTTGGGGTCAGCCCAAGGAAAAATACACCCGAGATAGACCCGAATTAGCAAGAGATGTATGATTATATAGAATCCTTGGAAAAGACAGTGATAGGTCCAAGAACTTCATCCACTCAGCCTCACACAGCACAAGAAGCTCTAGTCCAATCGTTGAAACAAGAAGTTTTTGAATTGGAGGTCTTAAATAGACACATTAAAAATGAAAATGAAACATTAAGGGAAAAAAGTAGATTGGACAAGATCATTCATGACAACACTATGTTACATCTAGGGCTGTGGCAGAAAAAGAATAGGAAATTGAAGAAGAAGTGCAAGAGGTTGAGTAAAGCACTTATCAACGTCAAATTCAGATTCTTGATGAGGAAGCTAGAATGTTAGCAGTACCAAGGAAGAGGAGAAGAGGGTTGGATGTGCTGGCGGAGGTGTCAGAGCATATGGATTGAAGAGAGGATGGTCAAAATTTTGGTTGCATGGGGACATGCAACACCTTCACAGTGGGGGTATGTTGAGCCCTGAACTTGCATCTTTCCTATACACTTTCCTAGACTCTTTCCATTCACCTGGACCTCCTAAGCTATCAACATCATTGCATATTAATCATAAAAGAGAATTTAAAGTGGTTTTTAACTATGTTTTGTGTCTGCTGTTTGAACTAGATTTTTGCTCATTGAGCTGCGGAATCCTGTCACTTTCTGCAGCTGCTTCAACTTTCCGCAGCTGTTTTTGTTAAAGTCTACATTGTAGGTGTCATCAGGCAAAGCGAGCCACATGGGCAAGTTGGAAATGACTTGGACATGGACAGAGTCCTATTGGCTTAGTCAAATTCATCAGAGGAGGCCGTGGTCAACAGTGGTCAAACGGTGGCCAAACAGAAGAGTCCTACGGCAACAGGACTCCGTTTCCAAGCACGTGAAAGATTTTTGTGGCCGTTTATATATTTCTAGAGGCATGCTGACACCTGTAGGCTACCCACGATGTAAATCCACCAAGTCGTTTTCAATAGATTGCATCATCTCGGCAGCCATGATGCTAGATCCATGGACGCTGTCGTTTACGTGTCCTCTATCAGCGTACTTTATAGGAAAAACAGTTATGTAATATTTTGTTATAAATAATGTGTCTCTATACGCATAGTAGTTAGTCTTTTAAATATAATTTTGCCGATAAAAAGCCCACTGTGTCGTGACACTAGTTTCATTGTTGTGACTGCATTCTAAAATATATGAGAAGACTCTGTTTCTGAGTGTAATTCTTGATTGATAGCTGTTGCCCAAGATTGTGTAGAGGGCCCCTGCAAACGTCGAGGTTTTGTTTCTTATTGCTATATAGTTTCATGATGTGTTTCTTTATGTTTATTATGCCATAGTCATTCACTCATGTACTATTCACTCATGTATATCTCATTTACTATGGTACTAACATTTCATTCTTGTTCATAATTTTACGTGCTTTACATTGTTGTTAATGCTGATCAGTGTGTATGTTACAGATTATAGTAGGCAGCCGGGAATTTGCATATAATTTTCACAATGACTAATGACATGGAATCAGTCTTTCTGCTGACTTACTTTTCTTAGCTTTTAATTCTAGTTCTGTTTTGTTTGTTTCAGTCTTGTTCATTGGATTTATTAGTTAGTTTAGAAATCAACTTGCTCATAACATTGTCAGTTACCTCTGAAAGCCATAGTTGGACTATTGGCGAGGGATTGAAGTATGAATGTGTAATTTGGTTTTAGTTTTACTTTTCTGCAACTAGATATCAGATTGCTCAAGTTGTTGATGATTACCTCCGAAAGCCATAGCGGGACTAATTGACGAGGGGTCAGAATATGAATTGATGTGATTTGATTTTAAGTTTTACTTTTCTGCAATTAGATATCAGATTGCTCAAGTTGTTCATGATTACCTCCGAAAGCCATAGCGGGACTAATTGGTGAGGGGTCGGAATATGAATTGATGTAATTTGATTTTAGCTTTACTTTACTTGCATTTCTTGGATTTCTTTGAGTGCAGTAGCTTAATTCATTTCTTTTGTATTTAGATAGCAGCAGGGATAATGGTTTCATGATCAATAGTTCACTGTTTGTTTGATTAGAATAGTGGCACATTTTCGTTTTCTCTTAGGAATTAATTTCATCATTAGTATGTTCTAAAACCCTCTGAAGTTTGAAGTTTTGGAAATCATTATAAAGGACATAATTGCCTTGAAAATTTATATCCATACTTGTCTTTTAGAGTTATCTTAAAACTCAGGGATAGAATTTCCATTTCACATTAAGAGATAAACGAAGATAAAAACCCCCAAAACAAAATAAAAAAATTAAAAACGACAAAAAGTAAGAAATAGGTTATCTTGAACATATAGTGCGCCACACTTCAACAGTTTACGACTCCCGGATTGACAATTAATATAAGCAATTTAGGACACTCTAAATTGACCAAACAATCTCCTCGGTAAACCTATGAAGAAATCCATGGAAATGACCTCCCATTTGCACTCTGGAATTAGAATTGGATGTAGTAATCCACTTAGGTGCTTACATTCTACTTTTACCTATTGACAATCTAATCATCTAGCCATAAACTCTACCACTTCCTTCTTCACATTCAACCAACAATAAAACTTCTTCACCATTGTCAATGTGTTCTGGTATCCTGGGTGCCCTAAATATGGTTTTGCATGGAATTATCGCAAGATAGTATTCTTGAGCTCATTATCATTGAACACATAGATCCTATCCCTAAATTTGACCAAACCATACATTGTGAGATGATAGTCCAAATCTTGATCACCTGTACCCAGTTGTAGCCTATGCCTAAGATCCATGTACCTATCATCCTGCTATCCTACTTGTAAATTCTCACCCTGCAAGTCTATCACATAAGAACTCATAGTTGCTATATGATTCACCTACACTCTCCTACTAAGCGCATCTACAAACTTGTTTTCCTTTCCAATAATGTACCAAATCTCAAAGTCAAACTCTCTAATCATGTATAACAATCTAGCTTGCCTTACATTCATATCCGGTTGATTAAATAGATACCTCAATCCAATATGATTTCTCATCAGTACAAACCTCCTGTCAAGAAGATAGTGCCTCCACATCTTCAATGCATGGATAATCATTGCCAACTCAAGATCATATGTCGAATGCTTCTTCTTGTGCTCATTCAACTTCCATGAATCATAGAGTGCTACTTGTCATTTATGCATAATACTCCACCAATTCCTCTCTTGTAGGCAAATTTTTTTTTCAAAATTGACTATTTGTTCTTTTGTTAAAGGCGTTGTAGAAATATCTTCGATCGAAGAAAGATATCTCTTTTCACGAACAAATGGATTCCATCAAGTTAGTAAATTGAAGGATCTGTACAAATAACAGATTAATACAAACGTTTGGTCACCACTTCATTTTTGTTTTAAATATTTAGGTAATAATATGTTAGATACTTGTGATTTGATGAATGAAATAGTCTCTTTTTCTGAGTGAATGGGTCCTATTTGACTAATGGGCAAGGATGATAGATTGTTGTGGATGATCAAAAGATTGAATAATTGCCCATATGTAAAATTATTCCTTTTTATATAAAATCTTTTCATATCAGAAGGTAATCTATTCCTATAATTTGGCCGAGTATGATGCAAATAATCAAAAAATTGGAGCGTATTTGCTCCGTGAAAAGAAGCTATCAATGAGCTCTGATCAGATAGTTTCACAGGATTCAACCAATTGTCTCGATCGTTGGATATTGTTGAAAAATAAGTGTTATCGAATGATTCCATGCGATTATTTTCATTATCGAAAAAGTCAATAATCAATGGATTAATTGGTATCTTATTCGTAACAAATGGTGCAATTGTTCCTTCATCAGTCAATAATTTCGATCTTTGTGAAAGATTATGGTCATACAAAAGAAAGGTTTTAAATTTTTTTAAACGAATGATTAGAGTACCAATTGGATCTAACAACTAATTTAATAGTCTATAATTCATACTTTGGAGCCCATGAAATGCAAAATCAAAAAACGAAATTAAAATATCGAACATAGAATTTAAGTTCGAAATGATATCGAACTTCGAGTTTAAGATCTTTACAGTAATTTCAGAAAGGGATAAAAACACAGACCAACCAATTGAATCTCGATTAGTATTAGTACATAATTCAATTGGATCGAACACTATTTGAAAATAGTTTTTTTAGAAAAAACCTGTTTCAAATATTTCATAAAGTATTCGGTCTGACTGGACCATTTGTACACATTCAAATTCCGATTGATATGTTTATCAATTCGAATAATAGAATGGTTGAACCATTCTCTCTTAATTTTTTTCCAACTTGATGAATGCTGGTCAATTGTATCTTTCGTTACATTATTTAAATTTTCATTTTCTATAAAATTTGTTCTAATTTGATCCTTTAAATTGCGACTGAGCCTATTTATAAAATAGAATCTATTTAATAAATGTTTTACTTAACTGATTCATACCAACCCAAAGCTTCAGTTCTATAATTGTTAAAGGGAGTTCCTATCTCCAAGAAATTTTTGGAATCGATTTGGCTCAATTGTTTGTCGATTATTTGATCTAAATAATCATCTTCTTTATCAATAATATTGAGTAGGACCCGTAAAGATTGTTTCTTCCATTTTTCTCTGTGATTGAAGATCCGATCCGATCTCAACGATCCATTCTTGTTGAGTTCATATAATGGATTCATTTTATAATAAATAAAAAATGAAATTTTATCATGAACCTGACTAGGCTTAGTTATTGATAGAGTGAATTGATCTGTCATTTCCAGACAATTTTTGTGCAATATGTATTTTACTTTGCTTTGATCACAGAATGCAGAAAATAGATTCCAAGGCAGAGTAAAACTCCACATAGCACAATTCAAGGAAGGATTTTCAATTTGAAAATATGTTTTGATCTTCCATAGATCAACTATCCTATTCATTAATGAATAGGATTTTGAATCCATTAAATCTTGGGAAAAAACATTTTTATTTTTATTTTTTTTATTTTAAATAACCTTTTGGATAAGTTGAAATCTTCAATGGACTTTTTAGTAGCACTAGGACCACCCATACACGTTCATCTATTGGAAATATGTAAAAAAAGAATAACGAATTGATTTTGTAAAATTTTCAATGAATCTTTTCCTCTCCAAAGGAAAGGAATTCTCTTCTGTATATCTTTGATCTTCTGTAAATAATTATTTCGCCCAAGAGATTGGATAATCTTTTGATAAACACTTTGAGGACAAATCCGATTCTATTTTTGTTTGTTTTCTTTCAATAAAATAAAGATCCCAAAGAATTGATCTTTTTCTTCGTTGCTCAATCTCTGTTTTATTCCTTGCGAATGGATCTTCACAAAGAATTTTTTCAGGTTTCCAATACTCATTTTTGGTTGAATTAAGAGTTGTATCGATCTTCAAATTGATATCTTTCTCATCATTTTCCGAATGAGTTTCGCTCGGTCCTTGATTCTTCGAGATAATCTCATCGTTCTTGTTCGTGTTCTTGCCATATCCTGAATTTAAACTAACGGGATCAAAATCCCGATTGTAATATCTTTTCAATTGGAAAGATAGTAAAAGATGCAGAAATATCAACCAATTTTGAGTGACAGGCTTTAAATATTCTTCCGGTGTTTCATTTCCAAGTTCCATAAAGTTATGGATAGGAAAGAGTTTAATCAAATAGAGATTTTTTCTATCAATCATACTACTTTGATGATTGAAGCGATATATGAGGATCGATAATGTAAGTACTACTATACCTTTGACCAAAAAATATGGATTGCTTTTCCATAAATCGCGTAAAAGAAACGTACTGAGATTT
The DNA here is from genome assembly GCA_031772625.1 of Pinus tabuliformis. Taxonomy (NCBI): domain Eukaryota; kingdom Viridiplantae; phylum Streptophyta; class Pinopsida; order Pinales; family Pinaceae; genus Pinus; species Pinus tabuliformis. The sequence goes on from CM062804.1 coordinate 190,846,717, forward strand.
CTAGGATCAAAAAACTTTATAAGGTGCTCTTGACGTGAAAGGATTTGAATTAACAATCTAATCAAATTGGATTTGGTCCATGGATTGCATAGAAATTGATAACTTTGTATCTCTTCCAATTTGATTATCCAGGGTCTTCTTCTTTTTTTCATTTATTTAAAACCCCCCCTGTTATAGACAATTTTGTGCCTTGCAGCATCAGGCATGAATTGTCAATAATCCAAGGGATCCAAAGTCCCTAAACATGATGTTCCTACCCCTAGAGGAACAAGGTCAGCAAACCAACAGCTCTCAGATCAGTTCTCCACCTGAAAACACTCAAAAACAAGCAATCCTGAAATCAAAGCAGGTGCTCCACTAGGCTTCTGCGCTGAGACTCAACTCCTCCATGGTGTACCTGCGTTGCAAAGCAGGTAGAACAAAGGCCACCTGCGCTGAGCGAGATGGGACAAGTGGCACACTGAGTCATTGCTCTGGAATCTTCCAAAAATGACACTTGGATCAGGGATTTCGCCTTGTGATGAGTCAGAGGCTCTGTTTCTCCAAGTGGAAGCAAGGTTCTCCAAGTGGACTCAAGAACTGAAGATCAACTGAAGAGAGAGAGGACACAAGGCAGCTACACATCAGTTGCAAGCTGACTCATCCTTTCTCAATTCATCTATATATTGAGCTCTCTCCTATGAGCTCAGGAGGCTGGAATTTTGTGCAAAGTAATGATATGCTGTTGGTTTCACTATAGAGCTATTGGGTGATTGCTTGAAGGAGGTGAAGAGGAGAAATTCTTTCTGCTGGGAGGTGTTGCTGGATTGGGGCCTTCAATGGTTGTAACACTCTCAGAACTTTACTTCTTCCATTAATAAAAGCTATTGAGGTTCTTCTATATGCACTTGTTTCAATGATGTATTGTGATAATTGTATATTTGATTTATGCTAATCCTTGAATCAGTTATGATTGCATGCTTCTTGTAGTTTCCTTCTTTGTTATTTTGCAGGATCTCATTGTAGCTGGGCTAGCAAAAGAGCAAGGAGCTGGGAGCAAGCAAGCAAAGAGAAGAGTTTGGATTCGACATTAAGTGCAACACAACGGTTAGTGCATTTCTTCATTCTCTCTTGCTTTCATAAAGAAGTAAACCTTGAGTAGTTTTCTTTACAGTTGTTGCTGAGGTACTATCACCCTTAGAGTGGGATAGGGTCATCTGAATCGGATACTTTTCCCTACAACAAACCGGCGACCATACTGGGGAACGTATCTGTTTTATTGTTTGTAGTATTTTGCTATTCATTTCCTGAACAAAAGAGTACCAAATCGAAAAGCTTTTGACTATATCAAAAGCGAAGTAGAGGGCAGCTACTCTAGCTCATTTCTGAGCATGTTCATGATTTGAAGAGCTGATCTACAAGGATCCTTGTAAGATCTTAGTGATAGCTTTTCATCTTCCTTGTCATCCCTTAGTGTGTGCTTGACTGATAGCTTCTGATTTGAGCAAAAACTGTGAATTTTTGAGAAAATTGTGACCCGGAAACTGAGAAAATGCAACTTTCGTTTTCCAAAGCAGGTAGTACACAGGCTACCTGCTTTGCAATGCAGGTCCCGAAGGGGCTACCTGCGCTGAGAGCCAGACTGGCTGTGCAGCACCTGCGTTGGCCCAATTTTGCCTTGTGCATTTGGGGTTTCCTCCCTTTTTCTTGCCTGTTTTCACTATAGATTTTGCAGCCAGTTACCAGTCTTGTACCTGTTCTGAAACCAACCTTACTTGCCATCATTCCGCCTCTGTTATATAACGAAATTGTACTTGTTCTTTTCTATTTCTTACATCATTTACAATTTCCCATAACGAAAGTGAACTAGTCTTGCTTTGGCCTCTTAGATCTGAACCTGTGTTAGGCATTTTGCTGGTCTAAAGAGTTAGCTTGTTTGCTGTCCATAGCTGATTAGTCTTTTTACTTTCGTCATTATGGTTTGATTTCATGTATTTCCAATGATTAAACAAGTAAATCTTAAGGTGTCTTTTGATTTTGGACAAGCTTGTTTGTTTTCGCTTTAAATCGAAATCAAAGTTATATAACAACTTTCTTTTTGTAATACATCAACATTAAGAAAGGGAAAAGAAAATACATGCATTGTGCATTTTGCATTTGACTGTTTGCATGCTGATTTAGGAAATTTTACATTAGTGTGTGCTCTATGATCTGTGTGAAAAGATTTGCCTTTCTTCTCCTCAGTAGTTAAGATTTTCAAAGTTGAAAGATTTAAAAGTTTGCTTCTCATCTTAGACTGCATTCAGGAATTTGTTACATACATCTCGTGGTGATCCTTAAAGGAAAACTGCTAAGCAAGATCAACATTAAAATAAATCCAATTTACTTAACAACGCTTTGAAACATAACGCAAACACATAGAGGTCTAGGTAGAGACGTGTTCCGGCGTCGTTAAACGTAGTGACTGTCGATCTCTACGAAGGTGGGTGATTCCTCCTGAGAGTCGGTGGCACTAATACGGACTTGTGCTCCCACGTACCGTCGCGTATATATTGGGAGACCCCTATAGGAACAAAGCCTTTATCCATAGGAAGCCGTGTCGGCCGCCCTACTGATCGCGATGCAGTGAACACAGCATTCACGAAGATCGACCACCCGTACCGTAAAACGTATTCTGTGGTTTCGCGAAAAGTTTGGCACACCCTCTGCCTAGAACTCCAGAGCAGTTTCTTTTGGCCTTTTTCAAACTCTATAACTGAAAAAGTCCATCCGAGCATTTGTCACTTCGGGCTCGTTAATACATCGAAGGAGACTAGAGTCATCTTTAGCTTTTTCTCGACTCTTAAAACATGAAAAAGCAAAGTTGTGTCTAAAGCGTCGTTAATAAAATTTATTTTAATCGGAACATAATCACCTGTTATTCCCACGTTGATCTTTCAGTTGAAAAGTATGGAGCCCACCAACCAAGGAAGTCACCTTGGTGGAAGTCCCAATCCCTTCTCCTCTTGGGGAGATGTTGGTGCGCCTCATATGGCCACATTGTCACTTCCAGGATTGACAATTGGCCTACCTGTATGGCTCTTTTCAACTAATGTAGTTCAAATCGCCACTAATCCTGAGCAGTCGAATCAACAGTCAGACCAGTCTCGAGCTACCCACCAGCCTTCCACCTCTTACAATTCTTCCTCTGATCCTTCATCTTCGCAGGGTAGAGCCGGTAGAAGTCAGCCTCCCATGGAGAAGAAGGAAAAGAAGAAGAGAGAAAAGAAGCAGAAGGGGCCTATGGCGAAGGCGACTGGGGGCAAGCAAAAGACATCTGACAAAAATCCACACACTGCACCGACCGGGCCTAAATCGCCATGTGTCATTTGCAAAGGGACCCACTTCCATCGTGATTGTCCTTGTATTCCCCGGATACCAAGGGACTGGTCCCCCAGGTTGCACAATCCGGTAGCATCAACCTCTGGTAGTCATGTTGATTGCAGTCCATCAACTAGCGAGAGTGAAGGACGAAAAGGGAGACCAAGATCACCCTGTATGTTGTGTGAAGGCGATCACGCCATCCACCGATGTCCATTCTTAGATGAGGCGAAGAGAGTTTTGGAAGATCGTCTGGTATCACCGTTACGACTTCCTCCTGGATACCAAAAACTCGTGCCTAATCCCTCGATAGTTGAAAATCCAGCTGGCCCGCTCAAGTGGTCAGCTGAAGTGTCCGTCATTGAGAATGAACCTACTGAATCCAGACCAGACGAAAGTCTAAAGGTCGAAACGGCAGTTGACCCGGTTCTTCCTTCAGAGGTTTCATCCTCAAATGACACCGTCGTTGAAGATTCATCTTCGAATGACACCCTCACTGAAGAGAATAAGGATGACACCATCTAGATTCTTTTCATCAACACAGACTCTGATGAGCATCAGGGCAATCCGCCCATTCCTTTATCGCAGGAAGGAACATCGTCAGGGTCGTATCCGGCCGTGTATTCGGTCCCACCACCAAGCAACCTAGTTGTATCCTTTGATTGGAATCAACTAGGCAGACCCCGGTTACCAGCCAGTTTACCATTCAGAATCATGGTCCAAATCTATAGAATGGTAATGGCTGGAACCATCATTGATGAAGGGGCATCTGTGAGTATCCTTTCCTCTATTGCTTGGAAAGCACTGGGTTCCCGGCGCTTTTACCTGAGATGAGAAATCTATCGGGTTTTGATAAAGGAACCAGTTGCCCGTTAGGGATTCTCCCCAATGTTCCCGTTACATTGAAGGGGAAGACAGTTCATATGAACATCATGGTCGTCCAGGGACCCTTGGTTTATAACTTACTCCTTGGACGAGACTATATATATTGCATGGAGGCGATAGTGTCCTCACTCTTTAGAGTCATGTGTTTTCCACACGAAGGAAAGATGGTCAAGCTCGTAGACCAACTTTCATTTCCGGGATCTCGCATCGCAAATAGTCAAATACCATCCCTGAATGGCTTATTCACTCAAGAAATGCCTCCACCCCCGGTTCTACTTCCCGATGAGTGCGAGTGATTCGGAAAGATATAACTGGGACCCAGGGGGCATGCACCCTGGCCTGCCTTGGGCAGAGGAAACCTTGGGTATAAAGTCAATTTCCGCGGAGGAAGATGACTAGTCCGTACCCCATCCGGCATGGAAGAGGGGTTGTTCTAGAATAATATTCTTTTGTCAAGGTTACTTGTTTGACAAAGGTCATTCATCTTTATCTAAATAAGTAGGCTCTGCCAAGGAAGGGGATCCGTTTGTGGCAGTAAGTAGTAACCGTCTTTGGATAAAAGGCAAGCCTCACCCATTAAAACAAATGTTTTAAAGGATAAGTAGGGGCAGCCTCCAAAGAATGAGTTTCTATTGCTGCAACAAATTGTAACCATCCTTGTGTAACCTAATGATAGATATCGCCGAAGAAAGAGTTTCATTTGCGGCAGCGGATAAAACCATTCTTCGGGTAACCAGAAAGAGGTAGGCCTCTCTCGGTAGAACGAAAGTTTTGGTGGAAAGAAGTAGGGGTAACCTTGAAATTGTACTTTATACCTGGGGGCATGCAAACCTTTTGGAGTGCAAGCACGGGACGACTATTTATTTTTTTAAATTTTTAGGTCCTCCCTTTAAACCTGTAGGTCTAACCCGTTAAACTCGTAGGATTAGCCGTTTCCAGCTTGCATAAAGAAAGGATGTGGGGCAAAAGTCAAAACTTGCCAAATAGGAGCATAGCTTCGTGAGATAAAGCTCCTTAAAAAATAGCTATCTCACCTGAGGTGTTTCTTGTATTATGACTGGTATATTCGAGCAGTTTTAGCACACAGTTCATGCTCGTTAAAAAATAAACGCAAGATTCGAGCAGTTTTAGCACATAGTTCATGCTCGTTAAAAAATAAACATAAGGTTGAGCAGTGTTCAAGCTCGTTAAAAAACGAACCCAGCCCGGTAAATAACCTTGGTAAATGTAACCTTTGACAGCCATATTAAAAGCCCTTGGTCGTGTTCTTGCAGTCTCACCTCCATCCGTTCATTTGGCCAATCGTTCATCTCCATATGTTTGTTTACCCATTTTGAGGAACAGCTGCGAAGAGTGATTTCACTTAGCCATCCTTGTGACACTGCCATGATTGGAATATTCCAACCTGTACCTGGAATCTGCTGCTGCCCTGTTCATCACTCGTTCCTCAAAAGATGAGTCTTCTTTGAGCTCTTTTCACTGACTCGTAAAATATGAAAAGTTTGCCGAGTTTTGGCCTTCCAGCTCGTTAAAGCGACCGGAAAGCTATCCCTCCTCTAGATTTTAATCTTTTTGGACCTGAGGGATTATTGCACAAAAAGATCGAGCGCTTGTTTTGTTTGGCTCGTTAAAGCAATCGAAAATTCATCCCTTCTGTATTGTTTTATACTTTTTCGGACTTAAGGGATTAGATGACGAAAAAGGAATTCAGGAGTTGACTTTATGTACCTTTTCAGACTCTCTAAAAATGAAAAGGACCGAGTTATCCTTGTCGTTAGACTTGTTAAATTCATTAAATAGCGACAAACTTGTCTTTAGACGAGAACGAGTTTCCCTATCGCTAGGCTCGTTAAAACATAGCGATGGGCTTGCCCGAAGGGCAGGTTATAGAACAAGCATATGTTATCCTCCTCAAGCTTGACAAAAATAAAGAGGTACTGGTCAGCAATGACTAGGGAAAAATTGGGAGAACCTCACAGCTTTAATGGTAGCAAGTCGCTCTTGAACATGACACTTTGTCCTCCGTATCACATCGGGTTGGGTTGTTTCATTCACCGGTCTCATCACCATGGTCCTCGCCACACCATCCACATTTGGGGTAATGCTACCAATCCATCACATCAGTGTCGTTATATGTTCAAGAGATGTTGTTCTGCAAAGAGTCAACCGTGTCCCATCCACTGCCATACATTGTCCTTCATCCATTTCATGACCGCCACCCTGAATCATACATCACAGTTTGTTTTCACCTCATCACAATCACTAGCTCCGTTCCGTGTCACTGATGTGGGATTCATTAATGCCCTCCTTTGACGGATCGCTCCTTGTCGACATCAGCTCATTATCCAAGGAGTTGATCTAGGAACAACCCCTTCAGTACTTTGAAGCTTGCATACCTCAATGGCAAGTTTCTCACTTCCGGCGACAGGTATACATCAATGACCTTCGACCAGAAGATTTTGCATGGTGGTCGACGCCAAGTCCTTTATTCCCACCATGTGAATTGTACTGCCGTACCTTGAGGGTCATCATCCTTATCGGTGATTCCTCTCGCGCTTGTTAACGGTTTACATCATTGACCGGTAATCAAGCGATGTCTTTCCATGATCGACTTCAAGAAATTCTCACATGGATCGACTTGTACATCGAGTGAAGATCGGAAGAGATTGAAGACCCCGGATCTAGTTTCATCCATCCGAGCTGCGATATATATTCAGGATATAAAGACATTTGATGTGTACATCATTACAGCAGATGATCATCCTTCTCAAAGGATGATAATTTCAGCAGAGAATTATCAGTCTACCATCAGACGATCGTCTGTTCTATGTACCAAAATGAATTTATAAAGCTGAGCATGGGAATGCCCGCCTCAGCTAGATCATGAAAAAGTATGAAAAATAATGTATTGTATTGTATCTTATTACAGGACACTTCTCAGCAGATTGAATGAACTTCGGATCCTCCTAATAAAGCATTTCGCCCGATAAACGACCTCATACTTTAGGGGGCATCTGTTATAGACAATTTTGTGCCTTGCAGCATCAGGCATGAATTGTCAATAATCCAAGGGATCCAAAGTCCCTAAACATGATGTTCCTACCCCTAGAGGAACAAGGTCAGCAAACCAACAGCTCTTAGATCAGTTCTCCACCTGAAAACACTCAAAAACAAGCAATCCTGAAATCAAAGCAGGTGCTCCACTAGGCTTCTGCGCTGAGACTCAACTCCTCCATGGTGTACCTGCGTTGCAAAGCAGGTAGAACAAAGGCCACCTGCGCTGAGCGAGATGGGACAAGTGGCACACTGAGTCATTGCTCTGGAATCTTCCAAAAATGACACTTGGATCAGGGATTTCGCCTTGTGATGAGTCAGAGGCTCTGTTTCTCCAAGTGGAAGCAAGGTTCTCCAAGTGGACTCAAGAACTGAAGATCAACTGAAGAGAGAGAGGACACAAGGCAGCTACACATCAGTTGCAAGCTGACTCATCCTTTCTCAATTCATCTATATATTGAGCTCTCTCCTATGAGCTCAGGAGGCTGGAATTTTGTGCAAAGTAATGATATGCTGTTGGTTTCACTATAGAGCTATTGGGTGATTGCTTGAAGGAGGTGAAGAGGAGAAATTCTTTCTGCTGGGAGGTGTTGCTGGATTGGGGCCTTCAATGGTTGTAACACTCTCAGAACTTTACTTCTTCCATTAATAAAAGCTATTGAGGTTCTTCTATATGCACTTGTTTCAATGATGTATTGTGATAATTGTATATTTGATTTATGCTAATCCTTGAATCAGTTATGATTGCATGCTTCTTGTAGTTTCCTTCTTTGTTATTTTGCAGGATCTCATTGTAGTTGGGCCAGCAAAAGAGCAAGGAGCTGGGAGCAAGCAAGCAAAGAGAAGAGTTTGGATTCGACATTAAGCGCAAGACAACGGTTAGTGCATTTCTTCATTCTCTCTTGCTTTCATAAAGAAGTAAACCTTGAGTAGTTTTCTTTACAGTTGTTGCTGAGGTACTATCACCCTTAGAGTGGGATAGGGTCATCCGAATCGGATACTTTTCCCTACAACACCGCCCCCCTTACCTCTCCCTTTTGTTTTATCCCAATAAATAGAATATTTATAGAATATATTGATTTCATATAATTGTAAATCTCATGTCAACCAATTGATACCGTTATGTCCCATGGATATAATTTATTTCACTTAAATAGGAAGGAAAATGACAACGAATCGGATCCAGACTGATTTTTTTTTATCTTCTTTTATGGGCGAACGATGGGAATTGAACCCGCGCATGGTGGATTCACAATCCACTGCCTTGGTCCACTTGGCTACATCTGCCCTGGAAAAACCAATTTATCTATCTACAGTCATTTCTTCCAAGAATAAAAAATGAGCTAACGTTTGTTCTTATGTGGGTCGTCGGTGACCTCCGATAGGGGATCAAAGAAAGATTGATGACTAACTCTCAACTCTCGAACAAGTTGTATGGCTTATTATCAAATTAATTCAATGAAATGTTATTTGAATGTCTATTGAGAATATTTGACATGAATCAAGTATGAGAGAAATAATGTAAATGGGTCCCAATCCCGAACTACCCAATTTTAGATATGAGTCTGTACTCATATTATAGAATGAATATGTTGATGACCTTTATCCAGCATCCATGGCTGAATGGTTAAAGCACCCAACTCATAATTGGCGAACTCACGGGTTCAATTCCTATTGGATGCAAGGGAACTGCACATATCCATTATTGATGGAATGGGAAGAAGTATGAAGAATAACACCAAACAATTGAAGCATACCAAGCCTTTCAATAAAATGAATGAAAGGCTTGGTATACTTCAATTAAGAAATACACGATAATAATCCATCAGAGTATTATCCACCTATTGAAATAGATTCAACAGTGGCTAGATCCAGAGGAAAGTTGTGAGCATTACGTTCGTGCATAACTTCCATACCTAGGTTAGCACGATTAATGATATCAGCCCAAGTGTTAATTACATGGCCTTGACTGTCAACTACAGTTTGGTTGAAATTGAATCCATTTAGGTTGAAAGCCATAGTGCTTATGCCTAGAGCGGTAAACCAGATACTTGCTACGGGCCAAGCAGCTAAGAAGAAATGTAAAGAACGAGAGTCGTTGAAACTAGCATATTGGAAGATCAATCGGCCGAAATAACCGTGAGTAGCCACAATATTGTAGGTTTCTTCCTCCTGACCAAATTTGTAACCTGCATTTGTGGACTGATTCTTAGTAGTTTCCCTGATCAAACTAGAAGTTACCAAAGAACCATGCATAGCACTGAATAGAGAGCTGCCGAATACGCCAGCTACACCCAACATGTGGAATGGATGCATAAGGATATTGTGCTCAGCCTGGAATACAATCATGAAATTGACCAATAGGGTAGATCAAGAAAACGGCAGTAGCAGCTACAATAGGAGCTGAGTATGCAACAACAATCCAAGGACACATACCTAGACGGAAGCTAAGCTCCCACTCACGACCCATATAGCAAGCTACACCAAGTAGGAAGTGTAGAACGATTAGCTCGTAAGGACCCCTGTTGTATAGCCATTCATCGACAGAAGCTGCTTCCCAGATGGGATAGAAGTGCAAACCGATAGCTGCAGAGGTAGGAATAATGGCACCAGAGATAATATTGTTTCCATAAAGAAGAGAACCAGAAACAGGTTCACAAATACCATCAATATCTACTGGAGGAGCTGCGATGAAAGCAATAATGAATACAGAGGTTGTGGTCAATAGGGTAGGGATCATCAAGATGCCGAACCATCCAATGTAAAGACGGTTTTTAGTGCTAGTGATCCAGTCGCAGAATCAACTCCATAAATTTGCACTTTCGCGTCTTTCTATAATTGCAGTCATGGTCAAAACTTCGTTTATAAAATCATCAGAGGCTCCTAAGCATAAGGCCTGTTATTTTACAGTATAATATGATCCATGTATCAATGTCAACCAATATCTGGGATGGAATTTAAATATCTATCCCAATGGGATAGATACTGAATCTATACTATATGGATAGAATATAGAGGTATTTTAGATAGACTCTATCTTTTTTAGATATATTCCACACTCTATAGATCTATCTGTGGTTAGATACTCCATCAAATTATTTATTCCTGGTTCTAGAAATGGAAGATCAATTGGAACCAAATTATTAATAAATTTATATGAGTGGAATATCAATTATTTATCACTTTTCTGGAGAACCCGTAGTGCGATAGTTCGTTCCCGATGAATAGAAACAAATATTAAAAAAACTTGATTAGATCCAGAACCAGAATAAGTTCACAGAGGTACCTATCAGAAATTTGATCCGGGTTGCCCGGGACTCGAACCTGGAGCTCGTCGGATGGAGTGGATGATCTGCTCCTTCAATATCAGTAAGAGCGAGAAATCTCTCCCCAAACCGTGCTTGCAATTATCATTGCACACGGCTTTCCCTGTGTAATGTATCTATTTCCTATTATTTCTCGGATAGAAAAATAAAAATGATTCTGAATCGAGGCAATTACTCAAAGAGCATTTCATTGGTCAAATAAGTTTTCTATTTTCAGATCCTGTATCTTTTGCCAGGAATTAGCTAGGGGATTTATCTGGGGAATATCTGAATGCCAAATTCGTTCTCTCTGCAAACGGGCCGCCGCTTTTGATGAAAAAGGCAGAGAATCAAATTCTTGTTCTTTTGAAAACGATTTTTTAAAGAGTTCTGGACCTAATTCCTTCTGGACTACACATAACGTAGTTTTATGTTTACAGGCTAAAGTTTTAGCACATGATAATGAAAGTATATACTTTATACGATATAAACCATCTCGATCAAAGGATCCACTGTAGTAATGAAAAAGATTTCTCCAAATTTGATCGAATCGATCGAGGATATCATCATCTATTAGACTGGTCCAAGACAATTTACTAATTGGCTACCCTGATATGTCACAGAATTTTTCTGTAGCCAGTAATCCAATTATTGGTACAATCGGAACTTTGGATCCATTTCGTTGGTAATAAGAACGGGGATGAATAAGTCATCTAGCGTTTTGGTTCTGACCAAAAGAGGGTTCATCCGAACCCTCAAAAAATAACATGGAGAAGAAGAACAATTGTTGGATAATTGATGAGAACAGACCCTATACGGTTCAGACCAAAGATGGAAATAAAATTGCCGAAAAATTAGAAGATAATATCTACATTTTTTAACTAGGAGATGAGCACCCTTTATAGCTATAATAGGTCTTTCGCCATATCTAACATAGTGAATTTTAGGATCCTTCAACGACCAGATACATTTTAGTGGATTTCGACGAGAAAAAATGATAATATGTTTTATCTTTCGATGAAAATGAGTTCGCTGAGGGAAAGATCCATGAGACAATGATCGTGAATGAGAGGATCGTTTAAGACGGGAAAATAAAATGGATTTGCATTCACAGACATAATAATTCAACAGGAACAGGAAGAATCTCGTATTTACTCTTGGGACGACAATAATTGATCTTTGTAAATTCTCTGGACTATTTCTATAGTCATAGAGAACAGATCGTAATGGGTGCAAGGAGGGAGCATCTCGGATCCAGCGACGAAAGGTTCGAACCAAAATTTCCGGATGAATAGAATAGGGTATTCGTGCATCTAATATAGAATTTGAATGCGGGAATTTATCCTCTAAGAAGGGAAATATTGAATGGATCGACCGGAAACTCTTACATTCATTCATCCCTTCCACAGAAGATTTTGACCATATAGAGAACGGAACTTCCAGGACCAATGTAAGTGCTTCTAGTACCGATTCAGAATAGAAACTCTTCTTGCGATCAACTAATGGTTTTGGATCGAAATGCACAAATAAAACAATTGAATGATTTTGTTGACGTATTTGACCAATCAAACGTTTTACAGTTAGGAAACTTAATTGATCATTGGAACTTAAATGTTCCATCGGTCTGGAGGAACTTGATACATCCAAATAATGATCATGAGAAATTGCGTAAAGATCTTCCTGAAAAAAGAGTGGATATAAAAAGCATTGTTGCCAAAAGCTATCTTCCTTTCCGCATCTATGGAACTCATCCATTTTCAACCCTGAGCTATGGCCCTCATTCATGAGAATAACCTCTTCATTTCTGAGAAAATACATGGTGCGATCTAGTCGGAACAAGATAGGAAAAAAGAGATATATCCGGATATCAATATTCTATCTTCTATAGATTTACTACCCAAGGATCTCATTCGTCATGAGGAAGAATGAAAATCTTTTATCCTGGCAACCAATCGCTCTCCTGGCAACCAATCGCTCTCCTGACTCATGGAATTAATAAACCTGGTCAGTACACTATTTATCTTACACATCTGTACTCGAGTATTTAGGACTCATTGTGAGTGTATAAATCCCTGATCTACTCAGGGAAAACCTCCCGATATTGGGTACTAAACTGCTCTTAACTTCTTATCAGTAAAGGGAATTCCTCGCTCGCTTAATTGGAATGAGGAACAGAAGCTCGTTTCTCTGGGTCTACTTATGATTCAAGTCATATAGCTTTCTCCATTGACTCAATAGACTTAACCGCGAATTGATTCAATCCTACTCACAATTATCACATTTGATCCAAAAGGATGAGCATATTATACATCCATCTAGGTATATAATAGAAATTTCCCACCCTTTTGATTCCTTAAATCAGATCCGGTCCTGATCGAATACAATCAGGTATCCGAGAAATAATATCAGGTATCATAAAGATCATATGTTGGAACGACATGCTTTTTTTTCCGTTCATTATACTTCGAGGATCAGTCGTAGTCTTCTGAACTTTATCGATGGTATCGACGAGTTTTCTACTTCATTCAAATGTGTAAAAGATCTTAGTCGCACTTAAAAGCTTACTCTACCATTGAGTTAGCAACCCATATTGCGAATAGATATTGAGGATATATACGATCGAAGTGGAATGCGAGGTTACTCAATATGAACCGGTAAATCCTACCAATCTAGGTGACGAGCGGGAGGGATCAAAAACCTACTTGAATGACCAAATAATTCACTCGTCAGTTCATATCGGAATATGTAGAGTTTCGATCCACCATTCCAGAATAAAGTAATCTAGGTTATGAATAAATGATCCATCGATAGAATTACCATGATTGGATAGAATCACTAATAAACGATGAACCTACGATATCTATTTCTATTGTGAATGGACGAATTATATCGACACAATACACTATTGTCAATCCAGAATAAGAGATAAATTAATTGTTGGATTGGCGCTATATTGGGACGAGATGTTAGACACATCGATAGAAAATCCTAGGCTTATTTGTAACAATAGAACAATTTAAATATTCGTCATCTTTGTATGGAATCACGTGGAAACGAGATTTACTTGGAGAGTATATAATAAAATAAGAATAGTTTTGAGCCAAGGGCATTTGATCCTAATATGAAATGATGTCATAATCCATATCCACGAAACCCATTATGTAAACTACCGCATCGTTTCAGACAATGTTTTGAAGATTCCTCCCTGATCTCGAATCATGATTCGAGACGTGATTATGATCCTAATATGAAATGATGTCATAATCCATATCCACGAAACCCATTATGTAAACTACCGCATCGTTTCAGACAATGTTTTGAAGATTCCTCCCTGATCTCGAATCATGATTCGAGACGTGATTATGAATAGTCATTAACTCAAATGATATGATAGGAATAGGTATCGAATCAGATCCACTCTTTTTGTATAGAATACACTCAATGTAATCAATTAATTTATATTTATTAGGTACTTAACTTAATTCTTCTTTAGCTGCGTGCATTACCTCGACAATAATGTTCAAAATGCCCTTTCATCGTGCAAATTTTTCTATATTTCTTTTTACTTCGTCCCTTACAAAACAGGGGATTTTACCCAATTCATGCCGACTTTCAGGATCCCAAATTGGACTAATATCCGTGGATAAGGATTTAGTCATTATTTCCTTCGTATCATGACCACAAAAAATATCTAGAAGATGATCCTCCATACCCAGAGCGAATGAGTTATAAACTAGATCAGCTATTTGATTAGTACCTTTGTAACCCAGGAAGGGTCGATATCCCAAGGAAAAATTTTGGATATGAGCTGGGGTGGAAATAACTCCATAGGGAATTTCAAGACGTTTACCAATATGACGTTCCATTTGAGTACCAAATATTGTAGAGGGTTCCACGTGAGATATAATATCTCCTACTTCAGCATGATCATCTTTGATGATTATCTCATCACAAAAATCTTTAATTTTCTCTTTGAACCATTCTGCATCATGTTTACAATAAGTACCTGTACAACTCACACGAATTCCCATCTCTCTAGCAAGTATCTTAGTGATTGAAGCAGCATGAGTTGCATCACCAAAAACAACTGTTTCTTTCCCCGTAAGATTCTGACAATCAATAGATCTTGAGAACCAAGAAGCTTGGGAAATGAATCGAGTTTGTCCATCGATATAGGATTCGTAATCAACCCTTTTGCTCGATAAAATAGGAGCCGCCAAGGTCTCAAGAGATTTCTTTATCTGTCGGATGCACTCAGCCATATCTACAACTCCCATAGGAGTTGTAGATACATAAGGCATTCCAAATTCCTTATTCAAATACATCGCTGTCATTAAGCCCACTTCACGATAAGGAATTAAATTGAACCGAGCTTTCGGTAAATTTTTCGGATCCTCTACAGATCCTCCTTTAGGAATTATTTGATTAATTCTGATGTCCAAATATTTTAATAAACATCTCAACTCACGACAATCATGTCGATTATGAAAACCCAGAGTAAGAATCCTAATTATATTTATAGAAGGTGCATCTGTTACTAATTGATCCAATGTATGGGATTTCTCCAAATAATATTGAACTACCTGTTCCAAAGTTCTATCCGCTGCCTAAATTTCATTCACTTGATAATGATCCACATCCGCAAAAATGACGTTGCAATCAGAGATTATGGATGCTCTATCCACAAATTTTTTTAAATCCTCTTGCAAGATACTAGAGGTACATGTAGGTGTTAATATTATCAGATCGGGACCTTCCTCCTTATCTTTTCGAATAATATGATCCACAACTCTTTTTCGAGATCCACGTGCTAGTACATGACGATCTACTATACTAGCAGTTGCAGGAGTAAAATTTATTTCCCGTTCTAACATAGAATGCATTACATTAAAATAATCATCTCCTAGAGGAGCATGCATAATGGCATGGACATTTTTTGAATGAACTAGCTACTCGTAGAGTTCCAATATGAGCAGGACCAGCATACATCCAATGGGCTAATTTCATAAATTGAACCTTATCTCAAATTGATCCATATTCCCATCTTGCACCACAGATATATCCCTTTATCTCTTCCCTATTGTAATCACATTCCCTTCTAATAAGTATGGTTAAATTATGATAAAAAGGAAAACAAAGTTGGATCTTTTACGAAAGAAAAAAGGGAAGAGCGAAGGAACAGAAAACAGGAACCAATGAAATAAGTCTGGGACGGAAGGATTCGAACCTCTGAAATAGCAGGATCAAAACCTGCTGCCTTACCACTTGGCCATGCCCCATTCCCATCCTATTTCCCTATTCATATGCTAATGAATACTTATATCAAATTTTTTGTCAACCCATTAGTATCCAAGATTCATTAGATCAGATCTCAATTGGGGAAAAAAAATTGTGGATATTTCAACAAAATAGGTTATTGATGGAATTGGACATAATAGGAGAAACAGAAAATGTGACAAGAATATCCATTCATTGATCCTTTTCTATCAGATTGGGTAAAATGTTGTATGTATGAAAGAATCATCCCTTCCAACCCCATGTCTGGTCAAACTTGTCGAAGAGCTTCGATCGATTTGATCAATCAAAGACTTTTTTGGCTTTAACCCCCCCCCCTATTTTTTATTGGAGAATAAAAATGCCAGTTATGTTCAATATTTTTCTAGATGATGCCTTTATTCATTCAAATAATCCCTTTTTTGGAAAATTACCTGAGGCTTATGCAATTTCTGATCCAATTGTCGATGTAATGCCAATTATTCTTGTTCTCTCTTTTCTCTTAGCCTTTGTTTGGCAAGCTGCTGTAAGTTTTCGATAAAAAGTATCCCTTTTTTCTTTTTCAAGTTTTTGGTTCGCTGTCGTTGATCCAATTTTTGGATAACTCTTTCCATTTTTTTGTGACAGAAGTTCTATCCTTGCTCCACCCGACGATACCAAATTCAGATACCTTATCTGCTCCTGGATAGAAACTTTTCCACTCACCTTCATCAATTCCTTCCGATCCCACCGCTCACTTTGAATCAGGTTATTGGGTCATGTATTGATACGATCACCAATGACTTATTTTCATAAATATTCAATAAATATCTAGTTGATCCAAAAAAATAAGAGGGAAAAAAGACGATTTTGAAAATAAAGAGAAAAATTATATCCTTCTTTCAAATTGATTTTCTCACGTGATTCGGAGAAATAATTTCGTGATTTGTAACAATAATACTATTGTTTGGTATTCAAGTATCCATATATGGTACAAAGATTGATGATCTATTCTGTTGTACTTATAATCAGGATTCCGGAGATTACGTAATGCTTACTCTTAAGCTGTTCGTTTACACAGTAGTGGTATTTTTCATTTCTCTTTTTATCTTTGGATTTCTATCGAACGATCGAGGACGTAATCCCTTACGTAAAGAATAGTGAAAAAAGTCTCTAGGTTAATGGGTCTTTTCCGTTTCGTAGAAAGATTCGGGGTTATTTGTTTTCAGGATCAATAGTGGACGAATGGAGAGAGAGGGATTCGAACCCTCAGTACGGATGATCTGTACTACGGATTAGAAATCCGCCGCTTTGGTACGCTCAGCCATCTCTCCAATATGGAAGAGTTCATGTGTAACAAAATGAATGGTGGAGTAAAGGTGTATACCATAGTATGTACATATTGTATCGGAAATATAATGAATATTGCCATTATTCAGTTGGATAAAGAACAATCCAGTCAATCGTATCGTTCATTTCGTTAAAAATAGTTCTGTATGACTGATTTTTTCTGCTTTTCTTGGCCGATGGCCAAGCCAAGAAAAGCAAAAAAAATCAGTCATACAGTGCTTAACCTAATTTGAGAGCTAGAATACCTACTGTAAAAGCGAGAAAAAAGCTATAAAAAATTGAACCTCTATTACCATATCTTCATTCCCTCCCCAATCAGTTTGATTAAATGCGTTACATGGATTAGTCCATTTGTTTCTCTCCAGTATCAAATTTTATTATCTAGATATTGAAGGGTTCTCTATCTATTTAGGGTTCTCTATCTATTTTATGTATTATTGTAAAGATATCAGTTGCTCAAGGCCATAGGTTCCTGATCAAACTACACCAATGAGTAGGAGTCCGAAGAAGACAAAATAGAAGAAAAGTGATTGATCCCGACAACATTTTATTCATACATTCAGTCGATGGAGGGTGAAAGAAAACCAAATGGATCTATAAGTTATTGTGCAGCTCACTGTTCTGACTTTGATGGTTGTATCGGGCCCTTTAGTTATAGATAGATAGAGCTTTGGATGGATCAGAGATCCATCCAAATATCCTTTAACTATTTAAGTTGATAATGTAACGAATAAAACCCACCTGTATCACTAAACTATACATGCCACAATCCCATTGACAGATATTCCGTCACTTCTTTCCTTCCACATTTGAATCCAAATTCTAGAATTCCTTAATTCTCTCTCTTCTATTTCCAAGAGAGAAGGAAGGACTCTATCCATTCTAGTTTTAGAAATTCTAGGTTGTTCTTTCTCTTTATCAAGGAATTTTTTTTGCTCAACTCCTCTAATCTTCTAATTGAATTATTTCTAATTCATTTTAGAAAGATCTTCCTCTTCCAGGAAGAAAAAGAGCCATAAACTCGAATGACTCCATATTCTTAGCTCTCAATATTTGTTGATCTCTTATAGTAATAAGATCTTGAGGTTTGCAAGGGTAACTTGGTATATCTACCATATGGTCATTGACCTAGATATATCCATGATTCACTAACTGTCTAGCTCCGGGAATGGTGGGAGCCATACCCAATCGAAAAAGAATATTATCCAAACGCATTTCAATTAATTGCAATAGGACCTGACCCATTGAGCCTTTGGCTCTTCTAGCAATACGAACATATTTCAGCAAATGCTCTTAGGCATAACTTGTCTCCATCCGCTTCGTATCAGCTTAGCCCGGAGTTTCCAGTATAGCGATCCTTACCCTACGAGCTACCATAATATATGTTCTCAACTTGATATCTATAAAGATAGATGGATCATCCATATCCAATTTGTTGTCCATCTACCATAGTAGACTCACTCATTCATATATGATGAGGGGGCCCTTTTAACTCAACGGTAGAGTAACGCCATGGTAAGGCGTAAGTCATTGGTTCAAGTCCGATAAAGGGCTCATGTTTCCCACAAAGAAAGAGGGCTCGGGTGTCCATTTCTATTACATAGATAGAAATATTTTCACCGAAATATGAAAATGACAACAAATCAGATTCGGATCCAGTCCGTTTTTTATCTTCTTTTATGAGGCGAATGACGGGAATTGAACCCGCGCGTGGTGGATTCACAATCCACTGCCTTGGTCCACTTGGCTACGTCTGCCCCGGAAAAACCAATTTATCTATCTACAGTCATTTCTTCCAAGAATAAAAAACGAGCTAATGTTTGTTCTTATGTGGGTCAGTGACCTATGATAGGGGATCAAAGCAAGATCGATGACTAACTCTCAACTCTCGCACAAGTTGTATGGCTTATTATCAAATATGTGATAAATATGAAGTATTTTGTATTTCTCCCAAAGAAATATCTCGATCCCATCTTCCCTCCATTCTTTTGAACGTGAAAGAAGAATCTTTCTTCTTTCGTATCGATCCTTTGTCTATTCACTCATGGGCGATAATTATTGTTTTTCCCTATTAGATTTTAGTTTTCAACTAACACAGTTTTGTAGATTGGTTTGGTGGATCCCACGTTATTTGAGTTGTAACGAATGGGCCATAACCATTAAAATGGTTTGGTGTAAATGGAATATATCGAGATCTATCTCGATATTTATTGTATGTTCTATCTTGATACCAAGATCTTGTCCATCTGAACAACTCTGGGCAGGGTATTTGATCAGAGAGTCATTGTTTAAAATGATCAAGGTTGTGGCTGTGTCGACAAGTTTGACCCTATTCGCTTATCATATATTCAGATTCGATGAATCTAGACCATTTGAACTTGTATCCTTCCTTCTCGTATTAGAAGGTATAGGGTTTTCCAATCTAGAAAATTTTGTTATCTTACATGCACGGTTAGGATACAATCAAGCTCTTTGTTATATTATTATGCAGGTTATGGGACAAAGATACAAATTTAAAGGCTCATCTACCGACAGAGATAGTGAACATTTGATGAATCAAATATAATTTTGATTGTTGTCTTTCAGTTAATTCGTTTGAAAGTTTAGTTCAAGAGAACAGAATTGGTAGGTGTCAATCGATCCGTGGAACGTATCAAATCTTTCACATATAAGTTCGTTATGAGATGAGCCCACTCATCTCACAATGATATAAAATCATTTCGGACAGATCTATTGCTGAGTAGAGATCTATTTGTAACGGGGCAGAAAGCAGCTTCTTTTGGGTCGCTGTCCACATAATTTCTGGACAAGGGGTAATAGTTTCTTTCTTTCGTCCCAACCCAACAGACTTCTTTATTCTATTGTTTGTTCCAGAACGCGTTCCATGAAATATGTGTATTCTATAAAATAGTGGGGTAGATTAAAGCAAACGTTGGTTCAGATGTAGATCTAATATGCATAGCCGGTAGATTGCATATTTGTGATATGTTACCAGAATGGAACTAGAGGCAAGGAAGAGTGTTTGTCCCAATATGAAAATCTTGGGTCTCAAAAACCATGTGATGATCTTAGGTGAAGAAAGAGAATGAACCAAAGGTTCGCCTTTAGCTAGGATGGATCAACTCCAGAGAATTTCTCTACCCAGGTATTCGGAATATCCGTCGTACTTGCCACTTTTATGGTTCAAAAATAGGCTCGATTTACCGCACATAACTTATTGTAGAGAATCCTAGTTGATCAAGATCTTTGCCCTGATATTTAGCAAAGGGATAGATACATCTGGGATTTTCGATTGAACGGAAATTTTGTTCAACCCCAACGAAATGCGTTGCGTTTGGATGGAGCTAAAAGTCACATGTCCGATCGATACTTTGACTACTCTATGGATTGCTTGGAACATATGATATTTGAGAGAACTCTCGAATTTTTCGAAGAACTAGCGATAAAAAAAAATAAAAATAGTTTATAGGTTTGATCATCTGGTATCGGATCAATCTCGATCAATCCAAAATACTAATATGCCTACTCTAGTCCAACGTTCCCATCCATTGATCTCGATAAGGACATGAGATTGATATGATCTGAAAGACTTTTCAAGGCCAAGTCATAGGGACGGACTATGAGGGGATATATATAAATAGTATCACTTAGTGGAATGTATAGGGCTATACGGGCTCAAACCATAGACCTTCTCGATAGAACAGATCAAATTTCTTATTATCAAAATAATTTGAACTGTTCCAAGAACCCAACATGCATTTTCTCACATTGGGCTCTTTCATTAACTAATGGAAAGATCACCTAGTCTACCATTCTCCTCTTTTTGGTAAGATACTAATATGGTTCCATGTGCTCCAAATTCTTACCCTTTGGAAGCAATCCCAAAGTTATTCAAAAGGTTTCTTTGACGTAGGTCTACCTTGCTCGGGCATAGATTGACTCAAATGGAGTCTCTTCTATTGCTCCAAAAGTAAAATATGACACTTCATACACCTAAAAGCTCATAGAGTGAAAAGAATCTATTTTGAGGTCCCCGTATTATACTGATTATGCCTGGCATTGAACAGAGTTGGGATTGACCATATCAATTAGATCCGTAATTCGAATCAGATCGAACTTCATCTTTGTCATGCTATTGTTCCCCGGAGAAACAAATTTATAGAGTAAGACTATTTCACATAGAATCTATTTCGTGGATCGGACGAATCGATAAACTCTCTCGAAAACCATTAGCGCACGTGTAAACGAGGTGCTCTACCTTGCTGAGCTATAGCCCTTCCTTGCTAGTCTTGGTGATACACTACTATACTAACCAGATGGATCACTTTATGTCAAGGTAGATATTTCATGATCCAATACTATGATCCAATACGTTCCAATAAGTTCGATCTGTGCCAGGGACACATACATTGTCTCTACATTTAATTCGATTTCGATTTAGAATCGTTTATAAATTCAACTCTACCTATGAGAATAAATGACCCACTTAACTCAGTGGTTAGAGTATCGCTTTCATATGACGAGAGTCATTGGTTCAAATCCAATAGTAGGTAAACTTATTAGATGCCATCAAGTTTTCAATGGTATCTAGTAAGTTTTACTCCACGTGTTTGGATCGAGGCGGAACATTGAATCCATTTTTCAGATCATTATAGAAAATGTTAATTAGAGACGGGGGGGCTAGCATTGATAGCCTCTAATCGTGCTCTAGCCCTTTTCAGAGCTAAATCAGCCTCAATTTCTTGTCTTTTGCCTTCGGCTTGAGCTAAGTTAGCTTTAGCTGTTCGAAAATTTTCCTGGGCTTCTTGGGGATGGATGTCAACATCTCTCTCTACATTATTTACCAATATAGTGTTTCTATTAATAGTGGTTGCCGGAGCCGGCCGTTCAAAACGAATGAAGAATTAGAAACAATGTATGAAACGTGAGGGTCTTTAGATCCGTTATCCACACCAAAAACTAATAAACCTTAAACGCACTTAGGGTGGTCATTTTTGTACATATATATCTACGATCATACGATCATGCCCGCGCAAAAGGTAACTTCACACCATAATATCCTACCCATCCGAAGAAATGGCATCAATAATATCCTGCCCGCCTACTTACCCTGACAAGGAAACCCTCCAGGGAAGGAAAGAACGAACCACAAACCCATACCCTCCAGTCCCTCAAAACAAAGGATCACCTTCCAGAGAAAGAAAAGACTGTGAGATCAAAAGTTTTTATAGTCCGGCATGGGGATACTTCGACATTCCCTAAAAACATAGCAATAGATAGACTCTATAATAGAATCCATATGGCACCTCCATAGTTGGGAGACCCCACATAGAGAGACACCTACCCAGCCAGAGAGAGGGGAAACCCACACGGATAGAACCTCCCCGAATAGAGACATACCCAGAGCGAGGGAGGGGGAAGCACCTACCAAAGAGAGCAGAGACACCTCCCATAGCGCACACATACCTACACTGATAGACTTGGTTCTATTAACTGCTACACCCACTCCTACCCTTACCTGGTCATATTTTCCCACGTTACCTACAAAGATTAACCGCTACGCCCACTCCTAACCCATACCCCCAAACCAGACCTAACTGCACTCACAAAGGACAAGGAATAAACCTAACGTGCACTACAGGGCAGAGAAGAGATCTAACCATCCAGTAAGCCCTATGTCACTTGCCTTAGTGCCTTCAATCAAGAGGAAAAGAGAAACTAGTACCCTTTCTTTGTCCCTGAGCTCCAGCGAAGAAACCTCCATTCTTGTACCGATCTAAACTCTCTCCAATCTGGAGAGACTTAGAAATCTATCAATATTATACTAACTTTATTAACAGTGTTATGACCTGACTCTCTCTCTCTTGATTTCAGAATGAATAGTCTCAACCTTCCCCCGCTGACGCTAAGCTTAGATCTCTCTAGTGTTTGTTCTGACTGGTTTATTTCCAGCTGGACTTATGCAGGTTGAACCAATAGAACCAATCTAAGTGAGTAAGAGCATTTATTTCCACTTGTGTACCCTGAGTTGGATTCAGAAGCCGGTTATTTTGTTGGTCTCCCCCATTCCTTTGATCCCATCAACTCCCCTTTTCGTTTGAATTTCTCCCTGCCTTAAGAACTCCAGCCAAGTTGTGTCCATCCATTCTAAGTTCCACCACGAGAAGAAGAAATATTTCCATCCCTAGCCGGTATGGTCTAGACTTTCTAGTACTAACTAGCCTGAAATGATTCCATATCTGGTTTGTCTCCCATTCCTAGGCTTGATTTCAACCTCTCTTTCAATCTCTATCTTAACCGAGCCTTTAGTTGGACTTGGCCTACCTAGACTTCCCTAGCTCTGGCAAGTTCCATCCTCTCCTCTCCTTTCTTATTCTCTTTCAGTAAGCCCACTTCTGACTTGCCTTAGTATTAAGCAGTAGAAGAAAGAACGACTATGAAAGTCAGTCCTATTACCTTTCCGAGTCGATCTACAAACTAGCCTTAGTGCAAGCAGTGAGTCTTAGCCCTACTTTTCTGCAAGTCTCAGTTCCAATTAGCTTGATTTCACCTTGCCTTTGATCTCTTTCACTCACCTATTGGTTTCAATCTCCTGTTCGTTCCCTCTCACTTCATTCTCACTAACTCTAACCCAACTAGTTCTAATGAGCTTGCCCGCTCTATCCTCTAGAGAGACTAGACTTTCTCTTTCTTTCAACTTACCTTGCCGTCCCAATCCGTAAGTTCAATCTCTTTGTTCTGATTCTCTCTCAAATGAATAAGACTAGCCTTGTGCAGATTAGTTAGTGGTGACAAATTCTAAACTCTTATAGGTTTGAGCTAGCTCTCTCCTCTATCTCTCTCTACTGCAGCCTCTCTCTCTACTCTTGCCACTCCAAGTATTGAAAGAAGCTTTAGCTTGTATCAAAAAGTCAAGAACTCTAGTTCCCTCCCCTATCTATTTGCCTAGTCCATTGATTGATCATCCATGTCACTGACTTCACTTAAGCCTTAATAGAACTTCTATGAGTCCACTTAGTAGTATCGTTTCTTTCTTTCTTTCAACCTCTTTCTAACCTGTATCAATCTCTCTATCTATCTGAGACCTTCCACCTTCTAAATATTGAGACCTTCCACCTTCTAAATATGATGAAGGTCTTCCCCCCACCCAGTAGTCTTGATGTGAAATCTCTAAATATTAGACTTTGATTTCTTCCTCTCCCGGTGGTCGAGCGATGGCGGCCTTATTAGTTCTTCTCGTTCCTCCCTTTTGGGGCCCCTACCACAAAAGAGAGTTGCTCGTTTCCTCCCATGTACCTCTCCCATAGGTCGAGAGTTCGACAGGCTCACCCTCATCCATATGATGGATGAGTGATAAATCCCTCACCATCGGAATAGTGAGTGACTCCATCCCTCTCCTTAATAGTCGAGCCCCTCTCCTTGATAGTCGAGTGTGCTTACGCACCCTACCGGTCCTCACCATCGAAATGGTGAGCCCCTACAGGGCCTCTCCTTAACAGTCTAAGTAGTCCCTGTGTCTACAAGTGTGACAAAATCTGAAGGATTACTGCATTAATTTCTACTTGCTTCTCATGTTCCTAAATGACTTTGTCATTATCTACTTTTCAACTTCTTATTTTTGCCTTCAAACTTCTTAATGTGTCTACTAAGGAAAAATATTCCCCACCACCATGTTGCTCATTTGATCCATAGGAAGAGTCTCATGAACTGTAGTCTACCGTCTTACTAGCCATATTTGATATTGTTCCTTCAAGTATACCATGTCAACTTAAACCAAAACATAACATAATCAACATACCTTAGTATATTTCAGGGGAGGATATCCCATCCGCAAGATCAACTAGATTAACGCAATACATGTATAAACATAATCATATCAGTACATAAACATCATTTCAACCATTATCTAGGTATCATGCATGACCATACCAACCACATACCATGACCTCATGCACGACAACTATAACCATGTCAATGTATGCATAATGATGTATAGACACTAACATGCATAACAAGTGCATAACCAACACGCACTCACAACAAATACATCCAACAACAACACCATCAACCTTCACATGGTGACACAACTACAACCATGCCCACACAATAAGGACATAGATCACAAGCATTAAAATCACATACACAACCAACATGTATGCATGATGTTAGGTAAAATTGACTCGGGGTTTGAGTCAAGGTTGACCTGGTTAAATAGTAGTGGTTTTGCGCACATGGTATAGTGTACCCATTGTATTATGGTTTGTGGTATTGCATGTAATGGAGCCTATAAAAGGCTGGGAATACTTCATTGTAATGTAGGCCTGGAGGTGAGTGGTGAAGGCTTACTTGGCCAGATTGGCGAGGGTATTTTCCAATTCTAATGAAATCTCATTGGGTTGGGTTTT
Organism: Pinus tabuliformis; assembly: GCA_031772625.1. Lineage (NCBI taxonomy): Eukaryota > Viridiplantae > Streptophyta > Pinopsida > Pinales > Pinaceae > Pinus > Pinus tabuliformis. Next base: position 190,872,308 of record CM062804.1, read on the forward strand.
TCCCCATATTTGGGGTTTTCCTAGATAAATATTATGTGTATTGTTGCTGGTTATTTAATTATTCCTCTCTGTAAATCTCAGTAAATCTCAGTAATAATTTATCTCTCTGCTGTAACTTTATTAACAACTGGTATCGGAGCTATGTTGGCTTCAAAAGGACATTTTTTGTTACCAAGGGTTTGTATTGGCCTGGCAAATAGAGAGATAATTAAGTTTTTCTTGCAGATCTGGGCCATAGATTGTGAAGAAAAGTTGCACACTATTGGGTCATGAGAGATTTAGTGGATGAGGAGGATATGTGCACGTGGATTAATTAATTGATGAACCATGTACATATGTGCACGTGTATTAATTAATTGATGAACCATGTACCTGAAAAGAACACCTAGATAACTGACGGTTACAATGACTGGTTACCCATGTAATTTGGTAGATGGGTTCTTTTTATATGGACATTGATGTCATATGTACATAGACAACAACAAGGGTAAACAAAAAGATTTTATTATAATGGAGTGAAATTTTTAATTTGCATGTAAATGGGCATACTGTTGTAATACTTGGTAAGGCATGCATACCCCTATGTAATTGCTGGTAAAGTTTGGGTTAGACCTAGGTAATAGGGGGATGTTACGTTAACAAATACCAGGTAAAAAATTTGAAGGGGTAAGGGCTAGAGTGACTAGGATTGTCTCACTTAGCAGGTTTTGGCTAGATTTAGTCAAGGAACCCCAAGTCAAGTTTAAGGGGGGAGTTGTTAGGTAAAATTGACTCGGGGTTTGAGTCAAGGTTGACCTGGTTAAGTAGTAGTGGTTTTGGGCACATGGTATAGTGTACCCATGGTATTATGGTCCATGCTATTGCATGTAATGGATCCTATAAAAGGCTGGGAATACTTCATTTTAATGTAGTCCTAGAGGTGAGTGGCGATGGCTCACTTGGCCGGATTGGCCAGGGTTTTGGCCAATGTTAATGAGATCTCATTAGTTTGGGGTTTTCTGCAGATTTGGGTTTTTCCTAGATAAATATTATGTTTATAATATTTATGTGTATTGTTGCTAGTTATTTTATTATTCTTCTCTCTAAATCTTGGTAAATCTCAGTAATAATTTATTTCTCTACCATATATTTCTTAACACATGACCAACACATTCTACCCATCTAGTCCAAGGGGTGAACCACGCTCTGATACCACTCTGTAACACCCTCCTCCCGCATTTACCTAGGCTAATGAGTCCATTGGGTTAAACATGTGACAAAGAGTTACCATGATGTGATTCAACTTCCCATGTATAGTTAAGGAAGTGGATTTGACAAAACAAAACCAATCTGACCTTTCTCACGAGGTACAGAACCTTCAGGAGACAACTAACCCTTCCAGGTGCCAAACCCTTGAGACAACTTGTCATTTTTCTGAGATAGACCCCTAATCTCTCCCATGAAAAGCCATGCATGTGACTGATACCCTCCAGTCACTCCTACAACAAGGCAGGCATTCTAATGTGGCCTTTTTCAGGTAGTTCTGAGCCAGTGACCCCAAATTTTGTGCCACTTTTCTAGGGCTAGGTCTTAGGCCTCTGCCCTGAACTTCATGAAACTTCTAGAAATGGTAAATAACAATGAATTAAAGCTACTACTTTAAACATTGGTACAAATACTTAGTCTTATCATTATAAGATTATTAGTTCCTATTTTCAACAGTGCAGGGAATATAGCGATGGATAGTAGGGAATATAGAGTGATCCATAGTACGGAATACAACGATCAATAGGTGTTTAACCGACATTAAATTATTTTGATTGAGCATTGTCTTCAATTTTTAACCAATGTGTTAGAGAAAATATTTGATCAAACAATTTTTTATGGTAAGTTTTAATTTAAATCTCTTATTGCAAACAAAAATATATGATTTTATTAAAAGGTAGGATAATCGTTTCAAATTTCACTTGAACCCTAATTTAATGCTAGCTTGTACTTAACATTACTTGAAAAACATTTAATATTTTCCTTCTTCACTGCAATACATACATCCAAACCAAAAAAAGCCACCGTTACAATGCAATCCACAGCTTAAGCCACCGCAGTACATGTCCAAATCCACTTCTCCAATGTAGTCCACAACTTAAGTCACTATAGTACATATCCAATGCAACTTTGTGGCAAGTAGCATGCCCTTATTTGTCCACTAATTTAGGAAACGGGATGAGAAGCGAATACATCATATCCCTAACCTCATGTCCATTGATTTAGGAGGCATGAGGAGAAGCGAATACATCATATCCCCCACCTCTGATTTAGGCAATAGGAGGATAAGTGAATACATCATATCCCCAACCTCATGTCCATTGATTTAGGAAGCATGAGGAGAAGCAAATACATCATATCCCCCACCTATGATTTAGGCAATAGGAGGAGAATCGAATACATCATATCCCTAACCTCATGTCCATTTATTTAGGAAGCATGAGGAAAAGCGAATACATCATATCCCCCACCTCAGGGATCAGTAGTTTACCTAGCGGAAAATTATTAAATCCCATTTTGAAAACCAACCTTCGCTCCCTTTTTAAGTTTGATATTGTTGGATCGTTGTCGGAAGTTGAGGGTTTAAAGCCTACAATTCCAAGTGTGCACTAGATGAAGCCCAGCATCTAAAGCCTACTATTCCAAGCGCTAGACATGGCGAAGCAGCTTCCCAGGGTTTGACACCTATATCACACAAGATCAAGTGGGGTATAAACCCTTAGGTCACAATTCTGGAAACTGTATCAAAAAGCGAAAGTGCTAATAGGTAAGCTTGTGCTTTATTTCTAAATGCTTTTGTGCATCTCCTCCCTCAAGTTATGAATCTAGATGTTTCTTACAATGGGGTGAAGATCCCCTTCTTACTAAGGATAAATATATGAATAGAAAATTCAAACCAAGCTCTAATGAGATCAACTAAATTAACATAAATTGTTCTTCAGAGACTTACCATCCCTATGATGACCTTTCCTACAGAGTTAATAAAAAAATATATAGAAAGAGTTGCAATGTGGTAGAAATGTCTTAGAGTGTGAAAGTATCTAAGTTGTGCTAGGGAACAATCTCATTAAATTAGCCGTGGAGATGCTCACATCAACCGCCCTCCCTAGAGTGCTCATCACATAGAGACCCCCTACCTGAAGCTTTTGGTAAAATCTATGAACACACTAACCAATAGTAGCGCTAGGTTGAACTTGTATAACATGAGCCATCATTGCATCATCACAGTCTTCATAAATTACACGATATTCTTTGGGTTTGTTTCTGAACCCAAGCAACGACTCCTTCTGACTGAATGCGGGGTGTTATTAATACTCTGTTCACCATATTTTCTCTCTTCTTTGACTGTTAGAGAGTTGCAATGCTGTTGGAATGAACTCAACAATCCAATCATAGCTTCAATATAGGGCATACCAGTTGAAGAAAACTTTGACTCCATCACACACAATAGATTAGATAGGGAAAGAAAAAACAATGAAGAAAAGCCAATGGAGATCCATAGGAAAATCAATAAATCAACACACTGAGATTAGTTAACTCTTTTGTTTCATTCATATTAATACTCTTTTCACCATATTTGCTCTCTTCTTTGACTGTTAGAGAGTTGCAATTCTGTTGGAATGGACCCAACAATCCAATCATAACTTCAATCTAGGGCATAACAGTTGAAGAAAACTTTGACTCCATCAACATAATAGATTCGATAGGGCAAGAAAAAGCAATGAAAAAAAGCCAATGGAGATCCACAGGAAAATCAATAAATCAACACACTGACATTAGTTAACTCTCTTGTTTCATCCATAAAATCCCTAGCACTTTGAAGAGGTGGGATGAAGTGATTCATGACGTTCAACTCTGCTAGTTACAGGACACCCCAATCTGGTATTTGCTGGCCTATTCTTCCAGCCTCTCCTTCCAGCTATGGAGTGGGTAACTATCTGAATGGAAGTACGATGTTGCCTTCTACATGTTAACTAACATGTATAGTACATGTTATGGTGATCCCTAAGTGCATTTGATCAATGCTTATGCGTTCAGATAACTATTTTCCCTAGTCGAGCATTGCCTACAATCCAAGAATTAGTAACAACCACGTTCCTAGTAAGGGTGTTGAAGTCATTCTCATTCTCAGTAGTTATCTTTCCCTTTAGCCTTATCATTTTCTGGTCTATGTCACTTATGATTTTGTATCTTTCGTCCCAAGTACTAGGATGAGACAAGTTAAGGTTGACAACTTCACTGGTAAAGAAAAAGATGCATATAGGTTGAATCATTATACAATTCTTCTCCCAAATTGCTGCATATTTGAATTCATATTTCAAAATAAGGCTAAATCAGAAAGGCTAAAGTGGAATTAATCTCTTTCTTTTCTTATGGATCTAAAGGGGTAAGGTATGCTACATATTAAATTATAAGGAGTCGGGTTTTGTGTGTACCGCTCCTCTTCTCACCCTATCACTAGCCAACACAAGAGGGAGGCACTCACTAATGCCATACCAAAGCAATCAACAAAATAAGTAGTATTTAAGGCACCTCCTTCCAGGAAGAAAATAAGGGAAGGGCCATTATTTTTGTTCCACTTGCTCTGGAAAATAAGATGCTCAGTGCTTTACTGAGTGCTCTTTCCCATCACGAGCCTAAGTTTTTAGCCAAGTTTTGATGACATCCAATCCAACAAAAGAAGCAAGAACATTGATCAATAGCTAAAACAGTATGAATGAGGTATTGTCAAATCCTGTAGCTACATTTCCTTCAAACCAAGCATCTAATGGAAGCAATGGCCCACCAATAAACACTGATAGAAACATCGCGTTGAAGAAACTAACTAGGAAAACATAAAATAAATATAACATCTAACATAAGAAAGCAGCTAAGAAAATTTTTGAGACACCTATAGTTGCATGCACTCCCCCCACATGTTTGTCCCATAAAGTTTTTTCTTTATTATATTTCTTATTTTATTTTTTATTAACATTTTTTTTTCAAATTTTAATAAGTATGATTATGCATTCATTCATTTAGTTGAATGAATAAATTAAATAAATGGCACAATCATATATATATATATATATATATACAATTCTTTAAAAAGAACACATGTAATGTCATAAGCTGCATGTTTTACACTTGTCTAGATGGGACTATTTCACCTTGAACCTTGCTCCTACTCCTATTTGAGTGTTACTTATGTTTTAGTGTTACACTCTGGGTTGGTTTACATACAAAACATCCAAACTATTTAACTTGCCACAATGAAATCCAGACAAAGATGAAATTCGAGTGCATCCTTTTACTGACCCTCTGATCAGTTTTTGGATGTAGGTATACTTGGACCCTCCCCAATTTTAGACATTCATGGAATAAAGATATTTTTTAGGTGTCTTTCACCAGTTGTAGGGCTACATTTTCTGGGGCTACTTTGTCTTAGTTTAGTTATTCACAAGTTGAAAGCTTGTTTTTTGGTTTTTACACTCCATGTAGATGATGCATGCTTTCCCTCTCTCAGTTATGGATGTTGTTTACTTGAAACATAAATCCGTGGGCTAAATGAGTTTTTGGATTCAACTGACTCCCTAGAACTAGATATTCTTGGAATGTAAGTGTGTTTAACTACACCTTGACTTCTAGTGATTACCTCATCAAAAATCTTAGCATCATCAACTTTTCCAACACCTGTTCCTTTTCCAATCCCATGAGTTTCAAATTCTTAGAAAACAAAATAATTATCAACTTCTTAATTTAGTTTAACATTAAAACATGTATCAAACTCAGTAATGGAAATAAGAACTTACCTTTAATGCTATGTTATACGGTAATCCTGCAGCCTCTTCATACTATGCTACATCCAATTCCTGAAGGTGTGTTGCCCCTTGAAAAACTTGGGAAGAACATATTGTCTTGCATTATAAGCAATGGGAAAGGAATAATAGCTAATGGAATCAATGTAATCCAAAAACAGACCAATAGATAACATGTTCGGAAAACTATGAAAATGAAAATGACTTTGAAAGGCACGGTCTCAACAAATGAAGGATGAGACTGCTCAAGAACTTTGTGACAAAAATTCAAAATAGAGTTGATCAAATTCAATGCTACAAATTGCATTTTAAAATTATCATATTGGGATTTTATGCATGTAATGATAGTTGCAATAAGTTTTGTAAATGAAACCAAGGTGTAACACCCTCCTCCCACATCTACCCAAGCAACCGGCCAACTAGGGTAAACATGTGATAAGAGGGCACTATGATATGATTTGACCTCCTAAGTCATGTTAAGGAAGTGGAAATGACAAAAACACACCATAAAGATATTAATCATCAACTACAGGACCGTCAAGAACTAATCCAATACTTTAGACAACTTGCCTTGAGGTCCCATTGAGATTTTGGACAATTTAAGGCTTAGTCGCTCCCATGCTATAGGAATGAGTGCGACCAATAACTCAAAGTTTCTCTCACAGGCTTCCCTACTAGCGACCAGAGACCAAAACTGCCAGTGCTATGCCAACGACTCCAGGATTTGAGCCACTTTTTCAGGACTAGAGCCCAGGTCACTACGTAAAATTGAACCATCTCTTCAGATCAGTAAAATAACATGGAAATGAATGTACTAAAGAAAATACTTGTTCAAGACCTTGACTAGACCCATACTAGCCATGATAAGCATTTCTTCAAACATATTGTAAATATGTACATGTCTAATTAACAGTTTTGAGCATACAAGTCTCATACTTAACTAATAATTACTAAGAACCATTGATGCCTCAACACATCAACTGTCATTCCATCCATTAAGTCATAGATACATTGAGCCACACATGGCTACTGTCATAAAACACATACATAACCAAGATAATAGTAGCATAAATACTCATGAAAATACAACCATATAGACCACATACAATCCATCAAAATGTTTATATAAATACAAGGAGAAATAACCTTTCATTAATGATGCAAAATCAAATCCCGGGATGGGACTTCCAAGTTCCACCCAGTCATAGAATGGCTGAGCCAAATCTCTCTTCAGCCATTGACCCCCTTGCCATATTCCAAACCTGAATGTGGGATCTCATAGAACACATCAATAAAAGTCATCCAAGGTTTCTAGAGGCCATCCAATTCAATCCATCAAACAATGATTCCACTTCATGGTCGAACATCACAAAACCATCATCAATTGGTCTCCATCCAAGCTTCTAGAGCATTTGTTTCAACCAAGGCTTCCGGGACTTTTAACTCAACCCACAGTTGCCATCGGGATTCTAGAGTATTTGTCCAAGTAGGGCTTTCAGGACTAGTACCTCAACTCACGAAGGGATTCCAGAGAGTTTTTCCAACCAAGGATTCTGGGACTAGTAACTCAAGCCAAGTTGTTGCAGTGCTTCTAGAGTGTTTGTCCAACCAAGGCTTCCAAGAACTAATAAATCAACCCAAGCTAAGGAAACATGAGAACCAACCAAACGAAACAATGAAAGTAAACCCACAATCACCATGGATATCTAGGAAATGGTAAGGCTGGGAAATCCATTATCAATCTAGGAAATCCTCCATGCCAATAATAGATCATAACCAAGAAACCACATGCATGTGCCATGCATGACAAAACTAGTGAAGGAAACATGCATGCAACTTGTTACCTACAAGAAAATCTGATATAGCTACTAATCCTGATTCCTTCTTACTCTTTCCTGCTCTTCCTTTTCCTTCTTTCTCCAAGAATCCAAGTATGCCACACCGACAAAGAGTACTCCAAGAAAACTCCAAATATCCAAGAGTACGAGAGAGATATAATAATGAGAGAGCTCCGAAACTAAACTGACAAAAAGTTACCAATTGATCCTCAAAAGCCTTTTTATGAATGAGGCCTCTATTTTCCTCATTTTCCATTATTTTCCTTCATTTTCCTCCTCACATGAAACCTGTGACCTTTCACCTCCATTTTCTCCTAGTTTCCATTATTTTCATAAATAATTGTGCCAAAATTCAATTTTACCTTTCAAAAGCCTTAACCATTGCCTTTGCCAATTTCCTTAACCATAACCAATCACAAATGATCCCCATCACTAGGATTCTACCCAACATTCAACTTAGAATATGTGTTCCATGATCCATGGTTATTATTTTGCCTTTATTTAGTTTTATTACATGGAATTTTCACTAGGGATGTTACAGAACCCTCCCCCTTGGGGGAACACCATCCTCAGTCTACAGCAACACCTATAACCAAAAAAATATTGTAAGAAAAATATATACTGCCGATGGAGCTTTATAACTTAGCTTGATGTAGTATTTACAATGATCACCTTGCTAGAAAACAAACCAACATAACAACATAATAAAATGACATCATAAAAACATACCGCATAATGGAGCTTTATAAAATAGCTAATGGTAGTATTTACATCCATATACATATGTACATAAACCAACATCATCAAAACACCAAGCAAAAACTACTTTGCCTCAAACAGCAAACAAGGAAGGATACCTAGCCCGCATCTAATCCACCATCTCCCATGTAGATTCATCGGGCCCAAAGTGCTTCCACAACACCTTAACTTGCTCGATTGCTTAGTTCCAGAGCATGAGCACCCTTTTCTGCAATATACATTAAGGCTCCAGCTGAAATTCTCCATCTGGTTCCACATACAATACAGACCAATCAATCACATGATCAACATCTTTAACATACTTCTTAAGCATAGATACATGGAAAACATCATGCTTCGGCAGTGCAAGTCGATAGGCTACTGGGCCAATCCTCTCAATGATACTCAAGGGTCCACAAAACCATGGTGCCAACTTGGTACAAGATCCAATCCGCCAGGAGCTCTCATTTTGTTTGATGCGCAACTACACCTGTTCCCCAACCTAGAAATCCTTGAAAAACAGGTTTCTATCTGCATAGATTTTCTACCTATCATGTGCTTCCTTTACATTTTTCTTGATCACCTTCATTTCCTGTTCGATGTCTGCCAACATTTCTGGTCCAATCAATACCTTGCTATCTGGATCGCTCCAATTGATAGGAGTGTTACAACTCCACCCATATAACAATGCATCAAAATGACTCATCCTCAATGAATCTTGATAACTATTGTTTTATGCAAACTCTACCAAAGGGAGACCCTCTTCCCACTTCCTCTATTGATGCATCACATACATCCTCAATAGGTCCTCTAATATCCAGTTGACCAGATCTGTCTGTCCATCTTTCTGTGGATGATAAGTTGTGTTAAAGGCCAAACCTATGCCAAAACTTGCAAATAACTCCTTCCAAAACTTGGAAGTGAAATTTTCATCCATGTCTGACATAATATTCTTCAGAACACCGCGCAGTATAAAAAAACCTCGGATGAATACCTGTGCTACATCGCTAGTTGAGAATGAAGACTTCACCAGAATGAAATGTGAAACCTTCATCAACCTATCCACAATAACCATAATGGAATCATGCTTTCTCACTGTCTTCGACAACGCTATGATGAAATCCATGGAAATAACCTCCCATTTCCATTCAGGAATAGAAATTGGCTATAGCAATCCACTTGGATGTTTACACTCTACTTTCACTCTCTGAAAATCAAAACATCTAGCCACAAACTCTACTACATCCCTCTTTAAATTTGGCCAATAGTAAAATCTCTTTATTGAAATTAATGTCTTTTGGTAACCTGGGTGACCCAAATATGGTTTCACATGCAACTCCCTTAAGAAAACCTTCTTTATTTCACTATTATCCAATACATATATCTTGTCTCAGAACCTGACCAACCCATCTACTGTAAGACAATAATCCATACCTTATGCACCTACACCTATACCTATACTTGTACTACCACCTGTACCTGTACCTACATGTATACCTGTACGAACATCCTGCTGCAACCTATCCATAAACTCCATATACCTGACATCTTGAACTACCTGCAAGATCCTATCATATAAGTCTGTCCCCTAGGAGCTCATAGCTGCCAAGTGATTTACATATAGCCATCTATTGAGAGCATCTACCACCCTTTTCTCTTTACCTTTGATGTACCTAATCTAAAAATCAAACTCACCGATCAAGGCCAACCATCTAGCCTGCCTAGCATTCAGATTCAGTGGGTCAAACAAATACCTCAATCCAATGTGATCACTCATAAGTACAAATCTCCTACCAAGAAGATAGTGTCTCCACATCTTCAATGCATGTATGATCATTGCTGACTCCAAATAGTGTGTGTTAGTTTTTCTTATGCTCATTTAATTTCTGGGACTCATAGCATCCACTTATCCATCCCGCACATTGATTCCCCTAAGTCCTCTCTTGCAAGCATCTGTGCAAACCACAAACTCTTTGTTCGAATCTGCAATCTGTAACAATGGTGCATGTGTCAACAACTACTTAAGTTTCTCAAAACTAGCCTCACACTCCTCTATCCATTTGAACTTCTTACCTTTCTTTTGCAATGATACGATAGGATAAGCAATCTGTGAGAAGTTCCTGATGAACCTCCTATAATATCCTGCCAAACCCATGAAAGATCGCACATCTTCCATGCTCTTAGGATCTACCCACTCCAAGATGGCCCTTATCTTCTTTGGATCTACTGCAATGCCCTCCTTGGAGACAACGTGCCCCAAGTAGTGCACCTCAGTCTTAAAGGAACTACACTTGTTGAGGTTAGCATACATTTGATGCTCTCTCAACAACCTCAACACTGCTGCTAAATTTTCGACATGTTCTTCCTCATTTTTAAAATATACTAGTATATCATCAATGAACATAATAAAAAACTTGACGCAACACACTATTCATCAATCACATGAATGTAGGTAGAGCATTAGCTAAGCCAAATGGAACAACAACAAACTCATAATGTCCATACCTCGTATGGAATGCAGTCTTGTAAGTGTCCTCTTCTTTGATGCATACATGATGGTATCCATATCTCAGGCCAATCTTCGAGAACACTGCTGCTCCCTTCAGCTGATCAAATAAGTCATCAATCGTTGACAAAGGGTACATGTTCTTGATAGTCACTTTGTTCAACTTCGTATAATCAATGCATAATTTGAGTGTTCAATGTTTCTTCTGTTAGGTCCCTATACTACTAGTGTAACCCTTTATTGTTATTAGTACAACCCCATTATTATATTTTTGTACCCATGTAGTCCCCATATTATTATTATTGTGCCCCATATAAGTCCACTATTGTTATTGTTGTGCCATTACATTATTACTGTTATGTCGACTATGATTATATTATGACCCCTTAGACTCCTATATATAGAAATGAGTTCTTGTCATTTGTTTCATCCAAGAATTTTTCATTTGTGTAATGTAAAGGAGGTTGCCCCCTCAAAGAGGCTTATTTTGAAGGTGTTTATCTATCTTTTCTATCTTTTTGTGAGTTCATTTCATAACATTTGATATCAGAGCTTTGGATTCTAGGGTTTCGCTGCTCTAAACAGGTCATGATGTAATTTTTGCTATAACTATTTTTTGCGATGTTTCAGAAGCTAAACTAAAAACCCATTTGAGCCGCAATCGTACTCCACCTCGGTTCTGAATTTCCGATCCTTTAACTCTCTATTCTTGAAGATATTATCTGAGGAAGTTAGGGTTTTTACAAGCTCCAAAATTCCATCTCAAATAGGTCAGCATGGAATTTTCGCTATAATTTGGTTTCTACGAAGTTTTAGATTCTAAAATTAAAACCCATTTGAATCCAAGTATTCTTCACGCTCGGACCCAAATTTCAGATCTTTGTTCACTACATTTTAGGAGATACCATCCAAGACATTTAGGGATTCTGCAAGCTCCTGAATTACATTCCAAATAGGTGACCTGGGGAAATCATCATAATTCTCTCTCTAAGCATCTGATTCAAATTTCGTAAAATGTGACAGAAAGAAGACAGACTATAGTTTGTTGGTTATCAGTTTCAGAACCTAATATCAAAACAGTGACACGTGGCATGCAATACAAGTTCGCTCTACTGAACCAGTCTATAATTAGGTCATCGCGGGAGATTGGTCATAACTCTTTATTTGGGAATCCAACTGTGATCAGACTTGCGGGGTTAGAAAGGGGACGCAGAGGGCTACCATAGATCACAATTATAGACCTTGGAGATCTGAACTTTCAAAGAGATAACAGATTCAAGATTGAGATCCTAAAAGCACGAAAAATAATGACTTGAATAGAGAAAATAGAAACACCTAGTAATCAAAATTGGATGCATTATTTGAAGAATGCGATCGAAGCTGAGATAAATAATTTTATCTATGCCATGGAAGCTAATATCGATGGTATGAAATCATATTGGAAGAAAGGCATGGAAGATTTGAAGAAAGACATGGAAGGTTTGAAGGAAGGTGGGACAAAGCTGCTACAAGAAAGGCCTCCTAATGGCGAAAAGGTAGTAGAGGAAACTAATGATGAGAACAAAAGTAATGTTACTCATGATTTCATAGAATCTAACATTGGATTGAAGACCCAGAATATTCCAAAGATAGATATGAGAAATTTTGATGGCAAGGATCCCATAACATAGATACTAAAGATGGAGAAATAGTTTGATCTACATAATATGCAAAACACACAAAGGTATGTATTGCATCTTTATATTTAGAACCAAATCAGTTTGTATGGTATAAAGGGATTTGTTCTCGTAAACAACTTGTCACCTGGTCAATTTTCACAGAGGAAATGATATCTCATTATGAGGATACAAAGAGTAACAACTTCTTTAGCCAATTGATAAATCTCAAACAAAAGGGTTCAATGGCAGAGCACATTGAGGACTTCCAAAAATTGAATATAAGGGTAAATGATATTCCATAGAAGTAAAGGATTTATGTCTTCATAGGGAATTTAAAGGATAGCATTCAACATGAGGTTTGTCTTTGGGAACCTGATTCACTGGAGAAGGCATTTAGGTTGGTAAGAAAAATTGAAAATGGAATTATAGAAAAAAGGAAGTCTACCCCTCATAACTATAAAGATGGAAGTGTTGTTTCTACTAGCCTTTCACAACCTACAAGGTTGACACCACAACAATTGGAAGAAAAAGGAGAAAATGACCTTTGTTACAGTTGTGATAGAAAATACACTAAAGGTCATAAGTGTGCTGAGAAGAAATTATTTTACATTGATTGCGAAGAGAAAGAAGAAATGAATCCAACCATATCTTGTAATGCATTGGAAGGAACTACCACTCCTCAAACTCTCAAGATAGAAGGATATATCAAGAAGAAAAAGGATAACCTCACTTTCACGTAAAATCGAATGAAACAATAGGCAGATCAACATTGCAGCGAAAGAAGTTTTGATGTAGGTGACTGGGTATTTTTACAAATACAACCATACAAACAAGTGTCCCTCAAGCAAGCTTAGAAGGATAATAAATTATCACCAAAGTACTATGGTCCTTACAAGGTGCTGTAAAAGATTGGTACTATGGCATACAAATTGAAGCTTCCTGCATCTTCCAGAGTGCCTCGAGTTTTCCATGTTTCATGCTTAAAGAAGTTTATAAGTGACAAGCTCCCAGTTCAACCAATATTTTCAAAACTTGACGAGGAAGGAAAAATAAAATTGGAACCTGAAGCAATCACGGAAACAAGAACCCGATGACTACGAAATCGATCAATTTCAGAGTATCTCATCAAGTGGAAGAACTCACCCGCTAAAGATTCCACATGGGAGGACGAGAATGTTATATAGAAGCATCCAAAACTACTCAAGCATTGAGGAAAACACTTTTTGAAGGAGAGGGGCATGTTAGGTCCCTATACTACTAGTGTAACCCCTTATTGTTATTATTGCAACCCCCTTATTATATTGTTGTGCCCATGTAGTCCCCATATTATTATTATTGTGCCTGATAGAAGCCCAATATTGCTATTATTATGCCTTTACATTATTATTATTGTGTCGGCTTTAATTATATTATGACCCCTTAAAATCATATATATAGAAAGGAGGTCTTGTCGTTGCATCATCCAAAAATTGTTCATTTGTGTAATGTAAAGGAGGTTGCCCCCTCGAAGGGGCTGATTTCTAAGGCATTGATCTATCTTTTCTCTCTTTTTGTGAGCTGGTTTCATAACATCTTCTTTACGAACAATACCAGTGCACCCCATGGTGATACACTTGGCCTAATTTATCCTTTGTCCAACATTTCCTTCAGCTACAATTTTAACTCAACAAACTCAGGTGTGCTCATCTTGTAAGGTGATTTTGATGCTGGAGCTGCCCCTGATGCTAACTCAATAGAAAAGTCTACCTCCCTGTGAGGTGGCAACTATGTAATGTCTTCAGGAAATACCTACTTGAACTGCTGTAAAACTGGGTACCTTCTCAACACATGTATCCCCTCAACTTCCTTACCCTTATCACTAGAAATGTGTGCTACAAATGACTTGCACCCTTTCTTGCAACTACACTTTGCTTACATAGCTATCACCATCCTAACTGATGTGGCTTTCATCTTTCCCTGCAAGACTCTTGGTTTGCCATTTCCATCAACACACTCAACGGCTTTATCATAACAGTCTACCTTGGTTCTATGAACATACAACCATTCCATGCCCAACAACATACTATATGAACCCAATGGTAATACATTCAAGTGTGTTGCGGTAGGCATACCATTCAAATCAAATGCACAAGATCTTACCCAATGATGAACTCGTTTCTTTGTATCTATAGACAACTATACTAACCAAGAATCTGCATGAAATTCTTACTCAAACCACACTTTTCCACCAAGTCGGGAATAACATAGCTATAATTACATCTAGGGTCAATCAAAATAGAAATAACTTGATCACAAAGCTTACCGTCCATCTCAATGATATATGTCTGATGATCTGCCTGTTTGTTATCCAATGCTGCATAGATACGCAGTATACTCTTGCCAACATCCCCAATAGTCTATGCCTCTTGCGCATTGTATATCTAAGGTCTATGACCCAGGGTTACCCCTACTCTACCCACAGTATGCATATAGACCTATGCTTAAACCATTTTCTTCCCAGGGATTTATATGACCATTCGGTCAAAGATTCATTATAATTGAACAATGGTTAAGGCCCCCTTAATTAGAATCCATGTGGAATGATTTATTTATTAACCACATAGTCTAGCCCTTCCAATCCTTTCTATCGGGACTTAATACATCCTCATAAACCTTTATTCATTCCTATGGATGCACATATATCCAAACCCAACTTTATAACTTTGGGTTATAATTGGAAAACAATTAAAACCCTTCTACCGATGCTTTAATCCATTATAATTCTCCTATAAGAGAATACACGTAAAAACATGCACAACATACCTTTTTCCACCTTTCCTCAACCTTTGGACATTTCCCATGAATTTCCTTTATCGCAATCGCTCATCATAGTTTACCATGGTCATACCACATATATGCTCTTATCACCCCTCTGACTCCGATATGCAACTATCAGAAGCATTTAAATAATGCTTAAGCCTTAAAAGACTCGGGCACAACACTTTAACAAGATATAAAGGAAATACACGAAATCCCACTCCGAAACACATAAGCGGATCTCAAAATCTATAATCTTGCATTCATATTTATTGTCGGGTCTGTCTCCATCTCAAACCTTCTGCTGCACTACTCCTCTAATATCTGATCAGCTTCATCGACTTATCGCCGATATCGCAATATTTTTATCACACATCACCATTCCATTGCTCACTGTTATGTGACTTTGCCGAAATGTGATTGCTAATCAAATCTTGACTGTCGATCTAGATCCTGATCCGACGATTGTTGATTCAACCGATCAACAAACTTGCTCGACAGATCCTGCACCGTTGATCTACACTTCATGGATCCAATGGTCCATGATGATTTCGGGTGGACAAGTAGCATGGAGAATAACTGCCCAAAAAAGTGGTTTTCTTTCTCCACCTAAGTGCTATGTGTCAACCAATAAGTGGGATCGGGTGAACTCCTCTAAATACCACTTACCACTTTTTATCCACCTGATATACCACTTTTTTGTATAAATCCACTGATGTGATATTCCTCTATCTCCTCTACGATTGGATCCTGTCAGTTGATCTATTAGATCCAATAGTTGATGTTAAATCATACTTCATTCTTTTGTCCACCTCTTTACTTTGGTTTTTCGCCATTTCTTCGATGTTTACCATGGTTCTTGGGTTTTCTTTAGGTTCTGGTCCTTCGACTGTTTCACTGTGCACTTCCCCCTGAGCTTTGGCTTTGATTTTTCTAATGGATTCAACGATCCATTATAATCGTCCTCTTCATGTATTTCTCTACGTAATCGCCGAACTTCGCCTGCAACTCTCTGTTACATAGAATATGCTAATTGATTCATTCATCATTCAATATTCAATAACACACTTATATAAATTGGAATTTGAATCTCTGTGCATATATATCAACAAACAATTACATAATGAGACTCTCTATCTCTCCTCGGCCTAATCTTCTAATTTAATGGCCTCTGTTCATTATCTGCCCTAATCTGGATTTTACAATCAATTCTCAAATCCCTCAGTTCTCTCAACTATCCTAAATCTCTCATATTCTCCTACATTTGAGAATATTTACAAATATGCCTCACTATATTCAATTAAATCCTATTCTAGCTTCTCTCATTAAAATCACTCAAAACACCTAATAGTTACATTAATTCAATACTTAGGAAACAAAATTCCTTGAAACACAAGACCCCCTATGTCTACTAAAATACAATGATTTTTCCTTGAGCGGAATGCTCATGCATCAAACTCCCCAATTAAGAAAATTTATGACCTCCTCGTCATAAGTCTGGATAATTGATTCCTTCTGGTTCCCAGACTTTATTTTGTAACCTGTCTTTGCTTGTCCATTGTTCTATTGCTACTGTTGTCTACTGCTATTCTCCAGGTCTCCTTACCTTATGTTGTATTACCCCACTTTCCCTACTTTCATATTCTGCTACTGTCTTCCTCTTGTTGTTACTCCTCTCCTTTCTTGTTGTTGTCTTCTTCTGAGACACTTTCATCATTAACCTTCTTACCAATTCAATTTCTTTATCTAGTATATCCTCAGTTTGCTGATTTCTTTCATCTCTTGATTGCTGAACTCTCCTTTTTTATTGTTCTTCACTTATCCTGATTGTCTCCTTTTCATCCTTACCTTCTTCTTTACCATTATTTTGCACCTTTTCAGCTGCTGCTATATTGGCTTTCAGAATAATTTCCCGCTTCTGTTTTATGTACCTGTCAACTTCTTCTTGATTATTATTTATGACAACTTCTTTGTCATCCTTCTTCAATAATTTATCCTGAACACTTATCCTCTGCTCTTCTAACTTCCTCCTTTCAAATTCTAATTCTCTATATGACTCAATGATTTTACTTGGAGTAAACTTTGGAAATTTTACACAATCTCCCATTTCTTCATTTGCTATTGACCCATCATCACATGGTCCTTCTTCCTCTGCTAAATATTTCTTAACATCCTTCAATAGATGTCCTTCCTCTTCTTCTTTCATTTGGTTGTCCACCTGTTCCAAACATGTTCCAGTTTCTGCAACAAAATTTTCAATTATAAGACAATCATCATAATAAAAAATATAAGGCTTCTGTACCTCTTCTTCCTTTGGCAACACTTCAGTATGCTTCTCTGATCTCTCCTCCTTCGTCAGCACATCAGTATGTTGATTCAAACTGAAAGAACTCTTGAGACTTTTAGCTAATCTCTCCTTCTCATCATATGTTTCAATGATGTCTTTTAGCACTTGTCCACTATAGCAAACTGATTCTTTTCCAGTCTCCTTGTCATATTCTGCTTCAAAAATTTCATCTTCTAGAAGGTTTTCTTCTACCATTTTGATAGCTTTAAAAGACTACCTATCTTCTTTGAAACCTGTAATCATACACAAATAATTAGTTTTAAAAATACAAGACCTTTCAGTCTCATTTGATGCTTCAGTCATCAAGTCTTCTGGCTGCTTTGAATCATTCATATGATTCAACTTCTCTATCTCTTCATCACTTTCAAAAAGTAATGGTCCACGTTCTGGTTCACATATCGAAACTTCAACATCTTCTTTAGCATCTTCCTTTTGCTGTATCTCAACTCTTTCAAGCTTCTTTGTCTTCAATTTGGCATCTATAATCTGTGCAAGTTCCCTTAGCTCCTTTATTAACTGCATATTCACCTGTTGATTCCTCTTCTCTTGTAGCCTCTACCACTTCACTTTCTTTCTCATGACATAACCATATTTTTGGTCTGTATCATTTCTCCGCAACATTTCCATTAATACTTCAAGCTGAACTGCCATCTCAGCTTCTCCATCTCATATTCTTCTTTACTTAACTATCTCTATATGCCATTTGCCTTGGCATCTCCATTCTTCTGTCCTTGGCTATGGTTTCTTTCAGAACCTCTGTTATGACTGTCACTAGTCATCATCCTCTTTATCTCTATGAGTTCCTCACTCACTCACTATGAGCTTCACTAAAGCCTCTACAACAGCAAGTCTGCCCTACTGCCACTTACCTCACCAATCTCTCCTTTGTACTTGGTCTTTTGACAAGAAATTGGTTCTCTATCTCTGGAACCTCCTTTGAGAAATTCTCTTTGCTTCTTCTAGGCTTCAACTCATTTGTTCTTTCCAAGACCAAAAATATCCTCTTTTATCCAATCTCTATTGGAATTCCTCAAGGTTTTGACACATTTCGGTTTTCAATTAGAAACTCTTACCAGCTTCCTTTATCTCTTAGCAATTCTACCCACATCCTTTGTGGAATTGCCTTTGGGAGTCGCAACAATACTTTTGCATCAATGAAAATACTACAACTTTCCAATCCTCAAATCCAATTAAAATAAAACCATATCATCTTACCTTCAAGATCTTTGTCTGATCTTGTCTTCCCATTCACTTGCATTTTTGAATGGACTGTTCTTTTCACTGGCCTTCAGTAGTATCTTCAAGCTTTGTTACTTCAAGAACTTACAAAGTCCCTCTTACAATTTAACTACTGTAATCCTGCTCTAAAATTTCACTCATTCAATATCTGCTAATCATTAGACAAATTTGCATACCTTCCCCTACCTTCAGGATCTCACCACTCCTGCAAATCGGTTTCAATAGATCTTCATGCTTTCACTGCACAAATTTTCAACATTCAGCTACTATCAATCAGATTTAGAATCTGATTCTTTCTTCCAATCTTTCGGCTTTATCTTGGCAAAGCTTAACTATCGGCAACAATTTCTCCTTTGCTTAGTTTTCTTCCACTTAGAATCCTTACCAGTTTCTTCCATTATTGCTTCTTAGGACTTGATATTATTTTGTTGAGATACTTTATTAGATGCAACTATCAATCTTCAATCTATTTCTTTATCCAGCAAAATTCAAATCAGAGTTAAATAAAACAATACTTGCATGATTTCATAAGCAGTCTCCATTCACTCTTCACATTCGAGTGAATCTCCATTCTTCAAAACATCGCTGTGGATTCTTTATGTTCCTAAAATCTCTTCTTAATTCTTACTCACCTGCGTCTAAGAACTTAACTGTTCTTCTCCAATTTCAATTTCAAACATTTCGCAATTCCAATTATATAGATTCATTGGCCATAAATCACTCGCTCTACTTTTCTCAAAATCTGAATGTTCTATCAAAATGCAGGAATATCAAGATTAGTATTCCTCTTACCAATCTCCTAGCTTACGCTGGCCACTTAACTGTCAGATTAGAATCTGATCTCCCTTGCCTGCATACTCTTCTTTCCACATATCGTTGTTCTAAATTCTTTCAAAAAAAATTCACACATAATTTATTCATTCTGCTCTGATATCGAATGACACAGGGTTACCCCTGCTTTACCCACAGTATGCATATATACTTACGCCTAAACCATTTTCTGCCCAGGGATTTATATGACCATCCAGTTAAAGATTCATTATAACTGAACAATGGTTAAGGCCCCCTTAATTAGAATTCATGTTGAATGATTTATTTATTAACCACATAGTCTATCCCTTCCAATCCTTTCTATCAAGACTTAATACATCCTCATAAACCTTTATTAATTCCTATGGCTACACATATATCCAAACCCCACTTTATAACTTTGGGTTATAATTGGAAAACCATTAAAACCCTTCTATCAACGCTTTAATCCATTATAATTCTCCCATAAGAAAATACACGTAAAATGATACATAACATACATTTTTCCACCTTTCCTCAGCCTTTGAACATTTCCCAAGAATTGCCTTTATCGCAATCGCTCATCGTAGTTTACCATGGTCATACAACATATATGCTCTTATCACCCCTCTGACTCCAATATGCGACTATCGAAAGCATTTAAATAATGCTTAAGCCTTAAAAGACTCGGGCACAACACTTTAACAGGATACAAAGGAAATACATGAAATCCCACTCCGAAACACATAACCGGATCTAAAAACCTATACACCAGCATTCATATTTATTGTCAAGTTCGTCTCCATCTCAAACCTTCTACTGTG
This sequence comes from Pinus tabuliformis, assembly GCA_031772625.1. Taxonomy (NCBI): domain Eukaryota; kingdom Viridiplantae; phylum Streptophyta; class Pinopsida; order Pinales; family Pinaceae; genus Pinus; species Pinus tabuliformis. Next base: position 190,892,865 of record CM062804.1, read on the forward strand.
CTACTCCTCCTTCGATCTCCGATCAGCTTCATCGGCGTAGTGGTGATATCGCAATATCGCTATCGTACATTGCCATTCCACTGCTCACTATTATTTGACTTTGCTGAAATGTGATCACTGATCAAATCTTGACCATCAATCTGGATCCCGATCTGACGGTTGTTGATTTAACCAATCAACAAACTTGCTCGACAGATCCTCTGCCATTGATCTACACTTCGTGGATCCAACAGTCCACGATGATTTCGGGTGGACAAGTAGCATGAAGAATAACCACCTGAAAAGGCGGTTTTCTCTCTCCACCTGAGTGCTACGTGTCAACAATAAGTGGGATTGGGTGAACTCCTCTAAATACTACTTACCACTGTTTCTCCACCTGATATACCACTTTTGTGTATAAATCCGCTGATGTGATATTCATCTGTCTCCTCTACGATTGGATCCTGTCCGTTGATCTATTAGATCCAGCGCTTGCTGTTCAATGATACTTCATTCTTTTGTCCACCTCTTTACTTAGGCTTTTCGCCATTTCTTCGATGTTTACCATGGTTCTTGGGTTTTCTTCGGGTTCTGGTCCTTCGGCTGTTTCACTACGCACTTCCTCCTAAGATTTGGCTTTGATTTTTCTAATGGATTCAACGATCCATTATGATCCTCCTCTTCATGTATTTCTTTGTGTAATCGCTGAACTTCACCTGCAACTCACTGTTACACAGAATATGCTAATTGATTCATTCATCATTCAATATTTGATAACACACTTATATAAATTGGAATTTGAATCTCTGTGCATATATATATCAACAAACAATTACATAATGAGACCCTCTGTCTCTCCTTGACCTGATCTTGTAATTTAATGGCCTTTGTTCATTATCTTCCTGTACGCTTACAAACACCTCTAACTATCTAATTATTTAACTCTCTCTCTGTCTAACCTCCCTAACCACTGATCATGCCTTTTAGGCTTACATTTATAAAAATGGATTTTAAAACCAATTTCTAGTTTTGATCCATAAGCTTCTCAACAAAATCCTAAAATCTCTTTCTCATCCCTAAGGATTCTCTCAAATCCAAAAAATCATGAACTAATTCCTAATATGGATTTTACAATCAATTCTCAAATCCCTCAGTTCTCTCAACTATCCTAAATCTCTCATATTCTCCTACATTCGAGAATATTTACAAATATGCCTCACTATATTCAATTAAATCCTATTCTAGCTTCTCTCATTAAAATCACTCAAAACTCCTAATAATTACATTAATTCAATACTTAGGAAACCAACTTCCTTGAAACACAAGACCCCCTATGTCTACTAAAATACAATGATTTTTCCTTGAGCTGAACCTGAATGCTCCTACATCAATCTACCATCTTGATTCTGTGGGCAGTCTCTTCTACGATGATCCTTTCCACAAATCCAACACTCTATAGGCTTCCAGCCTGTCTCCTTGTTCTGTTCTCCTAATCAGAATCCTTTCCCTCTATCTGATGCATTGAACTTCTTAGGTAGTGTGACATTCTCCTTGTTACCTGTATCCTGAGGTATTTCTCTCTTTCTATCCCAGTTTCCTTTGATATTTGAATTACCTCTCCAATGTGTCTCCAGTATGGCTTAGTTTCAGTTCTACACTTCGATTGTTCATACCAATGCCTTAACTTTCGAATGGCCTCCTCCAATGATCTAGGTTCATCAAACTCAATTCTATCTTTAAATGCAACTAGTAACCCAATAATGAACCTCTAAAGCTTGGCCTTTTCCTTTGTAAGATAAGACATATAGCTCAGTAACTCCAAGAACCTGCTATTATACTCATCATCTATCATGGAACCCATCTTTAGCTCATAAAATTATTTTTCTCTATCAATAGAGTATCTCTATGAAAAGTAATTATTCTTGAATAATCGCTCAAACTCCTCCAAGTCAAATCCACCTCACCAGTGAATTTGAAATTATTCACATCTTCCCACCAAGTGTCTGCTTTACCTATGAGACTGAATGTAACCACTCTAGCTTTCATGCTCTCTGAATAATCATGCAACCTGAAGAATTTCCGCATGCCAAACAACCTTGCCTTTGCATCTTGTGATTTATTTACCTCTCCATCAAAAGTAAGTGTATTTTCTTTCTTAAACTCATTTGGAAAATACCCCTTGTCACTCCTCCTATAAGGATGATACTGATGACGATCATAGTGCTTATCTGAATCAGAACTAGAATCATACCTGTGTGTATCCCTTCTCCTATCTGGAGTGTCCAACAATCTTCCATCTTTGATTGTGTAATCTCTATATGATCGGTGACCACCATGCAATCCAATACCATATGCCCCATTAGTTCTATCATCCTTCTCATGGCTGATCTGAAGCAGTCCCCGTTGCTACAAATTTGATAAACTTTGAAGTATTAGAACATTTACCTCTACTTGTTTCTCATGCTCATGTATGATTCTGTCATTATCTTCCTTACAACTCCTTATTTCCTCCTTTAAGTTTCTCAGTGTAACTGCCAAATTGGAAGGGTTCCCAACACCATACTACTCTTCGGATTCATAGGGAGAGTCTTTGTATTCAACCTTCTCGCTAGCCATTTGATATTTCTTCCTACAATGTGTATCATGTTAGCTAAACCAAATCACAATAAACCAATTTCCCTTAGTATAGCTTAGGGAGGATAACTTGTCTACAAGATTAACAAATTAGTGTGATACATGTATAACATAATCATGAAAACATATATAAACATAAAACATAAACATATGACCATGCAACCACCATTCTAGCTTGGGTCCAGTCATCAATGCATGACCTCAATAATAGCACACACCACAACGTCATGCATAACAACCACCATCATTACATCACTATACACTTTACCACATGCAACCGTGAACATACATAAGCAATGCATAAACATCCACACATATGCATAAACATATATGACCAAGCATGAATGAATAATACTTGAAATCAAACCTGCAAGAATGATACATGCAACCAAGCATACAAGAATGTAACTGAACATGCAAGAATGTAAGCAAGCATACAAGAATGTAACTGAACATGCAAGAATGTAAGCAAGCATACTACAATGATACTTGTAAGTGATGTAAATCAACATGTAACTAGTCATACACTCACAACGATGCATTCCACAATAACACCTCAAATTTCACATGACAACGTCACTACAACCATGAACAACATCATGCAAATGCAACAAGCACATGGAATGCAAGTGTGAGAAACACACATGCAACATGCATGTATGACCAACACATAGCCCATCCAGTTTGAGGGGTGAACCATGCTCTGATACCACTCTGTAACACCCTCCTCGCACATCTACCCAAGAAACTGACTACCTAGGGTAAACATGCAATGAGAGGCTACTATGATATGATTCAACTTCCTAAGTCATGTTAAGGAAGTGCAACTGACGAAAACACACCATACATACATTAATCATTAGCTACAGGACCCTCAAGAACCAATCCAATTCTTTAGGCAGCTTGTCTTGGGGTTGCATTGAGCTTTTGGACAATTTAAGGCTCAGTCACTCCCATGCCATATGCATGAGTGCGAGCAACAACTCAAAGTCACTCTCACAGGCTTGCCTACCATGACCAGAGACCAAAATAGCCAGTGCTATGTCAGTGACTCTAGGATTTGAGCCACTTTTTCAGGCCCAGAGCCTAGGCCACTGCCCATAATTGAACCATCTCTTTAGATTAGTAAAATAACATGGAAACGACTATACTAAAGAAAATACTTGTTCAAGACCTTAACTAGACCCCTACTAACCATGACATGGATTTTTTCAAACACATTGAAAATGTGTAATCTACAGGTGTAATTTATAGTTCTGAGCATAGGGGTCTCATAATTAGATGAGAATCACTAAGAACCATTGATGCCTCAGTACATAAACTACCATTCCATCCATTAGGTCATAGATACATTGATCATTCAATTACAAGTAAAAACATAATGAGAGCCACACATAGTTGTTTTCATAAAACACATACATAACCAACATAATAGAAACAGAAATAATCATGAAAGTATAGCCACATAGACCACATAAAATCCATCAAAATGTTCATAGAAATACAAGGAGAAATTACCTTTCATTAAAGATGGAAAATCAAAACCTGCGATGGGACTTCCACATTCCACCCAACCATAAAATGGCTGAGCCAAATCTCTCTTCAGCCATTCACCCCCACACCATATTCTAAGCATGAATGTGGGATCTCATATAACACATCGATCAAAATCATACATGGGTTCCAGAGGGCATCCACCTCAACCCATCAAATAATGATTCCACCTCATGGTCGGACATCACAAAAATATCATCAGATTGGTCTCCATCCAAGCATTCCAGGGCTTCTAAAGTGTTTGTTCCAACCAAGGCTTCCAGAACTAGTAACTCAACCCATAGCTTCCACCGAGTTTCCAAAGAGTTTTTCCAACCAATGCTTCTAGGAATAGTAACTCAACCCACCAAGGTATTCCAGAGCGTTTTTCTAACCAAGGCTTCCAGGACTAGTAACTCAACCTAAGCAGTTATAGGACTTCCAAAGCGTTTTTCCACCCAAGGCTTGCAGGAACTAATAACTCAACCCAAGATAAGGAAACATAAGAACCAACCAAAACAAACAATGAAAGTAAACCCACAATCACCATGGTTATTGTTGTTGCTTATATTGTGCTTGAGGTTTATTTATAAGTTATATCACTATCAGGAGTTCAAACTCAATAAAACTCCTTTATATTCTTTACCCTTCCCGAAAAGTCTAAAAGAAATGAAATATTTTGTTTATTATATATTGGCATCGCTAAAGGAAGAAATGTAAAAGAATCGAATATAAAGGGTTATATAGAACTAGACCCGATATGTATATATATAAGTGCATATCGAAATGAGAAAGAAATAAAGAAATATATCAGATTTACAAAGGAAACAAGTGTTAAAACATATATAGACGGATGTGAAATATATACATTGTGTTTAAAAGTTCGGCAGGTCCACTATATCGAAAAGCCCTTTATATACATGCATACAGGTTCCGCCGATTGCGATTTGCAATGACGGACCCAAAAAGATATATATTATATTTATAATACTGGCGGGTCCACGATAATGATAAGCCGGACCCGATATTGATTACACCATGATTTATAACTCTGTCGGGTCCACGATCATCACATAACGTTTATGACTTATGTCGATTGCGATTTGCGATCGCGGGCTAGACCCGAAAGCATATATATTATGTTTTATAATTGTGGCAGGTCCGTCATATCACATAACATATATATATATATATATATATATATATATATATATATATGGGAAAGCGCCGATTACGATGACCTATGGGAATTCTGGACCCGATAATTTATATGCTATATATTTTAACTCAGCGCATCCGTCTTATTGCAGGTTGTAAAGGTTTTTATTGATATATCATTTGAAAAGGGCTGATTGCGATTGCGATAAAGTTATGCCTCGATAGTTGTGCAAAGCCTACATTAGAAGTGGAAAAAGAATGCTTTATGGTATATTTTCATTATAAAAGGTATATAATAGAAAAGCGCATATTTGGAGGATTTATGCGTAAGTCCAACATTATAATAGAAAGGCCAGACCCAAAGTGTATATATATTATGATTTATAAGCCCCAGCAGATCTGCGAGGCATATGAAAAGGCAAATTTCAAGCTACAAGTAGGTTTTCAGGCAGAGCAAAAATGGTAAATGGTTTTATTGGAGCTCACCTGATCCCACTTATCATTCGACATGTAGCAGCTAGGCGGAGAGAGAAAACTACCCATTTCGGGTGGGTATTCTCCGGGCTTATGTCCTACCCGAAATCTTTGTAGACCATCTGATCCACTAAGCACAGATCTACAGTGGGGATCTATTGGGAAAATTTGTTGCCTAGAGAACTGTGCAGAGGCTTTGAAAAGTGTCAAAAAGGTATGTTATGCATGCTTTATGGGTATGTTCATTATAAATGGTTTATAATGAATTTAGCGGGGATTTAGGGGTTTACAGGTAAAGACCATGGTATAACCAATGTTAAGGAGTGGCTTAAGCGAGCATATATATATTTGGATTAATAAAAGGATATTGAACATTTAGAAGGGTTGATTGAGTCCCGATAAGTGAAAGTGATTAAGGGTTAGTCTATGTTGCGTTTAATAAATCATTTCGCTTAGGGATTCATGAAATGGGCCTTAACCATTATGGATTAAAAATCTAAATCGGAAGATTATTAAAGACACAGGTCTTGGTACATGCATAAGCCTAGGTTTACATAGGTCAACACAGTTTATTATGGCTAAAGCGAATTAAACGTCATTTAGGGCATTTACAGAGGAACTCGGAAGCGGATTAACAGAGCAAGCCAACAGTTATCGTCCTCTTCTAAATTCAGTTATGTTCCTGTTATTTCATGTTCTTTGAGGTGTCTTTTACCCTCTGTAAAGTTCTGTAATAGTTTTTACTTCATATAGTTAGAGAAGTAGTTAAATAATTTGGGAAGTTTCAGAAACCAATCACTGTTCCACAATGTATAAAAAGAGGAAAATTTGCAAAGAAAGGGTTGGTGGTTTGAATTTTGGAGAACCCAGAGACTATGCCACTGTATTCTTGATATAATTGTTGATTAATGAAAGAATCAGAAGTTTCCATGAGTTGTTGGGTATAATTTTGTAACCATCTCTGTAATGTGTTATCTTATGTTTTCTTCTTTCAAGTATAGTAATGAAGCTGCAGGTCTTTATTTGCTTATGTAGATAAAGTTAAAATTCCTTAAAAGAGCGCTCCTATACTTGAAGTTTCCATCTTCCTTTCTAAGTTATAGATAATTGTTTCTCTGAAAAACTAGCATATTATCTTTAACTTTTCCTTCAAGCTTTCTTCATTCATCATTTGTATCTAGCAAAAAATGGCATTCTAAGATGTTCTAGTTATACATGTATTAAGAGTAGAAAACTAAGTCTCCAGGTCCTTCATTTGAGAACACAACATATATCTAAGTGACAAACAAGTGGCAGTAAATAATATTTATTAATGTCTTAAGTACAATTTCTCTACAGCCAGGAAATTGGTTTCTTAGGGAACAACAGTTATCGAGGAAATGGTAAGGCTAGGAAATCCACTATCAATCCAGGCAATCCTCCATGCCAATGATAGATCACAACTAAGAAACCACATGCATGTTCCATGCATGCCAACACTAGTAAAGGAAACATACATGCAACTTGATACCTACAAGCAAATATGACATAGCTGCTGGTCCCAATGCCTTCTTTCACTTTCTTGCTGTTCCTTTTCCTTCTTGCTCCATGAATGCAATTATGCCACACCCACCAAGAGTGCTCCAAGAAAACTCTAAGTCTCCAAGAGCATGAGAGAGAGAGAATAATGAGAGAGCTCCAAAAATGAATTGACAAAAAGTTACCAACTGATCCTCATAAGCCATTTTATGAATGGGGCCTCTATTTTCTTTATTTTCCATTATTTTCCTTCATTTTCTTCCCCACATGCAACCTGTGACCTCCCTTTTCTCTTAATTTCCATTATTTTCATAAATAAGTGTGCCAAAATCCCATTTTTCTTTTCCAAAGCCTTAGCCATTGCCTTTGCCAATTTCGTTAGCCATAACCAATCATAAGTGATCCCCATCACTAGGATTCTGCCCAACATTCAGCTTGGAATAAGTGTCCCATAATCCATGGTTATTATTTTGCCTTTATTTACTTTTATTACATAGAATTTTCACTAGGGTTGTTACACAAGGGTTTATGAGTATGATGTAAAAATTCCCATACTTGTATCTATTGCTTGGAGCTATAAGGCGTAGTAGTATCCTTTCCTGAAATTAATTTCCAAGCAATTATATTGCCATGAATTCAAAATAACCCCAAAGTACTGAAGTAGGAATATTTTTAAGGGAATAACTAAAACACAAGAGCCAACCATCATGGATTGTAAAAATTACTGAGGCACTGTTATTTGAGCTCAACTCGAAGTACACTGCCAATGTCCTTCTCCGGATAAAAAATTGACTCATCAATTAGGGCATCCAAATTCCCAATAGATGTAGCTGCTTGAAGGGTCCCCTATTGAAGTTCTTTCAGTGTTTGCCCAAGAGCCAAAACACATCCAAAATGGAATGAGAAAGAATAGGGAAATCCCAATTTCAGTTCTGATTAAGAAAATCCTACAAATTTTAAACATCCAAAAGCATCCTTAACTTACAAGCATCAGAAATGGATGGTAAACCAATGGAGTTTTCATTTGCTGATATGTTTCTTGCATGTTTCCATACAATTTTCCTAATATTTAGTTTTGTTTAATGTTTTTCTTAGTAGTCTTTACTAATCTATCACAGGCCAACTATAGCAAGTATAACCCATTAAGTTATCAAATATCACATTCTTAATCATTCTTACATCTTTACAAAACATAAAATCTAAGTTGTACACTAAAGGTACCTGGTGTTTCAAAGTAGTTAAGATTTTAGTGTGCATTAGAGATTGGGGTATGATGCCATTTGAAGGAGGTATCCCCAAAAGAACATAAATAATAACCTACCACATAATATATTGAATCCCAAAAGACCTTAAAACCTTTCCCAGTATTACTGGTGTAGTTGTTGGCTTGATGGGGCCTGACCTAGGTTCAGAGTTAATTAGCCAAACAAATCCCTACACTATTAGCGCTTTCGACATCAACTCGCAAAGTGCGGACTAAAGTCTCACCTGAAGCAATATGGGGGCATGATGGAACCAAGTTTCCACACCCTTGAGATGTTTGAGAGGTCGATTTAGTCCAACTGTGCCTACCTTCATGCATGGTACTTTGTGCATTTTTCTGACATGCGATACCTTCATGATCTACTATAATTGTCCTTCGCACAACCCTAACCAGGGGGATGAGGTGATTTCGCACTATTATGGCAGCGATCTGCACTATTTCCCCAGGTTACACAGTGTAGCTTAATTATCCTGGTATAGATGGTAGTCAACTTTGAGTAACCAAATACTTTAACTCACATTCACTTAATCTACACAGTTATATATGTTCATGCACCATATAGAGAACAAAAATGCAATTTATACCCAATATATTCGATACAGAAAATAGGAAATAAATACATAGAATTGATGTAAAAATTCTCTTTATTAATGCTTCAACAATTATAGACTCGACTCGCCCTGCGTAATTAGCTACAGGGGTTTGCGCACTCAGCTCCAGACTACTAAGCCTCTACGCACTCAGCTATATAGCCTTCTCCTACTCTACGACCCAAAGAATCAACTTTACCCTTAGATATTCCACTATGCTACTATTCCATGGTGATTTTAATTATATATATTCTTTTACAACTTAGAGCCTTATTCTATTTATACAATCCCATGGTCTGCGGACGATGAGTAGATCTCTATAGCTGACATTACATTACAAAATTGAGGGTGGACAACCCTATGACTCATTTACAAGCTATGCGCTCCGCGGCCACAAAATGTAGATTCTTTACATCAGATTTAAAATTTTTAACCAAAATCTGGGCTTTTAGCCCCAAAGCTCCCCTTGGGATATCCCGCAACCAACAGGCCCCCAACACAAACATCGTGACTCACCCTCGAGTCACTTTGTTGGTGCGGAGATCTTTGCACACAAACCTCCCAACGCTGCTTGGATTGCTGCAAGGTTGGCAGCGCACTGAGCAACTGCCTGCTGCACTTCCTGGAAGCATTGTTCAGAAACCACTATATCTGAACTGCTTCCCTGAATCTATTCCTGCAATCCCTGCATTTGTGCAAGCTTTGCTTCAATTGAGGTGGTAATGATGAATGCCTCATCAATCCATGGTTGTACACGTGCCTTCAAAATGACTTCCTTATGTCACGCAATGTCTACTTGTTCCTTGAGTGCTTTTGCCTGCTGCATCCGCATGAGCATTTGTGTAAGGGCCACCATCTGCGCGGTCCCTTTGACTTTGTCCTACTTCTACTGTAGCTCATGCACCTCTATTTCTAAGTGTTGTATGTTCGGGTCCTCCTGCAGAGTAGTGAGAACCTCGAAATACTCCTTAAATAATCGAGTGCAGTCTTTCACTGCACTGTTGATCTCTACTATTCCTGCTGTAATGGCACTGTCGCACTATTCCTTCACCTTTTGTGGAGTTGAAAGCTGCACTTTTAATTGGAGTTCAGTTATCTGAAGGTTTAGCTCTAGCTGAACCTTGGCCATCTCTTCCTTCGCCTCTCGCACTCCTGCTGCGAGTTTCTAGATTCGCACCTCCACTGGGTCTTCTACTGGGATGGGCAACTCCAGGACCATCTGGTAGGCATCCTCGACCACCTGCATAATTTTTTGGTTCTGCACCAATACCTAATCACACGGCAAGCTCAACTGTTCCATAATTATTCGTTGCTCGCTTATAAGCTGGAGTGAACGACCCTCCCTGGCTCGCAGTTCTGCAGTCACTCTGTCCTGTAGAACATAGAGCGTCTCCTGAGGGAGTGCAGCCATGTTTATTCCAAATCCCTTTAGCACACTGACCATAGGCCTGTCGGCCTCGTTTTCTATAACCAGTGCTCCCTCTAGCAGCACTATAGTGTTGGTCATGTGGGCACGCAGCCTTCCCTCAGCTGTAGCTGTGCCTACTGTGAAGCTAGTCTACATATTACAAGCCTGAGGAATGCACACCTGCAACTCCTGTATCTATGCCCAGAGGGCCCCCAAAACTATATGGTTTTCCTACGCAGAATATTGGAGGGGCTCCGCAGTGACGTCACGCACCGTTTCCCCAATGTCATGGAGATCCCCCTCAGTGAGGGTGATCGAGTAGAAAGAAGTCTTTGAGGCCTTCGACTTCTTCTGCGGCCCCACCTGCTCTCTCGAGTGTTGTCGCTTTAGTTGTGTGGATGCTGTTTGTTGATCCACACCACCTTCCTTGGATCTGTCTCCTGTGCATGCGAAGGTGGCATTTCTCCCTCATGGTCCTTCTCAGCTGCCCTCTATTGCTCTTCTGCTGCCTTCATAGCATCGCGCACCTCTTGCGCCTTGGCTACTGCTGCTTCGTTCCTTCTCTTCTTTGCCAACTACACCATCCGCAGTTTTGCCTCCTCCTTTTTCCTTTGTGCAACAGACTTCTCTGCTTCCACTATGGAGCTAGCTGGAGTGCACCGCTTTAGCAGCCACGACTCAAGGACAGTGAATATGACATCGTCCATTGCCGGATAAGGTAGCTCCTTCCATGCCTTCACGGGGTCCTTCCTCACCCTGATGTACACATGACAAAAGTCTGCCTTGAACTCCATGAAGCTTTCCAAACTGTTATAGACAGTGGGCGATAACCACGGCTTGCGGTTAATCCCCATTCAGATGTTCATCTCAATGAACACCTAGAATATTTTGTTGTCTCTGATCCTTTGTGCATCTTTAGTTTCCCACAACAAAGCGTACTTCGCTACCTCTAGATGATCTTGTGAAATCATTGGGAACTAGCTGTCCTTGGGCAATTCCCAAGCCACTAGCACTATGGATAGAAAAAGGCATGCATAGTGGAAAGCCTTCCCCTGCTCCTCTGCCTCGCGACAATTTTCTAGGAATTCTTTGCACATGTAATCCACCCAGTTAAACTAGACCCCCTCTATGCACTACGTGACAAGTACAACCACCTGCACAGGCACTTCATCCGTGCAACACTTCCACATGACTTTCCTAGCCAATATCTGCATTGCGACTTTGAGCGCAACGTTATTGATACTATATATCGTGTACCCTCTCTTTTTCTTCTCCAGCTTGAACTTCTTCTTTATGGCCTCCACAATGGCCAAATCATCACTTTTACCCTCATATATGTTCGCTAGATCCTCCCCTTTGCAAGGGAGCCGAGTAATTCTATGAATCAGATGATCCGTGATGGGGATGGGCTCCTCCAGCCATAAACACCCATCATGCACCAGGCAGAGCAGTTGCCTGATGACAAAAATAGTCACTGGGGTGCGATGGTAATGTGGCACCCAGATCAGGTTTAACAATCCTGCTTTCTCTACTCCTCGCAACCACTTGTGTGGTTCCAACTCTATGACTCCCACCAGTGTGTTTTCCTTTTGGCACATTAGCTGCGCAGTTGCTAGATGTGGGAATTTCTCATTGTTCTTGAGATCCTAGTCTTTAAATTTTAGAACTGGCACCTATCCCAAGTGCACTCCGTAAAAATGATGTCATCGGGGAGTAGCAGAGTCTGCAGAGAGCTCTTGCTCTCATTTGGTCCTTAGGCACCCTTGCTTTCCCCTTCTACGGAGGAACATACGTGGGAAGCCTAATCAGAGGGTCTGCACCCCTTGTTTCTTCCTCCATTTCTTCGTCCTCCTCTTCTACCAGGATTTCTTCAAAGTGTTCTTCCTCCTCATCAGCTTCCAAATTGATCACCTTCCCATTTTCTTCCATGGTGAGCCTCGTCCTTAATAGATTCCTGGGGGACATGCACATCGATACCATAGGTTGCTTATCTTTCTTGGGTCTCGGTGTGCATGGCAATTTAGGGATTTCTACAACTATCCCAACACTTTCTAGGGCTTTGCATACTATTATGGCTTGCATAGCCTCCTCAACCATCATCTCTCCAATATCCATGGCTTCCTCTGGCGCAGCCATACTACTACTCCACAATTCTCTCAACAGCTCAGGTAAGTGCTCAAACAATGCCTTCGACTTCAAAAGTTTGAACAAATCTGGGTTTATGAATCTCTGGGTGCGTAATAGCTCCATTCTCAAATTGCCAAGTGTTGTTTGCTAGGCAACCCTTTGCACTTTATAGCACCTTTTCAATTTCAATTCAATCGTTCCCCCCACTTTTGGTCCATTAGTGCTCCCTTGGCGAAAGATCTTCCCAAATCTAGCCCATAAAGTTTGCCTTAAATGCCTGCCACCCACTCCTTTTGGTCGCAAACCAAGCATCACATCATGAATAGTGACTATAACGATCACTTTTCAGCCAACCTGTATGGCAACGCAGCTACCCTTGCATTGTCGCGGACCCTGTGACACCTTGCTACTGCGTGCAATCCTGACATCACGCAGCTCTTGAGTAGAGTATTTTATAGTCCCGTGCCTCCTCTGAGCTACCTGGAGCAGTAAGACTATACTGCCTATGGTTAGTCAGATGGCTGGGCCACCTGTGTATAGCTTCGAACAACTGCCATTTACTTTTCCTGGGAAGAGTTTGCCATTCAGTTTCACCAACTGCACTGCGCCACCATCTGTGATCTCCTTAATAACATATGGTCCCAACCAATTCATTTTGAGCTTCCCTGGGAATTGATCAAACTTACTATCATATAGTAACACCAAATAATTCACCTTAAAGGTGTGCAACTTAATATGTCGATCGTGCCAGGCCTTTTCACGCTGCCTTTTCACCTGCTGGTGGAATCCATCCAAAAACCGTTCTTCTTCAAGCTCCTCCAATTGCACGAGCCTCTCCTCCAGGGTGTCACGATCTATTATACCTGTGAGCGTTGTTATGTCCAGACTAGGCATGATTTATTTCATAAGCATTACAACTTCCACTCCATAGACCAGCCAGAAAGGTGTCTGTCCCATCAGTTTCTTACATGTTGTCCTATAAGCCCATAATACTGTGGGTACATGCAGGTCCCAATCACTTCATTGCGCATTGCATACCTTGGTCAGTGAAGTCTCCAGTACTTTGTTAAATGCTTCTACTATCCCGTTAGCTTGTGGGGGATACGATGTGCTTTTCTGATGATACACCTAAAACTCGTCAGCGCGCTAACTGTCTCGTTCAGGAAATGTGTACTGTGATCACTCATCAAGATATTTAGACATCCGAATCACATCAATATGTGTTCAAACAAAAAAATTGTGGCCATCGTGGCTGTGCAATCTTTTACCGGCTACGCTTTTTCCCAATGAGTCAGGTACTCTATCGCAGTGATAATATATCTTGCGCCCATTTTTCCTTGAGGTTTGATAATTCCTATGAAGTCGAGCTCCCATTTTCAAAGGCATCTCATCCCTCTGCAATGGTTTACCTATTCTTTGACATACATCACAGGCCTTGCAATGTGCTTTTGAATCCTGATGAAGTGTCGACCACCACAACCCTACGCAGAGAATCTTTTGCGCAGTCGCTCTCCCTGCATAATGTCCTCCCATAGTGCCCCCATGAGCATCCGCAAGGATATTGCTTCGTTCAAATTCAGGCGCATACCTTCGCAGTATCTCATCATTCTCCATCTTATATAGGTGCCCTACAATGACAAAGAAATCTGTCGCGGGCACCACTAGTTCCTTCTTTTGCTAGATGGAGTACCCTTTTGGCACAATTCCAGTCATGAGAAAGTGAATTATATCTTCAAAACGTCCATCTGCTACACGCACAACAAAGAGTTGTGCGTTAGGTAATCCTTCCTCTAGACTAGTAGGTTCCTCTCCTGTCTCAATGCGCGACAGGTGATCTAGTCTCGCGTTCAATCGTCCAGGCTTCATAGCAACTTCAAAATCATATTCTTGGAACAATAAAATCCATATGCATATGCGGCCCCCCAACACAGGCTTATTGACCAAGTATTTCAGTGCAAAATTATATTTATACATCTTGAAGTGTCCCCCTAGCAAGTAGTGCCAATATTTTTGGAGCACATACACCATAGCCAGTCCCTTGCATTCAGTGGTGGAATAATTATTTTCTACTTTAGATAATCTGTGACTTGCGAACGCAATAGGGTAATCCAAGCCTTATCCACCCTCCTGTGTTAGTACTGCCCCCCACACTATACTCGACGTGTCAACATGGACATGAAACTCTTTCTTCCAGTTCGGGAAGACCAAAATCAGCGTAGTGACCATCTTTTCTTTCAATACATCTAGTCTTTTCTTACAGTCACCATTCCAGTAGAACGTGACATCCTTTCTCAACAGCTTTTCCATTGGTGTAGTGATCTGGGCATAGCTTTTGAGGAACTTCTTGTAGTACCCTGTATGCCCAGAGTAGCGCGCAACTGTTTCGCACTCCGTAAAGCTTGCAAATTCAGAATCACTACGATTTTCATGGGGTATACCATCAACCCTTGTCTACAAACCACATGCCCCAATAGGTTCCCAAAAGGAACGAGGAATGCACACTTCTTGAGGTTTAGCACAATTTGGTATCTTCAGCATGTATCCAACATCAAGTGCAGGTTTGGTACATAGCACCTAACCAGCCTAAATATAGTCCAGTTGTCAAAATAGACCTCCAAGAATTTATGAATATATTCCCTAAATGCCGCAACAACTACGCGTGAAAAGATAGCAGGGGTATTCTTCAATCCAAATGGCATGACAGTATATTGAAAGCAACCCCACTCAGTCACGAAGGTTGTATTGCTTCTATCCTTTGGCATGATTTTTATCTGGTGGTACCCTCAGAACCCATCTGTGAAAGAATATGCTTCCTGACCGCCTACATTTTCCAACACCTCATTCATGAACAGAGCTAGGAATGGATCATGTACACGCACGTCATTCAACTTTCTAATATCCACACATATTCATATTTCTTCCAACTACTTCTTTTCTTGTACCACCATTGGGCTTACCCAATCGAATTCCTCCATAGGCTCGATGATGCCTGCCTTGATCATCTTGTCTAGTTCTACATGGACCTTCTCCTTGTATTTCAGATTTAAGCGATATGACCTCTACTTAACTGGCTTTGCATCGGGTTTTAACGTGATCTTCATTACCCCTAAATCTCTGATTATTCCCTTCAAATCTGTAAACTTGGTCATGAATAAGTCCTAATATTCGCGGATCAATTCAACGACCTTATCGACCATCGAGCCGTCCCAATAGTCTCTAATATTCACAAATTTAGGTTCTTCTTCTGTACTGATATTCACCTGCTTAGTCTTCATCGGTAGGTTCCATAAGTATAACTACAAGTGCACTCATCGTGTCCCACTGAAATACAGAAGTTACAGAACAATTGTTGTGAATTTTGTGTATACTTTGTAACAAATGGCACTTGTCCGTAGCGTGTTTTCCACCTATTTGACAAATCGCGCACTACAAAGTAGGCACCGTGCTATGTCCTACTTGTGCTTTCGGCCTTAACAGCATTGGTCCTCCTCCTGTGAGGTAATTTGTGAACACCAAGTAGTGGTCCTTGTCATGACCTTGACCTTTGCATTTTATGCACCACACTTCTTCACGCACTTTTAGTTGAGCTATCCTGTCTTGTTTCAGACTCTGCATTTCTAGGCATAATTTCTTCAGCTGCACATGGATCTGCTGAACCCCTAAGTTAGGATCCTACATCGGGGTCTCATGCAGCTTCATCGTGATCTCTAAGGCCTCTACCTAAGTTGTTAACTTTTGCTACGTTAGCACACTCCTTAAATGTGGCGTTAGCAATGCTACAAACCATTCATGATGTTGTCCATCTGTCATATTCATATTAGATTCACCAATCGTACACTTCAACCTCTTATCCAACTCCCAAGGAGTTTTTCCTGGTAGCATCATGATTTCTTTGAATCTAATGATCAACTGTGCTTCAGACTTTGGCCTGCTAAATTCTCTATTTAGCGCTGCTTGGATATCCACAATTCCCACATTTGGATTATCATTGGAGTGCTTAATATACCGAGTTAGCACGCGGTCTTGCGGGGTGCTAAGTAGTGTCACTTTCTTTATATTGTCATCCATAACTCCCTGCGCTTCCCATATGGCTCGTACAACGAACCAAAATTGGTCCGGATCCTCATTTACCACTCCCTTGAACACAAGCAACTTTATCATGCTTGCCATATTGACTCACGGTGGTGGCGGAGGTGATACAGGTGAAGATGGAGGTGAAGGTGGTGAAGTTAGTTACAGTGTGGGTGGGGGTGATATTCATGGAATTCTTGTCTTATAAAATGGATCACACTTCACGGAGAGACCTTCACGAGCTCTTCCCCATCCCCTCACGGAGGTGGAATCATGGGGCTAGTTTCTGGTCCCTTATTTCCTTCGTTCCTGTAATTTTTTCCACTTTGCGTAGTCCTGAACATCAAGGTAATTGCATAAACCTCTTTTCACACAATAACATTTTAATCCAAGTATTGAGAGACTTTACGTACTTACCTTGCGGTCCCTTGAGAAAGCGTCGCTTTGCCTCGCTGTAGCTAACTGAGGTGTCAACAACAAACTCAGTAATGAATCCTCCTATAATTCGATCAAGCCAATGATCAACGGCTTGTGAGATCTTATCCTCCAATGCTTCCGACCTTCATACTAATTCTGGGGTCCACACAAAATGATTGTTGAGTTTCCACCTTCCTTGGCTATCTGCTAGATTCACAATCCACTCGTACAACTCAATAGGGAAAAACGTGAAGAAGATTTCATGGATCTTTGTGTATAGGTAGCAGTCTAACCACTCTTCTTTTGATAGTCGCGGGTTCTTGTTCTCCTGCATCGCGAACTTGTGAATTCTTCTATCTAACTAGCCTTCAATTTCCTTCTTAGTTGGATTCTAATGATACGACATCAGACATATCTATGCAGATTTCGGTCCCGACAATGAACCATTTGTTGGCTTGATGGGGCCTGACTGAGGTTCAGAGTTAATTAGCCAATGAAATCCCTACACTACTGGCCCTTTCGGCATCAGCCCACGGAGTGTGGACTGAAGTCTCACCCGAAGCAGTATGTGGGGATGTTGGAACCAAGTTTCCACACCCTTGAGATGTCTGAGGGGTCGATTTAGGCCAACTATGCCTACGTTTGCATAGGTTACTTTGCGCACTATTTTGAGCTGTGATACCTTCATGATCTGTTATAATTATCTTTTGCGCAACCCTAACCAGGGGGATGAGGTGATTTCGTGTTGCAATGGCAACGATCTGCACTATTTTTCCAAGTTACACCATGTAGCTTAATTATCCTCTTATATATGTTTGTCAAATTTTCATAACCCTATACTTTAACTCACATTCACTTAATCTACACGGTGATATATGTTCGTGTACCATATAGACAACAGAAATGCAATTTATACCCAATATATTCGATACAGAAAATAGGAAATAAATACACAAAATTGATGTAAAATTTCTCTTTATTAATGCTTCAACAGTTAGATACTCGACTTGCCCTGCACACTCAGCTTCAGGGGTCCGCGCACTAAGCTGCGGACTACTAGGCCTCTGTGCACTCAGCTGTAGAGCCTTCTCCTACTCTACGACCCAAAGACTCGACTTTACCCTTAGATCTTCCGCTATTCTACTATTCCATGGTCATTCTAATTCTATATATTCTTTTACAACTTAAAGCCTTGCTCTATTTATAAAATCCCATGGTCCGCAACCTTAGGTAGATCTCTATAGCCGACATTACATTACAAAATTAAGGGCGAACAACCCTATGACTCATTTACAAGCTACGCGCTCTACGCCCACAAAATGTGGTGTCTTTACATCGAATTTACAACTTTTAACCAAAATATGGGCTTTTAGCCCGAAAACTTCCCTTGGGGGATCTCACGTCCAACAGTAGTTAAAATTTTGTTTGACAAAATATATGTAAGTATCTTATGATTATAATAGTTACCAAAATTTACTCTACACAAATCCTTCTGATTTTTCTTACCAAGAAGCCTAAAAGAAGTAGATCATAATGGAAAGAAGATGAATTTCTCAAGTTGAATTCCTTTTGTTGAGAAAATTGAGATGCCACACTTTGGTTTAAATAGTAGAGGACAACAATCATTGTGACTAGAATAAAAGCACCAAATATATATATATATATATATATATATATATATATATATATATATCAATGGCACATTTTGCATATCCTAAATGGAGAAATAAAGTTTCAATTTACTACACATAACTGGAAGAACTCAAACTTTGGGGAAATGAGAAACATAGTAAGATGTAGATAATCGCATGTTCATCGTAGTGAAAATACATCTAACTTGAATATAAGCTCCTCTAATATAGTCTACCTTTGATAGGGAATGCTATATGTACCTTGATTAATGTCTAGTTGTCACAAGCACTAGGTGACCATGGATTTGGACTATACAGGTGCTTGGGAATTCTATCTGGAATGTGACCAACTATTATATATGACACTCCAATCCAAACAAGTACCATCAAAGGAAATCCATAATCTGCGATAAGACCTCGTAGCCAATCTGTCATATAAACACATAACGGGTGTCATTTTAAGAAACAAACATAAAATCTACGAAAGATTCAAGGCTTCTTGGAAATAAATGATTAGAATCCATGGTACCAATCAACCCTTTGATGGCCCTCTAGACCAAAGTGCATGGACTTAAATGGTTCTATAATTTCTCAGTGCAAACAAGTTTATTGAGATCCTTCTTGTTCCATATTATGACTGTACTTATTGAAATAAAAAATATTTCATTTTTCATAGATGAGTCTAGATAACTTGGTTGTTAGATGTCTTAGTTGTTATCTATCTTTTAGTTAAGGAATGTCAAGAAGTTCCAAGAAAAGAAAATTTCCGACTCATTAGAATGCAGAATAAAAATAGTAGAGAACAACTTTATTGAATTCATAGTAGACTATTAGTGCATGTTCCTACTATAAGTACCTATTCCATAATGCCATTATCTTTCCGTATGGCTCTTCAGTCCACTAAATACATGTAAATCTCCTTTAACTCACTCACCACAAAAAAGGAACTTTTATTTTATTTTGAAAATAACTTAACATTAACACCGACATTGCCTTTGTATTCAAGTAAGGTATTGACATATTATGTTAGTTCTAGTTATATTGTTTTCCCCATAATTTTATTTAAAACAAAGGGTGTCCAAAATGAATTTATTTAACTATATGATATGACTATGGTATTATAAATTTACTATTTATTCTTGTCACTTTATGGTTTGCTTGATATAATGTTGGGTTTCAGATGTCTCAACGATGTGGTTTAAATTTGAGACTGTGCATTTATTATATTAATATGGTGACAATATAAATTTAAATACTCATTATAAACTTAAAATTAAATTCTCATTATAAACTTAGCAATGTTACCCAAACAATGATATGTGGTTCCATCCGAACCTTCTCGAATCCAACTTTCATTTTTGACATATGGATTAATTGCGGTGTTGCCATTGCTCCATGTCTTGGGTGAAAAAATGGTGTAGATGTTAGGGTTTAGATAAGATGAAAATGGGGAGTGGATATTATGAAGGTAACTACCTCCCTTCCCTCCTACACTACCTCTAACCATTCACGCCTTTGGCTCTGAAATAATTTGCGTTGCAACCAAGAAACCCTTGCTATGGAATTTACTGCTTTTTTCAACATTGAGGTAAGGTTGTAATCCAGTTGACAAAAAAATGATGCTCATTTCATTATTCTCTAGGTCTTCATTGTTGTCGTTAACCTACAGTTTACCCCACTTGCTGAAAAAGGCTCATCTGTTAACTTGAAATTCCTCCCTTGAAGAGCAACTGATTCATGTTGCCATATCACAAGATTGGTGCACAAGGTTGTTTACTGTGTTCTATCATTATTATATTTTCTTTTAATGGTGCCTACAAGAGTTCTATGAAGTATTTCATCAGTTTCCTCAACCTAATCACTAGTAGAAAATGAGGAATTAGTGATTAGGTGACTAAAAATGATTTGGTGGATAAAAACTATGCTAAAAATGAAAGTTGGAATGGCTCGAAACTTGAACGACTGCCTAGAGCTCATTGTTCTGAACCTGACACAACTTGTTTTGTGGAAAACAGATGTTGTATGCTCTGAAAAATGAGTTCTAATCGATTTTGAAAATAACTAAATTTTAAAAAAGGGAAGTGCAGGGTTTCCCAGTCAGCAGTCCGTACAACTGACTAGGCCTGCTAACTTGGCAGGGTGATTCAATTCCATGAGCTAATAGTAGCGTGTCACCTGGCAAGTTTCTACTAGCACTGACTAGGTTGAATTTCATTGGAGGATGATTGTGGTGATGTTGACCAACCACAGGCTGCCACATGGCCCAACCAGAGGCTGCCATGTGGTACCTCGGTGGCCACAAAAATTTGGTTAAGGGTCAAATGCACCCTCAGGGGAGTCGAAATGATCTAGTTGTATATTGGTGGCCACCCGCCTATTGCACCTAGAATGCCTAATCAGTTTCATCTATTTCCTTGTTTATTTCAACATTTACTATTTTTAGTAATTTTTCGGGTCCTGAACTTCCAGAGCAATTTTGACTCCCTAAACAACATTTTTTGGGGTTTGTGGCAAGCCCACAACCATAGGAAAGGGCCTATAGTGAAACCTATAGTACTCGAAGAGACCTTTCCAACAAGGTGTCATACGCACCAAATGGAGATAATATGACCAAGTTACGACCCCGAGAAGTTGGCTACCTAATTAACCTCAATGGGGCCCACAAACTCTTGGTGTTACATATCTTGGGGTTTTGGTTTTGGTAGTGTAGGTTTTTCTCATGTTTTCCAATAATAAATATGCTCTTGAGCCTCATTGTAACATAGTTCAGAGGCATGTTGTTGCTGAGGTACTATCACCCTTAGAGTGGGATAGGGTCATCCGAATCGGATACTTTTCTCTACAACAACCATTGAAGGCCCCAATCCAGCAACACCTCCTAGCAGAAAGAATTTCTCCTCTTCACCTCCTTCAAGCAATCACCCAATAGCTCTATAGTGAAACCAACAGCATATCATTACTTTGCACAAAATTCCAGCCTCCTGAGCTCATAGGAGAGAGCTCAATATATAGATGAATTGAGAAAGGATGAGTCAGCTTGCAACTGATGTGTAGCTGCCTTGTGTCCTCTCTCTCTTCAGTTGATCTTCAGTTCTTGAGTCCACTTGGAGAACCTTGCTTCCACTTGGAGAAACAGAGCCTCTGACTCATCACAAGGCGAAATCCCTGATCCAAGTGTCATTTTTGGAAGATTCCAGAGCAATGACTCAGTGTGCCACTTGTCCCATCTCGCTCAGCGCAGGTGGCCTTTGTTCTACCTGCTTTGCAACGCAGGTACACCATGGAGGAGTTGAGTCTCAGTGCAGAAGCCTAGTGGAGCACCTGCTTTGATTTCAGGATTGCTTGTTTTTGAGTGTTTTCAGGTGGAGAATTGATCTGAGAGCTGTTGGTTTGCTGACCTTGTTCCTCTAGGGGTAGGAACATCATGTTTAGGGACTTTTGGATCCCTTGGATTATTGACAATTCATGCCTGATGCTGCAAGGCACAAAATTGTCTATAACAGATGCCCCCTAAAGTATGAGGTCGTTTATCGGGCGAAATGCTTTATTAGGAGGATCCGAAGTTCATTCAATCTGCTGAGAAGTGTCCTGTAATAAGATACAATACAATACATTATTTTTCATACTTTTTCATGATCTAGCTGAGGCGGGCATTCCCATGCTCAGCTTTATAAATTCATTTTGGTACATAGAACAGACGATCGTCTGATGGTAGACTGATAATTCTCTGCTGAAATTATCATCCTTTGAGAAGGATGATCATCTGCTGCAATGATGTACACATCAAATGTCTTTATACCCTGAATATATATC
This sequence comes from Pinus tabuliformis, assembly GCA_031772625.1. Taxonomy (NCBI): domain Eukaryota; kingdom Viridiplantae; phylum Streptophyta; class Pinopsida; order Pinales; family Pinaceae; genus Pinus; species Pinus tabuliformis. Next base: position 190,915,482 of record CM062804.1, read on the forward strand.
GCAGCCCGGATGGATGAAACTAGATCCGGGGTCTTCAATCTCTTCCGATCTTCACTCGATGTACAAGTCGATCCATGTGAGAATTTCTTGAAGTCGAACACGGAAAGACATCGCTTGATTACCGGTCAATGATGTAAACCGTTAACAAGCGCGAGAGGAATCACCGATAAGGATGATGACCCTCAAGGTACGGCAGTACAATTCACATGGTGGGAATAAAGGACTTGGCGTCGACCACCATGAAAAATCTTCTGGTCGAAGGTCATTGATGTATACCTGTCGCCGGAAGTGAGAAACTTGCCATTGAGGTATGCAAGCTTCAAAGTACTGAAGGGGTTGTTCCTAGATCAACTCCTTGGATAATGAGCTGATGTCGACAAGGAGCGATCCGTCAAAGGAGGGCCTTAATGAATCCCACATCAGTGACACGGAACGGAGCTAGTGATTGTGATGAGGTGAAAACAAACTGTGATGTATGATTTAGGGTGGCGGTCATGAAATGGATGAAGGACAATGTATGGCAGTGGATGGGACACGGTTGACTCTTTGCAGAACAACATCTCTTGAACATATAACGACACTGATGTGATGGATTGGTAGCATTACCCCAAATGTGGATGGTGTGGCGAGGACCATGGTGATGAGACCGGTGAATGAAACAACCCAACCTGATGTGATACGGAGGACAAAGTGTCATGTTCAAGAGCGACTTGCTACCATTAAAGCTGTGAGGTTCTCCCAATTTTTCCCCAGTCATTGCTGACCAGTACCTCTTTATTTTTGTCAAGCTTGAGGAGGATAACATATGCTTGTTCTATAACCTGCCCTTCGGGCAAGCCCATCGCTATGTTTTAACGAGCCTAGCGATAGGGAAACTCGTTCTCGTCTAAAGACAAGTTTGTCGCTATTTAATGAATTTAACAAGTCTAACGACAAGGATAACTCGGTCCTTTTCATTTTTAGAGAGTCTGAAAAGGTACATAAAGTCAACTCCTGAATTCCTTTTTCATCATCTAATCCCTTAAGTCCGAAAAAGTATAAAACAATACAGAAGGGATGAATTTTCGATTGCTTTAACGAGCCGAACAAAACAAGCGCTCGATCTTTTTGTGCAATAATCCCTCAGGTCCAAAAAGATTAAAATCTAGAGGATGGATAGCTTTCCGGTCGCTTTAACGAGCTGGAAGGCCAAAACTCGGCAAACTTTTCATATTTTACGAGTCAGTGAAAAGAGCTCAAAGAAGACTTGTCTTTTGAGGAACGAGTGATGAACAGGGCAGCAGCAGATTCCAGGTACAGGTTGGAATATTCCAATCACGGCAGTGTCACAAGGATGGCTTAGTGAAATCACTCTTCGCAGCTGTTCCTCAAAATGGGTAAATAAACATATGGAGATGAACGATTGGCCAAATGAACGGATGGAGGTGATGGCATATAAACACGACCAAGGGCTTTAATATGGCTGTCAAAGGTTACATTTACCAAGGTTATTTACCGGTTCATTTTTTCTGGGTGAGCTTGAACTCTAGGGGAAGATTGCTCACAACTTATGTTTATTTTTTAACGAGCATGAACTATGTGCTAAAACTGCTCGGATCTTGCGTTTATTTTTTAACGAGCATGAACTGTGTGCTAAAACTGCTCGATTATACCAGTCATAATACAAGAAACGCCTCAGGTGAGATAGCTATTTTTTAAGGAGCTTTATCTCACGAAGCTATGCTCCTATTTGGCAAGTTTTGACTTTTGCCCCACATCCTTTCTTTATGCAAGCTGGAAACGGCTAATCCTACGAGTTTAACGGGTTAGACCTACAGGTTTAAAGGGAGGACCTAAAAATTTAAAAAATAAATAGTCGTCCCGTGCTTCCATTCCAAAAGGTTTGCATGCCCCCAGGTATAAAGTATAATTTCGAGGCGCTGCCTCTTTCTTATTATCCGAAAAATGGTTTTATTTGCTGCCGCAAACTGAACTCTCTTTTCGGCGATGTCTATCATTAGGTTGCTAAGGATGGTGACTACTTGTTGCAGCAATTTCATCTCTTTCTTTTGAGGCTGCCCCTACTTATCCTTCAAAACATATGTTTTAATGGGTGAGGCTTGCCTTCAAAGATGGTGGCTACTTGCTGCCACAAATGGATCTCCTTCCTCAGGAGAGCCTACTTACCTAGACAAGGGGAGCGAGAAGCTGATTATCTCACTCACATAACTTTGACAAAAGAATCTTATTCTAGAACAACCCTCTCTTCCTTCCTTCGGACGGGGTACGGACTAGTCATATTCTTCTGCGGAAATCAACTTTATACCCAAGGTTTCCTCTGCCCAAGGCAGGCCAGGGTGCATGCCCCCTGGGTCCCAGTTACATCTTTCCGAATCACTCGCATTCATTGGGAAGTAGAACCGGGGGTGGAGGCATTCCTTGAGTGAATAAACCGTTAAGGGATGGTATTTGACTATTTGCGATGCGTGATCCTGGAAATGAAAGTTGGTCTACGAGCTTGACCATTCTTCCTTCATGCGGAAAACACATGACTCTAAAGAGTGAGGACACTATCGCCTCCATGCAATATATATAGTCTCGTCCAAGGAGTAAGTTATAAACCAAGGGTCCCTGGACGACCATGATGTTCATATGAACTGTGTTCCCCTTCAATGTAACGGGAACATTGGGGAGAATCCCTAACGGGCGACTGGTTCCTTTATCAAAACCTGATAGATTTCTCATCTCAGGTAAAAGCGCCGGGGAACCCAGTGCTTTCCAAGAAATAGAGGAAAGGATACTCACAGAAGCCCCTTCATCAATGATAGTTCCAGCCATCACCATTCTGTAGATTTGGACGATGATTCTGAATGGGATACTGGCTGGTAACCGGGGTCTGCCTAGTTGTTTCCAATCAAAGGACACAACCAGGTTGCTTGGTGGTGGGACCGAATACACGGCCGGATACGACCCTGACGATGTTCCTTCCTGCGATAAAGGAATGGGCGCGTTGCCCTGATGCTCATCAGAGTCTGTGTTGATCAAAAGAATCTGGATGGTGTCATCCTTATTCTCTTCAGTGAGGGTGTCATTCGAAGATGAATCTTCAACGACGGTGTCATTTGAGGATGAAACTTCTGAAGGAAGAACCGGGTCAACTTCCGTTTCGACCTTTAGACTTTCGTCTGGTCTGGATTCAGTAGGTTCATTCTCAATGACGGACACTTCAGCTGACCACTTGAGCGGGCCAGCTGGATTTTCAACTATCGAGGGATTAGGCATGAGTTTTTGGTATCTAGGAGGAAGTCGTAACGGTGATACCGGACGATCTTCCAAAACTCTCTTCGCCTCATCTAAGAATGGACATCGGTGGATGGCGTGATCGCCTTCACACAACATACAGGGTGATCTTGGTCTCCCTTTTCGTCCTTCACTCTCGCTAGTTGACAGACTGCAATCAACATGACTACCAGAGGTTGATGCTACCGGATTGTGCAACCTGGGGGACCAGTCCCTTAGTATCCGGGGAATACAAGGACAGTCACGATGGAAGTGGGTCCCTTTGCAAATGACACATGGCGATTTAGGCCCGGTCGGTGCAGTGTGTGGATTTTTGTCAGATGTCTTTTGCTTGCCCCCAGTCGCCTTCGCCATAGGCCCCTTCTGCTTCTTTTCTCTCTTCTTCTTTTCCTTCTTCTCCATGGGAGGCTGACTTTTGCCGGCTCTACCCTGCGAAGATGAAGGATCAAAGGAAGAATTGTAAGAGGTAGAAGGCTGGTGGGTAGCTCGAGACTGGTCTGACTGTTGATTCGACTGCTCAGGATTAGTGGCAATTTGAACTACATTAGTTGGAAAGAGCCATATAGGTAGGCCAATTGTCAATCCTGGAAGTGACAATGTGGCCATATGAGGCGCACCAACATCTCCCCAAGAGGAGAAGGGATTGGGACTTCCACCAAGGTGACTTCCTTGGTTGGTGGGCTCCATACTTTTCAACTGAAAGATCAACGTGGGAATAACAGGTGATTATGTTCCGATTAAAATAAATTTTATTAACGACGCTTTAGACACAACTTTGCTTTTTCATGTTTTAAGAGTCGAGAAAAAGCTAAAGATGACTCTAGTCTCCTTCGATGTTTTAACGAGCCCGAAGTGACAAATGCTCGGATGGAATTTTCCAGTTATAGAGTTTGAAAAAGGCCAAAAGAAACTTCTCTAGAGTTCTAGGCAGAGGGTGTGCCAAACTTTTCGCGAAACCACAGAATACGTTTTACGGTACGGGTGGTCGATCTTCGTGAATGCTGTGTTCACTGCATCGCGATCAGTAGGGCGGCCGACATGGTTTCCTATGGATAAAGGCTTTGTTCCTATAGGGATCTCCCAATATATACGCGACGGTACGCGGGAGCACAAGTCCATATTAGTGCCACCGACTCTCAGGAGGAATCACCCACCTTCGTAGAGATCGACAGTCACTATGTTTAACGACGCCGGAACACGTCTCTACCTAGACCTCTATGTGTTTGCGTTATGTTTCAAAGCGTTGTTATGTAAATTGAATTTATTTTAATGTTGATCTTGCTTAGTAGTTTGCCTTTAAGGATCACCACGAGATGTATGTAACAAATTCCTGAATGCAGTCTAAGATGAGAAGCAAACTTTTCAATCTTTCAACTTTGAAAATCTTAACTACTGAGGGAGAAGAAAGGCAAATCTTTTCACACAGATCATAGAGCACACACTAATGCAAAATTTCCTAAATCGTCATGCAAGCAGTCAAATGCAAAAATGCACAATGCATGTATTTTCTTTTCCCTTTCTTAATGTTGATGTATTACAAAAAGAAAGTTGTTATATAACTTTGATTTCGATTTAAAGCGAAAGTAAACAAGTTTGTCCAAAATCAAAAGACACCTTTAAGATTTACTTGTTTAATCACTGGAAATACATGAAATCAAACCATAATGACGAAAGTAAAAAAGACTAATCAGCTATGGACAGCAAACAAGCTAACTCTTTAGACCAGCAAAATGCCTAACACAGGTTCAGATCTAAGAGGCCAAAGCAAGACTAGTTTACTTTCGTTATGGGAAATTGTAAATGATGTAAGAAATACAAAAGAACAAGTACAATTTCGTTATATAACAGAGGCGGAATGATGGCAAGTAAGGTTGGTTTCAGAATAGGTGGAAGACTGGTAACTGGCTGCAAAATCTATAGTGAAAACAGGCAAGAAAAAGGGAGGAAACCCCAAATGCACAAGGTAAAATTGGGCCAACGCAGGTGCTGCACAGCCAGTCTGGGTCTCAGCGCAGGTAGCCCCTTCGGGACCTACGTTGCAAAGCAGGTAGCCTGTGTACTACCTGCTTTGGAAAACGAAAGTTGCGTTTTCTCAGTTTCCGGGTCACAATTTTCTAAAAAATTCACAGTTTTTGCTCAAATCAGAAGCTATCAGTCAAGCACACACTAAGGGATGACAAGGAAGATGAAAAGCTATCACTAAGAGCTTACAAGGATCCTTGTAGATCAGCTCTTCAAATCATGAACATGCTCAGAAATGAGCTAGAGTAGCTGCCCTCTACTTCGCTTTTGATATAGTCAAAAGCTTTTCGATTTGGTACTCTTTTGTTCAGGAAATGAATAGCAAAATACTACAAACAATCAAACAGATACGATCCCAAGCGGAGTCGCCAGTTTGTTGTAGGGAAAAGTATCCAATTCAGATGACCCTATCCCACTCTAAGGGTGATAGTACCTCAGCAACAACTGTAAAGAAAACTACTTAAGGTTTACTTCTTTATGAAAGCAAGAGAGAATGAAGAAATGCACTAACCGTTGTCTTGCGCTTAATGTCGAATCCAAACTCTTCTCTTTGCTTGCTTGCTCCCAGCTCCTTGCTCTTTTGGTGGCCCAGCTACAATGAGATCCTGCAAAATAACAAAGAAGGAAACTATAAGAAGCATGCAATCATAACTGATTCAAGGATTAGCATAAATCAAATATACAATTATCACAATACATCATTGAAACAAGTGCATATAGAAGAACCTCAATAGCTTTTATTAATGGAAGAAGTAAAGTTCTGAGAGTGTTACAACCATTGAAGGCCCCAATCCAGCAACACCTCCCAGCAGAAAGAATTTCTCCTCTTCACCTCCTTCAAGCAATCACCCAATAGCTCTATAGTGAAACCAACAGCATATCATTACTTTGCACAAAATTCCAGCCTCCTGAGCTCATAGGAGAGAGCTCAATATATAGATGAATTGAGAAAGGATGAGTCAGCTTGCAACTGATGTGTAGCTGCCTTGTGTCCTCTCTCTCTTCAGTTGATCTTCAGTTCTTGAGTCCACTTGGAGAACCTTGCTTCCACTTGGAGAAACAGAGCCTCTGACTCATCACAAGGCGAAATCCCTGATCCAAGTGTCATTTTTGGAAGATTCCAGAGCAATGACTCAATGTGCCACTTGTCCCATCTCGCTCAGCGCAGGTGGCCTTTGTTCTACCTGCTTTGCAACGCAGGTACACCATGGAGGAGTTGAGTCTCAGCGCAGAAGCCTAGTGGAGCACCTGCTTTGATTTCAGGATTGCTTGTTTTTGAGTGTTTTCAGGTGGAGAACTGATCTGAGAGCTGTTGGTTTGCTGACCTTGTTCCTCTAGGGGTAGGAACATCATGTTTAGGGACTTTTGGATCCCTTGGATTATTGACAATTCATGCCTGATGCTGCAAGGCACAAAATTGTCTATAACACATGTAGCCATCACATCTCTTCTCAGAGATAAATAACCAATGCCCGAGCTATCTTATTTCCATTCTGTTTGTAAACACAATTCAATATTTCTCTATTAATGAAATGAAGTGTTTTTCTGTTTCATCTCTATTTTTATGATTATATCTCTAAGTTTTTGCATTCCTGTTTAAGTTTGGATCAGTGGTGTTAGAGTGGTCTGCTCTTTCTCTGTTTTTCTTTGCATGTCCCCAATGAGGTCGGGGTATAAGGATTTAGGGCTTGATCTGGTTGAACCATTGCAAGATCAACCTCACAAAATCCGATGACTTGCCATGGTGGAAGAAAAGAAAGATGAGGGGGAAGGAGATCCTTTCAAAATGTTTCTCGAGGAATCCCTCGAGCAACAGAGGGATAGGATGATGTATAACTTTTCCCAGATCCTTCGACGGCTACCAACAAGCAATGCATCTTCATTCAGTAGCCACTCTCGAGCCACCACTCCTTTGAAGGTACAAGTTAACTTCAATATTCCCATATTCGAAAGCCTAATAGATGGAGATGCTATAGATAAATGAATAAATCTATTGGAAGGATATTTTTCAGTTCATGAATTTTCCAATAGGGAAAAGATTACTTTTGCACTTCTCAAAGCGCCCCAAGGACTGGTGGGAAACTTATTGTGAACAAAAGAACGCGAGTGAACCCTCACTTTTTTCAGCCACACCCACTTCGAATTATTTCTGAGACGCCATCAAGGAACAATATTACCCTGCCAGGAGCTATGAAGACAAATACAGAAAGTGGACCATGCTACGACAAGGAAGGGACCAAGCTATGCCAGAGTTCACAAATATTTTCAATACCCTTCTCATGAAGTTGGGTATCAAGGACACTGAGTGGTATTTGATGCTCAAGTACAGTGGTTGTCTACCAAGGAAAATTTTAAGGATGGAAAATTTTCTTGAAGTTTAAAACATTGGCGAATCTCACTAATCGCTAATATGCAGATTATAAATGTTTGTTGATATATTTGTAAAATTAATCAAATTTATAATTATTTTATATATAGTCTCTCTATAATGTTGGCGATTTTTAAGGTAAAATAATTTTATATTCTAAAATTTGGGCGAATCGTCTTTTATAAAATTGGAAATTGGCGAATCTTTTTTGTGGAAAAATCATGGAAAATTAGCCCACTGGGCGAACATTAGCCCCTAAAATTTTCCATGTTGTCTACACAAGTACATCCAAGATGAGATGGAGTTCTTGGATATTTCCTTGCTCGACATGACATATCAGTATGCTGTCAAGATTGAGAAAAAGTTTAAACAAAAGAAGTGGGCTTTGGATCTGCAAATCCAAAGCAAGGAAAAGGTGTCCCCAAACCACAAAACAAAGGACCAAGCCAAGGCAGGGCTTCCTAGGATAGCCCATCGAAGCCACGAGCAAAGAAAAACACCATGAAGATAGAAAGACACGAGAAAATGGTGTGAGTTCCATAAGATCTCCACCCACAATACAAGTGAGTGTCGGGTCAAGTAGTCACTCGTGGTCGAGCTGAAGGCTTCTAAATATGACCCAAGTTCCGACTTTGAATCATAACCCAATAAGGGAACCGAAAAAGGGAAGAAGATCATTAATGTGAAGCCCAACGCCACTGTGGCCACCACCAAGATCTAGAATATTGAACTTGAAGATCCACGGGAAGGGGAATGCCTCTTACACTCATAGATGTGGGTGAAGGGTTCTCTGATGTAGTTCATTATCGACAGTGAGAGCTAAAAGAACCTCATTTCAGCAGAGGTCATGAAGCGGCCGGGCCTAAAGACTACAACACATCCACAACCATACACCATCGGGTGGCTTCACCAAGGATGAGATATTTGTGTTAGCCAGCAATGCTTCCTTCCTTACAACATCAAGCCCTTCATAGGTGAGGTAATGTGTTAAGTTTCTCCTCTTGAAGTTTGTGATGTATTGTTAGGATAAACGTTCTTGTGGAAGCAACATGTTGCATATGAGTCTAGACCTCGCTTTGTGATTATTACTTTGGTTAATAAGTTGTACAGGATATCAGAGGTAGCCTCACCTACCACTATCTCTTTGATCATTGCAAAGAAATGCAGTAAGATAATTTCCCAAACCAAATAATTAGTTTTCCTTATGATTTGCCCCCAGAGAAAGAAGAAGGTTATGGCCACGGATTCTAGGCAGGGCTCCTCTACACAACAAAAATAGATGGCCAAGGTCAGTGTTGGGCATGGAATCTGCCCAAGGCATGTTTTGGGGCTTAAATCCCAAGTTTTGACCAAGTCCTTTGTAAAAGCTTCGTGAATTGTGGGCGCAGAGCGAGAAGTCATAATAGAGTCACAGGGTTGTCCACCCTTGTTTTTGTAATGTAGTGTCAGCTTAATAGACCTACCCATGGTCCGCAAACCATGGGATTGCATAAATAGAGCAAGGCTCTAAGTGTAGAAGATAGTGGATAGATAATAAAAGAATAGAAGCATGATGAGTCTAAGAGATTGAGTTGAAGTGTAAAGTGTGTCTTTGGGTCATAAAGTAGGAGAAGGCTCTGCAGTTGAGTGCACAGAGGCCTAGTAGTCCGCAGCTGAGTGCACAAACCCCTGCAGCTGAGTGTGTAGGGCCGGTCGAGTTTGTAACCATTGGAAGAATTAATAAAGAGAGGTTTACCATATTTTTGTGTATCTTTTCCTGTTTAATATATTATTGGGTATAAATGCAAGTGTATTGTTTATTTGTTCCATGAAATTATATGTGTGTGCCGTATAAATAAATATAACACAAGGCTTCTATTTACGCGAAGATAACTAGCTGGTGAAGGAAGATAGGTAAGATCTCAGGTGTGACTTAGGGAAATAGTGCAGAGTGCTGCTCTAGCAGTGCGAAAGCCCCATGACCCCTAGTTAGGACTGTACGAAGGCAAGTATATCAGGGCACGAAGGCCAGGGTAGTATGTGAAGCAACTTGCATGCAGGGATGAATAGTTGGACCGAATCAAACCCTCAAACATCTCAAGGGTGCAAAAATATGGTTCCAGCATCCCCCCATACTACTTCGGGTGAGACCTTAGTCTGCGCTCTGTGGACTGTTGTCAAAAGGGACAATAGTACAAGGATTTGTTTGGCTAATCAACTTTGAACCTAGGTCAAGCTCCAATAATCCAACAAATGGTTCTTTTGCCAGGACTAGGATCTGCATAGATATGTCTGATGTCGTATCACTGGAATCCGACAAAGAAAGAAATTGAAGATTGGTTCGATAGGAAAATTCATGAGTTCACAATGTGGGAAAACAAGAACCCATGACTATCAAAGGAAGAATGGTTAGACTACTACTTATACACAGAGATCCACAAAATTTTACTCACATCTTTCCCTACTGAGCTATACGAGTGGATCGTGAAGCTAGAAAATAGCCAGGGAAGGTGTAAGCTCGACAGACCTATTGTGTGGACTCCAGAATTAGTGCACAGATTGGAAGCATCAGAAGATAAGATTGCACACACTGTTGATCACTGGCTCGATTGAAGTATAGGAGGATTCATCACTGAGTTCGCGGTAGATACTTCATTCAACTATAACGAGGCAGAATGATGCTTCCTCAAGGGGCTCCGAGGTAAGTATGTTAAATATTTGAACACTTGGATTAAAATGCTATTATATGAAAAATGGGTTATGTGAATATATTGATGTTTGGGGCTACGCAGAGTGGGAGAATCTACAGAAATGAAGGTAGTACATAACTAGAAACTAGCCCCTTGATTTCACCTCTGCGAGGGGGCGAAGAAGAGCTCGCGAAGGTCTCACCAAGAAGTGCGATCAATTTGATAAGGCAAATAATTCCATGCATACCACCCCCACCAACACCACCACCAATTTCATTATCTTCACCCCCATCTACGCCCATACTACCTCCGCCACCACTGCGAAGCAATATGGCGAGCATGATAAAGTTGCCAGTGTTCAAGGGAGTAGGGAATGAAGATCTGGACCAGTTTTGGTTCGTGATAAAAGTTGTATGGGAAGCACAGGGAGTCACGGATGACAATATAAATAAAGTGACATTGGTCAGCACTCTGCAGGATCATGCGCTGACCTGGTACATTAAGCATTCCAATGACAATCTGAATGCAGGGAACATAAATATTCAAACTGCTCTAAACAAGGAATTTAGCAGACCGAAGTCAGAGGCGTAGCCGATCATTGGGTTCAAGGAAATCACAATGCTACCAGGTGAAACCCCTTGGGAGTTGGATCAGAGATTGAAGTGCACAATTCGCAAAGCTAGCATGATTTTGATGGATGGACAACATCAAGAATGGTTTGTAGCATCGTTAATGTTGCATCTAAGGAACGCACTGTCACAACAGAGGCTAACAACTCAGGCCAAGGCCTTAGAGGTTGCGATGAAACTGAATGAGACCCCGATACAGGATCCCAACTTGGGGGTTCAACAGATTCACGCATAGTTGAAAACCTTGTGCCTTGAGATGCAGATTTTGAAACAAGACAGGATGGCTCGCTTGGAAGTACACGATGAGGTATGGTGCATAAAGTACAAGGGTTAGGTAAATGACAAGGATTACTGCCCGGTGTTCACAAACTACCTCATGGGGGGAGGACCAATGCCATTGAGACCGAAGGCACAAGAAGGACCAAGTGCGTGCCTGCATTATGGTGTGTGATTTGTCAGATAGGAGGAAAGCATGCTACAGATAACTACCATTTATTACAAAAGTACACACAGAATTCACAACAGTTGTTCTGTAATTTCTATAGATCAGTGGGACATGATGAGTGCACTTGTAGAATTTATGAGCTGATGATGGATCAGACTCCTACCTATAGAGTTTAAGCCAAAACACGGGCCCTTGACCAGAATGTAGGGATGGCGCGAATCAAATTTCAGGGACATGGACGAGGCCAAGGTGGAGGACTATGAAGAGGTCGCAGACAACTGATATGTTACAATTACAGAGGGCCAGGAAATTATGCCTGTGATTGTACAAATCCAATGTGGCCATCATACTTGTATTGTACATTGTTTTATCATAAGACAAAGGATTATCCCACCCTGATAGCGAGGTTGTGCAATAAAGGAGTACTACAGCCTCCCCCGACTGAGAACCTGCAAATGATGAGGTCTGAGCTACGTGAGGAAGACCCTAATGTAAATATTGTGCTCTGAAGTGGAATCACGATAGGGGATGACAAAGAAAAGTAGCCTAAAGAAAGTACTTGGGTTCACAAGGGTCCAACAAAGGAACTAGAGTTTGATTTGGAGTTTGCTGAGGAAACCTTCATGGAAGCCAAAAAGAGCTTCGCTGATGCCTCCATTTCAGGAAGTAAAGACAGACCAGAGCCAGAAATGGACCCATCGATGCTCACCATGTTCTTGGAAACATGCATGAAGTTTTTGCATGACAGCAAGGCTGTAAAGGGGTTGCAGGAACTCATAAATAGATGCACTAGGACTACACTAGGAGAACCCTGCGTAGTTCGGAAGCTCGGAAAGCACACGATGTGAACGGGAAGGGAGATGAAATTGAACGTGCATATTGGAGAATATGAGATGGACCAAGTGATTCTGGATCTAGGGTCAGATGCAAATGTCCCATCGAAGCAAACCTGGGAGCGCATGGGAAGGCCTACACTACAATGGTCTCCTATCCAACTGCAAATGGTGAACCAGCAAAAGATCCTACCTCTGGGGAGATTTTAGGGAATCACAGTAGATATCTAAGGAGAAAGCATGCTAGCAGATTTTGAAGTGACAGAGATTGTTGATGACAACAATCCCTACCCTGCACTATTAGGAATAGATTGTGCCACTGACATGAATGGGGTGACAAATCTGAAGAAGCGCAAAATGATTTTTGAGAAAAAGTCTCTGTGCGTAGTTGTACCTTTGGACCCTGTAGAAGGATTAAGCTACATGTTTCCAATGCGCAACTATGATAGCAAAAATGACTTGGACTGCATCTACAATATAACCGTGCAAGAGAAATACTGGGTGAATCCAACCACAAATGGACAAATCTCATGGGAGCACGAAATCTCCTGCACATCATATTCGAACAAGGCAATAGAATGATGGCAGAACCTGTTACACGAGGTAACCACACTGAGCTGTAACATGATGATGAGATCATTGCGTATCGATGGAGGTAAAGGATCTACCTATGTATGATGGGTTACGTGAGGTAGAGGACTTCCTAAACAAATTTGAAAAAGAAGTGCCAGAACAACAACATTTTGAAGCTTTGAAATGGGTACTGCACGCTATGCCTACAAGGTGGTGGGGTACCCACCAAAGAAGTTTTGAGGACTGGCACAACTGTAGGAGGATGATGCACATCTATTTTGGGAAGTCTCAGATGCGATTAACAGACAAGATTTCCAGATGAAATGGTCTGTGCGCCAATCTGTCCAGATGGATACAGGCATATGGTACAAAACCTTCACGGATGCACACAGTCTTCGCGTTAGGAGACACAGTTAGTAAGCATGTACAGGTGATGTAGCGGTGTAAATGAACCCTCCGATTCAAACCATGGAGTATGGAAAGACCAAGTGCGCAAAAGGTTATCCACGCAGAAGCCTTTAATGAAGTATGCGAAGTGCTGAACAAGATCTACAATGTGCAAAAAGACTGATTGGGACCTGTGCATACCAATGGTTCTATGGGCTTATAGGACCACATGCAGGAAAATGATGGTGTAGGTACCTCCGAGGCTAGAGTATGAAGTGAATGTTGTAATCCCCATAGAGCATGAAATGCCTAGTCCACGCATGGAAGCACCGTCTGATACGACGGTTCACAGAACCTTGGAAGAAGGGATCACACAACCAAATGAAACTGAATGTTTGGGACTTGAGCAAGAAATCGAACAGGGAAATTTTAAGCTCCAAGAACTTGGGAAAGAGAGGGTATGATTAAGGGGGAAAAGTGCTCTAGTGGAATTAGGAGTCAAGAAGCTGGAGGACAAGATAAACACACTGACAAGTTTGAAGACTATCACCGTGAATTGATCAGTCTGATGCCTTAGCTTGGACTGTATATTACTAAGCGAATCAACCAGGGTGGCGCGCTACAGATGATAAAGTGCATGACGCCACCAGTAACAATAAAAGGTGGGTATTTTATAGAAAAAGTGATGGATGACCAGATGAAACCCTATACAAGTGGCGCGGCCACCTGACTAGCCATGGGAAGTACAGTCTTAGCACTCCTGGTAGTTGAAAGGAGGCACAAAACTATAAACTACTCTTCTTGGGAGTTGTGTGATGTTGGAGCTACATGCAGAAGCAAAGAGTGACAAGGTCCACGTTCACTCAAGGGGCGCTCCACTACCACATGGGTTGGCCAGAAAGTGACCATTGAAGTCACTATTCACGATGTGATGCTTGACTTAAGACCAAATGGAGTGAGCGTCAGGCATTTAAGATGCGATTTATGGGCAAGATTTGGGAAAATTTGCTGCTAAGAGAGCATTAATGAACCGGATTTGGGGGGAACAGTCGAATTCAAATTCAAAATGTGCTATAAATTACAAAGGGCTACCCAGCAAACAACACTTTTCATTTTCAAATTGAGCTATTGTATACTCCGTGTAGCCTGAGCAGAGCCCTGGTTGACTTATGCAAAATGTTGATTGAGCCCTTGAGTACGTGAGTGATAGATTTCTGGTCGAACACGATGGTAGCATCTGAAGAAGTTATGGAAATTATAGAGATGACCGTCGAAGAAGTCGTGCAGGCCCTGACTGTGGGGGATGCCCCTGAAGGTGCTAGGATTGTGGCAGAAATCCCTAAATCACTGTGCACACCGAGGCTAAAGAAAGACAAATAGACGATGGTTCTCGTACGTGTGTCCCCGTGAAACCTATTGCGCATGAGGCTAACAATGGAGGAGAAATGGAAAGTCATTATCATAGAAACCGACGAGGAGGAGGAAGACCTGGAGGACCTTACATCGAAGAAGACGAGGACGAAGGCATGGAGGAAGAAACTGAACCTGTGGACCCTCCAACAGAGTTGTCGCCTATATCCCCCTATGAAAGGGGAAGGCTAAAGTGCCCAAGGATCTTGATGAGAGCAAGAGCTCTCTCCAGACCCCGCTCATCCCAGACCACATCATTTTTGAGGGCACGCACCTGGCACGGGTGCCTAGCTTAAAATTTGAAGATTGGGACCTCACTGACCACAAGAAGTTCCCTCACCTAGAGACCGCACAGGTCATGAAGCCTAAGCAGAACACCGTGGGGAGGGTTACCAAATTAGAGCCACGAAAGTGGTTGCATGGAGTGGAAAAGGCGGGGTTACTAAACCGTCTTTTGGTGCAACATTCCTCCCATGCCCCAATAACCATTTTCGTCATCAGGCAGCTACTCTTCTTGGTGCATGGTGGGTGTTTGTGGCTAGAGGAACCCATCCCCATCACAGAACACTTGATTCACCACATTAATTGGTTTCTATGCAAAGGAGAGGACCCATTAGATATCTCAGAGGGAAAAAGCAGTGACTTGGCCATCATGGAGGCCATGAAGAAGAAATATAAATTGGAGAAGAAGAAAAGGGGCTACGCCATATCCAACATCAACAACAAAGCAGTAAGAGTGGTGACCCAAATACTAGAAAGTAAGGTTATGCGCAAGTGCCGCATGGACAAGGTACCCGAACTGGTGGTAGCACTTACTGAGCAGTGCATGGAGGGGGTCCAATTTAACTGGTCCGAGTTCTTGTGCAAGGAATTCTTGGAGAATTGCCGCGAGGCTCAGGAACAAGGAAAAATTTTCCACTATGCATGGCTTCTGCTATCCATAGTGCTCGTGGCAGGGGAATTTCCGAAGGACAGTCAGTTCCCCAGAATTGAAAGGGATCTACTGGAGGCCGCAAAGTACACTTCACTCTGGGCCACAAAGGACGCAAACCGGATTTGTGACAGCAAGATTTTCTGGGTGTTCATGGAAATGAACCTCAGGATGGGGATTAACCGCAAGTTGTGGCTATCACCCACTATCTACAACAGCCTGCAAAGTTTTGCAGAGTTTAAAGTAGACCTCCATAGCATATACATCAGAGCGCGCAAGGACCCGGCCAAGCAATGGAGAGAGCTACCCTTTGTAGCCACAGACGATGTAATCTTTGATGTACTAGAGACATGGCCACCGGAGTGGTGTGCTCCAGACATCGCAGCAATGGAGAAGTCTGCGGCGTAAAGGAAGAAAGAGGAGGCCAAACTATGCATGGTGCAGTTGGTAGAGAAGAGAAGGAAGGGGGAAGCAGTAGCGAAAGCGCAGGAGGCTCAGGATGCTACACAGACAACAACAGAATAGAAAAAGGCGGTAGTAGTAGCAGCAGTGAAGGCGCACGAGGGCCAAAATTCACCTTTGCATGGGCAGGAAGCAGAGGAAGAAGAGGGAGGTGTAGACCCACAAACCACATCGATAGAGCTGAAGTGCCAGCGCCCGAGCGAGCAGACGGGGCCGCACAAGAACGTCAAGGCATCAAATTTGTCTATTGACCCTATCACCCTTACCGAGAGTGATCTGCATGACATCGGTGAGATGGTGCGCAATGTCACCTCCGAGGCCCTTCAGAATTTTATGCAGGAGAACCAGATTGCGTTGGGGGCCCTCAGAGCGTAGCTATAGGAGTTGCAAGTGCACACTCCTTAGGCTGGTACCCTTTCGACCAACCTCGTAATAGGGACAACTGCAGCAAAGTAGATGTTCTGTGCTCAGGTGTAAAATACAATATTGTTGCCAGAAGGGGCTCTGGTGACAACAAATGAGGTGGACAGGCCTATGATTAGTGCACTAAAGGGTATCGGGATCAACATGGCTGCACTCCTACGGGAGACATTATAAATTCTGGAGGATAGGATTACTGCAGAACTACGAGCTAGGGAGAGTCGCACGCTACAAGTACTAAGAGAGAAAAAGATCAACATGGAACAATTGAGCTTGCAGCATGACGAAGTGGTGTCGTAGAATTGGCGGCTGGTACAAGTACTTGACAAAGCTTGTGAAAGCATCCCTGAGCTGGCTATCCTAGCAGACACACTAGCAGAGGCGCGCATCCAAAGGCTAGTAGCAGGGGTGCATGAGGCGCGAGAAGAAATGACTAAGGTTCAGCTGGAGCTGAACCTTCAGATCGTCGAGCTACGGTTGAAGGCACAACCGTCCACCCCTCCGGAAGTAAGAGAACAGCACGCCAACACTATTACAGCATGACTAGATGAGATTAGAAGTGCAGTGAGGGACTGCACGAGAATGTTGGAGGAGTCATTTGAGATCCTCACGAATCTGCAGGAGTACCCCAACATCTAGCGCTTAAAGAAAGAGGTGCGTGAACTCCAACAACAGTATGACAACGTCAAAGGAACTATGCAGATGGTGGCCCTCACCTAGAGGCTCGCGCAGATGTAATAAGCCAAAGTACTGAAAGAACATGTGGACGCAACATGGCACAAAGAAGCAGTCTTGAAAGCGTGCGTTCAGCCTTGGATCGACGAGGCCTTCACCATCACGGCAACAATTGAAGGCAAGCTCGCCCATTTAGGGAATGCAGGAACCAATGCAGGGAAGCACTTCTGACACTGCAGTCTTGGAACAACGCGTACAGGAAATCTAGCAGGCAGCCACTCAGTGCGTTTCCGACCTTACAGCGGTTCGGATAAAGTTGGAGGGATTTTGTGCAAAGATCTCCACGCTGACAAAGTGACTTGAGGGTGAGTCACGATGTTTGTGTTGGGGGCTTGTTGGGCATGGAATCCCCTCAAGGCATGTTTTGGGGCTTAAAGCCCAAGTTTTGACCAAGTCCTTTGTAAAAGCTCCATGAAATGTGGGCGTGGAGCACAAAGTCATAATAGAGTCACAGGGTTGTCTGCCCTTGTTTATGTAATGTAGCATCGACTTGATAGACCTATCCATGGTCTACGGACCATGGGATTGTATAAATAGAGCGAGGCTCTAAGTGTAGAAGATAGGAGATAACTAATAAAAGAATAGAAGCATGATGAGTCTAAGAGATTGAGTCGAAGTGTAAAGTGTGTCTTTGGGTCGTAGAGTAGGACAAGCCTCTGCAGCTAAGTGTGCAGAGGCCTAGTAGTCCACAGCTGAGTGCAGAGACCCCTGCAGCTAAGTGCGCATGGAGGGTCGAGTCTGTAACCATTGGAAGAATTAATAAAGAGAAGTTTACCATATTTTTGCATATCTTTTCTTGTTTAATGTATTATTGGGTATAAATTGCAAGTGTATTGTTTATTTGCTGCACGAACTTATATGTGTGTGTTGTATAAATAAATATAACACAAGGCTTCTATTTACATGAAGATAACTAGCTGGTGGAGGAAGATGGGTAAGATCTCAAGTGTGACTTAGGGAAATAGTGCAAAGCATTGCTCCAGCAGTGTAGAGGCCCCACGGCCCCTGGTTAGGGCTGTGCGAAGGCAAGTATATCAGGGCGCAAAGGCCAGGGTAGTACGCGAAGCAACTTGCACGCAGGGATGAACAATTGGACCAAATCAAACCCTCAGACATCTCAAGGGTGTTAAAACCTAGTTCCAGCACCCCTCGCATACTACTTCGGGTGAGACCTCAGTCTGCGCTCCACAGACTATTGTCAAAAGGGCCAGTAATACAGGGATTTTTTTGGCTAATTAGCTCCGAACTTGGGTCAGGCCCCAACAAGCCAACAGTCATTGAGAAGTACAGGGATATTTTAGCCTCACCCACAGGGGTACCTATGCACTGTTAGGTCAAGCACTCCATCGATTTGACTTTGAGCATGCCACTACCCAATGGAATGATCTATTGGCCCTATGTCCTGGAGAACGATGAGATCAAGAGGCAGATTCAGGAACTATTTCAGAAATGGCACATTAGGCCAAGCTCATCACCTTGTGGGAGCCTAATTGTATTGGTACATAAGAAGGATGGGACTTCGAGGCTTTCTATTGACTATCAGGCACTGAACAAGATCATTGTTTGGAATTGGTACCCAATCCTGCGAATTGATGATCTTCTGGGCCAGCTCCAAGGGGCCAAATATTTCAGCAAGATTGACTTGAAGTGAGGTTAACACCAGGTGCCTATAAAACCCTCTGATGCGTGGAAGACTGCATTCAAATCCAAGGAGGACCTTTTCAAATGGCTGGTCATGCCATGCAGATTGAAGAACACCCCTGCAAACTTCATGAGACTAATGGATGACATCTTGTGACCCTTCACCAATGCATTCGTGGTGGTGTATTTAGATGACATCTTGATCTTTAACTAGAGTTGGGAATAACACCTCCACCATATTCGACAGGTCCTTCAAACCTTGTGACAACACAAGATGTGTGTTAACTTGTATAAATAAACCTTTGGGTTGACCTAGGTTCAATATCTGGGATACATCATTGATGAGGAGGGTGTACATGTGGACCCATCCAAGATACAAGTCATTTGGTATTGGCGATCCCCAACCACTCTAACAAAGCTCCACAAATTTTTGGGTCTTGCCAATTTCTACCATAGGTTCATGTTGGTGTTCTCTCATATCTCTTGGCCCTTAAGTCAAGTCACACAGGGCAGAGTAGAAGCAATTTTTTTTTCGTCAGAAACCTAACAAAAAACATTCTCTAAGTGGAAGAATCGCCTCTGTTTTGCACAAGTGCTCACATTACAATTCCTGCAACAACCATTTGAGATTGAGATAGATGACTCTGATTATGCTATTGGTGTGTTTCTTATTCAACATGGGCATCCAGTGGCTTACCACAGTGAGACACTTTCAGAGACAGTTTGAAAGTACCCCACTTATGACAAATAAAGGTATTCCATTATGCAGGTCTGCCGTCAATTGGAGCATTACATTATGGGGAAGGAAAAATTCATCCACATAGACCACCGAACTCTATAGTTCATATAAGCATGAGGGAAGTTGCAGAATGATCGCCATCAGAAATGGTCCACTTATCTAGAATAGTTCCATTTGAGCATTAAGTATAATAAGGGAAGCACCAATAACATTGCTGATTGCCTCATCCAAATACCGGTCATGGTGTTGATCACTGTGCTTGACTCCTGTGGGCACAAGACATTAGGGTGGCTGAATCTTTACAAGATCGATCCATAATTCAGTAGCATATACCAGATACTCTTGAAAGGGAAGCAAGTTCAAAAGTTTCACCTTCAAGATGCATTGTTATGACACTTGGGACACATCTATGTTCCTTCAAGTGAGTGTGCCAAGATGATTTGGGAGGCGCACTATAGTTAGGTCTCTGGAAATTTTGGAGTAGAAAAAATAGTAGTGGTATTCTAGAAGTGTTTTTATTGGTCGAAACTTCGCCAGGATGTTGGGAAGTACATTAGATCCTGCACCACCTGCGACATTTCCAAACCAACCATCAAGAAACAAGGTCTGTATACTCCTCTACCTACTCCTAGCTAGCCTTGGGAATCTATCTCAATGGATTACGTGTCGGGCCTTCCTTCTACTAAGCACAACAATGATTTCATTTTCTTGGTCATCGACAGATTCTCTAAGATGGCCATCATGACGGCCTGCATGAAGAGTATCACAGCAAAGGCCACTGCTAAGCTCTTCTTTGAGTAAGTGTGGGTACACTTTGGGATACCATATTCCATTGTCTCATATTAGGACAAAAGATTCCTAAGTGCATTTTGGTCAAGTCTCTGACCGATGATGGACAAAAAAGTTACTAAGTCCACGACTTTCCATCCCCAAACTGATGGCTAAATAAAGGTTGTCAACAGGATAATCATACACATTTTGCCCATGTACAACTCGAAGCATCCACACATGTGGAATGAAAGTCTCCCCTATGTACAAAATAGCTACAACAGAGCTCTCCACAGCTCAGCATGCCATAATCCCTTTCAGGTAGGGCTGGGATTTCAACCATTATGTCGCATTGATGTGGCCATACCATTTGCAGCCACTCAGGTAGATTCAGCTCACGTTCAGTCTTAAGTTGAAAGGGCTAACAACTTCATTGAGCGCATTCAACACATCCGCCAATAGGTCCGTGATATATTTGACATAGCCAATACTAAGTACAAGCAGTGCCATGATCAACATCGAGTGCCACACAAGTTCCAGGTGGGCAACAAAGTTTGGCTACATTTGCAGAAGGAGCACCTTACTGGACCCCACCGCAAGCTTCAACCACTCCGATATGGGCCATACACCATCACCAAGGCCATCGATGACAATGCCTTCAAGCTCAACATCCCACCATTCCTTGGTCTATGCCTAGTGTTCAATAAAGATCGCCTTCAGCCATACTCTCCATTATTGTTGGACACATCTGATGTTGCAGAACAACTCACACCAACAGATCTCAATCCAAACTGCATGGAATGAGCCACAACTGATCAAATCATGGAAACACAGATCAAGAACACTCGCCAATAGAGGATACAATTATATCGAGTTGTCAAAGAAGGCCAACTCCTTCACCAGGGCAAGTGGTTCACCAAGGACCATGTTCAACAAAAGTTTCCTCACCTCATGGAGGCTTTGCACGTAATGGGAACCATTGCTTGCTAAGGGGGAGGAATGATCTAGGTGGATATTGGTGGCCACCCACCTTTTCCACCTTGACCACCCAATCAGTTTCATTTGTTTCCTTGTTCATTTCAACATTTACTATTTTTAGCAACTTTTTAGGTCCTGAACTTCCAGAGCAGTTTTGACCCCCTAAACAACATTTTTTTTGGGTCTGCGGTAGGCCCATAGTTGTAGGTAGGCACCTATGGTGAAACCTCGTCCAAGCTAATAACGACCTCCACAATTTAACCACATGTGTTGCTTGTTTTATGAATGGTGCATTTTTTATTTAAAGTTATTTGGCACACATTTTGGGGAGGGTTCGAGCTAAGGCCTAGCCCCTGGCCACCCCAATGCCACAGGACCGCAAGCGAGGGGCCAAGGGATAGGCCCTAGTCGGGCCCACGTGGCATTAACACAATGTAACTGCAATTTAAATCGCCTTATGAGCAGCCCAACAGGCTGTGATTGCCAAGGGAAGATTGCCAGCAGAAGGGGCCAACCCCATGTCCTATAGGACCCTATAAGACCAGGTGCGTGCACAGAACAAGGCCAGCCAACAAGAGCCCCAAACTTCGGCACCCAACCCAATCATATGATTCCATGTGGTTGAAATTTCAGGGACCAAGGGCTTAAAGGTGCCCTTATCCATCCTACAAATTCACTCGCTGAGCAAGAATCATGCGAGGTTTAGTGGTCAATTTTCATGTTCGGAACGCTCACGCCAGGTTTGGGCCAAATTGTGGGGAGATTAGCTGCAAAATTTGGGAAAAGAGAGAAAGAGGCATAACTTTCTCATTTTTTGGTCTTTTTGGGAGCAAAAAGAGGCTCGACAGGGGTTTCTGATAGCCCTGAAGCCATTGGAGTTAGTATTGAAGCCATTTGAGCACTATAACTTGATGTAATCACTATTTTCATGATCATAATGATATAGGGCCAACTATTGGAAGCTAGAACAGGAGACGTAGCCCAGGAGGGGTGAACTCCTTCATCACTTTTTGTTTTGTGTTTACTGTTATGGTCGTATTGTCTACAATATTCTACAAATTCTTAAGTTTAAATTCATGTTTGTGTTTATTAATTAACTCAAATTCAATCACTTGCAATTTTACATAAACCTCAAGCAGTTTCATATACAAGTCAAGTTTGGTATCAAAGCATAGGTTCTTTGTTGTTGTGAGGATTTAATCGTTTGCAAGTGTTTATGATGATTACAAGGTTGAAGCTGAAGAGAGGAGAAGGAAAGCTTGTGGGTGTAGGTTCTCAAGTTGGAACAAGGACAAGGAGAGCACATTTTCCACAATATCCACCACAAATTTCACCTCAAGTTGTAATTGAAGATTCACTAAGCATGTCTCTGGATATGATAATATGCCATAGGGTGAGAAGGCTTTCAGAAAAGAATTCTTTGACATGACCCATATGGTGAAAGTTCTCTATGAAGAGAGAAACACAAGATTGCAGGGAGAGAGCTCCAATCCTTCAAAACGAGAGGGTTCTTTATGAGGAAAATGAGGAGATGAGGACAAGCCTTAGAAAGGGAATGGAGATAAACCACCATCATCTTCACCTACATCCTCACCTTCATATTCATCCTCTTCCACAATAAACCTTTCACAAACACCTCCACATACCCAAAGGGACAGGGTAAATCTCCCTTGTTGAAACTTGATATTAAAGTTGAATTGCCTATGTATAATGGTGAGGTTAATGCTGAAAGACTAGATAATTGGTTTCATCAACTTGAAGTATATTTCAAGATACAAAACATCAAGGATGATGAAACAAAGATTCAACTAGATTCAACAATTTAAAGTTTGAAACGAGAACTAATATGATTACCCATTTCATAGAGGTAGCAAAAAAGTGACCCGATTTTGAAGGGTGGTGATGCAGAATACACATTTTTTTTAGCATAGTTTTTGGTACTTTAAATTATTTTATGTACGTTCCTTTTTAGAATGTTAGTGATTATCATTTTGATTTAAAAAGTGTTGATTCTGCATCAGGCCCGTTTTTTGAAAGACCTATTTTTTGAATTTAAATTTTCTAATGTATGAAATATGAATAATTATTTTCTAAATTTAACAATTTTTTAAGTGGTCATCTTCTTCATATTTTCTTGTTTTTATTTTAATTTTTTTTTTGTAGTGAGGATTTTATTGTTTTTCATATTTAAAAAAGAAGATAGATATTTTAAAGATTCGATATTCTACATATTTATATATCGTTAATTAATTTTTCAATGCACATCAAATAATTGTCTCTAAAAAACAATAATTTTTAACAATTGGCATAAAAATAACCATTTTCAACATAAATATAACAAAAAAATTACATATTTTGATAATTTTTTAGCTAGAAATGACATGTCAAAATCACAATTTTTATAGGAAAAATTTAACAAAAAATGGTTAAATAATATATTTTTTTATGAATTTCATGTCAAAAAAATAATGCTAATCACTGAATTTTTCAAAAAATAATGATTCACATAAAAATTAATGCGAAAATCAAATAAAACAAATATTGAATACATAACAACATTAATTGAATGCTTACTCTTCTCATAAAATGTCAAAGTCAAAACATTACAAGTATAACTAATTAGTAGTTACAAAAAATGAGCTTGATTTCCAAGCATAACTTAAATTTAATCAACAATATTATGTAATCCAAACTCTTCATCCTCTAGAGTTTCATCATTGTCTTCTTCCACAATATTTTTGCTTCATTTTACTCATTTTCCTCATCTAATGGATGTCTGCGAATCTCCCAATGTATGTCTTTCCAATCATTCCATGTAATGGTGGTTGAGGTTCCTTTGTCTTTTTTGCCACACGTGATTCACTAAAATTCCCTTTCTTCAACCCAATTTCTTTCATTGCATCTGGAAGAAATTAAAGAGCATTAATTCTTTGCTGAATAAAATTGCACTATACTAGATCTTTTTCAATGGAAATGCAATTTCTTCCTTTTTGTAGGCAACATGTTATTGTTGTACCTAATTATCAAGCACAAAAGAAATAATGAAGTAAATTAGTATAATGACATATAAATGAAGAAAGAAGATATTGAAATTCAATTCCATATAATAAAACTTACCTGAGCCAGAAAATAAATCTAAAACCCAATCTCCTTCATTTGAACATATGTCTATAAGATAGTTAATCAATAACTATGGTTTTTTATAAATGTTAAATATTTCTCCTTTTGCTTCTTTGTCTTCATATGTTAGTTTTTTCACAACAGCATCGTAAGCCAATACTTGGCTATGACTCTTTCCATCTACCCAATGAAAAAGCATAAACATATAGATATCATATTTTGCCCAACTATCAATATGGATGAACTCACTATCTGACTCTCTAGTTCTTCTCCTCAGGGAACACGCACGAGTCTTCCACGACCTCTCTCCACGGGTCTTTACTCCAGCGCCTTATAGTTCAACCTCTTTCGGAAACAGAAACTATCCTCAGACGTGCAGAACTGTCCTCAGACAGACGGCCCAGAAGGCTTCGATATTAATAAAAAGCAAGAACAGAATACAAAGCTTATTACAACAGAAGTGTCTCAGAGTTCATTACAAAACACATGCTCTCAATCGAACGATGCCTAAACTCATGAAGACTCCTTCTTAAATAGACCTCAAACGAATCTAAACTTAGCTAAGACATGACATAAGGTAGAAATAATTGAGGGTCCTGTCGGTATCTTTTTCCACCGACGGTGTCTACTCAATCTTTCTTTTGTACAAAAGATTCCTGTCACAACATGTAACCAACATTATTACATTGCTGACAAGAGATTCTTATGCTACGATCTTCTTTTACCAAGGTCCTGTGGGGCTCCTTGTCTCCCATAAATCTTCTTCGGACGATCCGGCAGATGGCTCGTACTCATCGATGAGTTGTCGATGGTATCTATTCATAAGTCGGTTATACTGTTCTTCGATTCCCTCATTTGGATCTTGTGCATCTGTCATTTCTCCTTTTTCTTTTGGCGGTCTTGTCATACTGTGAGATGCTGCAGATGACGATTCCCCTTTTATGATTTTTGTTTTGATTCTGTGAAGTCCTGGTTGTAGTGGCGTATGCATTAACTCCTGTTTTTCCCACTTGTTCAAAAAAGAAAGAGCACTTATTTCAATATCCAAAAAAGAATCTTTAAACGCATTTCGTGCTGCTGGTGACCTTTGTACTGCCAATTCTATCCCATCTAATGATTCCCATTTAAATATCTGGAACATATTAGTGGAACTTTCAATAGAGTGCTGTACCCATAACCTGCAATTTTCGCTCAAACAGTCTCTATGCTGCCATCCTAACTCAAAAATTATTGAAGTGCATATTCTTTTAGAGATCATCAGACTAATGATGTGGATGACATTATTGTTCCAATTTGGAGATATAATTGAGATGGTGATTAAAGCCTTTTGATTAATTGCAAATTTTAAAGCTTTTGGTTGTCCTTGCAGGCTATCCATTTGATTAAGAATTTGAATTTTTTCAGCCAACCTCAAATTTCCAAACTCATGGAACCATTCAGCATGCTGTTTGATTAACTCTTGATTGTTACCAGATTCAAAATTACCAATCGTTTCATGACTGAATGTTTGAGAAAAAGGATTTGGTTCTATGCTGTCTCTCATTCTCAAACTATGAAAATCCCATTGATAAGCATATGTTTTTAAATACTGGAGAGATCTTTGTATGCATTGAGATACTCTGGTCACCTGAATTTTTCTACATTTTCCTTCTTGAAATCTCCAATCTGCAAACTGCTCAAAAATTCCATATTGAGGAAAAGTATCAGTATTTGCATAATTGCCATCTATCCTTTGGAGGAAAGAGGACTCTAGTTCCTCAAATATATCTGGAATTCTTAGAGAAAGCAGATATTTTACCATCTCTTCTTTTATGGGAATTTCTTCTAGATCCAGAATTTTGGCACCTGTAAAAATACTAAGGGCAAAGTCAACACTGCCTATGATCTGATAGTAATTCAAGACTCTGAGTGTCCAGATCATTTCATCTGTGTAGATGCTAGACCATAAGTCAGATAAGCTTCTGAAGAAAAGCTTCACCTTCATATTTGGTAAAGAGAATATTTTAACCAAGTTTTCATCAAGGCCTAGAGATATACCCAGATTTTTTGACTGCCATGCTTGGCATTTTCTAATCCACCAATTCCTTCTTAATCTAAAACCAACCAATTTCTTGATCTCATCTGTGACAAGACTTGCATAATTTTCTAAGATTCGAAATCTATCTACAAAGGTTGCGAAACTATCATCTGCAGGGCCTTTCCCTGGGATCTCAAAAACTGAATATTTACAGGTTATGAACATTTTGCTCATGTCTCTGGTCAGAACGTCTGTCAAGAAATTCGAGTTACCTGGAATCCACTCGACGTCAAAATCAAATTGCTGAAACCAGATTTGCCAGGCTAAAATCCTGCCCTTTGCAAGTTGCCTTGAAATCTTTGCTGTCAGAAAATATTTAAAATTTTTGGAGTCTGTTCTGATTAAAAACCTTACCGGTGTTAGATATACCTCAAACCGCTAAATCCCGTTGAAGATAGCTAATGTTTCCTTTTCAGCTATGAAGTAATTTTTCTGACTTGCTGTAAACTCTCCGGAAGCATATCCACACAGATTTTCTTCAATCTCTCCTTTACTATTTCTTCTTTGTTCTAACAATACAGCTGACCAAAAGTTAAGAGAAGCATCAGTTTGCAAAATTAATAAACCATCACCTAGTGGTTGAAGCTTTGGTAATCGCTGACATTCTTCTTTAAGTTTCTTCACTGCTTCAGTTGCTTCTTCTGACCATCCTCCGTCGCTGTGTCTCCTTATAGCAGCTGTCTTTTCTGAGAGTTTTGGAATGTATTTGTGCAAGTAATTCAGAACTCCAATAAATCTTTGGATTGCCTTTTTGTCCTTCAGTTCATCAGGAAACTGTGTCAATTTTGTTAACACATGGGGCTGCATTTGAATAGAACCATTTGCAACATTTATCCCCAAAAAATCGATATTATCCTGAAATAAGGACATCTTTTTTTCTGACAAAACTATGCCATGCTTTTTAACTTCTTCAAGGAAAATTTCTAAATGTTTTAAATGAGTATTTACATCTGGACTATGGATCAGAATATCATCTATATATGTAACTATAAAATCATATTTAGCAAAAATATAATCCATCCTTCTTTGGAAGAAGGCTGGAGCGTTCTTCAACCCAAATGGAACAACTTTCCACTGATAAAATCCTGCTGGACATATGAAAGCTGTTTTGTGTCTGTCTTCTGGCTGAATCTGTATCTGATAGTAACCTGACTTCATGTCAAATTTACTGAACACCTTACTATGTTGAATCTTCTGCATTATTACTTCTGGTCTTGGCAATGGGTAATTAAAATTCTGAGTAATTGCATTAAGAGGTTTGTAATTGATCACCATACGTGGTTTACCTCTTACTATCTCAGAATGGTTTCTTACTAGAAATGTAGAACAGGCATAATGAGATTCACTAATTTCTATTAACTGCATCTTTAGTAGTTCTTGAATTTGATTCCTCATTTCTTGTTCATCAGAGGGTGTGCAAGGAATCACTTTACCTTTTACTCCATTGTCATGTAAGGTGACTATCTCCTGCATCGGACTTTCAGTTTCCCAAAACTGTTGTGGGTTGTCCGAACAGCTTTTCAAAAGTCTCTGGTAGATATCTTTCTGTTCTGTAGACCAGTTTTCTTCAATGCATGCTGATTGTTTGTTTATCTTTTCTGCTCTAGCTTCATAGATTTGTAGGACCTCTTGCCAATCATTTGAATCTTTAGTCGGCCTTCTAGTTCCTACTTTCTTTTGTCTATTCTCATGCCTAGCTTCAGAGTTTGCTATGCTTAGTCTAGGCACAGATATAGCTTTTTTCTTCAGATTTATTATCAGCTTATCTTGGCTGATAGTGACTGGAAGCACAGAATTTATAAATGGCATGCCTAACATCAGACTTGCTGAAGGGTCATAGTGCTGAATTGCAGAGATTTTTACAATACTCCCTCCAACTTTTAAAGAAATATTGTCTACATAATGTGTGAGCTGGACAGATCCTCCAATTGTTTCTGAAACTAGTATATTTTTTAATGGTTTCCAGAGAGATTTGAACAAAGATGGTCGAGCTAGATTATTTGATCCTCCAGTATCTACAAATGCATCTACTGAAATCCATTCATTTCTTACTTGAACTTCTACTGGAATATAAATCAAGCTCTCTGTTTTCACAATCTTTTTCAACAAAGTATTTTGTTCATTTCTTGAAATCTCTGGCAGAGGTATACTAGTTGATGGTGCAATTTTCTTTTCAAATGGACATAAAGAATTAAATTGAGGTAAAGATGATGCAATTTGTTTACCTCTATTTGTCCTCTCTGATACTGCTGTTTCTTCTGATCCTTCTTCAGAAATTGTTTCTGAGTCTGAATCATCTTCTGTCTCACTTGATGACTCAATAGTTGAAGAACTTTCTATATCACTATAGTGCTGTTCACTATAAAAATCATCATCAGAACAATTTGTACAAATATTCATTTTCTGTACAGGTTCTTCATCTTCATTATCTGAAACTTCTGTAAGAATATATACATCAGAAATTTCTTCATCTGATTCTACCACAGACCAATCATCTTGAAATTCTTCAATATCTATACAAGCTTTAAGTTTACTAGATGATTTCTGGGGACATTTTCTGGCAAAATGTCCTTCCTTTTTACAAATGAAACAACAATTGTTATTTCTTGGAGCTGTTCTCTTTTTCAAATATCTGAATTTTCTGAAAGGTCTCTTTGGGTTCGATACTCTTTTGGGTTTGTATCTACCATACCTTTTATATTTCTTTTTCTTTGATTTAAAAGGCGTCCATGGTAATACAGTCCTGCAGACATCTGAACTCGGGGTGATGTCATGCGCCTTCTTCTGCCAACATAAATATTTGACCTTTTCTGACACTCTAAACAGAAGATCAACCCAATAAACTTGTTCTAAACTTCTCATTTGAACCTCAAGATCTTTCATAATCAGATCTCCTAAGTTTCCTGGTAACTTTGACAAAAAAGAAACTTTTTGAGCAATATCATTAAACAGATTAGCTTTAAAGACTTTAGCCATAAATTCTTTACCAAATTGATCTAAATATTTTAGATCTTTAAGTTCCATGCGGCTAAGGTCAGTCAATAGCTGTTTCTTTTCATCTTTTGGTTCTGGAATGAATTGAGTTTTTAACAGCATTTCAAAAGTAGCTAATCCTGCTTCCATGACTGCTATTCTTTCTGCCTCTGATCCTGCCATCCACCAATCAAACACTATTCCTGCCATCCTCTTTTCAGCTAAGATCATGATAGACACATTGTCTAATCTTGTTGTGACCTGCATCTGATATAAGGCTCCTATCCAGATTCTAATAGACTCACCAGGATTGGATGAGTTATCTAGATCTAGAATGTAACCACTAGAATTTGTAGCAAACAGATCTTCTTCAATTCTAGGGTACTTAGCTTCTCTCAGGATGTGAGCTTTATTTTGATTCTTTATTGATGGCATAATAAAAGATGGAAATTTTATTGCAGCTTGTTCTAAAGACATGACTTCCTTTTTTGATTCGAAAGGTTTTTCTGCTTTGAACGTTCTAGAAGAACCACTGGTTAACTTTCCAGTGTCTCTGGAAGTCCCTTCTCCATCACTTGTTTCTGGTACTTCTTCCTCTAAATCCCAGTAATTTGGGGCTGTCATATCTACATGAAATTTTGGGATTTTCTTACCTTTCTTCTTCATTTTTCTTTTTCTTCTTTCCTCTTTTTCTCTCTTCTCTTCTTGTTGCTCTTCATACAACAATTTTAAATTTTCATTTATCAGATCTGCTTGTTGTCCTAAATTGTCTAGAACATTTTCAGCATGAGAACACCAAGTAGTCAAGTAATTTCCTACTTGATATACTTGTTCCAAATCATTGGGCTCTTGTGATTCATGTTCTAGGAGAGGTGCACAATCTGCTCTGGTAGCAGGCTGTTTTGACATTGAAGAAGAGACACAGAATTTTGTTTTTGGTGGCCATTTTCCTCCTCTAACAAATCTTTTATTTGCATATCTATATTCTTCCATAGGTGGATAATTCTGTACATGGGTTCTAAACATCTTATTTACAGCGAGAAAAGGTTTCTCTTCAGGTATATACAATTGCTTTTCAGACCGGGGTGTGCTTGTGGAAGTAGACGGCTGTTCTTCTGGTATAGATAACTGTCTGTAAAAAGACCTTCTTCCACTTTGGACTGGACTTTCTACTGGTAATACATGTTTCTCTGGCAGAACTATTGGCTTGGGAATCCTAGGGTAAATTGACTGATTTGGAATGATTTTTACCCCTCCGTCTTCGAGAGCCAATCTTTTAATTTTTCTGCTTATATCATCTGAAGCCAAAGACTTATATTGGATATACCAGTGATCGGGTAATGTTTCTTTGTCATAATGTACACCTTCAATCTGTGCATTTCCTATCCCGACAGTCACACAGTCTTTTAACACCGGCTGTTTTAGTTTAGGATGTACTGTATTTGTTAACTGAAAGGAAGTTTGAACAATTACAGACAAGAATTCACTTTCATCTGCCATAGACAGTCCTTGCACTCCTATCAAGGCTTTCCAACAGTCTTTAAGATGTATGTCTGTCAGACTAATAGCATAATCAGGATAAATTGTTCCATGCTGACAACCAGACATCAAATTTCCCAGTATTGTTCCTATTCTGGCATGATCATATTCATTGTGCCTTGAATCAAACAATTCTGCTATGCAGGGAGTATTTAAACCATGTCTAAATAGGGGAGCCAAACCAATCCTTATAGCTCCGAAATGTAAATAATAAAATCTTCCTTCCTTAGCATATTTCCTAAACTTTCTTATTTCATCTTCTGAGAATATATTGAGTCCTATTATCTGCACATGTGGACCCTTAATTCTGATCTTAACTTCGACTTCTTTGAAGTAATATTTTTTAGAAAGCTTAAACATCATAGGAACCGGATAGATCTCTTTAGTATCTAATGCAGGGGGATTCCAGCTTTCTGGATCTTCTACTTGTTCATGTTCATTTATATCAGACTCAACAGATCTATTTTCTACTTCAGATATGGATCTTTTATCAATGGTAGAAAAAGTTCTTAAAAATTTGGCCATCTTTGAAAGGTATAATTCTATTCCAGAAATTGACTGATAAAGCTTTTATTTACTCAGCACAATGTAAAACAAAGATGCCTTTCAAATGCTCCTGGCTCTTCTCAGGTTCTGTCTATAGAATTATACAGGGTCGTTACAGGGCTCTGATACCAAATTTACATCTGGACTATGGATCAGAATAAATAAAAGCTTTATCAGTCAATTTCTGGAATAGAATTATACCTTTCAAAGATGGCCAAATTTTTAAGAACTTTTTCTACCATTGATAAAAGATCCATATCTGAAGTAGAAAATAGATCTGTTGAGTCTGATATAAATGAACATGAACAAGTAGAAGATCCAGAAAGCTGGAATCCCCCTGCATTAGATACTAAAGAGATCTATCCGGTTCCTATGATGTTTAAGCTTTCTAAAAAATATTACTTCAAAGAAGTCGAAGTTAAGATCAGAATTAAGGGTCCACATGTGCAGATAATAGGACTCAATATATTCTCAGAAGATGAAATAAGAAAGTTTAGGAAATATGCTAAGGAAGGAAGATTTTATTATTTACATTTCGGAGCTATAAGGATTGGTTTGGCTCCCCTATTTAGACATGGTTTAAATACTCCCTGCATAGCAGAATTGTTTGATTCAAGGCACAATGAATATGATCATGCCAGAATAGGAACAATACTGGGAAATTTGATGTCTGGTTGTCAGCATGGAACAATTTATCCTGATTATGCTATTAGTCTGACAGACATACATCTTAAAGACTGTTGGAAAGCCTTGATAGGAGTGCAAGGACTGTCTATGGCAGATGAAAGTGAATTCTTGTCTGTAATTGTTCAAACTTCCTTTCAGTTAACAAATACAGTACATCCTAAACTAAAACAGCCGGTGTTAAAAGACTGTGTGACTGTCGGGATAGGAAATGCACAGATTGAAGGTGTACATTATGACAAAGAAACATTACCCGATCACTGGTATATCCAATATAAGTCTTTGGCTTCAGATGATATAAGCAGAAAAATTAAAAGATTGGCTCTCGAAGACGGAGGGGTAAAAATCATTCCAAATCAGTCAATTTACCCTAGGATTCCCAAGCCAATAGTTCTGCCAGAGAAACATGTATTACCAGTAGAAAGTCCAGTCCAAAGTGGAAGAAGGTCTTTTTACAGACAGTTATCTATACCAGAAGAACAGCCGTCTACTTCCACAAGCACACCCCGGTCTGAAAAGCAATTGTATATACCTGAAGAGAAACCTTTTCTCGCTGTAAATAAGATGTTTAGAACCCATGTACAGAATTATCCACCTATGGAAGAATATAGATATGCAAATAAAAGATTTGTTAGAGGAGGAAAATGGCCACCAAAAACAAAATTCTGTGTCTCTTCTTCAATGTCAAAACAGCCTGCTACCAGAGCAGATTGTGCACCTCTCCTAGAACATGAATCACAAGAGCCCAATGATTTGGAACAAGTATATCAAGTAGGAAATTACTTGACTACTTGGTGTTCTCATGCTGAAAATGTTCTAGACAATTTAGGACAACAAGCAGATCTGATAAATGAAAATTTAAAATTGTTGTATGAAGAGCAACAAGAAGAGAAGAGAGAAAAAGAGGAAAGAAGAAAAAGAAAAATGAAGAAGAAAGGTAAGAAAATCCCAAAATTTCATGTAGATATGACAGCCCCAAATTACTGGGATTTAGAGGAAGAAGTACCAGAAACAAGTGATGGAGAAGGGACTTCCAGAGACACTGGAAAGTTAACCAGTGGTTCTTCTAGAACGTTCAAAGCAGAAAAACCTTTCGAATCAAAAAAGGAAGTCATGTCTTTAGAACAAGCTGCAATAAAATTTCCATCTTTTATTATGCCATCAATAAAGAATCAAAATAAAGCTCACATCCTGAGAGAAGCTAAGTACCCTAGAATTGAAGAAGATCTGTTTGCTACAAATTCTAGTGGTTACATTCTAGATCTAGATAACTCATCCAATCCTGGTGAGTCTATTAGAATCTGGATAGGAGCCTTATATCAGATGCAGGTCACAACAAGATTAGACAATGTGTCTATCATGATCTTAGCTGAAAAGAGGATGGCAGGAATAGTGTTTGATTGGTGGATGGCAGGATCAGAGGCAGAAAGAATAGCAGTCATGGAAGCAGGATTAGCTACATTTGAAATGCTGTTAAAAACTCAATTCATTCCAGAACCAAAAGATGAAAAGAAACAGCTATTGACTGACCTTAGCCGCATGGAACTTAAAGATCTAAAATATTTAGATCAATTTGGTAAAGAATTTATGGCTAAAGTCTTTAAAGCTAATCTGTTTAATGATATTGCTCAAAAAGTTTCTTTTTTGTCAAAGTTACCAGGAAACTTAGGAGATCTGATTATGAAAGATCTTGAGGTTCAAATGAGAAGTTTAGAACAAGTTTATTGGGTTGATCTTCTGTTTAGAGTGTCAGAAAAGGTCAAATATTTATGTTGGCAGAAGAAGGCGCATGACATCACCCCGAGTTCAGATGTCTGCAGGACTGTATTACCATGGACGCCTTTTAAATCAAAGAAAAAGAAATATAAAAGGTATGGTAGATACAAACCCAAAAGAGTATCGAACCCAAAGAGACCTTTCAGAAAATTCAGATATTTGAAAAAGAGAACAGCTCCAAGAAACAACAATTGTTGTTTCATTTGTAAAAAGGAAGGACATTTTGCCAGAAAATGTCCCCAGAAATCATCTAGTAAACTTAAAGCTTGTATAGATATTGAAGAATTTCAAGATGATTGGTCTGTGGTAGAATCAGATGAAGAAATTTCTGATGTATATATTCTTACAGAAGTTTCAGATAATGAAGATGAAGAACCTGTACAGAAAATGAATATTTGTACAAATTGTTCTGATGATGATTTTTATAGTGAACAACACTATAGTGATATAGAAAGTTCTTCAACTATTGAGTCATCAAGTGAGACAGAAGATGATTCAGACTCAGAAACAATTTCTGAAGAAGGATCAGAAGAAACAGCAGTATCAGAGAGGACAAATAGAGGTAAACAAATTGCATCATCTTTACCTCAATTTAATTCTTTATGTCCATTTGAAAAGAAAATTGCACTATCAACTAGTATACCTCTGCCAGAGATTTCAAGAAATGAACAAAATACTTTGTTGAAAAAGATTGTGAAAACAGAGAGCTTGATTTATATTCCAGTAGAAGTTCAAGTAAGAAATGAATGGATTTCAGTAGATGCATTTGTAGATACTGGAGGATCAAATAATCTAGCTCGACCATCTTTGTTCAAATCTCTCTGGAAACCATTAAAAAATATACTAGTTTCAGAAACAATTGGAGGATCTGTCCAGCTCACACATTATGTAGACAATATTTCTTTAAAAGTTGGAGGGAGTATTGTAAAAATCTCTGCAATTCAGCACTATGACCCTTCAGCAAGTCTGATGTTAGGCATGCCATTTATAAATTCTGTGCTTCCAGTCACTATCAGCCAAGATAAGCTGATAATAAATCTGAAGAAAAAAGCTATATCTGTGCCTAGACTAAGCATAGCAAACTCTGAAGCTAGGCATGAGAATAGACAAAAGAAAGTAGGAACTAGAAGGCCGACTAAAGATTCAAATGATTGGCAAGAGGTCCTACAAATCTATGAAGCTAGAGCAGAAAAGATAAACAAACAATCAGCATGCATTGAAGAAAACTGGTCTACAGAACAGAAAGATATCTACCAGAGACTTCTGAAAAGCTGTTCGGACAACCCACAATAGTTTTGGGAAACTGAAAGTCCGATGCAGGAGATAGTCACCTTACATGACAATGGAGTAAAAGGTAAAGTGATTCCTTGCACACCCTCTGATGAACAAGAAATGAGGAATCAAATTCAAGAACTACTAAAGATGCAGTTAATAGAAATTAGTGAATCTCATTATGCCTGTTCTGCATTTCTAGTAAGAAACCATTCTGAGATAGTAAGAGGTAAACCACGTATGGTGATCAATTACAAACCTCTTAATGCAATTACTCAGAATTTTAATTACCCATTGCCAAGACCAGAAGTAATAATGCAGAAGATTCAACATAGTAAGGTGTTCAGTAAATTTGACATGAAGTCAGGTTACTATCAGATACAGATTCAGCCAGAAGACAGACACAAAACAGCTTTCATATGTCCAGCAGGATTTTATCAGTGGAAAGTTGTTCCATTTGGGTTGAAGAACGCTCCAGCCTTCTTCCAAAGAAGGATGGATTATATTTTTGCTAAATATGATTTTATAGTTACATATATAGATGATATTCTGATCCATAGTCCAGATGTAAATACTCATTTAAAACATTTAGAAATTTTCCTTGAAGAAGTTAAAAAGCATGGCATAGTTTTGTCAGAAAAAAAGATGTCCTTATTTCAGGATAATATCGATTTTTTGGGGATAAATGTTGCAAATGGTTCTATTCAAATGCAGCCCCATGTGTTAACAAAATTGACACAGTTTCCTGATGAACTGAAGGACAAAAAGGCAATCCAAAGATTTATTGGAGTTCTGAATTACTTGCACAAATACATTCCAAAACTCTCAGAAAAGACAGCTGCTATAAGGAGACACAGCGACGGAGGATGGTCAGAAGAAGCAACTGAAGCAGTGAAGAAACTTAAAGAAGAATGTCAGCGATTACCAAAGCTTCAACCACCAGGTGATGGTTTATTAATTTTGCAAACTGATGCTTCTCTTAACTTTTGGTCAGCTGTATTGTTAGAACAAAGAAGAAATAGTAAAGGAGAGATTGAAGAAAATCTGTGTGGATATGCTTCCGGAGAGTTTACAGCAAGTCAGAAAAATTACTTCATAGCTGAAAAGGAAACATTAGCTATCTTCAACGGGATTCAGCGGTTTGAGGTATATCTAACACCGGTAAGGTTTTTAATCAGAACAGACTCCAAAAATTTTAAATATTTTCTGACAGCAAAGATTTCAAGGCAACTTGCAAAGGGCAGGATTTTAGCCTGGCAAATCTGGTTTCAGCAATTTGATTTTGACGTCGAGTGGATTCCAGGTAACTCGAATTTCTTGACAGACGTTCTGACCAGAGACATGAGCAAAATGTTCATAACCTGTAAATATTCAGTTTTTGAGATCCCAGGGAAAGGCCCTGCAGATGATAGTTTCGCAACCTTTGTAGATAGATTTCGAATCTTAGAAAATTATGCAAGTCTTGTCACAGATGAGATCAAGAAATTGGTTGGTTTTAGATTAAGAAGGAATTGGTGGATTAGAAAATTCCAAGCATGGCAGTCAAAAAATCTGGGTATATCTCTAGGCCTTGATGAAAACTTGGTTAAAATATTCTCTTTACCAAATATGAAGGTGAAGCTTTTCTTCAGAAGCTTATCTGACTTATGGTCTAGCATCTACACAGATGAAATGATCTGGACACTCAGAGTCTTGAATTACTATCAGATCATAGGCAGTGTTGACTTTGCCCTTAGTATTTTTACAGGTGCCAAAATTCTGGATCTAGAAGAAATTCCCATAAAAGAAGAGATGGTAAAATATCTGCTTTCTCTAAGAATTCCAGATATATTTGAGGAACTAGAGTCCTCTTTCCTCCAAAGGATAGATGGCAATTATGCAAATACTGATACTTTTCCTCAATATGAAATTTTTGAGCAGTTTGCAGATTGGAGATTTCAAGAAGGAAAATGTAGAAAAATTCAGGTGACCAGAGTATCTCAATGCATACAAAGATCCCTCCAGTATTTAAAAACATATGCTTATCAATGGGATTTTCATAGTTTGAGAATGAGAGACAGCATAGAACCAAATCCTTTTTCTCAAACATTCAGTCATGAAACGATTGGTAATTTTGAATCTGGTAACAATCAAGAGTTAATCAAACAGCATGCTGAATGGTTCCATGAGTTTGGAAATTTGAGGTTGGCTGAAAAAATTCAAATTCTTAATCAAATGGATAGCCTGCAAGGACAACCAAAAGCTTTAAAATTTGCAATTAATCAAAAGGCTTTAATCACCATCTCAATTATATCTCCAAATTGGAACAATAATGTCATCCACATCATTAGTCTGATGATCTCTAAAAGAATATGCACTTCAATAATTTTTGAGTTAGGATGGCAGCATAGAGACTGTTTGAGCGAAAATTGCAGGTTATGGGTACAGCACTCTATTGAAAGTTCCACTAATATGTTCCAGATATTTAAATGGGAATCATTAGATGGGATAGAATTGGCAGTACAAAGGTCACCAGCAGCACGAAATGCGTTTAAAGATTCTTTTTGGGATATTGAAATAAGTGCTCTTTCTTTTTTGAACAAGTGGGAAAAACAGGAGTTAATGCATACGCCACTACAACCAGGACTTCACAGAATCAAAACAAAAATCATAAAAGGGGAATCGTCATCTGCAGCATCTCACAGTATGACAAGACCGCCAAAAGAAAAAGGAGAAATGACAGATGCACAAGATCCAAATGAGGGAATCGAAGAACAGTATAACCGACTTATGAATAGATACCATCGACAACTCATCGATGAGTACGAGCCATCTGCCGGATCGTCCGAAGAAGATTTATGGGAGACAAGGAGCCCCACAGGACCTTGGTAAAAGAAGATCGTAGCATAAGAATCTCTTGTCAGCAATGTAATAATGTTGGTTACATGTTGTGACAGGAATCTTTTGTACAAAAGAAAGATTGAGTAGACACCGTCGGTGGAAAAAGATACCGACAGGACCCTCAATTATTTCTACCTTATGTCATGTCTTAGCTAAGTTTAGATTCGTTTGAGGTCTATTTAAGAAGGAGTCTTCATGAGTTCAGGCATCGTTCGATTGAGAGCATGTGTTTTGTAATGAACTCTGAGACACTTCTGTTGTAATAAGCTTTGTATTTTGTTCTTGCTTTTTATTAATATCGAAGCCTTCTGGGCCGTCTGTCTGAGGACAGTTCTGCACGTCTGAGGATAGTTTCTGTTTCCGAAAGAGGTTGAACTATAAGGCGCTGGAGTAAAGACCCGTGGAGAGAGGTCGTGGAAGACTCGTGCGTGTTCCCTGAGGAGAAGAACTAGAGAGTCAGAATTTTTTTTTTTTTCAGAAAGCTGCGAGAAAGGAAAGAAGTAAGTTCTGTATACCAATAGCTTTCTGGTTGATCTTCACGATTAAGAAGATTTGACTTTTGCCTGTAACATGAAATAGTAAAAGTTCAATTAACTTGTACATAAATGAATTTTTTAACATTAATCAAACATACATTTTCAATGTCTTACCATGTAAGCTGCATCCTTGAGTTTGTTTTCCCCTTGAATCTTGAAAATAACATTGCTAATTGCATATCTGAATGAAATGTCACAAATCTCCATAATGGTGATGATGTGACTTCTAAAAATCCCGCAACCACTTCACTAAGAGATTGATAAGTATAAGGGTCACTATCATAGTCAATGTTTGGGTTATTGAAATCATGGGGAATATCTACAATAACTAGGGCATAATCCCTTGTAGGTATGAGTTTAGCAATGTCTTCACAAACGCCTTGTATTACTTGATATTGAATAGTGTCAAGCCCATTCCAAATGAAATGAGTAAGAGTTGGATCAAGTTCAACATTCCTAAGACACTGCTTCTTCAGTCTTTCGATCTTAATTTTTCCAATAAAGGTTCTGAAACTATCTGGTGCTCCATTTGCATCCTTCTTCATCTTTAATAAAATAAACAAATATATATATAAGTTATAAAATAAAAATAGTATACAGATGAATACAAATGAATGTATAAATCAACATGCCTTTTCAAATGCAGGATATTTTTTTTTTTAGTGTTGATGTAGAACTTGAATCTGGATAGTTGCGTACAACATCATCCCAACCACCTTCATTCAACAATTTAACAATTTGTTTTTGTATTTTCATGTAAACCTTGTGACTAAATAGATAAAGTAAAAAAAATTAATATAACAATATGTATAACAAATACTACCAAGAACAATATGTTATATTTAAAAGAAAATTATAATCTAGAAATAAGTAAAAATAATTCAACAAACTTACTTTTGAAATTCCCCAGACATTTCCTCCAATGATAATTCCCCAGACCTCACACGAGATAATTTTTCTTTGACAAGTTTTCATCCTTCACTTCTTGCAATTCTCTCGAAGGTGTGATAGTCATATCTTCTGGAAGCTGCTCCATTTTAGGACCTGATTTACTGTTGTTATATATCAATGGTTTAGACCTTTTCGTTTTTAATGCCAATGCTCTCCCACATGCTAAAAATATCATTAATCAATTCCCATATCTCTCCAGTTCTAAATGCCAACTGGAAAATGTTATCAATACCTCTGAACGTATTAGTATTTACTTTGCCACCTTTTGAATTGATTTTCTCCTCAATTTGATAATCTATTTCCATACAAAATTCCTTTCGGAAATCTATAGTAACATTTATCTTATCCCTACCACATTTTTCTTCAAATTCACTGTGAATAAATATAACCCTTTGGATGAAAGTCATAAACATCCTATACTCATTATATGAATTATGATCCCATGCCACTAACTTTGCTTCTTTATCTGGTAAAACAACATAAATGATACACTTCATTATTTCAAAATGTGGGTTACTGGGATATTCCTCCATCAATTTTCTTTGAGCTTCTACAGAATGGTTCCCCCAAAGCACATAATAATTGTTTCAAAACATTTTGACTTATAAAATGCTTCTTTGTTGGGAACTTGAATTGGATCAACAAGAAGCACATAATTAACCGCCTAAGCATATGAATTGTACCTCATCAATGTCTTCAAGTTGTGAACATGTAGGTGGTGTGGCATTCTGATTTGATATTTACATTGTCCTTCACTTGCCTTGTAGATTTGTCTCACATTAAGATGAAATGTACGACCACCCTCAATTAAGTTTCTCTTTGTCAAGTTCTGTCGAATGGCATTTTGTTTTGTTTTAATAATGCCATCCTCTAAATCAACGCCTACTGTAATGATTTCCCTATTTTCTTTTGAAGTTTCACTATGATATCCATTGTTGGTAATGACTACTTGCGAATGTTCAACTTTACTTTTCTTCCTCCTAACATTCTCATCATTAACTAGAACAACGACATTCGTGGGCATTGTTACCTTTGCTCTTTAATGGATCTTCTACTTTCTAACATTAGTTCCAATGTCATCTTGGGTAACGGAAACATATTATTCAGTGTCAATTTCAACTTCCTCATCTTCAAAAGTAACCTATCTACCTTTGCTACCCCGGTGGCCTAACGGCCCGCCACCCGGGCCGACAGTTAGACCGCCGAGGTGGGGTAGGGTGGTGGGCCGATTCTCGGAATTAGCCCACCACCTTTCCTGGTCATTGGGCTGCTGGGGTGGGGTGGGGGGCTGGCCCCCGCCACACCCTAGCATCCCAACAGCCCATCGATTCTTAGAATTAGTCCGCTAGGGTGTGGCGGGGGGGCTGGCCCCCGCCGCACCCTAGTGCCCCATCGACCCACCGATTCTTAGAATTGGTCCATCGAGGTGGGGCAGGGGGGCTGGCGGCTAGCACCCCACCCCACCCCGACGACCCAACGGGCCGCTGATTCTCAAAATCGGTCTGTCGGGGTGGGGCGAGGGGCTGGCCGCCATCCCCCCCG
The DNA here is from genome assembly GCA_031772625.1 of Pinus tabuliformis. Taxonomy (NCBI): domain Eukaryota; kingdom Viridiplantae; phylum Streptophyta; class Pinopsida; order Pinales; family Pinaceae; genus Pinus; species Pinus tabuliformis. The sequence goes on from CM062804.1 coordinate 190,956,667, forward strand.
CCCCACCTCAATGGCCTAATGGCCGGCCCGGGTGGCGGGGGACCGAGTGGGTAAATCTGAATCATTTAAATTTTTAATTTCTAAAAAAAAATCGTTAAATGTATTAAATTTTAAAACTTGCACACGACAAAAGAAAAACTGACCTTTCAAATGTGATAATACTCCGTTCAATATGTTGTTGATAGAAATGTAGTTGCTCCACAAATTTGCTCCAAGTATTTTAACGAACCTCGAAAAACCTTGATGTGATGTGAGGAATAGAGATAATGAAATTTATGTTATAGCAGAAATTACGGAATTGTTTTACCGCACATTTAATGTGGGAATAATTTATATTTTATAAAAACTTTAACATGTAAATTTTGTTATGGTGATATAAGGACCTATGATAAAAGAAACATTATAGAATTGTTTTACCGCACAATGAATGTGGGATTAGTTTTTATAAATACTTTAACACATAATTCTTGTTATGGTGATATAGTAAACTATGATATAGAGAACATTACGGAATTCGTTTACAGCACGGTGAATGTGCGATTAATTTGTTTTAGAAGATAGAATAAAAATTAAAAAAAAAATTCAATTTTCTAGTAAATATTATATAGTTTTAGTAAAAAATAATTTAAGTAAAAGGTCTAGTTTACCATTTCAATTTAAATCTTTATTTCATAAGAAAATTTTAGTTAAAATTTTTTAATAAATTGTAGAAGAAAATTATGGAGGGAAATACATGAAACGAAATTTTTGGAGGGAAACTTTGGAGGGAAATTTTCATTCTTTAAGGTATATATTATCATTAGGAGAGAGTGCATTTGTCTCATTAAACCTCTTCTATTTGAAATGCATGGATTATTTTGATAGTGAAGTTTTGCTTTGTGAAACATCAACATCTTCATCACCTAAAAACTCTATTCATATTGATGAATATAATGAAAATTGTTCCACTATGAATAGAGAGTCAAATCTTCCACTTATTCCTAATCCTAAGGACTACGAGAGAAGCACTGATGAAAGACAGGATGAATAATTTCAAATAAATAAAGAGTCACGGTTTCCACTTAGTCCTAATCCTATGGACTATGAGAGTAGCATTGATGAAGAGTATGATGAAGATTTTCAAATAAATAAAAAGTCGTTCTTTCCACTTAGTCCTAGTCCTATGGACTATGAGAGAAGTAGTGATGAAAATCATGATGAAGAATTTCAAATGAATAGAGTGTCGCGGTGTCCACATAGTCCTAATCCTGTGGACTATGAGAGAAGCAGTGATGATGATCATGATGAATAATTTCAAAAGAATGGAGTGTCACAGTGTCCACTTAGTCCTAATCGTATGGACTATGAGAGTAGAAGTGATGAAGAGCATGATGAATAATTTCAAAAGAATGTAGTGTTACAGTGTCCACTTAGTCCTAATCCTGTAGACTATGTGAGTAGTAGTGATGAAGAGCATGATGAAGAATTTCAAATGAATAGAGTGTCACAGTGTCCACTTAGTCCTAATCCTATGGACTATGAGAGCAGCAATGATGAAGAACATGATGAATAATTTCAAATGAATAGAGTGTCATGGTGTCCACTTAGTCCTAATCCTATGGACTATGAGAGCAATAGTCATGAAGAACATGATGAATCATTTCAAATGAATAGAGTGTCACAGTGTCCACTTAGTCCTAATCGTATGGACTATAAGAGTAGAAGTGATGAATATTTTCAAATAAATAAAGAGTCGTGGTTTCCACTTAGTCCTAATCCTAAGGACTATGAGAGCAGTAGTGATGAAGGACAACATGAAGCACTTAGTCCTAATCCGAAGGACTATGACAACAACAGTGACAAAGGGAAGGATGAAGAATTTCCAGTAAGTAAAGAGTCACATTTTCGACATAGTCATAATCCTATGGACGATGAGAGTAGCACTGACAATGCACATGATGAAGAATATCCAATAAACATAAAGTCAAATTTTCCATTTAGTCCTAATTCTAAGGACTATGAGAGTAGCACTGAAGAAGGGAAAGATGAAGAATATCCTCCAAGTCAGTATTTCAAAAGCAGAGATGATCACAGTGAGGATAACATTCCTCAGAATGATAATGAAAATGCTTATACAAAGGATGATACAATGATGGAGATGTTGCCAGGAAATATTATATCGAGGAGTATGAACAGACCTTTTCGTATCAATCCAAGATGTTCTAGTTATACAAGGGGTAGAGGAGAATATCTAATGAGAAGAAGTTCTATCAGTGCTCTCATTTCAAGTGAATGTTGTCAAAAATATTGCTTGAAACATATGGATTTCAAGTTTTCATTAGAGAAAAGGAAGAGATATTTGTCAATGAATAAAATCATGCAAAATTCATATTTAGTGGGGTGCACGCAATCCACATTGTTAGGTTATTATTATCATATTGGGTCTTTATTTATCTGTAGAAAGACTTTCAAAATGTTTCATTCAATGGGTAATTTTTGTCTGTCAAGTATCCAAGAAAATTTGAAAAAGGATCCCACATTTTATTCATAAGTACATCATAAATGATAGTTTGGGCCATTATCAAATACTGCAATGTCATGGATGAAAGATTTTTTTTCAAAGCATGGAGAGTGTATTCCAAATAGAGAGACAATACATATTCTAAATAATTTCTCAAGACGAGAAATCTACAACTTATACAAAGAATATGTAGAAGGTGTCGAGGGACATGGTCGATTTATTACATATCAATATTTTGTGAAGGTATGGAAGGAAGAATTCAACAATGTCTGTATTCCTAAGAAGACAAGGATGGGGATTTGCAGTATATGTGCTTCTCTTAAATAAAAAATGGGATAAATTGAAGGGTCAGAAAGAGGTAAGAATTCATAACTTTAACTTTTAAAATTGTATAGTCATCAACTATGAAAATGTATTTCTTAATGACTTTCTTTTATATTGTGTAGATTCCATTGTCAAGGAACTCTAGGAGCATCACGAACAACAAACAAGTGAAAGGAAAAAGTTGTACAAGCAATGAAAGAATTTTTATAATAATCCGAATAAATATTTTGGTTTGATAATTTATGGTATGGACCAGAAGAAAACACTTTTACCACATTTTGTTCGCACACCCAAAAATTTACAGGAGGAAATTTTTATTCAGTATCACTTGGGCATTTGTATAGTCTTCAATGGGAAAAAGTTGCCAAGAGTGTACTTCACAACTCCAAATATTCATAATGATGCAAATTTGACAATAAACATAATTCATGATGTGCTTTCTCATTAGTTTGGTAATCTTCCTAAATTTTTGTATCTACAATTGGACAACACTTTCCATGAAAACAAAAACCAGATTGTTTTTGGATATCTAAACATGCTTGTTGAATTGAGAATTTTTTAGAAGATAAAGGTTGGTTTCCTTCTTGTTGGGCACACTCATGACCATATTGATCAGATGTTTAGTCGTTTTTCAGTCACATTGAGGAGGAAGGAATTTGGGAGCTTGCCATCACTAATTGAATGTATTAAGAAATCATACATGCCAGAGCCTACTTTTGATGTGTTGGAAGAAACTGTTGACATGAAAAGGTTTATTTTGGGATTGCATGGTGAGGAGAAATGCATTGAACAACTTAATGGCATTAACTTCCAACATCAATTTCCTATCAAAACGATTAATTGGAAAACACTGATATGGGGAAAGAAGTATTCACCTACTGCAGAATGGGCATCGCCATCAGATTTGGAATTTTTGAAGTTCGTTCCAGATCATCCAATATTTGCATAAAATATAGTGTTATTACAATCAGTTGCTGAAGTTCATAATGCATGCAGACAAACTAGAAGAAATTAAAAAATGTATTAGATATACATATGAGTACTTTGATATTGCTGATTCAGTTTGGTAGGAATATTTTTTCAAAAATCCATTTATTTGGCCACAGAATGTGTCAAATGAACATGAGGAAAGAAACATTGTTGAACAACAACAATCTCAAGGTACTTTTAATTCTTCACAGGAAGAGGAAAGAGAGATGTATATTGGTTCCAGAAGATCTCATGCACAACGTGAAACCATGGAAGACCTTTACGGGGGTTCAGTACAGGATATTAAGGAGGGTTGCATGATCGCAGTGCTAGCAGATGGAGATCCCAATGGCTATCCATTCTGGGTTGCTAAGGTTATAAAGGTCATTACAAAAAATGAAGATGTTACAAGTGTTGAAGTACATTGGTATGCCACAAATACAAAACCATTCAATGGTGTGTATAAGCCAGAGATGGTAGTTGATAAAAAAATTGGTGGAAAGAGAAAAAGAAAGGGTACAAATATAAATCATCGCTGCACAGACCTCTTAAAATTGGAGGATGTTGACATACTTGTTTATGAATTCAATTTAACAAAGAGAGGAACTCTTCGCTTCAAGACAATAGAGATTCTGAAAAGGTTGTTACCAGAAGGAACAGAGTTGAGATGGGAGTCTGCTGAAACTAGTCGTAGATCTAGAAGAATTTTGGAACCTGAAATAGTGGGCATGCATGTGGACTTAGATGGGGCACTAGTTGATGAAAGAGAAGAATATGGAACATCTTGTCTGCATCCATTCATTCATCTGAAGATGTGAATTCTGATGGTGTGCAAGAAAATACGAGTGATTTTGAATAATTGTTTATGACAATTTATCTAATTGATGTTTGCATTGTATCTTGAAATAAAAATTTTGATTTCAATATGGTGTTAAATCAGAAGTTATGAGTCATTTTTATGTTTGTTGGATTATATGTTTTAATTATGATGATTTTTATTGTTTAGAATATCTACAATGCAACAATAACATAGAGATATAATGTATGTTTCATTCAATCTACCAATAATGACATTTTGATTAATTTAGTCATGTAATTTGTTCATAATGTCATGGTTTTTTAATTTTATGGTTGAAAACAATTAGAAATTTAGCGATCTTTAGTGTCATGTTATTATATGTTTAACGACATGGATGAAAACTAATAGAATTTTAATGTGTTTCAGATCCTATTATTTTATCTTTATCGTCATTACTAAAACATGTTGAAATTATACTTAGGAAAGAAAAATCTTATGTACAAAAAAACATTAGTGTGTTTTTCTCCTCAAAAAAGACTGTTTTTTTGCACATAAAAATTTGGTTTTATTGACATTTTTTAAAAATGCTGAAAATTGACCCTAAAAAAAACCATCATTCCAATATCAACACTCTTCATTTTCACGGTGGTTTTTGCACAATTTTTGCACAAAAAATGGTTTTCACTCCCATTTTTAAAACATGTTGGAAATTGACCCTAAAAAAAAACCATCATTCCAGTATACACACTTTTCATTTTTAGCATTGTTTTTCATGCTTTTTTGGGTTTTTTGGGTTTTTTTGGCCAGATTTCCCATTTTGAGTTTATAGTTCCCATTTCAAAGTTTACATTGTTCTTCATTAAGGTTGGAGAGTGCAACACTGATTTGGTGGGAAGCCAAAACACAAGAGGATATGAAAAATCATGGTAAGGTCTCAACTTCTTTGAATAATTTTATTGATCATTAAGAAGAAAATTTTATCCATTAGATTATATGTAGAAGGCTATTATGGATTGGCAGAATTTTAGGCAATTAAAAGGACAAAGTGTTCAAAAGTATACTCAAGATTTTAGGAGAAGAGCACTAGTATTGGGTGTAGATTTGTCATCTCAATACACTTTGTTAAAATATATTGGAGATTTACATAGTTATCTAAGGCACATTATTCTCATGTTCAATCCTTCAAATTTAGATGAGGTTTGTGTACAAGCCACACATCTAGAAGCAAGAGGGAAAAATATTTTTGATGAGAAAAATGAAGATTCCTTTGAATATGAAGAAAAGGGGAAAGGTAAGTTTAAGGGAAAAGGAAGGAGAATGCTTCTATTAAAATGGAAAAAGAAAAACTTGCATGCAAACATTATTTGAAAGATGGCCATGATGAAGACCATTGTTGGAAACTTCATCTAGAGATGAGGACCAACAAGCTTAAAAACAAGGAGAAGGACAAAACAACTGCAATTATACAACATGACTTAGATTCTGATTCATGAGATGAAACAAAGATTACAACAATGGGTTTGAAAGGTAAGAACATTGCAAGAACTAGTTCTTCTAGTTGTTCCAATGATATTCAAAATTGTTGAAAATAGCAACAAGAAATGCTAAATATAGAAGTGTTAAATTTAGTACTGCTATAAATAGTATTTCAGGATACCTTCATATTTTATTTAGTCCCTGAACTAAAATGGAGAAGTAAAATTCGAATTTGATCCTAGCAATTGTTTGAAAAATAATTAATTAATTCACCATGAGTTAATTAGTTGTAAAAAATCAAACATGAAGTCTATGTGGGGACATGCAACAATTTCTCCATTAATTGAGGAATTTATCCATCAGTTAAAGAGATAAGGATGAGTTGTAATTAGTTGGATCAGTTAACTAAGTCAAGTCCAGTTAGATTAATTCAAACAGTTTGTTGAATTAATTGTGAGTTCAGTTAGTTTATGCATGCATGCATGTAACTGCTGCACTTCAGATAATTGAATATTCTCTCATAAAGAACTCATGCATGTCAGTTCAGACAGAGACCCAGCTGAGATCATATGGAGGGACAGTGTACTATCAGTTGCTAGAATATTCCATTGTGAATATCTCTTGCACGTAGAAGCAGTTCTTTCCTTGAGGATTGTGCAGTTACTTCTTCAGGTTTTGTGAGTGTGATGAGGCCAATTCACACATGTGACATCATTGGAATCCAAGAAAAAATGCGCAAGGAAATAGGAGGCTTAGAGGGCTTGAGGAGGACATATACAATTTCTATTCAGTCTGTGAGCTGTATTATTTGATTGCAGAGAGAGCAGGATAGCTTGAGAGCTGATTCTTTTTGTAACTTGAACAAGATTTCCACTTGTATGATAATATAAAGATTGGGGTTTTAGGCTGAGGCTTTCCCCAGGTTATTTCTTCTTTGTTATGTGTGATTGATTTCTCATTCTCAGTTATATGTGTTCTCATTAATCTTGCGCAATTCGATTAAGCTTCCACAAAGTTTGTTGTAGAAGTAGATATTGTATTTTGCTTTAGTCTATTGCATAATCTATTGATCTACAATGGGAATTTCTACATGGTATCAGAAAAAAGGTGATCAAAGGAGAAGAAAAGTATACATGAAGGGAGAAGTTTGAAGTTCATGATTCCTGAATATAGAAATCGAGTTTTTATCACATCTAAATTTCACCAATGGCGTTCAACGGTTTAAGGCTCGAGTATGCCCTTGATGGCATCTCGAATTATATATCCTGGAAGGATCGCATGGAAGGAATATTAGAGGATAATGGTCTAAAGGACTTCATTAATCAAGAAGTCCCGAAGTACATTGATGCTACTCAATTGGCGAAATGGAAGAAATGTGTGGCTAGAGAAAGGAGAATCCTTCTGGAGGGAGTTCGAGACCACATAGTCTCAAGTCTCCATAGGAAGGAGACACCTTTTTTGATGTGGAAAACATTGAAAGATCTATATCAGAATAATAACAATCAGAGGAAGCTGGCGCTGAAAGACAAGCTTCAGAAAATTAAGTGTGAAAAGGGCGACGTGATCTCTACATATCTGAGAAAGCTCACCACCTGCAGGGATGAGCTTGGAAGTGTACGGATCACGACTGCTGATGATGACATGGTGAGTCTTGCACTCCTCGATCTTCCTAAGAGATGGCATAGCTACCAAGACTCGGTTAATGGAAGAGAAAAACTACCAGATTGGGAACAACTTTGGTCGGATCTGATGCAGGAGGAGATAAGAAGAAGCACTAGAGATGGATCCTCATCGAAGCAAGATGATGAGGCAAATATAGCCTTAGCGAGTAAGGTGAGGAAAGGGAAAGGGAAGGCGTCCCATCCCAAATCCAGTTCTTCCAATTGTTGGAATAAGTTTGACAAATCAAAAGTGTGATGCTTTCATTGTCATGAAGTGGGCCATTATGCTACAAATTGTCCACAGAAAAAATCCAAGAAGGGTTCCTCAAAGGGATCTGATGGTGAGGCACTGGCCTCACAGTTTGAGCTGGATTTCCTGCTTATCGCATGCATGGTTTCATCCATGGTGGGATGTGTGTGGTACCTGGATAGTGGAGCTTCATTACACATGTCAGGTGACAAGAATCTCTTCAGTACCTTGGAGGAGAAGGATCTATAGATGCGGATCGAGATGGGCGATGATGGAAAGTACCATGTTTTAGGTGAAGGTAAGGTTGTGTTTCAGAGGAAGCATGGAGCTCCCCTCACCCTGAGCAATGTAAAGTATGTACCAGGTCTGAACAAGAATCTTGTGTCTATCGCTATGCTAGAAGATAAAGGCTATGATGTAGTCTTTAGTAAAGGAAAGGTATTCCTGAGGCATATTGGTACTGGATAGACAAAGCGAAATGGGATTTGAGTAAAGAATCTCTATAAGCTGGAGGTAGATGACTGTGCTGCATTGAGTTCCAAAGCTGAGATGGTGCAAAACCAAGATGTTGGTGAGATATGGCATAGAAGACTGGGCCACTTGCACCATGGAGCCCTGAAGATCATGCAATAGATTTCTACCAATTACCCAAGGGAAAACATGAGCAGATGAATACATGCAAAGGTTGTACCTTGGGTAATTATGCGAAATCTTCCTTTTTGGATTGAGACAGTAGAGCTGGAGAAATCTTGGAGCGAGTTAACTCAGATGTTTGTGGACCTTTCTCTACAGCCTCGACTGCTAAACAAAGGTACTATGTTGTTTTTATTGATGATTTTTCTCGTATATTCTGGATCTACTTTATGCAAAAGAAGGATTAGACCTTATTGAGGTTTTGTGAGTTTAAAGCCTTGGCAGAGAAAGAATCTGGAAAGAAAATAAAAGCCTTATGTAGCGAAAATGGTGGAGAGTATATCTCCGAACAGTTTAAAGACTTCTGCACTGCAGAAGGAATTAAACAGGAATTGACATCACCCCATAACCCACAACAGAACGGGGTGGCTGAAAGGAAGAAAAAATCGATTGTGGGGGTAGCTCGAGCGATGTTGCATGACCAAAGCCTACCACTACATTTGTGGGTTGAGGCATGCAACACAGCAGTATACTTGTAGAGCAGAAGCCTACACTGTATACTGGGTATGAAGACACCTATGGAGGCCTTTTCTGGGAAGCGACCTAATTTAAGTCACTTCCAAATCTTTGGATCATCAGTTTACTGTCATGTGACCGAAGATGCCAGGAAGAAGCTAGACCCAACAACTGAGTTGGGAATACTTGTGGGGTACAAGGATACACCCCACAACTATCGGGTGTACCTACCTTCCACTCAAAGGACTGTGGTACGCAGGGATCTGAAGTTCGATGAGAAGAAAGCCATGCGATTATCACTTGATAGGGAGCTCAAGTTGCATGCAGAGGAGGAACTTTTAGTTCCTAAGGAGGAGGAGCCTCAGATTGATGCGGAGCAGCTACATGTAGAGGATCTGGGAGTGGAGACAGCCACTCATGCTGATACTTCCAGAGATGGGTGGAAACACTCAAGGGAATCTAACAGGTTGATGTTGGATGAACGGGAGAATGTGGGACAACCATCTTCTCAATGTAGACAAAGGAGGTCGCCCGAGCGTTACACTGGGTACATGGCCCTGGTTGAGGAGTGTGTAGATAACGAACCTTCTTCACTCGAGGAGGCAGTGCAACAACCAGTCTGGGTTGATGCAATGGTAGAAGAGTATGACTCTATCATTCGGAACAGTGTGTGGGATGTTGTCCCAAGACCTTAGGGTAAGTAAGTGGTGAGTTCCAAATAGCTTTACAAGGTAAAGCAGGCAGCTGATGGTAGCGTTGAGAAACATAAGGCAAGGTTTGTTGCCCGGGGTTTCTTACAGGTCCAGGGGATCGACTATGATGAGACCTTTTCTCCCGTAGCAAGGTACTCATCGATTAGATTGATGTTGGAACTATTAGCTCAGATGGGGCAGAAGATCCACCAGATGGATGTGAAGACAACATTTCTCAATGGGAAGATTGAGGAGGAGGTGTACATTGAGCAGCTAGAGGGTTTCAAGACCTTCTATCATGAGTTGCATGTGTGCCGACTCAAGAGGGATTTGTATGGGCTGAAGCAAGCACCCCATGCTTGGTACACTAGGATTGACAGCTATTTCACTGGGTTGGGCTTCACCAAGAGTGAAGTAGATGCGAACCTTTACCACATCATGGTAGAAGGTAAATCATTGGTCATTGTTCTTTATGTCGATGATCTGATTTTGACAGGTGATGATCATCTGATACAGTCTTGCAAGGAGGACCTTGCAAGAGAGTTCGAAATGAAAGACATGGGTCTTATGCACTACTTTCTAGGCATGGAGGTGTGGCAGAAAGATGGTGAAGTATTTGTTTCTCAAGGAAAGTATGCCAATGAGATACTTAAGCGCTTTCACATGGAGAAGTGCAAGCCCATGCAGACTCCTCTAGTTGGGAATTGGAGGAAGGAGGATGTTACTTCAAGTGAGGTAGTAGCTGCTACTATTTATTGGTAGCTGGTGGGTTCAATTATGTATCTGGTGAACACACGACTCGACTTATGCTTTGTGGTGAACCAGCTGAGTTAAGCTATGGTTCAGCCTACCAAGCTATTTTGAAGGCAGCGAAGCATGTGCTGAGATACCTCAAAAGCACATCTCAGTTCGAATTGTGGTACAGACGGATAGAGGGAGTGAAGCTTCAAGGCTTCACAGACGCGGATTGGGCAGGGAGTCCATCAGAATGGAAGAGAACTTCTGGAGGAATCTTCGACCTTGGTTCAGCTGCAGTTTCTTGGTACAACATGAAATAGAGGTCAGTTTCACTTAGCTCAGCAGAGGCCGAATACATCATTGCTAGTCAAGCTGCATGTGAGGCCATTTGGATGCGGAAGATTCTAGTGGGATTGTTTGGTTAGAGGATGGATCCAACCATGATCTACTATGATAATCAGAGTTGTATCAAACTCTCTAAGAATCCAGTTTTTCATGACAGGTCCAAGCACATTGATATCTAGTATCACCATCTTTGAGACTGTGTGGTTGAGAGGATTATGTTGTTGCTGTATGTTTCGACAGAGGAATAGGATGCAAATATTTTGACTAAGGCATTTTCAAAATGAAAGTTCGAGTTCCACAGAGACAGGATTGGGGTTACTGATAATCCCTTTCTTTTTGAGAGGGAGTGTTGAAAATAGCAACAAGAAATGCTAAATATAGAAGTGCTAAATTTAGTACTGCTATAAATAGCATTTCGGGATACCTTCCTATTTTAGTTAGTCCCTAAACTAAAATAGAGAAGTAAAATTCGAATTTGATCCTAGCAGCTATTTGTAAAATAATTAATTAATTCACCACGAGTTAATTAGTTGTAGAAAATCAAACATGAAGTCTATGTGGGGACATGCAACAGTTTCTCCATTAATTGAGGAATTTATCCATCAGTTAAAGAGATAAGGATGAGTTGTAATATTGAATTGTAATTAGTTGGCTTAGTTAATTGAGTCAAGTCCAGTTAGATTAATTCAAACAGTTTGTTGAATTAATTGTGAGTTTAGTTAGTTAATGCATGCATGCATGTAACTACTGCACTTCAGATAACTGAATATTCTCTCATAAATAACTCATGCATGTCAGTTCAGACAGAGACCCAGTTGAGATCAGATGGAGGGAGAGTGTACTATCAGTTGCTAGAATATTCCATTATGAATATCTCTTGCATGCAGAAGGAATTCTTTCCTTGAGGATTGTGTAGTTACTTCTTCAGGTTTTGTGTGTGTGATGAGGAAAATTCACACATGTGACATCATTGGACCCCAAGAAAAACTATGCAAGGAAATAGGAGGCTTGGAGGGATTGAGGAGGACATATATAGTTTCTATTCAGTCTGTGAGTTGTATTGTTTGATTGCAGAGAGAGCAGGATAGCTTGAGAGATGATTCTTTTTGTAACTTGAACAAGATTTCCACTTGTATGATAATACGGAGATTGGGGTTTTAGGCTGAGGCTTTGCCCAGGTTATTTCTTTTGTGTTATGTGTGATTGATTTCTCATTCTTAGTTTTATGTGTTCTCATTGATCTTTCTCAATTTGATTAAGCTTTTGAAAAGTTTGTTGTAGATGTAGATCTTGTGTTTTGCTTTAGTCTATTGCATAATTTGTTGATCTATAGTGGGAATTTCCAAAAAAATGATGAAACAAGAATAGAGATTTTCCACATTAGATTGATTTCAAAGCATACCAAAATTGACACACTATTTGATAGTGGTTCACAAGAAAATATTATTTCTAAAGACTTAATCAAGAAGTTAAATCTAGAAACCATTCCACATCCAAGACCTTATCCTTTAGGCTGGATATGTAAGAATGAAAATTTGTAGGTGACAAGGAAGTGAATCATTAAATTTGCAATCACTGCAAACTTTCTTGATGAAGTTGAACTTGATGTAGTTCCGCTTGAGATTTCTAGTATTTTTTTGGGAAGCCCATATCTTTATGATAGGAAAGGAATATTTCATCGCCATGAGAATAAGTATCACTTGTTAAAGAATGGCATTGAGTATATAGTTAGAGTGCATCGTAAGAAGATGATTTTGTCTCTTATGCATGCTGGACAAATGAAGAGAATTGTGAATGCAAGTAAAAAATTTTCTTTGTTAATGTTCAAACATCAAGATTCTATGAAAAAGGCCTTTAAAGGATATGAAACAAATGAAAAATATGATTTCATTAAGGTTTCTAATGGTTGTAATAAGTTCTTTCAGGGTTCTAACATGTTGCCTCCTAAAAGAGGTAAACAAGAATAGTAAAAATTGCAGCAGCATATATCATTGTTGAATAGTGATGGGAACAAGATGTCAGTGCTAAAGAGTGCAAAGGTCAAAGAGCAAGTACCAAAGAAATTTGACAAAGATGGCAATGGTTTTGTTATCACAAAATTTGACCCTGATAGGCTAATAATCAAGTAGACTCTGAGTAACTCTTTCAAACCAATATTTTGGTTGAGGCTTAGACTCCTCAACCTGAGAGGGCTCTCTCAATAGGTTTAAGATTTTTGATTAATGATTAGATGGCTAACTCTTGGAACAAAATGGACAAATGTATAACTGGTTAACTGGTTGAATCAAAGATTAGCAAACATCTATTGGGCTATGGAATCAAAATAATCTTCAACAAAACAACATGATCAACAAAACATGGAAGTCAAGGCACTTAGAGTTTAGGTTTATAAATAAAATAGTAACACATTGAGTCAACACAGTTTACAAGCATGTGAAGGAAGTTAGAGCATTTTCCAATGAATTCTAAGTATCACAAGCTCATACCACTACAAATAAGTAATTGAAAAAGGCCATAAGCACATCAAACACATAAACTCTTTTTGAATCTCGAGCAGTCAAACTGATCTCTGTATTAAGTTTGAAAAACCACAGTTTCTTACAATAACACAACTTTCTTTTGCTAATGAAATTACCAACCCTAAGGAATTTGATTCTCATGCTTTATATAGAGTTTTACAACCTTGGATACTATGATCCATTTTTAGGGGAATTCGAATTCCTAACATTGACACCTATCTATTCATAAAAAAAACTACTTAATTACAACTTGATATCTAGTTGTCTTTAAGAGTCCTAATACAAACAGGAGTGAAACTCCTAAAACATGCTTTCAACCACCTTATCTATGAATCAAATACATTCTTTAATCAGCTGCCAATCCATGTGTTTGAGCTTGATGATGTCTCTAGTATTGTTGCAAACCCTGCTAAGTCATGACCTAACTATGTTGACAACAAGGGGACAGAGTTCCTGCTTTTAAGGCCCTTAACCCTTTATGCTTATCTTCGAGTAGTTTCATATGTGGCATGTGTTAGTAATCCATTTAAACTTTATTTTTCCACCTGTTCAAGAAAGGGAATCTCAGATATATGAAAAAGAGAATGAAACATGACCGTGATATGAAAATAGCATGTTTTCGTAGCACAACTTTTATATCACTTATGGAATACTTCTTTGAACCATTCTTCATCACTGCCATCTGAAACTTCATCAATGATCCTCATATATCTACCAGCAATCATCAAAACTTGGAATTTATCAGACCTTACCTTCGAAATGCATCTATAAAGTGCTAAAAAGTCACCTTCAGCAGTTTCGTAGCGCGCTACGAAACTGCTGTGTATGCTCTTTTTTCAACACGACCTTCAAAATCTGCAGTTTGGGAATTTTCAATATTTCATAAAGACTGATATGATCACCAAAAACAAAACAACTTAACCTTATAATATTGTTCTTCTTCAGAGATAACCTTCTTTTTAATACCAAAACTGTTTTAAGATATATCCTTTACTGCCCTTTTTTCATCACTCTGTTTCATTATTGTTGTAGCCTTTCTTCAACTTTTGTTAACTATATTTCTAGGTCTTCAATTTTTCTTTTCAATCTCCTGTTAGTAGCTCTCAACTGAGCATTCATCCTTCTTACAAATATGGCTTCTTTGATTGCAGGAACAATCCAAGTAAAGTATTGAGTTTCACTGCTGGCTATTTCTGGTTTGGAAACTTTTTCAACTTCCCAGAGAGCCTTTACCCTTTTGAAATTTATCTTTTCAGCAGTATGCCTCCTTGTTCTCGTCCTTATTCTAGCAATTTCATTATTAGCTACTCTTAACTTTCCTTCCATTTCCTTGTAACTGGCTTTTTCTGTTTCAGTGGAAAAAACTATGTTTTTGTCACCTTCAGGTCTTGGTGATGAAAAGTCTATCAACTCTTCCCAAAAAATGGAAGCTTCCTCTGTTTTCCCAAAATCAATATTGGACTCTTGCATCTTTTTGGATTGTCTAGTTAAGGGCTTTGTGGGCTTGAAAACAAATGTTGTAACATCATCCTCAAATTCCAGCTTCTTGGAGGGTTTCATTTTCTTTGGCTTTCCTTTATCAAATTCTATGACATATGCCTGCACCAAAGGGGATTCTACAATATCAATAGCTTTTAAAATATCATTTAAATCACCCTTCAATCTTGAACTTTCTCTCAAGATCACTGATTTACCCTTCTCCTTTGCAATTTGACTTCTAGTCAATCTCCTTTGAACTGGTTTGTTAGCTGACTATTCTTGTGTCATTCCTTTAACCTCAAATATATTTTCCTTTGTAGATTTAGGAGTTTGAAGAATAACTACTGGTGTTTTGCTTACTTGCTCTTTCACCTGCTTCCTAGGTTTCAACTTAATAAATATTTTTTCCTTGGACATTACAGACTTGCTAGTTTTTGCTGATGGAGTTCCTTTAACCTTAGGGCTAATGCCTACATCTTGATATTCTGCTCCAAAGTCACATAAAAACAAAAAGGAAGACCATTCTTTCTTGATCCTTTTGAGTTCATGTAGAACTATCAGTTTAATTAGACCATGATGAAACAGGGAAGTTTCATTTCCTTGAGATTTCAACTGCACTTTATCTACCATCTTAGCTACACTTCGATACAGGAAATAAGGAAAATCTAAAGAAATTATACCAATAAAATGCAACAGGAGTTTAAAATGATATGCATAAACCTTTTGATATCTGACCTCACAGGTAAAATAGCATTGAATGCTGAAGAGCAAGTTGGCATAATTGTCCTTGATGTAGTTCCTGGGAACTGCCTTGGTTAAGTCTGTTTCTCCAAAATTTGGCTTTATAAGCACTTTACATGGTTCCATGTCGAACCTGAAGTTCTTGAACCATGTATCTTGCCCCTTAGGAATCTCTGTTACCTAAGTTATGATCTCTGGAGAAATTTGCAAGTTTAGGATTCCAACCTTTGTGCTTGAGATAGTGAAATGTAGTGCAAACTCCTTTGTCACCTGAGTATGTCCTCCCTGCAATTTTTTACAAAACTTCCAATATCCTGCTTTCTTGAAGGCTTCTACACCTGATTTATCTCTGACTAAGACCTCGGTGCTTTCAGACTCTGTTCTTAAACAATGACTAGACATGTGACCTTTCTTCTCTTCTGCCATCTTTGCTTCTGAATTCCTATAACAAACCAGCCTCGCTTGCAATTCTGTTGGTCAGCCTCGCTTGAATTATGGATGAGAGAAACCTTGGTAAGAAATTACCAAAAGATTACCATTTGAAAAACGATTTTTTTTAAGGGTTTGCATGCAAACTACAATAAGAAACTAGCCAACCCTTTCGAATTTGAAATCATCTATCATGATGACCCCTAATTTCAAAATAATGAGTTTTGGATGACGGCATGCTTAAGGACTAACTCCTAGCTGACACCTAATAATGAAAATTTAACAGAATCTTAATGGATTGATGTTTTTACAAGACCGTTCTATGAATCCGCGCTTTCATAGCACGCAGGGAAAAATGCTACGAAAAGAGTAGTGTTTTAGTAGTGCAAAACAAACATTTTACACTGTCTGTGCTATGAAAACGTGATTTCGAGGCTAATTCCAAAACAAAATTCAAAATGGTTTAAGCTATGAGTTTCTAAAAAGAATGTAAGACTCATGAAACATGGAATAAGGTTGTTGGACTTTATTTGGATATGAAAAATGAGACCTTTGAGACTCCTAACCTATCACCTACCCCTTAAAACATAGGGTGAATTGACACTTATCTAAGACCATGACTAAGAACAATGTAAACCCTTATTTTGGTGATAACAATTGCTCCACTTGGGATAGTGTACCCCTATGGCACACTAAGAACTCATAGCTCTAGTGCTATTCATTTTTTGGTAAAACAAAAATACTTTTATTTGATTTGACAAGCATCTTCTTCAAACTATTGGGCCTTCAACTCGGGCTTAAGCTCTCTGTTTCAGCTTATCATTATTAGCAATAAAAACTGACAAAGATGGAATATATACAATGTCATGAGTGATTGATAAAACTTCAGCAAGTATAATGCTTTAGGAACCTGCCATTGACAGGCCCTCCAGCATATGATCCTCCATCAATTTCCTGCAATATATAAGTGTTGTTCCCATGAAAACCAACAATCTTAAAAGGAACCTTCCATAAATTCTCGAACTTACCATGCTTGTCCTTTTCCTCAATTTTGGCCTCCCATTTTAGCACTTTGTCTTGTATTTGGAAACTGTCTTCTTTAATCTTCTTGTCAAATGTATTTTTAATTCTGTTTTGAGCATGCTGATGGTTGTCATAGACTTCATTCCTCTTTTCCTGCAAAGCTATCAGCTGGTTTATCCTCCTCTGTATGGCATTTGGCTCTTCTTCAAGTCCTTGAATTAATTTCATGACCGGTACCCGCAGTGTTGTCGGAAAAACAACTTTAGCACCATAAACTAATTCATATGGTGAAGTCCCAATTGATATCTTTGTACATATATATCAACCCATAAGGCGTACTACAACTTTAACTGCCAAGCTTTCTTGTTCTCCTGCAATACCTTTTTGATGATTCTTACAATACTCTTATTTGATGATTTAGAAAGACTATTTCCTTGCGGATAATATGTTGTAGAGTGTCCAAGAGTGATGTGGTATTGATGATAGAAATTAATCATTTTCTTAGACTTGAAAGCTTGAGAATTATCTCTTATAATCTTCATGGGGCAGCCAAATCGAGACAATATATTATTCTCTAGAAAAGAAAGAATTACAGAATCATTAGCTTGCCTTATTGGGATCGCCTCTATCCATTTGGTGAAGTAGTCCGTTGCTGTGATAATCCAGCGATGCTAACCTGATGATGATGGATGTATTTCTCCAATAAAGTCTAACCCCCACTGCTGGAAAGGTGCTTCCACATAGATAGGTACCAAAGGCAGAGGTACAAGTTTTCTTTTTCCTTCAAAAATTTGGCATTCATGACATGCAGCAACCCTTTTGTAAATGTCTTTAAACATTGTTGGCCAAAAATATCCCGCTCTTAGAATCTTATTTGTTGTAGCTTTCCAATAATGGTGTCCTCTGCAATCACCTTTATGGAATTCTTCAATGACTTTTTCAGCCTCCTCTTCAAGTAAACAATTCAACAAAATTCCTCTTGTATCTTTCCAAAACAGATTTTTGTCAAATATAAAATATCTCAAAGATTTCAACTTCACAAACCTTGCTTTGGATTTTGTCAGATCAGCAGGAGCTTTGTGATGTAAAACAAATGCCACATCTTTATACCAATATGAAACAAGGTATTTATCATCAATTGGAACCAATTCTTCCTCATCATTAGAAATTTCTAATATTTATGCATTCAAATTTATATCAAGACAATCCAAGTTTGACTGAGTCATTAACTTCACCAACCATTGTCCCTTCACCAATTTGGTTGGTTTGATGTCTATATCATATTCCAACAATTTTGCGATCCATTTTCCCCTCTTACCATCAGGATCTGCCTGAGTTAGAATGTCTTTCACCACAGTACTTGGAGCATATGCCACAATGTGAGAATGCAGAATGTAAATTGTGAAATCTTTAATAGCTTTCACCAAAGCATAGGTTTGTTTTTCTAGAATATTATAATTCAGCTCAGTATTAGCTAATGTTCTACTAAAGAAAGAGACAGGTTGTTCAATACCTTGCTTTCCTTTTTGAAGCAAAACTCAAGCAATTGTATTTTCAGAAGAAAATGTAAAAACCAGAAATTCTTTTGTGAAATTTGGACTGATGGGTACCAGTGGTGCATGACTGCCTTCGTAATTTGCTCAAAATAATTATTTTCTTTGATTTTCCATTTAATATCAACTCCTTTCTTTAACATCCTTGTTATATCTTTAACAATCTCAACAAAGTTAGGAATGAAGCGCCTAACAAAATTTACCTTCCCAAGAAATGATTGAATCTCTTTCCTACTTCTTGGAAAATCTAATTTTTGAATTGCACTAACTTTGTTAGGATCAATCCTAATTCCATCTTCATAAATAATATGACCAAGTAATTTGCCTGTAGTTAAAGCAAAGATGCTTTTAGTAGGATTAAGAGAGATACCAAACCTTCCACATTTCAGCAGAATTTTTTCTAGGTGTTTCAGATGATCTTCCTCTTTATTTGAAAAGACTGTTATATCATCAAGATAAACAACCACCATCTTGTCCTTTTCTTCAGAAAAAAACAATGTTCATTGCTCTTTGAAATGTAGCTCCCGCATTCATGAGACCAAAAGGCATCTTGGCGTACATGAATGTGCCCCATGGTGTTGTGAAGGCTATTTTCTCCTGATCATTTGGATTCACAAGAATGTGATTATAACCTAAGAAACCATCAAGCATAAACATTCTTTGTGAACCAACAATATTTTGCAGAATTGAATCCATCTTGGGAAGAGGATAGTTGTCCTTTAGTGAAGCTTTATTCAAATTCTTGAAATGAATACAAATTTTGATTTCTCCACTCTTCTTTCTAACCAGTACCAAATTTGCAAGCCAATTTGAGAATCTGATTAGGACAATGATTTTAGCATCAAAAAGCTTCTCAATCTCCTTTTCAATCAATGTCATGAGAAGGGGATTAATTCTTCTCAACTTTTATTTGAATGGTTTCTCATTTTCTTTAATAGGAATAGTATGCTGAATAATGGAAGGATCATACTATTTTAAGTCAGCATAACTCCAAGAAAAAACATCAACAAACCTTTTCATCATCTCAATATATTTGAATTTCATATCAACTGAAAGAAACTTTGAAATTTTGATCGTTTTAGGTAAATTTGATGTACTCATATTACAGCTTTCTACTTCCTCTTCATCAACTTGTATCTTTGGTGATTTGAACACATCATTCTGATAAAAAAGATTCTCAAGAGGAATAAGACCCTTTGGTATTGAATTATTCTTTAATTGCAAGACTTCAAAATTTTCTTTAGACTCAACAAGCATGTTTTGTTGATCTACTTGAGTACTTTCAAATTCTTCTTTCAACTCAATAAAATTATTTACCCATTGATCATCTTCAAAAACTTGCCAATTTATGATATTGTCTGGTATAGCTAGTCTATGATGAACTTCAATTTCATATTTCTTAGAAGAATGAATTGGAATGACAAAAAGACTCGCCAAAACAGCAAGAGAATCAGTAATGAAATTCTAGTTTTGACAATGAAAGAATAGGATTGAAAATTCTCCAACATGTCTAAAAATAGATTTCGGTATGCTCTCATTCTTACATCCTTTGTTTGATCAACACCTTCAACTTGTCTAATAACCAATTCAGAATCTCCAAAAACAAAAATATTCTGAGCCTTCATTCTTATCAAATCATCTAGACCCAAAATCAAAGATTCATATTCAGCCATGTTATTTGTGCAATCAAAATTCAGTTTGTAAGAGTAAAACTTACTCTCATCACTCAGACTTGTAATCTAAATTCCTGCTCTTGCCCCTTCTTTTTTTGCTGATCCATCGAAGTACAATGACCACCATCCCTCCATCTCTTTGTTATTTACTTGTTGGTTTTCTAAGTGTTGATTTTCTGCTTTCATTTCTTCGAGACCACTATCAACTGACTCATTAAGAAGAATGGAAGATCCAAGTTCAGTATCAAATGAATAAATAGGAAAATTATGAGGTTTATCTTTGCTGCTTACCATATAAGCCATTATAGTCTCCCTATACAATCTCCTTTGTTCACCAAAAACAGGAATTGTGGCATAAGTAAGGTCCATATGCATTGTGCCTTTAATTTTTGCTACCCATGATCTTGAGAGTAACATCCCAAACTTTGGTGGAATATCAGCCACAACAATGTCCATAACGATCGTCTTTGCTGGGATTTGTGTTTGACCAACAATAACATCTTTGGTTAAACCAATACATTGAACTCTTTTTGAGTCAAAAGAAAATAAATCTTTATATGGTCTTGTTACCTATAACCCTAACCTTTCCATAATTAGTTTGGGCATGAGATTATGAGAAGCCCCTGAATCCAGCATAGCATTATGAAAAGTCATATCATGAATATTAATGCTTACATAGAAAGGAGAAAACTCCTCATTTTGATCATCTTCTAACATTGGACCCAAATATATAGTAGGATTATCTTCTTAGACATTTAAAATATCAGCAGCTCCTGGTTGTGAATTCAACATCTCAACAATCTTGCTTCTATATTTATTTACCTTGAGAATCTCTCTAAAAGGAACTGATATTTTAATCTTTGAAATTTCATTCTCAAGGTTGAAAACAGAAACAGATTTTTCAGCTTCTTTGATAAGAGGATGAAGTTGAGTGTCCTTTTTACCTAGAGGAGTGTCTTTCTTACCTTCAAAAATCTTTGGTGTATCATTCTTGGCTTCAACAACCTTTGGAGCATATTTATTAGGCTGTGCTTTATTTGCAATAATCGACACATTTCTGTTTCTAAGATTATATTGTTTTTGCATTTCAAAGATGGCATGCTGATAACCTTTAAGATAATCTGAAGGCTCTTCCCCTTGATTGGCCAAATCTGACTCATCATGCTCTTCTTTAGTCAAGAAAATTCCTGACATCTCTTCGTCAAGGCAATGGATAGATTCTTCAGGAATTTCAGGATCAACTCCTTCACCAACCAAATTCTACTGAAAATGAGGTCTCACTGGAGGATCAGGTTGCTAATTTCTATTTTCTCTTGGTCTTTGTTGGTTTTAAGGTCTCCTGAATTGAGGATTTCTACATTGAGGTTCATGTTGCACAGGAGGAGCAGAAGTGTTTCCAAGAGCTAACCTATCCATAAACTTCTCCATGGTTTTCATCATTGAGTCTAATTTATCTTCAGAAGTTGAAGAGGAAGGTTTCACTTCTTCTTTCAATTTTGTTTTTCCCATTTTTGACCTTTTAGCAGCTACTATGTTTACCTCTACCTTTACTGCATCACTCTGCATTTCAGCAAGTGTGGGTGATTCTCTTTCTCTCAACAAGAGAGAAAAGTCATAATGAAACGCTTCAACATATCTCATTTGTGCTAAGGCTTCTGGAGGTTTCAAATGAGCTGGAATTGAGTTAAACACTTTATTGAATCTCTTTGAAAAATTTTGAATAGTTTCATTAGATGCCCTTCTAAGGCTGTTATATTCAGTAAGTGCTTGAACTGGATTAGTTTTGTTTCCCCATTTCCTTAAAAAATTATCTTCAAACTCAACCTAATTTCGAATGCTTCATGGTTTAAGAGATTTAAACCATTTCCTAACTTCACCAATAAAGCTCTGTGCAAAAAGTCTTGACTTCACATCCTCATCGTCGACTTCTTGTCTGTCAACAAAATCATTAAATCTATCTACAAGTTCTTCTGTTGTAATTTCTTCATCACTACCCCAGGTAGAGATCCTAGCAACATATTTGCTAGGAAGGTCATGCAAAACAGTATGGAGCACAAGTGGAGCATACCTAGCAAGTGCAGCCATGATTAAAGGAGGAACAATAGTTTTAGGAATAACAGGAACAGAAGATGAAGAACTGATATGAGGAGGACTACTTGGTTTCTGTAAGCCACTAGGAATGGCAGAAATAGAATATGAAGAACTGATATGAGGAGGGCTACTTGGCCTTTGTAAACCACTAACAAATGAACTCTAATTTGGAAGAGGTAAACCAACTGTAGATTTCAGCATGACTTCGAAAGGATCAAGTTCTTTCAATTTATCTAGAGACTCTTTTTCTAACAATAGCTCAGAGGTAACAACTTCCCAAAACTCTTCTTTGTCTTCTTGTGTTACTAGGGCTGAAGTGTCAATTCCTCTCTTTTGCAGGTCTAAGATAATATAAACAATTTCTTTTTCATTTTCTAATCTAAACAACACTTCATGAATTTTATCATCAACTTTTTTGTCTTCAGGACTTCTTGAGAATTCAGAGAGAAAAGATTTCAAATAAGATGGAGTACCTAATATTTCTGAAAATCTTTGACTAACTCTTGAAACAAT
Source organism: Pinus tabuliformis (assembly GCA_031772625.1). Classification (NCBI taxonomy): domain Eukaryota; kingdom Viridiplantae; phylum Streptophyta; class Pinopsida; order Pinales; family Pinaceae; genus Pinus; species Pinus tabuliformis. The sequence continues at coordinate 190,979,591 of CM062804.1, forward strand.
GTTTGGATTGCCCCCAATGGTAGGTGGATTAGGATCAGGATTGCTCCGTGTGTATCTCCTTCTTCAAGCCACCTTTAAATCTTTGAAAGTATATGGAGTCACCAAGGTATATTGCAGCCTTGAAAAGTTTTCTGAGCTCCTGCTACCTTCAGAAGTTTAGCTTCTTGATTTTGGGAATGAGTAATCTTCAGGCTCTCGGCAGACGCACCAAAATGTTATCAAAAAATATGACCCTAATAGGCTGTTAATCAAGTAGACTCTGAGTAACTCTTTCAAACCAATCTTTTGGTTGAGGCTTAGCCTCCTCAACCTGAGAGGGCTCTCTCAATAGGTTTAAGATTTTTGATTAATGATTAGATGGCTAACTCTAGGAACAAAATGGACAAATGTATAACTGGTTGACTAGTTGAATCAAAGATTAGCAAACATCTATTGGGCTATGGAGTCAAGATATTCTTCAACAAAGAAACATGATCAACAAAACATCGAAGTCAAGGCACTTAGAGTTTAGGTTTATAAATAAAATAGTAACACATTGAATCAACACAGTTTACAAGCATGTGAAGGAAGTTAGAGCATTTTCCAATGAATTCTAAGTATCACAAGCTCATACCACTACAAATAAGTAATTGAAATAGGTAATAAGAACATCAAACACATAAACTCCTTTTGAATCTCGAGCAGTCAAACTGATCTCTGTATTAAGTTTGAAAAACCACAGTTTCTTACAATAACACAACTTTCTTTTGCTAATGAAATTACCAACCCTAAGGAATTTCATTCTCATGCTTTATATAGAGTTTTACAACCTTGGATACTATGATCCATCTTTAGGGGAGTTCGAATTCCTAACATTGACACCTATCTATTCATTAAAAAAACTACTTAATTACAACTTGATAGCTAGTTGTCTTTAAGAGTCCTAATACAAACAGGAGTGAAACTCCTAAAACATTCTTTCAACCACCTTATTATGACTCAAATACATTCTTTAAACAGCTGCCAATCCATGTGTTCGAGCTTGATCATGTCTCTAGTATTATTACAAACCCTGCTAAGTCATGACCTAACTATGTTGAAAACAAGGGGATAGAGTTCCTCCTTTTAAGGCCCTTAACCCTTTATGCTTATCTTCGAGTAGTTTCATATGTGGCATGTGTTAGTAATCCATCTAAACTTCATTTGTCCACCTGTGCAAGAAATGGATTCTCGAATAGATGAAAAAGAGAATGAAACATGACTGTGCTATGAAAATAGCATGTTTTCGTAGCACAACTTTTATATCACTTATGGAATACTTCTTTGAACCATTTTGCATCACTACCATCTAAAACTTCATCAATGATCCTCATATATCTACCAGCAATCATCAAAACTTGGAATTTGTCAGGCCTTACCTTCAAAATGCATCTATAAAGCACTAAAAAGCCACCTTCAATAGTTTCGTAGCGCGCTACGAAACTGTTGTGTATGCTCTTTTTTCAACACGGCCTTCAAAATTTGCAGTTTTGGATTTTCAATATTTCATAAAGACTGATATGATCACCAAAAACAAAAAAACTTAACCTTATAAGATTGTTCTTCTTCATAGATAACCTTCTTTTTAATACCAAAACTGTTTTAAGATATATCCTTTACTGACCTTTTTTGATCACTCTATTTCATTATTGCTGTAGCCTTTCTTCAGCATTTGTTAACTATATTTCTAGGTCTTCAATTTGTCTTTTGAATCTCATATTAGTAGCTCTCAACTAAACATTCATCCTCCTTACGAATCTGGCTTCTTTGATTGCAGGAAGAGTCCAAGTAAAGTACTGAGTTTCACTGCTGACTACTTCTGGTTTGGAAACGTTTTCAACTTCCCAGAGAGCCTTTACCCTTTTGAAATCTCTCTTTTCAGCAACATGCCTCCTTGCTCTCATCCTTAGTCTAGCAATTTCATTATTAGCTGCTCTTAACTTTTCTTCCATTTCTTCGTAACTGGCTTTTTCTGTTTGAGTGGAAAAAACTCTGTTTTTGTCACCTTCAGGTCTTGGTGATGAAAAGCCTACCAACTCTTCCTGAAAAACGGAAGCGTCTTCTGTTCTCCAAAACTCAATATTGGACTCTTGCATCTTTTTGGATTGTTTGGTTAAGGGCTTTCTAGGCTTGAAAACAAATGCTGTAACATCATCCTCAAATTCCAGCTTCTTGGAGGGTTTCATTTTCTTCGACTTTCATTTATCAAATTCGATGACATTTGCCTGCACCAAAGGGGATTCGGCAATATTAGTGGCTTTTAAAATATCATTTAAATCACCCTTCAAGCTTGAAATTTCTCTCGAGATCACTGATTTACCCTTTTCCTTTGCAATTTGACTTCTAGTCAATCTCCGTTGAACTGGTTTGTTAGCTGACTGTTCTTGTTTCATTCCTTTAACCTAAAATATCTATTCCTTTGTAGATTTAGGAGTTTCAAGAATAACTACTGGTGTCTTGTTAGTTTCTCTTTCACCTGCTTCCTAGGTTTCAACTTAATAAATCTTTTTGCCCTAGACATTACAAACTTGTTGGTTTCAGCTGATGGAGTTCCTTTAACCTTAGGGCTAATGCCTACATCTTTATTTTCCACTCCAAAGTCACATAAAAACAAAAACGAAGACCATTCTTTGTTGATCCTTTTGAGTTCATGTAGAACTATCAGTTTAATTAGACCATGATGAAACACGGAAGTTTCATGTCCTTAAGATTTCAACTGCACTTTATCTGCCATCTTAGCTACACTTCGATACAGGAAGTAAGGAAAATATAAAGAAATCATACCAGTAAAATGCAACAAGAGTTTAAAATGATATGAATGCTGAAGAGCAAGTTGGCATAGTTGTCCTTGATGTGGTTCCTAGGAACTGCCTTGGTTAATTCTGTTTCTACAAACTCTAGCTTTAGAAACACTTTACATGGTTCCATGTCAAATCTGAAGTTCTTGAACCATGTATCTTGCCCCCTAGGAATCTCTGTTACCAAAGCTATGATCTCTGGAGAAATTTGCAAGTTTAGGATTCCAACCTTTGTGCTTGAGCCAGTGAAATGTAGTGAAAACTCCTTTGTCACCTGAGTATGTCCTCCCTGCAATTTTTTACAAAACTTCCAAAATCTTGCTTTCTTGAAGGCATCTACAACTAATTTAACTCTGAATAAGACCTTGGTACTTTCAGGCTATGTTCTTAAACAATGACCAAACCTGTGACCTTTCTTCTCTTCTGCCATCTTTGCTTCTGAATTCCTGTAACAAACCGGTCTCGCTTGCAATTTTGTTGGTTAGCCTCACTTGAATTATGGATGAGAGAAACCCTGGTAAGAAATTACCAAAAGCTTATTGTTTGAAAAATGATTATGTTTGAGGGTTTTCATGCAAACTACAATAAGATACTAGCCAACCCTTTCAAATTTGAAATCATCTATCATGATGACCGCCAATTTCGAAATAATGAGTTTTGGATGGCGAAATGCTTAAGGACTGACTCCTAGCTGACACCTAATAATGAAAATTTAACGGAATCTTAACAGATTGCTATTTTGACAAGACTTTTTACGAATCCGTGCTTTTGTAGCGCATAGGGAAAAGCGCTACGAAAAGAGTAGCGTTTTCGTAATGCAAAACATACATTTTACACTATCTGTGCTACGAAAATGTGGTTTTGGGGCTAATTCCAAAAAATTTTCAAAATGGTTTAAGCTATGAGTTTCTAAAAAGAATTTAAGACTCATGAAACATGGAATAAGGTTGTTGGACTTTATTTGGATATGAGAAATGAGACCTTTGAGACTCCTAACCTATCACCTACCCTTTAAAACATAGGGTGACTTGACACTTATCTAAGACCATGACTAAGAACAATGTAAACCCTTATTTTGGTGATAACAGGTTCCACAAGTTCTTCTTGGGGGTTTCAAAATGGATCATGGTGATGGCGAACACACTTGGTCAAGAGTTGAGCCAAGCACAAGGCAAGACAAGCTAAACATCGTCATGTCGATGGTGTTCAAGGTGAGAAGAATTTCAAGTTGTTTAAGTTTCCTTTGATTGAGGACCGAGGAAGGAATATGTTTTTTCCTTCAAGGAAAATTTTCCTTTCTACAAATTCTGGGAAATTATAGCAAGATGGTATCTACAACAACAAGACAAGGTCTCTAGAATCAAGGAAAAATTTCAGTTTTCATGAAAAGCTCAAATTGTTGAATTTAGGAAAATTCTAGTGGGTTGAAATCGGAAGGGTGAGGGAGCTGTACCCTCATCTAATTTTTTATTAATAAAGAGATTTTGGGGTCCAAAAGCTTCCAGTGGGGAGGAGTGACCCGGTGGATAAAAAATATGCTTTAGAAAGAAAGTTGTCGAAATGGATCGAAACCTAAACGATTACGTAGAGCTCGTCGCTCTGAATTCGACACAACTTGTTTTGTGGAGAACCGATATTGTATGCTCCCAGAAATGAGTTCTAATCGATTGTGGAAACAACTAAATTTAAAAACAAAGGTAGTGCAGGGTTGCTCAGTCAGTAGTATGTATAAATGACTGGGCCTACTAACTTGGCAGCGTGTCTGGGTTCCATGTGCCAATAGTAACATGACACTTGGCAAGTTTCTACTGTTGCTGACTGGGTCAAATTTGTTTGGAGGATGATTCTGGTGATGTGGACTAATGACAAGATACCACATGGCCCAACCAGAGGTTACCACGTGGCACCTCGGTGGCCACAAAAATTTGGTTAAGGGTCGAATGCACCTCTAGGGGAGTTGAACACCAGACCTTGTCCAAGCCAACAATAGACTCCACCATTTAAACACACGTGTTTCTTATTTTATGAATGACACATTTTTTATTAAAGTTATTTGGTGCACATTTTGGGGAGGGGGCAAGCTAAGGCCTAGCCCCTGTCCACCCCAACACCATGGGACTATGAGCGGGGGGCCAAGGGCTAGGCCTGAGCCCGGCCCACACGATGTTAACACAGTGTAACTGCCAATCTAAATCCACCATGTGACCAGTTCGACAGGCCATGATCATGAGGGAAGATGGCCAGTGAAGGGGGCCATCGCTAGGTCCTATGGGACCCTATAAGACTAGGTGCACACGCAGAACAGGGCTAGGCAACAAGAGCCCCAAAATTTTTCACCCAACCTGGTCATATGATTCCATGTGGCCGAAATTTAAGGGACTGGGGGCTTAAAGGCACCCTTATCCATCGTATAGATTCGCCCGCCGAGCAAGAATAGTGCCAGGTTTAGTGTGCAGTTTCCACGTTCGGGGCACTCGAGCCAAGTTTGGGCCAAATTGTGGGGAGATTAGCTGCAAAATTTGGGAAAAGAGAGAAAGAGGCATAACTTTCTCAAGTTTTGGTCTTTTTGAGAGTAGAAAGAGGCTAGACAGGGGTTTTTGATAGATCTGAAGCCATTTGAGAACTGTAACTTTATGTAATCACTATTTTCATGAACGTAATGATATAGGCCCAAGTATTGGAAGCTAAATGAGGAGATGTAGCTTAGGATGGGTGAACTCCTTCATCACTTGTTGTTTTGTACTTACTGTTATGGTGGTATTGTCTGCAATATTTTTCAATTTCTGAAGTTTAAATTCATGTTTATATGTTTATGAATTTCACATAAGAGCCTTAAAAAATGAAATTTAATCACTTGCAATTTTACATAAACCTTAAGAAGTTTCTTATACAGATCAAAAGATGTTAGTCACCGCAATTTTTTTCAAGTGAAATACTACCAAAAATGAGAAATCTTAAGAGGCCCGACTAAAAATGACTAACGTAAAAGAATAATTTAGTCTCGTGTTAAAATATATGACTAATTAATAAGTAATGCAACTAAAAATGACTAACCTGAATGACTAATTTAGTCTAGGAACCAAAATACGACTACTAACAAGTACTACAATAATATGAATCAATCATTTATGTTAATCATTTTAATTGTGTCATTCAAACAATATAAACTTACAAGTGATAGGGATTAAAAGGTTGTTTTAGATTAGCTGAAAGATTATACTTCCTTAAACACTTCTTTATTGGATCAGTGGATGATTAGCATTATGGAGCTGATTAGAATCGTCAGGGTTATATCCTTTGATAACATTCACAAGGAATTAAATTGAAAGGTTGACATGTTATCCAAAATGGGAGTGGGCTTACAAGTATGTCAAAAAAATTATGAAGAATACCTACAAGGATAAGCGTTGGTTAATTAGTAGATTAAGTCGAAGAATTAACTTTTCATGCATATCTACATTTTTTTTATTATCAGGGTGATATCCATTGAACTTAGGATACTATTTCTTAACTTGGATATCAATTTGTTTATCTAGTTTGAATGTACATTATAAACATATCAGTACTATACTCTTATGAAATTATTTTGAATCCTATAGGGATTTTGATATCGTCCGAATATTATATGTTTCACATATTGGAATATCATATCATACATGTGAAGCAGATTTAGTATACCATCTCAAAATGTGATACATATGTTGTTTTTTCTAGAGACAACATATATGTTGCTATTATTATTCCATTGAGATCATGAAAAAATCCTATGCCCCTTGCGACCCCTCCATTTTTTCATATCACTAAAGCATTGGAAAAAAAAACCTCTTAGTACCATATTAATATAAAAAAATTCTAAAAACTTATACATCTTGCTTGAATGAATGTTTACAACATTAATATTTTCCTCCATCATCGTAATAATGCGTAGAATATTTTTTATCCTCCCATCATCCTAATGTTGTTATCCTCCCCATCCAAATTCAATTATAGTAAATTGACATATTTATACTATATAATAAAGTATATTACACTTTTAAAACAATAATTAAATATTACACTTTTAAAACGATAATGATATAATTATATAATGAATATGGTTGACTACTTAAACTCCCTTAATAATTAGGTGCTTTATGAGAGGGCTCAGAAACTCTGTCCAACTTGAAAAGAAAGCGACGAAGGTTAAAAAGGGGCATGGAAATGGCCATTATATACCCACATTGAGAAATGGCATGATAATGTATGGTGGAGAGCCATGGAGATTATAGAAGATATCCCAAACACCCTCAAACCATTCTCTTCCAATGGCGATGGTGATGGTAATTTGAGAGAAACTCCACAAAATTTGAGAGTTGTGGCTAGAGCTGCTCTTTTAGTAGTACTCCAACACAACACAAAAGAATCCACTTTATCTTCCCCCCATTCCATGAAATCCTGGTCGACCTCATTGAACAAACCTATTTAGCGCTCGTGTGTATATATTTGGAGGTCACCCACAGAGACCTCTCTTCCCACCAATTCCTATTATATCTCACACAAAGTTGTGCCTTGTCGGACCCCGCATCGAAGCCTCTCAGCAACTTATTCTTGGAAAATAAGAAGGAAATACAATTTTTTTTTGTCTCTAATTGCTAACCATTCTTCCCTATTGTAGCTTATAGGCATCGATTGAAGACTCAATCACTGTGTATCTACGTTGGAAGACAATGCTTGCAAATAAACTCTCTATTTTTTGGGACTTAAAAATATTGGCTTACACTATGTTGTTGGAGGATATTCTTAAAATTTTCTACACAGTTGGACAGGTACAAGATCTAGTCGGGCAGTTGAAGGATGAGTGTAAATATGTTGAAAGGGGTATGGGTCAGGTTTGACAGTCTTTGATCGAGGTCGACGGTTTGAGTCTTCTCAAGTGAACTATGTGCACATCCTAGATTTAGGAGGCCCCATGGTCTGGATACATTTAGTTGTGTATAGGATCCTCATCTGCAGGATAGATGTTGTGCCATGGAGACCACCAGGTTGATTCTTATTTCTTGAATTTCTTTTTCTGGATTAAATTAATAATTTTGGTATTCAAATACCAATGCAAATTTCTTGTGCACCATTTGAACTAGGGTTGAAATTATAAAACCAATGTCCATCAAAATGCGTCCTATTGACATTTGGCTGGTTGTAAACAAAATACCATTAAAACAAATGCATAAATACATTTTTTTTAACTATAACATATCTACTTTTTTTATAGAAATAGAAGAAATGGTTATTTTTACAGTAAGATAAAACTAAGCTATACCCGTTGGGAAATATAGAGAAAGATGAAACTAAGCTATATCTGTTGGGTGACATACAACAAAATGAAACTAAGAAAATACCATTTCTTAAAATGTTTTACCAGATCTCAGATCCCATATACATGGACATATATGTCTGTTGCTGGTTTTTGAGGAGAAGAAATGGAACTTCCTCGGTGTATTTTCAATGGAGGCCAAGGAATCAAATCCCCAAAAATTCAGAGGAAGATTGGGGAGCCTGAACCACATTGTCACTGAAGTTAACATGTTAGAAGAGGAGTAAAAAAGTGGGGACCAAGGTTTGATGCATAAGCTTGTGTGTCCTACAAATCAAGGCCCTCAATGAAGGGTATTATATTGTCCTTAGAAGAGTCAAATTCCACTATGAAGATCACATGAGCATAAGGATAAATATAGCATTCCACATGGAATAGTTTCAAGGCCTGTGAGATTCACTTATGAACATCCATAATCCAGGACCAAAAGCCAATGAAATGATAGACCAACCTGTAAGCTTTGGACAATATTGTCTCATCCGAGGCTTCCACGATAATGCAGAAGAATCCATTTTAATACAGACTTATTCTAAATATAAGTCTAACCAAATTTACCTTATCTTGATATATGAATGGATTTGTGCAAAACAATCCTTGGTTAAATTTTCTAGGTTTCTTTTCTCTCCTATAGACTGGATTCCTTATGGTTTAGGAGCCAGTTATGAGGGCATGTATTCCACCAAAATCACCATTGGTCCTCCCTTTGAAACCCATTCTTGGGTGGGCCAAGACACCATAAGAGTGAAAACCTAATATATGGATCAATACCCTATAATTCTCACTAGTGAACCAACATCTTATGAGAAAATTTCTTTTTATTTATGCTTGGATTAACATTTTTTTCTTAGATTCTATTGTATCCATGAAAACTCATTAATGGATTTTCAATCTCAATTTCCCATGAACCACGGGGCCAATATATTCTTCCCCCCTGCAAATTATAGGATCCCAACTATGGACCTTCAAACTATGAAATTTGATTTTCTTATATGAGTGATAACTTTCTGGCTAAAAAAGCAGTTGTAACATTATTTGAAGCAGAGATAAATTATGCTTAATACAATGTACACTATATGTGTAAGAAGGAAATGTCCACTTTCATGCACTTCAATATTGAATTGGAAGATGTATCAACAGGGGAATTTTATCATGACACTTTTAATCCAATTCCATGCATTTATATCGAATTCATTTAATGTTCATAATTTTGATGAATTCCATTTTCCTTACTTTCCACACTAATTGTAGTCTTTCTTGGTCTCCTCTTAAGGTTGGTGTTATGGAATCAATTTTCAAGGTTTCTTAGCTTTGCAGATTGTGAAATTTTAAAGGGAGTTTGATTTCTATGCTTACACTATACTAATAACAACATTAGTTCTAGTCAATGAAGAAGTGGGGCCTTATTCCATGGAGCATAATAAGGTTCCTTTATGCTCTCAAATAAGTGTCTCTAAACTGCTTGGTTATCTTATTAAGATTTGATATGCCTAAAAATGCATGCTTGTATACTGCAATATTTAATCTCTATATGACAAGTTCTGCATTAGGGATATTTACATTAATAATACATGAAATACAAAAATTCCACAACCATACATTTAAGTGCAGGGAATTCTTTATTAGTAATAAATTTTTCCAAAGAAATGTTGATAGATTGATATATTTAGCCTCATATACATGATAGCTAAAATTTTTTTTCATTATAGTATATACAAAGGTTCAACAATATAATAAACTATGGATAAATAATTTAAGTTTAGAGATGAACTGAAGCCTTTTAAAAAGTTGGAAGAAAATTTTGCATACTCCTTGTCTTCATCCAATCCTTTTCAGTGGTCTTACCAATGTTGTAGCATGCATTTTTCCAACATATATTAGAACTCCTTATGCTCCTTTTGGAGTGTTTATGGATTTCAATTAAGGACCACATTCTGTCCACCTTCTCTAGCTTGTGTCACATTTTCCGTGCCACTTGCCTCATGAACAAAATTTTATGGAGGTAACTTTTAAGTTGTTGCATTTCATATATCAAATTACCAAAAGACATGTTTGACCTTATGAATCTATTATAGAGATTGGGGGAAGCATGAGGAAAGTTCTCCATTGAAACAAAAGAAGGGTGTGCAAGTGGATTTGACACCATAAGGAATTTGATATGAAGAGGAAGCTCCTTCGAGTAGTTATTTTGATCATAACAATTACTTGCCAATTATCTCTCTTGTAGCTACTACGTTATTGCCTAGTTTGTTGCACCTAGTTGTTAACATTATTTGTGGCATGTAAAATCTAATTGGACAAAGTACATTCATAGTTGATTTGGTAATTCTTTTGAAATTAATCTGAGAGGATATAAGTCTCATCTTTTGAAAATGCAACAACAAAATCCTAATTTAATTTTGTCCTTGAATTAAATTAGGAATTAATTGTAATTCTAATTCTCATAGCAACGTGTAATAGTTAAATAAGTTAATTTGGTTAAACTCACATGGAATGTAAACATTCATAAATGATAGAACATTGAATTACCTTTCTTATTAACTTAGATGTACATCATACATTTATAATACATTTATGTGACCCTTGGATTCATATTCCAAGTGGTCTCTTGGACTTCGGTGGTTTTTCACATTCCACACCAACCCATAGAGGATTAGGTGTCCAACATTCCCCCCTTAATCCGAAGAGGTATGTATGAGTCCAAGAAGAGAGCTGTAATTCAAAATGTGCAAAAATTCATGGCAACGCTAGGCTGATTGTGCTCTCTGAAATGTTGGTATAAATGGGGTGGATTAAGGATGACCACCAACAATGGAATGCTTAGTGCAGTTCTCGGAACTCTTTGAAATATGGCATGAAGCTGAGGTCTTTTTCTAGAGGAAGTTCTCCTTATGTTTGAAGAGGGAAACCTTCAACCTTGAAAGGGAGGTCTCACCCTATATAAAAAGGGAGAACCTCAACCTGAAAAGGGAGGTCTCAACCTGTGATGGTTTAAGGATGACCACCAACTCTGGAATGCTTAATGCAATTCTTAGAACTGTTCCAAAACTGGAAAGAAACTGAAGTCTTATGTTAGAGGAAGTGTCCCCAATTATTTGAAGATATGTCTCAACCCCGCATAGATGGTTTAAGGTTGATCATTAGTCAAAGGCATGCTCGGGGGCATCTTTGTCTCTAGCTACAACTCTGAATCTAGTAAAGCAGGTTGTGGCTTAGGCTCACTTGATGTTGCTTTGAAGCTTGTAGATGACCATCATTTCCCCCCCCTATCAGATACAAGGTGAGATGATGGAAAAAACTCAACTGCAAGATTGTTCAATACTCTAGAACAAGTTCTGACATATGATTGAAATATCTTCTTGGCTGTTGAAACCCATTGCCAAGAAGAGATCCATCCAAGATGAATTTTTGTTCTTGCAGGAGGCTTGTTTCTGAAGCACCTATTTGAAGAGTGAGTGGTTTTATGACAATGCTTACATGGATGAAGATAAAAACAATGATCTTTCATATGGCCAACTCAGTCACATTGTTGGCATTTAACAACTTTTGGCTATGAATGTGGAAGAGAAGAATTTGGAACAGGTGAAGGTGAACCACCATGAAGAAACCCAACACTCTGAAATTTGATAGTCTTTGAGTATATCATATCCAAGACCTGTTTTATGCTTGTTATGGACAAGCTCTTCCCGAGGTCTGATGATTGGCTTAGTAAGTGTAGGCTAAATTTTTTCTTTTGCATGCAAATTTTCTCTTGAACAGGGAACTAAATCAACTTCAACTTCATATTATTGTTGTTGATGGAAGTCTAACTCAATATTGAACATAGGATTATTCTAAACACAAAATAATTTAGAATGATGCCTTTTCTACTATAACTCATCTTGTTGAAGCTGAGACTCCAGCTGCAAAAATTCAATGATTTCTTGTGCATTTTTCAAATAGGTTTGAATGTCTGTGACAATGGCTTTGTCAATCATAATTTTATTATCCATAGTAGAATGCATTAGAGTATTTAATATTTCTAATCCATCACCAATTCGATCCATTTCATAATAATGTAATTGCCAAAAAATTGATTGACATAAAACTTTGTTTCAAAAAAATCTTCAACTAAAGATGTAAGCTCTCAATATACTTTCATACACCATATGACATATGGCCATAAAAAAAGTGTAAATCAGACGATATTACATACTACTTTCATGTCATACCATACGTAACTGTGGCATGTTCATCACATATAACACACAATCTTCACATTATATGCCATATAAAAGGGCCAACGTACTCATGGTTTATGGTTTTCAAAACATATCACTTAACATATGAACCTAATTATGTGTATATGTGCAAAGGTTCCAATTTAATAAGGACAAAGCTTCCAATATATATGAATCCACCATTATATATACCATACGACCCCTTTTTTCTTTCTTTTTTAAGCCAAATCTCAACCGAATTGCTCGCTACAGACTTCATATGTTTAAACTACTCAATGAAATTCCATAACTTTCACCATAGTCTAGGCATGGTAATTGAGGCTTAAGATATGAATTTATAATCAAGGGTCTCTGCATAGAGAAACAAAGAGCATACTAAACAACACATGCATGAACGTCCAATCACTGGCTCTATTCAACATTGTGTATATAAGCCAATTCTTCAACGTTATGTATTCCTTGACCAACACATGTGTAGAGAGACAAAACATAACTTAATGCAGTGCATAGAATAAACCAATTCAACCGTTCAACATTCACCAATGCAAGACAGTTGAAATGTGTAACTTCATTATATATAAGTTCTCCAACATTCAAATATATAGAGTTTGGACAGACATATATTCCACCGCAATTGAATGTAGAATAGCCCACACGTCCGGCGAAGGCCAATCTCTCGAAATCATCCCTTTAGTCTCCCAACCTTGCAACTGCAAGCATTCTGCATAGACGGTGTCTGCGAGATTGCACTTCTGTTGTGTCGAACCCAATTCAAAATTCAAGAGCGGGTTCTATCGAATTTGTTGTAAAAGGATTGCACACAATATTAAAAGAACTCCCAATATTAAAAGACTCGATGGTTGCAAAACAAAAGTCCTGCGACCAATGCATCCACCCAAAAACCAACAATGTTATATTGATTCTTTAAGAAGGTGAGGGACATTATTTTCAACGAGTTGAAGTCATCCAATAAAAGAAGCCATGGTTTCTTGTTGGGAGGTGTTGCAAGCCATTCATTAGTTATGAATTGCATGGATGAAATGAGTTGTGGATGGAAGGAGTTGCTGAGCACATAGGATAGTGCATTACATAACATAATGCAGAGGATCAATCCATTATAATTTCAGGAGCAAGAATAGAGGTTATTTGAGTGCACAATTACCACAGTGAGCATTAAGAAGTCAGATAATCAAGAGAGGCATTTCTTAGGAAGAGAAACTACCAAGGACATCACTTAGGAGATTCAAGGCCTGGAAAATTCAGATAAACAGTTGCAAATATAGTGGGCATGTAAAAATAGCTCATAACAGTTTGAGAGAAAAACTTAGATGGACAAAAACTTTGGTTTGTAGGCTAGTGCACAGATCTTGGACCAATCACTCTCCAAGGAAGAATCCAAAAGAGAAACGGTCGTAGGCAATAATTCTAATGAGAAAAACAAGGTATGGTAGAAAGGCAGAACTGACACGTGAGAAAAGGCCACAAAACAACTGGCTCACACTTGAGTAGGGCAGGAATATGCCTGCAATTCTGATTAGGTGTCCAACAAATTTTACTTAGTTGACTTATTTAATTCCATTTGGGAGTCTATCTAGAGTCATGTAGACTTGTTCCTAAATTTTAGGGGCCCAGGTTGAGTTTGTTTTGAGTTGTAATTATTTAATTCAGATTAACTGAGTTAAATTTAGTTAAACTAGTTCCAATGGATGGAGGAATTAGTGGGAGATCCAGTATTGGGGTATAACCAGCACTACTCAACAAATAAACTGAATATTCACTCATAATTAACTCATGCATGTTAGATTAGAGAAAGACCCAATTGATATTTGAGTTCAAGGACAGTGTACTATCAGTTGTATAATCATCTGAATTGTACAGGTGGTGTATGCAATCAGAGGAAGGCCTATGGAGATTGCGCAGTTCATTATTGAGGAATTTCCCAATTAAATATGAGCTAATTCCCCAGGAAACTCTACAAGGAAACGAGATCTTGGAAGGCAACAAATTTGGCTAAATATTGGCTTAAGCTTATCTGGGAAGCAATGAGATAGATAGAGATAGTGCAAATGTTTCTTGGGCTTGAGAAAAGCATTGTAATCTTCTCATATAGCAGGAGTTTTTATCTATGGCTTTCCCCAAAAAATTATTGTGTTATGGATGATTGAATTCTCTATTTTATGCTTTGTGATTTCATCGACCAACTATTGTTTCTGCTGAGTAGGGTAGTGATCCAAAATTTTTCAGGAATACAATAGAATATAGATATAAAAAAAAACATAGAGATGCTGTAGGAATAAAACTTCATTTCATTAATATCAAAGAACTGAAATATGCTTACATACAAAATGAAAATGAACTAGCTCGGGCGATGGTAGCTTAGCTCTGAGAAGAGATGTGGCAGCTACATGCCTCTGAACCATGTTACAATGAGGCTTGAGGAATATTTATTATTAAGAAATAATGGAAAACCATAAACATCCAAAAACCTAACCCTAGGAGATGAAGCGCGAAAACTATGGGCCCCATTTGGATTAATTATTACATCAACTTCTTGGGGTCGTAACTTTGGCATACGATCTTCATTTGACGCACACAAATCCTCATGAGAAATATCTATCTGAGGAATACAAAATTATAAAGGAAAACATCAATCAAAAATTCATGTTTACCTGGTTTTCCCAAAAAACGTCGTTTAGGGCCTCAAAATGACTCTGAAAGTTCAGGACCTGAAAAACTTCCAAAATAATCAACTGTGCTAGAATTAAGGACACTAAAAAACTAAAAGAGACATTGGTGGGGGTCCAAGAGGAATAGGCAGGTGGCCATCAATATCCACTTGGATCATTTCTCCCCCCTTAGAACATAATGGTCCACATTGCGTTGAGTGCCTCCATGAGATGGGGAAACTTCTGCTAAACTTGGTCCATTGTGAGTCACTTTCCTTGGTGCAGGAGTTGGCCAGCTTTGACAACCCGATATAGTCGAATCTTCTGCTGGTGAGTGTTCTTGATCTGTGTGTCCATAATCCAATCAGTTTTCACATGTTCCATGTAGTCTGGGTTTAACATTGTTAGTGTGAGATGTTCTGAAATGTTTGATGTGTCTAGTAATGGTGGGAAGTATAGTTGAAGGCAGTGCACATTGAACACTGGGTGCAGGCCAAGGAATGGGGGAATGTTGAGCTCAAAATCATTGTCTCCCACATCCTTGGTAATGGTGTAAGGACCATATCGAAGTGTTATGAGGTTCCAATGGGCTCCGGTAAGGCAATGTTTCTGCAAATGCAACCAAACATTGTTTCCCACCATAAACTTATGTGGCACTCGATGTTGATCATGTCGATGTTTGTACTTGGAATTTGACTTCTCTAAGATGTTGTGAACCTCCTAGCAGATGTGTTGGATGCGTTCAATAAATCTGGTCGCTTTATCAACCTCAAACAATACATGTGTGGCTTTTGTCTATGTAGTCGCATCAGGCATGGCAACATCAATCAGACACAATGGTTGAAATCCTAGACCCACTTGAAAGGGATTGCGACTAGTCGAGCTATGGATAACTCTGTTATAACTGTGTTGCACATAAGGAAGACTCTCATCCCATGTTTGTGGACATTTGGAGTTGTACATGAGGAGTATGTGCACTATCATCCCATTGACGACCTCCGTCTGGCCATCAGTTTGGGGATGGAATGTAGTGGACTTGGTGAGCTTGGTGTCCAATAGTGTTTAGAGGCTTGACCAAAATCTTCTCAGGAACCTACTATCCTAATTTCATATAATGGTCTGCGGGATCCCAAAATTTACCCACACTCATTCAAAGAAGAGTTTGGTAATGTCCTCTACTGCGATACTCTTCTTGCAGGCTGCCGATATAGCCATCTTATAAAAAATTTCCACGACCACAAATACACAGTCATTACCATGCTTGGTAGAAGGGAGGCCAGACATATAATTCATGGAGATGGATTCCCAAGTCTGGCTAGGAGTAGTAAGATGTGTGTACATGCATTGCTTCTTGATGTTTGGCTTGGTGATGACGCATGCAATGTATGATCTAATATATTTCCAACATCAAGTCGAAATTTTGGCCAATAAAAGTACTTTTCTAGTACAACCATAGTCTTCTCCACACCAAAGTGTCCTGCGACCTGACTATAGTGTGCCTCCCAAATCAGCCATGCACTCTCACCTGAAGGAATACAAAGATGGCCCATGTAGCATAATAATGCATCTTCGAGGTGGAAATCAAGAACTTTCTTTCCATATACTAGTATATGGTATGTAGAGGTGAATTCTAGATCATTTTTGTATAATTTCGGCCATTTAGAGGTCTCGTGGCCACAAGAGTTGAGAAAAGTAGTCAGTGTTGCAACTGGGGGCCAACTGAGGTAGTCTGGAACATGATTGGTGTTTCCATTTTTGTATTTAATTTTCAAGTGGAATTGTTACAGATATGTATACCAATTTGATGGCGATCATTCTGCAACTTCCCTTGTGTCTGTATAGAGTGAAGAGGTCGATGATCCATGTGGATGGCTGTCTCCTTACCCAGAATTTAATGTTTCCATTGTCAGCAATCCTACACAATGGAATCCATCTCTTTATCATAGGTGACGTACTTCTGAATTGTATTGGAAAGTATCTCACTGTGATAGGTGACTGGATGCTCATGTTGGGTGAGGACTGCACCAATAGCATAGTCAGAGGTATTTGTCTCAATTTCAAATGCCTAC
This sequence comes from Pinus tabuliformis, assembly GCA_031772625.1. Classification (NCBI taxonomy): domain Eukaryota; kingdom Viridiplantae; phylum Streptophyta; class Pinopsida; order Pinales; family Pinaceae; genus Pinus; species Pinus tabuliformis. Next base: position 190,996,709 of record CM062804.1, read on the forward strand.
TATAGGTCTAGAAATGTGATTACTAGTGTAGAGTAGAGGTGGTGCTTCAACTCAACGAATTCCTCCTATTCGGGCTCAGACCAGGAAAACTTTTCTTTCATTTCGCCCTTGGTAATCTGACTCAAATGCCAAGTGATATGGGAGAATCCCAACATGAGCCTTCGATAAAAATTTGCAAAGCCCAAAAATTTGTGAAGCTCTGTTAGAGTGGTCGGGGCTAGCCAATCCTGAATGACTTAGATCTTAGTCGGATCCACATGCATGCCACACTCATCTATGATGTAACCTAGATACTAGACCTGCCTCATGCCAAAGGTGCATTTCTCCAAATTGGCACATAGTTTGTGTTGCTGAAGGTTTTGAAGGACTGATCGAATGTGTTGTAAGTGTTCTTCCCAACTCTTTCTAAAGATGAGGATGTCATTGAGATAAAAACCCACAAATAAGTTGGTGATGGGCCACAATATTTCATCCATTAGGCTCATAAAAGTAGCAGGGGAATTTTTTAATCCAAAGGGCACAACAAAACATTCAAAAAGGCCTTCCTTGGATTTGAAAGTGATCTTCCATACATCTTTGGGATATATTAGAACCTGGTTATAGTCAGACTTTAGATCTATCTTGTTGAAATATTTCTCCCCCTTGAGTTGGTCCAGAAGGTCATCAATCTATGGGATTGGATACCTTTTCTTGACAGTGACTTTGTTTAGTGCCCGATAATCAATGCAAAGTGTCCAGGTCCCATCTTTCTTCTGTACAAGTACAGTTTAGCTCCAACAAGGTGAGTAACTAGGTCAGATGTGCCCTTTTTGTAGAATGGAGCACCAATATATCAACCCATTGGGTAGGGGTGCTCTAGGAGTCAGATCGATTGAATGATTGACCTGACAGTGCAAGGGTACCCCTGTGGGTGAGGAGAAGATGTACTTGTATTATTCCACAACCGTATCCATCTACTTTTTTTGCATGGAGGAACCCTTCCCAAGGGTCATGGATGTGGCTACGATCTTCCCCTTCATTTGAGAGAGAATTAGAAAGAAAGCAAATTTCCTAGTCAAGGAGATGATATTACTACATTGCTTAGCAGAGATCAAATATATGGAGCTAGGCGGGGCTACCTCAGTATCTTGTATAACTTATTACCCAAAGAAATAATAATAGTGTGAGTCCTCGACTCATATACAACATGATGTTTCCACAAGTATGGTTGGCCTAATAATGCATCACAAACTTCAAAAGGAGCAACATCACACAATACCTCGTCTGTGAAGGGCTTGATGCTGTATGGAAGGCAGCACTGTTGGATGACGTGAAGATCTCGTCCTTGGGGAAGCCACTCGATGGTGTAAGACTACGGGCATGGTGTGATTGGTAGGCCTAACCACTTCAACACCTCTACTTAAATTAGGTTCTTTTGGCTCCCACTTTCGACAATGAATTGCATCGGTGAACCCTTCACCCACATCTGTGGGTGGAAGAGATGCTCCCCCTCCTCTGGATCTTCAGTCTAAATATTATGGATCTTGGTAGTGACAAAAATAGTGATGGGATCTGCATCAACAATATGATTCCCTTTGTCATTCCTCTTGTCAGGTTCTGACTGAAATTCAGAAGATGCATCTGATTTTGAATCCTTCAGCTTAACCACCAATGACTGCTTGGCATGACACTCACTTGTTTTGTGAGTGGGGATCTTATGGAACTCACACCACTTCCCTGTGTCCTTCTTCATCTTCGTGGTGTTTTTCTTTTCTTGCATCTTTGATGGGTTGTCCTAGGTCACCCCGCCTTGGCTATGTCCTTTGTTCTGCAGTTTGGGGGTGCCTTTCCCTTGCTTTAGATTTGCAGATCCAAAGTCTTACTTCTTCTGTTTTAACTTCTGCTCGGCCTTGACAGCATATCAATATGCAGTGCTGAGTGAGGAGATGTCTAGGAACTCCATCTCACCTTGGATGTTTTTGTGCAAAAAACTGTAGTACTTGAGTACTAGATGCTGCTTAGAATCCTTGATACCCAACTTTGTGTGAAGGGTATGAAAAATATTTGTGAACTTTGGCACGTCTTGGTCCCTTCCTTGTCATAGTGTGCTCCACTTTATGTACTTATCTTCATAGCTACCGACAAGGTAATACTTCTCCTTGATGGCGTCATAGAAAGAATTCCAAGTGGGTGCGAGTGAAAACAGTGAGGGTTCCCTCTTGTCCTTCTGCTTGCAGTAGGATTCCCACTAGTCCTTGACGTGGGCGGAAACTTTGAGGAGTGAAAAAGTAATCTTTTACCTACTAGAGAAATCGTCAACCAAAAAATACCCTTCCAATAGATTTAACGAGCTATCTATGGCATCTGCATCTATATGTACTTCAAATATAGGAATATCAAAGTTGAATTGTACCTTGAAGGGAGTGGTGCCTTTTAGCCTCGCTGACAAAAGGCTTAAAATTGGATCCATATATGCTCCTACAGTCTCCAAAATGCAAATTGATCCAAATATGCTCTAAAGCACTCCTTACATCTTCAAAAGTGCTTAAGATCATCCAAGCGAGGGAGGAGAGCCCTTGGAAGGGCAGAAATGCATTATCAGGAGGCAAAAACACTTCAAAAATCACAAAAAAAACCTTATCGTAGGCTTAAAAATGAAAAGGCACAACAACAGTTAGATCTGGTTGATCAACAACCCAGATCTAATCGACGAATTGCATCGGCATAGAAGGGCAGTGGCAATCAATGCAAGACACCGTCGATCAACGATCGCTGATGATGGGATTGGTGGGTCGTAATTGGTGGAGGTGAGTCAGCGATTATCGGCATAGACAGTATGCAATTAGCGATAGCGATCAATGATTCAACGTGGACAGTTGATTTTGCGTGCATATCGACGGTCCATGTTACATCGTCGGATCGCTATCGGCAGAAACCATGGGGCAGGGCCTTTACATGTATGTGTGTGCGACCCGATTTGCGGACCCGACAGTATTATAAAGAATATTTCGTAACATTTGAGGTCTGCGGGTAAGCCATGGTTTTAATTCATTTTCCATATATTTCGTTCTATAACAAAATACAAAGGAAGCCTGGGGTAGTGCGATAGCAACAAAACCTGGACCTGACGGGTTTCTGGAATGAAAAAATATATAGTTTCAAGTCTGCCAAGGCCGATTTTTCATGGTTTCTAGTGTTTTTTCATGAATTTCCAAATACAAAGGGAAGTGAGGGAATCGGCCGGCTGCGATATGCAACAAAGACCCAAAGGGCAAACTCGATAAAGAAATTAATCATTTTTGAGGACTGTTGAAGTCTAAAAAGGACAGAGAGGGGCGAGATTTCTTAGTGTTGTTATGTTTTCTGTTTAAAACAGAAATATTCATTATTTTCAACAGAGGTCCACAATAGGGCAGCGCTGTTCTACTTTAACAGAAAGCTTGCATTTTTAAACCATTGGAAGGGCCACAACATGCGTAGCTCCTCCCCAAACTGACATAGAGGCCGAAAAGTAGCACAACACATCAATAGCCTAGTGCAGCTCATCAAACAAAGATCATGGAGCATCTCTGGCACGAGACAGTTCCCAAATAGCGAATCAAACTACTTGAAGGTGGTTATTCCTCTGTCAGAAGGTGAAAAAATCTTAGCCATGCTTGCCCATAGATGGAATCAAACACTTAAGGGATAGATAAGACAAGATTATGACTTCGAGCCTCTTAGAGCTCAGGAGCATGGTAAATAGGCTATAAATAGCTGAAAGTAAGATGTAATACAGGTTCAACTTCTGGAGATTGTTCCTCCTCTATTCCTTCAAGCTTCTCATATTCATTCTAGCAATATAAGCTTCTTTTGCTATTACATGTTGAATGTCCATTCTTTTTGTTGTTCTATGCTTGCACTTGAATAGGTTATTCAGGTTTTCTATTATGGCTAATGCTAGATAACAATCATCTTATCTCTGCATTGATAAATTAGATTTGCAAGTCTCATTTACTTCCTGTAGCTGGCCATTCATATGTATTTATGTATGCAGTCTACTGGTACATTCAGTATTCTCCATCTATCCATTGAATCTATAAATTATTGAGCATTATTGGTCTAAAGCCTTGTATTGGTGAGAGTGTTCATGCATGTCTTGAGTGAGAATAGAGCTGAAATGGTTATCTAACTTGATCCAAACCATCATCCATTCCAATAGTTCTGAGAACAACATTGAAGATTATATGTTACTAGGCATCTCCGATCTACAACTTGGGAGAGTTTTTGGGAGTGATAACATAATTGGTGTCATTGCTGGGGAGAGGAAACTGAAACTCAGCTTCCCTGGGAAACGACATAGATCTAGATTTGATGATAGAAAAATTTTGGGCACTTTTTTGGTTGTAATCATCTATCTGGTGAATCTACTGGAGGTAAAACCTCTTGGCGACTCTACTTCATACTTCTGGCTCAGCTTCTGAGGCATACTCGGAGAAATCCTCAGAAGTCACAAGCTGACCCAGTACCTAACCCTGAAAAAATCATCAAAGAGAGAAAGGTATTGCAGAAAGGAGCATCAGGTTCTAGTAAACCTAAACAATCTTCTATATCTCTTCAAGAAAGGCCTATAATAGAACAAATACATGTTGAGAGTATAGCTTCTAATACTAGCAACGAAGAAAAACACTTAGAGATTCATAAAGCTCCTTATTCTTTAGTTTTTCCTTTTGTTGTATGCCCAAAGGAAACCTCACCTCCTATCCATCATACTCCTTTAGTCTTATCAGTCACTTCTCATCCCTCTATCATTCAGACTGCTAGTACTCTTTTAGCCACCATAGCTATGGAAGGCCCACAAGTACCTACCAAAATGGAAAGAATCATAGCTGCTATGTATGGACCTCTAATACTGCGCACTCCTTTGAATGCTATGCCTACTGGAGAATATCATAAGTATATGCCTAAGTATAGCTATGCTGATAACCTAGACATTAGTGAAGATGATGTCTAGATGAGAGTCTTTGTCCAAAGCCTAGATGGAGAGGCTAGAAAATGGTTCAGGGAACTAACCCCAGCATCTATAATAGATATTGAGGCTTAGATGATGCATTCCTAAAGCATTGGGGGGATAAGAAGGATCTCCTTTACTACCACACTGAGTTTGGGAACTTATAGAGGGAAAATGGTGAGCTGTTGTCTGATTTTAATAAGAGATTTAACCGCATGTACAGCAAGATACCAGCTGAAGTGAAACCCACCACTACCTTTGCTAGACTCATCTATGCCAATGCCTTTGATTCTAACTTCTGTTTACTGTTGAGGGAGAGGTGATGTGCTTCTTTGGCTAATATGCAAGATGCAGCCGTATAAGTAGAATCAAACATCATGCTTGCAGAAAAGCTCAAAGGTAATGCTGATAGAAGGAGACAGAGGGGCGAGCATTCATCATCTTCAAATCCCAAGATCAATAAAATGGCCAAGATGATAGAGTCATTAGCCTCTAAAGTTTCCAAATTAAAGGTTGAGCAGCATTCTGGGAAAGGAAGGGTTCCTAATACCTTTGCTCCTCCAAATCCAAATCCATATAGAAGAGCAATTGAGAAGTTGCAGATTTTACAAAGAAACAAAGATGCCAATGAAGACCAAAGGGTGAAGACCCCTTTTCAAAATGTAGTCATGGAAGAAGAGCAGTTTGAGGAAGATGATGAGATCCATTGTATGGAAGACAAAGGCAGTGCCACTTTTTTCACCAAATTTGCATATGAGAAGTCATTATTCAGTGACCATATTAGCCAAGAATGGGATGGTGCAACTATTCTACAAACTGAAGACCAGCCCAAATATAATTTGAGGTCAAAAATGAATAATGCCAAGGAGACTCCTATTCATAAAGTTGTTGTCCCTGTAGAACAGCAAGCTAATAAGCAGAAGCAACCATCAATTGATCCTATCATCCTCAAAGGTCCAGCCATAGAGGTAAGAGGCCTTGACAAGTCCCTTTCTCCTTTCAGTTTTCAATCAGAAATTCAGAAGCCAAGAATACCTATGCCTCTGATTGAACCAGTGAAGAATGAGTCCTTCAAGATAGCTATCCTTAAGGCTCTTGAACCTAATGCCATCCAAGCTTCCATTGACTATATAAATCTACAAGATGACCAACCAACCATTATTCTCAACCCAATGATTGAAAATTGTGAAGACAACTCCCCATCATTCTATGTCTCTATGACTATTCATGATAAAATCTTTCATAATTTCCTTCTAGACACTAGAGCCAGCCATAATCCAATGCCCAAGGCTGTCATGGATAAGCTCAGTCTTGACATTACCAAGCCTTATCAGTTGGCCTCTACGTAGCCTAAAAAACCAGTTTGCCAAATCATAGAGGAAGAAGGCCCACACATTTGGGACATGTTCTTTGATGGGGCTTGCTCTAAGGAAGCTGCAGGAACAGGTGAAGTCCTTGTGTCCCCCACACAAGAATGCATTGATTCATCTTTCATATTAACTTTTCAGGTCACAAATGACACAACAAAGTATGAAGCAGACCTTATCATTTAGCAAGTGTACAAAACCTTCCAAGCAAAACATCCAAGGCTGAAAGCATACAGAGATGAGGTGAAATATAGACCATCTCTGCCTGATAATACCAAATGCTGGAAATTTTTTGAAGTAGATGATCAAATCAATAGGCTTTTGCAAGTCTTTGATGAATTTGCTGATATGCACATTAACCAAGACAGAGAAACCTTTGATAGAAAGGTAAAAAGGGTCAATTTTAGTTTGGTGACTGTTTTCTCAAAAGGGATGCATCAAAGGAAGGATATGTTTTTGATGGCCCAGTCAATGGGTTGTTCTTTGAACTTTATTTTAGTTAAGGCTTTCAAGCCTTGGTATTGTAAATATGTTGCTTTCAAGTTTTATTTCATGCTAAATAGACTCCATACCCAATGCAACACTAGGAGGAAGATTTAATCTTGCTTTTTACAGGAAAGGCATTGTTCTGTAGTTCTTGAAACCTCACAGGGAGAATTTCATCCCCATAAGGAGCCAATGTTAGCCTCACTGACAAAAGGCCCAAAATTGGATCCATATATGCTCCTAAAGTCTCCAAATTTTCTTAAAATCATGCAAATGGATCCAAATATGCTCCAAAGCACTCCCTAAGTCTTCAAAAGTGCTTAAGTTCATCCAAGCAAGGGAGGAGAGCCCTTGGAAAGGTAGAAATGCACTATTGGGACGCAAAAACACTTCAAAAATCATAAAAAAGCCCTTATCGCATGCTTAAAAATGAGAAGGTAAGCAGTCGTTAGATCTGGCCAATCAACGGCCTGGATCGCATCAGCAGATCTGATTGGCATAGAAGGGCAGTGACAATCAGTGCAACCGCTGATCAGTGATCGCCGATGATCAGATTGGCGAGTTGCAATCGGCGGAGGCGAGTCGGCGGTTATTGGCAGAGACAGTATGCTATGAGCAATCACGATCAGTGATTCAACGTGGACCGTTGATCACATGCACAAATCAATGACCCACGTTACATCACTGAATCGTTATTGGCAAAAACCAGGGGGTGGGGCCCTTACATGTATATGTGTGCGACCTCATTTGAGGACCTGACGGTATTATGAACAATATTTCAGAACATTTGACGTCCACGGGTAAGCCATGGTTTTAGTGCATTTTCCATATATTTCGTTATATAACAAAATACAAAGGAAGCATGGGGCAGTGCGATAGCGATGAAACCTAGACCCGATGGCTTTCCGGAATGAAAAAATATATAGTTTCAAGTCTGCCAAGGCCGATTTTTCAAAAATTTCCAAATACAAAGGAAAGCGAGGGAACCAGTCGGCTGAGATATGAGACAACGACCTGATAAATGAATTAATCATTTTTGAGGACTGTTGAAGTCTAAAAAGGACAAAGGGGGGCGAGATTTCTCAGTGTTGCTGTGTTTTCTATTTAAAATATAAATATTCATTATTTTTCAAGAGAGGTCCACAATAGGGCAGTGATGTTCTGTTTTAACAGAAAGCATGCATTGTTAAACCATTGAAAGGGACACAACACACACAACTCCTCCCCAAACCAACATAGAGGTCGAGAAGCAACACAACACATCAATAGCCCACCGCAGCTCATCAAACAAACATCATGGAGCATCTCTGGCATGAGACAGCTCCCAGACAATGCATCAAACTACCTGAAGGTGGTTATTCCTCTGTCAGAAGGTGAAAACCTCCGAGCCATGCTTGCCCATAGAGGGAATCAAATAGTTAAGGGACATATCAGACAAGATTAAGACTCCAAGCATCTTAGAGCTCAAGAGCATGGTAAACAAGCTATAAATAGCTGAAAGTTACTCCTTTGTTCCTTCAAGCTTTTCATCTTCATTCTAGCAATATAAGCTTATTTTGCTATCAGATATTCAATGTCCATTCTCTTTTCTATTCTATGCTTGAACTTGAATAGGTTATTTAGGTTTTCCACTGTGTCTAATGCCAGATAACTGTCATCTTATCTCTACATCGATAAATTAGATTTGCAAGTCTCATTTACTTCCTGTAGCTGGCCATTCATATGTGTTTATGTATGCAATCTGCTAGTAGAGTCAGTATTCTCCATCTATCCGTTGAATCTATAAATTATTGAGCTTTAGTGGTCTAAAGCCTTGTATTGGTGAGAGTGTTCATGCATGTATTGAGTGAGAATAGAGCTGAAATGGTTATCTAAATTGATCCAAACCATCATCCATTCCAATAGGTCTGAGAACAATATTGAAGATTATATGTTACTTGGCATCTCCGATCTATAACCTAGGAGAGTTTCTTGGAGTGATAACAGTGCCTCCAGAGTGGCTGCCGAATGAAGATGGGTCACCTGTGGGTGTCCACCAAAGGATCTAGGCAAAGTTGTCCATCATCACATTACTCTGTCACTCGAGGGCTTCTTCGAGAAATATTTTGAAGGGATATACTACTCCCTCATCTTTATTTTCTTCCACCATGGGAGGTTGTTCGGGTTTGCGAGGCTGGTCTTGCAAAGGTTCAACCAGTTCAAGCCCTAACTCCTTATACCCTTACCACATTCAGGACATGCAAAGGAAAATAGAGAAAGAATAGAACACTTCGATACCATTAATCCAGACTTATAAAAGAATGTAATAGAATATAGATATAAACATAAACACAAAGATGTAAGAGGAATGAAACTTCATTTCATTAATATCAAAGCACTGAAATATGCTTACATGTAGAATGGAAATAAACTAGCTCAGATGATGGTAGCTTATCTTTGAGAAGAGATGTGGTGCCTACATGCCTTTGATATGTGTTACAATGACGCTTGAAGCCCTATTTATTATTGAGAAACAATGGAAAACCATAAACATCCAAAAACCTAACCCTAGGAGATGAAGCGCCAAAACTATGTGCTCTGTTTGGGTAAATTGGTACATCAACTTCCCAGGGTCGTAACTTTGGCATACAATCTTTGTTTAACATGCACAATACCTCATTAAAAATATCTATCTGAGGACTATAACTTTCAAATGGTAAAAATCAAATGAAGACTCATGTTTTCCTTATTTCCCAAAAATCTTCATTTAGGGCCTCAAAACGGCTTTGAAAGTTTAGGACCCGAAAAACTGCCAAAAATAATAAACTATGTTATAATTAAGGAAACTGAAAAACTAAAAGAGATAGTGGTGGGGGTCTAAGTGGAATAGTTGGGTGGCCACCAATATCCACCTGGATCAAGTAGATTCGAGTCAAATATTTTAGCATATTATAATCCGCAGTTTGAATCTACGAGGAATTTCTACAGGGTATCAGAGTTGAAATCACTATAGAAGAGGAGAATATGAGTTTGTCTTTTGCAGGAGAAGTCAAATTTGCAGTATCATACTTCATATCCAGCAAGATGTTGTTCTATGGATTGAGACTCGAATATGCCCTTGAGGGTAGTTCTAACTATATTGCTTGGAAGGACAGGATGGAGGCAGTGTTGGAAGACAACAAGCTTAAGGAATTCATAAACAAAGATATTCATAAGTCAATTGATGCTTAGGATCTAGCAGGGTGGAGAAAGTGTGTGGTAAGGGTGATAAGGATTATCCTAGAAGGAGTTCGATATCATATTGTCTCAAACCCCCATTATAAGAAAACTCCATTTGTAATGTGGAAGGCCTTTACATACCTGTTTAAAAAAAATAGTGAGTACAAGAAGCTGGCACTGAAGGAAAAGCTCAGAAGAATCAAGATGGAGAAGAGTGACACAATACTGAAGTACTTGACCAAGTTCACCCAATGTCAGTATGAGATTAGAAGTGTCGGTGTTATAGTTGCTGAAGACAATCTGGCATTAGGGGAATTTTGAGGTCTACAATGGGCCTCATAAGAAAATGTACAACCTAAATAAAATTTATAAGAACCAATAGGATTCAAGATGATGATGTAAACCATGCGGGATGATTCACCATTTTTGGAGTAAAAAAGTTAAAATATTAAAAAATAATAAAATAATAAAATTACATTTTCAACTCGTATTTTCAACTTATCTCCCTAAGGTTTTACTCAAATTTCGAGCAGGATTACTTGTTGGATACAAAATTTAATTCCTCAGCAAAGGAGTACCCATGTTGCATACTTTTGATTGACCTTGCTACATGAAAAATGAGAAATACATGAAAAAATGTGATTACAATCACGATTTTCATGTATTTTTCATTTTCCATGTAGCAGGATCTATCAAAAGTATGAAACATGGGTACTCTTTGTATGAGGAATCAAATTCTTCATCCAATGAGTGTTGTCACTCAAAATTTGAGTAAACCCATAAGGAGATAAGTTGAAAATACGAGTTAAAAAAAATTAGATTTTTTTCCCCCTCTAAAATTTGATGATGTAATCTAATTTGATTTCATTATTTCCACTATTATTTTATAATTTCCTTAGGAGGCCCATTTTAGAACTCAAAATTCCCCTAATGTGATCCTAGCACTTCAAGGACTTCCCAAGAGCTGGAATAAATACAAAGACTCAGTTAACAGGAAGGAGAAGCTACTAGAGTGGGAGTGATTGTGGTCTAAGCTGGTACAAGAAGAGATTTGATAGAACACCATAGATGTATCCTCATCCAAGCATGATAATGATGAGAATTGTGCCTTAGCTAGGAAGGCAAAGAAATGAAAGGGGAAGTCATCCCATTCCAAATTATATTCTAGTTAAGGAGGAATGAATAAGGACATGTCGAAGATTAAATGTTTTCATTGTCACGAGATGGGACACTATGCCACAAAGTTTTCTCACAAGACGGTTGGTAAGAAACCCTTAGGAGGAGCAGAAACTGAAGCTCTTGCTTCACAATTCGAACTAGATTTCACCCTCATAGCTTGCATGGTGACATCAGTGATGGGTAGTGTGTGGTACTTGCATAGTGGAGCCTCATTCCATATCACCAAAAACAAAGAGTTCTTTAGTGACTTGGAGGAGAAGGACCTTCAGATCCACATCGAGATAGGAGATGATGGGAGGTATAACACAACCAACATTGATACTGTTACATTTCATAGGGAGTCTCGTACTCCTCTCACTTTAAAATATGTCATGTATGTTCTAGGTTTGTGTTGACATGGGTAATGTACACTATGCCAACAAGGGGAACTAATCTGATTGCAAGCCCCAATTAGACCTGCTTTCGTTTGGATTGGCTAGCTCTGATGGGTTTTAAGCAACCCTGTAAACCACTTGAACATGTCAAAAGATTGCTTCTGGGAGGAAGGCTTCAATTAATCAACAAAATGAAACAACTAAACTCTATGTATTAAATCCTATCTATACTACTTCTAACTACTCTAATCTAGTCCTAGCTACTCTAATATATCTAGCAAGAGCATGATACATAGGTTTAAACATCATATATATGTTCAGTAGGAGCATGATAAAGAAGGCTAAACATCATGCATAGATTCAAGTCCAAATGAATCAATCACTGAATTCACAGTTGGACAAGACTGTATTAAAGCTAAATTGCAATCCAATCACTCATATAGGAATCCACATTCTTCTATTGAATTAAAACTGTAACTAATGTTTAATTCAGTTTCAAATCAGAGGCCATTCACAAGTTAACCATGAAACTAAATCACATTCAATTTAACAAGACTAATATTGAACTGTAAGTCATCAATATGCATAAATATAAATCGCATTTACATTCATTCTAGTAACAACACTCTGATCCAAAACAATACAATGAGTCTGAAACTAATGGCTCCTTCTTCCCTCAAAAACAGTCCTCCTTATTCAAAATAAAGCAACACTATTCTTCTCTAAAATAAAAAGCCCTTTCTCCTCTTCGGAGGTAATACTTATGCAGCCCTAAATGACCCTCAACCTTCCATGACCTCCCCTGCCTCTTCATCTTCCCATTGTTTTAGGTGTGCCAATCGAGTACATAGAGATAGGATCATTAGTGTGACCATTGGCACGTAGAAGGAATAACGGCTGGGTCGATTCCTTTCCTGAGGAGGAGGACAAGTGTTGGCAAAAAGGGTGACTGTGTGTTGCCTCCCCATAATGAAGACTAGGACAGCTCTGCTTACAGAATACACAGGCAATGTGTGGGCTCCTGACCCGGAATGCTTGCATCCAGACCCTTAAACTCAACGCTTCTGCATCCATGGCTCTTCATATCCCCTCCTACGTCCTTTACTTATCACCTGTAGAGATAGCTATCATTAGCTTCATAATTGTGAGCAATATGATAGAGATATTTACATGAAACATAGATGTTGCTTCCATTAATTTTATGACTATGGAAACAAGTGTGAAAATGATGTAAGCATAAAACGCAGTCAACATGCAAATTCCCACTCGAAACATAGGCTTGGCACTGTTTTCGAGGGCCTCCTTTCATCGCAATTGGGTATTGGCTCCCTCTCAGGTCATAGGACCCATGCCTTCCACTGCCTTGATGCGTAATTGTACTATCGGGAGTCCATAGGCTTGCCTTTTACATGAAAACTTGATCCCCTTCTAATTTCAGAAAATTTGGAAAACAAAGAAAAACACAGGAAAAACCCGAGTCAATCGCCCAAGCCGGACCTCAAATATTATATGCTAGAGCCTGTAAATATCACTAGGTCTGGCCTATCGCATATCACAATATGCGCAAGCCTAAGGCTCCACCAATTGCGATGTGCGATTGGGCTTCGAACCCGAAAATATATATATGTCATATTTAATGTTGGTCACTTTAATTGCTTATTACTTTAAACAACTAGTGCTATATGAATTGTCAACCCAGGGAAGTCTGTTTATTTCAAAGGCAATCACACACTGTATATGCTCAATCCCAAAAGCAATGAAAAGTTGCAGTATCAATTACTCTAATCACACCTTGCTTTAAACAAACTGAAGCTCTACTTTGAGTTATAGCAGAAACAATCTCTCTATTGTAGACAATGATCAAAGGAATCCTAGATTACATTTAAAAAGAACAATCTAGGAAAGGAAATCAATCTATGAAGGAAAAGACTAGTTGTGCTCTAACAAAAAACATGACCCTATTCCTCAAACAGGAATCTTTAGCACCTATTTCTGATTACCATGCTTCACAAACTCACTCTGGAAAACCAATTAAAATAATCACTGATCACCTATGAATGAATTTATGGAAACAATGCAATGACCAAGTAGAAACAAAGTTTCAACAATAAATACAGAGTTTCAATAATGCATAAGTAAATTCAGCAAACAGAGATTAACAAGGCATGAATGCAAAAAATAGTACTTAACACACTATAGAAATTAATGGGTGAATCTTGTGATGAAGGTGGGCTCTTTCCTTCTATTGTGTTGTACAACAACCCCCCATTTCATAAAAATTTTACTTAAAAAATCATAATAATGAAATGGGTCCCTTCTAAATTTAGATGTGTGAAAAAATTGGCATTAACCCATCATTAGAAAAACCCTCATCAAAAGGTTCAATGGAAATGATATATTTTAAAATAAACCTTTTTGAATAGAAATAAATTCGGTCTTGTAAATAAATATAAAGTTCTTTGTTATTGCGATAAAGCAATCGCAAGATCGCATATCAAAATAATAAGGAAAACATATATAAAGACCCATTGACTTACTCCGATCCGAAAAGCAAATAACTATCGGATATCGGGAAAGGAAAATCACAAGTATAATGAAAGAAACTCCCTCATTTCTCCAATGTGATATCGCTATCGACAATTGACAGTAGCAAACCAACGCATGATTAATGGCACATTCAAATCCTCCGATGCGATAAGGAATATCGCAATCAACAATCGACGAAGTTACAATAGCATAAGTAATAAGAACCGAATCCATCTCCAGTTGCGATATGTTAAATCAAGGTGTGTGTTTCGAAAACGTAATTAAAAGGCTTGCATGTGTTGTATCACCTTTCGACGATTGAAGGATATTTTGGACAAATATTGAAGCCTTTCTATTCACATTACCAATCGCCGATTGCGATTTACTTCTGATTATCCACCAAAGAATATAAGCCACTCTTGAATGGATCATTCATCATATAAACGATATAATGGGTATTGAAAAACTCCTTTACCATGATTGACAGGTTAAACGGCTAATTAATGAAGCAATTATGGCGAGATTTTCCTTTAAATTTTATCTGCAGCAGTTTCACTGTAATCCATTATTATCCACTGATTGACATAATTCTTTCATATTGGTTCATACTACTTATTCTCTATTTCATGTTGGTTCCCTTGCTTGTGCAGAACTCAACCGAAATAATGAATTTAAAACAAATGGGAAAGAAATCCAAGAAATCCGTAGCAGCAGCAGCTCCTACAACAACAATGCAACCAACTAATGATCCAGGACCAAGTAAAAAAGGGTTAATCTCAGACACTACGTGTCTCGGCCTTAGAAATACTAGTTGGCAAAGTATCTACAATTTAATTGAAGCAGAGGAGCCTAACGAAGTATCGGAAGAAGCTACTGCAGAGTCAACTAATAAATTGGAAGCTTCCCTTAAAGATTTAGCCGATTCATATTTGCATAGGATAGCAGCACGTGAGAAAATTCTTCCAAACACTGATGTAGTGAGATGGGTGGTAGAAGAAATTCCAGTTTCAAATAGAACGTTTTGCACAATTGATGGAAGGATTTTTGTCTCATTTCAGCCTGATGACTTAAGGAAGATGTCTCACTTACCCGAACCTGAAAAGAAATACAACAAAGCCTTCCTTGAAAAGTTTGCAGAGGAGAACGAGACTGAATCGGCCCCAATTAAGCAGTGGATAGAATCCTGCAAAGCATAAACATGAATCATCGGGTAAGTACTCTGTGGAATCATTGTCATCTCCTTACTGTTATGCTGGGGCAATGATGTGTAGAATGTGGGGAATGCATGACTTTGCAAATTTCACTATTGAAATGGTTCCTTTAATGGAAGTGCCGTTAATAGTTATGTGATGGATTGGGCAAACATATTGTCCGATAAATTAGGCACTGCAATTCTTGAATTTAGATCAAATTCAAGCAAAACAACCAGGACCATTCCCCCTTTTTATTACAGTGCTTATATTATGGATATTCTTTGCTTTAATTCTGAATATCCGGTACTCGGGTGGATATGGACTTCCCAAGACCCTAAGCCAATCCACATTTATCATCAGATGTTATGGAAGGCTCACTATAAAGACCACTTGTACCAAATCTATAACGGTTTCATGTTGCCTATCTATTATGCTATTTTTGATAAGCATGCCCCAAGGATTTCTGAGGAAGCAGGGATTGACTTGACTGCTGTAGGGAATTGGTTTGGGGAAGACAAGTTCACATATATAAGGGTTTATCGTAGCCTTGCAAGACCCCATGTCCTTCCTTAGTATGTACCTGATAATCTATTAGCTTGAGAATTGGCCTACTAGATAACAACAACAGGAACATCCAAAACTCTTAGGAATTCTAAAAAGCAGGTGTGGCCTACATTTCCTTTGAGATGTAGTGTTTACACTCTACATGATTACAAACATGCAGAAAAGGAGGCAGGAAAAATAAATATGCTCAATCTTGCAACCATTCCTAACAGGCAATACAATCCAAGGAAAGTTGCCTATAATGTTCTTGAACAAGCCAAACTCACAATGTTTGATCTGTTAGCTACCTATACCAATAGGTTTCATTTTTCATGATTGGCAGGGGAAGTGCCAATATGATCTAGTTTGATGATGCAAAGATCTCATATTCTTGTGGAAGACACGTATCTACAGTTGGTTGATGTTGTCCTACTTCTGAAGGGGTGATCCAACAGTCTAAGCTGGGTCATGCCATGTTTCAATTTTTTGTTGTAGATTAGAGAAAGAAATATGTCCAAACAGTTCAATCTTGGCAGATAAAGTAGTTAGGTAGAGAGAGAAGGGTCCCAACTGTTTAATCTGGGGCCTTGGAAGCAATAAGGGTAGCCTTAGATAGAAAATCATAAGAAAAGGCCAAAGGAAAAGAAAAGGCACATAAGGGTTTGCAAGTCCAAATGCACCCTCCTTGAAGTAACAAAAAATGCTAGGCAATAGAGTGGGTAGGTAGATGGGGTTGCAGAAGCATGATTTATGACTGTTCACTGGCCTAAGCAAAGGAAAAACATGGTGTCAGTGCAGCTCTTCCTTTTTCAGCAATATTGTAGCAGCAAGATGAAGCATGTCTAACTTCCCAATCATCCCCCAATACATTTCTTGCTAACATCCCAACACCACCTGTGTTCATGAAAGAAGTCAAAACTCTTTTGTTAATTCTGGTTGCATTAAGAGCCACATTTCTTGTGTAAAATTATTTTCATTTTGATCTACTTCCTAACTAAGTTTGTTTCCTTGAAAACTTAGTATCTATCACTTCCCATTCCTATTTTCCTCCAATACTGACTACTAACTCTATCTACACTTAATTCCCTATGTTCCCCTTTTCCCTATTACTATAACACCATGGTGTATAAAATCCCAACAATATGTATATTCCCTCCCCCTTGGCATTGTAGCCATATGTCCAAATATTGGACAATCATGCAAAATTCAAGTCTGGTCCAAGATGCTTTGTGCAAAATCAGGGATTAAACTAACCCCACATTGGTTTAATAACCTAAATCCTACCCCTTTTCCCCTTTACAACCCTTTGAAATCATTTACCCACTTTGCTTACAAAAAAGGCCTTGTAAAGACCCACTATTACCCCTGACCCGCGCTATTTGCAATAAACACTAAAAACCCATTTTTCCGCCTAATCCAAAGTTTTGGGTTAAAAAGCGCATTCTGCATAAAACATTAAAACAACGCCAAATCCGCCAAAGTTTCCAAGATCCGCCTGGGTGCATATTTCAAAAAATACAATAAAATATTCCCCGCCCGCTGCCGTATCGTACTTCCATCTTATTGACCCGTCAACCGTCGGATCTGGGCTTTCCCATCCGACGACCTATATCAATATCGGGCGGCCCCCGATGACCGGACGTTACCTCCCGAAAAGTGTCAGAGGGTGACGTCAGGCCTTTGCCACGCGTCGCTCACAAATCTTATCGGGAGGCCGCCGACCCATACCACCACCGTACCATAAGCGATCCGATGGAACCGCTTACCGCCCTCTGTATACCGCCTGCCAACGTCACTTCCATGTCACGTCCACGTCATGCCAACTCATCATCGCATCGCCGCCCCGCCCGCCATAGATCCGAGCTGTCCGCCACCTCAGCAGTCCCCGTGGATCACTCAAAGACCACCACGTCACCCTGCTGTACCCGACCCCACCCAATGACGTCATGCTGACATCATCCAAAAATGCGCCAATAACCCAAAAATCCATATTTTCACTAAAATTCGCGTTTTTTGTCACTTTTGCTAAAAGAACTGTTTCTGCTCTCTGCATGCATATTACGACCATTTCGCCGCAAACCTGCAGAAATCGACCTGAAGACCGTGGGCGCTTCCAACTCACCTGCATTTGTCACCATTGCCAGCACCCATCAGGTATTTCTCCGAAATTTCCCCTCCACACCTGGTTTCATGCATAATTCACCAAAGATAGCTTAAAAAGAGTGAAGAACAGTGTAATTACCAGCAAATCCTTGGTGGCCAGCTTTCCTTCGGTTGTTGGGTCGAAATTTCACCTACAAAAATCTAAATTGAGCCAAGTCTCCACAAATTTATAGTCAGTCTGCGCATTCGTGAACTTAAAACCTTTGCTGCACTAAATTCACCGGGAAAGCCACCTGTGATATCTCAAATTTCCGCTCAGTGAACCTCTTTCAGGGGCATTGTGACCTGTTTTCACTATAATTCCCCTGTTTTCCTCTGCAAATCGCCCTGTTCTTGCAAATTCACTGCCCTGTGTTGCTGTGCCTACAGAATCAATCTCAAATCCATTTCCAAGTGCTAGTGGAACATGGAGACCCTAGTTGCACTGAATGTTGCACCTCTTAATGCCCCACATAGAGAGCTGGAATGGTAGGCCCTGGGTGATGTAGATTACCAAATGATGGAGACAGTTTTTATGCAAGCCAAATATAATATTCATATGCTCAATGAGCTGAAGGCCCAGCACCTCAGTGGGACTGATATTCTAGGGATTTGGGACTCCAATTTGCCCACTTACAACCTCCCTCAAGTCAATGTCCTCCCAGAGTTAATTCACAGATGCAGTGCCAACTATGACCCATGTCAAAGAGCTGTTCTCAATACCTCAGGTGCAGTCCTGTTCCATGTCACCCCTGAGGCCATAAATCAGATGCTGAACTTTCATTCTACAAGGCCATTGACTCCCCTTTCCATGAAAGACTTGCTAAAGAAAGGAGGCAAGTTGTCTAGTGCCCAAATTGTAAAGATTAATCAGCTATTCATTGAATCAGGCTCTGAAACTCTGAGGACCCCTCCTATAGGAAATGTATATTTCAATCAGTTGGGCAAGTTGCTTGTAGATTTGATCAGTTATGTCCTGGGTTATAGATCAGCTTTGGATGTTGATGAAACCATTCTGGCAATGATGTCTATCTTCTACCCTGGAATGCCTCCTGCTGTGCACTATGACTATGCTGCATATATTGCCGATAAGATTCATGAACAATTAATGAATCTAGAAAGGGAAAGGGTGTTTAGATACACTTCATACATCTATCACTTGTTACTGTTTTATCAACCTGATGGCTTCCCTATTCCTCTCAAGAAGTTTGATGCTCAAGGGAACCCAAGGTCTGTGGTATTTTGGACTTCAGTTTTTCACCACACATCTTATTCACCATACAGCTACTGTGAATTCATAGACCTCTTTATCCATCCAGCTATGTCCTTGCTGTTGGGTACCCCTCCTCCAAGATTGACAGATGAGATGCAAAGGATTCTCCAGCTCTCAAAGGCCTACAGCATTGGGGATTGGTACTTCTACCAAAACCATACAATAATCAGAATATATGGCTGTGAATTGGCCCCATATAGACTGCCAAGATATGTCCCTATGAGACTCTTTGCCTTAGAATACTTCAGGCAGTTTGGAAATGCAGACATGGTTCATTTCCACAACAAAAACAAGAAAGTACAGCTCAAAATCAGAAACCAGCTAGGCCCATTCCTTTATAATAAAAGAGAAGAAGGATGGAAAGAAGCAGATAGGATCCTAGAGGGCCTCCAATTAAAAACCAGTTTCCACTGGTCACCCTATGACCCTAATCATTTCATTAGTCTTAGAAGGGTCAAGCATAAATTGGCTAGTTATAATCATATAAGGCTGCCTCACATTGAAAAATATGCTAATCAGTTAGGATGGAAAGAGGGCACTTTAGAGGAAGCAAGTTCTGGAGAAGAAATACTACAAAGACAAGCTAAGAATCTTGAGAAAGAAGCTGACTTGGAAACTTGTGGGCAGGTTTCCTCTTCTTGTCAAAGGCAACTTGGAGCATCTGCTTCATCCTCTACAGCCCACCAGCAAGCAGCTAAAACTACTCATCAGGCAGCCAGCAAGGGTAAGGAAAAGGAGATGGAACAGGAACAGCCACCCCCTACAGTAGAACAACAAAAAGAGCAGCCAAAACAGCAAGAACAAGTGGCTGAAGCTCCCATTTCTACAGAGCAACAGGCTCAACAAAGTGTGCCTCCCAGGCAGGAAACAATAGTGGAGGCCTCAGTGCTCCAAACACCAGCAAATGAAGAAAGAGGCAAGAAGAGGAACAGAGAGCAAGAGACTCCCCTCACCGCATCCACAACTCAAGGGGAGAAAAGGCAGAGATTAAATCCCCTCTCTGAAGAAGAAATGCCTATTGGGCAATCCTTCGGCATGGGCCCTCCTAGCATGGAGGCATCTGCCAGTTCCTTTCAGCAGGAACAAGAAAGAACCCTTGGAGGAGAGGTCAGCTCCTCAAGTCAGCAAAGGAGAGCTGAATCAGGCATTAAGCAACAATTCATTGACATCAAGAAGAGAAATGAGCTAGTCAGGCTCCAGCTCTACAATCACTTGCTTAAGATGGCCCCTACCAACCAGCAGAGGCTCATGTCAGCATATGACATAACGGAAGGGAAAATGACCATGAGTCATTTCATGCCTACCATACTGCAGCCACAGTCAGCTGCAGACTATATAAGGACCAACCTTGAGGTCCTTGCAAAAGACATCCACCCTATGGACCAGATAGAGCTTCACAAGCAAACGGGTGAGATGGTCTACTCAACACTTGCAGACAAGACCTTCTTGGCACATAAGTTGGAAAACAGTCTGCACAATACAACTGCTCAACTTGAGTTGGAGAAAGCATCCTCTCAGGCCAAAGACAACAGGATCAGGTCTTTGGAGGATATAATCATAGAGCTTGGGCATGACCCAAAGGATCCCAAAGCCATAAAGGAGCTGCTAAAGATAAGAGATTCAGACATTGCAGCTTTAAGAAAGATGGTGAAAATCCCAGCAACCATTCACCCTCAAACGGAAGAGGTTTCTCAACGGAGAAAAGACCAGGATGTAGTAGCCATGCTGCTAACACTACATAAGCAACTAGTGCAAACAGAAGGAAAGCTGGTAGAGACAGAGGCTACATTACAGGAAGCACTAAAGCAGAAAGTGGGTGGCCAGACATCTCAGCCCCCTCAGCAAGTCATAAACCTTGAGGAGTCCCCTCAAACTATCATTCCTCCCACAGGGCAGACAGCTGAAACAGCTCCATCAACAACAGCACCAGCAACGACATCAGAACAGGCTCAAAGCCTTGACATGTAAAAGATGATGAAAGAAATTCAAGTTCTAGAGGCACAGATGGCAGAGCTGAATGAAGCCAAGGAGAAATTGGCCACACTCAATGAGAAATATGACAAATCAAAGCAAAGTGTAACTGAAAGGGCAAGAGAGGTGAAAGCTCTTAAGGAGAAAATGAAAGAGCTAGAGAAAGAACTCACCCTTGAGAAAGTAGTGGCCGAGATCAAGAAAGTCCTATGGGCCAATATTGGCCAATCAATAACAGATCAATGGCAGTACATAGAAACCATTCATGAGCATATGGAGCTCATAAACAGAGCACACAAGGAAAGCCAAAGAGCAAGGGCATCTCTAGGCAATATGCCTGAGATAGCCAACAGAATGATAAATGTCCTTAATAACCGCACAGGCCCTCAGCTGGCAGCAATAGGGATCACCAATAGAACTGACACCATCCTGATGATAAAGAGGGTCCTAACTTTGAGAAATCTGGTGCAGACATTGGATAGAAGGTGCCAGGAGATGCAAACAGAAGTAAATAAGTTCACAGTTAAATTCACAGCATTGCATAGCAGAGGCCTTCCCAGCTTACTGAACAGCACAGGAAGGCTCCTATCACATGAAAATTATGCTAAACGGGTAAACTCATTTGCCGCCAATCAAATAACTGAAGGACCAAGTATCCCAGAGGAAGCGGGGCCTGCGTCTGGACAGAGCCTCTATGAGAAAGTGGAAAACTTGTTTTTTATTATGAATGAAATCAGACATTTGTTTGAAGTACCTCCAAATTACTTCAAATATACAGAGGCAGATGAAACATTAGGCTCAATTTTGAGGCATCAATTGCCTACACAGGAATGGTGGACCAGCACGATACAACTATTGCTGTGAACCAACAGGTATCCATCAAGTTTTTGCATAAAAATATATAATCAGCAGGTTCAGAAAGTTAATGCATTCAGTATGACTGAAAAGAATGGACTGAGCCAACTCAGCAAACCAATTCGGCCACTAAAGCAACACTGACAGCTACATATGACAGGGCCGAGAAAGCTACAACACGACAAAGCCATAAAGACATATCATTCAGCATTAATGTAGAAACGCTCAACCGACTCAGTGGCCTCCAAAGGTCAAAAAGACTTCTGACAGAACTAAAGAGTATTTATTTTGTATTTAGAGCATCAATAACTTCCTTATCTGCTATTCTGAAAGTTGGTGAACGTATTTATTAATCAAATGACTCAGCAGTTCAGATATTTTTGTAAAAACTGATTGTATATATTCCCCCTCGCATAAGCTTGCAGGGGTTGTTGATTTTCCCTTCAAAAGAGCCTATGTTGTAAATTTCAGAGTATAATACAAGGAGCTAATGGAATTTCCAAAGTTTTGTGTTGTTTGATGCGTTGTGATGTGTTTGCTAACTGCTCCAGGATTCCTGCATATTTCGTGGCACAATAAGTTTTTCTTTAACCTTCTTGTTATGTATGTCATTCTTTCATAATCTGTTCATGCTCTATGTTTCACAGTTTAATAGCACAGAAAAAGAATAGTTTCAGGATTTATTCACTGAGTACCCTGAACTCAATCTATGCTGTTATGAGTGTTTTTCTCCAGGTTATAGTTGTAAAGGTGCAATTCTTAATTGCTGCACTTTCAGACTAAGACTTTTCACAGAGACTGTTATTCAGGAATTCAAATCCACTCCTGGGTGATACGTTTCTTTCTCATGTCATCAGTTTAGTGAAAAACTCTTAATTGCCTTTCACTGGCTGTTCATATTTCACCACCACAACCTTAAGTTTGTTTCATGACATATCCAAAGGCCCTGCAGCTTTTTTGACAAATCTCACTCAACACCTCAAGCAACCCACAATTACCGACTCCATTGCCCAATGGACTGAAACTATCTGAAGATCTCATCTTAGGCACTGAAAGACATCATTCAACCAAAATTTAAATCAAAACCCATACCTCATAACTAGCCTAGGATCCTCAAGAAATAAAACTAAAAGAGAGAGCCCTCTCTGATTGCAGGTCGGCTAGAACCTGTAATCCAAAGCTTGGTTAGTGGTTACCCCGGCCGTATTCCCTCAAGAGTCAAAGGGAACGACCTGGGTGATAACATAAATGGCGACTCCATTGGGGACCTGAATAAACTTTATAACCCTCTGTCTGATTATTAATACTGTACATAAAGCTTGAATGACAGCCAGACAGCCTTAGGAACTGCCTCTGCTTTGCATTTGCAGGAGTACATAAAAGCTGCCTCAATCAATCTTTATTCAGTCTTAAAGTTCCATACGGATGTGCTATGCCTGATCAGTCCTTGTCAAATATCACTATCTCCGAGAAAACTCTCCTAAAAGAAAATCACAGAAACTGGCTCCTAAGAAGAAAACCCGATACACTAGGTCAAACCCAGACCCTGATCCATCACCTGAATTTCAGAATCCAAACTTAATTTCAAGAATCCTCAAGAGACACAAATCAGAAGGGACTCTTTTAGATTCAAGTTCTGAAGCAGGTCTTCAAACTAACATTCCAACCCCTGTTAAGACTTCTCTACATCTTCATACCACTGGTCCACAATCCACTAGTTCTTCATCCACTTCACAAGGTGCTTTTTCCACTCCTCCATTAACTACACATACCCCTCTTATCCCCTTCCCTCCATTTGTCCCAGTTGTCCCTGTCGGTTTCGTTGTCCCACCAAACATGGCTAATAGATATGCTCCACTGCAGTTACCTGCAAATCAAGGTCCTATGCCCCAAGACTACCAAAGCAAGATTTCATATTTTGATGGTACTGGCTCTTATCCAGCCCTTCAACATACTAAGAAGATGCAGGACTACTTTGAAAATTATGAAATAGATGATGATGGGGTTAGGATGAAAATTTTTGTGCAAAGCCTAACAGGAGATGTAAGAACATGGTTTAGAGGGCTCCCAGTAAATTCCATAGGTGACCCTGAAGCCCTGTATCAAACCTTTATTAGCAGATGGGAGAAGAAAAAGGACCCACTTCATATTTTATCTAAATACAATACCATCAAAAGAGGTCCCCAAGAAACTGTCTTGGACTATTGTGCTCGGTTCAACAATGTTTACAATGCCATTCCCCAAAATCTCAGACCCCCACCTGACCTAGCTTTATACACCTTTCCTGATGGGTTTGATTCAGATATGGCATACCAATTAAGAGAAAGAGCTCCTCGAACTCTAGCTGAAATGCAAGACATAGCAGTAAGTGTAGAAGCCAACTTGATAGCTAGGAGAAATAGGACCAGAACTGAAAGAAAGACTACCTTCAAAGAAGAGCCCTTATGCTTGGATCAGAAATTGGATGCAATAATCACGGGCATGCATAGGTTAGGTGACAGAGTAGAATCAATTGAGAGGAAGTCATCATGGGAAGTACCACAGAATAATCCTATCAGGAATCCCAATTTTAGAAGAAATCAAAATCCTAATGTTGGCAAAGCAAGCCCTGAACCAGAAATTAGACCTCCATTCCAGGAAAACTATGCTGAAACATCTACTTCTAATGAGCAGATAGATGATACCCACATCAATTTGATGGGCCTTGACAATAATCAGCAAATCTTTCTGAGTCAAGAGGATCATGAAGATGAAGACATCAAGCAGTCCCAAACCAAGTCAGGTGAGTCATTTGACTTTAAACAAGGCTATGACACAGCTGTTTATGAAGTTCATAAGCAATACAAGGTAAGGAGCAGAACTATAAATGTGACATAGCCTGAGAAAACAAAGGGCACCCCACTGCCTAAGCAAACCATTGTCACAAATCCAATTGACAAAACTGATTCAATTACAAATGAAGTAACAGTTGAAGAAATAACTGAAGCATCTCCCTCGAATCAACAACCAATGGCTACATCACCCTTGCAGCATAATCCAAGCAACACTTTTCAAAAGGTAAACAAAAAGGACAAGCCTCAAGATCAGAGTGAGAGCCAAGAAGAAAACTTAATTAACAAAGAAAAGGTTGTTAAGCAAGACACCAAGACCCAATCTGAAAGACCTTTTGATCTAGAAGCTGAGATTGGAAAATTGAAGATAGCCATTCCTCTTTCAGAGCTAGCTAAGCATGACATTTACAAACAACAAATCAAGAAATCCCTTCAACTTACTCATAATAAAGATGATGTCAATGTGTTGGATGACACCCCAGAACTACTTTTCGGTCCAGAGGTTGACAGGAAGACAGGAGTGGCTGGAATTTTACCTTTTTATGTTAGCTTGCATGTTCATGATAAGGTATTACACAATGCAATGTTTGACTCAGGCGCCTCTCACAACCTGATGCCCAAATCAGTCATGGAAAGGCTAAATCTGGATATTACCAGACCATATAAGGAGCTATTTTCATTTGACTCCAGCCAAGTTAAGTGTTTAGGCCTCATAAAGGATCTATGTGTGTCACTTGTCCAATACCCAAACAAGACAATCTTGATGGATGTTGTAGTTGCTGATATCCCACCCAAGTATGGAATGATGTTATCAAGATCATGGGGGGCTAAACTCCAAGGTTCCCTGCAATTAGACATGTCATATGCCACAATTTCTGTCTTTGGACAACCCAAGAGGCTATACAGAGAGTCACTCATGAAATACATGGTGAGTAGTGAAGAAAAACCTCAAAATTTCCCCATTTATGCAGTCCATTCAGATATGGACTCCTTTATTCTGTTCAATAATGATGTAAGTCCTATAGGTGATAACAAATCTATCATGCTTGAACAAGATCTACAAATCAGCAAGCAATCAAATTCCCAAGAAATCAAGATTGAGAAGCCGAATGATGAGGCAATCCCAAAGGACAAACCAGATAATAAACAAGAACTCCAACTTATAATTCCAAGTCATGATCAAGATGTGGAAAACCCCCTAAATCAAGAGATCCTATGGTTCCTTGAGTTTGATGGATCGGTCAACAAATTAGGGGCAGGAGCTGGGGTGTGGATTCATAACAAACAAAGCAGTCATGCCGAAGGTCGAGCCTATAGGCTTAATTTCAGATGTACTAATAATATGGCAGAATATGAGGCTCTTTTTCTAGGCCTCAAAATGGTAAAATCATTGCAGGCCAAGAAAGTTTCAATCATGGGAGATTCAGACCTTATTATCCAACAAGTAAAAGGCAACTTTGTCACCAATGACAAAAGACTAAGATCATACAGGGCTGCTGCTATTGAAATTCTCAAAGCTTTCACAGAATTTCAAATAACCAAAATACCTAGGACTCATAACCTTCATGCCCACAGTTTAGCTACATTTGCCAGTACATGCAAATTTCCTTTTGAACCCAATCACTCCTTTACAGCTGAGATAAAACACAGACCTTCTGTCCTAGACAATGTCAAATATTGGCAAGTGTTTGAAGATGACGCACAAATAAACAGCTTCCTAACCTTGCAGCATGAATTTTCAAGCTTGAACATTGATGTTGACACTGTGAAAGACACACACCCATTGAGTGAAAAGGACCAAACAGCAAATCAGATACTCTGCCCAACGAACTTTGACAAGGACCAAATACAAGAACTTGAACAACTGCATTTGGATGAAGTAGCCGGTACAGAGGCTGAAATCATAGAGCTAAAGGATAACTTTCTACCCACAGGCCTGACTCCATTGGAGGACATTTTTTATTCGAATGATGTTCCTAGAAAGCCAAAAATGCAACCCCTTAATGCTGCCATTGAAGAATGCAACATTGGAACTACTGAAAAACCCAAAATAATAAAATTGTCTGCATCTTTACCCCCTGACCAAAAGCCCAAATACATTGATCTCTTTAAGGAGTTCCAAGATGTATTTGCATGGAGTTATGAGGATTTAAAATCCTATGACACCTCTGTTATTCAACACACTATCCCTCTCAAGCCTAATCAAAAGCCATTCAAGTAGAAATTGAGAAGGATCAATCCTATGCTTCTCCCTTCAATTGAGAAAGAGGTACAAAAAATGTTCAAAGCTGGTATCATAGCACCAATCAGATTTTCAGACTGGATTTCAAACTTAGTCCCCACGAGAAAGAAAACTGGGGAGATTAGGCTTTGTGTGGATCTAAGGAATTTGAACCAAGTATCCCTCAAGGACAATTATCCCTTACCAAAAATGGATCACATTCTCCAAAGAGTGGTGGGGGCTTCAAGAATCTCATTACTTGATGGGTTCTCAGGCTTTAATCAGATCCTAGTCCACCCTGATGATCAAGATAAAACAGCTTTCACAACTCCATGGGGAACTTTCAAATATGTTAAAATGCCTTTTGGACTAAAAAATGCAGGAGCTACATTTCAGAGAGCAATGGATATTTCTTTTGCCAAAGAGATCCATGAGTTCCTTGTTATTTACTTAGATGATCTCACACCTTTCTCAAAATCTTACCAAGAACACTTAAAACATTTGAGACAAATATTCATAACATGTAGGAAGTATGGAATTTCCTTAAATCCCAAAAAGTCTCTATTCGGTTTGGAAGAAGGTAAGCTGTTGGGTCATATCATCTCAAAGGACGGCATTAGAATTGACCCAGACAGAATACAGGCCATCTTGCAAATGCCCCATCCAAGAAACATCAAAGAATTACAAGCTTTCTTGGGAAAGATTAACTTTTTAAGGAGATTTATCCCAAACTTAGCAGAACTGATCAGATTGTTAAACAACAAGCTAAAGAAGGATTCAAAAGTGAAATGGACAGTAGAATCAAATCAAGCTTTTGAAGGTATTAAATTGGCCCTTACCCAAACCCCAGTATTAACAAATCCTCAATTTGACAAAGAATTTATCATTTTCTCTTTTGCCTCCCAGCATACATTGCTACTGTCTTATTACAGAAAGATGATCAAGGGAATGAAAAACCCATTGATTTCTTTAGCAAAGCCTTAGGGATACACCTCTGAAATATCAGATCATGGAAAAACAAGCTTATGCTTTGGTCAAAGCCATCAAAGACTTTAGGATCTACATCTTATACTCCCATGTTATAGCTTACGTACCAAGCCCCATTGTGAAAGACATACTCACTCAAGAAAACTTAGAGGGCAGAAGAGGAAAATGGATTGCCAACATTTTAGAATTCGACATTGAAATAAAACCTACAAAACTGATAAAAGGGCAAGGTTTGGCCAAGTTAATGTCTGAAACAAACTTTCAAGCCTTGGACATTAACCAACTGGATAATGAATCGGAGCTGGCGACTCCAAAGATCAATGTAGCCTTTGAACAATCCCTGTGGTATTCTGACATCTGTTATATATTACAAAACCTGTGTGCTCCCCCAGGATTGTCCAGAACCAAATCTAGGTTTCTAAAAATGAAAGCTGCAAGATTTTGTGTTATAGATGGTAATTTACTATGGAAAAATCATGAAGGAATACTGCTGAACTGTTTGAATATGGATGAAACTGACAATGTTATGAAAGAATTTCATGCAGGTGATTGTGGTGGACATTTGTACTGGAAGTCCACTGTGGATAAGATATTAAGAGCAGGTTACTATTGGCCCACTCTGTTTTCTGACGTCAAAAAATTTACCACTTCATGTCACAAATGTCAGGTGTTTGAGGGAAAAACAAAGTTGCTACCACTTCCCCTAAAGCCTGTCGCAACAGAAAGGCCCTTTCAGCAATGGGGCTTGGACTTCATTGGGGAAATACATCCTTCATCACCAGGCCAACATAGATGGATTCTAACAGCCACAGATTACTTTACTAAATGGATTGAGGCTGTTCCATGTAGACAAGCAAATGATTCCACTATCATTCAGTTCCTTGAGACTAATATCCTTTCTAGATTTGGTTGTCCTTACAAGATCATAACAGACAATGCTGCTGCTTTCAGATCCAAGAAAATGGTGAACTTTTGCCACAAATTCCACATTACGTTGGGCCATTCTACTGCATACTATCCTCAAGGCAATGGGTTAGCTGAATCATCTAACAAAAGTCTTATCAACATCATTAAGAAAGTACTAGAAGAGAATAAGAAAAATTGGCACAAGAAACTTGTAAATGCCTTATGGGCAAACAGGCTAACAACCAAGAGATCTATAGGGGTCAGCCCATATGAATTGGTTTATGGAATGGAAGCCAAATTCCCTTCATCCTTGGGGGTCCCTGTCATGAAGCTACTTCAAGAAAGTCAAGCTCAACCAAATAACATGCAAAGAAGAATAAACCAGGTCATATGTTTGCAGCAAACCAGAGATCAAGTGTATGATAGAGTTCAAGTCCTACAAGAGAAGCTGAAGAAAGCCTTTGATAGAAGAACCAAGGCTGAAAATTTCTTCATTGGGGATAAAGTGCTTAAATGGGATTCAAGAAGAGAAGACAAGGGTAAGCACGACAAATTTGATTCCCTTTGGAGAGGGCCTTTTATTATTCAAGCAGTACAAGGAAATAACACTTATTTCTTGGAAAATCTGGATGGCACTGAAGCTGAAGAGGGCCCTGTGAATGGCCAGATGTTAAAGCACTACTTTGATTACTTTCCATATATATAGCATAGCTTCTTCCCCATACATAATCAGTTGTATATACTATTTTCTTTCAGCATGTAAATAGCTCAGTTTAAGAAGTATTGTATATAAGCAGGAAAAGGCCTTTATTTCAGCAAGTTCCACAATAGTGGCAGATTCCAGTTTTGAAGTCCAAAGAGGAAGTTTTCAAGTTTTGAGAAGAAGTCACAAGCCAAGGCAGTCTGACCTGCTGTTCTTGGTCTTTCAAGAAGAAAAACCATCCCCAAGTGGAGCCACTGTTAGCTACCTATACCAATAGGTTTCATTTTTCATGATTGGTAGGGGAAGTGCCAATATGATCTACTTTGATGATGCAAAGATCTCATATTCTTGTGGAAGACACGTATCTATAGTTGGTTGATGTTGTCCTACTTCTGAAGGGGTGATCCAACAGTCTAAGCTGGGTCATGCCATGTTTCAATTTTTTGTTGTAGATTAGAGAAAGAAATCTTTCCAAACAGTTCAATCTTGGCAGATAAACTAGTTAGGTAGAGAGAGAAGCGTCCCAACTGTTTAATCTGGGGCCTTGGAAGCAATAAGGGTAGCCTTAGATAGAAAATCATAAGAAAAGGCCAAAGGAAAAGAAAAGGCACATAAGGGTTTGCAAGTCCAAATGCACCCTCCTTGAAGTAACAAAAAATGCTAGGCAATAGAGTGGGTAGGTAGATGGGGTTGCAGAAGCATGATTTATGACTGTTCACTGGCCTAAGCAAAGGAAAAACATGGTGTCAGTGCAGCTCTTCCTTTTTTCAGCAATATTGTAGCAGCAAGATGAAGCATGTCTAACTTCCCAATCATCCCCCATTACATTTCTTGCTAACATCCCAACACCACCTGTGTTCATGAAAGAAGTCAAAACTCTTTTGTTAATTCTGGTTGCATTAAGAGCCACATTTCTTGTGTAAAATTCTTTTCATTTTTTACTACTTCCTAACTAAGTTTGTTTCCTTGAAAACTTAGTATTTGTCACTTCCCATTCCTATTTTCCTCCAATACTGACTACTAACTCTATCTACACTTAATTCCCTATGTTCCCCTTTTCCCTATTACTATAACACCATGATGTATAAAATCCCAACAATATGTATATTCCCTCCCCCTTGGCATTGTAGCCATATGTCCAAATATTGGACAATCATGCAAAATTCAAGTCTGGTCCAAGATGCTTTGTGCAAAATCAGGGATTAAACTAACCCCACGTTGGTTTAATAACCTAAATCCTACCCCTTTTCCCCTTTACAACCCTTTGAAATCATTTACGCACTTTGCTTACAAAAAAGGCCTTGTAAAGACCCACTATTACCCCTAACCCGCGCTATTTGCAACAAACACTAAAAACCCATTTTTCCGCCTAATCCAAAGTTTTGGGTTAAAAAGCGCATTCTGCATAAAACATTAAAACAACGCCAAATCCGCCATAGTTTCCAAGATCTGCCTAGGCGCATATTTCAAAAAATACAATAAAATATTCCCCGCCCGCTTTTGTATCGTACTTCCATCTTATTGACCCGTCAACCGTCGGATCTGGGCTTTCCCATCCGACGGCCTATATCAATATCGGGCGGCCCCCGATGACCGGACGTTACCTCCCGAAAAGTGTCAGAGGGTGACGTCAGGCCTTTGCCACGCGTCGCTCCCAAATCCTATCGGGAGGCCGCCGACCCATACCACCATCGTACCATAAGTGATCCGATGGAACCGCTTACCGCCCTCTGTATACCGCCTACCAACGTCACTTCCACGTCACATCCACGTCATGCCAACTCATCATCACATCGCCGCCCTGCCCGCCATAGATCCGAGCTGTCCGCCACCTCAGCAGTCCCCATGGATCACTCACAGACTGCCACGTCACCCTGTTGTACCCGAACCCACCCAATGACGTCATGCTGACGTCATCCAAAAAGGCGCCAATAACCCAAAAAGTCCATATTTTCGCTACAATTCGCATTTTTTGTCACTTTTGCCAAAAGAACTGTTTCTGCTCTCTGCATGCATATTACGACCATTTCGCTGCCAACCTGCAGAAATCGACCTGAAGACCGTGGGCGCTTCCAACTCACCTGCATTTGTCACCATTGCCAGCACCCATCAGGTATTTCTCCGAAATTTCCCCTCCACACCTGGTTTCGTGCATAATTCACCAAAGCTAGCTTAAAAAGAGTGAAGAACAGTGTAATTACCAGCAAATCCCCGGTGGCCAGCTTTCCTTCGGTTGTTGGGTCGAAATTTCACTTACAAAAATCTAAATTGAGCCAAGTCTCCGCAAATTTACAGTCAGTTCGCGCATTTGTGAACTTAAAACCTTTGCTGCACTAAATTCACCGGGAAAGCCACCTGTGCTATCTCAAATGTCTGCTCAGTGAACCTCTTTCAAGGGCATTGTGACCTGTTTTCACTATAATTCCCCTGTTTTCCTCTGCAAATCGCCCTGTTCTTGCAAATTCACTGCCCTGTGTTGCTGTGCCTACAGAATCAATCTCAAATCCATTTCCAAGTGCTAGTGGAACATGGAGACCCTAGTTGCACTGAATGTTGCACCTCTTAATGCCCCACATAGAGAGCTAGAATGGCAGGCCCTGGGTGATGTAGATTACCAAATGATGGAGACAGTTTTTATGCAAGCCAAATATAATATTCATATGCTCAATGAGCTGAAGGCCCGACACCTCAGTGGGACTGATATTCTAGGGATTTTGGACTCCAATTTGCCCACTTACAACCTCCCTCAAGTCAATGTCCTCCCAGAGTTAATTCACAGATGCAGTGCCAACTATGACCCATGTCAAAGAGCTGTTCTCAATACCTCAGGTGCAGTCTTGTTCCATGTCACCCCTGAGGCCATAAATCAGATGCTGAACTTTCATTCTACAAGGCCATTGACTCCCCTTTCCATGAAAGACTTGCTAAAGAAAGGAGGCAAGCTGTCTAGTGCCCAAATTGTAAAGATTAATCAGCTATTCATTGAATCAGGCTCTGAAACTTTGAGGACCCCTCCTATAGGAAATGTATATTTCAATCAGTTGGGCAAGTTTCTTGTAGATTTGATCAGTTATGTCCTGGGTTACAGATCAGCTGAGGATGCTGATGAAACCATTCTGGCAATGATGTCTATCTTCTCCCCTGGAATGCCTCCTGTTGTGCACTATGACTATGCTGCATACATTGCCGATAAGATTCATGAACAATTAATGAATCTAGAAAGGGAAAGGGTGTTTAGATACACTTCATACATCTATCACTTGTTACTGTTTTATCAACCTGATGGCTTCCCTATTCCTCTCAAGAAGTTTGATGCTCAAGGGAACCCAAGGTCTGTGGTATTTTGGACTTCAGTTTTTCACCACACATCTTATTCACCATACAGCTACTGTGAGTTCATAGACCTCTTTATCCATCCAGCTATGTCCTTGCTGTTGGGTACCCCTCCTCCAATATTGACAGATGAGATGCAAAGGATTCTCCAGCTCTCAAAGGCCTACAACATTGGGGATTGGTACTTCTACCAAAACCATACAGTAATCAGAATATATGGCTGTGAATTGGCCCCATATAGACTGCCAAGATATGTCCCTATGAGACTCTTTGCCTTAGAATACTTCAGGCAGTTTGGAAATGCAGACATGGTTCATTTCCACAGCAAAAACAAGAAAGTACAGCTCAAAATCAGAAACCAGCTAGGCCCATTCCTTTATAATAAAAGAGAAGAAGGATGGAAAGAAGCAGATAGGATCCTAGAGGGCCTCCAATTAAAAACCAGTTTCCACTGGTCACCTTATGACCCTAATCATTTCATTAGTCTTAGAAGTGTCAAGCATAAATTGGCTAGTTATAATCATATAAGGCTGCCTCACATTGAAAAATATGCTAATCAATTAGGATGGAAAGAGGGCACTTTAGAGGAAGCAAGTTCTGGAGAAGAAATACTACAAAGACAAGCTAAGAATCTCTAGAAAGAAGCTGACTTGGAAACTTGTGGGCAGGTTTCCTCTTCTTGTCAAAGGCAACTTGGAGCAGCTGCTTCATCCTCTACAGCCCACCAGCAAGCAGCTAAAACTACTCATCAGGCAGCCAACAAGGGTAAGGAAAAGGAGATGGAATAGGAACATCCACTCCCTACAGCAGAACAGCAAAACGAGCAGCCAAAACAGCAAGAACAAGTGGCTGAAGCTCCCATTTCTACATAGCAACAGGCTCAACAAAGTGTGCCTCCCAGGCAGGAAACAATAGTGGAGGCCTCAGTGCTCCAAACACCAGCAAATGAAGAAAGAGGCAAGAAGAGGAACAGAGAGCAAGAGACTCCCCTCACCACATCCACAACTCAAGGGGAGAAAAGGCAGAGATTAAATCCCCTCTCTGAAGAAGAAATGCCTATTGGACAATCCTTGGGCATGGGCCCTCCTAGCATGGAGGCATCTGCCAGTTCCTTTCAGCAGGAACAAGAAAGAACCCTTGGAGGAGAGGTCAGCTCCTCAAGTCAGCAAAGGAGAGCTGAATCAGGCATTAAGCATCAATTCATTGACATCAAGAAGATAAATGAGCCAGTCAGGCTCCAGCTCTACAATCACTTGCTTAAGATGGCCCCTACCAACCAGCAGAGGCTCATGTCAGCATATGACATAATGGAAGGGAAAATGACCATGAGTCATTTCATGCCTACCATACTGCAGCCACAGTCAGCTGCAGACTATATAAGGACCAACCTTGAGGTCCTTGCAAAAGACATCCACCCTATGGACTAGATAGAGCTTCACAAGCAAACGGGTGAGATGGTCTACTCAACACTTGCAGACAAGACCTTCTTGGCACATAAGTTGGAAAACAGTCTGCACAATACAACTTCTCAACTTGAGTTGGAGAAAGCATCCTCTTAGGCCAAAGACAACAGGATCAGGTCTTTGGAGGATATAATCATAGAGCTTGGGCATGACCCAAAGGATCCCAAAGCCATAAAGGAGCTGCTAAAGATAAGAGATTCAGACATTGCAGCTTTAAGAAAGATGGTGAAAATCCCAGCAACAATTCACCCTCAAACGGAAGAGGTTGCTCAACGGAGAAAAGACCAGGATGTAGTAGCCATGTTGCTAACACTACATAAGCAACTGGTGCAAACAGAAGGAAAGCTGGTAGAGACACAGGCTGCATTACAGGAAGCACTAAAGCAGAAAGAGGGTGGCCAGACATCTCAGCCCCCTCAGCAAGTCATAAACCTTGAGGAGTCCCCTCAAACTATCATTCCTCCCACTGGGCAGACAGCTGAAACAACTCCATCAACAACAGCACCAGCAACGACATCAGAACAGGCTCAAAGCCTTGACATGCAGAAGATGATGAAAGAAATTCAAGTTCTAGAGGCACAGATGGCAGAGTTGAATGAAGCCAAGGAGAAATTGGCCACACTCAATGAGAAATATGACAAATCAAAGCAAAGTGTAGCTGAAAGGGCAAGAGAGGTGAAAGCTCTTAAGGAGAAAATAAAAGAGCTAGAGAAAGAACTCACCCTTGAGAAAGTAGTGGCCGAGATCAAGAAAGTCCTATGGGCCAATATTGGCCAATCAATAACAGATCAATGGCAGTACATAGAAACCATTCATGAGCATATGGAGCTCATAAACAGAGCACACAAGGAAAGCCAAAGAGCAAGGGCATCTCTAGGCAATATGCCTGAGATAGCCAACAGAATGATAAATGTCCTTAATAACCGCACAGGCCCTCAGCTGGCAGCAATAGGGATCACCAATAGAACTGACACCATCCTGATGATAAAGAGGGTCCTAACTTTGAGAAATATGGTGCAGACATTGGATAGAAGGTGTCAGGAGATGCAAACATAAGTAAATAAGTTCACAGTTAAATTCACAGCATTGCATAGCAGAGGCCTTCCCAGCTTACTGAATAGCGCAGGAAGGCTCCTATCACATGAAAATTATGCTAAACGGGTAAACTCATTTGCCACCAATCAAATAACTGAAGGACCAAGTATCCCAGAGGAAGCGGGGCCTGCGTCTGGACAGAGCCTCTATGAGAAAGTGGAAAACTTGTTTTTTATTATGAATGAAATCAGACATTTGTTTGAAGTACCTCCAAATTACTTCAAATATACAGAGGCAGATGAAACATTAGGCTCAATTTTGAGGCATCAATTGCCTACACAGGAATGGTGGACCAGCACGATACAACTATTGCTGTGAACCAACAGGTATCCATCAAGTTTTTGCATAAAAATATATAATCAGCATGTTCAAAAAGTTAATGCATTCAGTATGACTGAAAAGAATGGACTGAGCCAACTCAGCAAACCAATTCGGCCACTAAAGCAACACTGACAGCTACATATGACAGGGCCGAGAAAGCTACAGCACGACAAAGCCATAAAGACATATCATTCAGCATTAATGTAGAAACACTCAACCGACTCAGTGGCCTCCAAAGGTCAAAAAGACTTCTGACAGAACTAAAGAGTATTTATTTTGTATTTAGAGCATCAATAACTTCCTTATCTGCTATTCTGAAAGTTGGTGAACGTATTTATTAATCAAATGACTCAGCAGTTCAGATATTTTTGTAAAAACTGATTGTATATATTCCCCCTCGCATAAGCTTGTAGGGGTTGTTGATTTTCTCTTCAAAAGAGCTTATGTTGTAAATTTCAGAGTATAATACAAGGAGTTAATGGAATTTCCAAAGTTCTGTGTTGTTTGATGCATTGTGATGTGTTTGCTAACTGCTCCAGGATTCCTGCATATTTCGTGGCACAATAAGTTTTTCTTTAACCTTCTTGTTATGTATGTCATTCTTTCATAATCTGTTCATGCTCTATGTTTCACAGTTTAATAGCACAGAAAAAGAATAGTTTTAGGATTTATTCACTGAGTACCCTGAACTCAATCTATGCTGTTATGAGTGTTTTTCTCTAGGTTATAGTTGTAAAGGTGCAATTCTTAATTGCTGCACTTTCAGACTAAGACTTTTCACAGAGACTGTTATTCAGGAATTCAAATCCACTCCTGGGTGATACGTTTCTTTCTCATGTCATCAGTTTAGTGAAAAACTCTTAATTTCCTTTCACTGGCTGTTCATATTTCACGACCACAACCTTAAGTTTGTTTCATGACATATCCAAAGGCCCTGCAGCTTTTTTGACAAATCTCACTCAACACCTCAAGCAACCCACAATTACCGACTCCATTGCCCAATGGACTGAAACTATCTGAAGATCTCATCTTAGGCACTGAAAGACATCATTCAACCAAAATTTAAATCAAAACCCATACCTCATAACTAGCCTAGGATCCTCAAGAAATAAAACTAAAAGAGAGAGCCCTCTCTAATTGCAGGTCGGCTAGAACCTGTAATCCAAAGCTTGGTTAGTGGTTACCCCGGCCGTATTCCCTCAGGAGTCAAAAGGAACAACCTGGGTGATAACATGATCATGAAAAAGATGAATTTGATGATCTGTTTTCTTCAGCAGAATCATTATTTCAGGTAAAAACATTGGCCAAAATGAGATATAAAGATGAAGAGTTGGTAGAATTCAATAGGCTCGGAGAACAGAGGTTGCAAAATCTTCCTCTGGACTTATTAGCTACTACCCCAACAACCCAGTCAAGCGAGCCTGAACAACAAATTATTGACAAACCTCCTACTATGGAGAAGATTCCCGAGAAAGGAAAAGAGCCAGAACAGGAGAAAGAACAAGAAAAAGAAAAGGAACAGGATAGTGAACATATCGATATAGATACTTAGATTGATCCCAAGCTCCTTAAAGAATGGCAGCAATTTGATTCCATTATAAGCAATCCTGAAAGTTCACAAGGTTTCATCACACCTCAAGTAACAGTTGGTCAGGAGACAGTGATAACTACGGTTCCAATTGAAGGGACTAGCGGCCTAACCCACCAACAAATATGTAGAAATAATTCCTAAGGATCCATCCGATCAAATTGTTTTGCAGATAGAAGACATACCACCATTAGATGTCTTTTACAGTCCCAAACATAGGGCTGTAGTGAAAAGACAAAGGAAAAGGAGAAGACTTGATCAATCTTCCCTTTTACCAGCACAAACAGAGATGGCTAATGTGGTATGGAAAGAAGAATTTAATCCTTCTGATGACCTCACAAAAATTTCTCAGTATGCTGGAGCCTATTCGGCAGCTAATATGGATAAAGCATCGAAAGTAAGCAATCTACTTAAAGAAAAAGACCAAACAATTGTTCCATTACAGTCACAGGTATCTGAAAGACAGAAAAAAATAGAACAGTTAGAACAGAAACTATCAACATAGTAATAGATAAACAACGAATTAAATGAGCAATTGCTCAAGGAGAAGAAGAAGATAGACCAAAGCGCAGTACATAAACAAAAAGAATTATCCGAAGCATTGACCAAACTGAATACAATGAATGAACAAATGAGTAAGACAAAAGATGAGCAAATCGCTCAACTGTCACACCAAGTAGAAAAGTTCAAGAGTCTTCCTCAACCAGCAGACTTCAGGTCCGAAGCTCTCCAAATCAATAAAGCATTGATTAAACAACTAAAATTGCTATGTCATAATATTTCCCTAGTTGAGCCCCTCTGTGAGATTACTTCATCAATAATTGAAAAATCAGTCGATGCCAGGCAGGATTTGGAACAGGCCGATGAGACTTTAACCAACTTTCTTGCTTGGCAAGAAACCAGTGAAGGGAAAGCCGCAAATCTGCAGTCACAATTGATGAAAGCATAAAGAGAAACCTCAAGATGCAGATTATCAACCAGTAATTTAATTGAGTTAATCAATGATACTCTTTATCTATCTAACTTGATTTCACAGTGCACTCCAGGTAAATTTCCGTCAGCCAAAGTATTGGAACAAACATGCAATCGAGAATTGGAGAAGAATGGAAGATTAATCGCTGGCATCCAAATTTTAACCTGGGATACCTTTTCGTTTTTCCTAGTTAAACTTTACAGTCAAAGGGCAGCACTCAAATGTTTAACCGATGCAATCGGTTACATGATTCCCGAAATCCATGATGCCACATATTCAGCCCAACTGCATTCTCATCTGAGTCACCCCCTAGAATTGCAACCAATGCTTGCTATCTGCCAGCTCAAGTCAAAAGAAGATCATCCGAAACAGTGAATCATGCTGCCGACTGCCAAC
This sequence comes from Pinus tabuliformis, assembly GCA_031772625.1. Classification (NCBI taxonomy): domain Eukaryota; kingdom Viridiplantae; phylum Streptophyta; class Pinopsida; order Pinales; family Pinaceae; genus Pinus; species Pinus tabuliformis. Next base: position 191,035,602 of record CM062804.1, read on the forward strand.
AGGCCTATTTCGAGGAGATTCTCATGATTTAGTTATACCACCTAATAACATTTTTATTTCATAATTAGTTAGCTTAGATAGTATTTATATACCTTTTCATTGTCTTTAGAAACGGTCCTCAGTTTTTTTATAAACTCAAATCAATAAGTCACACTATTGTGCTTCTGATATATTTTATGAAGACTGGGCCAATATTCTGAATTTTAACGAAGAAAGCTTTGATGAGATATGCACTATTGCTTTGTTATGGAAGCGTTTCTAAGTTAGAAGAAGGAATCTGAATGCGATTGATATCGGTAGTGATGCAAATAAAATATGGTACTATTACCTATGCTCTTGCTTCATTCTCTCATGTGAATCAACATTTATTTAATCTATCTATCATTGGATATATGTATGTGTTTTAACAACAGTCCTTATACTTATCACTATTGAATGTCTAAGGACTGTTATTATTTCAATCATATTTATGTCAATGATATATGAAGAATAGTGTAATAATGTTTTCATGATTACTTTGTTCAACTACTTGAACGAAGTAATTATCATATGAATAAATGTCTTTGTTTAGCAATAGAGTCATCTATATGCCTGTTTGTAGATAAAGATCATCAAACGTTGCACTAAAGCAGAAATTTCCTAGGATAGGATAGTTGTTTATAATTTTACTTTTTTAGATTAAATAATTCATCCATTATCATTATATATTAGAGAATCAACCACTTATCCATCCTATTTATCAATTATTGGGAAATTGGTCCCATTATTTCCAGTCAGAGCCACCACACCAAACAGAAAAGGAGCTGCCTTTAAGGTCCAGACCAAGTGGTTTTCCCTGATGTTGTTGCAGCGATTTTTGAGGCATCAAGATTTTTGGCGCTAGAAGGAGGGCATGAATTGTGAATGGCAAGCCAACCCAAACCTATAACCCATTCTGAGAGTAAATATCCCTCCACCTCACCTTAGACCTCCCGTTTGCATGCAGGAACACCAATATTCAAACAAGAAGAAGAGGACTCAACTACCAATACTCAAACCCACCATAATTTAGAATGATTAAGTCTTGAATCCCCTGAAGTTTAGTCTCTCATCCATAAACTTCAAGGCTTTTCGATATCACCATAGAAATCTGAGGTATCTCAAGGTAGTGAGCCTTCGCAATTCAATCCACCTCACCCTCTCACCAGACTTCAAAGCGGAAAGCTTGGTATTGAACCTACTGAGTTGCCTTTACCCAAAAGGAAAAGGGCAAAAAAGACTGCTGAAGGATCTGACAGTGAGACTTTGTCATCATCATCCTCCATTTCATCGTCTCAAGTACGAAGTCAACCATCCACTCCTCCATTACACTTTGTTGTTCAACAGGGATCAGGAACTTCACCACCTCAAACCTCAATATCAACTCCTTCCGAAACATCTGGAATTTCATCGGTAATATCATCTACTATTAATTTTACAATGGCTCAAAATCCATGGAACAATCCTGGTGCAGTCACTATGCCTGCACCATTACATCCATTATCAGCACATCCTGAAAAATGGTTGCCAAAATTTAATCCAGATGCAGGAATACAAGCCGACGAACATATTAAGAATTTCATGTTATCAATTAATTTAAAAGGAGTGACAGAGGAAGATGTTGTTGTTAGGCTTTCCCTTATACCTTACAAGGATCAGTTGGATCTTCGTATTTTTCCTTGCCCTCTGGATCCATTACTAGTTGGAACATTTTCCAAGAACAGTTTCTGACTAAGTATGGCGATGACAGATCCTTAGCAACGTTAATTAATTATCTCTCGAATATTAGGATAGAATCTAAAGAACCTATAAAGGAGTTCAATTCACGATTTAATAAACTCTTGAATAAGATTCCAACCACCTCTAAACCAAGTGAGCAAATTAGAAGTGAATGGTATATAACAACCCTACCTTCAAATATAGCTATTTTTGTAGATAGAGCTGCAAAACCAACTTTAGCTGAAAACATGAAAGAGGCGCTTGCTGTAGAGAAACGAATTATTGTTTAGAAAATAAAGTTTCTCTTGAAGATAGAAAATCCAAAAAGCTTCTTTTAAGGATGATTTAAAGAAGAAAACCCTAAAGATCCATATGATATGGAGGGTCTACAAAAAGTTCTCAAGACTATGTCAAATGAATTGGTAGAAATCAAGAAGCAAGTAACTGAAACTTCAACAAAAAGGCCTTTTAGAAATTTTAAGAAACCTGAATCAAAACCACCAAATGATATATCCAATGCAGACTCAGATCCTGAAGAGGAAGAAGACGATGAAACATTCTCGTCATCCGAGGAACCCGAAGAAGAGGAGACTGTTGAATGCCATGGGATGTGGGACTTTATTTTACCTAACTTCGATGCAGAAAATGAACAAGAAGCTTTCCCTGTGACTACCAGGAGTAAGGGTACTCCTAAACCTGTTCAGGCAACTTAGAAGAAAAGGAATGCAGGTACCACTACTACCAAAGAAAAGGTTCCCACAAAGAAAGCTGCAACAATACCATCCCAAGATCAACCATCATCTCCAAATCTACCTTCAACATCTAAGTCATTAGTAGTTACAGATTCTATGGACTACAATATTATCGAACACATGAAGAAGACAAAGGCAAATATTACTATGTTTGAGCTTAGTAAACTCAAACATCAACAGAAATTACTTCTTAAGGAGTTAAATGTTGTACCTCCTTCTCCTCTTCCTAATGCTGTATTGTCCAAAGCTGCTAATGACTCAGGCCAACCACCTCTTGGTAGAGTAGAGGCTACTAATGCTGTTTTAATTGGGGATAGATCAAATTCTCATACTCCTCCTTTCCTCTTAACCTATGAGATATATAATAGAAATCTACACAACCGTTTGATTGACTCAAGGGCTTCCTCTAATATAAAGCCAACTTTAGTTTGTTCAAAACTAAACATTGAACCCCAAAAGTCTGCAATTCATATTGTACAGTTGGATAGAACTAAGGTCCAGGTTTTAGATGAAATCAACTTAGTGACTATCAGGTTATCAGTTGATCCAAGAGTAGTTCAGAGAATTGATATTTTAATCACTAATATACCTGAATTCTATGGTCTGATTTTGAGTAGAGACTGGTCTGAGAAACTCCATGGTTATATTTCCACAGATTGGTCCCATATGTGGCTACCTTATAAAGGAAAGACAAATCAGATCAAGATCGATCGGGAGAAACACATGACCCATACTTTTACTGAATTCGAACAAGAAAATCGACCACTAGCATTCAATAACAATATTTTGGGGAATTACTCATCCGAATCATTCTTTGGAAATTTCACTGCCCAACCATCTCCTTTCTCAGTTAATAATTTCACATCTCAAATCGAAAAATTTTCACAAAAAAATAGATCAAGATGTGTTAATATTACTGAAGAAACTGTAAATAAAATTGTTGATAATTCTTTATTTTGGTTACTATACTTTGATGGGTCTAAATCTAGTGAAGGTGCAGGAGTAGGATGTATTTTAGTTAGTCCTGGGGGAGAAAAGACCATGTTATCATGCAGATTGGAATTTGAATGCACAAACAATATAGATGAATATGAGGCCTTAGTTCAAGGACTCTACAAAGCAATTGGTCTTAAAGTTCAATTTTTGAAAGTGTTCAGTGATTTAGAAATTGTTATAAAACAAGTTAGAAATATAATTCATTGCCTTTCTAGTCATCTCAAACATTACCAGTCTTTGGTGTAGGAATTCATATCTCAATTTGTAGCATTCAATATTTCTCCCATCCCTAGGTCTCAGAATGCAACAGTAGACCTACTAGCTAATGTTGCTTCCAAACTCCTTCCATCCGAAGATTACAGCCCAGACAGATTTTCAATAGAATTAATTTTTAGACCATCAATTCCCAATAATGTCACCAATTGGCGAGTGTTCAATTATGATGAAGACATTTTAAATTTCTTGACTTTTGACAAGTCCTACGATGATCAAATTATTGATGAAAGTGATCATGACCTTCAAATGAAGGAAAAGTAAGAAGAAAACTCAATACCTAAACCAGTGGTCAAGCACGAAGATCTTTATGATATTAAAGACAGGTTTAAATAGGTGACCAATTCAAAGCTCCAGAGTTCCACTTTAAGATTTGAATCGATAAACCTAGGTGCTAAAGAAAACCTTCAAAACATCAATTTGGGATTAGGACTTTCTTCAGAAGAAAAGACAACATTCATTAGATTATTGCAAAAAAATAAATGTCTTCGCTTGGAAATATGATGATTTGAAAACATACGATGCATCGATCATTCAACATACTATTCCAATGCTTTCCAAACAAAAGCTAGTACAACAAAAGTTAAGGAAGATTCATCCTAACCTAGAGAGTCAAATAAAGTCTTAACTAAATAAACTCTTGAAGTCTAAGATAACTTTTCCTGTTAGACATTCAAACTGGGTGTCCAATATGGTGCCAGTAAGAAAGAAAAATGGCGACATTAGGATTTGTATCGATTTCAGAAATCTTAACAAGGAAAGCCAAAAGGATAACTTCCCTTTACCTACCATAAAGCAGACACTCCATTCGGTAGCTGGTTCTGAGTTAATGTCATTTTTTGATGTTTTTTCAGGATATAACCAAATTTTGGTCCATCCTGATGACAGGCTTAAAACTACCTTCAGAACTAAGTGGGGAACTTATGCTTACCAAAAAATGCCTTTTGGACTTATCAATGCTGGAGCTACATTCCAGAGAGCAATGGACATAGCATTCAAAGGATTGATCAATAAATCAATAGTTGTCTATTTAGATGATATTATTGTATTTTCCAAGAAAAGATCTAATTATTTACATGATTTGAAACAAATCTTTGAACGCTGCAGAAGGTATGGTATCTCGCTTAATCCAAAGAAGTCCTTTTTTGCTCTTAATCAAGGAAAGCTTTTGGGCTTTATTGTTTCAAAGGATGGTATTTATATTGATCCAGATAGAATTAAAGAGATTTCTAATATTCCATTCCCTCATAATAAAAAATCCATGCAGTCATTTTTGGGTCAAATTAACTTTGTTAAAAGATTTGTTCCAGATTTTTCCCAGATTATTTTACCATTGAAAACGATGATCAAGAAAAATGCAGTGTTTAAATGGGGACCTGCAGAGAAAGAGGCATTTGATTCCATGAAACAATCAATCATTAATGCCCCTGCTTTAAGCGCTCCCAGTTTTTCAAGTCATTTCATGCTATATACCCTCGCATCCGTTTCGTCTTATGCAACAGTGCTGACTCAGATTAATGATCAAAACTTGGAAGCACCAATTTCATTTTATAGCTCAAATCTTCAATGTGCTAAACTTAATTACTTAGAAGTTGAAAAACAAGCCTTTGCTGTGTACAAAGCCATTAAACACTACAGACCCTTTCTCTTAAAATCTCACACAAAAGTTATAGTTCATTTTTCAGCAGCAAGACAATTACTAGTTCAAAGGGTATTAGGAGAAAACAGAGCAAATTGGGTCACAACATTACAAGAATATACTTAGAAATCAAGCCATAAAATATTTTCAAAGGCCAAGGTTTTTGCAGGTTGTTAGCAGGAGAATCCAATATTCAAAAACCTGAAGGTATAGAAGATACTGAAGAAATCAATCAGATAAGTATCACAGATCCTGAATCGCAATATGCAAATCTGATTTTCTATTTAAAAAATGGATACGCTCCTCCTAATCTTTCGTATAAAAACAAACATGCCATTATATTGAAAACAAAAAACTTCATAATTGTAAATGATGTATTGTTTAGGTGAAATTATGATTCAATTTTATTAAGATGTTTAGAAAAACCTGAAGCACAAAAAGTTTTGTAGGAGCTACATGACGGATCAGCAGGAGGACATATTGGAGCTGATACAACAGCTCACAAAATCATTCATGCTGGATATTATTGGCCCACCCTATTCAGAGATACTCATGAATACGTAAGGAAATGCCAAAGTTGTCAAACCACTAGTGGAAGACAAAGGAAGCTAGCTTTCCCTTTGCAACCAGTGAACATTGAACAACCTTTTGAGCAATGGGGATTGGACATCATTGGGGAAATCACTCCACATTCATCCAAACAACATAGGTATATTCTTACCGCCACTGATTACTTCACTAAGTGGGTTGAAGCAATTCCGTTGAAGACAGCAAACTCTAAGGCAATCATGGAATTCATAGATCAATTCATTATTACCAGGTTTGGTGTCCCAAATGCTCTTGTTTTTGATAATGCATCTTATTTCTCTTGAAATTCTATATTTGAGTTTGCTATTAAAAGGGGATTTAAATTGAAGTATTCCACAAATTACTACCCTCAGGGCAATGATTTAGCAGAATCCACCAATAAAAATCTTATCAAAATCATTAAGAGGACTATTGAGCAGAATCATAAAAATTGGCATAAATATTTGATATTTGCACTATGGGTTGATAGAATAACACAAAATCCCTCGATAGGAACTTCTCCATTTAATCTAGTATATGGAAAGGAAGTTGTCATACCAACAAATTTACTACTTCCATCTCTAGCTTTAGTGCAGTTTATTGAAGAAATTCCTTCATCTTCTATTCAACTAAGATATGAACAAATCTTGAAATTAGAAGAAGAAAGGGAAAAAGCCAGAATCATACATGCAAAACATCAGCAAATTATCAAGTCATCATTCAATACAACTTCGACTAGTTCAAAACAATTAAAAGTTGGTGATCTAGTTTTGAAATGAGACAAAGCCCATGAAGATAAAGGGAAACACACTAAGTTCCAGAAAATGTGGCTTGGACCATTCCAAATGAGTGAGAATATAGGCCCTTCCACATCCATATTGCAAGATCTATCAGGAAAGGGAGATTCTCTTCCTGTTAACGACCTTATCTTAAAAAAATTCTTCAATTAAGGAGGTAACCCCTTCTCCCTTGTAAATATTCAATTTTCAGCAAATTTGTGTACATAGTTTATTTTTGGAATCTTAGGAAAATAAAGTTGTATGAAGCCTCCCATTGGTTTTTGCTATATTGAAAATTTACTCAAAATAAATAGTTCTGGTATTTACTTTTGAGAAATGGAAGCCTTAAACGAAAGGAAAATTTCTATGGAATTAGGTATATTTAGATTCTGAAAACCCCATTTTATTTTTGTGAAATCTTCTCAAGATTTAGAAGTACTGTAAATCATTTTAATGTTTTCAAGCAACCTAAAAATGGTTATCAATACAAAACAGAAACGGATTCAATCTTAGCATCTTCAACTCTTACCATGTCATCCATGTTCTCTTAAGGAGAAAATTGTTCATCCCATTCATCAGAGTTTATAATTACTCAGAGTGTAATTCTAAAATATGTATGATATAAAAGATAAGAGGTCTTATTACAAGCCTGCTTACCATGATCATAATGGGAATAGTTCAACTGACATTACCAATACTGCATACCAAAATAGAGTAATGGCTTATAATTATAAGACAAGGGGTCTCATCACGAGCCAGCTTGTTCAGTTAAATTACAACCAGTGAATAGCATTGTCTAAACAGCTAGCCACCAAACCAGGACAATGGTTTTTTATCTTACAAAATAGGAAAAAATGAAAAGTGATACAAAATATGGAGATATATCTTTGGATTCATTCTTTTTTATTATACTCTGAAATGGATGGAATAATGAATGATCAAATGGTTAAAAGGTATCCCTGTCGAGACTATAGATGTTTGCTGGCAGCAGAGGCTCTACCTATGACAAAGGAGTCATTATAAAGCTAAGTTGGAAAAGTCTTTTGTTTTAATAATTATCAACAAATTAAGGCTAGTTTAAAACTTAGAATGTATTTAATTTTAACAAGAGAAAAAAATAGCAGAAATAGTTATTATTATATTCAGGATTTATGATTACCTAGTTATATTAGAATTCTTCTATTAGATGAGATTTCCAGATTAAGAAAGTTTAAGTATTTTAATTAATTTCTCAGAGATAATTGTTTCTCCCAGTGAATCACCAATTGTTGTGCTGTACAACAACCCCCCATTTCATAAAATTTTTACTCAAAAAATCATAATATGAAACGGGTCCCTTCTAAATTTAGATGTGTGAATAAATTGGTATTAACCCATCATTAGAAAAACCCTCATCAAAAGGTTCAATGCAAATGATATATTTTAAAATAAACCTTTTTGAATAGAAATAAATTCGGTCTTGTAAATAGATATAAAGTTCTTTGTTATTACGATAAAGCGATCGTAAGATCACATATCGCAATAATAAGGAAAACATATATAAAGACCTAATGACTTACTCCGATCCGAAAAGCAAATGACTATCGGATATTGGGAAAGGAAAATCACAACTATAATGAAAGAACCTCCCTCATTTCTCTGATGCGATATCACTATCGGCAACCGGCAGTAGCAACCCAATGCATGATTAATGGCACATTCAAATCCTCTGATGTGATAAGGCATATCGAAATCGGTGATCGGCGAAGTTACAATAGCATAAGTAATAAGACACGAATCCATCTCTGATTGCAATGCGTTAAATCAAGGCGCATGTTTCGAAAACGTAATTAAAAGGCTTGAATGCGTTATATCACCTTTCGGCGATTGAAAGATATTTTGGACAAACATTGAAGCCTTTCTATTCACATTACCAATCGCCGATTGGGATTTACTTCTGATTATCTGCCAAAGAATCTAAGCCATGCTTGAATGGATCATTCATCATATAAACAATATAATGGGTATTTAGAAACTCCTTTACCATGATTGACAGGTTAAACGGCTAATTAATGAAGCAGTTATGGTGATATTTTCCTTTAAATTGTATCTGCGACAGTTTCACTATAATCCATTATTATCCGCTGATTGACATAATTCTTTCATATTGGTTCATACTACCTATTCTCTGTATCACGTTGGTTCCATTGCTTGTGCAGAACTCTGCTGAAATAATGAATTTGAAACAAATGGGAAAGAAATCCAAGAAATCTGTAGCAGCAACGGCTCCTATAGCAACACTGCAGCCAACCAATGATCCAGGACCAAGTAAAAAAGGGTTAATCTTAGACACTATGTGTCTCAGCCTTGGAAATACTAGTTGGCAAAGCATCTACAATTTAATTGAAGCAGAGGAGCTTGAGGAAGTATCGGAAGAAGCTACTGCAGACTCAACTAATAAATCAGAAGCTTCCCTTAAAGATTTAGCCGATTCATATTTGCACAGGATAGCAGCACGTGAGAAAATTCTTCCATACACTGATGTAGTGAGATGGGTGGTAGAAGAAATTCTAGTTTCAAATACAATGTTTTTCACAGTTGACGGAAGGATTTTTGGCTCATTTAAGCCTGATGACTTAAGGGAGATGTATCACTTACCCGAACCTGAAAAGAAATACAACAAAGCCTTCCTTGAAAAGCTCACAGAGGAGAACGAGACTAAATCGGCCCCAATTAAGCAGTGGAAATAGAATCCCGCAAAGCACAAACATGAATCATCGGGTAAGTACTCTGTGGAATCATTGTCATCTCCTTACTGTTATGCTGGGGCAATGATGTGTAGAATGTGGGGAATGCATGACTCTGCAAAGTTCACTATTGAAATGGTTCCTTTAATGGAAGTGGTGGTTAATAGTTATGTGATGCATTGGGCAAACATATTGTCCGATAAATTAGCCACTCCAATTCTTGAATTTAGATCAAATTCAAGCAAAACCACCATGACCATTCTTCCTTTTTATTACAGTGCTTATATTATGGATATTCTTTGCTTTAATTCTGAATATCCAATACTCAGGTGGAGATGGACCTCCTAAGACCCTAAGCCAATCCACATTTATCATTAGATGTTATGGAAGGCTCACTATAAATACCACTTGTACAAAATCTGTAATGGTTTCATGTTGCCTATCTATTATGTTATTTTCGATAAGCCTGCCCCAAGGATTTCTGAGGAAGCAAGGATTGACTTGACTGCTGTAGGGAATTGGTTTGGGGAAGACAAGTTCACATATATAAGGGTTTATGGTAGCCTTGCAAGACCCCATGTCCTTCCTCTCTATGTACCTAATAAGCTGTTAGCTCGAGAATTGGCCTACCAGATAACAACAGTAGGAACATCCAAAACTCTTAGGAATTCTAAAAAGCAGGTGTGGCCTACATTTCCTTTGAGAGGCAGGAAAAATAAACATGTTCAATCTTGCAACCATTCCTAATAGGCAATACGATCCAAGGAAGGTTTCCTATAATGTTCTTGAACAAGCTAAACTCACAAAGTTTGATCATGAGAAAGATGAATTTGATGACCCGTTTTCTTCAGCAGAATCATTATTTCAGGTTAAAGCATTGGCCAAAATGAGATATAAAGATGAAGGGCTGGTAGAATTCAATAGGCTCAGAGAACAGAGGTTGCAAACTCTGCCTCTAGACTTATTAGCTACTACCCCAACAACCCAGTCAGGTGAGCCTGAACAACAAATTGTTGACAAACCTCCTGCTATGGAGAAGATTCCCGAGAAAGAAAAAGAGCCAGAACAGAAGAAAGAACAGGAAAAAGAAAAGGAATAGGACAATGAACATATCAATATAGATACTCAGATTGATCCCAAACTCCTTAAAGAATGGCAACAATTTGATTCCATTATAAGCAATCCTGGAAGTTCACAAGGTTTTAGCACACCTCAAGTAACAGTTGGTCAAGAGACAACAACAACTATGGTTCAAATTGAAGGGACCAATGGCCTACCCACTAGCAAAGATGTAGAAATAATTCCTAAGGATCCATCCAATCAAATTGTTTTTCAGATAGAAGACATACCACCATTAGATGTATTTTACAGTCCAAAACATAGGGTTGTAGTGAAAAGACAAAGGAAAAGGAGAAGACTTTATCAATATTCCCTTTTACCAGCACAAACAGAGATGGCTAATGTGGTATGGAAAGAAGAATTTAATCCTTCTGATGACCTCACAAAACTTTCTCAGTATGCCGGAGCCTATTCGGCAGCTACTATGGATAAAGCATCAGAAGTAAGCAATCTACTTAAAGAAAAAGACCAAACAATTGTTTCATTACAGTCACAAGTATCCGAAAGATAGCAAAAAATAGAACAGTTAGAACAACAACTATCAACACAGCAACAAACAAACAACCAACTAAATGAGCAATTGCTCAAGGAGAAGCAGAGGATAGACCAAAGCATAGTACAGAAACAAAAAGAATGATCCGAAGAATTGGCTAAACTAAAGACAATGAATGAACAAATTAGTAAGACAAAAGATGAGCAAATCGCTCAACTGTCACACCAAGTAGAAAAGTTCAAGAGTCTTCCTCAACCAATAGACTTCAGGTCCGAAGCTCTCCAGGTCAATAAAGCATTGATTAAACAGCTAAAATTGCTATGTCATAATATTTCCCTGGTTGAGCCCTCAGTGAGATTACTTCATCAATAATTGACAAATCAATCGATGCCAGGTAGGATTTGGAACAGGCCGATGAGACTTTAACCAACTTTCTTGCTTGGCAAGAAACTAGTGAAGGGCAAGCCGCAAATCTGCCTAAAGTTCTAGAGTCACACAAATAAATCCTTTTCTTAGAATGGCAGTCACAGTTGATGAAAGCAGAAAGAGAAACCTTAAGATGCATATTATCAACCAGTAATTTAATTGAGTTAATCAATGATACCCTTTATCTGTCTAACTTGATTTCACAGTGCACTCCAGGTAAATCGCCGTTAGCCAAAGTATTAGAACAAACATGCAATCAAGAATTGGATAAGAACGGAAGATTAATCACCGCCATCCAAAGTTTAACCTTCGATACCTTTTGGTTTTTCCTAGTTAAACTTTACAGTGAAAGGGTAGCACTCAAATGTTTAACCGATGCAATTGGTTACATGATTCCCGAAATCCATGATGCCACATATTCAGCCCAACTACATTCTTGTTTGAGTCACCCTCTAGAATTGCAACCAATGCTTGCTATCTACCAGCTCAAGCCAGCCAAAGGAAGATCATCTGAAACAATGAATCATGCTGCTGACTGCCAACAGGCCTATTTTGAGGAGATTCTCATGATTTAGTTATACCACCTATTAGCATTTTTATTTCATAATTAGTTAGCTTAGATAGTATTTATAGACCCTTTCATTGTCTTTAGAAAAGGTCCTCAGTTTTCATATAAACTCGAATTAGTAAGTCACACTATTGTGCTTTTGATATATTTTATGAAGACTGGGCCAATATTCTGAATTTTAACAAAGAAAGCTTTGATGAGATATGCACTATTGCTTTGTTATGGAAGCGTTTCTAAGTTAGAAGAAGGAATCTGAATGTGATTGATATTGGGAGTGATCCAAATAACATATGGTACTATTATCTATGCTCTTGCTTCATTCTCTCATGTGAATCATCATTTATTTAATCTGGCTATCATTGGATAAATGTATGTGTTTTAACAGCAGTCCTTATACTTATCACTATTGAATATCTAAAGAGTGTTATTCTTTCAATCATATTTATGTAAATGATATATGAAGAATAGTGTAATAATGTTTTCATGATTACTTTGTTCAACTACTTGAACGAAGTAATTATCATATGAATAAATGTCTTTGTTTACCAATAGAGTCATCTATATGCCTGTTTGGAGATAAAGATCATCAAACGTTGCACTAAAGCAGAAATTTCCCGGCATAGGATAGTTGTTTATAATTTTACTTTTTTAGATTAAATCATTCATCCATTATCATTATATATTATAGAATCAACCACTTATCCATCCTATTTATCAATTATTGGGAAACTGGTCCCATTATTTCCAGTCGGAGCTACCACACCAAATGGAAAAGGAGCTGCCTTTAAGGTCTGGACTGGGTGGTTTTCCCCGATGTTGTTGCAGCGATTTTTGAGGCATCAACACCTTCTCACAAGATTCCATAGAGAATGAAACCAAAAAGGAATGCTCAGAACATATTTTTATTCCTCTGTTAGAGTATCATATTACAAAAAGATTCGAGTCGTTTACTCTCAGCTAGGCCTTCCCGTAATCTATCTATCCCCTATAATGTTAATGTCTCCTCTTTTTAAAGAGGAGACATCTGTTACAATTGATTACATAATAAATCCTATCTTTGACCTGATATGCTAAAATAGGATAACTAATTCTTCCATTAACAAAATGATGTTACAATGGTTGTGACAATGCCGACTTTGGAAGATAGTTGTTACGGCTAGTGTAACAGCTCCTTTGATGATCTTCCTGTTGCTGCTGAATCTAAAATGCAAATCAAGGGCTGTTTCAGCAACAAGATTTGCGCACTATTCTAACTGTTTCAGCAACGTAGACTGCATTGATAACTCTATAGTCTTCAAACTGTTTCAGCTACTAGCCAATCAATGATTAATTATGAAGGAAATGTAAAATTATATGTAAAACAATCAAACATATAGTAATGAGAAGAGATGCTATATACCTTTGGAAAATTGATTAAAGTAATAACATAGGCTTTAATTATGGATTGAAAAATGATTGAATGATAGCAAAATGTATGAGAAAAAGGGACAATGTAGGGTTCTAACATTTAATAGGTCGGCAGGTCCATTATATTGTTGTGCGAAATATGTATGAGGCTCGGGGCTCCGCCGATATGCGATATGCGATATGCGATTGGGAGGCAGACTTGAAAACACATAAACGTTAACGTTCATAAATCCCTTTGGGTCCGTAAAGTTACCATTCCCTTTGGAAAACCCCATCTTTAATGTTTCATCGCAAACACATGGCTATAAGCGAAAACCTACGTATGGCCATTGGGGTGGATTTGAAAATAAATATGCCTAGTTTTATAATCATTGGCGGGTCCGGCTTCTACCTCCCCGCTAACTGTATGCCCCCGCGCTCCGCCGATATATGATGAGCGATTGGGAACCAGACCCGATAGCGCATATATTCCAGTTAATAACTTTGTTGGGTCCAAAAGATAACAGAGTGATTTATGTAAAGGCCTCATACCCAAGTCGATTGCAATATGCGATGGGCTTATAGACCCGAAAATATATGTATCGTATTTGATAGGTCGGCGGGTCTGCTATATCACTTTGCATAATATGTATAAGGCCCAGGGCTCCGCTGATATGGTATATGCGATTGGGGCCAGACCCGATATATTATATGATATGCTTAATAGGATCGACGGGTCTGCCACATCGCTGCACACCTTATGCTCAAACCTTGGGACCCCGCTGATTGCGATACGCGAAATGTTCCGGACTCAAAAATATATGTATTCCGGTTGAGAAGGCTATCGGATCTGGGGGGTAGCAGCACACCATGTGTGTATATGCCTTGGAGTTAGGCTGATTGTGATATACGATGAGGCTTTCGAACCCGACAATATATATATTGTGGTTCATAATCCCATTGGGTCTAGGGCCTTATGGCATGCATTACGTGCCCAGGATGAATGTGATAAGCGAAAGAGGGAGGATTTATGTGTTTTCGAAGGGTTTCCTTTGTAAATGGATTATAACGGGACAATGATGCGATGAAGGGTCTTTGCTATAAGGCATTGTAATGGGAATAATAATGCGATGAGGGTATTGAGGGGTTAAACAAATCCCGATAAACATAGGAATGAAGGGATTAATTGAGGGGTTTGTTAAAGGGCTTTACCCATGTGAATGGATGATTGGGCTCTCCATAGAGTTAAATTTAATGGGATGAAAAGGATCATTCAGAGAGATGATAAATCAAACTCATAGGGGACCCATTAAAAAATTTCTATCATAACATGTTTTAATAGGGTGGTAGTTGTGGCCGCAACAGTTTGAAGAAGAATTTGGTTTCAGTTGCCATGTTGGAGGACCAAGGCTACAATGTGATATTTAGCAAGGGAAAGGATTTCCTTCATCACATAGCCTCAGGATAGGTGATGTGGATCAGGTTTCAGGTGAAGAACCTCTACAAATTGGATGTAGAAGATTGTGCTACTTTGAGCACTAAATTAGAGAAGGTGAAAATGCTAAAGCTGAGACATCGATGAGTTGTGGCATAGAAGATTGGGTTACTTGAACCACGGAGCTTTGGAGATCATGCAACAAATTGTGCAAAGGGTACATTGGGGAAGTACACCAAAGCTTCCTTTCATGATAAAGACAGTTGAGCACAAGCGATCCTTAATCAAGTTCACTCAAATGTGTGTGGACCATTCTCGGTAGCATCCACGACCAAGCACATGTATTATGTAATATTTGTTAATGATTTTTCTCGTAAGTGCTAGATTTTCTTCATGCAGAAGAAGATCATATGTTCAATAAATTTTGTGAATTTAAAGCACTTGTTCATAAATATATTGGAAGGAAATTTAAAGCTCTAAAAAGCGATAATGGTGGAGAATATGTGTCGAATGAATTTAATAAATTTTGTGCATCAGAAGACATTAAATGGGAGTTAATAGCACCCCATAACCCACAACATAACAGGGTGGATGAATGGAAGAATAGAAGTATTGTGGGATCTACATGAGCAATCTTACATGATCAGGGCCTACCATTGAATTTGTGGGTTGAAGCATGCACCATAGTTATTTATTTTCATAAACGAATCCCTCACCGAATTCTTGGGATGGGTACACTAGAAGAAGATTTTTCATGTAAGAAACTAGATGTCACACACTTCAAGATCTTTGGTTCATCAGTCTACTGTCATGTACTAAGGATGCACGGAAAACGCTAGAGCTAGGAACTGAGTTGGGCATATTTGTGGGGTAGACTGATACACCTCACAACTAATGGGTGTACTTGCAATCCAACAGGATGACAATGGTTCGTAGAGATGTGAATTTCAATGAATAGAAGGCCATGAGATATTCCTTTGAGATGGAGCTTCATTTACATGTAGATGAGGAGATTTTCACTCCAAAGGAGGAACCTCAGGATGATGTGGAGAAACCACATGTAGAGGAGAAAAGAGTGGAAGCACCCACTCATGAAAAGACTTCTAGATATGAAAGGAAGCACACTAGAGAGGCTGAAAAACTGATGCATGATGCTAGAGAGAATGTGGGAGAACCCACATTGTAGCACCCTCATCCCACAAATACCCAAGTAACCATCCAACCAAAGTAAATATGTGATGAGAGGCCACTATAATGGGATTCACCCTCATGGGTGACCTTAAGGAAGTGGAATCGATAGAAACACACCACATAGACCCTCCATATCAACAAAAAAACTCTCAGGAGCTATCCCAACCATTTAGGTAACTAACCCTTGGGTCTCACTAAGTTTTTAAACCATTAAACCCTCAGATGCTCCCATGACATGGACAATGGTGCGTTTGGGAGCCTCCAGACACTCCCACAACATGGGTATGCATGTGTCTAGGACTTTTCTCCTTAGATCTGTGACCGCGACTCCGAGATTCATGCCATTTTTTAAGGCCCATAATCCAGGTCAATGCCCATAATGCAGTGATAGATTTAGAAATGAATTTACACAATATGACAATGATACATTTGCAAAAATATTGAGAAGGTTTAGACTCGGCCCCTACTAGCCATGACAGGCATTTCATCAAACATGTCACAAATATGTAATCTAGAGGTTTAAACAATAGATATGAGCATATTTGTCTCATACTTATCTGAGAATCGCTAAGAATAATTGTTCCCTAATATCATTAGCTACATTATCATCTATTAGGTCATAGATACATTGTTCATTCATTTACAAATCAAAACATGAGGAGATCCATACATCATCACTATCATAATACATGCTTATAACCAACATAATAACAACAAAAATATCAAGGATACATTAGGCATAGAATCCACATATAAACCAATAAATTTACACATAATATACCAAGTAAAGAACCTCTTATTAATGAATGCAAAAGCCAAACCGAGATAGGACTACCATGTTCCACTCGATCGTAGATTGGCTGAACCAATTATCTCTTCAGCTAATCATCCCTGTGCCATATTCCAAGCATGATGTGGGAATCAAACCAAAATAACCAACCATGGAATCTCGAGGCTAAACCACCTCGCCCTCATTAATAGAAACCATGCTTTACTGTAACCCATAATGGATCACTAGGCCAAAAAAATAAACATCTAATAATAGGCTTTACCATGATCTCCACTAGATCCCAGGCCAAAAAAAACATGGAAGCCACTTGATTTCTCTATCTACACCATGAGGAATTTTCTTGTCTCCTAGTCTCTCAGGCTTTATGGCAATCCACACCTGATCACTAAGCCCTAATCTAGGACTCCACCCTCTAGGATTTATCGTATATCTCATCATTCCTTGATAAGGATTCCTAGGCCTAATCAAAGGTAAGAACCTCTAGGATTTACCATATATCGCACCATTAACCGGTCGAGGATTCCTAGGCCCACCGATGCAAAGAATACCTAGCTTTACTACAACCCATAGTCCAGTTCAGGGGTCACTAGGCCAGTGGCTTTACCGCTATCCATATTCTGGTTCTGAGATCACTAGGAAATGTTTTATTTCTTTCAAAGATCCACCTCAATTAGCTTTGAATCCATCCAAAAATCCAGCTCAACCAATTCATGACAACCACATCACACCATGGCTATTTGGAAATGGAAAGGTTAGGCTGAAAAAGCTATCACACTTGGAAAAACCCATGCCATAATAGCAAAGAACCACATGCAATACCATGCTTGCCAAATCTAGCAAGGAAAACACACATGCAAATCGATACCTTCAAAGAATCCTACTGTAGTTGCTTGATCCTGCTATTCCTTGCTTGTCCTTCCTTCCTCTTACCTTCTTTGCTTTTCTGGATCCAATGCAAAATTGATCCAAGAAAAATCTAAGTGTCCAAGAGTGAGAGAGAGAGAGAGAATAATGAGAGAGCTCCAAAATTGAACTGACAAAAGGTACGAATTGATCCTTAGAAGCCTTTTTATTAATGAGGCCTCTATTTTCTTCGTTTTCCATTATTTTCATTCATTTTACTCCTCACATGAAACCTGTGAACTTTAACCTTTCCTTTCTCCTAATTTCCATTATTTTCCTTCATGTTACTTCTCACATGCAACCTGAGACCTTTCACCTTCATTTTCTCCTAATTTCCATTATTTTCATAAATAAATGTGCCAAAAATGCCATCTTTCCTTTCCAAATTCTTTTCCATTTCCTTTTCCAATTTCCTTAGCCATAATAAACAAATGAACACCCACAGTAGGATGTCTTGCCCAACATTCTGCTTGGAATAAGTGTCCCATCAATTGTGGTTATTAGTTTTTCCTTTATTAACTTTTATTACATGGAATTTTCACCAGGGCTATTACAAAACCCTCCACCTTGGGGGGCACCATCCTTGCTGTTCAAACACACATATACCTCAACAAAACCATTGAAAAGGAAACATACTACCCATGGAGATTTATAACTTAGCTCGATCCAGTATTTACAATGATCACCCTGCTGAGAAGAAAACCACCATTACAACATTACAACATGACAACATAACAACATGACAACTATAATGACATGACACCCATACCACTTATTGGAGCTTTATAACATGGCTCATGGTGGTATTTACGTCCATATACTTATGTACATATACCTAAGCATCACACCAAGACATATGCCAAAACATATACCAAACATCATACCAAAATTTCTTTGCCTCTAATAGAAAACAATGAAGGATACTTAGCCCACATTTGATCTGCCATCTCCCATCTAGCTTCATCGGGCCCAAAGTGCTTCCACTAAACTTTAACCTCCTTGATTGCTCATTATGAAGCATGAGCACCTTTTTATGCAATATACACTGAGGGTCCGGTTGGAATTCTCCACCTGGTTCCACCTATAATATAGACCAGTCAATCACATGATCAACATCTTTAACATACTTCTTAAGCAATGACACATGGAAAACATCATGGAATTTCACTGTCAAGGCAGTGCAAATTGATAGGCTACTAGACCAATCCTCTCAATAATCCCGAAAGGTCCACAAAATTATGGTGCCAGCTTGGAACATGATCTAATCCACAAGGATCTCTTCTTTGTTTTGATGCACAAGTACACCTATTCCCCAACTTGAAACTCCTTGAACAACCTATTTTGATAAGTATAGATATTCTACCCATCATGTGCCGCTTTCAAATTATTCTTGATTACTTGCATTTCCTGCTCCATGTCTGCCAACATGTCTGGTCCAATCAACACCATGTTAACTATATCACTCCAACTAATGGGAGTATTACAACTTTGCCCATATAATGCCTCAAAGAGACTCATCTTCAAAGATTCCGAATACCCATTGTTGTAAGAAAACTATACCAGTGGAATATACTCTTCCCACTTTCACTGTTGATGCATCACATACATACTCAACATGTCCTCCAATATCTTGGTGACCCTCTCAGTTTTTCCATGTTTCTGTGGATGATAAGTTGTACTGATGGCCAAGCCTATGCCCAAACCCGCAAACAACTCCTTCAAAAACTTGGAAGTGAACTTAGCATCCTTGTCTAACACAATCTTCTTTGGAACACCATGAAATCTGACCACATCTCTGATGAAGACTTGTGCCACATCACTAATTGAATATGTAGTCTTCACTGGAGCAAAGTCCACAACCTTTGTCAACATGTCCACAAAAACCATGATGGAATCATGTTGTCTCATTGTCCTCGACAACCCTGTGATAAAGTCCATGGAAATTACCTCCCATTTCTATTTTGGAATCACAATCAACTATAGAAATCCACCTGGATGCTTACACTCTACCTTTACCTATTGACAATCCAAACATCTAGTCATAAACTTTGTTATGCCTCCCTTCAAATGAAATAAGAAGAAGAACGCCTAAGAAATACTAAGAATGTATTTGGTGCTCCTGAAGAAATGAAAGAAGAATAAGAAAGCTTCTGACAAAACTTTATATGGATAACTTAATGATACAAAAAACATTTGAATGAATGAGGACCCTAAAGGTTTATGTTTACTTGTATATTTGAAAGTTTATTATTGATTGGGGTTGTGTTTGAACAAGTCAATCTTCCATAAATAAGGAAGAACACTTGGGAAGCATGACTGGATATATCTAGTTTATTAGGGAGAGTTGAAGCATATAATGGTGGATACTTAGGAGGACATTTGGCTGTCCTTTGTGTGTTTGATGTCTATATCCTAAAGAGGGAGGATGACATTGGTCTTAGAGCTCTAACCTTGGATACACACCTATATCCCAGAGTTGATGGTTAGTTAGTAGGCCTAATGGTACCTAGAATGGTGGAAAGCTTATTCCTTCTTAGTCTCACCCAAATAGATTACCCTGGTCAGGAATCTAGTCTAAGCCACTGAGTGTTCTAGAACTCTTCGTAGTTCATTTTGGAAATATTCCATGTATCTCTATGGATATAAGTAATTATGAATACCTCCCTAATTAAGAGGGAGTATTTAAGAATGTAACTAGTGTCGGTCCTCATAATTATATCTGAAATGTATTTGTCAAAAGAAATAAAAATAAGTTTTATTATTAAATAAATTGGCTTATTAAAGCATGGGTTTCATGCTTGGGTCAATTGTTTTTAGGTTAAAGTTTTCATCGAAGACTTATAGGGTTCATGTCAAGTGTCCTTTTCCATATCACAATGTAAATAATCCTTCTTGGGAATTATTTGTTAAGAAATAAAATCATTTTATTGTAAATCAGGTCAATTAGGCCTCCTCCACTAAGTCACCCTCAAGGAAGGACAAGTCGGCCTCATTAGAAGAATTCAATCACCAAAGATGACTATATATAAGTAGCAACTTGACTCATTTTGAAGACATATCACACAATTTCGAATTACAGTAGTTGTGAAGAAAAAAAAGTGCGAAGTTCAAGAAGGAAGCAAGAATCAAAGTTTTTGGGTCTCTCTCTCTCTATCATGTGCAAAAAAATTCTGAAGCTGCTGCATCAAGGTCGAAGTTTTGAAGTTGCTGCATCAAGGTCAAATTTGTGAAGTTTCTACATCAAGGTCGAAGCTGTGAAGTTGCTGCATCAAGGTCAATGCTGTGAAGTCATTGGAGGGGATAAAATTCTGCAGTTGCTAGGGAGGCTGAAATGCTTAAGATGTTGGTGAAGCTAGGCCGAAATTTATGGGTTGATGTTGGGCTAAAGCTGCTATACAAGAAGAAAATATTAAGGGTATTTGTATCTCATTGAAAGGCTGACTTGGTGGAGGAGAAAGGTCTATTGGTTAAGGTCTTGGTTGTCTCATTGTCATATGAATCTACTGAAGAAAGAGTTCTTGACTGGGGTTTCCCCATATAGGGGTTTTTTCCTGGTTATGTGCCTACATCTGGTGTCCTTAATCTTCGTGTTTTGGTTTTGGTAATTTATTGATGAACTAAGATAAAGAATAATAACACAAGAAAGATAATAATAGATTAAGGAAATCACAAGTAATTATTAACTAGAGAAAATCTTTCTGCCTTTGCGATTTTCCAACTATTGCTTGCTAAAAGTGCTCCAGAAACTCTATTTTACAAGCTTTCTCCAAGATATTTTATTTGGTTGATGTTAGTAGAATTACATGAAAGAGCATATAAAAACCATATGTGCCAATTCTTAAAGAAGAGAAAACATAAGGATATCATAAGAAAATGCACACAAAATATTGATTATGTAGTTCATGCAGTGTGGACTTTGTCTCTGGGCCCTGCTCCAATAGTGGGGAGGTCGATTCATTCATCTCATAAAAAAGAAAAACAAGTAAATGGAAAAATACATCAATATACCTCCAACCTTGAGAGTGACTTAAAATTTGATTGCTCAAAACACAACAATCACAACACCAACGGGTTCGTCTCGCCCTCTTGAGACTTTTGACTGTAAACATGACTCGCAAGGTGCAGTGTTGTCTTGAACTTTGTGCCCAAAAATAAATGAAAAAGGTAAGTTTCTTCCATGACCCATAAACACCACTGCTCATATGCAAAACAAACAGCACCATTGTGATACTTACAAAATTATGGTTAAAATGAGTATAAAGTTTACCCCATTCTAACATTGTCAATTTTTGCCCCTTAGGGAATATTTCAGATTCCTCCACAGATTTGGCATAGAATATTCTAGGAATATTCCCCTAGAATATTCCTCTTGGAATCCTGACTCCTAGTTCCATCATGCATAGTTTTGTTTTCAACCTCCTAGTTATGACTGGATTGGTTCCAATGTGCTAGTTTCGCTTTGCTGCCCCTCCATTAGTCTGTTGAAAAAATGGGTGATTTTTAATACATATTGGTCGAAAAAAATTACAAATCCTCCCCTAACAACAAGTTAGCTAGTGCATTACAATTGGAGTTATTTTTATGGTGGGGCGGGGGTGCAACCCCATGACCCAACCATATATATATATATATATATATATATATATATATATATATATATATATATAGATATATATATATATATATATATATATATATATATATATATATATATATATATATATATATATATATACAACCATCGTCAAACCCACTAGACTGCTAATTGTTTTCAATTGTGAGTTAATTTTTTGAGCTTGGAACCACTGGATAAAACAAAACCATAACCATTCAAAAATATATGTCAAACCACTAACGGTGTTGTAACCATTGGTGGCATATGACTGACTATGATGGTGACCGCCAAATTCAATAATCCACTAAATGTTTTGTTCATGAGTTAATCATTGTTGGGTTGTCATAACCACTCGCCCATTACTGTGTTGCGTTTGGGATTTTGACCACCCATTTAAAACATATGTCTATCGTTTAATGTTGGTTTTGTTGTAATTGGAACCATATGTCTACCTGTTTGAAACTATCGAGATATTATTTTTTGAGAACTGCCAAAATTAAATGGTGCCAAATATAACAAGTAATAAAACTGCTGGCTAACCGTTGGTTGTATTTTTGTTTTGGAAATAACCACCGAATATTGGATATTCACCAAATTTTATCAGTTGGGGTTGGCCCAAATAACCGTTGATGGGGTGCCACATGGCACAATATGATTGTGCCACATGGCCCCCTCCTATTGGGCCATGAGTCTACCTCTAATTTTGGTGGGGTGCCACCATATTTGGTGACTCCCACATCTTTAGCGGTGTATCTAACTTTATCTATAGGTATCACTAATTTTAGCCAAGTTCCACAAAATTTGGCTAGATTTCCAAATTTGTCGAAGCTCTATATTTAACTGCCACTCTACTAATTTTGGGTCCTTGTGCCTGGTTGACCAAAATTTTGACTAGGAATAACTTTAATATACGAAGTTAGATTGATGCATCATTCACACTGTTGGAAAACTTGCAATGATATCTTCAATTTGGTTCTAGTTTCACTACGATCTGAGGGATTTCATTTTTGGCCCATTAGGGATCCACCTGGATCAATAGGTTCATCAACAATTCATCTAGCTCATGAGAAATTACTACCTCTTAATGGTTGCGAGTACACCGAGAGACCATTTCCACCTTTTTAGGAATTTTTGAGGGACACATTCATCCCTTCAAAGAGGCTACCTCTCACCCACTTTTTGTATAAATAAGAGAGCTTAACAAATTATTATGGATTATAATTCTAGAGGAAAGATAGTGATTATCAGAGAATGAAACTTCTAGTTGTTATTTCTTTTTTTTTGTTACATGTTCGAATACTTTTGAGGATAGTAAAAATCATAATTTTTTTCTCAGCCTAAGTTTGCTTTAAGGGATCCAAGTCTCCTTTGGTTAGGGCCTAACCCAAGTGTTTCAACCCCTTCCTTTATACATTTCTTTTGGATGCATTTAATCTAGTTGTGAATTTTTACAGATCTAGTTTATGGGAAAAGCATTGTCCCTGTGGGTTGATAAGTGATCTCTTTTTGGAAGCCTTATTGTGTACCCTATGTTGATAAGAACCAAAAATAGTTTTCTTTCATGTAATAACTAGATTTCGTTCTAAATTCAACTAATCCTTTCATTGCCATTTTGTTTTCTACAATTAGTGGTTAAATATTTACTTAATCATCTTGTTTTCATCAACTAAACATGTACATTATGGTGCAGATGGGATACATTGGTTCATAGAATAGATTAGAATCATTTTTCATGTGTGAGAATCACCTCCTTCAGCAACGTTTGTTCCACTACTCCTCATTTCTCAAAATTGTCTATGTACTTAAAACTCTCTCACCAAGCTACAAGATATTTCTAGTCTTGCTTCTTCTTTGCACAAGTTGGTTCACTGATTAGACATGGGCTTGGTAAGGTCTCCTGTAACCTTCCACAGAATTTTGCCACATTCCTCATTCTTCAAATCTCTCCTAGATCCCATATTATTACTCTCGGATGCTTTCTTGTATCAAGACAAGGCATCCTATAAAAATCCTATAGTAGTACATTGATTTCTCAAATCGCTCCTGTTAGTGTCAGTGTTTTCATACTTCCATCAGGGATCAAAATTTTCTCCTTTGCATTTTCATAGTAGGAGTCCCATACTGTAAATTTTGCATCATCCCATTAGGTCATGATATATGGATCCACTGATGGTTGTTTTCTCTTCAGCTCTTCCCTCATAGACTATACTTGCTGATCCTCCTTCATATTGTCTTCAGTCATGGTTCATAAACAATCTGCAGTCCATTTCATTAGGTTTTAGGGTTTCACCAAGGTCAAAAGTCTGATGCTGAAATGAAAATAATGGTCAGCAAGGATATGAGGATGATCAATAAATCAAGCATGATGGCTTGAAAGTCATAGCGTAGTGAAAATATTATCTTTTTAACCTAATGTAATTTTCACCTCAAAAACATGGTTTTGAGGTGAAAATAGAGTATTTTGAATTTATTTGTATTTCTTATGTAATTTTAAGTTTCTATATGTAATAATGGATCCCAGCTACACCTAAGCACCTCTCCTTGCTGCATGACAAAGAAACATTGCAAAAGAAATCGAGTTAGATTGAGCATTTATCCACCTGCAAAGACACAACAAGAAAAGGCATTAAAAACAAGGTTTTGAAGAAAGATAAGAAACATTAGAAAGTGGGTTTTTCAAAGTGAAAAATCAAAATGTACTCCTATTTAAGCTCTCATATTTCATTTTCAAAAATCATTATGTTCATTTAGCAAGCAAGGAGTCCAAAAGTAAGAAGAAGAGGCGAATTTGAGTGAGTTTGGGCAAAAGAAGCTTGGCGCTGCACATTGGCTGAGTGGTGCTACGCTTCTGGGCAAAACAGGTTGGCACTGCATGTTGGAGACTTGGTGCTATGCATAGAGCTTGACGTTGCACGTCTGGAAGAGTTCTCTAATGTAATTTTACATGGGTGCTGCACATTAGGTCGGTGCTGCGCATTGGGGCCGATGCTGCGTGTTTGGGAAAATGCGCAGCACGTTGAACAGAAAGGTTCCAAACCCTCAAAACCTCAAAAAATCTTAAATTTGCTCTCTTTTTCCCTCTTTTCAAGTAATTTACCCTCCTCTCCTTCAATTTTTGTTTTCATATGAAAGTCATAAGCGCCATTCTTCATGATTAAAATCAAACCCTAGTTTTACTCTATTTATTCTAAAAAAAAATCCTAAACCCTTTTTTTCTTCCTATCACTTATCATTAGAACTCAAAACCCCTCTCTACATCACTACATATCCCCTCATCTATATCCCCTCATTATATCCTCTCATCCGAAAACCCCCCTCCCTCACTCGCATAATTCACATCTTACCCTTCATTGTCTAATCTACCCTAGTACATCCCTTCACTCGTGAAAGACTCCCACTCATTCGCTTTATCCCTTTCTAGGAGTGTGCCACCAAAAAAACCTTGCAAACATGGATAGAGAAGACCATGACTAGAAGGAAAACACAGCTAATGACAACTCAACAGATAGAGTTAGGCAGCATAGAAAACCTCATAAGGGAGGCAGGATTATAAGAGAAGAGCCATCAAACCTCAAGGAATTGCAGGCTTATCAGTTGGTCGTGTCATGTTTTAGATATCTTGGCTGCTATGAGTTTTGTGAATAAGTAGAGAGAGTCCAATATCACCCAGAGCTCACCAGATGCTTTGTAGCTCATCTTCAAAACAACAAAGTGACTTTTGCTGGGGTAACTTTCATAGTTTCACCATCCATCATTTCAGATGCCACCAGGATTCCTAATGTTGGTGAGAAGTGGTATAAGGCCCGAGATCTTGATGAAAACTATTATGAGCCTTACATTAAACCCTGGTACAAAAATCAGGTGAAGAGGCTTTTTCCTTTCAAGTTTCTTGAGAACAAGTATGTCCCCTTGATGAGAATCATCATCAAATATTTCACTTGTGAGGGTAGATTCTCCAGGCTGTACACTTATCACATCAGGCTCCTCATGCATTTTACTAGGGTGAAGATGTTAAACATACCATGCTTTTTGTTCAAGAATATTTAGAAGATGGCTCATTTTGTCTAGAAGAAGCCATACCCCCAGTAGATGAGTAGCCTCTATCACTACTCCCTAATCAAAATCCTTGTTCTTCATCATCTCAGTCTCCTCAACATCCCTTGGGAGACATTTATTGCTCATGACATATTTAGGGGTCCTCAAATTCCTCCACTAATGTCTCAAGAAGCAGGGGGACCTTCTAGTCAAGTGAAAACAGGTGAGGAATACAAGAACTGCAGAGGTGCCAGTTTACTTCACCTATCAAAGAGGCATAAGGAGATTATTTGCAACAGTTAGGCAAGTGTTTGCTCCATGGGATGTGGAAGGGGCCTTGCTTTCTTCATCGACACAGCAGGTACAAGTACAACAGCTACATAAAGGGAAGGAAAAGGTTTAGGAGGAAGACCTTGATAATGAGGAGGAGAGAGACTTTGATCTAGTAGAGCATGATGAGTTTGAGCAGCATGATACTAAGACCATTGATTTAGAGACTTGGGATCAAGAAACCATCAAAGAAATCATCATATGGGAAACAGAAGCTCAAGTGAAAGCTTTGGTGGACAATTTGGAGAGGGCGAAATATGTCATTGCATATTTGGATCAAGAAAACAAGCAATTGAGTGACAAACAAGTCCTCATGGAGCTAGAAATGCTCAAGATGAAATGACAAAGTGGCAAAGAGGCACAAGTTACTTTGACCCCTATTGAGCAGGAAATTGAAAATGATAAGGATACTTGGCTTGAGAGAGTCAACTTGCACCTTGAGAAGCTGGTACGTAAGGCCAATAGAGATAGTCAGATGATCAGACACATGGCCTATCATTATAGGACCCGAAACAAGATTTGCAATGTGAGGTTCAAGAGAATGAAAGCTAAGCTAAGGCGGGCCTTGAAAGGAAAGAAAGAGGAGGATAGACTTATAATGCTAGATAAAGCCTCCTTGGCTTAGCAAAGCACATGATGGTGAGGCTTCACACAAATTTTGGGGAAATTTTGAACAAATTTTAACATTTTCAATTTTTGGAAATTCGACACACAGAAAAATGGCCTAGACATGCAGCGCCACCGGCGTTGCGCTTTTCCTAGGGGTAGCCAATGGACAAATGGATTGAGTTTTTGGATTTAGAGTAGTGAGGAAATGCACCCTAGCATGTCTCAAAGCTTTTGGAGCAGAACTGGGGCACCAAAAGGTCAAAAAACATCCTAAAAATGACCTTTCTACCACTTTTTGGACACACAGAAGAAATCTTGGGAGAATCACGTTTTTAGGGGTCAAATGAGCTCCAAATGTAGATATTCTAGGTTTTCTAGAAAGTATACTTGAATACCTTTCCAATGAGCTATCGTGGGCTCAATTTTGATGCCGGGAAGGCCTTCAAAAGGGACCTGAACGTGGCGCTACGGTGAGAGCAAATTTTGCTCAGGATGCCTATTTTTCTAGTTTTTTACTATGATCATGGATTCTCTCTCATGGTGGATGATTTACTATTGTAAATGATGTCATGGATTGTAAATATGATGGTTAAAAAGTTGTAGAGGGTAGATTCATTGCTTTAGGAGTTAGTTTGAAGTCAAATGAATCAGTTTTTCACTTTTAGAGGCAAGTTGTTGATGATGCCTATATTCCTGTTTCTTGTTTAGTATCAGTTAGATCAGCTTCTCATCTTAGGGATTCGACTCTTGAAGATGGGAGGAGGTTGAATTCTTGTCTATATCTTCTTCTTCTTTTTTTGAGAGGTTGGACTCAGTTGGATGCTCAGAGCTTGATTGTACATCATTGTAAGCAGTTTGGGAAGGAGATTAATAAGATTTGCAGCTATTTTTATGGGATCCCTGTGGTATGGATTTTTAGTGCAGTTTCTTCTTTTGTGATCATTTTTTTACATGTTTTATGTATGCCATCATTCATTCCATTGCTTCTAGTTGAATGTTTTCAAGTTTGATAGGTAGAATCCATTGTATCACTGCTCTGCTTTGGGAAATCATTCAACATTTCATGTTTTATACTATTTAAGAAGGATCCATGATTGTCACATGCTCTTCTTAGCTCCTCATCAGTCTTAAACACCTCACATCATCAAACCTAAAGTGCTAAAGCCTATGCCTACCTTGCCCCATAGAATACCCTACATTTCTGACCTAATTTCCAAGACCTACACTGCCCAGCTCCACCTGATCTGCCAAAACCCCTTCAAAATCCAAATCAAAACTTCGTGCTATTGTACCTAGCCTAATATCCTTCACCTGATCTAGTCATCTTGGCTAAGATCCTTATGGAGAGAGTCCTCTCCTGGCCTAGTAGAGATAGCTACATTGCTAAGCGTGGTTTGTGGTTACCCTGGCATTGCCTTCCATCAGCCTGAGGTCCAATCTAGGCGATAACACTTATGAAATTGCATCCAAAGCTTGTCATTCACTTCTCATCACTCCACAACACCATTTAAGCCTTGAATATGGATTCGAGAAGACCAGAGACCCCATATATACCTTGCTTTCATAACTGTAGCTTCAATTCTGTAACTATATTATACTACTTTTGTTATGTGTTAGAGATAATGAAAGAAATTTACCTTCAACACTCTTGAGCATTTGATTGTCTTCTTGCGATTAGAATTTAATTTATTCATTCCTTTTCCTGCAATAGAACAATTTTATTTCCTAAAAAAAAGATGAGGGTTACTTTTCGGTCATTTACTTTCTGCAAGATAGGTTAGGGTTACTTTTCTGTCATCTACTTTCTGCAAGATAGAGTAGGATCTCTTTTCATCAAACACTTTCAAGAAATCAGATTAGGGTTTACTTCAGGGCATTTAATTCTCTCCAATATAATAGGTTATGTTTTAGTATTTTTTTTTTTTTTAATTTAAGACAATTTTTTTCCATTTAATAATCTTAGAAATATTTCCTATAACATAGTGGTATCTATGCATCTTGATTCACTTCATTGCTTCATATCAATGTAAGAAGAACCTTGCCTATTGTGCATATAAAACTGACACCTCTTACATTTGATTGATAATTAAAGTTGGTAGCCTTGGGAATTGAAACATTCTTGTTGTAACATGGGGGCTCATCACCTACACAAGCTTATAACAATGGATAGTTTATAGTTTGCATACAATTGTATACTTACACCTAGAATCATTCATGAGATTCAAAATTTTCTAGGGTTGATAGCTTTTCTCTAGTTTTAACTACATGGCATGGCCTCATCACTCAATGGACAAAAGAGAAAATCAAGGTGTCATTTGAGTGTACTCCTATGCAATAATTTGAGTTCAAGGAATTTTATGTGTAGCTCCCTTCGAAGGTTGTTAAGTCCTGATCTAGGTTAGGCCTTTCTAATTAAAATCGAAGCATAAAAAATGCAATGCGATAATTTATCACCCAATTTGATCATCTTAAAGAACATGAACCTTAGCAAAATAGGTGACAAATATTCCACTAATAATAAAAAGTCTAAATGCCATTATGTAATCTATCAAGCATTATAATTAGCATATGATGGATAAAGAAACATTAAACATTGATCCATTTGCATCACAAAACTTTGCAGTAGATTGATATATAAATGAATGTTGCACAGTAATCAAGAATTAAAATGGAAGTACTTGGAAGTACCTCTCACAACAATTTCTTGTTCTTGTAATCAAGATCAAGAAAGGCATGCAGGCATCGGAATGTAGTTGCACTCATTTTGTCACCAGATCATGAATCATAGAATTGTTCAATGCTCTTGACATTAAATGTTAGGAGGTCAGTTGATGAATCGAGAAAACCACTATTTTGTTTTAATATTTAAAGAGTGAATTTATTCACGCATGTATTCTCATAAGTATCATTACAATAATGATTATGTCATTTTGACATCCTTATAACCTTGTTTTGCAAAAATATTTTTCATTGAGATTTCTCATGATATCAAATAGGAAATGTCCACAACATTCCATCCAAGCAAATGGAAAAATGAAGATTATAATAGGAAATGTCCTCAATAATCCATCCCAAGCATATGGACAAACGAAGATTATAAAGGAAAACAAAATTAAGTGTATAATCATTGCATCAACTAAATTGAGGTATGAGTGTTTTTTATTTAATGTTGTTTGATTTATTTTTTTGAAATAGATAATTATAATATTTATATTATAAAAAATCAAATTTACATCAATAACAAGATTGTTCCAGAAAAATTTGTGTGGAATTTAGTAAAAGCTAATATACTCTCTATCATTTGTTCCCAGTAATCCATATCTATTAGAAAAATACATGCATAGTAGCATAAGACAAGGTGGCCCATCCAAAATTCCATACAATGGATATTATGGGCTTGACAAGAGAAACAAAACCATAAACATCTATAGTCCAGTAAACCATGAAAGTCACCATGCATTTTGGGTAAAGAAAGAAGTAAACATATACCAAACTAGACCAAGAGCAGTAATACGTAATCTAGAACAATAACTATAGAAACTTCATTGACGTAAATTCGTTGACATTTCCTTGAGTGTCTTCTACTGGTGAAGTGATGAAAATTAAAGTAGGAGGTTGCGAACTAGAGCCAGAGTATGGTCAGAAGCCACAAAACATTCCACCCGGGTCATTCTAGAGTCTAACTCATTCAAGTTGTATTGTATGTCCCAGAGGATCCTTTTGATCTCTTCCTACTGTAGAGCTGTAACAAGGGTCTCTTTCACCTCTAGTTATCCCACATTAATAAGTCAATCTGGGAACGTTTTGTTATTGCAAAGAGTATCTCATTCCAAGGCTATTCGTCAGAGTAATGCTTAGTAGTACAGTGTTCAGAAAATACAAGAGTAAACGGATGCTGAACTATGACTAAATTACTTCAAAAGGATAAAATCACACAAGGTAGTTTATCAGTCAAGGGTGCAGAAACAATAACCCATCCCTCTAGAAACTGATGGAAACGAAATTAGAGCATGGACAATAGGTCTGGGAGCTAGGCAGCGACTGTTGAGGCTCACTACAGCCTTAGACCTTCTCTCACACCAAAGCAGCAAATGCAAGTAAATGGAACGGCAGAAAGTAAAATGGAACAGCAAATAAGAAATGGAACAGTAAGTCTAAAATGGAACAGCAGTAAATGGAACAACAATCAAATGAACTAAGTCTCGCGAGTCAGAACCAAACTTTCTCTATTGAACCAAACTCACACTCTGCAATAAAATAACAATCTTCTCTCTTAAGGAAAATTGGATGGAATGTACTTTATGGAACAGCACTCATTGATGAATTATAGAATAGCAGGAATCAATCATATATACACACACCACGCTAGTATAGTAATCTGACAATTAAGGAGAATACAACTATGTTTCCAAATAGAATAACATTACTTTCAGATTCTAATAATCGGGATTTCAAATGAATCCAATAACAGTAATATTCAGTACAAACGCTCTGTAACAGAAATAGCTGGTTTAGACTAATAACATGCAATCAACTCTGAAAAGATTCACTCATACAATGCAGAGTCACTACATGAATTTCCTGAAAGAACCATTAATTAATTAATCGTAGCAGAGCATGGAATAGCACATGAAAAGCATATCAGATTACCGAGCAATAAAGATAAGCAAACCACGCAGAAATCAAGTTATAATGATACAAAAGCAAGTGTCCTTCGGAGCCAGGCCCTTAGCTTCCAATGGTACACCGCCTTATATTACTCCAGACGCAAAGATGAAATAAACACCAAGTCTTTTATATTAACTCATCAACAAACGTATAGTAAACCAAGTCTCAGTGAGAGTCGATGATCAAATTTTAGTCTGAAACTGAAAATTACATAAAAAAGTCCCTTTGCTTAACGATGCTGTTCCTTTTTATAAAAGTAATGGCAGAGATATCTAGGTAACAAAATAAGTAAAACAGCGATCCCTCAGGATCAAAGATCCTGAGGGATTCGCCAAGCTATTAATCCTTTACTTTTCTTTCCCTTTTCCACCGAATTGGTATCCCTTCTTCCTTTCCTGGGTCGTTCTGCTTTGATCTGTTCGATCTCGTTTGCATCCGGTTCCCTTCTAGAGGGACAACAGTGATTCCTCCTTTATCTTTCCCTTTTGAACGACAACTCTTCGTTTCCACCTTTCCCTGCATAGAAAAATGACAATTATCAGCGATTAAGCTTTCCATACTAATTCTCACACGTTCTATTAGAATTCTTTATTTCTTTGAGTTCATGATGCAGAAAAGGTTACAATTGTTACTGAAAAGTCACTAAATTGTTTGTCAAAAACATACCTTTCAAGTGTTCCACACACCCCCCTTCTTACCCTGTTTCATGCCCTCATGAAAACATTATAGTTGACATGCAAGGCGGTAAGAGAATAGGCCGGAGAGGGAACCCCGTGTGGAGGCCTACAACCGTGATGAGCAACTAGATCATCAAAGAACTGATTTGTTTGACCTTCAGGCATTTCATAAAAGGCCTGATATCCGGGTGCAGGGTGCCAAATGACTGGACTACGAAATCGATACCCTAACCAGGATGGCACTGCTTGCAAAATACACTCGCCATAAAGGTTCAATCGGCTGGTGGCTAGCTCAAAATTTTCGTATTTGAATGGTTCCCTGAGCTGGATGTTTGGGTTAGAAATCCGATATCGAAATTTTGCAGCATCGATGGCGAGGTCTTCAATAGTCAGAAAATATTCCAGACTGTGTCGGATTAGGTCCTCGTGCATGGGTCATAATGTCTCCATAACACCCGGGGCTCTCATAAGGTTCCTATGTGCTCTCCATAATAGCACTGGGTCTCTAGGCTCGGCTCTCATCCACAGGTCTAGGCTATTCTCCTGTCTCTGAAAAGTGTTATAAGCTCTGAGCCATTTCAGCTGATTAACCCCGAATGAAACGAAGGCTTGCAATTGTATGTCCCCAACAAAAGGGCCAGGATTTAAGTCAGTTTCCTGGTCTAGCACGAGGTTATGCAAGTAAAATTCACACAATAATCTTTGAACCTTAATTCCATAATGCTTGCAACAATCTATGAAATCATTAACAGTATTGATTTGTATAGGGGCACTCGCCCTAACAGCTTTTATCTTTAATCGTAAATATCATTCAAACAAAAATAAAGCATAGTTTTTAGCAGGGGCCCTACAGGTCAGAACGTCATTATACAAAGAACACACAATGTCCATCTGCCTAACAACAATATCTAATCGACGAGTTACCTTGGTAACCTTTTCTTGCTCCTTTTGCCATCCTTCGAAGGCCTGGCTCTCGGACTGACTAATATCCCGAAGTTGTTGTTGTAGCTCTTCATATTTCTCCTGGGGGACTCTTTGTTCTCTCAGCTGTTCAGCTTCTTGCTGAGCTTGCTTCATCATCTTGTGCAAGGCTCTTTTTTTCGGATCCTTTTTCCATAGAGCCATAGAGGCCGGGAGTTTTACCTGAACCTTTTTGTTATGCTGTTTAGAGTTCAGAACCTGAATTACCCCTGAGGGTGGTGCCTCTGTTTGGATCTCCTTATTCTCCTTTTCTTTCTTAACACGAATGAAAGGTTGTTGTGGTCCCCCTGTTAATGGAACATCATCCTGTTCCTCTGCCTCAATTGGAACGACAGTCCATTCTTCAGTGTCAATTGGAACAACAGTCTGTTCTTCAACGTCATTTGGAACAACAGTCTGTTCTTCAATGTCATTTGGAACAACAGTCTGTTCTTCAATGTCATTTGGAATGGAAGTAGGTCTTTCAGTGGGGTTTTGACCAACAGGGCGGCTATAAGTCCTTCGTCTTCTTGACCTATGGGATTTTGCTGCAGTGGCCCTTTTTCTTTTCCTTATGGTCCTTCGTATCCTCAGGTTGGCTTTCAGAATCTGAATTTTTTGTCGGAGCTGGGCTATAGTGTTCAGCAACCTCTGCTGTTTCCTCTTTAATTTCTTGATTTCTATTGCCTCAGCAGAGGGTTCATGACTGGCCCTTAAATCTGCTCCTACTCCGTCTAGAATTTCTTCTGGTGTCTTGGGAATAGATTGTTCCCGATTGGTGTCTCTTATTTTCTCATCGTAAACAGGCAGGTTTTCTTCTCCTGCCTTTTCTGTATGTGATTTCTCAGGTATGTCTTCCTCCGGAGGTCCGTCAGGGAGGCCTGCTGGGCTGGAGGATTGGCCATACTCACCCATATTGGCCAGGATTGCGGCCAATTCGTCTTCACCCACAGGGTCTCGCGGTGGGCTGCCCTCCAGCTGTACTACTTCCTCCCCTTGATTGGCCTGCTCAGTGACTACCTTGGAGTGTTCAGCTTCTGTTTCTGTTTCGGAGTGCTTGTCTCCCTCCTCGACTCCTTCTCCGGCTTGCTCAGCCTTGCCCCCAGATTGTTCAGCATTTTCTTTGGAAGGTCCTCCTTCTGGTTCTGGAGGTTTGTCCGTAATCTCGATTGGCTGGCTGGTGCTCTCCCGGATCTTTTCCAGCCTCCCTCATATCCGGGCTAGCCGGGCTGATTTTCTTGGTCTCTCAGGTTGTTCGGGTGTACTAGCAACAGGTTTTTCTGCTACCAATTTTCTGCATTTTTCTGGTCGTTCCGGTGTACTTGAAGAATGTTTTCATTTTGGAGCAACATGTTTTTCTGTTGCCAATTCTCTGCATTTTTCTGATCGTTCAGGTGTGCTAGAGGAATGTTTAGGTTTTGGGGATGGTGCAGCCAATCCCCCCTCGACCATTGCAATGAGCTCCTCCCAGCTGCTCTGCTGTTGAGTGAGACTATGGCTCACTATTAATCGAATCAATCCATGGTGGCTAACAACTGTTTCTACGTGCTGTGCCTTTTTCAGGCTTCGGGCCGCATCATGCAATAATGAATTTAAAAGTGCGGGCAGATTTACAGAACATTTTTCTTTCAAAACAAATAAGAGTTTAAGATGACATGGTCTTACCACGTCTTTCCTTCCTTCACAAGTGATGTAGCTCTGCACTATCTTTGCTAATTCGGTCCAGGGTTCTCCTAACGTTGCTGGAAGAACTCCCTTCCCCTTTACTGTCAAGCTTTGGCCTTCATCCTGGAAAATCTCCATAATCTTTTGTAATCTTTCTTTCTTCAACGTCCATACAGGTCCGGCGGCTGGTAGTCCTGAGACTTCTGCAATTATATCATCAGTGACCGCTATCCGCCTCTCTCTTACTATGGAGTAGTTCTCCTGTAGGTTTTGCAGAAACTCCAACGCCACTGTTTCGTTTGATTCTTGTAGGCGACTGAAATAATTCAGCCACCCTGCTTTTTCCAGGATCTCCCGGGCAGCAGCGGAGACTGTCAACTCCCGAGGTTCGCTTCAGATTGCCTTTCCCCCCATGGTTCCACTAAGAATTTCCAATGGAACAGCAACTGCCTGTGTTGTTTGAGACGTAGAGAGGGTGATCGTCGCAAGAAAAAAAAATAGAGTATGCAACAAAAATGGATTGTGGATAGCAAATTTCGTAAAAATAGAATTATCATACCATTAAACCATGCCATACCTTCGTACACTATCTTCCCCAAATGGTGTGCTGACACGTAATTCGTGGAGTAATGAGGTTACCTTCCCCCCCGCAATATGATAGGCTGTCCCAGCCGTCAAATAGAGGAGCAGCAGCCATTCTTTAACCAAGTCATAAAGGAACAACATATGAAATTATGCCATGTTTTAGATGGACAATGAAATACCGAAATCGAGGCAAAAAGGTGGATCGCGTTTTACATAAGAGCCTGCGTGATATGATGCGAGGCCGGGGGATGTGACGTCTGTCAATCGTACGAAATCTCCAGAGGTCATTGTCAGTTCCTTTGCCATGATTGGTGGTAATGAGTGTTCATGCGATGTATACATTGGGACATAAAATATGATTTATTCATAGGATATAAGAGACAAAGAAGTATTGATATCATACCTATTGGTGTAACCATTACGACTTCGATACCATTAACAGAGCTCTGCTGCCGACAGGTGTTCATAACCTTGGCAGAGTTGTTTATTTCACCCCCAGAACCATGCTCCTTTGTGTGTATTTTGAAGAGTATTTTGTCAAAATGCAGGCCATTATGTTGGCTTGGTAACCAGGTAGCCATAATGCCATTCACAAGGAAGGTGCGAAATGTGGGCAGGCCGGCTCGTGATGAGACCCCCTGTTCCAAGGTCTGTTTATTTAGTGTACCTTTTGGACCATATCCCTGGTGTGGTGGCCATAATGGGAATGCCACTTTGCTTCCATCCTTATGATCATGGTAGGCTGGCTCTTGATGAGACCTCCTATCCTGCATTTGACAATTGATAATCCATATTTACTTTTTTCTTCTTTTTTCAAAGCACTTATTTATTTACACATAAGGGTGGTTCAGCACTCCTTAAGAGTGGGAATGGTGGAAGAAGTCTTATCATCCCAATAGGAAGATATAAATCCTCTGCTCTTATCCCTAAGTAATAATCAAAGAATTTTTTTTTAGGGAAATCGTCATGATAAAGATAACCAACCAGAGCAACGGTAATAAGACAATGACAACGAAGATGAGAAGTAAGTGTGTCCCTCCTCTTGTCCTCTTATCAATACTAGGCCTTATAAAGATAGCGATCTATGATCTGCTGACTTCGGTATGTCGTGATTTATGTTCATTGCATAAGTGCATAGTTGTATCTTAAAGACTGGAGAGAACATGGGCGAAAAGCATCCTCAATATAAATCATCACAGAGAGCAAAAACATGGCGATGGTGTTCCTTTTGAAAAAGGAACAGCAGAGAAGAATCCATGCAAACAAATACTTGAGATGTCGTTTCTTTAAAAGGAACAGCCGAAGATCACGAATGCTGTCCCTTTTGAAAAGGAACAACAGAAAATCACAAATGTTGTTCCTTTTGAAAAGGAACAACAGAAAATCGCAAATGCTGTTCCTTTGGAAAAGGAACAGCAGAAAATCACAAATGTTGTTCCTTTTGAAAAGGAACAGCAGAAAATCACAAATGTTGTTCCTTTTGAAAAGGAACAGCAGAAAATCACAAATGCTGTTCCTTTTGAAAAGGAACAGCAGAAAATCACAAATGCTGTTCCTTTTGAAAAGAAACAGCAGAAAATCACAAATGCTGTTCCTTTTGAAAAGGAACAGCAGAAAATCACAAATGTTGTTCCTTTTGAAAAGGAACAGCAGACACTCACAAATGATGTTCCTTTTGAAAAGGAACAGCAGAAAATTGCAAATGTTGTTCCTTTTGAAAAGGAACAGCAGAAAATCCCAAATGCTGTTCCTTTTGAAAAGGAACAGCAGAAAATCACAAATGCTGTTCTTTTTGAAAAGGAACAGCAGAAACTCACAAATGCTGTTCCTTTTGAAAAGGAACAACAGAAACAGGCAAATGTTGTTCCTCTTGGAAAAGGAACAGCAAAGACATGCAAAATGCAAAAATCAAAATTAAAAAAAAAAAAGAGAAGGATCAAATGAAAATGTTAAGAAAACGTATATACAAACTTATGTACAAGTTATAGAAAAAAAAATGCATTCCTTACTGAATTATAGGTGAGGAAGATTTTGCTTCCTCTCCTAAAATTTCCATATCAGTGTCTCGACGTAGCTGCTGACAGAAGGATTCCCGAGTGAGTGGCTTGCGATAGAGACGAACTCGGTGGCCATTTACCTTGAATGCATATCCAGAACCGTCGATTGTGATCAGAGTGAGTGTCCCATTATCATGTACTTTCTGGATTTCGTATGGTCCCAACCAACGAGTCTGAAGTTTCCCCGGGAAGTCCTGAAACCGAGAGTCATATAACAGAGCCCAGTCTCCTTAGTGAAAGACTTTGTTCCTGATAAGTGCATCATGCCATTTAGCTCACTGCTGTTGAATAAGTGCTGTATTCTGTAATGCAGAGAGCCTGATTTCGTCCAATTCATTAATCTGCTGTAATCGATTAATTTGTGCCTCACTTAAATCTAGGCCAACTTCCTGTGCAGTTCGTAATGTTTGGATTTCGAATTCTATGGGGAAAATAGGTTGTTTTCCAAACACTAATTGATAGGGTGAATAACCGGTGGTACTTCTCCATGTGGTTCTATAAGCCCACAGTGCTTCAGGTAATCGGGCGGCCCAATCACGCCTATGTGAAGCAATGGTTTTTGTTAAAATTGATTCTATTACCTTATTGCTACTTTCTACTTGGCCATTCGCCTGCGGGTGATATGGGGTAGTAATTTTATGCTGGACGTGATAATTGTTAAGTGTTGCAGCTAATTTGTTTCCGGAAAATTGTGGTCCTCCATCTGTAATTATTTCTCTCGGAAGGCCATAACGTACAAACAAGTGGAACAGGAACTGTATTACAGAATCTTCTGTAGCTCTAGGAAACGCTTCGGCCTCAACCCATTTGGTGACATATTCTGTCACCACCAAGATATATGTTCTCTGATTTGATGATGGGTTGATGGGTCCAACGAAATCAAGAGCCCATCGTTCAAATGGTTCAATGACTAATTGTGGCCTCAAAGGCATTTCGTCGGCTTGACCAGGTCATCCTGCTCGATGGCAGCTGTCACAGGCTTGGACAAATTTCTTCGCATCCTTGAAAATTGTAGGCCAGTAGTATCCTGTCTGCAATACTTTATGTGCTATTCTTTTTTCAGCAAAGTGTCCCCCACATGGTCTGTCATGACAAGCTTTTAAGATGTCGAAAATTTCATCCTCTCGAATACATCTCCTAATTTGCATGTCTGCCCCTGTGTGGAACAAATAGCCCCCAATCCATGAAAATCGAGTACTCTTCTGAACAATCTGCTTACGTTCATTAGGGGTTAAGTGTTTTGGTAGCTTACCTACTGCAAGGTAATTGGCAACATCAGCATACCAGGGTGTTTGAACAGCAACAACAAACAGGTGCTCATCAGGAAATTGATCTTCCACTACTGCCGCTTCAATTGATTTTGGTATTCGTGAGAGAAAATCAGCTACAAGGTTTTCCTTGCCGGGTCGATCCTTGATTGTGATATCGAACTCCTGCAATAGAATCAACCATCTAGTTATTCTAGCATTTGTGACAGGCTTATTTGCTAAATATTTGATAGCAAAATGATTTGTATATAAAATAACGGGATAGCCTGTGATATAATGTCTAAACTTATTGACAGCATGTATTACAGCCAGGAATTCTTTTTCAGTGACAGTGTAATTTAATTCAGCAGGGGATAAATTTTTGCTGATATAATAGATAGCATATGGTTTTTTATCCTCTTCCTTCCCAAGGACTGCACCAATTGCTGTGTCTGAGGCATCAGATGAGATTTGGAATGGTAAATTCCAGTTTGGTCCTCGAAGGACTGGAGCTGTTGATACAAGCTTCTTTAATTCCTTGAAAGCACGGTCGCATTTTTCTGTCCACAAGAAATCAATATTACCAGTTAGTGCATATAGAGGTGCGGCAATGTGTGAATAATGTTCTATAAATCATCTATAATACCCAGAAAATCCAAGAAAGCTGCGTACCTCTGTTTGAGTAGTGGGGGTGGGGATAAGCAAAAGTATTTGAATTTTGGCCGGGTCTACCTGAATGCCAGCTGCTGAAACATAGTGTCCTAGAATGAGCCCTTCAGTCATCATCATATAACATTTTTCGTGGCTTAAGCAAAGCCTGGTAGCAATGCAACGTTGTAGGACTTTTTCTAGAGTGTCTAAAGCTGGATCAAAATCATCTCCATATGGTGTAAAGTCATCCATGTACACTTCAAGTCCATCATTTATTAAATCTGCAAAGATGCTAAGGACAACCCTTTGGAATGTGGCAGGAGCATTACATAGGCCAAAGGGTAGAACTCGATAGGCAAACGTTCCCCAAGGACAAGTAAAAGTAGTTTTATCCTGGTCTTCAGGGGCAATCTGAATCTGATTGTATCCACTGAAGCCATCCAGGAAAGAAAAGAATTTCTTTCCTGCTAAAGTGTCCAATACTTGGTCTATGAATGGGAGAGGGAAGTGATCTTTTTGTGTGGCTTTGTTTAACTCCCTGTAATCCACACAAGTCCTCCATTTCCCATTCTTCTTGGGTACCACCACAAGCAGAGAGACCCATTTACTATCAGAAATAGGATAGATAAAATTAACATCTAAAAGTTTCTGAATTTTGGCTTTTACAACATCTTTTAGATGAGGGTTGAGTCTTCTTTGCGGTTGACAAACAGGTCTTGCATCTTTTTCTATATAAATATGGTGGGTGCACAATTGGGGATCAATCCCTTTCATATCAGGGTAATCCCATGCAAATGCTTCTTGATACTTTCGTAACAGATGGATGAGCTTTATTTCTTGGTCCGGTGTAAGGTTGGCATTAATATTTAGAGCTTTTCCTAGTTCAATTTCTACTACTTTGCTATTGGCAAGAGAAGTCACAGGTATTGTTTGGTCATGCGCATCTTTCAAAGGATCTTCTTTTAGTTCGCTATCGAATGCAGCTTCTATCATGAAACATTGTGTGTGAGATCTAGATTCAGTTTGACTAATGAAATTATTGATGGCATCGTCTTCTGTTTGGTCTTTAAAGTCTAGAGCCTTCTGTACAGTCAATGGGGAGCTGATATTGTCAGTAAGGTATGACACAGGGTGCTGGTTAGTTGTTATCATTGTAAGACTTGGCTGTGCTGGAGGGTATAGAACTAGATTTTTAATATCTGGTCCTCTGGTTATAGTCATATTTCCCTGCTGGCAACCAATGTAAGCATCGGCGGTAGCAAGCCAAGGTCTACCTAAAATTAGCGGGTGTCCATCCAGTCGGGTTTTTGGATTAATTATCAGGAAATCGGTTGGGTATTCCCAGGAATCTACAGAGACCATGACATCGTATAGAGTACCTTCTGGTCGAACTACAGATCGGTCGACCAATTCTAACAAAGTAGAAGTAGGTTCTACCGATGTAATGCCGAGCTTTTGGCAAGTAGAAGTTGTCAAAATATTAATTGTAGCTCCTAGATCAACTAAAGCATTAGTCAGGGTCTGACCATAGATTTGAATAGTTACGATTGGATTTCCCGGATCTTCATATTTAATGGGTGTTCCTGATAACAGGTCAGATAAAGTACCGACTACTTGGACTCTTGGGTTAGTGGTTGCATTCCTCCTTGATTTTTTTATGCATAATTCTTTTATAGTTTTTGCGTATATAGGGATGTCTTGAATGGCTTGGAGGAATGGAATTCTTATGTACAGATTTTGTAACTCTCCCAGAATGTCAAAGTCTGGATATTGTACAGGTCGTGGTATGACTAATCGTTCTGGGAAGGGAGGAGAGGATGTACTTGCTTGATGATGAGTCTGTTCCTTATTTACACCCTCTTGTTGTAACGGCTGTTCTGTTGGTAACTGATCTTCAATGTGAACTGTTTTATCTCCCTCCGTTTCTATTATACATCCATATCTTAACTGAAGATCATTGCACTCCCTCAGGTCAGGTCCGATTTCTGATGATTCCATGATTTGGAGGGATTGGACCGGTCTATTATTTGGATTGGGATTGGGTTGGGCTGGGACTTGCGGTCTCAGATTAGACTGGGGGTTTTGTTGTAAAGCTGGCAGAGTCGGTTGAGGGAGCGGAATAGTTCCTGCTGGCTGATATGTCGATTTTGGCCAGTTTGTCTTCCAGGTTGAACCTTGTGAAGTAGGGGGAGTCCATTGTGGAGGATATGGGTTATTCTGCCAATATGGTGGGGCATAAGGAAAATTCGGCCACCCAAATTGGCTTGTCTGATTCATCCACTGATTTGGAGAAGGAAACGTCTGTGATGACCAGTTCGAAAATGGGGGTTGAGATTGGTTTTGCCACATACTATATTGCTGAGCATTATACTGCGGAGGCTGGAAGGAAGAAGTTAGGTCTGAAAACATAACAGATTTCCTTGGTTGCCATTGGCGACGCTGGTTAATGAAGTATGCTGATTCTGGCTCTTCTTCCGCTTCCTTATATACTGCCTTCAATCCAGGAAGTGAGGGGCAGCTCTCAGTAAGGTGATCTTTTGTACAGATAGCACATGTTTGAACTGCATCCAGTGGACATTCCTTATGGCTATGTTTTCTTCTACATCGGGGGCAGAAGATCGCCAAATTCTGTTCTGCCTCCATCTGCTTCTGTTTAGCCTGCACAATATCAAGTTGTGTAGTTAGCGTCCCCAGAATATCAGTTTTAAAATTTTCTAATAAATTTCCAAGTTCTACACGTGTTACTCCTTCTGTTGATATTTTGTTATCTCTGAAAAACCGATCATATTCTGTTGGTTTTATCCTTGTGCGGCCTCTTGAACTCCTGATACATAAATCAATGATGTCAGCAAAATTCTGTTGATAAATATCCCCTTTTCCCATGATATTTAATGTTTCAATCCACTGTTCCTTCATGCCTCTGATCAATGCAGTTTTTAACACATTATCAGGCAGAGGTAGTGATGCATAGGGAGATCTTTGTAAATTGTACTGAAAATGTTCTACGTATTCTTCTAATGTTTCATTTGGTCTAGCTATCATCTGAAATATTTCATCTTTCAGTTCTCTAGACCTACAGTAATCTTGATATTTCTTTAGGAAAGATTCTTTCATTTGCTCCCAGTTATTTATAATTCCACCACCTAAACCCATAAACCATCTTAAAGCCGCCCCTTTCAAAGTGGAGGGGAACAATTTTAATTTCTGGGGGTCAGTGGTGTAATCATATCCCCTGCATAGCACATCAAATTCAAATAAGAATGCATCGGGGTCTTCTGATGTAAGTCCGTGAAATGTAGGAATGTGTTGAAGGGGGATTGCTTTCATAGGAGCATTTGCTGCAGAATCCACTATGGGATATTGTAATGTAGAAGTTTGAGTATTTGGCTGATTCTGCACCATGGGATCGAATATATGCCAATAACCTTCCGGGATTTCTAGGAGGGTATTCCTAGGCTGAGAAGGAATGGCCTTGACAGGGATTGTTTTAATAGCACTTCCTTTGTCTGGACTAATGAAAGTCCCTGTTGTTTGAGGAGACTGAATTCCCCCAATAATGATTTTTGCAGCACTCCCTTTATCTGGGCTATTTAATGGCTGAATTATCCTAGGAGGAGATCTTGGCTCCCCAAATTCCCCTGTTTCCCCTTCTCCTTCACAAAGATTTCTTAGATTCCCTTCTTGCAGTCGTTCTGGAATAGAATTTTCAATTTCTGAAGGGAGCTAGTAGGCTGTTTAGAATTAGTTTTCCTAGGGCCTACTGATGGCTGAGATTCAGTTTTCTTATAGATTTCGTCTATGAAGGTTGTTCGGCCAAGGGTCACCCGCCCTTTGGCTTTTTCGGGTTTGAATGGAGGTTTGATATTCTTTTCTGGCTTTTTCTGCTTAGTCATGCACTCTAATAAACTACTAAATCCTATTCAACCAACAATTCTGCTAGGAAAGCGGACGGTGGAGCAAGGCTTTTAAATGCTCCGTACGTAGGTTCTTACCTTTCGTTTTTAAAATCCAACTCTCCCCTAGCAGATTCGTACACTACTCTGTAAAAGACAAATGGCTATACTCTTTCCCCGGCAACGGCGCCAAAATGTAGAGCTGTAACAAGGGTCTCTTTCACCTCTAGTTATCCCACATTAATAAGTCAATCCGGGAACGTTTTGTTATTGCAAAGAGTATCTCATTCCAAGGCTATTCGTCAGAGTAATGCTTAGTAGTACAGTGTTCAGAAAATTCAAGAGTAAACGGATGTTGAACTATGACTAAATTACTTCAAAAGGATAAAATCACACAAGGAAGCTTATCAGTCAAGGGTGCGGAAACAATAACCCATCCCTCTAGAAACTGATGGAAAGGAAATTAGAGCATGGACCATAGGTCTGGGAGCTAGGCAGCGACTGCTGAGGCTCACTACAGCCTTAGACCTTCTCTCACACCAAAGCAGCAAATGCAAGTAAATGGAACGACAGAAAGTAAAATGGAACAACAAATAAGAAATGGAACAACAAGTCTAAAATGGAACAACAATAAATGGAACAACAATCAAATGAACTAAGTCTCGCGAGTCAGAACCAAACTTGCTCTACTGAACCAAACTCACACTCTACAATAAAATAACAATCT
This sequence comes from Pinus tabuliformis, assembly GCA_031772625.1. Classification (NCBI taxonomy): domain Eukaryota; kingdom Viridiplantae; phylum Streptophyta; class Pinopsida; order Pinales; family Pinaceae; genus Pinus; species Pinus tabuliformis. The sequence continues at coordinate 191,080,101 of CM062804.1, forward strand.
TCTCTCTTAAGGCAAATTGGATGGAATGTACTTTATGGAACAGCACTCATTGATGAATTATAGAACAACAGTAATCAATCATATATACACACACCACGCTAGTATAGTAATCTGACGGTTAAGGAGAATACGACTATGTTTCCAAATAGAATAACATTACTTTCAGATTCCAATAATCGGGATTTCAAATGAATCCAATAACAGTAATATTCTGTACAAACGCTCTGTAACAGAAATAGCTGGTTTAGACTAATAACATGCAATCAACTCTAAAAAGATTCACTCATACAATGCAGAGTCACTACATGAATTTCCTAAAAGAACCATTAATGAATTAATCGTAGCAGAGCATGGAATAGCACATGAAAAGCATATCAGATTAGTGAGCAATAAAGATAAGCAAACCACGCAGAAATCAAGTTATAATGATACAAAAGCAAGTGTCCTTCGGAGCCGAGCCCTTAGCTTCCAATGGTACACCGCCTTAGATTACTCCAGACGCAAAGATGAAATAAACACCAAGTCTTTTATATTAACGCATCAACAAACGTACAGTAAACCAAGTCTCAGTGAGAGTCGATGATCAAAGTTTAGTCTGAAACTGAAAATTACATAAAAAAAGTCCCTTTGCTTAACGATGTTGTTCCTTTTTATAAAAGTAATGGCAGAGATATCTAGGTAACAAAATAAGTAAAACAGCGATCCCTCGCCAATCTATTAATCCTTTACTTTTCTTTCCCTTTTCCACCGAATTGGTATCCCTTCTTCCTTTCCTGGGTCGTTCTGCTTCGATCTGTTCGATCTCGTTTGCATCCGGTTCCCTTCTAGAGGGACAGCAGTTATTCCTCCTTTGTCTTTCCCTTTTGAATGGCAGCTCTTCGTTTCCACCTTTCCCTGCATAGAAAAATGACAATTATCAACGATTAAGCTTTCCATACTAATTCTCACACGTTCTATTAGAATTCTTTATTTCTTTGAGTTCATGATGCAGAAAAGGTTACAATTGTTACTGAAAAGTCACTAAATTGTTTGTCAAAAACATACCTTTCAAGTGCTCCACAGCTACCTGACAAATAGTCGATAGCTATCAACTTTCTTGTCTCTTATTACCATATGCAACAAGGTGTCCAATTGCCTGTGTACAACCAATGAGTGTAGGAAATAGAGTCTCCTTTTATGGAATTTACCCGTATCAAGAGTCCATTAGAGTGTTGAACTAGTTATTTCTGAATCAGAATGATAAGCTCTATCTCCAAATTCTTTAGCTTCTAGCTAAAGAATTTCATTTCTAATCTCTGGGGGGACTGCATCGAAATGATAAGTCACTCAATTCCATCCAAAAATTCATAGACACTGAGAGGAAGAAGCAACTGACGTGCCTCCCTATTGGCTAGGTTAGCAGATGCATGGCGCCATTAGCACTGTTGACAGGGTTCGATCTGGTAAGGCTTGACGCCACAAAGTATGAGCAGGAAGAGGGGAAAATTTGGGTTGTAAGAACACCCAAGCATCATTACCCTAGACTGAGGGAAGGAGAAATTGGAAATTATACATTGGGATGAAATTATTAAGATAAAATTGTAGAGTGTCTTCGTCAAGATAGGAGTGAAACACCCAAACCCAAGTATTAGGGTAAGAGAAAGGTGGCAAAGTAACGAGTTGTACCGTGTCACAATAATTGAAATGAGACTCCATGAGGATGTCGTGAGGGTGAAAATAAGGCAACTGCCAAGTGTATAAAACAACCAAACTTAGACCTGGCACCCCAATGAGGCTATATACTGGCTGGTAGGGGAGAGTTTGAGAAAATGAAACTTGTTTACCAAATAGAAACATGACACTACTGGTTTGAAGAGTTAAGGATGGATGATAGACCTGAAACTAGAACCAATAATAAAAACCACAGTGAAAATGTTCTTGAATACCATCGCAAACAAGGATTGGGCAACTGAAGGAAATGTCAGTCAAGTCAGGAATTTGAGAGGAAGCGAAGGGAAATACAATGACAATTTCGACGGATGGACCTATCATTGTATTATGTATGAACATGATGAAAAACATGGATAGTTACTACAAATAAACTCCGTGATATTTAGAAAAAGAGTCATGTGAAAGTTAAGATGACCTGTGAATGAAAAACAGGGAGGATGGAAGTAAGAAGTCAAACCTGGCTGGAGATTGTTGAGCAGCAAGAAGCCGCCATTGTAAGCCAGCACAGGGAGCACTGAGTGTGTATCCATGAGAACAAAACAAAGAATCCACCACCCTGTGGTAATACTCCCACACTTATAAAGTAGACTCCTTACCGACGAGTATAATGGGCGAGATGCAGTGTCTGAAGGAGCAATAACAAAGGAAAGACAAGTGGGTGTTGCAGCACACAGATTCATGCCCACATTTAACACCCCAAACATATGTGCATGGGGTTGAGGTACCACCATCAGTGAACTCACCTGACAGATCATATTAACCAAGGGAATGTTAGACTGAAACTCTCGGGGTTGGAATTACCCCGATGGGGGTGGAATACATTGAAATTCACAATGTGGTCTAGTGTGAGTAAACCCGTGTAAATGAAAACTAATGAAAATGGGGGAGGAGGCCAAGAAAACTAGAAGATGGGATTACAAAACCTTGAGAAGGCTAATGTGAATTATAAAGGGTGTTTCCTTACTGTTCACCATTGTTTTTTCCTTTACGGTTATGGGAGATAGAGAGGGTGGTGTTAACATCATAGAGTATGCATAGGTTCTCACCCTGTGCATGCTATCCCATATGAGAAATTTATTTTGGGTAGTTGTTATTGGGGTTAGTGGAGTCCAGTGTTTCTTTGAATATGGTACTCGCCATTTCATCTAGGACCTTGGTGTCAAGGTGCTCATAATCTTTCATGGTAGTTGGATTTTTGAGCTAAGGGGAATTGAAGCGACCTTTTGTTCTAAGGTGCATGAAAATTTGATAGCCTTGGCCATGCTAGGAAGTCCCTTGGTAAGGCTTCTCGGCTCCCCCATCTTCACTTGTTCCTTTCCATCCCTTTATGTGGCAGTGCATTTTGGTTGTGCTCCGTTTACTTGTTTTGGGTGAATTCTAGGTTTAGTATATGCACTAATCTAAGTCAGGCTTGGTTTTGGGCTTCTAGAGGCTGGGAAATGACTTTATGTGGGTTGAAGGAGTGTGAGGGTCTACTTTAGTTTAGGGAGCCTCCGCTTGGAGGTGGGTCTGGTGCACCTATTGAGTGGGGAAAATTTCGTTGGTTCAAGGTGGTGGTAGTGCAGTGTGTTAAAGTCGATGGTGCATTTCCTTGACCAATGCTTTTGGCGGTTTAGCCTAGGTCATTTAAAATAGGCTGTCATTAGAGTGGGTACTATGATGCAATATTTGATATCTTATGGTATAGGGGTTGTGCCTAGTGAGGAATGGGGCTCCGGGTCTACTAGGGGGAAGGGGTGACTAGGAGGGGGTGAGCAGAGCTATGGAGGTCAAATGAGTGGAGTTGGGTGATAATTTGGAGCATGTCTAGGCCCAGTCCCCAAGCTGTGTTGTTCATCCTGTCTCTTTGGATTCCCTAAAACTGAAAATTCATCTTATCTTGACTATGCAAGAGGACATGCATGAATAACATTGTGCCTATTGAAATGAAGTCATTACATTCCTCAACAATATGCAACAAAATCAATGGGACATCCTTGATCACTTGCCTTCTTTGTGATGGGGCCAGAGGCACACAAATGACCACTTAGATGAATTCATGCCGTGTTTGTCCCATCTGGAATTTCATGACCACCGGGATTTTTATCATCTAGTTGCTTTGGGTGCTAGTCAAGCATCGAATGATCCTCCTGTCTTGTCATGTTGGTTGGTTGTCAATTTATTTTGTATGTTTTTTGGGCTATCTGGATGGCTAGTTTATGGACTTTACGTAAAGCATGGAATATTTGTATTAGATGTTGCATTTCTCTCTTGTCCAACAAATCTAGTTGGGTTGAGACCGAGAGAGAAAGGGTCTTTCTAATTATCAAATGTGATATCTTGAAGAATTAATAGAACTTTTTTGCCCAACAATATTTTTTTTTAATGTTGTTGGAATTTGTTAATTATTTCCACTTAGTTATAGTTAGTTGGTTAGTTGATAATTTATGATATTTAATTTCCTATATGTTAGAGTTAATATTAATAAATATATAGTTTTAATTTCATGCATGTGTGAGCTAAGATTAGCAAATTTATTGTTAGCAATTTGAGTCTAGTTTCTAGCAATTCAATAAACCAATTCAAATTATAGAGCAATTGATTGTGCTATTGTGCTATTGTTTGGATTCCTTCTTTATCCCATCATATATTCAACATGGTGTTAATATAATAGGGTGGTGCATAACACCACTAATATGGGTGATTGTGATCTTTGATTATTTAAAATGTTTTTTTTATTATATATTTTTTTTAAATTGATGCAACATTTCCAAATTTCTAGAAACATTTGAATTATTCAGATTATACAGTTCAACATTACAATTCTAAAAATCTTTGTATGATTAAGGAAAAATAAAATAAAAAATAAAAACAAAAAAAAAAGAGAAGAGAAGAAAAAGTGTTGGACCACAACATAAATTTCATGAGATACTCCAAAGATCCAATTGACAAGGCAAAGTGATGAAGTGATAAGCACATAATATCTCAATAGTACATCGAAATTTATAATGTATCAAGAGTACATGTGTTGAGTCTTGTTGTGGCTATAAGAGGAGAGTTATGAAGTACCTAGAACATTATGATTTTTCACAAAATTTCTAAATTAAATAATCACTACTATATAAGAGGGTAGTTTAAGAGGTTTTTTAGGAAAAAAATTATATTTCCTCTAAAACCACTTGGACTAATATAATTATCTTAACTTAAACATTAATACAAAAGTGAGTGGATTCATTAATTGGCATTGGATTCATCAAGGCAATAATAGATTTGTTAATTGGCAACATTGTTATTTCACAAAGCATTTCCTTGGTTGTGTCAGAGAACCTAGAGATGGATTGGAGCGAATTATTCACAATCATGTGAGTACCCTTTAGCTTAATTTTTAATATATCATGAATATTCAATATAGATTGAATGAATGAATTATATGGGAATATTTTTATAAAGGTTAGAATTTTTTCGCTTAGTTTTGTAGAATTTATGCATATCTAAAGCATACTAAATGAATTATATGGGAAATTGTGTATAAAGGTTAGTGCTCTTTAGCTTAGTTTTGTAGAATTTATACATATTCAGAGCACAATGAATGATATGTGGATCCAGGTATAAAGGTACTAGTGTATGCAACAACTATTGGTTTAATCAAACAAATTTCAAACCCCATAACATCAACTTACTAGGTAAGGGTTGCAATTAGGGGTTAGCTCTTAAATATGGTGACGCTCCAACCAATTTGGGGGTAAGTACACTATCTTAATTTCTTATCATTGAAACTTGATTCACTATCAATATTCATTGATTATCTAATTTTTTAAGGTGGACGTTAGGTATGTGTTATGACTAGATGTAGGGGCTATTACGTTGTGCTAAATGTAGTGGGGCTGGTAGCCCCACTAAACGGGGTTTGGGACAATGCCCCAAAATTGTATTTTTTATGTAGACACAAGGGTGGGTGGGAAAAACTAAGGATCGTGGGCATACCTGCCCACGGTTTTGCACATGATTTTTGTGCATGGTTTTGGGCATGATGATTTCTCCCATGATATTTTTTGTAGATCCGATCAAGGGAAGTGTGATGATGTTCTAATCCAGGGTTACTGGATTCGGGGTTTATAAATTATTTGATATGTATATAATGTATTGTAACATTGAAAGGAATATAATGAAAAATTAATCTAGTTTTCCCAGTTTTGGGTTCTAGAAGAGAAATATTTGTGTATATTTTATGTTCTCACCATTGTATATTTTCTGTTTTTCTTAAGAATTTGTTTACAGGTAATTTCTATATAGGGTTAAAACCTTCATTTTGTATTAGAGTAGTTTTGGATTTAATGGAACACCTTTTTGTCTTAGGTGTTTTTTTCGGACCTGTGGAAAACCCTGTTATAGTGGAAGATTTGCAAGGTCAATTCTTGTGGTAAAAGGAGATGGCAAACAATGGACAAATAAAGATCGAAAAATTAAATGGATGGAGTTTTGAGTCATGGAAGCTCAATATGGAGGATCTTTCAGTGGATAAATATCAATGGATCATGGTGGATCCAAGTACTAAACCAACATAAATGTCAACAAAAGACTAGACCAAGTTGGATCAGAAGACAAAGAGTACAATACAAATGTGTGTCTCAGATTCAATATTACTGAATGTTTCAAGAGCAGTTATAATGAAAATTTTGTGGGACGATTAGATACTTTGTATTAGTTTAAGTCCATAGCAAATAAATTGTTCTTATGGAAGAAGCTATATAACCTAAGGATGAGGGATGAAGAATCATTGACAAAGCATCTAAATGCATTCAATACTATGTTAAATTAGTTATTATCTTTTGATATTAAAATTTCATACAAAGATAAGTGCATCAATTTTTTGTGTTCTATACCAGACTCATGGGATAGTCAAGTTGTTTCCATAGGTAACAACACAAATACCTTGAAATTTGATGAAATAGTATCATCCTTGTTTTCAGAGGAGATGAGATGGAAAAACATGGAGAGCCAAAATGGAGATGCCTTTTCTGTAAGAGGAAGGTCCCATAATAGAAATAGAAATAAGTCCATAAGTGGGATATCTAAATCTAGAGGGAGATTTAAATCTCCAGGGAAAATTGTAAAGGTATGTTTAAAATGTGCAAAAGAAGGGCACTACAAGAAAGTTTGTAAATATAAAACTCCTGAGAAATGAAATGGATCTAATGATTCCCCTTTTGTAGAGGTAAAAAATACCTTAGATGAAGGTGGGGATGTGTACTTGGCTTCTTCTTTCAGTACACATGACTATCATGAGGCATGGTTGATTGACTCAAGTGCATCCTTTCATATGAATCTCCATAGGGTGTGGTTCTGCAAATATGAGAAGTATGATGGTAGCGATGTCTTTCTAGGTGATGGCAAGAAGACCAAAATCATAGGACAAGGAAAATTCTGTTGGGAGAAATACTGAGGGAGGGTCGGTGAATCAGTGTTTAAAAATCATTAAACTTTTCAACTTCATATCTAGATTTATGTACATGATATTACTGAAGGGAACCCGCATATGTGCATGATAGTTATGTAAACAACTGGCATATATCCAATAAATTTATTGTTCATTTAATTCATCATCTATTTAACATGAGACAATGTAGCAGTACCTCATTAAACATTAATTAAATAGTAACCATGTGCAGTAAGAACAAAATAAACAATCACGCATAAGACACAGATCAGCACACATGAACACCAAGAGTTTTTATGTGGAAACCCAATGTGGGAAAAACCACCGTTGTTGTTGTCTCTGTCTTCTTTTTATTATAGCAATATCACTCAAGATGTTTTGTGAGCTTTATTGTTATGTCCCTATAATACTAGTGATTCCCCCATTACTATTGTCATTATAGCTCTTATTGTTATCTTTGTGCCCCTATTTTCCCCATATTGTTATTATTGTGCCCCATAGAAGCTCACTATTGTTATTGTTGTGCCCTTATATTATTATTGTTATGTCAGCTTTGATTATGTCGTGACCCCTTACACTCCTATATATAGAAAGGAGGTTTTGTCATTTGTATCATCCAAGAATTGTTCATTTGTGTAATGTAAAGGAGGTTTCCCCCTCCAAGAGGCTAATTTTGTAGTCGTTGATCTATCTTTTCTTCTATTTTGTGAGTTGGTTGCATAAAAATTGGTATTAGAGATTTGGATTCTAGGGTTTCACTGCTTCAAACAAGGCATTGTGGAATTTTCACTATAATTTTTTGTCTACGATGTTTCAGAAGCTAAAATTAAAACCCATTTGATTCAAAATATTTATGCACCTTGGGTATGAATTTAAGATCTCATCTCACTATATTTTCAGAGATATGATCCAAGGATGTTAGGGTTTTTCTAGGCTCCTGAATTATATCTCAAACAGGTGACCTGGAGAAAATCGTCATAACTTTCTGTCTGAGCATCAGATTGAAATTTTGTAACAAGTTGTAGAAAGAGAACAACCTTTAGGTTTATGTGTATCTGTTTCAAGACCTAAGGTTGAAATAGTGACACGTGGCACTTCGTACATGTTCACTCTATTGAACACCTCTATAATTAGGTCATCATGAGAGATTTGGCATAACTGTTCCTTGGAGAATCCAATCTTGATCAGACTTGTGGGGTTGGAAAGAGGACTAAGAGGGCTACCTTAAGACGAAATTTCAGACCTTGGAGATCTGCAATTACAGAGATACAATAGATTGAATATCGAGATCCTACAAAGTGAAAAAATGTGTATAGTTCTTTTTTTTTAATTTTACGTAAGTTTGGTTTGAAAAATTATTTTGAAGGAATTCAAAGGGCATGGTGAAGCATAATTATCATTAATTGATTCCCCGAAAAAAGAAAATGGAAACACCTAGTAAGAAACTTGAAAGCTCTAGCATGACTCATGAAGAAGAGGAAGAAATGAAACATGATATATCAAAATTACGAGACCAAGTGCAACACAGTTGACTCTCATGAAATGTAACAGAAGCTACTATGGATGGTTTAAAGAAAGGCATGGAAGCTAATATGGATGACATGGATGCAAGCTAAGATGGATGGTTTAAAGAAAGACGTGGAAACTAAGATGGATGGTTTAAAGAAAGACTTGGAAGCTAAGATGGATGGTTTAAAGAAAGACGTGGAAGCTAAGATGGATGGTTTAGAAGTAAGCATTGAAGATTTGAAGAAAAACATGGAAGGTTTGAAAGGAGGTTTGGAAAAGTTCCTACAAGAAATGCTTCCTAATGGCTTAAAGGTAGTAGAGGAAACTCATAATGAGAAAAAAAGAAATGTTAATCATGATTTCATACACTCTAACATTGGATTGAGACCTGCCATGTTCCAAATATCGATATGAGGAAGTTTGATGGCAAGGATCCCGTAACATGGATGCTCCAGATGGTGAAATATTTCGATCTCCATAATGTGTAAAACACACAAAATGTATGCATTTAAACTTTATATTTGGAACCAAATAAATTTGTATGATATTGATGGCTTTGCTCTCATAAACAAATTGTCACTTGGGCAATAATGTTGCAACTCCTGGAACTCCCTTCTTTAATTTTATCAACTCGGTAGTTTGTAACAAACTTGGAAGCGACGGTGTTGTATGCACAAGTACTAGCTCTTGCCGCGGCTATCACTTGATCAGCTGGCACAAGTCCACTAGGAGCTTAAGCCAACTTCTATGAGCTCTTAGAAGAATCTTTTTAACTGATGGATGAAAGCTAACTCAAAGGGGCCTAATCTACTTGCAGAAAGAAACTGAAAGCGGAAAGGAAATGCAAACCCTAGCAAACCCTAATTTTACCAACTAACACTACTGGTGCAAGAAAAATAATGGAAGCTACAGAAAGGAATGCCATTGACTCTTAGAAAGGAAAAATGCATGTGACTAAGCTATTTCTGAAGTGAAATCTGAAAAGAAACATCTTTTTGTATTTTTGAGTAAGTTGGCAGAATTATTGTGCATGTGCTTTAACTGTTTTTTTTACTGTGCAAAGGTGGATTGGCGAAAGGAAATGATTGGAGGAGGTTGGGAAGGTTTGAAGAGGGCCTAAGGGTTCTGTAGCACCCTTCCAGAGAGTTTCACAGAGTTTGGCTATCAAGAAACCGCTTTCGTGAGCTTCTACAAGAAGTCTGTAGGGGTTCTACAGGATGTTTTGTAATTTCTACAGGATGCTCCGAAAAGAGGATTTTGGAGGGTTGATGGAGGAAAAATGGTGGAAAAGTGGACATGGAGGTTGGATAAGTATGTTAAGGCATCTAGAACTTGGCGCATGAGGCTAAGGAGCGATTGGATTTGGTTCAAGGATGGAGGAAGCAATGATGCACAAGAGTGTAGAAATCAGGGCAAGGTGGGAAAAGTATGGCAAATGAAGGGTAGGAATCATGGATTAAGGGTTGGAACAGATTATCTGATGGAGGAAAGGTAGATAGAGAGGTAATACAGGTGATCTACACACGATTTTCTGAAACTGACCAAACAAAGACTATGCAAACCCAAGATCTAGCTATCTTGACCTAATTTGACCTAAATAACAGCAACGAAAATGAACAGCAGTTTATTTGCAACGAAATAATGTGAAATGTTATGCAAACTAAGCAATCATTGACCTAATCATCTAACCAAAATTGGTATCAACTTCTGCAAACGAGAATACAACACTAACAGTTGCACGATGAAGCAAAGAAAGTGTTTTTGTTGGCAGCAAAGTCACCTTTGGTCCCAGCTCATGGTCCCACTGGGGGAGAGGCGAGATCAAAGGTGCTTGATAGCGTTTTTTTTAGGATCTTCTCTGTTATTAACCTATCAAATAAATCTGAACATGAAAAGCCTTTTTAATCATCAAAAGCAACATAAACAACAAAACAAGATTTAAATCTAAATAGCAGATTTTATTCTAAGAATGCAGCAAAAACACATAAAGATAAACAAAGGAGGTACTGGGCACTTGAGATGGTTCCAACCCTAAGAGATACAACCTCTTAATAGAGATTTAGAGCTGGTACAAAGCTAGATTCATCTTTATTGATCTAAAGAATAGTTACATTCTTAAAATTGTCCACAATAAAAAGCTTGGAAATGGGCTGAAATGCAGAGCTAAACTACTTCCTAAAAAATGACTAAAATCGAACTACAAACTAGCTAACTTCTACCAACAAAATGACTAGCTGAAATAAGGCCCTAAGCCCTCTTATTTATACAAATTGAGGACCCCAACAGCCCTCCTAAACATTAGGAACTCGGCAGCCAAAACTTGTAGTTAACAACACTTTTACTAGCACTTGCTTGGCTACCCTTGTGATAATTGATTTGGTGGCCCTTTAACTCCAAGCTGATGGTGGAGAATTTGAGGTAAGGGCCCATAAATGAAGGGGACACCTTCCTACAAATCCTCTCCCTTTTTCTTCCACGAATTTGGCTGCCAAGTGCTCATTAAAACCTTTGATTTTGTCTCAAAATTGACTAAAAATCTGCACAAAGCACCCATTAGACTTGTTGGCATAATGACTAACCCAATTCACTCTATTAGCATAAACATAATAAAAAACATGCAATAAACTAATGAGAATGGTGGATTTAGTCGAATTGGGAGGTTGAATGAACCCATAATTATCCATTTTTGGGGCTCATCATCACCCCCCTACTGAAAGTGTTGCTCATCCTCTGAGCAACTAATCTATCTCCTCATCTTTGATGGCCCTGGTGGCCTCCCTGTCATGCCAAGCTTCCGAAGTGATGTCCTCTTCTCGATCACGAAACCATGCTTTTCTCTCTGCTTCTTCCCACTGCCCGTGCTCCTTTTCTTAGAGAATTCTCAACTTCCTGTAGAACTATCTCAGCATCCTGTAGAGAGGCCTTTGTTTCCAACATTTTCATTCTTTCTCTCTAGGTGGATGTCTTCGGGCTTCCCTGTTCATAGCTGATGGATATATTTGAAGGAGGCTCCTCCTTTTGCTTAGCTTTTGTGTCCTTAATGACAATTTGCTCCTTTGATTGTGGTTTGGGTCTGCCTACTTTTATCCGTGTGCTCCTTTTTCACTTTAAAGTACATGGAGGTTTGCCTCTTTCTCTTCCTTTTTGGTCTTGGAGGTGTGCTAATGGTGGCAAGCATGGTTGTTGCCTCCCTGGCCAAAATCTCAAGCGATTTTCCCTTTTTGTTCCTCTGTTTCTAGACTTCCTGTGGAAAGTCCTTTGCTAACTGTTTTCTGGCTTCCTGTAGAAACAATTTTCATGCTTCGTGTAGAAATTGTTTTAACTGTTTTGGTCTACTTGGCTGGATGTGGCTCTTCCTCCTTTTTTTCCTCTTCTTTTGTCTTCTCTGCCTCTGTTAGCTTGCTTCCTCATGCTTTGTTTTGGCTTTCTTCTCATCTTGTTTAGCTTTTGCGTTCTCTACTGTAGCCTTTTTCTTTTTTGTTCTTCCTTTGTTTTTCCCTCTGCTTGAATGATCTGTGCTCCCTCATCATTGGTTTTTTCACATTCTTCAGGCTTGATTCTTCCCTATAATTGCATCGTTTCTTTTGTATAAACGTGAAACAAATAAAACTGTTTGTTTTCTTCTTCTCTTGAAGCCATAAATTTTGCAAAAACCCATGTTTTCTTCTAAAAAGACAGCTCATTGCCCCTCTTATAAACTTGGCACTGCTCCTGGAATGTTCATGTTTTTCACAACAACAACTTCCAATTTTTCCTCTCTTCAAACTTTTCCAACCTGAATTTGCTTCTTAGTTTTTGAAAAGAAATCAATTTTTTTGACAGATCAGAGAACAAATAACATAGTTTTTTTCTAGAAAGTGGATAGTCTTGCAAATTCATTCTTTCACACAGGCTTAATTCCTATGGTTGCATCTCTCTTTTCAGAAGAAGGTGAGAAAGAAGAAGCCAGACTACGAATGCAGAGGGAGAAAAGAACTATGTAGAACTCAGAAAATATGCAAGCAAACTTTTCACCTTTTTTCAATGTGCAGACAGACTTTTCCTCTCATTTTTAAATTTAATTCTATGTTCAATTCACCATTCTGCACCAACAAATCATGCACAATGAAGTTTCCCCGATCCTACCTCGTTTGGAGCTTGAAATTTGCCGAAAATCCCAGGTTTTCTTTCTACATGGTTGTTTTCTGCGTTTCTTGTAGAAGACTTCCTGCAGAATGAAACTACGCTTCCTGTAGAGCCCGATAGGCAGGAATTAAAAAAAAAACGGCAGAAATCTTGAGAAATCAGGTAGGAAACTTGTAAAGCACCACTGGTTAATTGATCTGGGCATGGTGGACGCGTGCTCCAATTGTGACTACAGTTGAACAAAGGGTGGTGAGAGTCAGCCGAGAATTTTTGTAATTGTTGTGTGATTTGTGGTGAGGGAGTGAAGTGGCCAGGTGTATGTGGCCACATGCAAATGGTAGTGTTGTCCATGAACTGTATGTTTTCCCCCTGTAATCATTGCCATCAATTGCACTAAGGTTTAAACGGCCAACACTCTCGGTTGTTTTAATTTTCACGTGAGTTGACTGTCCACGTGTACTGCATGACTTCTAGCTGAGCGCTAGAGAAGGAAATGTTGGGTTAACCTTGCTAGATTCGAGGCTTAATCCCACCATTCCATTTGTTCATGCAGTTCTTCAATTAGATTCATGCAATAGAGGAACAAGTTTTAGTCACATACCTGGAAGTCGAATGGTTGCTGTGAGGTGCTTTTTGTTGCTGCATGCATTTGTTCCGGTGGTTGCAAGATGGCTTGGCTGCTGATTCATGGCTATTTTCTTATGCAAGTATCCTCTGGTCAGATCCACACTATAGGAGCTGGCTTCCACGTTCAGATCTGCACCCTTAAGCTGTTGATGTTGATTTTCCATAGGACAGAAACTTGTTTACGCCATTTCTCCCGAATGATAGATCGGATCGATCTGAAACTTGTTGAGCATGTTCCTATCATCATGATGCACCTCCCATAGAAAAATTTCAATCAATGGATGCACATATTGCGAGAAAAATGGAAAATGGCTGAATATTACAGAGATCAATTTCTTGGAAACCATGCATTAGAATCAGCTGAAACTGATTGGGTAGGCTACTATCACCCATGTGCATCTCCCCATGAAATAGGTTTTGAAACGGATGCACTGATATGGAGAAAATGCAAAAATGGCTGAAGGTGATGGAGGATCAATTTCTTGGAAACCGTTCACCAGAATTGCCTAAAATTGCTCAGGCATGTTTCCATCGTCCCTATACAACTCCCCCTATAACAGTTTTGTAAATGGATGCACGGTCTTCAAGCTAGGGCAAAAACAAATTCTGTTCTATGTATTTTTTCTTTAAAGCGTTTTGCAAGTTTTTGCATGGTAAAAAAAAAATGAGCTTGGGCTGTGATGTAGGCATGGAGATGATGGAGGAGGAGTTTTAAGATTGCAGGAGGACTTCTGAACCCTTGCGGAAGCTATCATGTTTGCCAAACCACCTTTTTGAAATCCATTTCTAGCTTCATGTAGAAATCCTGTAATTTCTACAGGAACTTCTTGTAGAACACGCAGTTTTGAGGAAAGAAGCATAATGAGATGGAAAAAGTGATGGAGAAGGGTGAGGGATGGAAACATGGATGCTTGCAGGCCTCATGGATAGATTCCCAGCCTTCAGGTCGTCTTCAGAGATCAATTTTGGCTTGTTTGTAGGCTTCCTGTAGAAGACACAGAACTTCCTGTAGAAAACACAGAACTTCATGTAGAAGGCACAGAACTTCCTCTGTCTTTGTTTTGAGCAATCCTCCTAACCTGCAATGTCCTTGCTACAACATGAAATTATTCAATGGAAATTAGATTTATTTTTCCTTTTCTCTTTTTTTTTTAAAACAACTAGGGCGCCTCATGGAGGTTTTCACCCTAATTGCCTGCCCTGGGTGCCTCCAAGGGAGGTTTTCACCTAGAGATCTTATTCTCCTTTCTCTTTTTTCTCAACTCATTAACCGCCTCATGGAGGTTTTCAATCAATGAGCCAATCTGAGGCGCCTCCGAGGAGATTTTAACCTTATATTTTTATTTTCCTCTTATTTTCATTTTTTTTTTATCTTTTTTATCTTTTTTCTTTTTTTTTTCTACCCTACCCTACTTGAAAAACAAAATCATTTTCAAGTATAAGAATACTTCCAATGGAGCCATGTGCACATCGAGATTAGAGACAAAATGATGTGGAGGCTTGAAATGCATGCTTTGACAGCTATCCAGATTTCAGAGACCAAATGATTTGACTTTGAAGGGATCAAACATAGCTGAAGAAGAGAGCACCGCTGCAATTTAGTGACCGTCTGAAACCATATCTCAATATAGCTCTAATATCCTTGGTCCTTTTGCTGATCTGGATCATGTTTCTTGTCACCTTCTACCATGACTTTCTCATCTTCCTCTTTTTGCTGATCTTTCTCTTGAATACATGGAAGATTTGATGGTAACCATGAGGGAACTCTCTCGATCTCTGGTTTTGATGCCTTCTCTTCATCAAGTGCAGCCCATGGTTCTTTGATCTTTTCTTTTGAATCTTCTTTTGCCTTTGGTACTTCAATGTTGTCAATATAATCTTTGTTTTGCAATACTCTTCCTGAGCTATGGTGAAGATCATTGAGCTCAAGAGGAGTCATTTGGACATGTTGTGCCTCAACTTTGCAATTGGGTTGAGCTATTCCAATGTGTGGGTTTGGAAATGGTGGTATGGGTAGTTGAGTGGGGGTGTATATTTTAGATGGATGTGGATGGGGTTGTGGTTGGGCAGGTGGTGGAGGCAAAGGAGTGGGAGAAGATTTGTACTAGGGCCTCCACCCTTAATGAGGTGCATTCCACTGAGGCTGTGGCTGAGCATAAGAGTGAAATGAATGAGCAATTGGTTGCGCATAATATGGATCTGTGAAGGAACAAGGAGGAGGTGGGAACTAGGAAGGATGAGTAGGGGGACCCCAAGAAGGCATGAAAGTGGCTTGATAGGGGTCATAATAGGTCTCGGATGTCCCTTGCAGTTCCTGCTGGTAAGATCTAGGTCCATGTGGCCTCGTTTGGTTCATATAATAGAGTGATTCAGTGGGTCCTTTAGTTCTATGATATGCAGCTTTAAGTTCATGCAAGGAAGGGCACTGATTCATAGGATGGTATTCTTCACAAACGAAACATACTTCTAGGGAGTACATTTGACATTCGTCCCTAGGATGCTTTCTAGTGCACCTAGGACAAAAGATGTCCAAAGCCCTCTTGGTTTCCTCTTGCTTCCTTTGGATCCGCAGGGTATCCAATTGCATGGCAAGAAACTGCCTCATATCACTCTTGAAATATTTTATCTGATTTTCAAATTCATTTTTAGATAAGGTAATGCTCCCAACATTTTTGCTTGTAGCCATTTGCTCCAGAGGAATGTTTTCTTCTTCTTCTTCCCTTGAGGTTCTTCAAATATGTCTTGTTGTCCACCTAAGGGTTCTTTAATCATAGCCATCGAAGAAGAGAGAAGGTTGGCTGTGTGAAGCAGTGGGGGTGTTGTGCAATCATTTTTCTAACTTATCTCTACTCCTACAAGGTAGGGAAGAAAATCTTTTTGGTTGATTTTTGCTTCTTCTTTTTTTCTGCTTGTACCTGCAAAAACTAAAATAGATTGAACTGCAACTAACTGTCTTGCTGAAATGAAAATGCGGAATTGAAATGAAAGAAGGAAAGGACTAATCTATTTTGCTCAAATGAAATTGTAGGAATGAAATGCTAGTCTACGCTTGCAGAATTGAAATTGCGGAATTGAAATGCTAATCTATGAAAGAAGGAAATATCTACTCTACTTTTGTGGAAATGAAATGAAATAAACTACTTAGCAGAAGGTTGTAGAGGAAAATAGAAGAAAACTAGCAATCACCAATACTGTGACGCTTCCCCGGCAATGACGCCAAAAAGATTGGTGGGCCCCAGTATTACAACAATAATGCTGCAACTCCTGGGACTCCCTTCTTTAATTTTATCAACCCGGTAATTCGTAACAAACTTGGAAGCGACGGTGCTGTATGCACAAGTACTAGCTCTTGTCGCGACTGTCACTTGATCAACTGGCACAAGTCCACCAGGAGCTTAAGCAAACTTCTATGAGCTCTTAGAAGAAGAATTTTAACTAATGGATGAAAGCTAACTCAAAGGGGGCTAATCTACTTGCAAAAAGAAACTGAAAACGGAAAGGAAATGCAAACCCTAGAAAACCCTAATTTTACCAACTAACCTTACTGGTGCAAGAAAAATGATGAAAGCTACAGAAAGGAATGCCATTGACTCTTAGAAAGGAAAATTGCATGTGACTAAGCTATTTTTGAAGTTAAATCTGAAAAGAAACATCTTTTTGTATTTTTGAGTAAGTTGGCAGAATTATTGTGCATGTGCTTTAACTGTTTTTTTTACTGTGCAGAGGTGGATTGGCGAAAGGAAATCCTTGAAGGAGGTTGGGAAGGTTTGAAGAGGTCCTAAGGGGTCCTTATCACCCTTCCAGGGAGTTTCACAGAGTTTGGCTATCAAGAAACCGCTTTCGTGAGCTTCTACAAGAAGCCTGCAGGGGTTCTACAGGATGTTCTGTAATTTCTACAGGATGTTTCGAAAAGAGGATTTTGGAGGGTTGATGGAGGAAAAACGGTGGAAAAGTGGACATGGAGGTTGGATAAGGATGTTAAGGGGTCTAGGACTTGGTGCATGAGGCTAAGGAGCGATTAGATTTGGTTCAAGGATGGAGGAAGCGATGATGCACAAGAGTGTAGAAATTAGGGAAAGGTGGGAAAAGTATGGCAAATGAAGGTAGGAATCATGGATTAAGGGTTGGAGCAGATTATCTGATGGAGGAAAAGTAGATAGAGAGGTAATACAGGTGATCTGCACACGATTTTCTGAAATTGACCAAACAAAGACTATGCAAACCCAAGATCTAGCTATCTTGACCTAATTTGACCTAAATAACAACAAGGAAAATGAACAGCAGTTTATTTGCAACAAAATAATGTGAAATGCTATGCAAACTAAGCAATCATTGACATGATCATCTAACCAAAACTAGTATCAACTTCTGCAAACGAGAATACAACACTAACAGTTGCACGGTGAAGCAAAGAAAGTGTTTTTGTTGGCAGCAAAGTCACCTTTGGTCCCAGCTCATGGTCCCACTGAGGGAGAGGTGAGATCAGAGGTTCTTGATAGCCTTTTTTTGAGGATCTTTTCTGTTATTAACCTATCAAATCAATCTGAACATGAAAAACCTTTTTAATCATCAAAAGAAACCTAAACAACAAAACAAGATTTAAATCTAAATAGCAGATTTTATTCTAAGAATGCAGCAAAAACACATAAAGATAAACAAAGGAGGTACTGGGCACTTGAGATGGGCCCAACCCTAAGAGCTACAGCCTCCTAATAGAGATTTAGAGCTGGTGCAAAGCTGGATTCATCTTTATTGATCAAAAAAATAGTTACATTCCGAAAACTGTCCACAATAAAAAGCTTGGAAATGGGCTGAAATGCAGAGCTAAACTACTGCCTAAAAAATGACTAAAATCGAACTACAAACTAGCTAACTTCTACCAACAAAATGACTAACTGAAATGAGGCCCTCAGCCCTCTTATTTATACAAATTGAGGACCCCAACAACCCTCCTAAAGTTTAGGAACTTGGCTGCCAAAACTTGTAGTTAACCGCACTTTTACTAGCACTTGCTCGGCTGCCCTTGTGATAATTGATTTGTTGGCCCTTGAACTCCGAGCTGATGGTGGAGAATTAAAGGTAAGGGCCCATAAATGAAGGGGACACCTTCATACAAATCCTCTCCCTTGTTCTTCCATGAATTTGGCTGCCAAGTGCTCATTAAAACCTTTGATTTTGTCTCAAAATTGACTAAAAATTTGCACAAAGCACCCATTAGACTTGTTGGCATAATGACTAACCAAATTCACTCTATTAGCATAAATATAATAAGAAACATGCAATAAATTAATGAGATTGGTGGATTAAGTCGAATTGGGAGGTTGAATGAGCCCATATAATTATCCATTTTTGGGGCTCATCAGAACTAAATCCTAAGTTTGGGAGGGCATTCATTATCACCATTTATGGCATAACTTCCTTCACTCACCTATAAAAATACCACTCATCTAAGTGATCAGGGGCTAGAAATCATTGAATTATAGGGAGATGTTGTTAGTATGAGACTTGAGTTGGTTTCAAGTATTGTAATGATGTCAAAATGTCTTGCTTGTTATGAGGAGAGGATGGGATTGAACTGGAGGAGTGATACTGAATCAAGCAAACTGGGTTGTAACTCTTCCTTTTACTAATAAAGTGTTCAAAGCTTTTTCCATATGCTTGTATTGTTCATTGATTCTTTCATATGTGTATTATGAACTTGATTCCATTCTGTGTTTAATCAATAGATCATTATCATATGCTTTGATTGGTTTTTGTCTTTTGTCTGTGTCCAGGTACTTTTCAATTGGATTAAGTACAGAAAGGAGCGATAGAATTGGTGAACTAGGGAGATAAGGAGTAAGAAAAAGCTACAGGTAGGCTTCTTTACTATCTTATATAATCTATTGGTTATAGAAAAGGTAGAGAATGCTTTGCACTGTTGTTCTAGACTTAGCTACTAGTCTAAGGGTTTAAGTGTTTATCCGCAGACACTAAAAATTACCAAAACAAATTGGTGACTTCTCAAAATAACTTTCCAAAATACGAAATCTAAGGTACATACGATGAATCACTAGATTTTAGATGGTATAAATGCCAGTAAGTTGTAGTACAACGAGATGTGAGTCTAGCCTAATGATGATTCAGTGTATGCCAAGTGAAATGGCATCAGAGAGAAGTTCAATCAATGCACTATACGTAGTGATATTTTTCGTCGATTGACCAATACAAATCCCTCTAAAACTCACTAACTCGCCGCTTGGAGTGAAATGGCCCATGCTACAGAAGATAGGTTCTGTGTACTATGACTAGCCCCATCGGCGTAACCATCAAATGGTTTCGAAAAGTTCAAGATTTGCAACAAATGCAAAGTGGATTACTTAACCAAATAAGAACTCTAAAAGAAAAATAGATAGTTGTTTTAAAAGTTTTTCTAAACAATTTGTGTCCTAGACAAAAATTGGTCATCCGACCCATAAACTAAAATGTATGCAGAAAACATCTAAGTAAACTAGTGGTGCTCATGGTAACAGGTCATAGCCTGTGCTATCATGCGTAAAAGTCTCATCCAACGACTCGGCACGCCAATGGTGTGGCGATGCAGTTGCATAAGCAACTCCTCAATCTGAACATCCGGAATGCCTAGGGTCAAACCGTTTATGTGGTCCTATAGTTTAGCTAGTGTCTCGGCTAAATATAAGTCTCAGAGAATTGCTCTCCCAACAGGTCTCTATGCTGGCCCACCTGCCACTCGTTGGTGCCCCACAGGTCAAACAGGTCCAACATCTGCATACATAAAAAATGATTTTGTTTAGTCTTGGAGATAATCAAAAAACACAAAAAAATGTAGAAACTTTAGAATCAAAAAACACTTTGGTCAAACAGTTTACCTATAGCACCCCACTGTGCTCTAGCTGGTAACATCAAGTCTAGATCTCCGTGGAAATCCATCCCTAAATATGGATGCTCTACAATGGCCATATCCTATCAATCAAGCCACTCAAATAATGAAGAGGTAAATAAGATCAATGACTGACCAGCATGCCTAGCCATAAGATCTACCCATCTCTGCATCTGTGGATTCTTAGATCTAGATACAGCCAGTGAAACATGTTTTGGCTGCATAAGTGGAATTCTCTTCAAGGAGAAAGAAATCAAGATCGACCCATAGCCAAAGTTCTTTGTCCTTCCGCTTTTCACCTTGGTCAGTTGTTCTTTCAAGAATGAAAGCACTGCCTAGCACCAGTTGAACACTTTTGGCTCTAAACACTCTAATGCATACTGCATGTATGATCTGTTTGCCAAATGTAGTGTCGCGCTGCCAGCCAATTTGGCAATGGTAAAGAGGATTTTCCTCAATGGTAAATCACTAACATCCTTGATGTTAATCTTTCCGTCCCTGCTAGGTTATGCGCCTAGCAGACAGAACTGTCATATGTATTCTCTCACTGATTCACCCCCTTTGGCAAATCCAGAAATTGAGATGGGGGCACCTCGCCTCGATAGTCCGGTAATAAAGTATATTCCATCTATGGTAATTGAGACGACTTTTTCACTAATATGAAATGTCTGATCAGTAGGATCCCATGAATGAACAAGGAACTGCAAAAGCTCCATTTGCTGCCTCATATAAGGTAATCCGAAATATTTGAGTAACTCACAATTCCTTAGGGCCACAACCGTGCGTTGGTTATTTAGGGAAATCATATCTTGTTCTTCATGCTCTCATTCTATCCATGTAATCGTCATTCTGATCTGATGAATACCTAAAAATACAACCATAGGGCAAATTAGGATCCATTTCTTGCAAAAAACATGAGATTTTTTGGGTGAAAACAACTTCATGAAATTGGGTTTTGCGCTCAGCGTAGCCCAGCCTTAGGGACAGTGCACTGAAATACAGGCATCCTTCTACGTAAGTGCACTGCAGCACACCTTCTGATGATGAAAGGGTGCACTGATCCTAGATTTGAAAATTGAAGTCCTAGGGGCCCCAAAAACTCAAAATTTTTGCCTGAAACTGAAAATGAATGATATGAAATGAAAGAGACCAGAGATAGCTCCTACCTGGTCCAGACAGCACGAAGAATGGTCCACTGAATCCTCCACAATTAGCTAGTGAACTTTGAGGTAAAAACTGCTCCAAAGCACCAAAATCAAAGGGTAAATGTGAAATGGTAAAACTTGTTTTTATGTTTATTTCTTGCACATTAATCGAGTACAAATTAGCTTTTATTCATTTTATCTAGTAAACAGGTATTTTTAATCTATTTTTCATGGTTTTTTGAGCAGGATTGACAACTGACATGTAGAATTTGACGTGCTCAAATGTAAATTGAACATCTTTGACCACAAAGAAAACTTTTATCTCTTTTTCGAGCTTTGTTAAAAACGAAAAAGGAACCCCCTTGGAGTCCTCTTTAGTCTCTTTTCAGACTTTCTAAACATGAAAAGATTGTCAAGCGCTTGTCCTTTCCAGCTCGTTAAAAGATTGGAAATGATATCTCTCTTGTATTATTATACGCTTTTTTGGACTTAAGAGATTAATCTACGAAAAATAACTTTCGGAGTTTCCTTTTCGTCCCTTTTCAAACTCTCTAAGCATGAAAAGGACCAAGTTATCTTTGTTGTTAAACTCATTAAAAACATCAAATAGTGACAAACTTGTCCATCTAGACAAGACTAAGTTTCACCTTTGCTAGACTCGTTAAAGCATCAAATAGTGATGGATTCACCCAAAGGGTGGAATTATACAATGAGCATATTTTATCCTCCCCAAGCTTGATAAAAAATAAAGAGGTACTAGTCAACAATAACTGGGGAAATTGGAAAAAGGGGAAAAACACTTTATGGTAGCAAGTTGCTCTTGAACATGACACTTTCACCTCATCACCATCACTATGTGGGTTGGGTCATTTAGCTTGATGGTTATCACAACATTGGTCTATCATACCATCCATTACTTTGTTTTGGGTCAATGCTACCAATTCATCTTAGCGTCGCTGACATGTTCAAGAGAAGTCATTCAGTTCAAACTTCATCCTTTGCAATACTGTAACCCTTCATTTTCATGACCGCCATTCCTGAACCTTCTGTCATTAGTCGATTTTTCATCTCCAAAATCATTTACCTTGTTTCATGTCGTTGGTGTGGGATACATCAAGGCTCTCCTATGACGAGGCGCTTCTTGTCGACATCAACACATTATCCAAGAAGTTGACTTAGAAACACCCCTTCAGTACTTTGAGGCTTTCATACATCAATGGCAGGTTTCTCGCTTCCAGCAATAGGTTGACATCACTGGCCTTCGACCGAAATACTTTGTATGGTGTTCGACATCAAATCATTTATTCACACCATGAGAAATGTACTGTAGTACCTTGAGGGTCATTATCATTATCGGTGATTCCTCTCGCATCTGTTAATGACTTACATCATTGGCTAGTAATCAAATGATGTCTTCCCATGTTCGACTTCAGATCATCTATTCACATGGTTAGACTTGTACTTGAGCGAAATATTGAATGAGATTGAAGACCCTAGATCTAGTTTCATCCATCCGGGTTGCGATATTTTCAGGAGCACTAAATCAAATGTACAATCGCCTTACATTCATGGTCATCCACTCATGGGTCTATATCTGTAGACAACTATATTTGTACATGTAATGAAAGTTTATAAGTTGAGCATGGGTATGCCTTCCCTCAGTGAGTTCATGAGAAAAAATCAAATTATCATCATATATGTATTGTAAATGATGTAGGTTGCCTTTCGCTTCAAAACCTCCTCTCCACATGATAAATCATTTCACTCGACATACATATTTATGACTTCACGCTTTACGGGGCAACTGTTACAGATCCATTTTGGCACATCAATCCCAACTTACAGATCAGTACTATTAGGGCCCATCAAACCACAATTCAGTTGTTACATGCCCTAAATGAAGTCAACCATCAGAATGCCTTGATCCCAAGAGATTCCATGACTGAAATCATTCAAAAACTGCCTCTAAAAAGATTAGCGCTGGAAGGTATTTATCAGGGTGCACTACAGTGCAGTCTAGTACACTACCAGGGTGCATTGCAGCACACTTGAGCCGTCTTTGGCCTGCGCTGGGTGAACTTGAGCGAAATTTCATTGGGGTTTGGGAATATTCTTATCCATAGGATGCATCTAGAAGCTTCCCAAGTTTACCTACTCCTTTGGGCTTGAATTTGGATGAGGGAGGAGCTAAGGAACATCACTCCCTTTATCCCCTCCTCCATGGAACTAAATCCTAAGTTTGGGAGGGCATTCATTATCACCATTTATGGCATAAATTCCTTCATTCACCTATAAAAATACCACTTATCTAAGTGATCGGGAGCTGGAAATCATTGAATTATAGGGAGATGCTGTTAGTATGAGACTTGAGTTGGTTTCAAGTATTGTAATGATGTCAAAATGTCTTGCTTGTTACGAGGAGAGGATGGGATTGAACTGGAGGAGTGATACTAAATCAAGCAAATTGGGTTGTAACTCTTCCTTTTACTAATAAAGTGTTCAAATATTTTTCCATATGTTTGTATTGTTCATTGATGCTTTCATATGTGTATTATGAACTTGATTCCATTCTATGTTTAATCAATAGATCATTATCATATGCTTTGATCAGTTTTTGTCTTCTGTTTGTGTGCAGGTACTTTTCAAGCGGATTAAGTACGAAAAGGAGCGACAGAATTGGTCAAGGGAGATAAGGAGTAAGCAAAAGCTACAGGTAGGCTTCTTTACTATCTTATTTAATCTATTGGTTATAGAAAAGGTAGAGAATGCTTTGCACTGTTGTTCTAGACTTAGCTACTAGTCTAGGGGTTTAAGAGTTTATCTGTAGACACTATAACTTCCAAAAACACTTTGGAGTACAAGAGGTGGATTATCTGGGTCATATTGTATCTCATGAAGGTATTAAGGTAGACCCTAGAAAAATTAGAGCCATTAAGGAGTGGAAAATTCCCACATCCATAAAGCATCTACGAGGATTTCTCGAGTTGACAGGGTATTATTGCAAGTTTGGTAAGAATTATGGGAGAATAACATCACCTCTAACAACATTACTAAAGAAAGATGTATTTTCATGGACTCCAGAAGAAACTAAGGCCTTTGAACATCCTAAAGAGTCAATGTTCCAAGCACTGGTCTTAGCTACACCGAACTTCACAAAAATCTTTATTGTGGAATGTGATGCCTCAAGAAATGGAATTGGTGTTGTTTTAATGCAAGAAGAAAGACCATTGCTTTTAAAAGTCATCCAATCAAAGGAAAGTATTTACACAAAGCTATTTATGAGAAGGAAATGTTGGCAATACTACATGCACTTAAGAAATGGCAACCCTACCTAATGGGAAGACACATCAAGGTAAAAGCGGATCATGATAGTCTTAAATACTTTTTAGAACAAAGATTATCTTCAAAAGAGTAGCAAAAATGGGTCACAAAGATGTTGGGTTATGACTTTGAAATCATCTACAAAAAAGGGAAGCAAAATGTTGTGGTAGATGCACTCTCAAGAAAGGATGAGGATGTGGAAGCATTGCTTTGCACCATTTCTATTATCCAACCAGATTGGATAAACAAAGCAAGGGATGAATGGAAGAATGACGAATAAGTGTGGGAACTCATTCAAAAGATACAACAAGATCCCAGTACATCTGATACATTTAGCTGGAAAAATGATTCGTTATGGTACAAATATCACTTATACCTATGTAATAATTCCCAACTCAAACAAAATATTCTTATGGAATTGCACACCTCTCCCTTAGGAGGGCACTCAGGATTTTTAAAATCTTACCACAGGGTTAAGAAGGAATTTTTTTGGGATGGCCTTAAAGCTAATATTCAAAATTTTATGGTGGAATGTTTCGTTTGCCAAAAAAATAAAGTTGAAACAATTAAGACCCCAGGTCTATTACAACCTTTATCCATTCCAAGACCATGTTGGGAGGATGTTGCAATGGATTTTATCACAGGTTTACCCAAGTCCGAAGGAAAGAGTGTCACCAAGGTGGCAGTTGATAGACTTACCAAGTATGCACACTTTTGTGCATTATCTCATCCATTTAAAGTCAGTACAGTTTCTACTACATTTACGGAAACAATTCAAAAACTACATGGAAACCCAAAGATTATTGTAAGCAACAAAGATCCCAATTTCACTGGAAATGTTTGGACATAATTAATTTCTTGTCTTGGTACTTAGTTAGATCATAGCTCATCTTATCATCCTCAATCTGATGGGCAAACTGAGACAGTACACAAATATTTAGAAGGATATATTCTTCTCTTTGTATTTGATAAACAAACATTATGGGTCAAATGGTTGGCTCTAGCTGAATGGTGGTATAAAAATTCCTTCCACACTACTGCAAAGATGACCCCATTTATGGCACTTTATGGATATCATCAACTGTCCATCACATTATATTTAAGAGAAAATTATAAGGTTCAAGCAATGGAAGATCACATCAAGCTTCAACAACAAGTTCTCCAACTCTTAAAGGATAACCTCACTTTGGCATAGAATAGAATGAAACAACAGGCATATCAACATCACAACGAAAGAAGTTTTGATGTAGGTGACTGGGTAATTCTACGGATAAAACCATATAAACAAATGTCCCTTAAGCAAGCTAAGAAGGATAATAAATTATCACCAAAGTATTATGGTCCGTACAAGGTGTTGAAAAATATTGCTACTATGACATACAAATTGGAGCTTCTTGTAGCTTCCCAAGTGCACCTAGTTTTCCATGTTGCATGGTTAAAGAAGGTTATAGGTGACAAGCTCCCAATTCAAACAATATTATCAGAACTTGACAAGGAAGGAAAAAGCATATTGGAATGTGAAGCAACCATAGAAATAAGAACTCAACAACTACAAAATTAATCAATTTTGGAGTATCTCATCAAGTGGAAGAACTTACCCTTTGAATATTCCACATGGGAGGATGCAAATTTTTATATAGAAGCACCCATAACTACTCAAGAATTGAGGACAACACTTTTTTGAAGGAGAGTGGCATGTTAGGTCCCCATAATACTAGTGATGCCCCCATTAATATTGTCATTATAGCCCTTATTGTTATTGTTGTGCCCCTATTGTTGCCATATTGTTATTATTGTGCCCCATAGAAGCCCACTATTGTTATTGTTGTGCCCTTATATTATTATTGTTATGTCGGATTTGATTATATTGTGACCCCTTAGATTCCTATATATAAAAAGGAGGTTTTTTCATTTGTATCATCTAAGAATTGCTCATTTGTGTAATGTAAAGGAGGTTCCCCCCTCGAAGAGGCTGATTTTGAAGTCGTTGATCTATACTTTCTTCTATTCTGTGAGCTGGTTGCATAACATTTACGGAGTAACTAAACAAAAACTTCTAGTTTGTCTCTCTTTTCTTGATCTAGATATTCAATGTTTAGGGTCCTAATACAAGCTTTGGTCAAAATATATACTCATTCCTTTCATTTTAAGTTCACAAGTGGCTATGCGGTCCTAATTCCTCACCATAGTGTAGCAAACATTGAAATTGTCAAGTTGATCATGAAATATCATTCGTCAAGGGTGGGTTGCATATGAAATTAG
Organism: Pinus tabuliformis; assembly: GCA_031772625.1. Lineage (NCBI taxonomy): Eukaryota > Viridiplantae > Streptophyta > Pinopsida > Pinales > Pinaceae > Pinus > Pinus tabuliformis. Next base: position 191,107,096 of record CM062804.1, read on the forward strand.
GAGTTCACTTCTTGCATTTGTGTCACAGTAATTAAAATATATAACTCTATTTCATGATTTCAATAACTAAGCTAACTATCTGAACACGACTAGTTTCCTAGGACTTACTTGACAAGGTTATTGTATTGATATAGACACTAGTATAACCAGTGCGCCGTTACTAGAAATGAATTACTTCCAAGATTCCAAAAACAATGTATTGTGTGAGGAGGCCCTCTCGAGCCCATTATGGAAGAAATGTTGTAATATAATGTTAACATTTTGACTCGGTTAAATAAAAACAAATAAAATAAAACAAATATAAATGAAAAGAAATTATATATATATATATATATATATATATATATATATATATATATATATATATATATATATATATATATATATATATATATATATATATATATATATATATATATATAGATAAGGTGAAAAAAGGTTTTCACCTTAAGAGATTCAATCCCACTTGGGGCTTGAAAGATCTGGAGTTATGATAGATGTAGGTTGGTTTACTCCTTTTTCAATAGCTACATGAACATAATTTTTTGTTAAATTTTCCTTTGTTTTACACAAAATACATTTCCATTATAAATTTACAATATAATATATGGTTTATTGACAGGAAGCAGAAACAACCTTGCACATGGTAGACTGCTTCCATTTGGCTAGATTCACAAAGGGCCTTATCTGTTATGTTATAGGAAAGGGATCTAAATTTTGGAGATTTTCTCACAATGTATAGGGGATTTGAAATTATAGACTTTCTCACAATGCATCTGAGTATCGACTATATTAGGGGACTTGTATGCTTATCATTGCATTTTTAGAACTTAAAAATATTCACCATCTACTTGACTATTGTTTTTCATTTTCTTCGCGTATTGTAGTTTCATTCGACATAACTCTGGTATTGAAATTTCCAAAAAGGTTGGCATGATTCCTCTTCAGATGGAATTAGGTGGGAAATATCTCTAAATTATACTATGACGCTGATCTGGATTTGGAAGAAGCCAATGTTGCATGTAAAAGGATGTTTTTCTTATAGGTATCTCAGTGTGTTCAATGATCTGCTTAGTGACAGGAAATCCTTCTTTTCCTAATTGTGATAACATGAAATTCTAATGGTTCAAAGTGGACATAGGTGTACTAACATAAAATTAATCCTCGTGATGGAATCAATCATAGATAGTATTGTAGAGAAGGTGAATTCAAAATTTGTTTAGATTATTGTTGGTCCACTAGAAGGAAATTGTGAAATCATTTCAATTGTGATAGAATCCTCTGCAAATTTCACTGAGGGACCTGTTATGGATTCCAATAAAAAATGTGGCACTTCTACTAGGTTTGATCCTTTGCACTCATAATCAAAAAACACCCATAAATATGTGGCAAAAATACCTTATGTTGGTTAACATTCCTGAAATCATTTGCATATTTCATAAAAACAACTATTTCATGATGACTATGGCGTTTGTCATAGAAAATTGTTTTAACAATAGTATTTGTATCACTTGAAGCTCTGATTGTCTTGATACATGATTACAATAGAGAGGGTAAACCTTATTTGGAATGTTTTGGCAGACCACGTGATGCCTAAAGCAAGATCACTTTCTTAGAAGGAACCTTTTTGTTCCAATATTACCTATCATTAGGATCAGCTCTGTTAAAAAACGCATCCATCAATGTAATGTTATTGATTTTGGACTTTCATGTATCTTGTTAACTGATTATGATGTCATGGTAAGTTATGTTTAGGATCATGGTAAGTGATGCCATGGAAACTAGAATAGTTGTAATTAGCTCTGCACTTGCCCACAAGGCAGATCACTTTCTTTTTCAAGCATGTTTTCAACTTTTAACATGTGATCTAGATCTTGCATCAACTGATCATTATTGTAGTAATTTCGATAGAAAATACGGAAAAAAATAATTGAATATGATATTCCACTTGCAGGGTTTGAGAGAGAGTATCAATTCTCAGGGATTCAAAAATGACATTTTGATGATGAAAAGAGTTAAGTGTATTGTCACTAACTTTCCTTCTTCATTTATTGATCCGACTAATTAGATTTATTATGTAAGGTGTCTTTGGATTTATTATGTAAGGTGTCAAATTTCAAAGCCAACTTTGGTGATTTTTCAATGAGTATTGACGGTGCTTTTGCTGCTAGTGACTATAGATGCGGACAATCACTTGTTGTTGGGCCATTACTGAAGGAAGACAAGAAGTTGTTCAGATAAGTAAATTTGTGATGAAGGAAGACCAGTTGATCACAACTTGTGAAGATAGAGAGGAGGACCAGGAGAGTACATGTTGGAGGCCTAGATGACTCATAACAAAGAACCCAAACATCCAAAATTGATCTTAGACTCAACAACATATGCTCAGGATGGAACCCATAAAATTTTGTTGGAGCTAAGTCTGAAGTCCCTAATAGTGAATTAGCTAATGAGGCGAAATATTGTACCCATGAACTATTTGGAATTTGATTTCTCAAAGAGTGCATCATGCCAAGGGTGATGAGATCTATACTCAAGGATGTATGTTTCTAAATTCAAGTGCATTTTGAGAACTCTTTTTACACATTAATATATGCATTTTTCAAGCAACTATTCTATTAAAGGCCATGTTTTTTTGACATGCATTTTGGAATTGTTCAATTTAGTAATTTTCAAATTAGATACTTTTGACTAAAAATACCTTAAAGTACTTGACATGGTACTTGAAGGGATTGCTACACTAGCGCTTCTTCTTTCTCTCTACTTCTTTGTTCATCAACATTGTAGTGGGTCAGTTGGTGACAAGCACCCTGGATGGTTGCCCCTACCACTCTATGGTGGTAACTCACACACCATTGGGAGCAAAGTTTCAACTACTTCTGGAAAGAGTGGTACTGGGAGCTATGTGTCATTTGCACCTTCCAGTTTTTGCAAACATTTTACCTTTGCAGAGATATAAGAGGCTACCAAAAACTTTGATGAGTCACAAATTCTTGGTGTTGGTGGTTTTGGGAAAGTTTATGAAGGAGAGATTGATGGTGGTGGTGTGAAGGTTGTAGTTAAGAGAGGAAAACCGCTAGCAAAACAAGGTATCCATCAATTCCAAGAATAATTAGAGATTCTTTCTAAGCGGAGGCATCACAATTTGGTGTCTCTTATTGGTTACTGTCAAGAAAATTTTGAGATGATTTTAGTTTATGATTATAGAACAAAAACTGTGAGATTCTTGAGCCTATTTTTTTTTGTGATGGGAATTTTCTTTATCTTACTGTGTATGCTCGAAACTCAAAAGAGTACTTGTGCCCCTTGTTAGGTTTTTAATTGGATCAACAAAAAATTGTATTAGACCTACATTCTTCTGTTGGGCATGTAGCTGGGTTCTGTAGCATCAGAGGGCAAATAACATCGAGCAAGTTATGTTTGACACAAGAAATGGCATCATCAGATGACAAGGAGGAATAAGTGAGGATTCCTCTTAGCCAGAGGCTAGAATGGACTGGTGTTGAGCCAATCCCTCAGGATGATGAACCCAATCAAGTTATTTCAATTTCTTAGACTAATGAATTTAGAGAAACCATGGACTATTTCAGAGTTGTTTTCATTGTGGATGAGCGGTGTCCTCGGGCTTTAGAACTCACTACTCAAGTCATTCACTTGAATGCAGGTAACTACATGATGATATTTTAGTGTTCCCTTCTTACTTTTGTTTTAAACATGGAAAATATTAATGGATTAAGACTGCATGGGATTTATATATTTGGGTTGATTTCGTATCATTACACATATGGAATTTATCTAGACTTATCCAGTTAATTTGGATATTTTTGTACAACTATAGATGCTAAATTATTTCTATTTATTTGGGTAATTCAACTTTGCTACAATCATGTCGTTTTCCAATATGGGAATATTCCAATGAAATATAGCTAGTTTACAACCTTTAAAATAGTTTTTTGGTTAAGCAGCCACAGATGGGGAGTCTGCTATGCCAGATTACACCTAGTCCCATATCCAACAAGACTTGCATACAAAGGTGTGATGACTTTCTTGGATGGGCGAGATGGCCCATGGGACGCAAAGGGGTCTGAATTTCCATACCTGAGTTAGGGTATCAAACACACCCTATTTATCATCATGCCAAGACCCTGTTGACTGCTATAGTTACTTCTGATTGAATTTTAACTACCATTAGGATATATTTATGGGAAAATCTCCAAAACCATGGCGAGAATGTGGGTGCCTCGTAAGCATGAAATTACAAATGAACGCTAACTTTTTTTGATTAAACACAAGTATTTATACCCTTCATACTAGCCAAATTCTTGAGAAATGAATTATGGATACATGGATAAATTTTGTAGATCAATGACATCAACAATAACATCGTAGAATCTTATTGGATGTTCTTCAATATTTTACTATTACATGGCACACAAAATCTTATTTGATGTCATTGAATATCTTTCTATTATAAGGCACACCTTCAAAAAATATTTTAGCACATTTTATTTGCCATTCTTGTTAAACACCATGGGCTTGTGAAGGGTGTCTCCATTATTAGTTACATCTAGGCTTGCTAGAAAAAAGTATGTTCACTCGTCTACAATTGTCCTTGGGAAAATAACTTTATTAGACTCCAAACCAATGAAATTGCACAACTACGTTAATATAATTTTTGATTTTTTTTTTAATTTCTTCTATGTGTCTCTATTTAAATACCATTTATTGGTGGAATTCTCATTTTGTTGTCTGGTATGAATCTGATACTTGATAATGAAGCTCTTTTCGCATGCCCAATATTTTTGAAATAGCTAATGGCTACCACCCAACAGCTAACAATGCCTTGTGGCTAGAAATACCATTGGTGGGAAGGGATGTTTATGATCCATCTTGTGCCCAATAATTTTGGGATCCATAGAACAAATGTTCACCAAAACCATAATGATCTTTTTACGAAGAAAATTCTAGTGTGCTTGATAGGATAATGCCTTTCAATGCCATTCTTTATAATCTGCTTTAGGATGTAAGCCGTGATAGACTTAAATGAAAGAGATTAATTTCACAAGGAAGTCATTTTTCTATATTATAGATGAAAAAAGAGTGAAGTTGCAAGAAATGAAGTAAATCCTTTATACAACCTAACATGAATTTCTCTAGTATGGACACAAGTCTAGAGTCTTCTATTTTTTTATATAATTTTTCACATTGCACTGATAGGAGCAACTTTTGTAAGGCTGGACAATTGGAATCCTAGCATTGTGAAGAGTTAAATATAGATTAATATTTCAATATTTATCACACTACAGAGTCAACATGGTTGATAGCATTGAAATACAATTGAATATGTTGTCTTTCCCATGTCAGACTTAGCTAGCTATTATGCCACAAACTTTTAATATGAAGATTGAGACCAAGTAGAGGCATTTGTGATAACATGGATAGTTAAAAATGACCATACTTTGTAACTTAGGTATTTTAAATTAGGAAATTTATTTTATAATAAATTCATGCTATAAAGTTAAGTTGTGTGAAGAAAATCCATGAAATTTTGGAATTCCTCTAATGAACAATGTGAAAACTAGTTTCTTTTCATTAAGACAAAGAATTTCTCTGCTCAGAACAAGAACGAAAAAAAAGGTCACACAATGAGAAAAACACAATATTTTTTAGGGAACCCAATTGGGAAAACCCTCTACTTGCTTGAGAATTTTATTGACAAAATTTTAAGCAATAGATCTCTTACAATACAAACTTGTTTCAATAGAAAAACAATCTTGTTCTCCCTGCTTGTCCTAAGCTAAAACAACTTGTAGGAACCTTGATCCTACTTCCCTATTTCCTTATGCAAACCCCAAGGAAGTTCTCTTTTATCAAATGGGCATAGATTACTCCTTAGTACGAATATTATTGATGTCATTTGATATCTTACTATTACAAGGCACACCTTCAGAAAATATTTTACCATATTATGTTTTCCATTCTTGTGAAACACCATGGGCTTGTGAAGGGTGTCTCTTTTCTTAGTTACTTCAAGGTTTTCTAGTCAGCATATGTTCACTTGACTACAATTGTCCTTGGGAAAATAACTTTATTATACTCCAAACCAATTAAATTGCACAACTACATTAACAATTTTGGAAATTTTTTAATTTTTACTACATGTCTCTATTTAAATACCCTTTATTGGTGGAATTCTCATTCTGTTGTCTTGTATGAAACTGATACTTGATAATGAAGCTCTTTGCACATGCAAAATATTTTTCCAATATCTAATGGTTGGCATCAAACAACTAACAGTGCCTTGTGGCTGGAAATACCATTGGTGGGAAGGGATGTTTATGATCCATCTTGTGCCTAATCATTTTGGGATACGTAAAACAAATGTTCACCACAACCATAATGATATTTTCACGAAGAGAATTCGAGTGGGATTGACAGGATAATGTCTTTCAATGCCATTCTTTATAATCTGCTTCAAGCTATAAGCTATGATCGACTGAAATGAAAGAGATTAATTTCACAAGATAGTCATTTTTTTGTATTATAGCTAAAAGATGAGTGAAGTTGCAAGAAATGAAGAAAATCCTTTGTAGAGGCTAACATGAATTTCTCTAGTATGGATACGAGTCTAGAGTATTCTATTTATTTTATATCATTTTGTACATTGCACTGATAGGAGAAAATTTTGAAAGGATTTAACATTAGAATCCTTGCATTCTAAGGAGTTAAACATAGATTAAGATTTTAATATTTCTCACACTACAAAGTTGACATGGTTGATAACATTGGAAAAAAACTTAATATGTTGTTTTTTCCATCTCAGACTTAGCCAGCTATTATGCCACAATATTTTAATATGAAGACTGAGACCAAGTAGAGGCATTTGTGATAATGTGGATAGTTAAAAATGGCCATACTTTGTAACTTAGGTGTTTTAAATTAGGAAATTTATTTTATAATAAATTCATGCTATAAAGTTAAGTTGTGTGTAGAAAATCCATGAAATTCTATAATTTCTCTAATGAACAATCTAAAAACTAGTTTCTTTTCATTAAGACAAAGAATTTCTCTACTTGTTTGCAGTAGAAATGGAACAAAAATAAATAGTCACACAATGAAAAAAACACAATATTTTCTAGGTAACCCAATTAGGAAAACCATTTGCTTGCTTGAGAATTTTATTGACAGAATTTTGAGCAATAGATATCTTACGATAGAAACTTGTTTCAATAGAAAAACAATCCTATTATCCCTACTTTTCCTAAGCTGGAACGCCTTGCAAGAACCCTTATCTTTCTTTCTTATTTCCTTGCACAAACCCCAAGTAAGTTTTCTTTATCAAGTACGCATAGGTTCCTCCTTAGTACACCCTTCCCACACACAAGACTCTACACACAATATTGTGTTGTCTATTTCCTTCTGTCACAAACTCGTGCTCACAAAAAAATGATCAATTATGTGCCTTTGTCCTCCTTATAAGATTTTTGACCCATCTAAAATTGGCAAGTTTATTTTTTGAACTGTGACATGTGATTGACTAGTTAAATGAGTCTAAATGAATAATGCAACTTGTCCTAGCCACAAATAACCTTTGAGACTAGTCTCTTGTTCTTTTCGAAATTGAACTCGCACTAGGAGACAAATAAGTGAGGCTCCAACTATTCACATGAGTAAAAGGTGCTCTATGAACTCATCTTGATTTTTAGGAACTTGTCCTAATTTTTAGGAACTTGTGCATGCTAAGGAAAAAGTGGTTATGGTCTCTTTGACTAAGGCACAAGTTAAAGGACCTTTCTCGTTACTATTTTCAACACTCTCTCTTAGAGTGGAGGGTACTTACGAAGAACCTCGTCCACTTGGATCTGTCTCCAATACTACCACGTTCTCCACTGCTACAACTACTCCCTCTGAACTAATAGACTTCCCTTCTTTCTTTCATGAAACTTGATATAAAGACTTGTTATTTCTATTAGAAAATTGAAGATGCAGAAATATTTTCTTATGTTGATAATTACTTCAGATATTGTTATGTTATGGTCTTGAATTACAATACCATTATTTGTGACAGCCTCTAGCCTTTGAAAATTTCACCATATCTTTGTCAAATATCCATACATGAAAACATAACATTTCCATCATCTGAAATGTATCAATCCTAAATCATAAGAAATGATTCATCACATTGTATTTACTTTTCATACCTCTTTTGGGCCATTGTTACCTTAATTGGAAAAGATACTTGTAGTCATAGTTACCAGACTCAGCTGAGTTAACTTGGCTAGTCTCACTCAGTTAGGATCTAAATCTGAGCAAATCAAATGGAGTCGAAGCTTAACTTTGACATAATTCAAGGTCTAACTCGGACTTGAGTAGAACCATCTCAGGATTTGACTTGGGCTTGGGCAAGAATCGGGTAAAACTTGACAGTTAAAAAATAAAAGTTGTGTCCAAGTTATTTTCTTTTGACCAAATTTCCTGAATTAACTCTTAAGTCATGTCGGATTTTAAGTCTAACCTTGTTTCATTGTCTATGTTGAGTTGGACCTAAAGCTTTATAGAAAGAATTTCCTTAATGCTATTTCATAAAGACATATAATTGGGCTTAGGATCAGTTGATTCTTCCATCACTGTGTATATCATTTAGAACCAAGATACAATACATTAATCTATTTGAAATCTGAGTGCCTTTAGAGATAGAACTTTGTAGCAACACTTGCAGGAGTATCAAACTTGAGGGCTTCCTATGAAGGAACATGAAGAAAGAGGAGTCTGTATAGGGAAGTGCACTACACTTGTTTGATACTTCCACACATTTTGAGGGCATGCCAATATAAATGTCAATGTTGTTGGATACATTAGCATTGGTTAGTTTTGGAAAATTTCTCTTTGTCAAATATGTTGTTTTCATGAAGTAATATTTCCAACCAAGAGGATAAAGACTTGGCATGCCTAGGACATAGCGGTATTATTTCTTGCTTGTATTTGTGATTTGTTAGTATTCCACCATTAATAAAATCATTATGTAGCTGTCTGTTTAGTAGTATATACAACAGTGACTTGTTAAAGGAAAAATATTCCAGTTTGTTTGAACGTCATAAACTGGAAGGAAATTTAGCTTTGAGTTAGAGAAATGGAAAGTATTCTGAAAAATATGCTTTCTGACCAAATATAGGCTTTTTTTTATCATTAAAAAAAATAGTCATGACAATAAGCAATGATTTTGGACATGATGATTTATAGAACTATCCAGCTCAAAAACAGGTTAGCATTTCAGTTTTGTCTGCATAAGAGAAAAATGAATGAGTAACATTAAGTTTGCTTTGAATATTTATAGAATCATTTATGAGATCCTAAATGGAAATTGCATGTGCTAATCTTGCTCAATTAATTACAGGGAAAACAAGGGTCATACATAATTTGTTGGCTTTTTGGAATTGGATTCCTTTCCCCTGGAATAGCACACTGACAATTGAACAATAGTATATTGAAGTTATATTCCAAGTTAGTATCACAATTTACAAAGTCTTGTCTTATTCTGTTTTAGTTAATTTTTGTAATCTTTTGTCGGCATTAATACTTTGCTCCACCCAGTAGATTTCTACTGACCAATTTTATTGTTGAAGTCTCACTACTTCTTAAATATAACTAGAGGAAATTATACAACTATAATAGTGGAGCATGAGAAATTATTAGTAGAAATTTCCAGCGCTATTGTGTTTGATTATGTTGGATAAAATCGAAATTGCAATGTACCATAATGAGCTCCAGTATTGCAGCAAGGATGCTACAACTCTTGGGCTACCAGCTTTACTTATCAACCCAGTGTTCGTACAAACTTGGAGGTGACAATAATATATGCACAATAGAAGTGAAGGTCCTACCTATTGTAACTTGTTCATTTGGCAAGAGACCTTAGGGGTTCCAAGCTAGACTTCTATAGAGTCAGAAGAAGCTTGATTCTTTGATGGAAGAAGAGAAAATCTATTATAAGAGAGCTACTCTACAGTAGTAATGAAGAAAACAACATGTAATGCTAATATCACACCATATCCTAATTAACCATTTAAATATCAATGCTAAGCAGAATTGTTAAATCAACACTAACCTAATGCTGTTATCTAAGTTACAAAAGTAAAGAGAATCAAACTAAACTAATGAATAAGCAAAGAAACTAAACTAAATTTGTTTTTGCATTTTTTTGTTTTTTTGGTAAAATCAAGCATGCAAGTTAAGTGGAAGAGCAAGCGAAGATTGAAATCAGCAAAGGGAGGACGTAATGAATCAATAGTCATAGGAACCATTGGATCGATCGGAGATAATATTAATGGGAGATGAGTGGTGGATATATTATCATAGAAGATTACGTGAATAGATGGATGAATAAGACTGACAGAGGATGAATGGCGGAGATCTTATCGTGGGAGGCTAAGTGAATAGATAGATGAACATGGTTAAATGGGAGATGAATGGCAGAGATCTTATCATGGGAGGTATAAGTCAAGAGATGAATGAACAAGACTAATTATAAGATGAATGGCAAATATCCTATCGTGGGAGGTTTAAGTAAAGAGATGAACGAAAAAGAATAATCGGAAGATGAATGGTGAAGACCCTATCGCGGGAGGTTTAAGTCAAGGGATGAATGAACAAGACGAATTAGAAGATGAATGGTTAAGATCCTATCGCGTGAGATTGAGTGAATAGATGGATGGACATGATTAATAGAGGATGAGTGGTGGAGATCATATCGCGGGAAAAATGTGTGGAATGATGGAGTGATTTTCCGTAGGCGGTAAGTAGTTTCTCGCGCACCCTCAAGGCTGTAAGCAGAATTCCAAAATTTTGCACAATTAGCCTAACTGGGTGACATGTAGGACGAGGAAAAATCTTTTCTCGTGTGCTCTCGGGTGGATATTGGCTGTGCAAGAATCCACGTGAGATTGTGCGATAGCCATTCGATTGGGTGGGGTTGATCCACGGTGGAGATTAGCCAAGCTAGTTGGCGATTGGGTAATGCGATAGCCATTGGATTGAGGGCATGACAGATCAATAGTGGAGATTTGGAGCTCATAAAGTAGGTGGAATAATTCATGGTAGCCATTGGATGAAGCTAGACAGATTGACGGTGGATATCTGGAGTGCATAAAGTCAAGCATTGAAATGAATTGGATGGTGATTTGTCAGGTTTGTGTGGATCAAACAGTAAGGAGATCTACGAGTATAATTTGCTTAAGACGTGATTTATTGGTTCGCGCTTAAGTATTTTGTGCTGAAGGAAATGAAAATATGAGTGAGATCTATTATAGAAAGAGAGTGATTGAAGGCGATAATGATGAAAGGAACCAAGTACTGAATCAAGACAACAAACTCCAAAGCTCATGCGATAACTAAAAATCTGAAACACAACTAATCTACTCTACTCTGTTGTAATGAAAGATGTAGCTATTTAAGCAAATGAATGATTAAACCATGGATCTACGCTAGCATACATGTATAGTAAATAGGAGCCTTAGCTGCTAGGTTGGGCCCTAACCCAAGAGATTCAACACTCTAAGTTAACTCAGTGCTGGCTGAAAACAAAACTCATTCTTATTATCAAAACAATGGATTACATCAATCAACTTTCACAAGTCTTGCAGCTCGAAAATAAAGTAAAGTCTTACAATCAAAATTCTGAATCCTACTGTGGTCCTAGGCCTCTCTACTTATATGACGGAAGTCTCCAATGACTTCCTTAAAATTAGGGAGTCTTGGCTCCCAAACTAGAGATAAATTGGTTCTTTGACGTCCACTTGCTTGACTGCCTTCTAGTCCTCATGATTTGGCTGGTTGCACTCCGAGATGATGGAGGAATATTCGAATGGAGGGGTAGTAAATGAGGAGAATTTCCCTCCTATAATTCCTCTCCCTTTTCCCATTCAAGTTTTGACCAAGGTATTTGCTAAAATTCTTACTTTTATCCTTTAATCCTGCATTACATGCACATGAGACCACAAATCAAAATTTCCAGCCCTAACTCATCTCATAAACAAAATATAATCAAAAGTATGCAATAAGTTGTGAGAGTAGTTGGTTTGACTAAGCTAGGAGGTGAATTAAGGCCCATATGATTACCCAATGATGAGGCTCATCATACCATAAGCATGATAGAAATGTGTGCGTTTATTTGCATTTATTACTTTATTTGAAGATAACATTTCATCAAAAAATATTGTACATTGAGAACATAGTAGGTGCAAGATTCATTCTATGGTGACATTTTATTTGCTTTGTTTATACAGGTCATCTGGGAACATAGTGGCCACTATTTCCCAATTGAAGAAAAATTGTTCAAGTTTCTTGCTTTTATGGGGGAAAATGACATTAAAAATATTGTTGATGTTGAGGTATATATCGTAAAAATTCTTTATATTCTACTTTAGTTTATATTCTAGTGTTCATCAAATTTCATGTCTTATATTCTAGTGTTTATATTTTAGTGCTTTTTTTTTACTCCAAAAATGGTGAGTCATCCCCCATGGTTGACATCATCATCTTGAATTCTATTGATTCTTATAAATTTTATTCTGGTTGTACATTTTTCTTAGGAGGCCCATTTTATACCTCAAAATTCCTCTAATGAACTCATGCATCATCATTCAATAACTTTAGCAACATAAGCATCGTCACCATTGATAAGCATCATTATGTGCCAAGAAATTCTAAAGAAAACATAATGCCAATAATGTATTATCAGAAGCACAAAAAATGCTCCCCCTAAACCTATGCCAACTATTCACTGTTAGATATGATCATATTATTTCATATATCAGTAAGAACATCAAAGTATCTTCTTCAATCAATTATCCATCAAGGCATCAACAACTTATAAAAGCCAAAAACACTTGTAAATAACATCAACAGACTGTAACCATCAACCATCAGAACATGAAATCCAAATAATAATTGACTGAAGCATATCAGAGCCTTTTCATAAGTTTGTCTCACTATTTCTACATCATAGCAAAACATATGCGATTGTTCATTTCAGAACTCTCGTATATATGCGACTTGTATTCATAGGATCCGCGTATAGAAAGTGAAATATTGAAACTTCACAACATCAACTCCCCCTAAGCCTGTATTGTATGTACATGTTCACTGTTACTACACCATATGCACTGTCAGTAGTATAAGCAACATGAGTATCAAAACAATCATAGGAGTCATCATCAAGACAAAACATGTATTGCCCCCCCTATGAGTATACATTACTGATCCTAAGGACCTGGTAATCATCTTCTGTTCTTATGAGGCCATGTACCTCACATCACTTTTCCAGTAACTATTAGAAGTATTCTTTTAAGAATAATGGACTGGAATGGGTTCCATCTTCTTTTACTTTCAATATGAATCCTCATATCTACAAGAATTTTGTTCTTCAAGTACATATAATTCGTTTAGGTTGATATATCCTCTTTCTATGAATTTTCTAGTTTCTTCATCCATAACCTTGCACTTGGTTGACATAAACACAATTATATTTCCTTTATCTTCCATTTGAACTACACTTAGAATATTATGCTTTAGTCCTTGAACTAATAAAGTATCAACTTCTCCTCTATGTTTATTAATTCTAGCTTTACCCTCTCCCAGAACTTTTGCTAGAACATTAGATCCAAGAATAACATTACCATATTGGTTTTTCTTGAGAGACTCCATCTTACTCTTATCTCTAGTCATGTGATGAGCACATCTGCTATCTATGTACCATTCATCTTCTTCTTTAACTGAGAAAATTGCAAGACCACACCTTATCTGTTCTTCTTCTTTCTTCTTGTTATGATAAATGTTGGTGGATCCATCCTTTTCATGTCTTCTGGCATTAATATTATTATATGGTTGCTTACCATGTTGTCTGCGACAATCCATAGACTTATTCCTATATTCTTTTGCTACATTCCCAAACTTGTTACAAGCATAACATCTTATATTAGTAGAGGAATCATAATATTTTTGTTTCATATTCCTTCTATTGCATTCAATGGCTTTGTGACCAAATATATTGCAAGCAAAACAATATCCTTTAAAGTACCTAGAAGTTGATGATCTCTCTATGAAATAGCTATTAGCTTGAGAAATTCTACTTCTACAATTATCTGCAACGTGTCCATAATTATGACATATAGAACATTCAACATTATTGAGTCAGAGGAGAGAATCGATTAACATTCTATAATTAGGAGTAAATGATTTTCTTTGAAGGTTCACTTTCATTGGTTGTTGACCAGGTTGACTTCTTATCTCTTTGTTGAGAATTTAAGGTTTTGCATTTTTACTCTTTAAATTCCTTACCTCAGCTTGTGAACTAGATTCTCCTTCAATAGTTTCATGAAAGCCAAGACCAAATTTGATGGTGGGAGACCTTTGACTACTAAGAATATTATCCAAAATCTTAGTACTATTTTGAAATCAGAGATGTTTATCTTTTGCTTATAATTTACCTTTTAGAATGTTTACCTCAACCTCCATTCTTTGATATTACTTTCCCTCTTATACATACTACTTCTTCAACCCTTCTTCCTTCCTCCACTTGCTTCTTTAATTTGAGAATCTCTTCTTTCAGCCCATTTTCTTGTTCTTCAAATTGAAGTAGTTCTCCATTTTGCTTATCTGATTTTTCAAGATCTTCTCTTAGAGAGACGATCTTAGATTCAAGACCTTCACGATATTATTTAGATTCGACAATAGCATTTACTGATTTAATATGATCCTTGTTATCATATGCTTGCAACTTATCTTCAAGATTATCAATCTTTTTCAAAGAAAGATCATGTTTTGTTCTAAGATCAAAAATATCTTGACTCGTCTTCTTCTGAATCAACAACTCCATTTGACATAACAAAGGTTGACGCATTGTTAAGGATAGGATTACCTGGTAGTTCTCTTGATGAAGAATATTCCTTTAGGATTTATTCATGGATTGGTTGTAGCTTATCCCACACTTTCTTTGCAGTTGTAAAATGCATAACCTTATTTAATATTGAATTAGATATGCTACAAACAATGTCACTCAATGCCCTACTTTTCTTTTGCACTTCCTCATTAGATGAAGGAATCTTGATAGAGCCATTGCATACCAGATACAAAACATCAAGGTTCATTAGATTATAGTTCATCTTTTCTTTCCATCATTGATAATTTTCTTTTCTTAGCATAGGCACATATGCATTGTCCATTGTTTCTGAATTGCCTTGATCTTCTGCGTCTAGAGGCATAATTTTTGAATCTGTTTTCTTTTTAGAGTGCTTACTTTCACTTTTACCCATGAGTGAAAGTTCAATTGTTTCATTGTCATCATCACTATGATTTTTTCATATACAAGGAAATGGACCACAGTTAGAACAAAAACCCATACTTGGTAATTCTTTGTTATTGGCTTCTTCATTCTTGATTAATAGAATGCGGGTTGCTCCAAACTTGAATATTTGCTAACATTTGTAACTATCACTGCATCTGATATATCCCTGTCAATTTTTCAATAAAAGATCATTTTCTTCTAGGCCATCTAACTCATTACTACTTCTATCTTCAAATTCCATAAGTAATTGACTTTCTTGATCAGAGTCACCTTCTTCACCATTTGAAATACCATCACTATCTTCATGTGTATAAAAACTTCTCTTGTTTTCAATCCTTCTCCTATTTATTTTTGCAGCTTATTTCCCTTTCTCATGATTTTATCTATAGGGACACTTAATATCGTAATGACAACTCTACCAAAAACAAAACATTTGAATGGAAGCTTACCTTTGAATCTTCCAGTACCCACTTGGAGTGTCTTTACGAAGTTTTCCTCTTCTTCTTCTAATACATAACTTAATTATTCTTTTTCTTTTCCTTTTGAAGTAGCTTTGAAGGCTGCTTCTCTCATGTCTAAAGGACCACCTCTCCTCAACTTAAATGTTGTCAATATTCGATGGAGTTGATCAAGTGTGAGACTTTTTAGATCCCACATTTCTTCAATAGTAGAGACTTTGGAATTGAACTTCGAAGTTAGTGATCTAAAAATATTTTCAAAAAAAGTATCATCTTTTATTTCTTCACCAAGATTTCTCATGGAATTAACAATTTCATCTACTCTAAGAAAAAATGTTGCAATGTTTTCATCATCATGCATTTTTAGTGTCTCATACTATATTCTAAATGTTTGGAGTTTAGAAAATTTTACCTTGGTGTCACCCTCATAACTTTAGATAATCTTATCCAACATTCCCTTTGCTATGTTTAGCTGCATTACCTTCACAAACTTGGACTCATCTAGACTTCCCAAGATGATATTTACAACCTTTGCATTGATTTCATGTTGTTTCTATTCTACAATATCTGTGGGAATGGAGGTTGGATATTTATATCTACTTTCAACAATTTCCCATACATCAACTTCCAGTGCCTACAAGTATGTTGTCATCCTAACTTTCCAAAAGAAAAATTTAGTTCTATTAAATAAAGGTGGCCTGATAAAAAACACTCCTCCTTGACTACTCATCTTAATGAATCTTACCTCAAGCGATCATGCTTCTTTTTAAGGACTTGCTCTGATACAAATTGTTGGGAAAAATACTAAGAGAGGGGGGGGTGGGGTGAATCAGTATTTAAAAATATTAAACTTTTAAACTTCATATAAAGATTTATGTACACGAATTTGTTGAAGGTGACCCGCGTATGTACATGACTTTTATGCAGACGACTAGTGTATATCCAATAAACTTACTTTTCAATTAGTTCATCATATGTTTAACTTGAGCCAGTGTATCAATACCTCATTAACCATTAATTAAATAATAACCATGTGAAGTATGAACAAAATAAACAATCACACGTAAGAAACACATCAACACACATGAACACCAGGATATTTTAGGTGGAAACCCAATGTCAAAAAGAAACGCCGCTGCTGTCCTCTTTGCCTTCTTTTTATTATAAAGAAAAACTTCTTACAATATTTTACTTAAATAGACTCATACCAGCATGTAGGCACCCACCTGCAAAAATCTATAACCTTCTCTCGTTCTCTAGCAGCCATTGGAAGGGAGCTCCAACCCCTTGATCTTGTTTACTAACACCAACCAGAAGGGAACTCCAACCCCCGGATCAAATTTACCAACTACCACTGGAAGGAAGCTTCAACTCCATTAATGAAGTATCCAACCCTCAACACCTCTGTGGACCACGTTCCATAAATTTTCATACTAGATTCACCTAATACAAAACATCACAACTTGTATGCCATGTTTCATCAAATTTTTAGACTACACCCACTACCAACATTTAAGCCTAATAGAAAATATCAAACCTAAAAATTGATCATTGCAAATAAATCATTGAAGCAACTAAATCAACCAATCACTGAATCAACTGAATTAACCAATCACTGAAATAAATGAAACCCAAATCAATCAACTTATTCTCAAACAACCAAAGAAGTTAGATCACTGTAACCAAAGTACTAATACTGAACCCAAACACTGCATAGACTTACTGAAACAACTGAAAGCCTTGATCAATAAACTATCAGAATATATACGCCACTTTACTATAGAAAACCTGCATGTATACATGAATTCCTTGAAGCATACTCACATATAGATCTCAACACATTGAACCCTAAAATTGAACCACTGACACTCTGAAATAAACACTAAGTCATACATAGATCCACTACATCATTATGAAATAACCATAGAACCATCATTGGTATCCAATCACAAAAAACTAGTAGCTTCATCATTCTTCAATCAATCAATCCTCAATCAAAACATCACTGTTAAGCCCAGATCATCAAGTAAGAATTCATTAACAAAAAATAGGAAAACAACAAGGCTGATTAGACTGAATATACCTCTTTTCCAGCAAAACCCTAGCTTATATATGCACTTTCCTCAAAACATTTTTACGTGTATATACACTTCTCAAGAATCAAACACACGTACAGATCTAAATAGATACATGACTTACTAATATTAAACCTGCTTGTGTACGCGACTTTCAGGTTATCAAAATCACGTACAGATCTGCAATTATTGACACAAACTCTTCACTGCAAAACAATACTTCATATATACCTAGATTTTGCATACACATAATAATCACACATCAAAACATTATCATCACAAATCAACCCATAATCAATATTTTCATTTCAGATCTATTGGATTTGATCCATCATCAAATTCTTGGGTGCAAACATAGTTTCAGATCAAGCAAATCATTAATAGACCCATTACATGCATACTTGCTTCAGATCTAACTATTTATTAAATATTCATCACTTGCACACTAAACACTTTGATCTTCATCTCCTTATATAGCTTAGCCCTTAGACAATACCATGGGACAAAACCATACTAGTGCCAATGGTATTCTAAGACAAAATCAAATATCCTTTACTGGGCTCAATACTATAGGTGAATACCATGGTAAATACCCTTGATATTTGGAATACCATGGTGCGGAATATGTACGCGCCTTTTATTCTTCATACCCGCACGTGTACATGAATTTTCTTCATAGAACCTAGGTATAGATTAATTTTCATGGTGATTTTGCTTTATAGAACTTGTGTATACATGAATTTTCTTCATGAAACCTGTGTATACTACTTCAAACTTCATCTTTATCATTCCTCTATCTCTGAACTGATATTCCTTTGCCCAATTATTATTTCACATATGTAGACACATCCTGTTGACATATGCATCAAGTAGGTTTCCATCAAAGGATAACTCATCAAGTAAGTTGCCATCAAGGACAACACATTAGTCATAATGCCAACAAATTCAAGTTAAAGGTGATAGATGGAAGGATCAGAACACTTGCAGGTGTTCTGTAGATTCCAAAATTGGACAAAAATCTAGTTTCTCTAAGAAAAATGGATGATGTAGGTCTAAATATAATTTCCGAGAAATATTCCTACAAGATGGTTCGAGGAGAATTAGTATTGCTGCAGGGAGTTCAGATCATAATTCTGTAGAAGCTTCTAAGCAATAATATTATTGATGGGTGCAACAATTTAGTTGTTCTTGAAAGTGAAGTAGAAAGTCTTGTGGTGTCTAGTGAAAAGACTAGTTTGCGGCATTAAAGACTCAGACATATTGGAGAGAAGGGCCTTCAGATACTACATGGTAACAATATGGTAGAAGGTATGTCTAATTTCTCTCTAGATTTTGATTAATGTGAACATTATGTATGTGGAAAGCATAATTGAGTGAGCTTTTTTTTGGTGCTAAGAAGGTAGAAGGAAGATTAAAGCTTGTGCACAATGATGTGTTTGAACCTGTGTTGGTTCCATAACTAGGTGAATATGTGTATTGTGTCTCATTTATAGATGAATTCTCAAGGAATACATGGATATATTTCCTCAGGAAGAAATCTAAAGTATTTGACATAGTTAAAGAATTTAAGGCTTTGTTGGAAAATCATACAGAGAATAAGATTAAGGTGCTGATGATAGATAATCGTGGAGAGTTTTGCAAGAAGGAGGTCAAAGATTTTTTTAAGAAGTGTTGTATAAAACGATAGAAGGATACTCCATACACACCTTAGCAAAATGGAGTTGCAGAAAGGTTGAACAAGATGCTGATGGAAAAGGAAAGAAGCATGCTTAGTGGTGCTGGATTAGAGAAGGAATTCTGTTATGAAACCAACTCACAAAAAGATAAAAGGATAGATGAACGCCTTAGAAATAAGCCTCTTCGAGGGGGCAACCTCCTTTACATTACACAAATGAACAATTCTTGGATGATTCAAATGACAAAACCTCCTTTCTATATATAGGAGTCTAAGGGGTCACAATATAACCAATCTAACCTAAAAATAATAATATAAAGGCAAAAAAATAACAATAGATAGATTCTATGGGGCAAAATAATAACAATATGGGGACAATAGGGGCACAAAAATGACAATAAGGGATACAACAACAATATTAATGGGGGAACCACTAGTATTATAGGGACCTAACATTCCCCTCTCCTTCAAAAAAGTGTTGTCCTCAACGCTTGAGTAGTTTTGGATGCTTCTGTATAAAATTATCATCCTCCCATGTGGAATCTTCAATGGGTAAGTTCTTCTACTTGATGAGATACTATGAAATTGATTGATTTCGTAGCTGTCAAGTTCTTGTTTCTTTGACTGCTTCAGGTTCCAATATGATTTTTCCTTCCTCAACAAGTTCTGGAAATATTGTTTGAACTGGAACCTTGTCACCTATAACCTTATTCAAGCATGAAACATGGAAAACTGGGTGCACTTGGGAAGCTCTAGGAAGCTCCAATTTGTATGCCATAGTACCTGTTGGCCTTGTTGGCAAACGACGCAAAAATGGATCCAAATATGCTCTTTAACACTCCTAAAGTCTTCAAAAGACAACAAAATCCTACCAAAGATGAAAACCAACGTAGGAGAAGAGCCCTTGGAAGGGCGGAAAAGCACTATTGGGAGGCTAAAAACCCAAGAAAATAGTGAAAAACCATGTATCAGAGGCATACACAGTCAAATGCACAGTAGCTGATAGATCTGGCCGATCAACGACCTAGATCTAATCAGCAAATCAGCAAGCACAGAGGATGACTTAAGGATTGGTAGAAGACACCCCCGATTAGTGATCTTTGATGATCGGATTGGCGGGTTGCAATCGGTGGAGTAAGCGTAGACCGAGTGGACTTGCGACTGTGATCAGTGATGCAATGTGGACTGTCAATCAAGTGCACAGATTGATGGCCCACATCGCATTGCAGGATCACTATCAGGAAAAACAAAGCATGCTAGAAATGGCCCTGGGCATGAGCGATATGCGATTGCGATCATATCACATCGCTATATCGCAGCGGAACAGCACCATGGGGCGGGGCCTATGCACAGGTATAGGTGTGACTTGATGAGCTAGACCCGACGGAGTTTTGAATAATATTTCATAATATTTGAGGTCTACAGGAAAGCCATTTTCAATGCATTTTTCGTGTATTTCGTTATTTAACAAAATACAAAGGGAACCTTGGAGTGGCGATGATGCGATAAAACCCAGAATCGAAGGGGTTTAGAAATGAAATATATAATATTTCAGGTCTGCCAAGGCCAATTTTTCATGGTTTTTAGTGTTTTTTAACACATTCGAAAAATAAAAAGGGAAGATTGTAACAAGCCACTAGCGACTTGTGATAGCGACCCAGAGGGCGGACCCAATGGGAGAGAAGCCTAGTTTTAAGTACTTTTGAAGTCTGGAAGAATAGAGATGGTTGGGATTTTATAATGTGTAGCGTTTTCTATGTAAAAATAGGAAAACAGTCATCATAAACATTTAAAAGGAAAACAGAGGCCCGAAGACCCATTCAACCACATAGCAGAGTCTGGGAGATAGATTGCTGGGAAACAGAGACCGAAAAGGGAAAAACAAGGGCCACAACATGATGCATCCTGAAACGGAAGCAGTCATGGAGTAGCATAGTGCAACATAGCCGAATCAACCTGAAGCGATCATAAAGGCAACAACACAGCTCATCCAAAACCGACAAATGATCATGGAGCATCGCTTGCATGAGCGAGCTCCCAGATAGTGCAACAAACTAACAGAATATAGTTACCTTGTTGTCAAAAGAAGAAACCTCCGAGCCCATGCTTGCCTAGTCAGGGCATCAAACAGTTAAAGAGACAGAGGGATAGATTAAGACCTCTCGAGCCTCAGAAGGCTCAAGAGCATTATAAATAGGCCTAGAAATATTTGTAATATCAGAGTAACAAGGGTTCAACTTATAGAGATTGTAGATACTTTGTTCCTTATAGCTTCCCATCTTCATTCTAGTAATACAAGCTTCTTTTGATGTTACATGTTCAATATTCATTTCTCTTCTATTCTGAGCTTTCACTTGGATAGTCTATTCACGGTTTCTTCTATGTCTAATGCCAGATAACTGTCATCTTATCTCTACATTGATAAATTGGATTTGCAATTGAATAGGTTATTCATGTTTTGTTCTATGTCCAATGCTAGATAACTATCATCTTATCTCACGTTGATGAATTAAATTTGCAAGCTTCATTTACTTCCTGTAGCTAGCCATTCATATATTTTTATGTATGCATCTACCGGTACAGTCAGTATTCTCCACCTATCCATTAAATCTAGAAACTATTGAGCATTAGTGGTCTAAAGCCTTGTCAAGCTAGCAGTGTTCATGCATGTCTGAAGTGAAAACAGAGTTGAAATGGTTATCTGGCTTGATCCAAACCTTCATCCATTCCAATAGTTTCGAGAACAATATTAAAGATTATATGTTACTAGGCATCTCCAAGCTTCAACCTAGGAGAGCTTCCTGGAGTGATAACATAATTGGCACCATTGCTGGGGAGAGGAGACTAAAGCTCATCTTTACTCGGAGACGACACAGATCCAACTTTGATGATAGACAAAGTCTAGGCACTTCTTTGGTTGTAATCATCTATCTAGCGACTCTACTGGAGGTCGAACCACTTGGCGACTCCACTTCATATTTTTGGCTCAGTTTGTGAGGCATATTTGGAGAAATCCTTAGAAGCCACAAGCTGACCCAGTATCTGATCCTGAAAAAATAATCAAATAAAGAAAGGTATTGCAGAAAGGAGCATCAGGTTCAGGTAAACCTAAAAAATCTTCTATATCTCTTCAAAAAAATCCTGTAATAGAACAAATACATGTTAAGAGTATACCATCTAATACTGGCAGTGAAGAAAAACTCTTAGAGATTCATAAAGCTCCTTATTCTTTAGGTTCTCCTTTTGTTGTAAGCCCAAAGGAAACCTCACCTCCTATCCATCATACTCCTTTAGTCTTGTTAGTCACTCCTCAGAACTCTATCATTCAGACTGCTAGTACTCTTATAGCCACCACAGCTATGGCAAGTCCACAAGCACCCACCAAAATGGAAAAAATCATAGCTATTAGGTATGGACCTCTAGTATTGCCCACTGCTTTGAACATGATGCCTACTAGAGAATATCAGATATATAGGCCTAAGTTCACTGGGAGTAAAGGTGTTACAGATGAAGAATATCTTGAGTCATTCTATAGCTATGTTGATAACCTAGACATTAGTGAAGATGATGTGTGGATGAGAGTCTTTGTCCAAAGCCTAGATGGAGAGGCTAGAAAACGGTTCAGAGAACTAACCCCAAGATCTATAGCAGATATTGAGGCTTTAGATGATGCATTCCTAAAGCATTGGGGGGATAAGAAGGATCTCCTCTACTACCACACTGAGTTTGGGAACTTAAAGAGGGAAAATGGTGAGTTGTTGTCTGATTTTAATAAGAGGCTTAACCGTATGTACAGCAAGATACCAGCCGAAGTAAAACCCACTACTACCTCTGCTAAACTCATCTATGTCAGTGCTTTGACTCTGACTTCTATCTACTGTTGAGGGAGAGACGATGTGCTACCTTCGCTGATATGTAGGATGCAACCTTGGAAGTAGAATCAAACATCATCTCCGCAGAAAAGCTCAAGGGAAGTGTTGATAGAAGGAGACAGAGAGGCTAATCTTCATCATCTTCAGATCCCAAGATCGATAAAATGACTAAGATGATAGAGTCAATAGCCTCTAAGATCTCCAAATTAAAGGTTGAGCATCACCCCGAGAAAGGAAGGGTTCCTAATACCTTTGTTCCTAGAAATCCAAATCCATATACAAGAGCTAATGAGCAGTTGCAGATTTTGCAAAGAAGCAAAGATGCCCATGAATACCAAAGGGTGAAGGCCCCTTTCCAGAATGTAGTCATGGAAGAGGAGAAGTTTGATGAAGATGATGAGATCCATTGTATGGAAGACAAAGCCAGTGCCCCCTTTTTGACCTTAGCTGCATATGAAAAGTCATTATTAAATGACCAGATTAGCCAAGAGTGGGATGGTGAAGCTATTCTGCAAACTAAAGATCAACAAAGATAAAATCTGAGGTTGAAGATGAATAATGCCAAGGAAAACCCTATTCAAAGAGTTGTTTTCCTTGCAGTACAACAAGCTAATAAGCAGAAACAACCAGCAGTTGATCCTATCATCCTCATAGCTCCAACCCACGAGGTAAGAGGCCCTGATAAGTCTCCTTCTCCTTTATGTTTTGAATCATAAATCTAGAAGCTAAGAACACCTATACCTCTAATTGAACTAGTGAAGAATGAGTCCTTCAAGAAATCTATCTTCAAGGCCCTTGAGACTAAAGCCATCTAAGCCTCCACCAACTATGTAAATCTGCAAGATGACAAACCAGTTATTATTCTCATCCCAATGATTGAAAATTATGAGGACAACTCCCCATCATTCTATCTATCTCTGACTATTCATGACAAAATCATTCACAATTGCCTTCTAGACACTGGAACCAACCATAATCTAATGCCCAAGGCTATCATGGATAAATTGGGTCTTGACATTACTAAGCCTTATCATGACCTATTTTCTTTTGACTCTATAAAAGTGTACTATTTGGGATTAATCAAGGACCTAGCCATCACTTTGCCTTAGCTGCCCATGAAGAGCATGATGATGGATATAGTGGTAGTAGATGTACCCTCCAAGTTTGGCATGTTGCTTTCCAGAGGGTGGATCAAGAGATTAGGTGGAACATTGCAAAATGATCTGTCCTATGCTACTATCCCAGTTTTTAGAGGTGAAAATATGAGATTGTAAAGAGAGGCTCAGTTGGCTTATATCATCAACGATGAAAGGAATCCCACTATTCATCCCATATATGATGTCAACATTGATTTTAGAGCTTGTTTTCTTCAGATTGAAGAATCTCAGTTGGCCTCCAGGCAGCTTAAAGAACCAATTTGCCAGATCACAGAAGAAGAAGGCCTAAAGATTTGGGACATGTCCTATGATGGAGCTTGCTCTAAGGAAGCTGCAGGGGCAGGTGTAGTCCTTGTGTCCCCCACACGGGAATGCAATCATTAATCTTTCATATTAACTTTTCAGGTCAACAAAACTTTCCAAGCAAAACATCCAAGGCTGAAAGCATACAGAGAGGAGGTGAAATATATACCATCTCTTCCTAACAATGTCAAATACTAGAAATTTTTTGAAGAGGATGATGAAATTAATAAGCTTTTACAAGTCTTTGATGAATTTGCTAAAATGCACATTGACCAAGAAAATGAAACTTTGATAGAAAGGTAAAATGGGACAATTTTCAATTTGGTGACTGGGTTCTCAAATGGGATGCATTTAAGGAAAAGAAAGGTAATCATAGTAAGTTTGACTCCTTATGGACAGGTCCGCTTCTCATTGCTAAAGATCAGATAAGAAAAATTTTCATTCTGCACAATTTAGAAGGGGAAGGTGCTTTTGGTAGCCCAGTTAATGGACTGTTCTTAAAACTTTATTTCATTTAAGGCTTTAAAGCCTTGGTATTGTAAATATGTTTTTTCTATTTTTATTTTGTTGCAAAATAGACTTCATGCCCAATGGAACACTAGAAGGAAGATTTTGTTTTGGTTTTATAGGAAAGGAATTGTTATGTGATTCTTGAAACCTCACAGGGAGGATTTCATCCCCAGAAGGAGCCAGTGTTAGCCTTGTTGGCAAACGACCCAAAAATGGATCCAAATATGCTCTTTAACACTCTTGAAGTCTTCAAAAGACAGCAAAATCCTGCCAAAGATGAAAACCAACACATGAGAAGAGGCCTTGGAAGGGCGGAAAAGCACTATCGGGAGGCAAAAAACCTAAGAAAACAGTGAAAAACCATGTATCAGAGGCATACATAGTAAAATGCATAGAACCCATCAGATCTGGCCGATCAACGGCCTAGATCTAGTCGGAAAATCACAAATCGGCAAGCACAGAGGAGGACTTAAGGATTGGTGGAAGACACCCACGATCAGTGATCTCAAATGATCAGATCAACAGGTCACAATCAGCGAAGGCAAACCGGTGGAGTAAGCGCGAACTGAGTGGACTTGCAATTGCAATCAACGATGCAATGTGGACCGTCGATCAAGTGCGCAGATTGACGGCTCACATCGCGTCGCAGGATCACTATCGGGAAAAACAAAACGTGCTAGAAATGGCCCTGGGCATGAGCGATATGTGATTGTGATAAGATTGCATCGCTATATCGCAACAGAGCAGCACCATGGGGCAGGGCCTATGCATAGGTATATGTGTGACTTGATGAGCCGGACCTGACAGAGTTCTCAATAATATTTCATCATATTTGAGGTCCACGAGAAAGCCATTTTCAATGCATTTTTCGTGTATTTCATTATTTAACAAAATACAAAGGGAACCTTGGAGCGGCGACGATGCGATAAAAACCAGACCTAAAGGGGTTCAAAAATGAAATATATAATATTTCAAGTCCACCAAGGCTGTTTTTTCATGGTTTTTAGTGTTTTTTAACACATTCCAAAAATACAAAGGGAAGATTATAACAAGCCACTAGTGACTTGCGATAGGGACCCAAGGGCAGACCCGATGGGACAATAGCCTAGTTTTAAGGACTTTTGAAGTCCGGAAGAACAGAGATGGGAGGTATTTTACAGTGTGCGGCATTTTCTGTGTAAAAATAGGAAAACAGTCATCATAAACATTTAAAAGGAAAACAGAGGCCCAAAGACCCATTCCACCACATAGCAGAGTCTGGGAGACAAATTGCTAGGAAACAGAGACTAGAAAGGGAAAAACAAGGGCCAGAGCAGGATGCAACCCAAAATGGAAGCGGTCATGGAGTAGCATAGTGCAACACATCCAAATCAACCCGAAGTGATCATAAAGGCAACAACGCAGCTCATCCAAAACCGACAAAAGATCATGGAGCATCACTTGCACAAGCAAGTTCCTAGACAGCACAGTAAACTAACAGAATATAGTTACCTTGCTGTCAGAAGAAGAAACCTCCGAGTCCATGCTTGCCTAGTCAGAGCATTAAATAGTTAAAGAGATAGAGGGATAGATTAAGACCGCTCGAGCCTCATAAGTATTGAGAGCATTATAAAAAGGCCTATAAATATTTGTAATATCAGAGTAACAAGGGTTCAACTTCTGGAGATTGTAGATACTCTGTTCCTTATAGCTTCTCATCTTAATTCCAGTAATGCAAGCTTCTTTTGTTGTTACATGTTAAATATTCATTTCTCTTTTGTTCTAAGCTTACACCTGGATAGTCTATTCATGATTTCTTTTGTGTCTAATGCCAGGTAATTGTCATCTTATCTCTACATTGATAAATTGGATTTGCAATTGAATAGGTTATTCATGTTTTCTTCTGTGTCTAATGCCAGATAATTGTCATCTTATCTCTGTGTTGATAAATTAGATTTGCAAGCTTCATTTACTTCCTGTAGCTAGCCATTCATATATGTTTATGTATGCATTTGCTGGTACAGTCAGTATTCTCCATCTATCCATTAAATCTATAAACTATTGAGCATTAGTGGTCTAAAGCCTTGTCAAGCTAAGGGTGTTCATGCATGTCTAGAGTGAAAATAGAGTTGAAATGGTTATCTGGCTTGATCCAAACCTTCATCCATTCCAATAGTTCCAAGAACAATATTGAAGATTATATGTTACCAGGCATCTCTGAGCTACAACCTAGGAGAGCTTCCTGGAGTGATAACAATACCTATCTTTTGCAACACCTTGTATGGACCATAATACTTTGGTGATAAATTATTATCCTTATTAGCTTGCTTGAGGGATATTTGTTTATATGGTTGTAGCCATAAGAATACCCAATCACCTACATCAAAACTTCTTTCGTTGAGATGTTGATCTACCTGCTATTTCATTCTATTCTGCGCCAAGGTGAGGTTATCCTTTAAGAGTTGGAGAACTTGTTGTTGATGCTCAATGTGATCTTCCATTGCTTGAACCTTATAATTTTCTCTTAAATATGATGTGATGGATGGTGGATGATATCCATAAAGTGCCATAAATGGGGTCATTTTTGTTGCACTATGGAAGGAAGTGTTATACCACCATTCAGCTAGAGGCAACCATTTGACCCATTGTGCTTGTTTATCAGATACAAAGCAACGACGATATCCTTCCAAACATTTGTTTACTACCTCAGTTTTCCCATCAGATTGAGGATTATAAGATGAACTATGAGGTAACTGAGTACAAAGAGAAGAAAATAATTATGTCCAAAAGTTTCCAGTGAAAATGGGATCTCTGTCACTTACAATAATCTTTAGATTTCCGTGTAGCTTTTGAATTGTTTCCATAAATGCAGTAGAAACTGTACTCACTTTAAATGGATGAGATAAGGCACAAATGTGTGCATACTTGGTAAGTCTGTCAACTACCACCATGATAACACTCTTTCCTTCGGACTTGGGTAAACTTGTGATAAAATCCATTGAAACCTCCTCCCAATGTTGGCTTGGAATGGATAAATGTTGTAATAGTCCTTGGGTCTTAATT
The DNA here is from genome assembly GCA_031772625.1 of Pinus tabuliformis. NCBI lineage: Eukaryota > Viridiplantae > Streptophyta > Pinopsida > Pinales > Pinaceae > Pinus > Pinus tabuliformis. The sequence goes on from CM062804.1 coordinate 191,135,528, forward strand.
GTTTCAACTTTATCTTGTTGGCAAACCAAACATTCTGCCACAAAATTTTGAATATCCGATTTAAGGCCATCCCAAAAAAATTCCTTCTTAACCCTGTGGTAGGTTTCTAGAAATCTGAGTGCCCTCCTAAGGGAGAGGTGTGAAAATCCCTAAGAATATTTTGTTTGAGTTGGGAATACTTACATAGGTATAACCAATCCTTGTACCATAACGAATCATTTTTCCAGCTAAATGTATCAGATGTACTGGGATCTTTTTGTATATTTTGAATGAGTGCCCACACTTCCTCGTCATTCTTCCATACATCCCTTGCTTCATTTATCTAATCTGGTTGGATAATAGAAATGGCGCAAAGAAATGCTTCACATCCTCATCCTTTCTTGAGAGTGCATCTGCCACAACATTTTGCTTCCCTTTTTTGTAGATGATTTCAAAGTCATAACCCAACATCTTTGTGACCCATTTTTTCTTCTCTTCTGAAGATAATCTTTGTTCTAAAAAGTATTTAAGACTATCATGATCTTTTTTTACCTTGAAGTGTCTTCCCATTAGGTAGGGTCACCATTTCTTAAGTTCATGTAGTATTGCCAACATTTCCTTCTCATAAATAGCTTTGTGTAAATGCTTTCCTTTGATTGGATGACTTTCGAAAGCAAAGGGTCTTTCTTCTTGCATTAAAAGAGCACCAATTCCATTTCCTAAGGCATCACATTCCACAATAAAGGTTTTTGTGAATTCCGGCGTAGCTAAGACTGGTGCTTGGCACATTTCCTCTTTAAGATGTTCAAAGGCCTTCATTGCTTCAGGAGTCCATGAAAATGCATCTTTCTTCAATAATGTTGTTAGAGGTGCTGCTATTATCCCATACTTCTTAACAAACTTGCGATAATACCCTGTCAACCCGAGAAATCCTCGTAGATGCTTTATGGATGTGGGATTTTCCATTCCTTAATGGTTTTAATTTTTCTAGGGTCTACCTTAACACCTTCATGAGATACAATATGACCTAGATATTCCACCTCGTGTCCTCCAAAGAAACATTTGGAGATTTTTGCATATAATTGTTTCTCCTCCAATAGTTTGAGCACCATGTCAACATGTTGGACATGATCCTTCCAAGACTTGCTGTAGATTAGTATATCATCAAAAATACTAACACAAATTTTCTAAAGAATGGTTTGAAAATGGAATTCATCAAACCTTGAAATGTAGAAGGTGCATTAGTAAGGCAAAACGGCATGACCAAAAATTCATAATGACCCTCATGAGTTCTAAATGCTATTTTTGGAATGTCTTCAGTCTTCATTCTGATTTGATGATATCCTAATTCAAGATCCAACTTGTTGAAGTAAATTGATACCGGACCCTTGACCCCGCCCCGTTATACTATAGCTTCGGGGAATAGGGAGTTCGCTCCATGCAATTTGTCCAATAATTCATTAATGACAGGAATGGGAAATTTATCTTTGATAGTGAGCTTGTTGAGCTCCCTATAATTTGGACACATGCACCATGATCCATCCTTCTTCTGAAACAATACTACTAGAGTAGAGAAAGAACTTTGACTAGGTTGAATTATACCAACCTCTAGCATTTCTGCAACCATACATTCAATTTCACTCTTTTGGACATAGGGATATCTGCAAGGCCTGATATTTGGAGGAACACTTCCTGGAATCAAATTAATAGCATGATCATGATCACGAATAGGTGAGAGGCCTTTGGGAGTCTCAAATACGTTGGAATGATTGTCCAAGACTTTTTGGAGATCTAGAGAAATGGATGATTTCAATGTGGGAACCTCTAGTGAACATAATTGTGCAATTATGCCTTGTTTTTATTTCTTTAGAAGCTTTGTCATTCCGTTAGAGCTGATTATATTTCCCGGTTTCCCTGTGATACCACTTAATTCAACTTCCTTTCTTTCTGAATAGAATTTCATGAAAATTTATTGAAAATTAAAATCTATTGTACCCAAGGATTGTAGCCATTGGACTCCTAGTACAACATCAGCACCACCCATTGGAATGGAAAGCATTGAGCTATTCAATATATATTCTCCCATGGATAGCTTGATATTATGGCACTTTCCTCAGCAATTTATGGTTCCTCCACTTGCAACCATCACTTGACACTCTGGTGCTAGATATAGGAAGAAATTCAATTCCTTGGCTATCTTCCAATGAATAAAATTATGGGTACTTCCCGAATCAATCAACACTATTACCTTTTTCTTCTCGATATGCTCTTCTATCTTGATAGTTTGAGGAGTGGTAATTCTAGCCAATGCATTACAAGATATGGTCAGATTCATTTCTTCTTTTTCTAGGGTTTGTTCCTGTGTGTATATCTTCTTCTTTTGACATTTCTTGTTCCTTTTCTTCCTCCTCTTCACAATCTATGTAAAATAATTTCTTCTCTGCACACTTATGACCTTTAGTGTATTTGCTATCACAACTGTAACAAAGCCCTTTTTCTCTTTTTTCTTCCAATTATTGTGGTGTCAACCTTGTAGGTTGTGGATGGATACGTGTAGTAACACTTCCATCTTTATGATTGTGAGCGGTAGGCTTCCTTGTTGCCATAATTTTGCTTTCCATTTTTCTTGCCAACCTGAATGCCTTCTCCAATGAATCTGGTTCCCAAAGGTGAACCTCATGTTGGATGTTATCTTTTAAAGTCCCTATGAACACATCAATCCTATGCTCCTTTGGAATATCTTTTACCCTTATATTCAATTTTTGGAATTACTCAATGTGTTTCATCATTGAACCCTTTTGTTTGAGATTTATCAATTGGCTAAAAAAAGTGTTGCTTTTTGTATCCTCATAATGTGCTATCATTTCATGCGTAAAAATAGCCCAAGTGACAATTTGTTTACTAGAGCAAAGCCATCGATACCATACAAACTAATTTGGTTCCAAATTAAAGTTGCAATGCGTACCTTTTGTGTGTTTTTCACATTATGGAGATCAAAAAATTGCTACATCTGTAGTATCCATGTTCCAGGATCCTTTCCATCAAGCTTCCTCATATCGATCTTCGGAACATGGTGGTTCTTCGATCCAACGCTAGAGTCTATGAAATCATTATTAACATTAATTTTGTTCTCATCATGAGTTCCCTTTCCTACCCTTTCTCCATTAGTAAGCATTTCTTGTAGAAACTTTGTCAAATCTATCTTCAAATTTGTCTGCAAATCTTCCATGCCTTTCTTTAAATCATCCATATTAGCTTCCACACCATCCATCTTAGCTTCTACACCTTTCTTTAAACCATCCATCTTAGCTTCTACGCCTTTCTTTAAATCATCCATCTTATCTTCTACACTCTTCTTTAAACCATCCATCTTATATTTTGTTACTTTTTGTGCGAGTGAAATTTGTTGCACTTGGTCTCGTAATTTTGATATATCATGTTGCATTTCTTCCTCTTCTTCATGAGTCATGCTAGAGCTTTCAAGTTTCTTACTAGGTGTTTCCATTTTCATTCTTTGGGGCATCAATTACCGATAATAATGTTTTACTATGCCCTTTGAATTCCTGCAAACTAATTTTTCAAACCAAACTTATGAAATTTTTTTAAAAAAACTACACACCTTTTTTCACTTTATAGGAGCTCGATATTGAATCTGATGTATCTCTGTAATTTTGGATCTCCCAGGTTTGAAATTTCTTCCTGTGGTAACCCTCTGAGTAATCTTTCTAACCCCACAAGTCTTATCAGGATTGGATTCTCCAATGGAGAGTTATGCCAAATCTCCCATGATGACCTAAGTATAGACTAGCTCAGTAGAGCCAATTTGTATGATGTTCTACGGGTCACTGTTTCAACCTTAGGTTCTGAAAATGATACCAAACAATACTGTCTATCCTCTTTCTATAACTTCTTACGACAACTCAATCTGATACTCAAAGCAAAAGTTATGACAATTTTCCCAAGGTGCCCTGTTTGGAATGTAATTCAGGGGTCTGCAAAAACCCTAACTTCCTCGGATTATATCTCCAGAAATATAGCGAGACAGGATCTAAAATTCGGAGCCACAATTGAGAACGATTTCTTCTCAAATGGGTTTTTTCTTTAGCTTTTGAAACTTTGTAGCAAAATAGTTATAGTGAAAATTCCACGATGACCTGTTTTAGATGAAATTCTGGAGCTTGCAAAAACCCTAACTTCCTCAAATCATATCTCTGAAAATATAGCAAGACAAAATCTGAAATTTGGACCAGAGGTTCAACGCGATTTCGTCTCAAATGGTTTTTTTTAGCTTCTGAAATGCCACAGACAAAACATTATAGCAAAAATGTCACGATGACCTGTTTGGAGTAGCGAAACCCTAGAATCCAAAGCTCTGATACCAAATGTTATGAAACCAGCTCACAAAAAGATAGAAAAGATAGATGAATGCCTTAGAAATAAGCCTCTTCGAGGGGGAAACCTCCTTTACATTACACAAATGAACAATTCTTGGATAATCAAATGACAAAACCTCCTTTCTATAAATAGGAGTCAAAGGGGTCAGAATATAACCAAGCCGACCTAACAATAATAATATACAGGCACAAAAATAACAATAGATGGATTCTATGGGGCACAATAATAACAATATGGGGACAATAGGGGAACAAGAATAACAATAAGGGATACAACAAAAATAGTAATGGGGGAATCACTAGTATTATAGGGGCATAACAAATTATGAGTAGAGGTAATGAATATTTCATGTTACCTATTTAATAGATCACCTTCATCAACATTGGAGGATAAGACTCCACATGAGGTATGGACTAGTAAGAAACCCTCTCTCTCACATCTTAGGACATTTTACTATGATGCATATGTACATGTTCCAAAGGTGAAAAGAACAAAGTTGGATAATAAATCTGAAATGTGCATATTTATTGGGTATAAATATGGTTTAAAAGGTGCATATTTATTAGGTATAAATATGGTTTAAAAGGTTACAAGCTTTGGAACCCAAAAAGATAGAAGGTAGTGTATAGTCGAGATGTGGTATTTAGAAAAGAGAAGGATTTCATGAAACATGAAGTCCTACCAAAGGAAAAGGAACCAAAGAAGATAGAGTTTGATTTGAATGGTGAAGAATGAGACTCCACATAAGAATAAGAAAAAGAGGAAGAAGAACCACACATTTCATTTTTTAGGAGATTTGTTTGGTAAAGAAGACAACCAAAAAGGTGTTGGCATTATGGTGTGCATGGATCCAACTAGATGATGTTGGCATTGGTTCACAATGGTAGGTAGGTCATGTTGGGATTGATTTTAACCCTTTGAAGACTAGTTGATGTTTGAATGTCTTCCTTGTAGCATGGTTGCATCTAGTTGAGTTAGAATTGGGATGATTGTGTTGGCATTGATGTCAACTGTATGATGTCACACTCATGATGATCAGATGATGACAGTATGGTGTTCTTGTATGATGTTACAATCAGATGATTAGATGATGGAAGTGTGGTGTTCATGGAGGTACAGGTGGATGATGAAGATATTCATGTGATGGAGTTGCCACACTTGATGAGTTGGCATAGTAGGTCTTTATCTAGGTCTTCATGCTTATGCTCACGTGGATGACTTGTTGTAGAAATGTGATGATCTGATGGTGATATTGCAGAGGTGCTACAAAGTATGTTTAGATGTATTGCAACTTGTACAGATGTTTATTGGAGAGTGGAGGACTTGTTGGTACTCTTGTCAACCTTGTTTGTTGGCCTTTAAGGTCAAACTGGCAGTGACACTTGGGAGACTCATTTTATCCACTTGCGGAGGTGTTAATAAGACTATCAAAGGTTTGAAGGTGTATTCAAATGTTGAAGAAGAGGATCCAACAGGTGGCAGAGGTTTTGCACTGAGGACTTGTGGTTTTTCCTTATGCTTTGCCCCAGTCACATGGAGATAGGCTTATGCATGTGATTGAAAGGCTCCAGACACTAGTAGATAGACCCATGAACACAATTGAAGGTTTCCAGTCGAGTTTAGCCAGTGTTGTGCATGAAATTGGGCTTTTCACAAAAATCCTCTGCATTCCTCGTGCACATTAGAAGAAAATTGGCATGGAAATTCCCAGAGGCTTTTAGAATACATTGTAAAGGCCTGGAATGGTTTTAAAAGGTCCTCCACTGATGTGAACACCCTTAGTGCAAAATAAATGATATTAGTGGGTTGATTTGATTCATTTTGTGCACCTTTGATCCCATCCCAAGGGTGAATTTCTCCCTTCATGTTTTATATACTTCACTTTAGATCTTTGTGATGGTGGATGGTGTGTGATAGCGATTTGGAGAAGACTGCATTGTGTGACTAGGCTTCAGAGCCATTAGTGAGCTTGATTTCTTCAGTGTATGAGCTCTAATGGCAATGAATGAGAAAATATACTTGTTGAAGAATAATAGTGATTCAGATCTACAGATTTTAGAACAAAGATGTAGAGAGTTAGAGTAGAGTTTATGATATGGATAGCTTGGTATAACTCCATATTTGAGATTCTCACATTTGTTTTTATAGGTGTTGCTAGTGCATTTGGCACATAGCCATTGTGTTGTATGTTAGTAATTGTATTATGCAGTATTCATTTTTTGGAGTGAGGGCTTTCCATTTTGTTTCAGTGTGAGATTTGTTTTTTCTATTGGTCATATTATTCCATTTTGTTGGATGGATCGTGGCTACTATTTTTCTAGAGTGGAGAGTATGCTTGTGGTTATTTGTTTTGAATTGATGATGATGTCTTACTGCTAGAGTTTGTATTGCAAAGTTGAATCGAGTTGAGAAGAAAGTCTTGGGATCCCGTGTGAAAATATATTAAATGAGGCCCACATAGAGTAGAGGAGCAGTGACTTCATGGATGTGGAGTAGTGATTACGAAGTTTCAATGAAAGGAATATTTTCTCAATCCAATGGTAGTTGGATAGTCCAATTGGAGTTGGGCGAGGATCGATTGATCGTGGTGCCTTTTAACAAATGGTAGTCCGTAGACCCATGTGAGAACATAGTCTTCCGATATGATCAGTAGAATCGAGTCTCCAGGCTGACGGGTGTCATCTAATTTTATATGAGGTTGAGTCTCCTAGTTGATGGGAGCTAACAATCTATGTAAAAGACACATTTTGCTTAATAGAAGATTCAGAGTAGTGCAACAACAAAAGGGGGGTTCTTTCCCCATGAGGGGGTTTACACCAAACATCGTGTGTCTCTTGTGTGATGTTTTTGTTGCTCTCATGGTTGTTTGTTTTAACTACTTACATTGTAATATTCATGTGATGATATAATGTGTTTCTAGTTAATGTATGTGATTGAGAAGAGGAGTTTAAATTGGTGAAAATTGTTAATATGACAAATTATTAATTCACCCCCACCCCCTCTCAGTAGTGTTCAAAGGTTTCCAAAAATTGGTATCAAAGCGAGGTTCTTGGTTGCATATTGATCGTTGGAGAATAGATATGGGGTTTGTTGGAAAAAATTTTGAAATTTTTTTTTCGAAATCACTTCTCTAGGAATGGATGTCCTTACTGCTAGAAATTACAAGGTATGGAGAAAAAATGTTAAATATTAATTTTTTTCTTGTGAATCTAACATTTGGAGATTAGAATGTGAAGTTTGTGTCAACGATCTAATTGCAGATAAAGTTTTGCAGTAGGATTCATAAGCTATATACATAATCTATGAGAATATTCATGATGATGATTTGAAGAGGCTACTAGGTTTGAAATATGCCAAAAATATGTGGGACAAGCTAGAGTATGTACTTGAATATGGTACCAACAACAGTGTGGATAATGAAAAAAGGAGAAGAGAAAAGAAGAACAAGAAGAAGGGCATTCAAATATAAGAATCTTAGCCACAAGAGTCTCATTCCTCTAGTGCACATGATTCAACAGATGAGGAGAAGAGATCAGAAAATCTTGAACCCAAAGGTATAATTATTAATGATTTTCTATTGAGTTATAATTTTGATGACTCAAATTTTGACTATGTTGAAGCACATAGTGAATATAGGAATGTTATTAAAGGTCTTAGAGATGATATTTCTAGACTAACAACTGCATGCAAGCATCAAGGAAAATTATTGTAGATTTGTGATGATAAGGAGGCCAAGCTCAAGGTAAAGATTGTCAGCTTAGGAAGGCATGAGGAAATAATATAAAGAGAAGGAAGATCAATGTGAGATATTAGAAGTTGAAGTGGTATCCTTGAGAAAGCAGTGAAAGATGGAGAAGAGAATTGTAGCCTTGGATGGTTTATGTGAGATCCAAAGATCACCGTTGGATAAATTTGGTCTTGGATTTCAAAAGGGTGAGTCAATTTTGCATGCAAGTAAAAAAACAAAGAAGAACTCAAGAAAACTATAGCAAAAAATACGAGAAACAAGAGTGATAACCAAGGAAACAAGAAGCAGAACTAGCATCCGATCAAGCAACACAACCAACAATAGAGAAGAAAATCTCAAGGAGCTCTTACATAAAACCTTTTTCTCTTAGAGATGATCGTAGCATATTTTTAAGGTTTCAGAGGAATCAAAATCCTTTTGTTCTTTTTGTGCATAATGTAGAATGTTGCCGTTGTCACAAATTTGGGCATGTTGCTACTAATTACTGGAGCAAAATGTTTAGATCAAGTCAACCGAGCTTGCAACAATTTTAGAAGAAAATGAGATTCGTCAACATGTTTAATCATAATTTTTATGGTTATTGTTACTCATGTCACATTTTTGGCCATAAGGCAATCGATTTCACGTCTAACCAATGGAGGAGAAGCACATTGCATGCAAGGTATAAAATTGATATAAGTAACAAGAGATTTCATCCTCTTGTTTCATATATTGGCCATGTGGAGTGCTATACATGCCATAATTTTGGCCATATGGTAAGAGGCTGTTTGTTTCCCCAATACTGAAGGAAAAACTGTCAGAAGAAATAAAAAAAGAGGACTTACAATAAAACTAGTGAAGGAAGAAAAGAAGCCGATGAAGGAAGAAAAGAAGAGGCCAAACACCATGTGTAGAAAGAAGGAGCACCAAATCTTCAAGTAGTGAAGAGCTTCCCCACCTGCAGTCCATGATTATTTCCTGCATATTTATAGAGGATTGAAGATTTCATGAGAGGTGCATAATATCAGGGGGAGCATTTGGTAGCTTGATGAGGACGAGTTATTGCTGTAACATATGATGAGTTGTTTTTAGCCTCATGCACTTTTAGGTCGACTGGATCATCTTGTCTATAAAGGTATATTGAGCTCATGTGGATTTATGCATGGTATGAGGTTTGCATGAGTTATTTGATATTTTTCTTCATCATTTTAACTCAATTTATTTGTAGCTACTTTACATATGTTCCCTGAATGAAAGTAGTACATTTTTCAGCCATGTATATGCTTTTGTTTTTACTCATAAGTTGGTTGAAAAGATGGTACAATCATTCATAGAAGGAGTTCATTGGAACATGATATATAGAGATGACATGACACATAGACCAACCATGTATGAGCTATTATATGTAGTTTATTATAGCCATGTATTTACCATTGTTTCATCATTTCACAATAGTATTGGGTCCAATCATTAGTGAGTTGATTCATGGTGATGATAAGCATGTTATGGAGGAGTATCATGAGTCTATTTTGCAGCCATGTGTATGGGCTAATGATGTAGTAATCATCTTATGTCATATTTTTGTATCATTGGTCCATAGGTGATTATTACAGTAACAATTTATTTCATTGATAAATGATGTAAAATGCTCATGAAGCATTTCATTGTAGGTTGGAGATGATCATGGAGATGGAATATATTCAAGAAGGCATTATTTATTCCCATTCACTTCAGCCATACATTGTTGGCATTATTATTCACTTGGAGGTGTCATGATGTTCCTCATGCTATGGTATGAAAGTTAGGGTTCTTCACCTCATATGATGTTCAAAGACATATGGTAGTTGCTACTATGTAGTTGTTATGGAGAGTGTTGGTTGATGCTCATGTGCACATTGTTGCATGTTGTTGTTCATTATGATACTACTCATTGATGATTGTATGGTTTCCTTATAAGTGTATTGATGCTTGTTTCTATAGGTTGTTAGTTGGAATGCTGCTATGGATGATGATTGTTTATATATGCTACTTAGTTCTTAGTTTTGTTTCCTATTAAGATGGATTTGTCCCTTTTCCATTGATTTCAAAGGGGGAGTGATAGAGGATGATGGTCTGGAGAGTTTGTGTATGGTTTCCATCAATGCCAAAAGGAAAAATTGTTGTCATTATGGTGTGAATTGATCCAGCTAGCTGATCCTGACATTGGTTCATGATGGTAGCTAGCTTATGTTGGCATTGATGTCAACCCTCTGTAGACTAGATGATGTTTGGATGTCCTCCTTGTAGCATGGTTGCAACTAGCTGAGTTGGCATTGGGATGATTGTGTTCACATTGATGTCAACTGTATGATGTCACACTCGTGATGATCAGTTGATGGTAGTATGGTGTTCCTGTATGGTGTCAAACTCATCATGATTAGATGATGGTAGTATGGTGTTCATGGAGGTAGAAGTTGATACTACAGGTGGATAATGTAGATCTTCATGTGATGGAGTTGCCACACTTGATGAGTTGGCATATTAGGTCGTGTTGAAGGCTCGAAAATATCTGCCTATAACATTATAAGGGAGACAAACCAGTTAGGAACTTAGAGCAGCTCCTTTTTTGTTGAAATGATGGTTCTGACTGGTTAAATTAGGTCCAGTTACCTTCTTTCTATCTCCAATGGCTTAAAGTATGACTTTCACATACCAATAGAGAATAGATATTAGATAAACCATATTGCTGATCAGGCAAGAGAGTGATCCTTAAGCTGATTGAGGCCTCAACCAAGCCACAACTAAATTTTTCCTCTTTGATAAGAGGACTTCTAGGAATGTAGAATTAATTCTAAATGTGAATTAATCCTATAATGCAAGCAAAAGGAAAAAATATCCTAAGCCTATCTCAATTAGGAAGATGTAGATCTAACCCAACCAAGAGAAAAGTAATTAAATGAATGAGATTTAAATATGTCTGGCTTATAGTGAATATCAAATACCAAAACACATTCTGTTCAGAGATCTATTAACTAAGATAATTAATCAAAAACATTTAGGAATAAGTTCAAAAAATGATGATGATCATTAAATCAGTAACTCGAATGGTTAAACAATAATATAAGGAAATAGTTCACAGAATATTACTGTTTGTTTAATCATAATTAAAAGACTGATTTTAAGTAAATAGTTACTCAGAAATTAGGGTTCAATAAATAAGAGAAGAGATAAATAACAATAGATTATTGAGGCAAATTACTGACATCGACAATAGTGCACAAACATAAATAAAATGACACATTTCTGCATTTATAAAATGAAACCAGTATTAACAAAATAGTATTTTAAATGCCAATTTATTGAAATTATTTCTTTGGATTTGATCTCCAACAGTCCTCTACAACTCATAAACTCTGTTGTTAAAACAAGAGTTGCAATAGTGCAAGCTCTTCTCCTCATACATAGTTCATATTTACAAAAGATAAATCCCCATACTCCTCATATATGAGATAGATCCTCTCTACCTACCGTATGAAACACCTATTACAATAGTTCTTTTACGAATTTCATAATTGCGGAGAAGAGAAAAGTCCCCAGTGTTCATTCTACAAACCACTATTTATAATTTACAAAATAAATTCCAAATAGGAGAGTTGTTGAAGAGTAATTCTGCTCCAACAATTTTCATTGTTCCAAATTCTTATTCTTCTATTGTTGGAGCAACCTCGTTGATTGAAATATTCTTTTCCTCATCCTTTCAATTGTTTCCCCATCAAAACCAATCAAAATTTAATTAAAATGTAAATTAAAATCAAAATACTAAATCTGAAATACAAAATATCTCCAATCAAAACTTAAATAAATAAAAGGAAATATGAGCTTTTCATTGATCCATGTAAAGATCTAATTGGTCAAGGAGAACATAGAGGAATGAATCTGTATTCAATAAAGGTTATGAGAAAATGAAAAATGCAGAAAATTAAACTCAGAAAATTAATTTTGTTTAAAAATTTGGAGCTTGATTTTTCCTTAATTCTAAACTCCTTAAATGATAAAATCTGATTATGTAACCACTTCCGAAATGTTCTCCATGATTTTATCTATCCAATGAGCCATCCTAGGCTTCGCCTCAATGTATGATCTTCCATAGTTGAAGAATCAAACTCCGAGAATTATGGAAAATTTGTTGCCTCGGTCAAAAATAAGAATTTTTTAATTAAAACCTAATCCTAAACTAAACTATAATTATTTCTTAATTAATACTAATTTAATTCTAATTATAAAATAAAATTAATTAGTTACAAATTAATTATAAACCAAATTTAATTAATTAAAAACCGAAATTAATTTAAAATATAATTATATTATATTAATATTATAATTAAATTATATTAAAATTATAATATTAAATTATAATTATAATATAATATAATTATAATAAAATTGTAATATATACATATTAACAAAACCATATTAATCACACTCATAACCAAAACCCTTTGAATGATCATGGTGATTCGAAAATGGAGGAGGGAGGTGAGTTTACGTGAGGTGGAAGATGTGGTATGTGTGGTGGAGTGATAAGGAGATGAGGAGGGAGGTAAGCATGACGTAGGAGTTAAGGTCGGGAGTCGTAAGTAGGCAAGTGAAATCTTAGTTTGAAAGAAAATAATCAATCGCATAAATTCATATCGGAGGTTGGAAGTCGGGCGATATCGCAAATTTTAAAATGCGCATAAAATAAAAAATTCGATACATCAATATTCCGATATCGGGATATCATAGCTTTTAAAAATTAGAGGAATTAAATATGAGGTTTCAAATATCGGAGGAATTAAATTGGAGGTTTCAAATATCAAAGGAATTAAATCGGAGGTTTCAAATATCGAAACATTTATTCCAAAGCTTCTAAAATCATAAGTTTTATTTCAGAAGGGAAGAAGTGAGGTGAAGTGGGGACCACTTGGAATGGAATTAAAAATTCTACAAAGTGAACTACAACCACTTTGAAATTTTGAGATTTCAGGTTTCGTAATTTCTTTTAAAATTAGGAATTGGAATAAATTACTGAGAACCCAAAAATACATTTTTTAACTGTTCTACAATTTGGCTGGGTGATTTTGTACGATCATTAGTGAAAAATGAAAAAAATAGTGAAAATTAAATAGGGATCAATATTTACAATGAATTACTAATTTAATTACAAAAATTAAAATAATATACATTTTGTACATTATTTAATCCAGGCGGTAAAAATTATCGAACTTCGGATGAGCACCATTTGCAAACCATGTAACCAAATGCGAAAAACAAGTACCAATGGAAAGCTAGTGAAAAATTGAACCCAATGAAGTGATAAAAATAGAAACCTGACAAAAAATGAAAAAATGGAAAAATTGTAGGACACGTAACCAAAAGAAAATATTAAAAGGTGGTTTAGCCAAAAATTAATGGAAAGGGTCCCCATTTTTTGAAGTAATTAAGTAAAAAGTGGGGGTGTTGGGTTTTCCCTACAACATTGGCAACACAGTGAGAAGAACTAGTTATCTCTAGTTAAAGATAACGAACTTTAGTTTGCCCCAAGGTTAAAAATAATGGTGTCCATTCAATCATCAAAATGTAAAATATTTACATTGGTCCCACATACATAGATTAAGCAATATGAGTTTGAAAAGATAAGTACTCAAAAGCAGACTTGAGTAATAATCATGAATCTAAATTTGGGAAATAATTATTTTAAAATTACCTCATATAAGAAATAGAAGAAGGTAGAAATAGGAGTTTTTCTATAAAGCATATATCCATTGCTATGAATGGTCTCTGACATCGCTTCGCTACTAGTGAGGCTAAACAATACCCCGAAGAAGATTTTTTTTATGCCATACAAGCCTAGCCCCGCTGCCAGTGAGCATCCATAGCCCCGACAAGTTTACTTGTATTTCCCATACTTCCTCTTTTAATCACCCTTTTGATAAGCACATTTGCAAGCTTTAGTTTATGATGTATCTGAGTGAAAGAGGTGGGATAGTAATAGAGAATTATGTTAATGGATACAATATTTTCATAATGTTGACTCCAAATTATATTCCTATGACTATCAATCAAAGGTTTTATAAAGTGGAAGGGTGGGAGTGATCCATTTAGTTAAACTCAAATAATTTCTTTCCTTGGAAAGGTAAACCCTATCACTTAGAAAGGATGTGTGTTCCTCCATGAGAAATATTTAAAGCAAGAGGGATTTATGGTTCCATAAAGATAAACCTCTAATGATAAATGAAATTCACTGAAATAGACAGAGTAAATATTTCTCATGTATTCCAACCATTGTTGGGTGAGGAAAAGACCTTCCATATAAATCTTAGCATAGTCATTGAAATCAAAATCTAACCAAAAGAAAAAGAAAATTAACTCCAAATTGAAGTAAAAAACAAATCAACAAAGTCAAAAAATGTAAAAATCGATAAAGTGAAAGATGAAAGAAAAATCCAAATTTAAATAACCAACTCCAACAAGATTTCTTATACAAATGTCTCAACAAAAGAAATAAAATAATATAATCATGTAAATGTTTATCTTTTCTTGAGAATATAGTAAACTTTATCTAGAGTTATAAGTGATTAGGCTATTGAAATTGAAGGGTGAATAATAGTGATAAGAGATAATAAGCAAATGCGAAGTCTTTGTCTGTTGAAAATTTTCTTGTTTCAAAGAAAAACTAGCATAAAAGAATCTCAACCATTTTCTAATAAAAATAATGCTTGAAGAAACAAACTAAAAGTTCAGAAACTCCCTAGTTTAGTTGATTTGATAAACATTGTAACTATTATTCCAAAATTCAAAGACAACAACAAGGAGAATGAGCTCCAAATTTGAGTCATCGGGGGATGTGCAAAAGGATCATAAAGACCTACAAAACAAAGTTTTATATCAACAAAAACTAAAAACTGAAACCAAAAGTAAAGAAATGAAAATGAATAAAAGTGGGTGTATGAAATTTACCATTGAAAAATAGATTTTGATCTTACCTGAGAGATATCATCTTCTCCAATAAAAGATAACTTCTTCTTTTAATTAGAATTAAAAGTATGAAGAAGTTGAATTTTCTGAAATCTTATTGACCCAAAATCATCATTTATTAAATCTAAACTAAAGAAAGTAGTCAACTAAAAGAAAACAATGTTTCATGTTCAAGGAATCAAAAGTAAACCAAATCCATTAGAAATGAGAATGAAGATATGCTTCTTTATGAATTGTAGCAATGATTATTCTTTTCACTTTTTCCATTTTGAATTTATATCAGCCCCAAAATATTGAAATCGATTCAAAATCAAAATAATGTAGAAATTATGTATATGAAGAGGACTTGAATCTTTATATGATAAGTATGGAGCAATATATCAAAAATTCAAATAAAAGAGAATTCAAACATGAATTAACCATGGTCCATTACCTTTACCTGTCCCAAATTCCTTATCAATTGTTGTATTATCATAGTGGTTTCTCAAGAGTGCATTGAAAAGCAAATGAATATGCTCACTAAAAGATGATTGAGATAATAAAATGTGCACCCAATAATGAGTCAAACAAAAAAATGTAAATGAACCACATGTGATGAAATTTTTCATTAGCCAAGGAGATTGTCGAAAAAAGTAAAAGAGGACCATGTGCATACACCATGAAGAATGTATATCCCTATTGTCACAAAGTCATCTTGATGAATGAATACTTGGATTTGTTGAAATTATGATTAAAATACATCCAAGCTCTCGGCCACCATGATAACACTAAAACAACATATATATACAAATATAATCAAACAAGACTTCACATGAACATGGTGAAAGATCATAATAAATTGATCAAAGACTTACAAATATTCTTAACCCGATATTATGGAGTTACGAGTTTCTAAGAAAATCAAAGAAAAAGGCAAGAACTCAAGTCTTTTAAAAATTCTTAATTAGAAAAATTCTGAGAAACAAAATCATTTCTTCATAACGTTTCCACCAACATTCTCTTTCGGAAGTTCAATTAAATTTCACCTTCAATACAAGAAGTCCCGATATTTAGAATATTAAAGGGAAGCAATAAATTGGAAGAAAAGTTTTTTTGTAACAATTACAAACAAAACTTGTGATATTGATCATGCCCGATAATGAATGCTTGTTAAATGTATAATGTGGGAACATTTCCTTTATAGTACATCAAACATTCATGAATTGGAGGAAACAATTTTGTAAGAGTTTATAAAGTAGTTCCGATGACTTTCATTCCAATAATGAGATAACTTTGAAGTTTTCTAAAAAATAATTACAAGAGAACTTAAATTTACCAGTAAAATAAGATTCCGAGGAGACGAGTTTGATATTTAATAAATATGAGAATAAATCAGGTGTTAAAGATCTCGAAAACCTTTTTCTGAAGCCAAAATCAACTTACAAAACTTTGAGACCACAAAATTCTAGTGAAGACAGTGAAATATGGGTCATTTCCTTTACTAAGTGTAATGGACAAGATATTGGAGGAAAAGGCAATGGTGATCTCGGAGAGGTAAATTTTTTAATTTGTTTTAAATGCTTTCAATATAATACAAAACCAAGAGTCTGATAAGCAAAAAATAACTGAAATTCTGATGAAAGATCTTAGAAAAATGAAAAGCATAGGATCGGGATTCCAAAATTCACTAATTAAAGTCTTTAATTCCCTTGAGAAGAAATGAATATCACTAAAGGGAAAATAACATGAGTGAGTGGGATGAAATGGTTCAACTTAATTTGGAAATTGTAAGATTCAGAATAGGCATAGATAAAATCATGGATAAAATTATTTGTTGCAAGAGTTTTGTGTGAATTTTCCTCCATCTGTAGCAAATCTGAGCAATAAAGAATGTAATCATTTTATTTCAGTTGCATCAGAGAGGCAAAATATGATTATTTACTCATATTTCTAAGTGAAAAATAGGAATTCACGTGTGTCTGCACACATCGAAATATCGGAAGAAAAATATTGGAGAAATCTTATGGTTGTATCTTTGAAACATGCAATATTCTTACCTTCTGATAGGATTTTATTATTAAAATGTAACGGCTAAAAATATAAGAGGGAAGGGATATCCGAGGCATTTTATTGGTGATTTTATATTGGGGGTTGAAAAGAGTGACATCCAATAATAATTTCTGATATGCATAGTAGGGGTTTATTGAAGAATCGAAGGATTGGGAATATTAGAGATCGACGATATGAAAATATCAGAGGATCGAAGGATTTGGATATTGGAGTATTTTGAGTGATTCTTATATGAAAATTTTATGATATTCAGAAGATCCAATAATTCTACATGGAAATCCTGTGGGGTCGACAACTCTTAAAGTATTTAATTCAAAAGAAAGCACCCAACTCAACTTTGCCTTTTAATAAAAACCCCTTTAATAATTATATTAACTATAAAAAATATTTGATCAGAGAATGATTTTATCAAAACTTTCTTATGAGGAGAGTTACGATATTATAATGATCTGATATGAATCTTCCAATAATGTATTAAAGGCATATCGAGGTTTTAATGAATAGAAGAAAAATTAAATAATCCTCAAATTCTGATAAAACAAGAAATACTTCCCTGATCATGTTGCAGATTAGAAAGGGTTGGCTGCTTGCTTACCTTAAGTCTCTAAAATCAATTCAATGAAGACCCACAAAAAGAAACAGAATAGAAATAATAAATAAGCTATGGAAAGTAAAAATGAACAATAGATGAAGATGAACCTATAAAATGCATACCTGGAAGAATATTGCCTGAAAGTTTACCTCATGAATCTTCAAATTCCCCCATACATTTCTAAAAAAATGCATATGTTCAACATCATCTGCTTATTTAATATAAAATGCTAAGTAATGAATTTTCAAATTGCATCCACCTCAAATTTCCATTGGAGGACAAGAGTGGTGAATATGAGCCCTTTTAGAAATACTTGTGAATAAAAAATTTCCAAGCTATAGCTATTCCTTGGAATTTCTTCATGTATGATTAAATAACATTTTTAGCAATGTGATGAAGTTTTTTGTAAAAACAATACAATCATGTGATTTCAAAAGTGTGTATGATCTAACTATATAAGAACTCTGTCAGAAAATGAAAGGGGATGTCTAGAAAAACTTGGATTCATTACTTTCTTATTGAAATTCTGAAATAATAAAATAAATGCAAACATAAAAGGAAATGTAATCTAAATTTATTTATTCCTATTGCTAATTGAATGGAAGGAAACATGACTAGGTATAGTTGTATTTCCAATGAAACAATTTTCTCATTTTAATTCCTGCATGTATGTACATGTCAAACATTAGTAACAAGAATATATTTAAATGAATAATTTTATTTTTGAGTATAGTATGTACACTAATTGTTATTATATTTACATGAAGCAACTTATTTACAATCACCTTCTCTTGAAATGTCATTTCTAGCTAAATTTCAATTGGATCATAGAAATCTGGATGAATTTCCATTAGTGATTGGATGATGTTTAAAGGAGAAGATAACATGCTAAATTGTGAAAATGAATTTTTAGATATAATGGCCTGCAAAAATTTGTCAGTCTTATGTGCATATGTTAAATTATTAATAATCTTATGTGAAGGAGAACTTTCCAAATGCCTTTCAAATGGGTCAATGGAATACGGATGGAAGTTTGATAGATTCAAGGGAAGATCATTAATAGAATCAGACAACTAGTCATATTGTGAAAATACACTCTCTTCTTGGCACTGCTTTTGAGAAGAAAGAAGCAAATGATAAGAGATGAGCACCAATTGAAATTGTAAGAGTAATATCTTTTGATATTCATGATTATGATTTGAAACTTCATTTTCCCATTTAGGCAATGCATCAATTGAGTGTTCAATATTGAAATTTTCAATATGCCATCACAAGTTATCTAAAAATTGAAAAATGAAACAAAAAGAAAATTTGGAATTAAAGAAAATAAATGAAGGAACAATAATAAAATTAAATCATAATTTACATTATTGTTACAACTAGTGTTTCAACACAATTGGGACTGATTCAATGTAATTTCCTCTTCACAAGAATTGGCTACAATAATGCAATTAGAATGATTTCTAATACCAACTTAGGAATTAAAGAGAGGGTCAAGACTATGAATATGAGTGAGAATTCAATCATCATAAAAATCATAGATTGGAATGGGTTCTTGAATGATGAAATCATGAGTATGATTGTTTGTTTGAAAATGAGAGTCAATTAGAATAATTTATGTATTAAGTTTCTCTTCATTTCAAGTATGATTTGTCTTTGATCATGTTGATTTAATAATGGAGAAGATGAATAAGCATCCTCAATGTCATAGTAATTGTAATAATTGACCTAGAGACATTAATTAGAATTACATTCAATCTCATTTGATGTATCAAAACAAGAATGAATATGAAGGACATGTTCATTAATGGCAGAAGAATGATCAATGAATGATTCTCTATCTTGATAAAAACTAATTGGTAACTCATTTGTATCAACCTCTCTTTTTTCTGAAGCAACATTAAAGTAAAGAGGGGATAAATTTCTATTAACAAAAATGTTAGGATAGAGGTGAAAATGAGAATTAGAAGAAATGATTTTAAAAATATTTTTATTTGCAAATTCTTGTAAACATTTTCCATTACAAATTACAAATTCCATATCATTTATTTGTTTATTAATGCTTTCTTGAAGAAAATTACTTGGCTGCCTTGAATTTGTCTTTTGATCAACATGATCAAATTCAGAAATGTGTACAATAGATCGCATATTATTGGAAAATTCAATTTATGCTTGTACTTGTTGATTTATAATATATTCTTTTGAATTTAATTCATTGTGATTTTTATATTTCGTGGCAGATGGTCTTCCAAGTTTATTATTGTTTTCTTATTGTAGTTGTTAATTAAATTCTTGCGAGATTTTTGATAATGGTTCATCGGCATGATTATCATTAAGAATGTAAGATGTGTGTACTAAATTTATGAATTTATCATACATGGCTTAGGCCACTTCATCATGATTAATATGCACCTATATATCATAATTTTTTATAATATTTCTAGAAGTTCAAGGAGAGTCATGAAAGCTTACAATTGTTACATATGGATTTGAAGTGGGAGGAAGAGAACAAATATACTCAAACCAATTGATCAGTTCAATTTCTAAAGGTTTATCTTCAGCTTTGAATATCAAGAAAATAAATTGAAATCTAACATTGAAATTTGTTATGAAATCGGCTCACAAAAATATAGAAAAGATAGGTCAACGACTTCAAAATCATCCCCTTCGAGGGGGAAACCTCCTTTATATTACACAAATGAACAATTCTTGGATGATACAAATGACAATGCCTCATTTATATATATAGGAGTCTAAGTGGTCCCAATATAATAATAGCTTGCATAACAATAATATTGTAGGGGAACAATAGTAACAATAGTGGGCTTCTATGGGGAACAATAATAACAACATGGGGACTACATGGGCACAAAAATACAATAATGGGGTTGCACTAATAACAATAAGGGGCTGCACTAGTAGTATAGGGACCTAACATGCCCCTCTCCTTCAAAAAGCGTTCTCCTCAACGCTTCAGTTGTTATGGATGTTTCTGTATAAAATTCTCATCCTCCCATGGGAAATCTTCAACGAGTAAGTTCTTCCACTTGATAAGATACTTTGAAATTGATCAATTTCATAACTATCGGGTTCTGGTTTCTATGACTACTTCGGGTTCCAATATGATTTTTCCTTCCTCTTCAAGTTCCGACAATATTGTTTGAATTGGGAGGTTGTCACTTATAACCTTCTTTAAGCATAAACATGGAGAGCTGGGGGCACTCGTGAAGATGCAGGAAGCTTCAATCTATATGCCATAGTAACAATATATTTCAATACCTTGTAAGGACCATAGTACTTTGGTGATAATTTATTATCCTTCTTAGCTTGCTTGAGGGAAATTTGTTTTTATGGTGTAGCATAGAAATACCCAGTTGCCTACATCAAAAATTCTTTCGTTGTGATGTTGATCTACCTGTTTTCTCATTCTATTCTATGCCAAAGTGAGGTTATCCTTTAAGATTTGGAGAACTCGTTGTTGTTGAGGGTCTACCTTAACACCTTCATGTGATACAATATGACCCAAATATTCCACCTATTGTACTCCAAAGAAACATTTGGAGATTTTTGCATATAATTTTTTCTCCTCCAATAATATGAGCACTTTATCAACATGTTGAACATGATCCTTCCAAGACTTGCTGTAGATTATTATATCTTCAAAAACTACTAAAACAAATTTTCTAAGGAAGGGTTTGAAAATGGAATTCATCAAACCTTTAAATGTAGAAGGTGCATTGGTAAGGACAAAAGGCATGAGAAAAAAATCATAATGACCCTCGTGAGTTCCAAATGTTGTTTTCAGAATGTCTTTAGTATGCATTCTGATTTGATGATATCCTGCATGAAGGTCCAACTTGCTGAAGTAAATTGCTCCATGCAATTCATCCAATAATTCATCAACGAGAGAAATGGGACATTTATCTTTAATAGTGAGCTTGTTGAGCTCCCTATAATACAGACACATGCCCCATGATCCATCCTTCTTGTGCACCAATACTACTGGAGAAAAGAAAGAACTTCAACTAGGTTGAATTATACCAGCCTCTAGCATTTCTACAACCATATGTTCAATTTCAATCTTTTGTGCATATGGATATCTGTAAGGCTTGATATTTGGAGGAACATTTCTTGGAATCAAATAAATAGCATGATCATGATCACGAATAGGTGGGAGGTATTTGGGAGTCTCAAATACCTTGGAATGATTGTCTAAGACTGTTTGGAGATCTATAAAAATAGATGATTTCGACGTGGGAACCTCTTGCAAACATATTTGTGCAATTATGCCACATTGTTCTTTCTTTAGAAGCTTTGTCATGCTGTTAGAGCTGATTATCTTTCTTGTTTTCCCTACGATACCCATTAATTCAACTTCCTTTCCTTCTGATTTTTTTTTAAGAAACGTTCTTGAAAATTAAAAGTTATCATACCCAAATATTGTAGCCATTGGACTCCTTTTCCAACATCAGCACCACGCATTGGAATGGAAAGCATTGGACTATTAAACACATATTCTCCCATGCATAACTTGATATTATGGCACTTTCCAGAGAAATTTATGGTTCTTCCATTTGCAACCA
This sequence comes from Pinus tabuliformis, assembly GCA_031772625.1. Taxonomy (NCBI): domain Eukaryota; kingdom Viridiplantae; phylum Streptophyta; class Pinopsida; order Pinales; family Pinaceae; genus Pinus; species Pinus tabuliformis. The sequence continues at coordinate 191,157,849 of CM062804.1, forward strand.
TCACTTGACACTCTTGTGCTAGATATAGGAAGCAATTCAATTACTGCGCTATCTTACAATGAATAAAATTATGGGTACTTCCCGAATCAATCAACACTATTACCTTTTTCTTCTTGATATTTCCTTCTATCTTGATAGGTTGAGGTGTGGTTATTCTGGCCAATGCATTACAAGATATGGTCGGATTCATTTCTTCTTCCTCTAGGCTTTGTTCCTGGTGTGTATCCTCTTCTTTTGATGTTTCTTGTTCCTTTTCTTCTTCCTCTTGAAAATCTATATAAAATAATTTCTTCTGAGTACACTTATGACCTTTAGTGTATCTTTTATCACAACTATAACAAAGCCCTTTTTCTCTTTTTTCTTCCAATTGTTTTGGTGTCAACCTTGTAGGTTATGGAAGGCTAGGGGAAACAACACTTCCATATTTATAGTTATGATTGGTAGGCCTCCTTGTTGCCATAATTTTTCTTTCAATATTTCTTGCTAACCTGAATGCCTTCTCCAATGAATTAGGTTCCCAAATGCGAACCTCATGTTGGATGTTATTATTTAATGTCACTATGAAAACATCAATCATATGCTCTTCTGTAATATCTTTTACCCTTATATTCAATTTTTGGAAGTCCTCAATGTGCTCCACCATTAAACCTTTTTGTTTGAGATTTATCAATTGGCTAAAAAAAGTGTTGCTTTTTGTGTCCTCATAATGTGCTATCATTTATTCTGTAAAAATTGCCCAAGTGACAATTTTTTTATGAGAGAAAAGCCATCGATACCATACAAATTGATTAGGTTCCAAATATAAAGTTGAAATGCGTACATTTTTTGTGTTTTTTACATTATGGAGATCGAAATATTTCTCCATTTGTAGTATCCATGTTACGGGATCCTTGCCCTCAAACTTCTCATATCGATCTTTGGAATGTGGTGGGTCTTTATTCCAATGTTAGAGTATATGAAATCATGATTAACATTTCTTTTATTCTCATCATGAGTTTTCTCTACTGCCTTTTAGCCATTAGGAAGCATTTCTTGTAGAAAATTTGTCAAACCTTCCTTGAAACCTTCCACGTATTTCTTCAAATATTCAATGTTTTCATCCTTAGAATCATGATTAACATTTCTTTTTTTCTCACTATGCGTTTGCTCTAGTACCTTTTCACCATTACAAAGCCTTTCTTGTAGTAACTTTGTCAAACCTTCCTTCCAACGTTACATGTATTTCTTCCAATCTTCAATGTTATCTTTCATACCATCCATATTATCTTCCACGTATTTCTTTAAACCATCCATCTTACCTTCTGTTACTTTTTGTGAGAGTCAAATTTGTTGCACTTGGTCTCGTAATTTTGATATATCATGTTGCATTTATTCCTCTTCTTCATGAGTCATGCTAGCGCTTTCAAGTTGCTTACTAGGTGTCTCCATTTTCTTTCTTCGGGGCATCAATTAATGATAATTATGTTTCACTATGCCCTTTGAATTCATCCAAACTAATTTTTCAAACCAAACTTATGCAAAATTTTAAAAAAACTACACACTTTTTTTCACTTTGTAGGAGCTAGATATTGAATCTGATGTATCTCTAAAATTTCGAATCTCCAAGGTTTGAAAGTGTGAAATGTGGTAGCCCTCTGAGTCCTCTTTCCAATACCACCAGTCTGATCGAAATTGAATTCTCCAAGAAAGTATTATGCTCAATCTCCCAAGATGACCTCATTATACAATTTTTCAGCAGAGAGAACTTGTACGAAGTGCCACGTTTCTCTGTTTCAACATTCAGAACTAAAATGATGAAAATAAAACTACATTCCATCCTCTTTATGTAACTTCTTACAAAATTTCAATCTGATACTCAAATAGAAAGCTATGCCAATTTTCCCAAGGTCACCTTTTTGGGATGTAATTCGGGAGCCTGCAAAAACCCTAACTTCCTTGGATCATATCTCTGAAAATATAACACAACAAGATCTGAAATACGGACCCAAGATTTATAAATATTGTTGCTCAAATGGGTTTTAATTTTATAGTCTTAATCTTCGTATTAAAATAATTATAGCAAAAATTTCACGATGACTTGTTTGTAATTGAATTTTGGAGCTTGGAAAAACCCTAACTTCCTCAAATCATATCTCTAAAAATATAGCGAGACAAGATCTGAACTTCAAAACTGAGGTTGAAAAATATTTCAGATAAAATGGGTTTTTTCTTTGGCATCTGAAACGTTGTAGAGAAAAAGGTATAGTGAAAATTCCTTGATGACCTATTTGGAGTAGCGAAACCCTAGAATTGAAAGCTCTCATACCAAATTTTATGAAACCAGATCACAAAAAGATAGAAAATATAGGTCAATGACTTCAAAATCAGCCTCTTCGAGTGGGAAGCCTCCTTTATATTACAAAAATTAAAAACTGTTGGATGATACAAATGACAATACCTTTTTTCTATACATAGGAGTCTAAGTGGTCCCAATATAATCAGAGCTTAGATAACAATAATATTGTAGGGGCACAACAATAACAATAGTGGGCTTCTATGGGGCACAATAATAACAACATGGGGACTACATGGGCACAACAATACAATAAGGGGGTTGCACTAATAACAATAATGGGCTACACTGGTAGTATAGGGACCTAACAAAATCTAAGAGAGATTCATTTTCAGATCTTCATAAAGCTTTGAATTCATCACATACCTATTCATAATCATAACTATCAAATTGATAAAGGAACATTGTAATAAATTGATCCAAACTGTGAATGGAGACAACCGGAAGAGTTTGACACCAATTTTTGGCTTTTCCTAGGAATGTAAGAGTAAAAATCCTTTGGCAAGTGTCTAACTATTTCTAGTGGAGTATTGGTAGATGCAGGTCCAAAGAACAACTCCAAATGGGAAGTTTGAGAGGAGCCATTGTGAAATAAAAAACTTTAGAATGAAAAACTCCAAAAGAAAACAAGTCTTCAAGTCCTCCTTCTAGCACTAAAATGTTGAAGGCTTGAAAATCTCTACCTACAACATTATAAGGGAGACCACCCGATCGGGAACTTAGAGTGGATCCTTTTCTATTGAAATGGTCGCTCTGACTAGTTAAATTAGGTTGATTTACCTTCTCTCTATCTCTAATGGCTTAAATTATGACTTTCATTTACCAATAGAGAAAAGATATCAGATCAGTCATCTTGATGATCAAGTAAGAAAGTGATCCTTAAGCTGATTAGGGCTCAACCAAGCCACAACTAAAGTTTTCCTATTTGATAATAGGACTTATAGGAATGTAAAATGAAATCTAAATGTGAATTAATCCTATAATGCAAGCAAAAGGAAAAAATATCCTAAGCCTATCTCGTTTAGAAAGATGTAGATCTAACTCAACTAAGAGAAATGTAATTAAATGATTGAGATTTAAATATGTCTCGCTTATAATGAATATCAATCTAACGAAGTAGTTCGATTAACTAATGTTATGAATACCAAAACACATTCTGTTTAGAGATCTATTAACTGAGATAATTAATCAACAACATTTAGGAAGAAGTTCACAAAATGATGATGATTATTAAACCAGTAACTCGAATGATTAAACAATAATATAAGGAAATAGTTCACAAAATATTACTGTTTGTTAAATCAAAATTAAAATATTGATTTTTGAGTAAATAGTCACTCAAAAATCAGAGTTTAGCAGATAAGAGTAGAGATAAATAACAACATATTATTGAGGCAACTTACTCACATTGACAATAGTGCACAAATATGAATAAAAATGACATATTTACGCCATTATAAAATGAAACTAGTATTAAAACAATAATATTTTAAATAACAATTTATTGAAATTGTTTCTCTCGCTCTGGTCTCCAAGATTCCTCTACAACTCATAAACTACGTTGTTAAAATAAGGGTTGCAATAGTGCAAGCTCTACTCTAGATACAGAGTTTACATTTGCAAAATATAAATCCCCATACTCCTTAGATTTGAGATTGATCATCTCCACCTACAGTATGAAACTCCTATTACAATAGCTCTTTAAGAATTCCATAATTGCAGAGAAGAGAAGCCCCCCCAATGTTCATTCTACAAAACATTATTTATAATTTACAAAATAAATTCCAAATAGGAGATTTGTTGAAGAGTAATTCTGCCCCAATAATTTTCATTGGTCCAAATTCTTATTCTTCTATTGTTGGAGAAATCCCATTGATTGAAATCTTCTTTTCCTCATCTCTTCAATTGTTTTCCTATTAAAACCAATCAAAATTTAATTAAAATGTAAATTAAAATCAAAATACTAAATCTGAAGTACGAAATATCCCCAATCAAAACTTAAATAAATAAATAAAAGGAAGTCTAAGTTTTTCATTGATCCCTATAAAGATATAATTGATAAAGGAGAACATAGACGAATGGATCTGTATTCAACAGAGGTTATAAGCAAATGAAAAATGCGGAAAATTAAACTCAGAAAATTAATTTTGTTTAAAAATTCAAAGCTTGATCTTCTGCTTAATTTTAGACTCATTAAATGATCAAATCAGATTATGAAACTACTTCATAAATATTTTCCGTGATTTTATCTATCCAACGAGTCGTCCTGAGCCTCATTTGGCCAAGTAAAACTCAACTTATGAGCTTCCAAAGTTGAAGAATCAAAACTGCCAGAATTCTGGAAAATTTGTTGCCTAGGCCAAAAATAAGAATTTTTTAATTAAAATCTAATCCTAAATTAAATTATAATTATTTTTTAATTAATACTAATTTAATTGTAATTATAAAATTAAATTAATTAATTATAAATAAAATTTAATTAATTAAAAACTAAAATAAATTTGAAATATATTTATATTATAATAATATTATATTTAAATTATATTAAAATTCTAATATTAAATTAGAATTATAATATAATATAATTATAATAAAAATATAATATATATTAATAAAACCATATTAATCAAACTCATAACCAAAACCCTTTGAATGATCTTGATGATTCGAAAATGGACGGAGGTGAGTTTACATGAGGTGGAAGATGAGGTAGGTGAGGTGGAGTGATAAGGAGGTGAGGGAGGAGGTAATCTTGACATAGGAGTGGAGGTTAGGATTCGTAAGGAGACCAGTGAAATCTTAGGTTAAAAGAAAATATCCAATCACATAAATTCTGCGTATCAGAGGTCGAAGGTTGGGTGATATAGAAAATTTTAAAATGCATACAAAATGAAAACTTTGATACACTCATATTCCGATATTTGGATATCGAACCTTTTAAAAATCAAAGGAATTAAATTAGAGATTTGAAATATCAGAGGAATTAAATTGGAGGTTTGAAATATCATAGTATTTATTTCAGAGCTTTTGAAATTAGAAGTTTTATTTCGAAAGGGAGGAAGTGAGGTGAAGTGGTGTCCACTTAGAGTGGAATTAAAAATTACATAAAATGAACTACAACCACTTTGCAATTTTGAGATTTCGGGTTTCGTAAGTTCTTTTAAAATTATGAATTGGAATAAATTGTCGAGATCCCGAAAAGGAATTTTTTAAACTATTATACAATTAGGTTAGGCGATTTTGTAGGACCGTTTGTGAAAAATAAAAAAAAAATAAAAAATTAGTGAAAATTAACTAGCGATAAATATTTACAATGAATTACTTATTTAATTACAAAAATTTAAATAATATACAGTGGTACAATTTTTAACCCAAGCAGTTAAAAATTAAGGAACTCCAGATGAGCACCATTTGCAAACCGTGTAATCAAATGAGACGAAACAAGTACCGATGGAAACCTAGCGAAAAAGTCGAACTCAATGAAGTGATTAAAATAGAAATTTGATGAAAACCAAAAAATGGAAAAATTGTAGGACACTTAACCAAATAAAATATTAAAAGGTGATTTAGCCAAAAATTAATGGAAAGGGTCCCCATTATTTGATGTAAAAAGGTAAAAAATGGGGGTGTTGGGTTTTCCCTACAATAGGTCTTCTTCTAGGTATTCATGCTTATGCTCATGAGGATGAATTTTTGCAGTAGTGTGATGATATGATGGTGATATTATAGAGTTGCAGGTTAGTATGTTCATATGTTTCGCAACTTGTGTAGATGTTTGTTGGAAAGTGGAGGATTTGTTGGTACTCTTTCCAAGCTTATTTGTTGGCCTTTAAGGTAAACCTGGTAGTGACACTTAGGAGACTTGTTTTATCCACTTGCAGAGGTGTTCTTGAGATTAGCAGAGGTTTGGAGCTGAGTTCAGATGCTAAAGAAGAGGATCCAACTTGTGGCAGAGGTTTTGGTTGAGGGCTTGTGGTTTTTCCTAATGCTCTGCCCCAATTGCATGGAGATAGGCTTATGCATGTGACTGAAAAGCTCCAGTCGTTGGCATACATGAGTGTGCATGTGACTGAAGGTCTCTAGTTACTTTTAGCCAGTTTTGTGCATGAAACTAGGCTTTTTCATGAAAAGTCCTCTGCATTCCTTGTGCAAATCAAAAGAAAATTAGCATAGAAATTACGAGAGGCTTCTAGAATAAGTTGTAAAGGTTGAGAATGGTTTGAAAAGGTCCTCTAATGATGCGAACACCTTTCATGTAGAAGTAGTGATGTTAGTGGATTGATGTCGTCATTTTTGTGCACCTTTGATCCCAACCCAAAGGCGAATTTCTCCCTTCATGTCTTATATACTTCACTTTGGAGATGTGTGATGGTGGAGGTTGTGTGATAGTGAGTTAGAGAAGACTAAATTGTGTGAGTATGCTTCAGACCCATTAGCGAACTTGATTGCTTCAGTGTATGAGCTCTAATGGTAGCATAATGAGAAAATATACTTGTTGGAGCATAATAGATTCAGATCTTCAAATTTTAGATCAGAGATGTAAAGAGTTGGAGCAAAGTTTATGATAGAGATGGGTAGATTGGTTATAGCTCCATATTTGAGATTCTCACATTTTTTTTGGAGGTGCTACTAGTGCATTTGTCACATAGCCATTTTTTTGTATGTTTCTACCTGTGTTATGCAACATTCATATTTTGTATTAAGAGTTTGATGCTTTGTTTCATTGTGAGATTTGGTTTTGCTACTGGTGATATTATTTTGATCCGGATTTAAACAAGAATGCAACAAATTATAGAGATAACCATATACACAAAGATGCAGCGGAAATAATACTTCATTTCATTAATGGAAAATACTGAAATATGCTTACAACCAGAAATGGAAATAAACCAACTAGGGCAATGGTAGCTTATCTCTGAGAAGAGATGTGGCGGCTACATGCCTCTGAACTGTGTTACAATGAGGCTCGAAGGCCTATTTATTGTTGAGAAACAATGGAAAGCCCTTCACATTCCAAAACGTAACCCTAGAAGATGAAACGCCAAATTGTGGGCCCCATTTGGGTAAATTGGTACATCAATTTCCCGGGGTCGTAACTTTGGCATATGATCTCCGTTTGACGCTTACAATAGCTCGTTAGAAAGATCTATCCGAGCACTACCACTTTGGGAGGCAACATGGGTCCATGGACCCATGTTGCCCCAGTTTTCCCAAAAAACGTCGTTTAGGGCCTCAAAACAGCTCGGAAGTTCAGGACCCGAAAAACTGCTAAAAATAGTAAACTGTGCTACAATTTAGGAAACTGAAAAAGCTGAAAGAGATAGTTGTGGGGGTCCAAATGGGATAGGTCGGTGGTCACCAACATTCACCTGGATCATTCCTCCCCCCTTAGGAAGCAATGGTCCCCATTGCATTGAGCTCCTCCTTGAGATGAGGAAGCTTCTGCTGAGCTGGGTCTAGGGTGAGTTGTTCTGCAATCTCTAATGTGTCTAGAAATGGTGGAAAGCATGGTCAACGACGGTCCACATTGAACACTCGGTGCAAGCCAAGGAATGGAGGAATGTTGTGCTTCAAAGCATTGTTGCCCTTAGCCTTGGTACTGGTGTAAGGACCATGTCGGAGTCGCCTGAGTTTCTAATGGGTTCTGGTAAGGCGTTCTCTCTGCAGATGTAACGAAACTTTGTCACCCACCTGAAACTTGTGTGGTACCCCTGTGGGTGAGGAGAAGTTGTTCCTGTGTCTTGTCATGACTGTATCCCTTTGCTGCTACTGCTGCATGGAGGAACCCTTCGCGGGGGTCATGGATGTGATGACAATCTTCCCCTTACTTTGGGAGTGAACCAGACAGATGAATTTCCTGGTCTGGGAGATGAGCTTGCTGCCTTTCTTAGCGATGATCAAAGATGTGGCAGTAGGTGGGGCTGCCTCCGGTATCTTGTATAATGAATTATTCGAAGAAATAATGACAGCAAGAGGCCTTGACTCATATACAGCATGTTGCCTCCACAAGTATGGTTGGCCTAGTAATACATCACAAACATCCAGAGGTGTAACATCACACAATACCTCGTCTGTGAAGGGCTTGATGCTATACGGAAGGCGACACTGCTAGCGAACTTTGAGATCTCGTCCTTGATGAAGCCATCCGATACTGTACGGCTGTTGGTGTGGTGTAGTCGGTAGGCCCAACCGCTTCATGATCTCTACTGAAATAAGGTTCTTTTGGCTGCCACTGTCGACAGTGAATTGTAGCGGTGAACCCTTCACCCACATCTGTGAGTGGAAAAGACGCTTCCCTTCCTCCAGATTTTCGGGCTCATTCTTCTAGATCTTAGCAGTGGCAACAGTGGCGCTAGGATCTGCATCAATAATTTTCTTCCCTTTTCGATGACCCTTGTCGAGTTCTGGCCCAGGGTCGGAACATGCATCTGATTCAGAAGCCTTCAACTCGGCCACCAGCAACTACTTGGTCCGACACTCACTTGTGTTATGAGTGGGACTCTTGTGGAGCTCACAGCACTTTCGTGTGTCCTTCTTCGACTTCATGGTGTTGTTCTTTTCTTGTGGCTTTGACGGGTTGTCTTGGGTCACCCCGCATTGGCTTTGTCCTTTTGGCTTCGGATTTGTAGATCCAAAGTCTTGCTTCTTCTGTTTGAACTTTTGCTCGATTTTGACATTGTATTGGTATGTTGTGCCGAGTGAGGAGATGTTCAAGAACTCCATCTCTTCCTGGATGTATCTATGTAGGCAACTGCGATATTTGAGTACCAGATGTAGCTCAGAATCTTTGATACCCAACTGTGTACGAAGGGTATGAAAAATTTTTATGAACTCCAGCACATCTTGGTCTCGTCCCTACCGCAGTGTGGTCCATTTGATGTATTTGTCCTCGTAGCTCTTGACAGGGTAGTACTACTCCTTGATAGCATCCCGAAATGAATCCCAAGTGGGTGCGGTTGAAAATAGTGAGCCTGTGCTCTCATCCTTCTGCTCGCAATAGGTTTCCCATCAGTCCTTGACGTGGGGGGCTGCTTTGAGAAGAGCGAAAACAATATTTTCCCGACTCGAAAATTCATGAGTAGAAAAATACCCTTCTAGCAGATTTAACCATTTATCTACGACATCTGCGTCTATTTGACCCTTGAAGATGGGGATTTCAAAATTAACTTGTACCTTGAAGGGTGTGGCATTTCTAGAGTAGCTGTTGGAAGCTGATGCGTCACCTCTGGGTAGTCGCTGAAGAATCTGTGCAAAGCTATCCATCATCGTGTTCCTTTGTCACTCGAGGGCTTCTTCGAGCAAGATTTTGATAGGATCTCCTACCCCCTCATCTTTCTTGTCATCTGCCATGGGAGGCCGTCGGGATTTACGAGGCTGGTCTTGCAAAGGTTCGACCAGTTCCAGCCCTAACACCTTATATCCCGACCTCGTTGGGGACATGCAAAGAAAAACAGAGAAAAAGCAGACCACTCTGATACCACTAATCCAGATTTAAACAGGAACGCAACAAATTACAGAGATAACCATATACACAAAGATGCAGCGGAAATAATACTTCATTTCATTAATGGAAAATAATGAAATATGCTTACAACCAGAAATGGAAATAAAGCAGCTAGGGCGATGGTAGCTTATCTCTGAGAAGAGATGTGGTGGCTACATGCCTCTGAACTGTGTTATAATGAGGCTCGAAGGCCTATTTATTGTTGAGAAACAATGGAAAACCCTTCACATTCCAAAACCTAACCCTAGAAGATGAAACGCCAAATCGTGGGCCCCGTTTGGGTAAATTGGTACATCAATTTCCCGGGGTCGTAACTTTGGCATACGATCTCCGTTTGATGCTTACAATAGCTCATTAGAAATATCTATCCGAGCACTACCACTTTGGGAGGCGACCCATGTTTCCTCAAATTTCCCAAAAAACGTCGTTTAGGGCCTCAAAATGGCTTTGGAAGTTCAGGACCCGAAAAACTGCTAAAAATAGTAAACTGTGCTACAATTTAGGAAACTGAAAAAGCTGAAAGAGATAGTTGTGGGGGTCCAAATGAGATAGGTGGGTGGCCACAAACATCCACCTGGATCATATTTAGTTTTGTTGGATGGATTGTGGCCACTATTTTTCTAGAGTGGATAGCATGTTTGTTGTGATTTTATTTGATTTGATGATGATGTCTCGTTACTAGAGTTTGTATTACAAATACGAATCGAGTTTAGCAGAAAGTCTTGGGATCTAGTGTCAAAATATATGAAATGACATCCACATAGAGTAAAGGAGTAGTGACATCATGGATGTGTAGTGATTATGAAGTTCCAACGGAAGGAAAAATTTCTCAATCCAATGGTAATTGGATAGTCCAATTAGAGTTGGGCAGGGATCGATTGATCATGGTGGCTATCCATGGATGGTAGTTTGTAGATTCATGTGAGAACATAATCTTCCAAGATGATCAGTAGAATCAAGTCTCCAAATTGATGGGATTCAGCTTATTGTATATGAATTTGAGTCTCCTAGCTGATGGGAGTCAACAATCTATGTAAAAGACACTTTTTTCTTAATAGAAGATTAAGAGAAGTGCAACAACAACAAGGGTGGTTTTTTTGCCTAGTGAAGGGTTTTCCAATATATATCTTGTGTCTTTTGTGTGATGGTTTTTATGGTTGTGTTTGGAGGTTTTATTACTCTCATGGTTGTTTGATTTAACTACTTACATTGTTATATTCATGTGATGATATAATGTGTTGCTGGTTAATGTATGTGATTCAATAGAGGAGTTTAAATTGGTGAAAATTGTTAATAAGGAACACTATTGATTCACCCCCTGCCCCCTCAGTAGTGCTCAAAGGTTTCCAACAATAGGTGTAGTCCATCTGATTTCTATTCAAATTTTAGTTTACCTATTACTAATGATGATCCTAGAATTTTGAAGGAGGCAGTGGATTCAGAGGATGTAAAACTTTGGAAGCAGACCATGGTTGAAGAAATGGTAGCTTTGGACAAAAATGAGGTTGGATATTTAGTATAGTCTCCAGTTGGAAGAAAATCCATTTGAAACAAATGGGTGTTTAAGATGAGGATGAATGAAAAAGGAAAAGTGTAGAAATAAAAAGCTCGGTTAGGAGTGAAAGGTTATTCCTAGGTGCCAAGAATTAATTTTGGTAATATTTTTTCTCCTGCTACCAAGTTATTTTCCATTATATTACTTTTATCCATTGTTGTTTCTTTTGATTTTGAGATAGAACATATGGATGTGAATACAAAATTCCTACACGGGGAACTGGAAGAAGAGATCTACATGAAGAAACTAGAAGGATTTGCAATGAAGGGTAAGAAAGAATTGGTGTGCAAGTTAAAGAAGTCTCTGTATGGGTTAAATAAATCACTAAGGATGTGGTATCAAAAATTTGATACATATAAACAAGGACTAGGATTCACAAGGAGAAAAGAAAATCATTGTGTTTATTTTCAACTACTTGGTGGTTACATTATTTATTTGGTCTTGTATTTGCATGATAAGGAACTGATTGGAAATGATAGAGAAATTATCCAGGATGTGAAGACTTAATATTCTTATAAATTTGACATGAAGGATCATGATGCTAGAAACTTCATTTTGGGCATGGAAATTAAATGAGTTTGGGTAAAAAGGAAGCTCTAGTTAAACTGGAGGAAGTATGTCAAAATAATACTACAGAGGTTTAATATGCAGGATAATAAACTGATGAGGGTTATTATTCATGTAGGTGTAAATTTATCTTTAGAATAGAGTCCCAAGGAGCAAGAAGAGGAAGAGGACATGTCCCATGTTCCATATGTGAGTGTAGTTGGTAGTTTGATATATGCAATGGTCTGCACCAAACTAGACATTACACATGTATTAGGAGTATTGAGTATGATTATGTGAAAACTAGGGAAGGAGAATTCAAAAATAGTAAAGTGCATTTTCAGGTATATGTTTGGATCTACTGGTTATGGTTTGTGCTACCAAGGCATAACAATATTGGATAGAGTGTTGGACATGCACAGATTTGTTGATGCAAATTAGGATGGAGATTTTGGTCAAATAAAATCTACAGGTGGGTATGTGCTTAACCTATTTGGAGTAGTAGTCAGTTGGATGAGAAAGAGACAATCTACAATAACACTTTCAACTACAGAGGCTAAATGCATGGTAGCCACTCATGCAAGCAAGGAAGAAATTTGGTCGTAGATATTTTGTTCAGGTATGGGGTTGGCATAGTGAGCTATAAGGATAGATTGTGACAGCCAAAGTGCAATTTTCTTAGTGAATAACCCTTCTTATCATTTGAATACAAAGCATATAGATGTTAAATATCACTTTTTGAGGGATATGGTTGAAGACAAAAAGGTGGTTTTGGTAAAGGTGGACATTTTGAGCATTAAAAAAGTTTGTGAGTATTGAGAATTTTTCTTTGTGTAGAGAAACAATGGACATTGCGATCCTAGACTGATGACGGTATAATCCTACGAGGCCCTATGTGAAAATAAAGAAACAAGTGGGAGAATGTTAGTTATGTATTATATTCTTTGCACGACTAGATGCATGTGTTGTTACATTACACTTGGCACAACGAGATTTGCAAGGTGGTGGTAGCCCACCTACACTGGGTTTGGGGCAGCACCCCAATATTTTTTTATGTGGATGAAAGGAAGGTTGGGAAAACCTAAGGATGGGGGAAGACCCAAGGATGGTGGGTGGTACCACCCATACTTTTTCACATGGTTTTGAGCATGATGGTTTTTCCCATGGAATTTTTTGTAGATCTGGTTAAGGGAACTATGGTTATGTTCAAATGATGGGTTAAATGATTAGGGGTTTATAAATGCTTCAAAAAATATAATGTATTGTAACATTGAAAGGAATATAATGAAAAATCAATCTAATTTTCGCAAATTTGGGTTTGAGAAGAAAATCTCTATGTATAGTTTTTGTTCTCGCCATTGTATAGTTTCTATTTTTTTTAAGAATTTGTTTGCAAGTAAATTTTGTATAGGGTTAAAAACATAAGTGGACATTTAACATTTTTATCTTGCAAAGAATTGTAGCCTCTACCACTGTTGTTTGACTAGAAAGGTAAGTTAGGGTTAGCCATTTTCACAAGTTTAATATTGGAATTTCAGGATGCAATATATTGCTATATATCTATTAATATGCCCTAATTTCATCTTAGTTTAGAGGTTTCTCAAACTAGTGTGTGCTTCAACTCTGCTAGAGAATGACATTTTGTTGTTAGTGTCTTATTAAGGGAAAATTATCTTTGTTTCCACATAAACTTCTCAATTTTCATTAAAACTATGCATATAGAGAAATTCTTTCGACCCATGTACTTCATGTTGTGTTCTAAAAGATATTTTGGGTGCAACAACTCAAAACCATGCTCATGGAGGTCACATTTGACATCTCTCCACCTGGAAAAAAAGACAATAAGTCTCTCCTTATTTTGAATCTATTTCTCCAATCTACATATTCTTTCTAAAAGTGATGAGTTAAAGGTTGGTTGTGATAATTTTGCAAAAATGTGATACTTTGATAAAATCTTTTGGTTCTCTTTACTGCAGTTTTATAAGAACTGTAATGACAATATTTATAGAATAAATCCCTATGTCTCTAAGTTATCCATAGGAATGGGTTCATTTTCAATTTAACAACTAGTTTTGAGGATTTCCATTTGGAAAAGTGCACCAATTCTATTTTAACTTTTGTTAGCTACTTTATAGAGTTTTTCTTGCTTGAGGTTCCACCCCCATATTGTATCTATTTGTTTGTTTGTAGAATCGTAAATCCAGGCCTCAAATCACAACTTTCCTTATGGTGCTTGTAATGTATGTATGACAAATTAGGGTATATTCATGTCTTGGGTGTCACCATCTCAAAATAAGAATTACACCATTCATTGTGCCAAGAGAAATGTTGAATAAACCACTGTTGTTAAAATTTTCAATACATATTTCTCAAACATGTTAAAAGAACTTATTGTTTTGATCATATTGAAGGAATTCAATTCTTGCAAAATCCATGTTCCTCTAATGGTATAGTAAAGAACATTATAAATTTATAAATCTTAAAGGATTGAAAGAACTATAATATTTAAATTGAGATAATAAAAAAGGATAGTTCATATAACTTAAGACATTGTAAACTATAAGACAAATACATGCACCAAATGCACATTTAGTCCCACAAGATTTTAAGGGATGTCTTGTTATTGTCTTAATGTTATAGATACATAATAGATGGGAAGAATATTTTGTAGCTTCATTAACTATTGTATGGACTAGAATAGTTAATAAGAAAGAATAATGAACTTCAAAGTCTATAACATGGGCTATTTGGAGATGTTTTGAGGTCTACATAGATATAGTAGAAAACAATTCATTGGTTAAATGACATGCAACAATATTGCATCTCCTTGAGCAGTAGATTTCAAAATCAATGTCAAAAAATGTGTGCATATTTATGTTTGTTGCTTATGGAAATATAATATATGCAATTGGAGGCAATTTTTCTTCCAACATGGATTGATCTTATAATACGACCAAGGCCTAGTGTGTGGGAATATCTTCAAGTCAATATTGATGTAATACCTCCTCCCACATTTACCCACTTTCACTGATTGAATGAGGTAAACATGAGCTAAGGGATATTATGACATGAATCAACCTCCTAAGTACAATGAGGGAAGTGGAATCAATGAATTGAAAGCTTACTAAACTTCCTTAAGAGCTACAAGATACCCATGAGCCAAACCACCACTACCAGTGCCCAAATCCTGAGCTAGAATTATTTTTCAATGACCTAGGCTCTAAACCGCATGCATGACAAGGCATCCATGTGGTGAAGGGCCTCCAACCATATGAATAATTCTACAAAGTAGTGGTTATGACCCAAATTCCTCAGTTCAAAGGGTGCAGTCCTGATTGTGAGCCTAAATTCTAGGTAAACATCAAGACCACTGCCCAAAATTTAGTGAGACTTTCCAGAATGATAAATAACATCAGGGCAAAGCCATTCATACAATACTTGATCAAAGGCTTGACCTATCCAAACCTAACCATGACAGTCACTTCGTCAAACATATTGAGAACATGTAATCTACAAGTCATGAATGCATATCTGAGCATACAGGTATGATACTTATCTAAGAATCATCAAGAAGGTATAACTCCCTCTCATAATAGTTGCAATAACATTGTTTATCTCATTCATTCAATAACTATTCATCAACTAATCAAAACATGTCAAGAGCCATAGCTAGATCCTGTTATGGAACCATACTTATAACCAAGATATAACCAGAATAATAAGCTATAACCATGATAAAACAACCATCAAATCCACACAATAACAAGTACAAGTAATCATGAAATACAAGAGGAAAAGAGCTCTTATTACCATATGCAAAATCCAACCAAGTCAGGGACTTCCATGTACCACCCAACCATAGATTGAGCTTAATCAAATATTTGTTTCAGCCAATTAACCCCATTCCATATTCCAATAATGAATGTGGGACTCAGGAAAAAAAAAATTGTGGCTTCTCAGAGATTAAACCACCTCCACCCCAATGATTTACTATAATCATGCCAAAACCGATCAAGGGATTACTAGGCCCAAAACAATCTTGGATGCCTCAGAATTTATTCACCAATACTTTGAGGAATTTCCTTGTCTCCACCCTCAGACCTTACCACAATCCCACAAAAATCAATCAAGGGTTTCCTAGGCCTTGTGGGAATTTTCATGAGACCACCTCACCCTATTCCAAAACCATCTAGAAATCCAAAGCTCAACAAAATAAAAGAACCCCCTCACACCACGGCTATCTGAAAATGGAAAGGCAAGGCTAAAACCACTATTAGACCTGGCAAAACCCATGCAAATGACAACAATAGAACAAAATACACACATAAATGTACCATGCATTCACAAAATAGCTAGGAAATCACACATGCAACCTGTTACCTGCAATTTTTCTTGTTGAAGCTACTTAATCCAACTTTTCCTTATATGTCCCTTGCTTTCCTTTGCCTTCTTTTCCTTCCTTTTCTTTCCTTTATCTAATGCTAGAGTGCTCCAAGAATTCTATAAGTGTGCAATAGTATGAAAGAATAGAGAGAGCTCCAATCTAAAACTGAAAAAAGGTTGTGAATTGATCCTAAAATCCTTTTTATCATTAAGGCCTTTATTTTCTTCATGTTCCTTCATTTTTCCTTCAATTTCCCTCTCATGTAAATATGTGACCCCTCATCTCCTTTTTTTTATAGTTTTCTTTACTTTTCATAATTAAAATGTCAACTAATGCCTCTTTTCCTTGGCCAATTTCCCCTTAGCCATAATAAGCCAAATGAACACTGACTAGGATGTTTTTCCCAACATTTAGCTTGGAATATGTGGCTTGTGACCTTGGTCTTATTGTTTCCTTTATTAAATTTATTACATGAACTTTTAACCCGAGTATGTTACAGACCCCTAGCCCTTAGGGGAACCTCATCCTCAATGTTCTATGAAACCAATGACCAACAAGGCCATTGAAAACAAAACATACTACCCATGGAGCTTTATAACTTAGCTCGATGTAGTATTTACAATGATCAAACAACTGAAAAGAAAAAGAAACATGAAAAACATGAAAACATGACAACCATACTGCTTATTGGATATTTATAACATAACTCGTTGTGTTATTTACAACAACAACCAAAATATATAGATATATCAAAACTCCTTTGCCTTAACCAGAAAACAATGCGAGATACATAGCCCAGCTCTAATCAACCATATCCCATGTAGCCTCATCGGGCCCAAAGTGCTTCCACTTCACTTTAAGTTGCTCGATTTATTGATTTCATAGCATGACCATCTTTCGCTGCAAAATGCACTAAGGTTCCAACTTGAATTCTACTTCTAGTTCCACCTACAATACAGACAAGTAAATCACCTGATCAACATCCTTCACATATATTTTAAGCAATCAAACATGGGAAAAATCATGAACTTTCACTGTTAGTGGCAGTGCAAGTCTGTAGGCCACTGGTCCAATCTTCTCAAGGATCTTGAAAGACCTGCAGTACTAACGTGCCAAGTTATCACATGACCCATTGAAAGAACTGCAATACTAACATGCCAAGTTATCACATGACCCAATCTTGAAGGAGATCTTCTTGGGCTTTATGTGCAAGTACATGTAGGATTTAACCTTGTACAAAAATTACCTGTAGATGAATTCTAAAAAACAAAAAATAAATAATGACAATAATATAAAACAAATACACATAGATTTTCCCCTGGATCCCAAACCTGGGACTACCGGATTGATTTTTCATTATGTTCCTTTTAATTTTATAATACATATATATACATACTGAAGCATTCATAAACCCCAATTCATTAACCATGGATTAGAACATAAATGTAGTTCCCTTAACCAGATCTACAAAATAGCATGGGAAGAAAACCATCATGCCAAAAACCATGTGCAAAACCCATGCACAAAACCATCGGTAGGTCCGCCCACCTAATATAGCGTCCAAAAAAATTAATATCGAGGCATTTCCCTGGACTTTGTGTAGGGGGGATACCGCCCACTGAAATCCCCCAACAAGGGGGGCTGCGACCCCTTTGTAAGCCCCATACTATGCCCTATGCAATGAAAAAGGGGGATGTCGCCCCCTTATGACCCCCCATGCATGTGACTAGTCGTGGAAAGAATATAACACACACCCAACTTTCTCCCACTTGTTGTTTTGCTTTCCGCACAGGGGGTCAAAGGAGAGCTTAGTCATTGGTCCAACACTGCAATGCCCATTGCTTCTCTACACCAAGAATACTTCTCATTTCTCACAAACGTCATTAATGCATCTGAAAAATTCTTTAAAGTGTCCACCTTTACCAGAAACACTTTTTTGTCCTCAACCATATTCCTCACAAAGTGATACTTAACATCAATTTGCTTTGTCTTTGAATGTTAATTTGGGTTTTTTGTCAAGAAAATTGCATTATGGCAGTCACATTCTATCCTTATAGCTCACTGTACTAACCCCATAATTGAACACAATCGCTACAACCAAACTGCTTCATTGCTTTCATGAGTGGGTGTCATGTATTCTTCCTCTGTAGTTGAAAGTTCCACTACAGGTTGTCTCTTTCTCATCCAACTAACTGCACCTAAAAATAGGTTAAACACATACCCACTTGTAGATCTTCTCCAATCCATATCTCCTTCCTAGTTTGCATCAACAAAGCCATGAATGTCCAAAACTCTATCCAATCCTAGTCTTCTTTGGTACCAAAAACCATAGGCACTATTGCCATGCAAATACCTGAAAACCCACTTCACTGATGTCCAATTATCCTTCCCTTATTTTGACATAAACCTACTCAACACTCCCGCTGCATGTGCAATGTCTGGTGTATTACAGACCATTGCATACATCAGGCTACCAACTGTACTTGTGTATGGAACACGGGACATGTCATGTTCCTCTTCTTATGTCTTGGGGCATTGTTCAACAAATAACTTTACACCTACAGGAATAGGAACCTTCACTTGTTTACAATCCTGCATATTAAAGCTCTGTAGTATTGTCTCAAAACACTTCCTCTGGTTAACTAGAGCTTCCTCTTTGCCCGATTTTGTTTAATTTCCATGCCCAAAATATAGTTTGCAACATCAAGATCCTTGATGTCGAGTTGGAGGACAATTTGATCTTCAAATCCTGGATAATTTCTTTGTCATTTCCAATCAACAACATATCATCCACGTACAAGACTAGATAAATAACACGGTCACCAATTAATTTAAAATACACACAGTGATTTGCTTTTCTTCTGGTGAAGCCAAGTCCTCTTATATATGTATCAAATTTCTGATACCACATCCTTGTTGACAGTTTTAACCCATACATAGACTTTTTTAACCTGCATACCACTTCTTTCTTTCCCTTCACTACAAATCCTTTAGGTTGCTTCATGTAAATCTCTTCTTCTAGATCGAGATGAAGAAATGTTGTCTTCACATCCATCTATTCTAACTCAAAATGAAAAGCAACAACAACAGATGAAAGTAATATAATAGAATCTACATTGGCAATAGGAGAAAAAATATCACCAAAATCAATTCCTGACACCTGGGAATAACATTTTTCTACCAATTGAGCTTTGTATTCCTCCACCCTGCCTTCTACATTCATCATCTTCTTAAACACCCATTTTCTTCCAATGATTTTCCTTCTAGTCGGCAACTCCACCATATCCCAAGCACATTTTGTCCAAAGATGCCATTTCATTAACCATGGCCTCTTTCCAGAGTCTTTCATCCTCTGAATCTACTTCCTCCCTAACAGTTTTGGGATCATCCTCAGTAATAGATAAAGCAAAATGTGAACAGAAATTTGATGGACTATACCTTTCTGGCTGCCTTCTTTCTCAAACTAATCTTCTCATAGCTAGAATTTGGGGCTCTTCATCTTCTAATTCTTGTTCCGCTATAGAGTTTGATTCTTCCTCCTTTATCTAAAACTCTATCTTCTCAAGTTCCTTTGGTAGAAATTCATGTTTAATATCTTTCACCTCTATAAACACCGCATCTCAGTTGTACACAACATTCCTTGTTTATGGGTTCCAAATCTTATAACCTTTTAAACCATCCTTATACCCAATAAAGATGCACCTTTCAAATTTACTATCCAACTTGGTTATTTTCTCCTTTGGAACATGTACATATGAATCACAACCAAATACCCTCAAATGTGAAAGAGAGGGTTTCTTACCAGTCCATACCTCATGTGGAGTCTTATCCTCCAACACCGATGAAGGTGATTTATTAACCAGGTAACATGCAGTCTCCACCGCCTCTACCTAGAATTCTTGTCCTAACCCGACACCACTGAGCATGCTTCTTTCCTTTTTCATCAACATCCTGTTCATTCTTTCTGCAACTCCATTTTACTGAGGTGTGTATGGAGTAGTCTTATGTTATAGAACTCTTTAAATTCCTTCTTGCAAAACTCTCCACCATTATCTGTCCTCAACATCTTTATCTTCTTCTCTGTCTGGTTTTCCGCTAGAGCCTTAAATTCTTTAAACCTATAAAATACTTTAGATTTCTTCCTGAGGAAATATATCCATGTATTCCCTGAGAAGTCATATATAAATGATACAAAGTACATAGACTTACCTAGTGATGGAACTTGCACAGATCCAAACACATCATTCTGCACATGCTCTAATATTCCTTTTGCCCTCTTAGCACTAAAGGGGAAAATCACATGATTCTTCTTCCCATGTCCACAATGTTCATAGAAATCAAAATCCGAAGAGAAATTAGGCATACCTTCTACCATACAATTACCATGAAGTATTCAAATTCCCTTCTCTCCAATATTGTCCAAGCCTTTGATACCATAACATGTTCTTTTCTCCAAAGTCCACTAGATTTTCTTCTCCACTTTCGGGAACCATGGAACTGTAGCAACCATCAATAATAGTACTACCCAAAATCTTGTATAGAGTTCCAGTCTGAACTCCTTGCATCAATACGAGTGATCCCCGAACCATCTTGCAAGTATCTTTCTCAAACATTGTTTTTACACCTGCATCATCCATCTTACTAACAAAAATTAGTATTCTAGTCGGTGCAAGAATATTTAGGACACCCATAAGTGTTCTAATCCTTCCACCTTGCAACTTCAGCTTGAATTTTTCCCATCCAACGATTCTAGCCTTCTTGTCATCCCCTACGAATACATAACCACCATCATATTTCTTATACTTGCAGAACCACTCCCTATGGGGAGTGAAGTGAAAGGATGCACCTGAGTCAATCAACCATGCCTCATGATCTACCTATCTACTTGAAGAAGAAGCCAGGTACACATCCTCACCTTCATCTGAGGTGGTTTTGTCCTCTGTAGAAGGAGCATCATCAAATCCATTTCCTTTCTCAACAGCTTTATATCTACAATCCTTTTTTGACATGCCCTTCATTTCCACATTTCCAACACACCTTTACATGTCTTCTTGGATATTTAGATCTCCCTCTAGATTTAGATCTCCCACTTGAGGAATTTTTTTTTTATTATTATTCTAGGATTGTCCTCATACAGAGAACACATCTCCATTCTATCCGTCCATATTTTTCCATCTCATCTCCTCTGATAGCAAGGATGAGACTATTTCATCAAACTTCAAGGTAGTTGTATATCATACTTATTGCAACAACGAGAATATCCCACAAATCTAGTAGAGAACGTAACAAACTGATGCACTTATCTTCATCTGAAATGTTAATATCAATAGATAACAACTGTCTTACCACAATATTAAAGTTGTTCATATGCTTTGTCACTGAGTCTCCATCCTTCATCCTCAGATTATACAACTTTTTCCATAGGAATAGTTTGTTCACTAGAGACTTAGATTGGTACAAAGTCCCTAACTTGTCCCGCAAAGATTTCATTGTAGCTTCCTCTAATACATTCAAAAATATTGAATCTGAGATATAAAATTGTATTGTGCTCTTTTCTTTCTGATCCAACTTCGCCCAGTCTTCATCTGACATTGCCATTGGTTTAGTACCCCGATCTACCATGATCCACTGATCTTTATCCACCAACAGATCCTCCATCTTGAGTTTCCACAACTCAAAACTATGGCCATTAAATTTATTGATCTCTATCTTTCCACTACTCTCCGTCTTCTTTCACCACAAGAATCGATCCCGCAAATCTCCTATTGAACAAGGTCTACCACAGGCCTGAGCAAAACCTCTCAGCAGAAAAGGCATCCCCTTGAAGCCGAAACCACTCTGATACCAAATGTAGGTTTTAAACCTATAAATTAACTGCAAATGAATTCTAAAAAATAAAAAATAAAATGAAGAGAATATAAAAAAATACACAGATATTTTCCCCTTGATCCCAAAATCAGGAGTACCAGATTGATTTTCATTATGTTCCTTTCTCTGTTACAATACATATATATATACATGCAGAAGCATTCATAAACCCCAATTCATTAACCCTGGATTAGAACATAATCATATTTCCCTTGACCAGATCTACAAAAAACCATGGGTAGAAAACAATCATGTCGAAAACCATGTGCAAAACACATGCACAAAACCATAGGTAGGTTTTCCCACTTAATATAGGGTCCAAAAAAATTAATCCCGGGGTGCTGCCTTAAACCCCGTGTAGGGGGGTTATCGCCCCCCTGAAACCCCCTGGAAGGGGGGGTCATGCCCCCCCCCCCCCTGTGACCCCCCTACTTCGATAGTACACATGTTCCCCAACCTGAAACTCCTCAAACACTCTGTGCTAATCTTCATAACTCTTATGCCTCTCCTATGCTACCTTTAGCTTCTTCTTGATAACTTGTATTTCCCATTCCATCTCTAACAAAATCCCTGTTTCGATCACTACCCTGTTCACTAGATCACTCCAACTTATAGGAGTATTACAATTCTACAAATAAATTTCCTCAAACAAACTCATCCTCAGTGACTACTGATACCCATTTTTGTAAGAAAACTCAACTAGTGGAAGATACTCCTCCCACCTCCTCTGCTAGTGCATAACATACATCCTCAACATGTCCTCTAGAATCATCTTGATGTCTTGTAGATGTCATCTTCCTTGATGCGTACCTAATTGTATATTGATCTATTAATCTTCAAGAATAATGTTTATCCCTTCAATTGGTTAAGCAAGTTATCGATCCTTGGAAAATGGTAATTTTTCTTGATGGTTACCTTGTTCAACTACATATAATCAATACACAACGTGAGAGTACCATCCTTATTCTTCACAAACAACATTGTTGCACCCAAAGGTGATAAACTTGGCCTAATGTATCCATTGTCAAGAATTTCCTTCAACTGCAACTTCAATTCCATTGGCTCTAGAGTGCTAATCATGTAAGATGCCTTTGACGTTGGTGCTAGTCTTGGTACCAACTCAATAGAAAATTCCACTTCCCTATGAGTTGGAAACCGAAATATCTATTAGAAATAGATACTAAAATTGCTGCAAAATTAGGTACTTCTTCACGACTTCTACATCTTCAACACACTTACTGATATCAACGGAAACATGCATTGTGAACAATAAACACCCTTTACTATAACTACACTTAGGCTGCATGGATGTGACCATCCTCACCAATGTAGGCTTCTTCTTACCCTACACAATTATATTATCTCCCTTATCATCTAAAAATTTAATATCCTTCTCATAACAATCCACCTTAGTCCTATGAAGGTATAACCAATCCATAGTCAGAAGCATATTGTATAAACCTAATAGAAGCACATTCAGATGCATTGATGTAGGCATACCATTCAACACAAATGCATAAGTTCTTACCCAATGATGAACTTTTTTCTTAGTACCTATAGCCAATTGCACGAACGAAGACTCTACATGCACTTCTTTTCTCAAACCACACTTATCCACTAGGTCAATATTAACATAACTATAATTAGATCGAGGGTCAATAAAAATAGAAAAAAATCAATCACATAGCTTACCTTCCATCTCAATAATGGATGCCTAGTGATCCACCTCCTTGTTATCAAATTTTTCATAGATCTGAGGAATGATTTGTCCAACATCCCCAACTGTCTGTGCCTCCTGAGCACTATAGATATGAGGCCTACCACCACAATATGATGGACAATCCTCCTTGAGATGATCCTTGACACATATCCAACACTGGATTTGTCTCCTACCATCACCTCTATTCTTCCACTCTCAAGGTTGAGGTCCATGTCCCTTCTCTACTACATTAAACTTATTGTAAGGATCAACATTCTCTTTCACATGCATATTGAGGTCTTCTTCTCTTCAGTGTCCATTTACCTTTAGTCTTGTCATTCCCTTTCCAACCCTACTTAGACTCGATATTATGCTTCGATTGCTCATAACATTGCTTCAACCTTCCAATGACTTCTTCTACTGACCAAGGCTCATCATACTCAATCTGATCTTTATATCTTAATGGAAATCCATTGATAAATATTTGAACTTTAGCTTTTTCATCCTTAAGATATGACACATACCTCAACAACACAAAGAACTTAGTCATGTACTACTCATCGGTCATCAATCCCATATTTAGCTCATAGAACTCTTTGGCATTACCATCACAGTACCTCTATGACAAGTACTTCTTCTTGAAGAGTCTCTTGAATTCATGCCAACTAAACTCCTATGTCCTGATGTCTCTTACACGCTTCACATATTCCCACCAGATGTCTGTTTTCCCTTTGAGACTGAAAATAACTATCCCAACCTTCATGTTCTCTATGTAATCATGCAGCTCAAAGAACTTCTTCATCCCAAGAAACCATTCCTTTTCATCTTCTGGTTTCTTCAACTCTCCATCGAATATAGGTGGCTTGGATTTCTTGAATTCATCCAGAAAATATCCCCTGACACTCCTCCTATAAGGATTATAGCAATGACGACCATGATACATGTCTGAACCAGAACTAGATTATAATCCATATCCACTGCCTCTCCTATCAGGTGTATCCGAGAACCTGTCATCTGTGATTGTGCCATCCATGTCTTACTTGTGCGCACCATGAGACCTAATACAATATTTCCCATTAGTCTCGTCCTCCTGTCCATAACTGATCTATGGTTTTCCTTATCTATGCAAGTATGACAAGCTCTGAAGGATAACTAGATTGACTTCTACTTGTTTGTCCTGTGCCGTAGAAATAATTTCCATGAATGAATGATTTTGTCATTATCTTCCTTGCAACTTTGGATTTATGCCTTTAAACTCCTCAAAGAGACTGCTATGTTTAGAGAGTACTCATCTCTTAGTTGCTCATATAATCGGTAAGGTGAGTCTCATGAACTGTAATCGACCATTTTTTTGTTCATTTCCAATCCTCTTCTTCCAGCAAACATATCATGTTAGATAACCTAAATTCAAACATAATCAACATACATTAGTGAAGTTCATGGGAGGTTATCTCGTCTACAAAATTAGTCCAAATTAGCATGATACATGTATATACATAATGATATCAATATATCGACATCATGCATGATAACACCAACTATACACGATGACCTCATGCATGACAACCCTAAACATGATACTGCATGCATAAAAATCACATAGACACTGACATTCAGGCATGAAAAACACACTTCCCATCTAGTCCAAATATTGAATGATGCCTTTGATATCACCCTATAATGCCTCGTCCCACATTTACCCACTTTCATTGGCCTGCTAGGGTAAACATGAGTCAATGGCCACTGTGATATGACTCATCCTCCTAACTATATTTAAGGAAATGGAATCGGTGAACTGAAACCTTATTGACCTACGTCAGGAGCTACAGAACATCGAGGAGCCAAACCACCAATCCCAGTGCCAAAACCTTGAGCTGGAATTCTTTTTCAATGACCTGGGCTCCCACCCGCATGCATGAAAATGTATCCATGTAGTCTAGATCCTCCAACCACATGCATAAGCCTACTAGGTAGTCGTTATGACCCAAATTCCTCAATTAAAAGGGTGTGGTCCCAGATTCTGAGCCTAAATTCCAGGTCAACCTCCAGACCACTACCTAGAACTTAGTTTTACTTTCCAGAATGACAAATAACATTAGGAAAATTTCATTAATACAATACCTAATCAAAGACATGACCTATCCAGTCCTAACCATGATAGTGATTTCGTCAAACATATTGAGAACATGTAATTTATAGGTCATGAATGCATATCTGAAAATAGGGGTATGATACTTAACTCAAAATCATCAAGAAGGTCTAATTCCCTCTCATGATAACCCCAATAACATTTTTTAGCTCATGCATTCAATAACCATTCATTAAATAATAAACACATGTAAAGAGCCATACCTATAACTTGTTATGGAACCATGCTTATAACCAACATATAACTAGAATAATAACCATGATAGAACAACCATCAAATCCACACAATAAAAAGTATAAGTACTAATGCAATAGAAGAGGAAAATATCTCTTATTAACATATGCAAAAGCCAAACAAGTCAGGGACTTCCATGTACCACCCGACCATAGATTGAGTTGAACCAAATCTTTCTTTCAACCAATCACCCCCATGCCATCTTTTAAGCATGAATGTGGGACTCAAGACAAAAACAACCAAGGCTTCCTAGATATTAGACCACCTCCACCCTCATGCTGCTATGTTCTCGCGAAAACCGGTCAATAGATCACATAAGAAAACCAATACATAAATAATCGAGGCTTCGTGGAGATTAAGAAACCTCCACGCTCAAGCTTTACTGCAATCCTTCCAAAACTATTCAAGGGATTACTATGCCTTAAATAATCTTGGATGCCTCGAAATTTATTCACCAATACCTTGAGGAATTTTCTTGTCTCCACCCTCAGGCTCGACCGCAATCCCACCAAAACTGATCAAGGGATTCCTAGGCGCTAATGGAATTTTCCTCATACCATCTCAGTCGGTTCCAAAACCATCAGACTATCCAAATTTAAACCAAATAAAATAACCCCATCACACCATGACTATCTGGAAATGACAAGGCAAGGTCGAAACACTTTCACACCTAGAAAAACCCATGCCAATGATAGCAAGAGAACCAAATGGACACATGCATGTACCATGCATTCACAAACTAGCTAGGAGATCACACATGCAACCTGTTACCTGAAAGTTTTCCCATTAAACTTTCTTGATCCAACTTTTTTGCACTTGTCCCTTACTTTCCTTTGCCCTCTTTGCCTCCCTTTGCTTTCCTTTATCCAATGCTAGAGTGCTCCAAGAATGGTCTATGTGTGCAATATTATGAGAGAATAGAGAGAGCTCCAAGCTAAAACTGACAAAAGGCAGTTAATTGATCCTCATAATCCTTTTTACAATTGAGGCCTTTATCTTCTTCATTTTCCTACATTTTTCCTTCAATTTCCCTTACATGCAAATTTGCGACCCTTGATCTTCCTTTTCTCCTATTTTCCTTTATTTTTCATAAATAAAATGCAAATTAATGCCTCTTTTCCTTTGTCAATCCCTTTTCCAATTTCCCCTTAGCCATAATAAACCAAATGAACAGCCACTATGATTTTTTTCCCAACATTCATCTTGGAATATGTGTCCCATGACCTTGGTCTTATTTCTGCCTTTACTAACTTTATTACATGAAATTTTAACTCGGGGTTGTTATAGTTGATGAAATTGCTATTAAACAAATTTCTGTAGCTAGGTATTTGAAATTCAAGAAGCACCTTGTGAATGGAAAGTGGAGATTTAAATCCATGGACCCATGATGCATTAAAATAAAGGTGGGAAATGATAAAAGTACATATGTTGTCAGTGATATATTCAGAGCCTCATAATTGGATAAGTTCTATGAATTGTAAAGTTACTTGTCAGAGAGTGTATATATTATCTATTTATGATCTTTTTATAATTTTATTGATATTGTTCTTGCATTAGAAAATGAAATATAAGAAAGGAATAAACTTCATCAATGGATAATTACAAATGCATCCATCCACTATAGGTCCATATATAAACCATAAATATAACTATATTTTGATATCTTTCATATTCTCTATACATTTACAATTGCACAAATAGATTCACTTCCCCTTTTATTTGGTAAGAAAATGATGACAAATTTGTATTTTGCAGTATCAAGGATGAGTATGTCTTGGAGCTAGACCATGAGCCTTTCAATGCATCCTTTCTATGCCCAACATGACCATCTTTCATTGGTAGTGGAGTTCAATTTACGAACTGACATTTATCCTTGAGACCGACTATTTCATGAAAAATAAATCATGCAACTATTGTTGGATTCTCTTCAAGCACACAAATACCGGGGCCAGGTAATTTCCTTTTCTTGTTTCATATATTGTATCAATGTGATTGATAGTTTAGTTCAAATGCATAGTATCCAAAATCCATATAAATCAAATATAAAAAAGGTATCACTAGCTATACTAGAGATATAAAATATGAATTGATTATAAATTCATATGGTTATCTCATATTTCATTTTTTTCTTCAATTGTTTATAGAAGACTATATATTTATCCACTAGAAACACAATTCAAATCGAACTAAAACAAATGAACCTAATTATCAAGATGTTTCTCTTGATGCACTACATTGGCTATGCATTTTTTAAACTTATACTTAAATCTTACTAACAATATTCTTACTTGGCTTTATATATTACTTCTTGGAGAAAAATGACATCATTGGATATGTATTATTTAAACTTATCCTTGAATTTTGTTAACAATATTCTTACTTGGCTTTGTATATTACTTCTGGGAGTAAAATGACATCATAGTAAATATAGGACATTCCATTAAATGTGAAGTATTGTGTATGGGATAAAGATAATTCGTAGAATCTTACTTGTAGATTCCTTTACACCTAGTATTTGTACTCTTTATAAGAAAATAATTATAAATAAAAATTGTCCCTCAAAATCTTAGAGCATGATATTTATAGCCTAAGAAATGGAGTTAGTATCCTTCTGCTAGGAGACCTAATATTAGAATTACTATTAATAAAGGTATTCTTATAAGCAATGACTCCAACCCTAAACCTTTATTTCTAGATTAGAATGTTTTTCCGCTAACAAGTACAAAAGAAACTCTAACGACCAAACTGAAAATATATTTGGTATTGAGTTAATCAGTCTTTATTATTCTCAAGATCTAATAATTTGCAATTTTCTACCAAAGTGGCTAAATTATAACAATATGAATTATATCCATGAGATGGGTAGCAATTTCATTGACTATGCAATATGAAATACCTTCACATAAAACCAAATAGTAAATTGTAACATTTCAAATGACTATGATTATAATTTTGATCATAGGCATTTATCCCTAACACTATACTTTGTTATGAACAAAACCTCAATTGAAGAAAACTCTCCAAACGAAATGAAATTTTTGTTTAATAACAATATATGAAATATTTTCCTAAATAACTTGAATAAGGAATTAAATATTCCATCATCTAAAAACAATGTTGAAGATGTTTATCATAATTTTATGATGACCCTCTTTACTTCCATTAAATTAAAGGTGTTATATAAGTGAAAAAATAGAAAATCAAAGCCTTCATATGAAAACGAGTGTAAAAAAAATTGCTAGAAAGACCATTAGTAATTCCTATAATGAGTCCTTAAAATATGATAGGATAAATAGACACAAATCCCTTATTAAAAATAAAAAAGAGACAATGAAAATAGAAATAAATATAAGCTTTTACACCTATCCAAACTATATATTAAGATACTACAAAGTAAATTTTTGTTTCATAAAACTAAAGAAATATTATAATTCCAATGAGGAAAGCAATTCCTACCTCAAAGATATTTACCAGTCCCTTATTTTCATGCATAACATTTCAATTGTTTCTATGGAGGATGAAGTGTTTTCTATAGAAGACATAAACTTTCGGGTTAAATTACTTGCAAAAGGGAAATATAAGGACATCAAAAGATATCGATATGAAATCCTATAAATTGGAGGGCCTATTCTCATCCATCACATACACAATCTCTTCAATTTAGTAATTAAGTAGGGTTTTACTAAACCCTTGAATCAAAGCCTCATTGTTCCTATATTTAAAAATTGGGACAAAAGAAATCCCTCTAGTTTTATGATTGCTATGATTCACCCCATCTTAGAAAAGTTATATGGAAGTATTTTGGAAATGAAGAACATCATATTGCTTGAAAGTCGTATATAAGGAGTTAAACACCATGCTAGATTTAGATTCTATATTTCAACTGTAAACCATATTATTATTCTTAGGTACATTGCATTGGAGTATCATAATAACAAAACGAACCTCCTTCATTGCTTCACTCGTTTTATTAAAGAATTTTATAGGGTGCCTAGGACTAACTTGTGGAGTAGGGTAGAAGAGATAAAATTTAGTTGCAAGTTGAGATCTACTATACTAAGGTTATATGAGGGCATTATTGTGAAGTTTAGGAAAACTAAAGGTTAGTTGGAAAAAGCCTTTTCTAATATAGGAGTCTAGTAATGTTGTCCCTTGTCCTCTACCTTCTTTGTCATATTAATTGATAAGTTAAAATGTTTGGAAGATGTTGGTCAAATTTACCCAACTCTCACTAGTATGCCCGTCATCCTTCTTGTTTTTTCCAATGATGTTAATCGTATGAAAATGAATTCTATGACATTAATAACCAAATAATAATCCTCATGGAATTCTACTCTATTTTGGGTATGAATGTGAGCATTAACAAAAGGAAGGCCATGACAATTAAATCCAAGAATATCGACTGTGTAATACTTAAAACTTTTGTATATAACAATAATAGCTTGAAGGATGTTCATTCACACAAATTTCATGTAACTAATATTTATCACAAGCTCAATTGAAACTATGGAGTTTAGAAAATGATAAATGGATGGTGGAAAGCCTAGTATGGACTTGAAAACAAGTGTAAATTAGCAAACCTTTTAGCTATGGGATAAGAAAAATACTCGTCTATACTCCCATCACTCCTATAATTTTAAATGGATCCACTGATAGGGATAAATGGCATGGAAATAGTCAAGGGATTCTCTTTGGTATGAGGTACAAATTATACCGCACACAATTTGGGATAAGAAACTCATATATATTATGGCATGGTAACTGTTCTTGGTTTCTACAGGATGCTTCGAGATATGACCAATTGTCACAATAGTTAGGTGAAACTATTGATCTAATAACTATTCTAAATGTAAGACTACAACTATTCTAACCTATCTAAAGGAAATGATAGATAAGAAAATGGATGTGGAGTAAAAAATATCACATGCAAATCAAGGAAACAATTATTGGAAATCAAAGACAACACTCTATGGTTACCTTATTAGAAAAATCATAGAATAGTCAAGTTTAAAAACAATAAGTAATTAATATAAAAATCAATAGAACTAAAGCCACAACTTGGAATTTACAAACTAATTCACAGATTAGTATATGAACCAATAGTGATAAATCTAAATTATACATACATAAATGAATTTCTTATGACTTCTCTGAAACAAGGAAATCATACATGTGGAATGAAGCTTCAATAGAGGCCTTCAAAGAATTATCTATATTACTAGCAAAAGAATACATAGATACGAGGTACCAATGTCTGGTCTGTAATGGCTTCAAAAAAGTCAAATGTTTACAGCCACATTTAGATATAGCTTTGCATTATTTATAGGCCCGATTTAGTATATTCCTCTTGTGATTATTGAAATAAGCAAGGGAAGATACAACTCTTGAATTTCCCATAATTCACAAATATAATAATGGAACATTTATAATTCTCAAGATTGTAGTAACAATGGTCCCACTTTAATTAGGCCCTTAAAGGGAATTTTTCAATGCCTTGAATATATGTCACCTAGTATTCATAACATGATGTAATCATCATGACTTTGTTGGAAAGTAGGCTCTTGATGATGATATGGCATTTCGATGTGGCATTTGAAGCGACTAGTATATTCCTTTGTGTCAGGACTAGGTATGGATTTAACTTTGTTTGTTTCTTGGCAAGTACACAATATGTTGCTTTAAATTATCCTTAGTGAGCTTATCAATGGAGACATCAAAAAATAATATTTCATATGTAGAAGCTCATCTAATTCTTTTAGTTTTATTTCTTGGCCTAATCTTTCCTTAGGTTTCTAAGCTTGTTCAAGGTTATCTATTAGAAAAGATGTAGGAGGCTCACCTAGCTAGATATTTTTCTAGAGATTTATATATGTTATTGGCCTTGTATATCTATAAGCCTATTTATCTCTAGGAAAAACATATTTATAAAACTACTAACATGTTTCTAGCCACATATATCCAAAAACTCTTGATTAGTTGAGTTATCTGCTGCTAGTTTGTCTAGGAACTTAGCTGCTAAATCTGAGCATATTTACTTCTTAGTGCCCATTATGTAGATTATATTATAATGTTGTGTGCATGGAGCTTAGAGGGTTGGTTTAGGGATGTTTCTTCTTATGTTCATGCACTAGGCTGTAATTTTAAGAATGAAGGAAAGTTCAGGCCAAAGAAACCCTAGGAAGTTGAGGGGATAGAAATTGAGTATTAGTTGAGGAGGATAAAAGAGTTTTTGAGCTTTTAATACATCAATAATTCCTATTTCCTCACTCTATCTTTCCTTTTACCTTTAGTAAACTCACGTGTTACCATGGAAGTCCTATGAAAATCTATCATGAGATAGATGAAGGTTTTGAAGTGTAAATTATGACTTTGAATTGAGGCTCAAGGAGGAATTGTAGTGCTTGGGACATGGATATGGATGCAATATAGATATATGAAGAGGGTTAATTAGCTATCGAACTATGAAGAGACTTAGCGCTAGAATATAGGATGGAAAGGAGGCCAAAAGATGGAATTAAGAGGGAGGGGCCACTATAACACTATGAAGAGGATTATATGGGTGTTATAGTGCTAATCAAAGGGTCAAGAATCCACTATGTAGACTAAGAATGGAATATAGTAGGCTTGAAAAACAAGTTTGATAATAGCCTACAAGAGTTTTATATTATTAGACCAGCCAACAAAGTTTGAAGTGTAGTCTAGTCTAATAATATCCTACAAGAGTTGGGTAAGATTGACAAGAATATTTCTATATTTATTAGAGCAAGTGGGACCCTTAATGTTAGAATATTCCGACACATAGGAAATAGTTAAGTACAACTTGGTCTAGTGTAGAGTTAGGTATAGAGTTAGGTAAAGTGTGTTTCTTTACCGTTGTACATTTTGTAACTTACAATCCGACGGTCACGATATGTAGTGATCCGACGGTTCATTCTCTCCTCGGTATTACCGACACTTGATCTGTGGCTTGACACCCGATTGGTCCATGAATTCTATTTAAAGCGCATGGAGGGTCATTTGTAGGGTAATCCGTGCATGAGAGAAACATATGTAAATTTTCATTCTTTTATTAATAAATTGCCTGAAGTGGCCGCGTTGGCTCAGGCCGTGGACTGTTTCCCTCTTTGAGGGTTTTAACCACGTCAAAATACTGGTGTATTGATCTGCGATCTGGTTGTGAGCGGTGTCCTTTTAGTGTTCTATCTGAGGAACTTACCCTGTAAATTCCTACATGGTATCAGAGCTATTGGAGGGCCGCGTCCGTTGGTGATCCAAATCTGAAGCCGGTAGAACTGCATCCGACTGCCGTTTCCTAGATCTGCTGTTTCTGACTGCTTTCGGGCCGAGAGGACTGCTCTGTTGTGTTCGGAGCATTTGTTCTAGTGAGGAACCCCTTTCGTTTCATGCGAAAAGGTTTCCGGTAGCCCTAGCTGCGTCATTTTTAAAATCTGGAGGTATACAGTGTTTATTTGCAGTTTGCTGTTATTTTCTCTCTATTTATTTCGGTTTCGGTTTATTTAGCCATTTTGTTACCGGATCTATACCTTT
Organism: Pinus tabuliformis; assembly: GCA_031772625.1. Classification (NCBI taxonomy): domain Eukaryota; kingdom Viridiplantae; phylum Streptophyta; class Pinopsida; order Pinales; family Pinaceae; genus Pinus; species Pinus tabuliformis. The sequence goes on from CM062804.1 coordinate 191,191,668, forward strand.
CATTTCTGTGTATGCTCTTTGCCCTGCGACTCTGTGCGATCTGGGCAAACCAGAAACAGAAAGGAAGTATTTTTCTCATGCATATGCTCTTTTCCCTGCGCCTTAGGGTGATCTCAGAAAATTAGAAACATTGAGAAAAATATTTAGTTTCCAGCCAAAGCTAACTTTGAGCCGCAAGGTTCATTTTTGAAAATATTTAGTTTTTCGGCTAAATCTAACTTCGAGCCATAAGGTTCGTTTTCTTTGCATGTCCGTGTTGGGTTTTGTGTTTTGTGTTTTGTAGGGAAAAAGAGCTTTCTCAAGGCAAGCACGCAACCCAAAGCACTCCCCCGTAACACCCTACGGTTCATACCGGGCGCGTGCTCCTCCGACTCGCAAATTTGACTAAGTGTCGAATCACCATCGCACTTGGGCGCGCGAGTTATGGGTGTGCGAAGCCATGTTTATATGCGATGGATGATGGGTGATGAACATACCCAGGCCGACGGTGAGAAACGAAGGCAAGCGGCGTTCATTGTTAAGATTGTGAGGTCGGCCAAGATTGGGCACACACCTTAGTGCGCATATATATTGGTGAGGCTGCAATCCATTTGAGGCATCGAACTTCGCTCTTGCTCCAACGCACAAGGAAGAGTGCGCAGAAAAGAAGAGCGCAGGGGTAAAACGACGAACGGTTGGATGAGCCCGCCGAGTCGGGCATAGTTCTGGGTGTGAGTCGGTTGTGTGGTGCGGTCGGTCGCCACCACACAGTGATATATCTTGTTGTGTGTTGTGGTTCGGCGGTGGGTTCGTGCACGGGTGCGCCCGCCCGCCCAACGACACAAGAGGTGTATGTTATATGTTGTAAGTTGTATTTTGGTGGAGTCTTGGCAGACCGCCGTGCGCTCTTGCACGGGCGGGCGCCCTCCGTTTATGGAATGCCGGTTGAGCATGGCTCCCGATCATGTAACTTCGCATATATAATAAAAGATTGATTATTATTATTATTGCCGAGTTGATTTTATTATTGTATATTGTTAATGGTTTCCGCACATTAATAATATGAATTCATGGGTATTATGAATTGTTAAGGCGTAGTTCGTAAAGTTTATTAATGATGGAACATCTTAATGACTTAGGCAGTGCCGCACCCGGCCAATTTAACGAAAAAAGAATTGGGGGCGTGACAGGTGGTATCAGAGCTGATTCAGGGTTGAAGAAGCTTGATGAAGCAGGTTCACGGGGTGTTGAAGCTGCTGAACGAAGTAAAGGTGAAATGGTGAAGCCTGATAGAGCAGGGTTGCTCATGACAGGTGAAGCCGATGCAGATAAGGTTATGGAGAAATCGTGGATGAACAGTCTGGGTTTCGTAGACTTGATGGTTCATGGCAAGACCATTCAAGCTCTGGTGGACATAGGTGCCACACATAACTTTATGACAACACGGTTGGCAAAAGAGGCTGGGCTGACGATCACCCCATCGAATATGGAGGTCAAGGCAGTGAACTCTAGAGCTAAGGTGGCGGGTTTGGTACACGAAGTACCTATGTAGATAAAAGACTGGAAAGGTCAGTTGGACTTCACGGTGATGGAGATGAATGACTTTGATATGATACTCGAAGAGGATTTCTTGAAGGGCAACAAGGCTATTGTTGTCCCCTTTTGTGATGAGGTGGTGCTGGTTGGACAGTCACAAACTTGGACTTTGCCCACTTATAGGCAAAGGAGGGAAGTCAAGGTGCAGCATGTTTTGGCATTGAGTTTGGAGAAGGCTATGAAGGATTCAAATATGGAGACATATGCGGTGATGTTCAAGGATGTTGAAGGTGATGGAGTGGGGACGCCTGTTCCAGCTGAAATATCTTATGTGCTTACCAAGTATGCAGATTTGATGCCTGATGAGCTTCCGAAGAAACTTCCACCAAGGCGTGCAGTGGACCATAGCATTGAGCTTGAGCCAGGAAAGCAACCCCCGGCTAAAGCACCTTATCGATTGTCAGGGCCTGAGTTGGAGGAATTGAAACGACAGTTAAAGGAGTTAACTGAGGCAGGTTTCATTAGACCTTCAAGGTCCCCTTATGGAGCTCCGGTATTGTTCCAGCGAAAGAAGGATTCGAATGAGTTACGGATGTGCTGTGATTACTGTGCATTGAACAAGAAGACGGTAAGGAACAGGTATCCTTTGCCATTGGCTGCTGATTGCTTTGATAAGCTTGCGAAAGCCCGAGTGTTTTCCAAGCTGGACTTGAGGCATGGGTATTATCAGGTGCGGATAGCTGAAGGAGACGAGAAGAAGACCGCGATAGTAACAAGGTATGGTAGCTTTGAGTTCCTTGTTATGCCATTCGGGTTGTGTAATGCTCCTGCTACGTTTTGCACTTTGATGAACGATGTTCTACGACCATACTTGGATTCGTTCGTAGTAGTATACTTGGACGATATAGTGGTGTTCAGTGACAACATGGAGGATCATAAGAAACACTTGGTGATGGTATTCGAGGCACTGAGGGAAAATCAGTTGTTCTTGAAGAAGTCTAAGTGTGTGTTCGCTCAGACCGAGATTCCGTTCCTTGGGCATATTGTTGGTCAAGGGTACATACGGATGGAGCCGAGCAGGGTGAAGGCGATTGAGGACTGGGTTGAACTGAAGAATGTCCATGAGATGAGGGTGTTTTTGGGCATGACCAACTACCAACGGAAGTTTGTAGAGGGGTACTCCAAGGTGACATCGACACTGACAAACTTATTGAAGAAAGACAAGAGGTGGAGTTGGACGAGCAAATGTCAAGAGGCATTTGATGACTTGAAGAAGAGGATGGTTACAGCACCGATACTGAAGTTTCCTGACTTCGAGAGACCGTTTGAGGTACACACTGATGCTTCGGATTTTGCTATAGGAGGGGTTCTTATGCAGGATGGGCATCCGGTGGCGTATGAGAGTCGGAAGTTGCAGGATAGAGAACGAAGGTATCCGGTCCATGAGAAGGAGATGACTGCCATCAACCATTATCTTCATGTGTGGAGGCATTACCTGATTGGGAAGCCGTTTGTTGTCAAGACTGACAACGTTGCAACAAGTTATTTTGCATCACAACCGAAGCTTTCTGCGAAGCAAGCTCGTTGGCAGGACTTCTTGGCAGAATTCGACATGACTATCGAGTATAGACCGGGTAGACACAATGCAGTAGCAGATGCCCTTAGCAGAAAGGGACAACTTGAAGCATTGGAGGAGGAAGAAGACCGGGCAGCTAGGAGTAGGAGTCGAGTTCAGATGTCAGAAGAGATGCAGAATAAGATCAAGGAAAGTGTTGAAACCGATACTTTGGCGCAGAATATAGTGAAGTAGATAAAGGAGGGGAAGACACGAAATTTCTTTCTACGGGATGGGTTCTTGTTCTTTGGAAACCAACTCTATGTTCCAAAGTCATCCGGACTCAGGAGGCACCTTTTGAAGGAGTGCCACGATTCTCCGTGGGCTGGCCACCCAGGGCAGCGTCATTCTTTGGCATTGTTGGAGAGAGGATTCTTTTGGGAGAAGATGAGAGAGGATGTGGAGGAGTATGTACATACGTGCATCATTTGTCAGCAGGACAAATCGGATACTCAGAGACAAGGAGGACTGTTGCAACCTTTACCGATTCCAGAGAGGCCATGGATGAGTGTCTCAATGGACTTCATCACTCAGTTACCACAGGTTCAGGGGTATAATGGGATTATGGTCGTGGTTGATCGTTTTTCCAAGTATGCTGTCTTTGTTCCTACAAAGATACCTTGTGGAGCCGAGCGGACAGCAGAGTTGTTCTTAAAGAACATAGTGAAGTATTGGGGGATGCCATTGAGTATTGTGTCGGATAGAGATCCGCGATTTACAGGGATATTTTGGACCACATTGTTCAAGTTGGTCGGGACAAAGTTTTTGATGAGTTCGAGTTACCATCTGCAGACAGATGGGCAGACCGAGAGGATAAACGCATTGCTGGAGGACTACTTGCGACATTATGTGACGGCTGATCAGAAGAATTGGCCCGAACTCCTGGATATTGCTCAGTTTAGCTACAATATTCAAAAGAGTTCCGCGACGGGGTATAGTCCATTTCAGTTGGTAAATGGACAGATGCCGGTTGCACCGCATACCGTAGTGACGAGAGGCTTCTTGAGAAGTCCTCATGCGAGGAAGTTCATGAAGGCTTGGGAGGAGACCTTGGCGTTAGCACGGTTACGCTTGCACGATGCTGCAAGGAGGATGAAAAAATATGCTGATCGTGGAAGACGGGAGGCACACTTCAGTGTGGGAGATATGGTGTTTCTCAGGATTACCGGAGAGCAGTTTCAGCCAGCCAAGGGGACGACGAGCAAACTGACACGGAAGTATGAGGGACCATTCCGAGTGAAGAAGAGAGTGGGGGAAGTTGCTTACGAGCTGGAGCTTCCACGCCATATGAACATGAAACACCCAGTTTTTCATGTGAGTTAGTTGAAGAGATGTAGACTTGATTCAGACCATCCAGAGAGGGTTGAACCGACGAGAGGACCAGCCGGGATTGTGGACAGACTAGGACTAGAGTTGGAGAAGATTTTGAGTCTCAGAACTACAGGAGTTGGTTGCCACATGCGATAAGAATTTCTTTGCAGATGGAAGGATGCACCGGAGGAGGACAACTGGGAAACGGAGGATTCACTTTGGAGATGGAAGAACAAGATCGCGAAGTACGACAGGAAGTTGAGAAGGAGAGCAGGAATTGTCGGGACGACAATGACTTCTGGTGGGGGAGGATGTAACGCCCTGCGGTTCATACCGGGCGCGCGCTCCTCCGACTCACGAATTTGACTAAGTGTCGAATCACCATCACACTTGGGCACGCGAGTTATGGGTGTGCGAAGCCATGTTTATATGCGATGGATGATGGGTGATGAACATACCCAGGCCGACGGTGAGAAACGAAGGCAAGGGGCGTTCATTGTTAAGATTGTGAGGTCGGCCAAGATTGGGCACACACCTTAGTGCGCATATATATTGGTGAAGCTGCAATCCATTTGAGGCATCGAACTTCGCTCTTGCTCCAACGCACAAGGAAGAGTGCGCAGAAAAGAAGAGCGCAGGGGTAAAACGACGAACTGTTGGATGAGCCCGCCGAGTCGGGCATAGTTCCGGGTGTGAGTCGGTTGTGTGGTGCGGTCGGTCGCCACCACACGGTGATATATCTTGTTGTGTGTTGTGGTTCGGCGGTGGGTTCGTGCACGGGTGCGCCCGCCCGCCCAATGACACAAGAGGTGTATGTTATATGTTGTAAGTTGTATTTTGGTGGAGTCTTGGCAGACCGCCGTGCGCTCTTGCACGGGCGGGCGCCCTCCCGTTTATGGAACGCCGGTTGAGCGCAGCTCCCGGTCATGTAACTTCACATATATAATAAAAGATTGATTATCATTATTATTGCCGAGTTGATTTTATTATTGTATATTGTTAATGTTTTCCGCACATTAATAATATGAATTCATGGGTATTATGAATTGTTAAGGCGTAGTTCGTAAAGTTTATTAATGATGGAACATCTTAATGACTTAGGCAGTGCCGCACCCGACCAATTTAACGAAAAAATAATTGGGGGCGTGACACCCTCTCTCTCTCTCTCTCTCTCTCTCTCTCTCTCTCTCTCAAAGCTATTTTAAGAGAGTAGAGGTCTTGGATTCAAGTCTCCATTTTGTGGGGGCGGACTTTTTCATTTCCACACATTCCCGCACTTCGTGGGCAACTTCAACAACTTTTTTTCAAAAAGCCATAACTTCTTCATCCGGAAGCCGTTTTCAGAGCTGTTTTTTTAAACCATCCTAATTTTTTGAGATCTATCCATTGGAACACTTATTTTCAGCATCTTTAGCTTCAGTTTCCATTAAAATGGAAATTCAATACCAAGTTACCCTTGACAGCACCAACTACTTCCAATGGTTGGCTTACATTGAGGATTTACTTAGAAGTAAAGGTCTCTTCATAATAGCCTCAGGCCAAGAAAAGAAACCAAAGGATGAAGATAAGGATGCTAAAAGGGAAAATAGGCAAGATCAAGCATGTGGATTGATAGGGATGTCTATTTCTCCAGATCTTAGATTCCATATTGCAGAAATTGATTCTCCTCATGAAGCAATGAAACAAATCAATAAAGTTTTTGGCATTAAAAATGAAATTAGAGCCCATTAACTTGAAAATGAGTTGCTTACATTGGACCCTAATAATTTTTCTTGCATTGAAGATTTCTTTTCCAAGTTCAAGACCCTTAGATATCTTTTGGAAGGTGTTAAAGTTAAGAAAGAAGATAGTAATCTTATCTATTCCATTCTTACAAAGTTGGGACCAGCCTACTCTGTGTTTGTTTCCACCTTCCATTCTACAAGAGAAGCCTTCATTTCTCAAGGAACAGACTACAAGTCCCCTTCCTTTGACTCTTTTTGTGATTCTTTAATAAGAGAACAAGAAAAACTCTTACACCTTGGTCTTCTTAATCTTGGAAACTCTTCCAAGAAAGCGTTAGCCGCCCAGCAGCAACCAAATTCAAAGAATCCTAAGAAGTCATATCCTAAAAAGAATGGTCCTAAACCAAACAAGGGTCCTAAGCAATTTCAGCCCTAAAATGAAAAATCATTTCAACAAAATGATAAGACAAATAAAAACAAAGGGAAGAAGACTGATAGACATTGCAATTTTTGTAATCGAGATGGCCACTTAGAATCAAAATGCTTTAAGAAGATGGAAGCCTTGGAAGCAGCAATGAAGAAGCATAGCATCCATTTGGGGCAATCTTCAACTTCAACTTCATCTTTAGGAATGGCACTTTCTGCATGTGGTTGTCAAGCATCTCGGTCTGGCTATGCATTAAATGTATCTTCTTCTTCTCATTCTCATGAGTGGCTCATTGATTCTGGAGCTTCTTATCACATGGCCAAAAACAAAGCCATGTTTTCTTCTTTAAATGATTGTAACACAAAAAATATATATGTTGGTGATGATAGATCTCTTAATGTTGTAGGGATTGGAACTGTTCATCTAGACAATGGTCAGTTTAATGATGTATTATGTGTTCCAACCTTATCCTGCAACCTTCTATCTGTATATCAGATAACTCATTTAGGTGAAGGTAAAATCGTTGAATTTTCACCTCATGATGTTGTAATCAAGGACTTAAGAGATCCTAAACAGATTTTGGCTACTGGCATTGCTGATGATTCCACAAGGTTGTATAAGTTTCACAACTTTGGGTCATCAAATCTTCCCTCAGTATTTGTTGCTCATAACGATGAAGTGAGCAAACTTTGGCATGAGCGATTTGGTCACTTAAACTATCGCTCCCTTAAGCATCTATGTAAAGAAAATATGGTGACAGGTCTTCCTATGGTATCTTGCAGAGACGGTGTTTGTTTCGGATGTGTACTCGGAAAACATCATCAGGACAGTTTTGAAAAACATGCCTCTTGGCATGCCTCAGCCCCTTTACAACTTGTGCATAGTGATTTATGTGGTCCACTTCCAGTTGTGTCATTCTCTGGCTGCAAGTATTTCTTAACTTTCATTGATGATTTCTCCAGACGCACTTGGGTATACTTCTTAAAACTCAAGAGTGAAGTATTTAACACTTTTTTGGCCTTCAAGGCCTTTGTTGAAAAACAATCTGGACATCAAATTCTTAAGTTAAGATCTGATAATGGCGGAGAATATGTTAAAAACACATTCATCAACTATTGCACTGAGAATGGAATTCAAATGAAACATACTGTTCCATATACTCCACAACAAAATGGTGTAGCTGAAAGGAAGAATCGCACCTTAAAGGAAATGGCTAATTGTATGCTACAATCTAAAGGACTTGGTCTTAGTTTTTGGGCAGAAGTAATTAATTGTGCAAATTACATAATAAATCGCACTCCTACTAAGGCTTTAAAGAATATCACTCTAGAAGAAGCATGGAGCTCAATCAAACCAGATGTAAGTCACTTTCGTGTTTTTGGAAGTGAAGCGTGGGCCCATATTCCAGATGAAAAGCATAAAGCTTTAGAACCTAAGAGTGAAAAATGTACTTTTGTTGGATATTCTGAAGATGTCAAAGGCTATAGACTTATTCCATTTAAGTCCAAAAATGTTATCATTAGAAGAGATGTAAAATTTGATGAAAATATATCGGCCTGCGAGCCTAGTCCGACGGTTGTGCCACCTCTCCCTATCTCTTCTACTTTTGAAAACATTTCTTCTTCAGATGATGAAAGTGAGGATGACAATCCTCCCCCACCATCTCAGGATCCTCCTTCAGCTCCTGAGCTTCCAAAATGGGTTCGTGCTACTCGAGATGTAGCAGGTGATCTCGCCGGTGATCCTACAGATCAGCGACGTACACGTTCTCAGTTCGAGAGAGCCTCTTCTTTACTGGCTCAAGCTCCAGTAAATTATGATCCTGACACCTTTGTAGAGGCTTCAGGCCATCCAGATTGGGAAGCAGCTATGAATGAAGAATATCATTCATTATTGGCAAATGATACATGGGATCTTGTTCCTCTACCAAAGGGACGAAAACTTGTCAGATGCAAATGGGTTTACAGAACCAAGTATGGACCAGATGGGAAAGTTGATAAACATAAAGATCGTCTTGTTGCTAAAGGTTTTTCACAGGTTGAAGGCATTGACTACACCGAAACCTTCTCCCCTGTTGCCAAAATGAACTCTATCCGCCTTGTTCTTTGCCTTGCTGCCTCTTTCAAATGGGAAGTCCATCATATGGATGTTAAATTTGCCTTATTGCATGGGGATTTGCATGAAGAAATCTATATGGAACAACCCATTGGCTTCATACAAACAGACTCCAGCCTTGTATGTCGACTTAAGAAATCCCTTTATGGTCTCAAGCAAGCTCCTCGGGCTTGGTATGCCAAAATGGATAGCTTTCTTTTAGAATCTGGCTTTTCTAGGTGTCATTCTGACAATACTGTCTACACCAAGAAAGTGGCCAACTCTCTTATCATCCTTGTTCTTTATGTTGATGATCTTATCCTTACTGGTAGTGATCCCAACGTTATAAACCATGTGAAGTCTAGCCTTAAAAGGAAATTTAAAATGACAGACTTAGGACACTTACACTATTTTCTCGGTCTTCAAGTCTTGCAATCCAAGGAGGGTATTTCCCTTTCCTAGTCCAGGTATGCTTGCGATATTCTACGTCATTTTCACATGGAAGACTGCAAGCCAGCCCCTTCTCCCTTTCAGTCTGGAGTCAAACTTTCAGTCACTTGTACTTCTCCTGAAGTTGATGCTACATTATACCGTCAACTTGTAGGAAAACTCTTGTATCTAAATCATACTCGTCCTGACCTTTCCTTTGCTGTTGGCCTTGTTGCTCGGTTCATGCAAAACCCCCGTGAAAGTCATTGGAAAGCAGCTAAAAGAATACTTCGTTATGTTCGAGGTACAGTTCAGTTTGGGATTCATTACAGTGCCGAAGCATCTCCTCTATTGGTTGGTTTCACTGAATCCGATTGGGCTGGTGACCCTGATGATCGGAAGTCTACTGCCGGTTATGTGTTCACTCTTGGTTCAGGACCTATTACATGGGCTTGTAAGAAACAAGCTGCCATTTCTCTTTCATCAGTAGAAGCAGAGTATCGTGGTGTCTTAGAAGCTAGTAAGGAAGCCTTGTGGCTTCGTCAGATCCTGTCAGAGTTTGGCTTTCAGCAGCAGCATCTGACTACACTTTGGTGTGATAATCAAAGTGCCATTCAGCTATGCAAAGATCCAGTCCAACATCAACGCAGCAAACACATTGAACTGCACATGCACTTCATCAGAAAGCTCATTCACGACCATGTTCTTGAAGTGCAATATTGTTCAACAGATGATCAAGTTGCAGACATCTTCACAAAGGCTCTCACAGAGGCGAAGTTCACTAAACTTCGATTTATGGTTGGAGTTCAGGAAGTTGTCACTAAGGGGGGATAGGCTCTAGTGCCTCCTTCCTTCTCCTATTGTGTCATATTTGTAAATCCTTCAATCCTATCCCAAGTTGTTCTTAAGGGGGGATGTTAGGATATTCCGACACATAGGAAATAGTTAAGTACAACTTGGTCTAGTGTAGAGTTAGGTATAGAGTTAGGTAAAGTGTGTTTCTTTACCGTTGTACATTTTGTAACTTACAATCCGATGGTCACGATATGTAGTGATCCGACGGTTCATTCTCTCCTCAGTATTACCGACACTTGATCCGTGACTTGACACCCGATTGGTCCATGAATTCTATTTAAAGCGCATGGAGGGTCATTTGTAGGGTAATCCGTGCATGAGAGAAACATATGTAAATTTTCATTCTTTTATTAATAAATTGCCTGAAGTGGCCGCGTTGGCTCAGGCTGTGGACTGTTTCCCTCTTTGAGGGTTTTAACCACGTCAAAATACTGGTGTATTGATCTGCGATCTGGTTGTGAGCGGTGTCCTTTTCGTGTTCTGTCTGAGGAACTTACCCTGTAAATTCCTACACTTAATTCCCTATTGGCACAATGCACTAATAGAACTTGAGGAAGGTTGTTGTTGCAGCTACAATGAGATCTAAATATTGGGCATGTGTAACTCTAGAGAATCCTAGAGAAAAATAAGATAGATCCAAACAAAATTTATAACTTATCCTACTCATTAACTATTATTTTGAGAGCACAAACATGATTAGGTTTTTAGAGTTTAATAACAAAATAAATAACATAGACAACATACAAAACTATAAATAGCATCTCATCGATAAAGATACAAAATTCTGGTTCCACAATACATAAAAATGTCATTTTATAAGATATTGATACTATTAAAAATGTTACTACATATACATTTAAAGAAAATTTATAGCTTGAAAAACAATTACAAAAGAAAAGAAAATTAATATACATAAGAAAATAACCCACCCAACCTAGAAAACCAAAAATATTTCTCCAAATAAATATTACTAAAATATGAATTAACTAACCATAGTTACATAGAAAACTCGACATTGAAAAACCTAAACAATGTCAAATGAAATAATTTATCACTTTTCTAACCTCCCAGTGATTAAAATATTTCCCAACCAATTTTGAAAAGAATTTAAGTTATATCTTTACAATATTGCGGATTTACTATTTTAAAAGTTTAATAAGCCAATATTTATTTGAATGCATATTAATGATATTCATAATTAATAAATTAAATTAAAATATTTTTATTTTAGATTATATTATTGGAAAATGAAAAAAATGTGGTTAAAACATTTTATTATTAAAGATTATAATACTTTTCATATTAAAATAGTTTTTATACGCATTTTTTTCACACCGAAAACGCATTTGTCTTATTCAAAATGTCACATTGAACTTGGTTACTAAATGTAGGTACGCACTGCCCAACACAGACCCCACATAGTCATTCAATCCAGCAGCCGGAGTAAAATTGTAGGTAAAACGTGAGAACCAAACGTGTTAAATGTCCCAATTCAATTTAAATTGAAACTCTCTAACGTACGCTTATCTGCACTGTACGAATGATCACGAGCACCTTAACGAGAAAAAAACGAAATTAGTGCATTAAATTTCCTAATTCAATTTTAATTGAAACTCTCAAACGTCTAATTATCAATGTACGTCGATCTGCAGAGAAAACTCTCACATGTCATGTTCTCAATGGAGGAGCGCGCGCCTTGAAGATAAAAGCAAACGATGGAATGGACGGGCTACCCATCTGCTGCTTTCGGATTTCTGGTGATTAGTTTTTGTCAACGTTCAGTTTTGGATTCGTTGAAATTGTAGATTTTAATTATAAAAAATACATTAAATTTCAAATCAAATCTAACTCTAGTAAATTAGTTTCATCCATAAACGACACTTTAAGGTATCATACGACACCGGTATCAAATTAGTTTCATCCATAAACGACACTTTAAGGTATCATACGACACCGGTATCATACGACACCAAAACAAATTAGGTTGAGAAAAATATGTGGAGTAAGGGAGAAGGTAGGAAAATCAACCAAGATAGATATAGTACACATTTTGGTAAATATTCCCAATTTTAAAAATTGAATAGTTTGAGTTGATTGTTATAAAGTCTTTGGATTCTCCAGATTGAATAAAGTTTGATCGATATTGAAAATAAAACTTCACCTTCTAACCCGTGGAGAATAAAAGTAGATATGCACACTCTTTAATATTATTATCTGCTGCAAAGGTTTGTAGCTTAATTGGCCCTAGCTGTGCTATCGTAATAACTATGATTGGCCCACCTATGAAGTATTGTTTAAACCTTGAGATTCCATTACTGAATTAGATTAAAAAAAGGTTTAAATTTTTATATGGAAGAGGTTTGCAGTTACATCAAAATTCTAGTTAATTTTCCAAATCAGTGATGAGGATCCCTACCATGATACTTACAGTGGAAATTATGGATTCTATAGAAGTGGGATGATTTTTTTTTATAGAGAAATTGAAACTGAATCTAAACTCTGATACCATGAAAAATTTTGCCTTTACACCAAAAACCCAAAAACCTAGGTGTTAATAAACTTACTAAACCTATAACTAACAAAATTATAACAAGTGGAAATTATAAAAGTAGAGTGATTCCTCCCACCCATACTCACCCTCAACATTCAACGCTACAAAACAAATAAGCACAGGATTAGAAGGGTTCTGTTCATTTGCTACAGTACCGATCACATACTTTGCGTGGGTATTTTCAATACCCCTGAGTCTTTTAGATGCTTCTTCGATTTATACAGGCTCTTAAGTCAACCAACCTTTTACACCGGCTTTTAGGTTAACCAACCATACTGTTTGTGGTGAATCTGCAATTTAGCCAATATTGACCAAAGATTAAATCATGTTGTACCAGCAAGAACCGCATGCATTGCATTTAAGACGTGGAGAATCGAAATACCCGTGTTTGTGATCGCTTTAAGAATCCGACATTAAGAGGATAGAGAGCGTATCGTTTTCAACATTTTTAAATGGAACAATAATAATTTCTTGGCAGGGTAAAATAATGGGGGCATGTATATTAAACCATCATCTACTCCGCTTTCAGTGATCCCTTTTATCCTGATCTTGCATGAAGAGGTATAAGAGGTAGGGTTAGAGCGTGTTACTCAGCCAAGAATGACTTGCCTGCATCACAGATGAGACTTGTAATTACTAGTATGACAACTGATTGAATGATATTCCATTCATTATCGAGTTAAGCTGGTTTGTGGGCAAGTCATTTTGGCCAAGCAACTCGCTTTCTAGCTCTTCGCGTTAGGTCATGCTGGGGTGGCCAGGACCCTTGACAATAACAAGCTGTAAGTGCTGAACATGAAGTCCTACAATGGCAATATTCCATGTCTTGATTCATAAAATATCGGTATTGTTTGTTAGAATTTATTTGTATGGATGTCAATTGTAAATTTTTTCCTTATGGTTCTATCTGGCCCAATCTATGGCTGTAATCTCCATCTTCTCTAGCAAATGTTATTGTTTACTCTACTGGCTTCATTCCATCGAAACCCTTGGTCGTGTACGTCCTTTTTCTGGTATTTCTTGGGCTATCCAAATTTTAGTGTTATTCCATGATGAATGTAAACATTTTGGTGGTATTTATCTACGATCTTGTAGATTACTTAGTTTGAAAGGGGTTTAGTATTTGTTGAGTGACGCGTTCACCTTCATAGGAAGGGTTTTATTTAGATTTAACTGAACCTCGCACAATTTTGTTGATAAACAATATCTTAGCACAATCTTGCTGATAAACAGTATCTTTGCAATAAAAGAACTAGCCCTAACCCTAGCCATGGCTTGGCTCATCCTGGTTTTAAGAAAAAATATCAAAACATTTTCGTGATATTTTGCTTTTGACGTTTTGGGTACTGAAAGTAGACTAAGTAAGTTGCCCATCCAGAATATATGAATGTAATGCTCATCGTACCCCGCTTACTTATTGTACGCTGACTAAGGTTTCGATGCTGAACATACGAATATAATGAGGAACATAGCCCTGAAAGGAAATCGTCGCAAAGCCTTTGTTAAATTCTCTCTCCCTATATGTTATGAATCGAAGCACTTGTTCTTTTTGTGTGTATTGAAGTTGCTGTTTTTTTTGCACTGTGTACTATGGAGCATCATTGGGTACTGAAAGTAGACTAACTAAGTTGCCCATCCAGAATATATGAATGTAATGCTCATCGTACCCCGCTTACTTATTGTACGCTGACTAAGGTTTCGATGCTGAACATACGAATATAATGAGGAACATAGCCCTGAAAGGAAATCGTCGCAAAGCCTTTGTTAAATTCTCTCTCCCTATATGTTATGAATCGAAGCACTTGTTCTTTTTGTGTGTATTGAAGTTGCTGTTTTTTTTGCACTGTGTACTATGGAGCATCATTTGGTATCGAAACCCGGTTTCATAAATCTGACCTGAAGAACCCGGGTTCGGTGGATTTATTGAATAGAGAGGCAAGTGGAACAGAGACGCTATGAGAGAGCGGAAAGACCTGAACAGACATTTGCAACAGAGCTAAACAGATTACAGAAAGAAGAGTATGCAATAAAAAAATCTGCTAAAAGTGAGGACACTTAACAATGGCAATAAAGCAGGGAGAATGCCATTTTCGAAAGAGGAGACTCATGAAGATTTTGTAGAATATGAAATAGTTTCTTTAAGTGAGCTGATAATCCAACATAACTATGAAGAAAAATACATATAAAAAAAATAAACAAATAAAACACAGTCACTGTGTGAGCTAAAAACTGTTGTAAATCTCATATATATTAATTGAACTATTAACTACATTCTTATATAGTAAAATTATTACTAAAATGATTATCAATCAACTTTCAAACAAATCCACTAGCACTACTAATTTCCACCCTAACAATTTGGTGCCTTAATTTTGAATAGAACACAAAATCTGATTATTAATTTGTCAACAATTTACATAACTAATTAACCATTATTCCCAACACTCCCCCTTAATTATTAATGAGGATTTACTATCTTATATGGTAGTGCCAAAAATTGAGTTTTTGCAACTGCTTTGGTGAAGATATGTGCTAGCTGATGCTGATTATTTATATGCTTTTCTACACCAAATCTCTAATGAAGTGATATTCTTCTACACCAAATCTCTAATGAAGTGATATTTCATGCTAACTTGATGGCACTTACATTATCACAATAGGCTGAATTTGTTTTTCTCCAATTTCTTCCAAAAACTTTCAGAGCCAAAGAGCTTGTGTACGTGCTAAGGTAAGTGCAACATACTCCCCTTATGTCGATGAGAGGGCAACAATACTTTGTTTTTTTAGCTCCATGTAATCAAACGAGAACCCAAAGAGAAACAATTTCCCGATGTGGACTTACTCTCATCAAGACTACCTCCCCAATATGAATCACTAAATCCAACAAGATTGAACTTTTGAAAAAAGTAGTAATGAATACCAAAATTTAGAGTGCCTTTCACATACCTTAAAATCCTCTTCGGTCCTTCATATGTATTTCAGATGGATTTGTCATATACCTTGAAACAAGTGAAACTGAATATATAATATCAGGCCTTGTGTGGGTTGGACATAATATCAAGCTCGCCACAATACTTCTATAAGTTTTCTCATCAACTAAATGAGCACCATCATCTCTACATAACACCTCTCCATGAGCACTTGGATTAGGCGATGGATTAAAATCAAGCATATCAAATTTATTTAGCATATCATGTGCATACTTTGAAATGAAAATCTCATCCTTACTTTGATAGACTTCCATTCCTAGAAAATATTTCATGACGCCTAGATCTTTCATCTCAAATTCATTCATCATAGCAACTTTGAATTTATCATTCATCTTAGAACTACTACCCATATACGATAGATCATCAACATACAAACTTATGATTAGAATATCAATACCTTCTTGTTTGTAGTAAAGGGTAGGATTACTCTTACTTTTCTGGAAGCCATTTCCTTGAAAGTATCCATCAATCCTTGCATACCACACTCTTGGTGCTTGCTTGAGGCCATACAAAGCCTTTTTCAACTTGTAGACATTATTCTCCTTTCCTTCCACTTCCAAACCTTCTGGCTGCTCCACATATACTTCCTCTTCTAAGTACCCATTCAAGAAGGCACTTTTCACGTCCATATCATGTATGCTCCACTTTTTCAGAGCTGCTAATGAAATCAACGTTCTAATGGTCTCCTGTCTTTCTACTGGTGAAAATGTCTCTTCATAATCAATTCCATACTTCAGTGTGAATCCTTTAGCAACTAATCCTGCTTTGTGCCTTTCAACACTCCCATCACTATTAAATTTAGTCTTATAGACCCATTCGGTGCCAACATTTTTCTTGTCTTGTGGAAGCTCTATCAACTTCCAAGTGTCATTCCTTTGAATGGAATCCATATCCTCTTGCATGGCTTGCATCCAAACCTCATTAGTATAGGCATCTTCAAAACATGATGGTTCAAAATCAACCTTGGCTAATAAAGAAAAATTGACTATCTCACCTATTGGGCTTTCTTCATGTGCTTGATTTGCACTCCTATGATAAATATCACGCGATCTTCTTATCTTCCTTGTAGAACTTGGAGAAGAAGTTGGACTTGAACTTGATGTTGAAGAAATTGATGAAGGGCTACTTGGTGGAGTTAAGCCACTAGTTAGAGAAACATTAGTTGGTTGCTCATGATCATTATCAACAACTATATCATCTTTCAAAATAGATTTTGTCTTCTCAACGTGGCCTTTTTTATGACCATAAACTCCCCCTTATAAAAAATTACATCTCTTGAGACAATAAGCTTGTTAGAGAGGATTATACATTTTATAAGCCTTGCTTGTCTCACTATACCCAATAAAAGTACATAACTCATTCTTTGCATCTAACTTTTTTCTATTCTGATCAGGTACATGCACATAAGCCAAACAACCAAAAACATTGAAATGATAAACATTAGGAATTTTTTCATACCAAGCTTCATAAGGAGTCATCTTTTCCAATGCATTGGTGGGGCTACGGTTGAGGATGTACACTGTTGTAGCAACTGCATTTTCCCAATAAGAGTTGCTCAATCCCTTACTTTGTAACATGCATCTTGCCATTTCAACCACGGTACAATTTTTTCTTTCAGCTATGCCATTTTGTTGGGGTGTGTATGATGTAGTATGCTGCCTCCTGATGCCATTCATATCACAATAAATCTGGAAAGCTTTTGAGCAAAATTATCCTCCACGGTCAGTCCACAAACATTTGATCTTGCACCCTCTCTCATTTTATACAAGGGCATTGAACTTCTTGAATGTATCCAGGGCTTCACTTTTGGCCTTCAAAAAATATACCCAACAATTTCGTGAGTAATCATCAATAAAAGTGATGAAATATGATGACTTACCCAAACTCTTAGTTTGCATAGGACCACATATGTTTGAATGAACAAGCTGAAGCGGGTGATGAGCCCTCCATGCAGTTCCCTTTGGAAACCTTTCCCTTGCATGCTTTCCTTTAGCACATCCTTCACAAACCTCCTTATGCTCTTCTACCTTGGGAAAACCAGAAACTAATGCATGCGAGGTTAGAAACTTCAAACTATGAAAATTTAAATGCCCATACCTGAGATGCCATAACCAACTTGAGTCCTCATAAGACATATTTGCAAGATTGTTGTTATGTTCATCAAACCTCAAGGGAAGTATCCTATTTCTTGTCATAGGCACAACAGTGATCACCCTATTTCCCTTATTCTTATCATAGATAGTACATGTCTTATTTTCAAAGGCTACTTTATAATTTTTCTGCCCAACACTCAACAAATTATGCTTCAATTGCGGAGTATAATAAATGTCATGAATACTCTTTATACCTTCTGATGTTTATACCTCCATAACGCCTTTGGTAGCAACCTCCAATGATCTATCATCACCAAGCTGGATCTTGGATTTGAAACTTCCATCCTTTGCTGAAAACAACTTCTCATTCCGTGTCATATGGTTAGAGCATCCAGAATCTAGATACCAGACATCTTTACTAGTATTTCAACCTTTGCAATAAGATAAAAATAAGTGATATTGAGGATACTCACTACTTTCTTGAGCATAATTAACATTTTTACCTGCTTTCAATCTACATTCTCTTTCAAAGTGGCCATACCTGTTACAATAATAACATTGAACATTTCTCTTATCAAATCTACCTCTACCTCTTCCTCTGAACTACCTCTTCCACTTCAGCCACCTCTTCCTCTACCTCTTGAAGAATTTTGGCTTTGCCATTTACCTTGACCTTCATTGATTTTGGCACTATTGCTGCTTGCATCTTCATTCTTTGTAATTTGTAATTTAGAGGAAAAAACTTTTTCTACATCTTCAAAAGTGTCCTTCAATCTTTCTTCATGAGACATCAAAGATCCAACCAGTTGATCAAACTGTAGTTTTGTCAAATCCTTACTTTCTTCCATGATTATGGCAACATGATTCCATCTATGTGTTAAAGATCTCAATATTTTTTTAATTAAAACTTCATTACTTATAGTTTCTCCAAGTGTAGCCATTTTATTGACCACATCTTTGACTCTCACACAATAGTCACTCACACTTTCAACTTCTTGAGTCTTCAAATTCTTGAACTCTCACTTCAATGTCTAAAGCTTGACCATGTTAACTTGATCACTACCTTGGTAAGCTTCTTGTAGAGTCTCTTAGACATCTTTGGTAGTTTTGCACCTAATATTCTTGGAAATAAGCTCTTATCAAGAGCTATCTAAATGTGAAGCAAAGCTTGAGCATTCTTCTTCCTTGCTTCCTTTCTTGTTGTTCTTTCATTAGCTATAAGGGCATTTCAATCAGCTGGCTCCTCATATCTTGATTCAACAATCTCCCACATATATTTTCCAATAAAAAAGGTTAGCATCTTAATGCACCAATAATCATAATCGTTCCCATCAAATTCTGGAAGTGGCTGGTTAGAATTCGACATGATTAACTTTGTCGAAATTCCAACAATAAAAATTTAACCCAAAACAATTTTACCTACTGTCATACCACTTGTAGAATATGAAATGGATTCCTTAAGCCAGCTGATAAGCCAACATAACTATGAAGAAAAATACATATAAAAAAAATAAATTAAACAAATAAAATACACTGTGTGTGAGCTAAAAACTACTCTAAATCTCATATATATTAATTGAACCATTAACTACATTCTTATATAGTAAAATTATTACTAAAATGATTATCAATCAACTCTGAAACAAATCTACTCGCACTACAGCTAATTTCGAGCACTCACCACCCCTGCCTTAATTTTGTAGAGAACACAAAATTCACTGACTAATTTGTGAGCAATTTACATAACTAATTAAGCATTATTCCCAAAAGATTTAGAATGCTGGTGAGAAATATATTTGGGAGATGTTGATTTATGAAAGCATGGAGAATACCATTTCATTTTCCAATGAGAAGAGGCCAAGGAAGATTTAGAAGACCAAATTATGCTGGTGAAGAATATAGTAGAGAGATGCTGATGTATTAAAAGTTGGTTGTTATGAAAGAAGCTCAACAAAGAGGGATTACATGGTTGATGATTAATGAGAGTTGTTAAGGGGAGAAGCAGCGAGGAGAGAGATGGAGAAGGTAAGTCAAACTTTAGAGAGAGGAAAACAAAAAACAAAAAAACTTGATACTTTGGAGGTAGATTAATGAAATTAAAGAGAAAAATAACCAATTAAAACTATAAAAACAAATCAATTAAAATATTTAAAATACATTAAAAGTTAAAATGAAAAAACTGGTTAATCACCAAAAACATAATTAATTTAAGATAATATGTGAAAGATAGATTACAAATATATATTCCATTAAAAGAATTTAAAATTAAAAAGAAAAAAAGAAATTAAAATATAAAAATAAATTAATAATAATAATAATAATAATAATAATAATATATTTAAATAAATATTTTTTCACTTTTTCTTTTAGGTTTCCTCTTTTTATTCCCCTTTATAATTTTCTCTTTTCTCTACTCTTTTCTAGCTGGCTACACTCATCTTCCTCTTTTGGTCATTAGTTACCAATAACCATCACTTCACTCATCTCCCTCTTGTGGTCATTATTCACCAATAACCATTACTCCCCTCCAATAACCATTACTTCACTCATCTCCCTCTTGGGATTATTATTCACCAATAACCATTACTCCGTTCAAATTCCTAGATCTATGTATTGTTTTGTTTTTCATGCACTTATCTCTCCCTCTTGTAGTCATTAGTCACCGATAACCATTACTTCACTCATCTCCCTCTTATGGTCATTATTCACCAATAACTATTACTCCCAAGTTCAAATCCTTGGATCTATCTATTATTTTGTTTCTCATAAAAAAAATATTCAAATTCTAAAATATATCTATTGTTTTGTTTCTCATAAAAAGATACTCAAATCCTAGGATCTACCTATTGTTTTGTTTCTCATAAAAAAATATTCAAATCCTATGATCCATCAATTGTTTTGTTTCTCATAAAACCGTGGTGATCAAATGTTATTGAGTGTATTATTAGGTTTGGTTTATTTTAAAATAAAACTTTTATCATTTTTATTTTTTAAATAAAAAAATTTTATAAATGATCTTGATTTAATGGCTCACTATATTTTTAACTATATACATCTATATTTTTAACTATATACATTATTATTTATAGAGATAAAATGAAAAATTTCCAAAAATATTTTTAATTTCAAAATG
The DNA here is from genome assembly GCA_031772625.1 of Pinus tabuliformis. Taxonomy (NCBI): domain Eukaryota; kingdom Viridiplantae; phylum Streptophyta; class Pinopsida; order Pinales; family Pinaceae; genus Pinus; species Pinus tabuliformis. The sequence goes on from CM062804.1 coordinate 191,212,405, forward strand.
TCTTATCTTTATAAATTCTTAACTTTAAAAATGACTATGATAAATGAGATATTTATTTTGATGAAGTTATTTAGTTAGGCTTTTTGAAACATATGAAACGACTAGCTAAACTTATGAATAATATTAAACGTTCTTTAAAAATAAAATAAAAATGTCAGTCGATTCATATTAACGTCGTTTAAAAACAAAAATAAGTGTGATTGTTTGTTGGCTGCGTACAGGAATAAAACAAAAATGAAAAAAATTAATTGTTTAAAAACAAAAATGAATTTCGTACTGGAATAATGTAGTAGAGTTTACTTACCTTTGTGAAACGTTCAAACATGAGCGTTTTGAGACTTTGTGAAATATTCAAATATTAGAATTTTCTTCTTAGGGTTTCGTTGTACTATACTTTAGAGTTTTGCTCAGTTGTGAAATTTTTAAACATTACGGTTTTGCTTTTAGGATTTAGTTTCATTAGAGTTTACCAAGCAGGAAATGTACTTTTCATTTTGTTAGGGTTTATTTGTTTTATTAAATAATATTAACAATATAATAATATAAATTTTTATGGAGATGGATTAAGAAATGGTGAATTAAATTTCCGAGAGATATCTCTCTTCAAATATAATTCTGGTAATAAACATTCTAAATACAATTATGGTAATAAACATCCTAGGTAAATAAATCAGTTTTCCATTTAATAAATAATTAGTCACCAAAAAATACAATAACATAAATATAATATAATTACAATAACATTATTATAACTAGCATTTGCACCAGATGTTGCAAAGGAAACGCCGTAAGGCATAAAGTGTGCAAATCCATTATCCATGTAGTGTATGCATTATTCAACAAGGTGGATCTCTCTAAATTTGTTGCAAACATTTATGTTGTTGCATTGCTAATTTATTTAGAATCTACTACTACCTCCTCTTCTTGGAATATTAAATTTCTTATCACAATCCCTCTAATTATTGGCATCACAATTTTTTCCACTTTAGTGGCTTTACCTTCAACTTAAAGAAACATGAATTTGAGTGACTCAATTAAAAAGCAATTGCTATATCTCTATATGAGCTCATTCCTTTTTGTTTATAAACCATATCAAATAAATTGTCTCTCTAGTCGATGCCGAATCCTGGGTCTTTAGAGGATTTCCCAAAATCTACAAACAGAACTGGTTTCTTCAATATTCTGCTTCCATCTTTGAGATGGTTCTTTATCCAACCTAACCGAACAGGTAATAAATAAGGGCAAACTACTCTTTGTATTCAGACTGATGCCCCTCCAAACGAACTTGCTTTGTGTACAGAGATATGCAGTGAATAATTAGGGATATGTTAATAAACCCCAATTTATTTCCCAAAGCAATAAGAAAACAAGGGCAAAGTGACTTCAGAAATTCTTAATGCTACCATTCCATCTTCACTTAGATTGTGGTGGAAATAGGAAGCTTTCCCGAAGGATTACAAGAAGAAAATGAGACAGCATTAAGAAATTCAGTTGAATTTGGAGGAGATGAATGTGGTGGCAAGGCAAATCTGTTAAATTTCAATGATCAAATATGTTGAATAAATCTGCCACCATTGGAAGAGGAACATTTAATCCCATGAAGCCACTGATGCGTTGGGCTGAAGGTCCCTCACCAATTTGAAGAATATATGGCTCTCTAATGATATTGCTCAAAGGAAACCAAGAAAACAATGTTCTGACACCACAAGGCGTTTATTATTAGCTCCATATTTTCTAAAATTTGCATTTTCTGTCTTACAAACGTTCTGAAGCTAAGTTGTCTTCTGGCATAGATGCAGACGAACAATTTGCAAATGATGAGAATTAGGGATTTAAAAATATAGATTTGCATGCATGCTAGTTCCTAAAGAATATCCCAATAACTCTAGCACATATAAAGAGCAAATTCTTTGTAGGAAAAGAAAAGGCAAATCTGTTAAACTTAAATGATCAAATATGTTGCATAAATCTGCCACCAATGACGTTGAAACAATACATTTATATTAGTCTCACGAAGAAGCATGAACCTGCCAAGTTCCAACACTAAAATATTTTTTAAAACATATATATGGAAATGTGTTCATCTCTTTATTGGATGCGTTGTACATTTGATATTCATAAGGTCTTTTCTTGGGCACACTTATGGCACACACTTGTGTTTGATTCTTGGTGACATGCTTGGTTTTTTCAACACATGGATATTTGCTTGTTGGCACTCTCAGTCTGCTGCTGAGATTTGAAAAGTGGGATGACAAAAACCAAAAGTGGAATTGCGTGGGGGTGGTTCCCTGGTGGTGAGCTTCACCAATTCACAATCTACTCCTAGTTGACTTGAAACCCAAATAAACCATACTCCAAATTGACTTGAACAAAATTTCATATTTCTGGCACATTTGTGATCCTCTTAGGTTAACCATTTTCTTGGCTATTTTCGAACATAGTTTTTATTTGTGTCTCTTCCAGTTTTCTCGCGAAAAATTGCACAAACCACTACCATTTAATGGCCCCTCAAACAGCAGATTCAATGAACCTTTTACCAAGCGAAATCCTACCAATTTCCACGGCTAATTTGTGCTAAAATTTACTGTGTTTTGGTTGCTGCTTCCCCAGGGAAATCGTGCCTCTGTCAACGGCATTTCGTGGCCCTTAAATACAGCAATTTGATGGGTGCCTTGCCAACTAAAAATGTGCTCCCTTTTGTTGCGACTTGGTTGGTAAATTCTCAGCAAAATCATGGATCTAATCCTAGTGACTTCATCCTCTTTTTATACTGCATTTTGGTCACCTAAACACCCAGCAAAAACGAACCTCTTGGCTCTGTCAACCTTGTCTGCAATTGTAAATTTCTAACATTATCTTTCTGACTTTGCATATTACATTTTTTTCAACCTTCACTAATTTCATCTTACTGGACCCTGGTTGTCCACACATCTGTCTTTGCTCACAACTTAGCCATATTTTCATTATCGGTTTGATCAAATATCACTGGTGATATGTTTCTCCCACTGTCATTGTTCATTGTAAGCAAATTTTTTGCATCTGCATTCAAATATTTGAAGGCAATGTCCTAGTTTATTGTAAAATCCATTGACATAAAAGAGACACTTGCAGTCACTATAGGAAAAGTGTATCATCATTTGATATATTGATTGATCTAGATTCTATAAGAAGGAAGCTGGGTAGAATGTACCATATACGTGAGCTCCAGCTTGAATTTTAGAACCCCAATATCTCAATACAGCATTAACATATATACAATTACTAAGGTTTGTGGATCTGCAAATCTCTTGATCCTTTCTATAACTTGTTGTCAAGCTTCTCAAAATTAAGAAAATTGAGACAAACAAATAACAAATGTGTCATCCTTTAATCCTTGCAATGTAACTAAGATGGCAGTCGGAATCATGATTGGCCTCTGGAAAATGCCCTTTCAACCAGTGAATTCAATACCAAAACTAAGGATTGTAAGAAGATCCATCCTTGAGTTCTCTCCACTGGTGAATGACTAATTAATTAAAGTATAGAATATCTACTTCTATTTGGCAATAAAACATATTCCTAGGAGATCTTTGATATGACCAATGAGGAAGTTTAATCTAGTTTCCATTGACAATATCACAATCATAAAACGAAGTGCAAAGAGAATATTGCTTGCCCATCCATTCACTGTTCAATCTCATTTCTATGAACATATATGCCTCACATTCATTACAGAACCCTCGCATTGTTATGACTACAATTCAATGACTTTTGTTGGTGCAATTAACAACATTGTGTGATAGATGCAACAAAAGGTGATAATGCCCATCATAGTACTAACATTAAGGTATGCCATTGATAATCGTTGAGTAATACAACCCTATAATATCTTGAATACAGCTCGACTATGATGCAAAGAATATAGTGAAAAAATCTTTGGGCCATATACCAATTGTTATGAGAATAAGAACAGCCAATAAAGCTGGTGGATTTCTGGAAAAGCTCAAAAATTTCAACTGTATTATTTTTCCAAGAAAATGTTACAACATCCCTAATCCAATAAATCATTCATGGCAGTTTAAACACCCTAAGTAGCTAGAAGCTTCCATCTTTGACCTGCTTCTCCAATCCATGAATGCCTTGATAAGCATTTCTTCTAGGGCTTCATCTTCCTCAACTTCTTTGGGGAAACTCTATGTTCCACTCCTTATTACTCACATATATTAAGTGGTCCTTTTAATAGTCCTTATGAATATTGTAATATTACTTAATACTTTCATAGTATAGATGTACAGTATGCCAATAATTTTTAACTTCTCTTCCCACATGCTCTGCTATATGCACTACCCCATCAAAACACTGCATCTTATTACAACTTTTAGGAAAAATAAGGAGATAAACAAACCTAATACCAAGTGGAAGCAGATCTCAATGCACATGCCCAACTACAATTTAAATTGAAGAAACCAACAGCTAACACTTCACCGGAATTAGCTCAGTCATCAACCTGCAAAGGCCAATTTTCATCACTCTTTTGCTGCTACACTGGAGAGAAAGAACAAGTGTAAATATTTGTTTTCAAAATTTGGCTGAGGACACCTGGAGGAAAACCTTCACTGATGGCTGAATCGTAATCTGTTTGTGCTTTTCAGATAGTGTTCTCTCTTCTGTCAAAAGGCCATTTTGTTTTACTTGTTGGACTGTCACAGAAACCCTTGTAGAATTTTAATTTCATTCATTTGAGAAATGATTCAAAATTACATTCTGCATATACAAACCCTGTGTGTATTCATTTGAGTAAAAAAAGACTGCTGTTTGAGTTCATAAAAGGATCTCTTTTGATTGGAGTATCCAACCATTTACAAGAAACTTGAAAACAAAAAACATAAGTACTGTACGAGGTGAGGTGAGTAAGCTGCTTCACCCAGCAAGAAAATTACTTTCTGTATGGCTGATAAGAGAAAAAAAACAGAAAGAGAACAATGATATGAAAATTGTGGGAATTTATGCTCTTGCTACCCCAAAAGGAATGTCCCTGTAAGGCCTGTGAAAGAATTCATAGGCCTGTCCATTATTTTGCTCCATTATACCCACAGTCCTTGGTCCATATCAAGGCCCTCTTTTGGGAGGCGATCCGCTGTCCTGTTCCTTTCCCTGTAAATACGACAACATGTAAAAGAAATAAAAGAGTCAATGAGACGCATGGTTTCCTCTAGAATAGGCATGAATAATATGTTCCTGCATACTTATGTTTTGTTGAGACAATTGATTGTGAACATAGAGTCCCTGAAAACATGAATATGAGTGCATCCCTTTTCAAGAGTGAAAAGCATCAAGTTTTTACAGGACAGAAGCTCTTCCTGATTGTTGGTCCCTTGGCCAAAGCCCATTTTAACTTGAAAATCGTGAGCATCAGAAAGAAAGAGGATGGAACCTCCTCCACTCTGCTGTCCATCCTTCAAGAGCATCTTGAAATTTAATAATCAATTTTTTGCAACTTGATAGGGCATAACTTTTTGTCAGTAGTTGCAATTTGTATTCCTCCAAATGCTTCTATACAAATGTAAGTTTGATCTAGGAGCAACCATATTAAGGTATTATATCAATCAACTAAGGAAGTTAGCAGCTCACAGAGGCGGGGGGGAATCTGTTTTATCAATCAAACTTGGCCAAGGATCATCTTGCAATGCGGTCACGATTGTTTGTTGTATTGCTTAGATGGTGCTATGCAACTTGGCTTTTAGTTTTACTTATATCTCCCAGTTTTGCATTATGAGGTTGTTAGTTTCCAGTGCCTTTTCCATCCCATCCCTTTTGTTTAATATTTTGGTTTCACGTTTTTGTCCTTTCATGAAAAGCCTTTGTTTTTCTCAATGTAAATACTAAATAGATGCAATGTGTGTTAAATGCCTAGGATGTTGGTAGCCCAATCTTGCTGAATGGATGCTATGAAAAACTCTAATATACATTTAAGCAAAATTATACCATGGATTTGTGTTGATTTATATGTGCAGTGGCAATGTCTATCCGCTTGTGATTGCTGCACATCCATCAGAACCTAATCAGTTTGCCATTGGGTTGACTGGTCGTTGTCTCAACACCAGCTTGTAGAAGTTCTTCCATGTTCACATTGTCAACATTGTTATGCCATCCATGTTTGAATAAAAAATCACCTGATTCAGATGTAATTGTTAATTATGATTTAGTTGTAACTTGTTTCTTAATACTAGATGCCCAGCTTGAAACTTAACAGATGCTTTGGTGAACATAATGCTCACTGCTTTCTCGAACTTGGGCGAAATCCAACACATCATCATATTCAAAGATTGGGCTAATTCTAGAGAGAGCACAGAGTCATATACAAAGTGGATTTTAAAACATCTTGTAGGCACCTGATAATGATCATTCCTTCGATTTGCACTTGACTCTAGCTAACCTAGAGCATTAGCTGCGATGAAATGTTTTATTGGACAAAGAAAACCCTTTCCGATGAACCATTGCAGAATAACTTGATTGGTTAGCTTCTCAACGTTGTACCTCATTGCTTTTTTGACCTTAGGATACCAATCCATGTCATCATATCTGAAGTAATATACCATTTTAATCTGTGTATGACTTTATCAAAATCAATCTTGAGGAGTAGATCTTCTTGATGAATTTCTCCAGCCCACTAGATAGTTTTCAAGCTTAATTTTTTTGTGGTTAATGCTTCTGCAGGAGTCTTGTAAGCCACGTAAAGTAGAATGATTAGCCTAGGATCATTAGTTGAGTTCCTGTTGGCCGAGTTGTGGTTTATATTGATGATGCCTACATTAGTTTGTTCTGCAAGTGGTTCTAGATGAAGAGCTTCCAAGCACACATTTAAAAGGTTTCCCAATGGTGTCTCAGAAACCCTTATAAAATTTTACAGGGAGACCATCATTCCTTGGATGATGTGCACATTCCCAACACAAATTCCACTCAACACAGCCAATAGAACAGGGAAGTAAGTTACACATTTTCTAAGTAATTTTTCCTGCACTCCAATGGCTTGTGGCTACAACTCTCAACCTTACAAAAATATTGACTGCGACAGAAGCACTGAAAAACTGACTAAAGACCTCCATGCATACCAGGTATTGATGATATAGCCATGAATGAGTAGACACTAAATTGAGAGCTTCCATGAATGAGTAGACACTAAATTGAGAGCTTCTATAATTTGTCTCTTAATTTCTTGATTAGAAGAGGCATGGTTTTCTGTCAACCACTTGGCCATCTTTCATCCACTGTTCATAAATAATATAGTGTATATTACAACCGATGTAATTGAACACCGAAAACCTAAAATACGATAACTGAGATTCAACTTCAAAAAGAAATTAATGACCGTCACCAACTTAGAGAAAACATCAGATAGGCAGAGAATTTAATAAATACAGAAATCCTATAGTCACTGCACGTTTTTCCAAATGAAATGTACAAAACACCCAGCTGGGGACTAATGCTATACTAACTACAAAATTTTTGAATAAAGGACAGGTGCTTGAGCCCTTCCAAATAGGATCTACTATGTTCTTGTAAGCTTCAAGCCATTTTGACTCCAGAATAAGTTATTCGTTCCATTTTTGCTTCGATTCATAAAAAATTACCCTACTCTCTATTGGAGAGACTTGTGCCAATTGAAACACATTCATCCTCACTGTTTGGGCACTGAAGATGAACAGTGCTGAAGTAATCCTGAATTACGAATGAAATACTACTGTTGGTTCCATATGGTCTTGGCAGTTTCCATTAAGATTTCTCTGTGAAGTTTTTTTAAAGCAATTTCTGTCTTGTTTTCCTATATGTACCATTTTATTTCCTAAAGGAATAGTGATGGTACTGTTTTTTCTTTTTGACAAAAAAAACAACAGATATACGAGGTTGTGGGTAGGTAGCATAAGAACTATTACAAAATACAAGGGAGCTTTCCCATCATCACCTCACGAATCAAGAAGAAGGTTGAGAACCCTCTAGAAGACCAAAGAGGTAAGTACAATTTTAGTCTAGCAGAAGAACCCATAACTCTTGGAAAGAATTCAGAATGGAACCAACCCAGGTTACAGCATCTCTTCCGTCTCTCAACTGATTGTCCTCTATCACACTAGCATATCTTGCAAAAAAACAATTACCTTTAAATGGTCTTTTTTATATTCCTTAGCCTCTGTTACCTTAGCATTTCTTGCAAAAAAACAATTATATTAAGTGGTCCTTTTAATAGTCCTTATGAATATTGTAATATTACTTAATACTTTCATAGTATAGATGTACAGTATGCCAATAATTTTTAACTTCTCTTCCCACATGCTCTGTTATATGCACTACTCCATCAAAACACTGCATCTTATTACAACTTTTAGGAAAAATAAGGAGATAAACAAACCTAATACCAAGTGGAAGCAAATCTCAACGCACAAGACCAACTAAAATTTAAATTGAAGAAACCAACAGCTAACACTTCACCGGAATTAGCTCAATAATCGCCCTGCAAAGGCCAATTTTCATCACTCTTTTGCTGCTACACTGGAGAGAAAGAACAAGTGTAAAAATTTGTTTTCAAAATTTGACTGAGGACAGCTGGAGGCAAACCTTCACTGATGGCTGAATCGTAATCTGTTTGTTCTTTTCAGATAGTGTTATCTCCTGTCAAAAGGCCATTTTGATTTACTTGTTGGACTGTCTCAGAAACCCTTGTAGAATTTTAATTTCATTCATTTGAGACTTGTTGGACCAAGTGTAGTGCCTGGCATGGATCATGTGCTTTTGCTTCCACTTTATGTCTACAATATGAAGAGATTAGAAAAGGGCATTCGAGGAATTTTTTGCCTGCCATCAATGAGAGGAAAGAACCTCATCTTTAACACCTTCCCAGTTGATTGTATTCAAACCAGCTCCTAAAAGCCAACTAATAGCAGGTGGGGAGTTATCAGCTATCCATAACCACAAATGGCTCCTTTCAAGGTGTGTTAGGAGAATATCAATGGAGCTGAAATCCAAAACACTAGCTGAAATAGTAGTAATTATATAAGCATACCTGTTTTCTGGATCACAAAAGGTGATAATTCCCATCATAGTACTAACACTAAGGTATGCCATTGATAATCGTTGAGTAATACAACCCTATAATATCTTGAATACAGCTCGACTATGATGCAAAGAATATAGCGAAAAAATCTTCCGGCCATATACCAATTGTTATGAGAATAAGAACAGCCAATAAAGCTGGTGGATTTCTGGAAAAGCTCAAAATTTTTGACTGTATTATTTTTCCAAGAAAATGTTACGACATCCCCAATCCAATAAATCATTCATGGGAGTTTAAACACCCTAAGTAGCTAGAAGCTTTCCAAGAAAATGTTACGACATCCCCAATCCAATAAATCATTCATGGGAGTTTAAACACCCTAAGTAGCTAGAAGCTTCCATCTTTGACAGGCTTCTCCAATCCATGAATGCCTTGATAAACATTTCTTCTAGGGCTTCATCTTCCTCAACTTCTTTGGGGAAACTCTATGTTCCGCTCCTTATTACTCACATAATGAATATATGTTGCATCACCAATTCCCTACATCCAAAAGCTTCTTTCAATGGTGCATGCAGAATTGCTACCAAAGGACAGGTTAGATATGTGTTCAACAAAATAGCAACAAAGACTTCATTGGCATGTATGCAGAGGATCTTTAATACAGAATAATGTTGCTTTGGGATCGGGTTGGAGTTAATGGAGCCGCACCTTTGGGACATGTTAATCGGATTGGGTTTGGAGTTAATGGAACTGCATTCCTAGGGCATGTTGCTCTGGCATTAAGTTGGATTGGGCCTAGAGTTAATGGAACTGCACCTTGGGACATGTTGCTCTGTCGCAGGGGCATCAGGTCGGATAGGGGCTAGGACATGTTGCTCTATTGCAAGGGCATCAGGTTAGATTGGCGCTGGGAGTTGCTCTGTTGTAGTGGCATCAGGTCAGATTGGGGTCGGAGTTGAGGAAACTGCACTGCTGGGACATGTCGCTCCAAGGACTCCTAAGTTGTTTCCTGCGCAATTGCTACTGCATGGAGTCTCTGATGGTAACGACTGTGACACAGGTGGCGGCCCAACAACCTATCCTGGATGCATTTGCAGAGGTAGATGTCTGACATTCTGCAATGGACGAGCCACTAATTGCATTGGTAAGGGGATGTTACTCCTTATGTTTCTAGGAAGGGTTGGGGATTTATTTCTCATGAACTCGCTGCTGGAATTTATTTCTCATGGCTCTCAACGTATTTGCATTTCATTTCAGGATACCAATTTGTGTGATTCCATTTTGACAATGCCATCAGAGAAGAATACAAATGTCACATAGAGCATTTAATAGGTAATAATATCCTTCTTATCCAATAAATCAATAAACCAGATCAAAGGACAATTTGGATCGTTCCATCTTAACAATGCCGTCATAGAAATGCAAATACTGCAGAAAGGATAAAAGGCAATAATGTCATCCTTATTTAAGAAATTGATGAAAAAAAAGCCAGCTTTTCGAAGTTAATAAGATGAATTTTACTGTATAACACTGGCATTGATTCATCTTAAGCACTAAAAGAGGTTTTAAAAACCAAAGTGCAAACCTCCCATGCTTAAAAGATCTACGCTTAAGATGGATTTATACTAGTTTATTTTCTTAGGTCAATGTTTTTAACCTTTCAAGTCACTTTCTTTCAGTTTACTTTAGATGTCAATTTTTTCCCTTTTAATATTATTAAGGTTACACCAACAAAGAACTGACAAACCTTGCACTTTGGGCAGCACCAATCCCTTCCACCCCGGGCTGTTTTTTTATTGTTTTGGTCAGCCGTCTTTTCACTTGTAGTCCCTTTTTTGGTTTACACTACCATTTCATTTTATTAGAATTTCACCAATGGACAGTTGACATCCCTTCCACACTGCCCACCAGAGCATCTCTCTTATCTTGGTGCAACAAAAAACTCCATGGAACCTTCAGCCATTTTGTACTCCATCAGAGAAATAGCATTGCTTCATTGTTGCTGCTCTATGGTTTATGCTACATATGCAAACGAAGTTCGTTGGAATTTGGGGGTAACCTACTGCCATCCAATTAAAAGCTAGAACATTGTATGTTATCCAGTAAATACAACTACTTTCACCATTAAGATCAGGGGAATTTGATATACTTAAACTAACACTGATTTGATATACTTAAACTAACACTGTGTGGAAATGGAAGAATGTAACTTGAATGACCTTTACATATATGAAGATCAATTCTCCACTCAAAGACAATATCCTTTCTTTTACAAGGTCATCCTTGGAAGTAAAGCAGCTCTGCGATGTCCAGAACTGACCAGAAATGCGATAAAATATATGTTCCTCGTCACAGTTAACAGTTCTTTAGAAGTGAACCAAATCGGCTTACAGTTATTCTGCATAAAGCACAGCAACCGAGAAGTAGCACATTCTTGGCAATAAAATGCAGACACAATTAGAAATGCAGATTGCTGAAAAGGGTTAAAATTGCAACCTTTACAATTTTGAATTTTGGGTTCCTTGTAAGAAAATTCTAAAATGAACAAGTCAATGTACATAACGATTACCGGGATGGTACTAAACCATCTCGGGATTTGGAGCCTGAAAATTAATGATATACAATTCAAAACCAAACCAAATTCCAGATGCGAATCTAAGCATTACCCAATTTGCTAATTCTAATACCCGAGAAGTTCGACTGAACTTAACAAGCCAGTGTGCACGCTAATTCAAGGGTTGAAAAAAACCTACTTGGAACTCAGGGCCTGAAAATCATGATACGAAACTCAAAACCTCCAAAACTAATTCCAAATGTGAATCTGAGCATTACCGAATTTCCTTAACAAGTAATTTGATTACCCAAATGAGAACAACTTTGTCTTAACGTGACAAGTCGGTCTACATACTGATTGCGGGTTTGAAAACGAACACACTTGTAATTAGGGAAGCTGAAAATAATGATAAACAACCCAAACCCTCCCAACCAAATTCGATATGTAAATCTTAGCATTACTCAAATTGCCTTAACAAGTAATTTGATTACCCAAGTAAGAAAATTTGTCTGAACATGACAACTCGGTCTATATGCCAACTGCAGGGCTGAAAACAAACCAACTTGGAATATGGGGGCTGACAATGATGATAGAAAACTCTCCAAAACAATTGAGAGATGTAAATCTGAGCATTACCCAATTTTCCTTGACAAGTAATTTGATTACCAATTAAGAACTTGGTCTGAACGTAACAAGTCAGTCTAGATACCGATTACAGGGTTGAAAATAAAACACTTGGAATTCGAAGCCTGAAAAAAGTGATAGAAAACCCAAAACAAATTCCAAGTATAAATCTGAACATTACCCAATTTGCCTTCACAAATAATTTGATTACCCAAGTAAGAACATTATCTGGACGTAACAAGCCAGTTCACATAGCGATTGGAGGGTTGAAAACAATACAACTTGGAATTCGGGGACCGAAAATAATGACAGAAAATCCAAAACTTCAACCAAATTCGAGATTTAAATCTGAGCGTTACACTGTTGGCCTTAACAAGTAATATGAATACCCAAGTAAGAACTTTATCTGAACTTAACAAGACAACGTCAATACCAATAGCAAGGTTGAAAACAAAAACCAACTTGGAATTCGTGGATGGAAAGACTGAAAATAATGATCAAAAACCCAAAACCTCCAAACCAAATTCCAAATGTAGAACTACAACATACCTAATTTGTTTTTCCCTCATCGGTTTCCTGAAATTGTCTTAGAATAGACCATAGCTATTGTCTTAGAATAGACCATAGCTGCGTTCACAATAGCTGAATTGAGCTATTCCTGTTTTGTCTTAGAATAGACCATAGCCTTGATTCCATCAGGATCTGCAGTGAAATAGTTCAGACTATTTCTCATGAACTCGCTGCTGGAATTTATTTCTCATGGCTCTCAGCGTATTTGCATTTCATTTCAGGATTGCCTGTGACGGCACAAGTCATAGCTAGTCATTCGAATTTAAAAGACATTGTATAGGAATTCGAATTTATAATTCAAGCTTCTCCTGAAGAAGTAAATGGTAAGTAAATACATGCAAACCAATCCGGTTAGCTATTGTCTTAGAATAGACCATAGCTGCGTTCACAATAGCTGAATTGAGCTATTCCTGTTTTGTCTTAGAATAGACCATAGCCTTGATTCCATCAGGATCTGCAGTGAAATAGTTCAGACTATTTCTCATGAACTCGCTGCTGGAATTTATTTCTCATGGCTCTCAGCGTATTTGCATTTCATTTCAGGATTGCCTGTGACGGCACAAGTCATAGCTATTCATTCGAATTTAAAAGACATTGTATAGGAATTCGAATTTATAATTCAAGCTTCTCCTGAAGAAGTAAATGGTAAGTAAATACATGCAAACCAATCCGGTTAATAGAATCGAGCAGGGAATTTCAGCAATAATACCTGTTATGTAACCTATCAGTACAGAGCGCCCACCAGCACAAGCAAAACGTTAAGACCATGCCTGCAACATATTCAGATTTAAAGTTTGAATACTAACAGGGCACCCACCAGCGCAAGCAAAACCTTAAGAGCATGCCTGAAACATATTGGGATTTAAAGTTTATCCAGATAAACTAAAAGATCCATATCCAGTTTAATTTTCTTTCTAAAGTGATACCATCTCTCATAGAAATTGGCAGTAACATAGTTTTGCTTTGAGCAGACAAAAATTTGACAGTATCATAGTTCTTGGTTTGAGCGGACAAGAATGGATGGAGATTTACTTCCAGTCTTGCCTCGCTGAGTGGCCAAAGCCAAACAAACAGTCATTAGTCATTAAATTCCGATTACCTCGCAAGCTTATGAAATGCTTTTCAAAATGAATAAGCAAGCAGATCATTTATTGACAAAACAGGAATAGCTCAATTCAGCCCTGAACTCCTCTGTGAGAACCCAGTATACATCCCTCTCCTCAACTCTAGGCTTCAGCATTGAGCATCCACAGCCACATTAGACAGCCCAGGCTGTTGTTCCTTTGTTATTTCCATCCGCACTGATCTCAGAATTGCATCCGCCATGATGAACACCACGAACCTGGACTGCTCAGCCAGAGCCGACTCGGCTTATACCCTCTGCAAACAGGATTGTATCTTTGCCAACTGCACACCTAGAAGTAGAGAGCGACTACTCTCCCACGCTGCTAACAATCATCTAATCGTCTAACACAATGGATCAACGGCTCAAAACATTACACGGTGGCATACAGGGAAGTTAATCCCAAAGGGAAACGCCTTACGGCGTAAAAATACAATAACCTTATAATATTATTATATAGCATTAACAATACAATAACATAATTATAACATAAATATGCTACTAATATCATTAATACAATAACATTATTATATGTAACCAATTCTATTACATTAATATCATAATATTATTATAGGTAATAACCCAGGTTATATTAATAACATATATTATTAACATTAATTATAACATAATTATATCATTAATATTATAATATTATTATATTTAACAAAATTTTATAATATTAATAATATTGTTTTTTATGTAATCACCTTAATACTAATATTAATAATAATATTATTAGTAACATTATTAATGATAATAATATTATATCAGTAATAATAATATATTAATTATTATATATAACCAATTACATCTTTAATCATATAATTTATATAATAATAAAAAATTAAACAATAGTATTATATGTAAAAACTCAACAAAGGTTAATTTGGTCAACCAAATTAACTATGGTTAAGAAAGTCAATCATGGTCAAACCAATGTAGTCATGGTGTCAAACATTGTCCTTTATTGTCACACATATTCAACTATAGACAATTTCTTAGTTATCTTGTTAGGTAAACAAAATTGATTAAATTCAAAGCTTGCTGAATTTAATTCATGGCTGAACTTGATCAATGAGGTGTTCAATGAGGTTCAGAAATGTCAAGCCAAACACGAACACAGATAATTCCATAAATTTATTGTATAATTTTATTGAAATTCGTTTAAAATTGGTTATAAAATCATAATAAATTCAAAAAGGCTTAGATATGAAATGACAATAAAACCCTAAAAGCTAAAACCTACTTGCTTTAAGAAAAAAAAAAAAAAACATCCTATGAGGATACTTAGAGTCATGTTGTTAATTTATATAAAACATAACTTTTTTTAATAATATTTTTTATTTCTATTTATTTATCTTTATTTTCAAAATTTTGATATATTAATTTTTTATTTATATGATCTACATTTAAATAATACAAATTTATAAATTTATAAATATAATATTTCAATAAAATATAAAAAAAATATTTATATATTAATAAAAATATTTTAATTCTTAAATGTTGTTTTATATATATATCATATCATATCATATGTATTTTAATTATATACATTTATATATTATATTATAGTTGTTATATAAATAAGTATGATAAAAATGTAATATTTTAATAAAATATAAAAGTTAAATATATATATAAATATATTTATATTTTAATTTATATATATATATATATATATATATATATATATATATATATATATATATATATATATATATATATATATATATATATAGAAGTGTAATATTTCAATACAAATATAAAATATCATTTTATGAGCATCACCCGATGTAATGAATGCTAAGTGGACTATTCAAAAATCATGAGAAATTAGTCAGTTATGACTACTTCTAATGGAAATTGTCATAGATGAATGACTTACTTAACGTAGTTGAATCCCAAAAAATGATATCTAATATAATGCACTGTGAAAACCCCCAATACTTAAATCAAAAGAGTGAAGGGAACTCTACTTGAATGGTTCATGAGGCAAAATACTTGTTAAGGTTTTGCAAATGAGGTAGCAAGCTAAGTGGGATTGATTGTAAGGAAAACTCCATAGTTAAGCGTGCTTGAGCCAAAGGCGATCTGGGATGGGTGACCTCCCGGGAAATCCTGGTTACTCGGTGCAAGCCCCGAAAGTGATGATTGATGTAATGTGATTTATTTCACTAGTTTCAATCCCACTTCGTCACCCCTGTGAGCATCACCCGATGCAATGAGTACTATTCAAAAATCATGGAAATGGTCATAGATGAATGAATTACTTAATGCAATTGAATCCGAAAAATTGATATCTAATATAATGCAATGTGAAACCCCCAATAATTAAATCAAAAGAGTGAAGGGAACTCTACTTGAATGGTTCATGAGGCACAATACTTGCTAAGGTTTTGCAAATGGGGTAGCAAGCTAAGTGGGATTGATTGTAAGGAAAAATCCATAGTTAAGCGCGCTTGACCCAAAGGCGATCTAGGATGGGTGACCTCCCGGGAAGTCTTGGTTACTGGGTGCAAGCCCCGGAAATGATGATTGACGCTATGTGATTTATTTCACTAGTTTCAGTCCGACTTCTTCACCATGTGAGCATCACCCAATGCAATGAGTACTATTCAAAAATCATGAGAAATTAGTTAGTTACGACTACCTATCATGGAAATGGTCATAGATGAATGGCTTACTTAACGGAGTTGAATCCCAAGAAAGTGATACCGATGCAATGATTGCTAAGTGGACTATTAAAAAATCATGAGAAATTAGTGAGTTGCGACTATCTCTCATGGAAATGGTCATAGATGAATGACTTACTTAACGTAGTTGAATCCCAAAAAAATGATATCTAATATAATGCACTGTGAAAACCCCCTATACTTAAAACAAAAATTAAAAGTTAAGCTCACTCAGTGTAGAATAGATGGTGATAGAATGTATTGTTAAGTCGTTCTCTAATGTGTAGGTCAATGGTTTTAAACTCCATGGGAAAAAATCTAGCCATGTTAAGGGTTGGTGTGGTCCACACCGGGTGCGATACCATGTGATTTTGACGGCTTAGATGCCCATGGGTCCTGGTTTCTCAAGTCACAGGTTAGGCTTCATATAATCTCTTGAAAACTTAAACAATGACCAATATATATATATATATATATATATATATATATATATATATATATATAACAGTTATATATAAAAGAAATATATTTATATTAAGAAAATATTTTAATTTTTACATTTTTGTTTTATATATACAATATATATAGGGTTAAATTATAAATTTATGTATTTATAAATAGTTATAACATAAATGTAATTTTTACATAGAATATAAAATTTGAATATATAAAAGTAATATAGGTATAAAAATAAATAAAAATAAAATCATGTTATTTATTATTTTTGAATATGTGTGTGTTTTTTTTATTTTTTATTTATATCATATACACTTAAATTATATATATATATAAACAAATATACACTTAAATTATATATATATAAACAATTATATTAGAAGTGAAATATTTCATTAAAATATAAAAATTAAATATATAAAAATAACATATACATATTAAAAAAATATTTGAATCTTTAAATTTTGTTGTCATTTATTATTTTTATATGTGTTTGTTAATTTTTTATTTATATTATATACATTTAATTTATGAATTTATATATTAATAAAAGCCCACTAGACTTTGGATTCATGGTGAATGGGTGTATTGTTAAGGCATTCCTTGCAATATTTGTCTAACTTTAATGTCATCCAAAGCACAAACACAAATCAAGTGGCAACTATGGTCAACCATGTTATTATTAGCATCATTAGTTTAATAATTCATTATATGTAAAAATTCACCTTATTATAATATTATAATGTTATTATTGATGTTATTACATTAATATTAATAATAACATAAATATTACTATCATTGTTTGGATTAATACTAATACTAGTAATATTAAGATTAATACTAAAATCATTAATATTATAAATACCATTAACAATGTCACATTTTTAGTAGTAATGTATTAATTATAACATAAGTATACTATTAATTTCATTAATATAATAATATTATTATATGTCAAAAATCACATGGTTATCAATGTCATATAGATAATAATAATATAATATTATTATTATATGTAACAACTCTACAATGCTTAACCATGGTCACCACAATCAACCATGACCACCATAACCAACCATGGCCAACCAAGTTAATGAATGGTTAACCAAGCCAACCATGAACAAATTTGTCAAGTGATGTTCACCAATGGTCAACATGGTTGCCACACCCAAACATAGTGAACCATGGTCAACAATAATCAAATATGATAAAAGATGGAAAACCATAGTCAACTATGATCAACCATGACAATCATTCCCAAACAAAGTCAACCATCTTCAACTATGATAAAAAGTGGACAACCATGGTCAACCATGACTTTTTTTGTAAGTCTAAAAATTCTATTGATCAAAAAGAAAAAATTATATCATTTTTATACATGAATCTTTTTATGGCATAGTTTTCCCTATACTAGTGGCATTAAAGTAGAGATGAATGGTATAGAGAATAGCAAAGTAAATGTAAAGGGACATAAGAGAAAATTAGAGAGGAGAATCACCCAAATTGGGGTTGATCCTCAAGGCAACCTTCTTTCCTTTCTTTTTTGAAACCTTGACCCAAACTTCTAAAAATAATTTGGTCAAAGTGATCTGCAAATTATGATTGCACACTGAAAGAGATTCCCTGTCAGAGTCCGAAGAAGCCAACTCATGGGCTCATTTCAATATACCTAGAGAAGCATTATTATTCAATACCTCTGTGGTTGTTGAAGGAGTATGTTCCACACTAGGAATCACAAGAGATGTTTCTGATCTAGGTGGGTATTGATGCCCACCTGCCTCTTCCACTTGGACCCCCACCATTATTTCTTTCAGTTTTTCAGTTTCCTTATTTTTAGCATAGTTTACTATTTTTGGCAGTTTTTTGGGTCCTGAACTTCCAGAGCCATTTTGAGGCCCTAAAAGACATTTTATTTTGGAAAACAAGAAAACATGACTCTTTATCTAATGTTTGTAGTCAAAATTTGTAGCCCTCAGATAGATATTTTTAACGAGGTATTATGCGCGTCAAATAGAGATTGTATGCCAAAGTTACGACCCTGGGAAGTTGATGTACCAATTTACCCAAACGAGGCTCATAGTTTTGTCTCTTCATCTCCTAGGGTTAGGTTTTTGGATGTTTAGGGATTTTTATTTTCTCTCAATAATAAATAGGCTTTCGAACCTCATTGTAACACAGTTTAGAGGCATGTAGTTGCCATATCTCTTCTTGGAGATAAACTACCATCGCCCAAGCTAGTTTATTTCCATTTCTATATATAAGCATATTTTAGTTCTTTGATATTAATGAAATGAAGTTTTATTTCTGTTGCTTCTTTGTGTATATGTGTATTTCTATATTTTCTGTGTTCCTGCATAAGTTTGGATCAGTGGTATCAGAGCATTCTACTCTTTCTCTGTTTTTCTTTGCATATCTCCAACATGGTCAGGGTATAAGGAGTTAGGGCTTGAACTCATTGAACCTTTGCAAGAATAGCCTCACAAACCTCGACAACCTCCCATGGTGGAAGAATAGAAAGATGAGGGGGCAAGAGATCCTTTCAAAATATTGATCGAGGAAGGCCTCGAGTGACAAAGGAATGCAAAGATGGATAACTTTGCCCAAATCCTTCCGCAGCTATCCACAGGTGACACATCTTCATCCAGAAACCACTCTGGAGGCTCCACTCATTTTAAGGTACAAGTTAAATTAGATATTCCCATATTTGAGGGCCAAATATATGCAGACATTGTTGATAGATGGTTAAATCTGTTGGAATTATGCTTTTCATCTCATGACTTTTCCAATCCAGAAAATATTACTTTTTCTCTCCACCCACACATCAAGAACTGGTGTGAAACCTACTGTGAACAAAAGGATGAGAGGGACTCCTCACTGTTTTTAGCCACACCCACTTGGAATTATTTTTGAGATGCCATCAAGGAACAATATTACCCTTTTGAGAGCTATGAAGATAAATACATAAAGTGGACCACGTTGGGGCAGAGAAGGGACCAAGATGTGTCGGAGTTCAAAAACATTTTCCATACCCTTCGCATGAAGCTGGGTATCAAGGATTCTGAGCAGCATTTGGTACTCAAGTACATCAATTGTCTACAAAAGTATATCCAAGATGAGATGGAGTTCCTACACATATCCTCGCTTGGCACCGCCTATTGATACACTGTCAAGATCAAGCAAAATTTTAAATAGAAGAAGCAAGACTTTGGAATAGTGAATTTGAAGAAAGGGAAAGATGCCCACAAGCCACAAAAAAAAAAGACAAAACCAAGGCAGGGCAACCCAAGACAACTTGTTGAAGCCGTAAGTGAAGAACAACACCACGAAGACAAAGAAGGACATAGGAAAATGGTGTGAGTTCCATGAGAGCCCCACTCACAACATGAGTGTTGAGAAAATCAGTCACTAGTGGTTGAGTTGAAGGCTTCCGAATCAGATGCATGTTTTGATTTTAAGACAGAAACCAACAAGGGGATTGACAAAGGGAAGCATATTATCAATGCGGAGCCTAGTACCGCTTTTTCCATCACCAAGATCTTGAAGGATGAGCCCGAAGATCTAAAGGAGGTGGAGCAACTCTTCCACTCACAGATGTGGATGAAGGGTTCTCCATTGCAATTTATCGTCGATAAAAAGAGCCAAAAGAACCTCATTTCAGTATAGGTCTTGAAGCGGTTGGGCCTAGTGACCACACCACACCCACAGTCGTACACTATCAGGTGGTTTCACCAAGGGCGAGATCTCATCATCAGTCAATAGTGTCGCCTTCCCTACAACATCAAGCCCTTCACATATGAGGTATTGTGTGATGTTTCTCCTCTTGACTTTTGTGATGTATTATTAGACCAACCATACTTTTGGAAGCAATATGTTGTGTATGAGTCTAGGCTTCACATTATTATTATTACTTTGGGTGATAAGTTGTACTAGATTCTCGATGTACCACTACCCACTTCCATTTATTTGATCACTTTGAAGCAATGCAGTAAGATCACATCCCATACCAGGAAATTTGTTTTCCTTATGATTCACCTTCAGGGCAAGAAGAATATTGTGGCCACGACCTCTAGACACATATGCTCCACACAACAACAACATATGGACAAGGCTCTGGAGGAGTACAAGGATATATTCACCTCACCCATAGGGGTACCTCTACAGTGTCAGGTCAAGTACTTCATCGATTTGACCTCGGGCATTCCACTACCTAATGGATATATCTATTGATGCTCTATTATGGAGAACAATGAAATCAAGAGGGAAATTCAGGAGTTGTTGTAGAAATGGCACATCAGGCCAAGTTCATCACCTTGTAGGAGCTTGATTGTGTTGGTACAGAAGAAGGATGGGACCTGGAGACTCTGTATTAACTATTGGGCACTGAAGAAGATCACTATCTGGAACATGTATACCATCCCATGAATTGAAGACATTCTGGACCAACTTAAGGGGGCCAAATATTTTAGCGATTTTGACTTGAAGTTCGGTTATCACCAGGTCCCAATTGAACCCTCCAATGTGTGGAAGACTTCCTTCAAATCTAAGGAGGGTCTTTTTGAATGGTTGGTCTTTCCTTTCAATTTGACGAGTGCCCCCGGAACCTTCATGAGGCTGATAGACAACATCTTATGACCTTTCAGCAAATAATTCATGGCGATGTATTTGGATGACATTATGGTCTTCAACCAGAGTTAGGAAGAGCACCTCTAATGTATTCTACAAGTCCTCCAAGCCTTGTAGCAACACAAGTTGTGTGCCAATTTGGAGAAATGAAATTTTGGTATGACCCAGGTTCAATATCTAGGGTACATCTTTGATGAGTGGGGTGTGCATGTGAACCTAGCCAAGATATAGGTCATTTAGGATTGGCCATCCCTAATGACTCTAACAGAGGCCTATAGCTTTCTGGGTCTTGCCAACTTCTACAGCAGGTTTGTGTTGGGGTTCTATAATATCACTTGGCCCTTGAGTCCAGTCACCAAGGGAGGAGAGAAAGTAAAGTTCTTTTGGTCCAAATCCCAAAAAAAGGAATTTCTTGAGTTGAAGCATCACCTCTACTCTACACTAGTTTTCATAATACTATACTTGCAACAACCATTTGAGATTGAGACAAATGCCTTTGACTATGCTATTGGTGTAGTTCTTATTCAGCAGGGGCATCCAATAGAATATCATAGTGAGACACTTTTAGACACATTCCAAAGGTATCCGACCTATGACAAAGATATGTATTTCATTGTGTCGGCCTGCTGACAATGGATGCATTAAATTTTGGGGAAGGAAACAGTTATCAACACAAACCACCTACCCCTGTATTTCATATAGACACAAGGGAAGTTGCAGAACAATCACCATCAGAAATGATCCACATACCTACAACAATTCCATTTTAAAATTAAGTACAAGAAGGGAAACACCAATAATGTTACATACTGCCTTAGCCAATTGTCGGTCATGGCGCTGACCATTGTGCTTGACTCTTATGGGCATAAGACTATGGGGTGGCCACATCTTTACAAGAGAGATCGAGAATTTAGCAAAACATACCAGACACTCCTAGAAGGCAAGCAAGTTCCAAATTTTAACCTCCAGAATCCATTTTTATGCCACTTAGGATACCTTTGTGTTCCTTCAAGTGAGCGTGCCAAGATGATTTGGGAGGCACACTACAGTTGGGTCATTGGACATTTTGGGGTAGAGAAAATAGTGGCAATGCTACAAAAGTATTTTTTTGCCAAACCTTCGACATGATGTTGGGAAGTACATTAGATCCTGAACTACCTGCACCATTTCCAAACTGACCATCAAGAAGCAAGGCCTATATACTCTCATTCCTACTCCTAGTCGACCTTGGGAATCCATCTCTATGGATTACATGTCAAGCCTGCCATCTACTAAGCATGGCAACGAATGCATTTTCGTGGTTGTCGACAGATTCTCTAAGATGACCATTCTGGTATCCTGCAAGAAGAATATCACAATAGAAGCCACTGCTAAGCTCTTCTTTGAACACGTGTGGGTACACTTTGGGATCCCGTAGTCCATTATCTTAGATTGGGATAACAGGTTCCTAAGTGTATTTTGGTGAAGTATATGTTTGATGCTAGATACGAAGCTCACTAAGTCCATGAATTTCCACCCCCAAGCTAATGGCCAAACATATGTTGTAAATAGGATGATCGTACACATTATGTGCATGTACAACTCGAAGCATCCGCACATTGGGATGAAAGCCTCCCTATGTCCAGCACAACTATAATAAAACTCTCCATAGCTCAACTGGCCACAACCAGTTTCAGGTGAGATTGAGATTCAAGTTACTATGTCCCATTGATGTGGCCATACTCTTTGTAGCTACTCCGAGAGATTCGGCTCATGTCTAATATGAAGCTGACAGAGCTAACAACTTCATTGAGCGTATTAAACACATCTGCCAATAGGTCCATGATAGATTGGATAGATCCAATGCTAAGTACAAGTAGCATCATGATTAGCATCGGGTGCCACACAAGTTCCAAGTGGGCGACAAAGTTTGGTTACATTTACAGAAGAGCACCTCACTAGGCCCCACCGCAATATTCGCCTGCACTAATATGAGCTTTACACCATCACTAAGGCTGTAGGGAAAAATTATTTTGAGCTCAACATTCCACCATTCCTTAGTCTACACCCAGTGTTCAATGTGGACTGCATTCGACCATACTTTCACCATTACTGGACACATCAAACATTGCAAAATAGCACACACCCACAGAGTTAAACTCAGACTGCATGGAACATGCCACATATGATTGGATCATGGACATATAGATCAAGAATAATTACCAATAGAATATCCAATTGTATTGGGTTGTCAAAGATGGCCAACTCTTACACCAAGGCAAGTGGCTCACTAGGGACCAAGTTCAATAGAAGTTTCCCAATCTCATGGAGGCACTAAATGCAATGGGAATCATTGCTTCCTAAGGGGGGAGGACTGATCTAGGTGGATATTTGTGTCCTTCCACCTATTCTACTTAGACATCCACCACTGTTTCTTCTAGTTTTTCGGTTTCCTTAATTGTAGGACAATTTACTATTTTTGGCACTTTTTCGAGTCCTGAACTTACGGAGCCATTTTAAGGCCCTAAACAACATTTTTTGCGGGAAATTTACATTCATGAGACTTTTATTGATGTTTTCAGTTGAAATTTGTAGTCCTCGTATAGATATTTCTAGCGAGGTATTGTGCGCATCAAACAAAGATCATATGCCAAAGTTACGACCCCAGGAAGTTGATGTACCAATTTACCCAAATGGGGCCCATAGTTTTGGCACTTCATCTCCCAAGGTTAGGTTTTTGGATGTTTATGGTTTTCCATTATTTCTCAGTAACAAATAGGCCTTCAAGCCTCATTGTA
The DNA here is from genome assembly GCA_031772625.1 of Pinus tabuliformis. Taxonomy (NCBI): domain Eukaryota; kingdom Viridiplantae; phylum Streptophyta; class Pinopsida; order Pinales; family Pinaceae; genus Pinus; species Pinus tabuliformis. The sequence goes on from CM062804.1 coordinate 191,236,832, forward strand.
ATACAGTTCAGAGGCATGTATCCACCGCATCTCTTCTCAAAGATAAGCTACCATCGCTCGAGCTAGTTTATTTCCATTTCTATATGTAAGCATACTTCAAGTATTTTATATTAATGAAATGTTTTATTTCTACTACATCACTGTGTATATGCGTATTTCTTTATTTTTTTTCATTCTTTCATAAGTCTGGATCAGTTTGAGGCCTTAAGTCTTGGACCTTGTCTTCTATATGGATTTTATCACCAACTTATTCATCACCCTCCATAAAAGGAGGATTACATCGATTCCAACTTTTAGATCTCGAAGTATAGATGTTTTTATTTTGTTGATAATTAAACATTAGGAAATATTTCTATAAATGTCATATTTGATGACATAAGTGGAAATATAAACCAATATTCTCATAGTCCATAGCCTGAGTCCAGTGAAGATCACTGATTTTTAAATTGATTTGGTCGAGAATCCCTTTATTGATATCAATTTCAATAAAAATTCTACCATAGGTGTATGCATCAATATACCCATGAAATAAAAAAAATAGTAAGATAATGGCCCAGAGAGTCTTCAATGCCTTGAAAGATTGTGTAGTTCCATAGGTGAGATGGCATATTAGGAAGCTTGAACCATATTGGAATATTGGTAATGAAAATTGTTGAAGGGTCAAAATATGGGAACCAAGGTGTTAAAAATCAATCCAACATTGCCCTAAAACCATGGCCCTTTAGGTAAATATTTATGATAATCTTCACATTCCTCAAATAACACAATGAAGAAGCCTCTTGAGCATAAAATAACCTTACAGTTCTTAGTCCATACAGAATGAATTCATTGGTAGAGATCAAATGTGTGGGGCCAAAAGGCTGATGAGCCCCAATTTTGGTACAATTTGGGCTCATTTTGGCCTATTCTACTTGCTCAAACCATTCATTTTCTATTGCTTATGCATGCATTTCTTAGTTTATTCATGTTGTTTGTAGGAAGAAGGGTAGGCACTTTATCTACGTGACTAATGCATTATGATTCCAGGTTTTGGCATTAAAAGGGAGCAAGAGACAATGAAAAAGGAGATAAAGAGACAATGAGGTGGCACTGCTGGTTTTTAGGAGAGGATGTCCACGGTCTTGGGACATTCCTCGTGATTCCCACCAAGAACTCCGAGCTCCAATCCATCTCCCCTCCGAGCTTAAGAAGCAGCCAGCTGTTCTACAGGAACAGCAGTTATAAACTGCTCTACAGGAACAACAGTTATGACCGTCCTACAGGATCAGCAGTTAAACTCTAGTTGGACAGCCGAGCTCCTAAAATCAAGGACACTTGTTGGATCATCGTTTTTGTATAAGTATAGAGGCCTTAGCCTTGGATAGGTTGTTGAAACTCTCGTATTGCTATTGTAATTTTGGAGCACAGTTCAGTTTTCATTCCTTTTTGTAAGCCAATTTGGCATAACATCAGATCATGAATAAGAAGGCAGTTTGTGATCTAGTTCTGAGTTTCTTAAGGAGACTATAGCTCTCAGGTTAGGGCCCAACCTGAGAGCCATAGATCCCCTCTGCTGTAGTGTTGTTTCCATTTCATTTCAGCACTTTGAGCTTTTCATTTGCACATGCAATTCGAATTACAGGTTGTCAAGTTGGTCTTTTTCACGAGTTAGATAGGATTTGCTTATGGTGAGTTTGTTCACAGTTGTTTAGTGTAGCAGAGGATAGATATAGTCCATTGGAGCTCCAACAAAAAGGGGTGTTAAGGCTCACTGCCGTCTCATTTGGGATTGGGGTGCAGTCCATGACTAACCACCAAAAACATGCATTTCTTTATCTCATGATTACTGCAAACACAGTCACGTTATGTTAGATGCTTCCTTGTCATTCACACCTGCACCACGCTCCTTTACCACAGCTTCATGCACATTCTCCTTCGCGTTTTGGATTGCTGTTCATTGAATTTACAAGCACAGGTAGTTTAGGTTAATGCATTTTCAGTTTGGTAACAGTCATAAGCATTCGTTTCACTTGCACTGCCCTCTCTCGTCCATTACTTCATTCTCCATCTTGATCACGCATGCATCACATCTCCTCGACCTTTACCCCGCTCTGTTATCTCCCAAAGCCTTCCACTCCTCACGTAACTTCATTTCCTAGCATTTTGTTGACCTAGCCCTCTATCTTCCAACCTACTCCCTACACTCATTTCTCATCTCATTCCTCCACTTCTAGAGCCATCACCAGCCTCATTCCCACCTTGCACATCTCCCCCTACCATTCCATCACTCCTCCATCTCTTCAAACACTCACGGTAGGTCATCCTGTAGCAGTTTATAGACATCCTGTAGAAACCTCTAAGTATCCTGTAGGATCCCCTGCAGACATCCTGTAGGAGGCCACTCACTCGGTTGCTGAGCTTCTGAATGTGAGGAACCTCTGTGGATGGATGCTAAGGATCCCTAGGGACCTCTCCTAGCCTTCCCAACCTGTCCCACGTTCTCCTTCCTTCTCCATTCCATCTGCACAACCAAACCCTAATTAGCACACAATCACAATCATTCCACACACTTAAAGGAAAAATAAAAAACATGTCTTTTATGATGCAAGCAGCTTAGATCCATGCATTTTCACTTATTAGAGGTAACAGCAGCATTGGTAGAAGTTTCCTTCACATTCTTTGCATTATAGAGGTTAGACTAGTTAAATTAGGGTTTCCTAGGTTTACATGCTTTGATTTGCTTTCAGTTCATTTTTGTCAAGTAGATTAGTCTCCTTTGAGCTAGCTTTCGTCCATCATTGATAAAGCTTCTTCTGTGAGCCTATAGAAGTTGGCTTGAGCCCTAGCGGACTTGTGCCAGCTGACCAAGTGACAGCTGCGACAAGAGCTAGTACTTGTGCATACAGCACCGTCGCTTCCAAGTTTGTACGAACTACCGGGTTGATAAAATGAGAGACAGGAAGCCCCAGGAGTTGTAGCATTATTGCTACAATACTGGAGCTCACCATCTTTTTGGCGCCGTTGCCGGGGAAGCGTCAGAGTATTAGTAATTGTTGCTTTTCTTCTACTTTCGTACTCTTACTTCTGCTCAGTAGTTTATTTCGTTTCCATTCTGCAAAAGTAGCTTAGCATTTCCTGCTTTCATAGATTAGCATTTCCTGCTTTCATAGCTTAGTATTTCCTGCTTTCATAGCCTAGTATTTCTCGCTTTCATAGATTAGCATTTCCTGCTTTCATAGACTAGTATTTCTCGCTTTCCTAGATTAGCTTTCTAATTCTGCAATTTCATTTGACCAATATAGTTAGTTGTAGATCACTTTGTTTCAGTTTTGCAGGTACCAAAGAAAAAGCAAAAGCACTCGAAAAAGAAAAGTCCTTTCCATTTCATGCCTCGTAGGAACCGAGATAGATCAGGCAAATTCCTACCTAACACCCCCACCACATCACTTAGTCACCCTTCACTCTTCGGTGGCGACAGTGATCCAGAGGAAACTATAGGTGAACATCCTGAGATATACCAAGACCCTATAGAAGAAGAAGAGTTAGAGACCACTCCATCCGAAGCTATGGCTGACAATAGAGAAGATGAGAGAATAGAAGGAGCTTTCCCCATCCGAGAGACCAATGGAGAGATGAAAATGAAAAACATTAGCCCCTCTGCTTTGCCTCACTTCCATGGACTGACCACTGAGGATCCTGATACCTTCCTATTTGAGTTCGCTGTCCTCTGTAGAACCTATGACTATACTGAAGATGAACAAAAGCTAAAACTTTTCCCTTCCACTCTCAAGGATGCAGCATTACGCTGGTTCATGGGTTTACCTAGGAATAGCATCACCACATGGGCCCAGATGCAGCAAGCCTTCAACACCAAGTACCGGGATTATTGTAGGTCCAAGGAAACGAAAGGGGAAATCTTTCGGATGACCATGGGAAACGATGAGTCTTTAGAGGATTATGAGGAAAGGTTCCAACTTAGTTACAAGCGGGCCAGGTGCACACTTGACCCTGAATCCCTTAAGTTGGTTCTGCTCCGAGGAGTACCTGAAGAACTCATAGATACCCTTCACATGTTAGCTGGGGGGGACATTTACCAACTGCCTTATGAGGACATCAAAACTGTGTTTAGAAATCATTCTAGGGCAGCTAGGAAACGGGGTAGAGGAAATCTCCTCTCCACTGGTGTCCCTTTCTCCAAACATGAGTTTACAAACCAATTAGAAGATCTTAAGAGTGAGGTGAGACAGACCATTGCCATGCAGCTGGACACATTCAGGATCCAGCAGAAGAAAGAAGAAGCTGAGAGAGCCCTGGCTGTCTTCTGCCCTAGGTGCACAAGAAGACATCCTAAGAACGAATGCCCATTGCATTCGGTTGAAGTGTGTTTTGTTTGTGAGGAGGACCATCCTACCAATCAGTGTCCCACCTTACCTGGGTTTAAAGCCATGTACCAAGGGACTGAAGCCCCCACTGAACCTCTCTACTTCATCAACCAAAGGAGACCACAAGGATCTAGACCCTATCAGCAGGGAATGCAAGGGGCACCACAAACCTATTACAACCCAACCAATCGACTCCTATGCCTTCCTGGGGTCCCCCTGCTCATCCTTCTTGGTCCATGCCTCCTCCATGGTCTTATCCACCTCAGTATCCTACTCAACCCACTACTCACTCATATCACTCACATGCCCAGTCACAGCCTCAATGGAGTGCACCTCAGTTGGGGTGGAGGCCCCAGTACAACACTCCTCCCGCCATTCTGCCTCCACCTCCAGTTCAGCCACAACCATTACCTCCTGCTCCTCCAAGGCAACCTCAAATGCCTGCTCAACCGAACCCGAACCCCAACAATAGACAGGCTCAACAGGTATATACTGGGGAGACCTCATGCCCTACCTATGCTGTGGAGATCTAGGAGATCAATCTTAGATCTAGAAAGACTCTTCCAGATCGCCAACCTCCTCCCCCAGAGGATGAGGAAGACCATCAGGAAAGTGAACCAAAGCCTATTCCACCCTTTCCTGAGAGACTTACAGCCACCACACAACCCAACCCGGAAGAAGATGAGCTTCTGGGAGAGCTCAAGCAGTTGTGTGTGAAGATACCCCTTCTCCAGGCCATCAAGGATGTGCCAATCTATAACAAGCTGGTTAAGGAGAGGTGTTTCAAACATCCAGGCAGACGGAAGAAAGATGCTTCAACTATCAATGTCATAGGACAACTGTCTGACCTTATGCTAGGACAAGTCATCTGCCCAAAGTACTTAGATCCTGGAAGTCCTGTAGTAGATGTCCACATCAATGGCACCATCATACCCCACACCCTGATTGATCTGGGGGCTGCCATTAATGTAATGACCAGGGATACCATGCTCAAGCTCAATCTTCAAGGTTCCTTGAGGAAGACCTCGACAGTACTGCAATTAGCAGATTGCTCCACTGTGACTCTCGAGGGGATTGTGGAGGATGTCTTGGTCTCTATTGACTCTTGGGAGTATCCTGCAGACTTCCTGGTTCTGCAACCAAAGGCAAAGCTTACTGGATATCCCCTCATTTTGGGAAGGCCTTAGTTAGCCACTGCAGATGCCTATATTAGTTGTCGTGCCGGAAATATGACCATCAAAAATGGTCCTATGTCCAAGCAACTTGTCCTATACCCTCCTGCCCAACCCTCTTTGGAGCATGACTTACCACTCTGGTTGGAAGAAGGAGAAGAAGACGAGGTGTATTCAGCACCTCTGTGTACCATAGAAACCAATAGAAGAAATCCCCCAACCGAGGATGATTTGATCGAGAACTTGATCCAAAACCCACCTACTAGTGCACTACCTTTAGAAAAATTGGTGGAGGATGCCCAAGCTAGCACCTTAGTGGATCTTTGTACAACCAACCCTGTCACTCCCAGAGTTAAGAGTGTGGAGTTCGGCCCTGAGAGAGCATTGAAAATCAGCTCCTCCCTATCTCCTTCTCAGGAAAAGGAGTTGTGCAACCTGTTAGCCAGCCACCTAGATGCTTTTGCTTGGAGCTACAAGGAGATGAAAGGAGTCCATCCCTCGGTCTGTACTCATCATATATACATCAAAGAGGACTGTAAACCGGTTAGGCAACCTCAAAGGAGAATGAATCTAGCCCTTAAAGACATTGTCAAGGAAGAATTGCAAAAATTGTTGGATGCCGGATTCATCTATCCCATCTCAGATAGTGAATGGGTGTCCCCTCTAGTGTTGGTTCCCAAGAAGAATGGGAAGTGGAGAATCTGTGTAGATTACCGTGAGCTGAACAAAGCTACCAAAAAAGACCATTTCCCTCTACCTTTCATAGATCAAGTGTTGGATGGACTGGCAGGAAAGAAATTCTTCTCTTTCCTGGATGGGTTTAGCGGGTACAATCAAATCCAAATCAGCCCGGAAGACCAAGATAAGACCACCTTCACTTGCCCTTGGGGTACCTTTGCCTACCGAGTCCTTCCCTTTGGGCTATGCAATGCTCCTGCTACTTTCCAGAGAGCTGTCCTAAGCATCTTCTCGGAGCTGGTCCATGATGCAGTGGAAATCTATATGGATGACTTTACTCCTTATGGGGCCAACTTCCAGGAAGCATTGTCCAATCTGAGGAAAGTCCTAACCAAATGCATTGAGATGAACCTGTCCCTCAGTCCCGAAAAATGTGAATTCCTGATGACTGAAGGGACCGTGCTAGGCCATACCATCTCTAGCCAAGGATTACAGGTGGATCCTAACAAAATTGCTCTCATCAAGAGGGTTCCACCTCCTCAAAAAGTAAGGGATGTCCGGAGTTTCTTGGGATTAGCAGGATACTACCAGAGATTCATTAAGGACTTCAGCAAGTTAGCCTCACCATTGTTTGGTCTGTTGGCAAAAGATGTGGAGTTTAAGTGGACTGACGATTGTCAGAGGAGTTTGAATGAGTTAAAGGACAAGTTGGTGTCAGCACCAATCTTGAGAGGTCCAAACTGGGCCCTACCTTTCCACATCCACACTGATGCCTCGAACAAAGCCATAGGTGCAGCCTTAGGACAAGTTGAGCAAAAACTTCCATATGCCATTTACTTCGTTAGCAAAAACTTGTCCAAAGCAGAGCTGAATTACACTGTAACCGAGAAGGAGTTCTTAGCTGTGGTCCATGCACTGAACAAGTTCCGACATTATATTACTGGTTACCAGACTTTTGTACATACTGACCATGCTGCTATTAGATATTTGATGAATAAACCCGATGTGAATGCTCGTATTATTAGATGGTTACTTTTATTGCAGCAGTTTGATCTAACCATTGTTGATAAACCAGGTAGAGAGAATGTTGTTGCTGACTTTTTATCTAGATTGGATTTGTCTGCAGGTGAAGATGGGACGGTGGATGACCAGATGCCTGATGAGCATCTGTTTGCTATCTCAGTACTCTCTCCATGGTTTGCTGATATAGCGAACTACCTTGTTTCAGCTCAGTTCCCTCCGCACCTCTCTTCAAAAGAGAAGAGCAAAATCATCAGAAAAAGTGCCTCATTCACTTGGATCGGGGGCAACCTGTTCAAGCTTGGCCCTGATCAGATCTTAAGGCGTTGTGTAAGGGAAGAGGAAGTCTTTGACATCCTCCTCACCTGTCATGATGGGCCTTGTGGAGGACATTTTGCAGCAAAGAGAACTGCCTTCAAGATCCTGCAGGCAGGCTACTATTGGCCCACACTTCATCAAGATGTCAGAAGATATGTCAGCCAGTGTGACCAATGCCAAAGGATGGGGAAACCAACCCAAAGGGATGAGATGCCTCTCCAACCTCAAGTGACTCTTGAGCCATTTGAGAAGTGGGGCATGGACTTTGTGGGTCCAATCAATCCCTCTTCGAGGCAGAGGTCCTACATCATTGTGTGTACTGACTACTTGACAAAGTGGGCAGAGACTAAAGCAATCAAAGCAGCAACAGAAGAGAAGGTGGTCGAGTTCTTAAGAGAGAACATCTTCTACAAGTTTGGCTACCCAAGAGAGCTGGTGACCGATCAGGGGAGCCAGTTCACATCCAACTTGATTGAAGATCTGCTAGCTCATCACAAGATCAAGCACAGGACTTCCACCCCCTATCACCCTCAAGCAAATGGGCAGGTGGAAGTCACCAATAGAGCATTAGAAGGGATCTTGACCAAAGTGGTGAGCAGCAGCAGAAAGGACTGGGCAGATCGCCTGGTTGAGGCCACATGGGCTTACAACACCACCTGGAAGACCACCACCGGCTTCACACCTTATGAGCTGGTCTATGGGAAGAAAGCTTTGCTGTCCATTGAGTTTGAGTATAACACTTTGAGGATGGCAGCTCAGCTGGACCTAGATCTCAGCCATGCACAGCAAGAAAGGTTATTGCAGCTGAATGGACTGGATGAGCACCGCATGCAGGCCCTCCTTCACTCAGAAGTGGTTCAACTTCAGAGAAAGGTGTGGCATGATCAACATCTCCATGACAAGCAGTTCCAGCCGGGAGATTGGGCTTTGTTGTATGACTCCAGATTCAAAGATTTCAAGGGGAAGTTGAGAACCAGATGGCTAGGACCATATGTAGTGGAACAGTGCCATGACAATGGATCTGTCCTCATTCGAACCATTGATGAGGAAGCCATTCCCATGCTTGTCAATGGGCACCGATTGAAGATCTACAGAAGACCTCTCTCAAGACAAGAGTTTATCAGCACTATGGAGAAATCTGTTTTGGTCATAGAGAAGGGTTCTGCCTCCACTTTGGGCATACCCTGAAGAAAAAAAAAAAAAAAAAAAAAAAGAGAAAAAGAGAGAAAAAATAAAGATCCTTGGGTGAAAACCTCTCTGAGGCGCCCAAGGCAGGCAGTAGGGGTGAAAACCTCATTAAGGCGCTCCTATTGTCTTTCAAAAAAAAAAGAAGAAAGTTAAAAAAAAAAAAAAAAAAAAAAAAGGATCCTTGAGTGAAAACCTCTTTGAGGCGCTCAGGGCAGGTAGCAAGGGTGAAAACCTCTTTGGGGCGCCCCTGCTATCTTTTCAAAAAAAAAAGGGAGAAAAAAAAACAATAAGCACAATAAAAGTTTTGCATGCAGATGTTCTATGGAGGAGAAGAAGCCTCTCCACTCCAAGCCAGGGGCCTTCATCATGCTATCAAAGGATGTCATCAACACCTCCTCCAAGAATAACAATGCTTTTCAAGGTATGTACAATTTTTATCATGATTTGGATCTTCTACAGGAAGATACAGTTTTCTACAGGAACAGACAGTCTTCCTACAGGAAGACGCGGATCTTCTACAGGAAAGTGCAAAATTTCTACAGGAAGCTTTGTGTTCTACAGGAAACTTCCTGTAGAAGGTTGCGACGGCCGAAATGTGTTTCAAGTGAAGATCTAGCGACTGAGGAGTGGATTGAACACATGCATGCCACCAATGGCACCCCTGAACATTGCTATTATCTTGCTCCACCATCCTCGTCGCCATGCAACCAAGATCCCTGCAGCAGCACAACAAAGCAATGAGTTCTCGTAAAAAAACATCTGTCAAAGAAAAACCAAGCACCGAGAGCCATACCACATCCACGTTATGCATCAAAAGCGCTGGGATCGTGATCAAGAAGCCAGAACCGCTAGCATGCAGCATGTACCCAAGGAGAAAGGACTGTGACAAGACCCCTCGTGGGGATCCTGTAACAGTTCAACCTGCTCGAGTGAATACCGTCCACAGCACCGCCATCCGAGATAAAACACGGGCGCATGAACGTGAAACCATCCACTCCAGCGTCAGCAACCGGTAGCCATGTGCCTTCGGGTCTGTGTAAGCCGCGTGCAGCAGGTAAATCCATCGTCCACAAACTGGAAATCATGTGCAGCCGCGCGCAGGTAAGTGTTCTAATCCTTCTCTCTGTCAAATCGCATGGATATTACTTTGATTTGTTTTGCATGGCATAAAGGTGAATGTTTGAGCGGCCGTAAGGCCAGTTGACTGGCCACATCGGCTAGTGAAAGGATAGTCAGATGATGAGGTGGCAGCCACGACAAAAGACACACGTAGCACGCACGTGAAGATTAGTCCCGTCAACCGTGAAACGAGTTTAACCGAAAAGGGCGGCGGCAGATCTGTGGGAATGAATGCGGCAGCAAGCGAATGTGCAGGCGGACGATGGGTGACGTCACCCAACGGTCCGGCGGGGATAGCTCACCCCCCGCGCCACGAGCTGCGCCGATTCAAAATCTAATCGGCTCGATTAAGCGTGTATATCCATCAACCTCACTTCAAAACTTGAGTAGCTCCTCTGATTACCTCTGCATGTTGATACGCCAAGCTCTCGGCTACCTGAACGCTGGTAAGGCACCTCTCGACCGCTGTCCAACTATAGCTCCCCCCGAAGTCTGCGCACTGCTCCTACAGGAACAGTTTCTACAGGAACACAGTCCTACAGGAAGCAGTATCTATAGAAAGCAGTCTCTATAGGAAGGTGAAGTCTTCACGTAAAAAAAGGTGGCGGAAAAGAGGTAACCCTGAAACTCCTTCCGCAATTGGTTTTCAAAGGTGAAAAGGTCATTATTCACAGTCTGGTCATAAAAGATATTGGATTGCCGTGCCCATACTATCGCTTCTACAGGATAGAGGTATAATTAGACTGTGGTTCTGAGAATTCATTGCATGCTCTGTCTATAAGACCGAATTTCCTTTGTATCTACCGCCTTTGGTCAAAACCACTGTGTTCATCATGCCTGGTGGGTTTATTAGGCGAGAGCCCACTGATTCAAATACACTAAGAAGAAATCCGGCAGTGGTTGAGCTCTTCACTAGAGCACAATGGATGCCTTTTTGTGATAAACTACAGGGCTACGATGATGAAGTAGCCGAGGAATTCTTGCAGGCTCTGCAGCCTAAGTCCCAGACACTGGCCACAGTAAGCTTCAGAGGTCTCAGCCTCCAACTCACCCCAGAGCATATAAGTCGAATCACAGAACTGCCCATGGGTCTGCCGTGGGATAAAGAAGAGCGGAAGCAGAGCCAGCAAGCAAAGAAGGAGTTCTTCCCACCTGAGGAAGAATTCTCCGAGGATAAAAACAGGGTGAGGAGGACCAGCCTGTCACCTCCATGGAACGAAGTCAGTTTGCACATTATGAAATATATTACTTGTGAAGGCCGGTTCAGTATCGTGTATGCATATCACTTCCGGCTCCTCACTGAGTTAAGACACGGAATTGACCTTCCTGTAGAGCAAAAACTAAGCATCCCTTATTATCTCCTGCAGTCCCTAATGGAGTGTGCTACAAAGCTAAGACAGGGCATCCCTGATCAGATAGCCCATCATGGGTTAATAAAATTGCTTGTGGAGGATGCACTGCACTCATATAAAGTTCCCCTCTCCTGGGAGTCGTTTAGGAATCTAACACGAGATGGGGACATTAAAATGTTGATCGAAGATAGTGGCTCCTCCAGCACTGAAGACGAGGAAGCGGTGGCTGAGGAAAAGAAGGCTGAAGAAAAAGCTGACTCCCCCATCCTGTCAGCACGAGAAAGAAGGTCAAAAAGCAGAAGAGACAAAGTTGGGGCAGGCCATGTCAGCCCAATTACCTCTTCAGCACTCACAAGCAAACAAAAGGATCAAACCCCTGCAGCAAAGCAAGTAAAAGTAAAGACACCTACCACTACAGGAAAGGAGAAGCGAGCTTCTACAGGAAGCCCAAAAGCAAAAACCAAGGCTTCTACAGGAAGCCCGATAACAGCTTCTACAGGAAGCACAAAAGTGCAAAAACAGGCTTCTACAGGAAGCCATGCAAAACCAAAATCTGAGAAGCAGAAGGTGGATGTTTTAGCCAGAGAGGCAGCGACTGTATTAGCTGGCCTCAGTACGCCACCTAAGCCAAAAGGAAAGAGGAAGAGGGACCCTCCTCTCTACTTCAAAGCACGGAGAAGTGTTCGGATAAAAACAGGGAAGCCACAGCAGCAGTCCAGCAGCCCAATTGTCATTGAGGACACCCCTGCTTCGCCCAAAGAACAATCCCCCTCAAAGGTCACAGTTACCTACGAAAAGGGAAGCCCGAAGAAGAGCACATGGCAAGACCGAGTGGACCTGTTGGACGAGAAAACCAGGCTACAGGAAGCTGAAAATGTCCTACAGGATACCTTGGCTCGACTACAGGAAACCGAACAAAGAGAAGAAGGAGGACCCTCATCACCAAGGGCAGAGGAGGCAGAACTACCTGAAGAAACAGCAAGAGAGCATATACCCGAACCTAGCCCTTCGCCCAATCTGAATTCATATTATACCTTCTTGGAGGGGGGCAAGGTCATCCCACAAAAATTTACTGTACCCCTATTCTTTGAATTAGAGAAAGAAAGAGTCCGCTCCCATACATGGATGCAAATTGCCAAATCAAAGGGGGTGGGGGACATAGGCCCTCTAGAAGATCAGCTCAGGGAGGTCAGGAGCGAGTTCACCATGGCCAAACATGTGGCTAGTTGCCAGCAGGCACTTCTACAGGAAGAAAACCGGAAGTTAAGGTTGCAGCTACAAGAACTCAAGGCAGGGGCAGAAACATCCTCCAAGGGCATCACAAGTGAACAAGAAGGCAAGAAGGAGCTGACCACCAATCTTGAAGGGCCAAAGACACTTCTACAGGAAGAAGAACAACAGATAAGAATTGAAGTGCAAGCCTTAAAGGAACAGCTGCAACAAAAGGAAACACAATTGGCTTGCATGGCCAGTTGGGCCATGGAGGCCCTGCAGTGCAGACATCCTGCAAAGTCTTATGGGTTGTACTTAAAGGATCAGTGGCTACAGTTCCAGATAAACACACTAGCACAAAGAGGTATTGAGCAAATCCATAACCCACATCAATTTGCTGAAATATGCAATACTAGCTCAGCAGAGGACAAAGCCAAGCTAGCAGAATTCTACATCCACAATCTAGTTTTGCCTAATGAAGTCTCTTGGGATCCCAATATCGCCTTGGGCGATCTGCAGTTGATGGCTTTTGCTTCGTGGCTGAATCATGAGGATCAGAGAGCCACTGAAGAAAAATCGGTCATGAGCCGAGAAGTGAGTGAGCCACTGTACATTCGGGCAGAACCAGAGGATCCGGTTGCCCTCATCTCAGCCCGCCAACAGTTATCCAATGATCCCACAGCTTCCTTGATATTTATGGACCAGCAAGCCCAAGCAATAGCCTACTTTGAAGACATGGACAGATTATTGGGAGAAACTGCTGCCCAGGCTTGTGCACGTAGGTGGCATACCTTGGCACATAGTTTGAAGATCCGGGAATACCATACCCCGACCAGAATGAGGGAAGCATTGGCAAGAGTGGACCTTTACAAGAAATCCGTGCAAAGACTTCAGGCCAGCTAGATTGGCCTTAAACTCAGCCCTCCATTGCTGCTAGGATTGGTTGAAGGAAGTACAGGAAAGGATGACCAGGCACAATGGGAAAAAGTGGAAAACGCAGCAGGGTTTCATATCGACCAAGAAGACATCACCACAGAAGCTTGGGATGTAAGGGGAGCAGTGAAAGCCATGAAGGATGAAGATCTTGACTAAGTTGCTCAAGGATGAGCAAATGGTTCAGCTGGGGGGTGATGATGAGCCCCAATTTTGGTACAATTTGGGCTCATTTTGGCCTATTCTACTTGCTCAAACCATTCATTTTCTATTGCTTATGCATGCATTTCTTAGTTTATTCATGTTGTTTGTAGGAAGAAGGGTAGGCACTTTATCTACGTGACTAATGCATTATGATTCTAGGTTTTGGCATTAAAAGGGAGCAAGAGACAACGAAAAAGGAGATAAAGAGACAATGAGGTGGCACTGCTGGTTTTTAGGAGAGGATGTCCACGGTCTTGGGACATTCCTCGTGATTCCCACCAAGAACTCCGAGCTCCAATCCATCTCCCCTCCGAGCTTAAGAAGCAGCCATCTGTTCTACAGGAACAACAGTTATAAACTGCTCTACAGGAACAGCAGTTATGACCGTCCTACAGGATCAGCAGTTAAACTCTAGTTGGACAGTCGAGCTCCTAAAATCAAGGACACTTGTTGGATCATCGTTTTTGTATAAGTATAGAGGCCTTAGCCTTGGATAGGTTGTTGAAACTCTCGTATTGCTATTGTAATTTTGGAGCACAGTTCAGTTTTCATTCCTTTTTGTAAGCCAATTTGGCATAACATCAGATCATGAATAAAGAAGGCAGTTTGTGATCTAGTTCTGAGTTTCTTAAGGAGACTATAGCTCTCAGGTTAGGGCCCAACCTGAGAGCCATAGATCCCCTCTGCTGTAGTGTTGTTTCCATTTCATTTCAGCACTTTGAGCTTTTCATTTGCACATGCAATTCGAATTACAGGTTGTCAAGTTGGTCTTTTTCACGAGGTAGATAGGATTTGCTTATGGTGAGTTTGTTCACAGTTGTTTAGTGTAGCAGAGGATAGATATAGTCCATTGGAGCTCCAACAAAAAGGGTTGTTAAGGCTCACTGCCGTCTCATTTGGGATTGGGGTGCAGTCCATGACTAACCACCAAAAACACACATTTCTTTATCTCATGATTACTGCAAACACAGTCACGTTATGTTAGATGCTTCCTTGTCATTCACACCTGCACCATGCTCCTTTACCACAGCTTCATGCACATTCTCCTTCGCGTTTTGGATTGCTGTTCATTGAATTTACAAGCACAGGTAGTTTAGGTTAATGCATTTTCAGTTTGGTAACAGTCATAAGCATTCATTTCACTTGCACTGCCCTCTCTCGTCCATTACTTCATTCTCCATCTTGATCACGCATGCATCACATCTCCTCGACCTTTACCCCGCTCTGTTATCTCCCAAAGCCTTCCACTCCTCACGTAACTTCATTTCCTAGCCTTTTGTTGACCTAGCCCTCTATCTTCCAACCTACTCCCTACACTCATTTCTCATCTCATTCCTCCACTTCTAGAGCCATCACCAGCCTCATTCCCACCTTGCACATCTCCCCCTACCATTCCATCACTCCTCCATCTCTTCAAACACTCACGGTAGGTCATCCTGTAGCAGTTTATAGACATCCTGTAGAAACCTCTAAGTATCCTGTAGGATCCCCTGCAGACATCCTGTAGGAGGCCACTCACTCGGTTGCTGAGCTTATGAATGTGAGGAACCTCTGTGGATGGATGCTAAGGATCCCTAGGGACCTCTCCTAGCCTTCCCAACCTGTCCCACGTTCTCCTTCCTTCTCCATTCCATCTGCACAACCAAACCCTAATTAGCACACAATCACAATCATTCCACACACTTAAAGGAAAAATACAAAAACATGTCTTTTATGATGCAAGCAGCTTAGATCCATGCATTTTCACTTATTAGAGGTAACAACAGCATTGGTAGAAGTTTGCTTCACATTCTTTGCATTATAGAGGTTAGACTAGTTAAATTAGGGTTTCCTAGGTTTACATGCTTTGATTTGCTTTCAGTTCATTTTTGTCAAGTAGATTAGTCTCCTTTGAGCTAGCTTTCGTCCATCATTGATAAAGCTTCTTCTGTGAGCCTATAGAAGTTGGCTTGAGCCCTAGCGGACTTGTGCCAGCTGACCAAGTGACAGCTGCGACAAGAGCTAGTACTTGTGCATACAGCACCGTCGCTTCCAAGTTTGTACGAACTACCGGGTTGATAAAATGAGAGACAGGAAGCCCCAGGAGTTGTAGCATTATTGCTACAATACTGGAGCTCACCAAAGGCATTAAAAAAAAATATTAGGGATGCTTCTGAATACCTCTCGTGATGATCCTTCATATTTGAGTGAACAATTTCTAGGGAGGGAGCTTCCTCATATTTTTCCACCAAAAACGGCCCCAGAGTTGTCTGAGCTTGATCTTATTTAGGGGGCGATGAACATGCATGACATATTTATAAGGAAAAGCCAAAGATGATAAATTATTACCTCTAGTCCCCACTCATAGATGAAGAACCATAAAAATAGTGGCATTTTTACCAACGTTGTAAACTAAGAGAGGAGTAGCATCATCCAACTGCTTACCTCAAAAAAAAAGGCATTGCATGCCTAAGGGGATATTCACTCAGAGATCTAAATAACGCTTAAGGCCGTGAACTAAATGTGAGGAGAAAAATCTAATGAGTAGTAAATCCTCATATGGGAGCTTGACAAATATCTACTAGCAAATTGTAAAATTTTCGACATTTACCACAAACCCATTGAACTCGAATGCAATGATAGTCTAGGCTGCCATGAGGGTTTCTGAAAACTTTTGATCATACCATTATCAATCATGTTACTCTTAATATCGTTAATATAATTATATTATTATATGTAAAAACTCACCTTATTATAATATTACAACATTATTATTGATGTTATTGCATTAACATCAATAATAAGATTAATAATTTACATTAATAAAAATAATATATTAATTATAACATATATATACTAATAATAATAATATAATAATATTAAGAATAATACTAATATTAAACAATAATAGATTAATTATAACATAAATATACTAATAATATAATATAATATAATATATATATGTCACAACTTAACAGTAGTTAACCATAGTCACCATAATTAATCATGGCCACCATAACTAACCATTATAAATAATTTAAGCATGGTTAACCAACCCGACCATGGTTAAACAAATTACTCAGCCATGTTCAACCATAAACAACCATAGACAACCATAGTTAACTATGGTCAACCATCATCACACATGTTTAACCATATGTAACATTAGTTATCCACAACCAACCATAGTCAACCATAGTCAACCTTGGTCAACCATGGTCAACCATGTTTAGTCATCATCAACTATGATAAAACATGGAAAACCATGCTCAACTATGTTACTATTAATACACACACACACACACATATATAGATATATATATATTTGCTAGTTATGTGGGTCCATAGATGACTAACACAATTAACCTTTGGCTTGAGTAGCCATGACCTAGGGTCATCTAAGCCATCAAAATCACTTGGGGATCACACCCAGCCTGGGCCACACCAACCTTACTATGGCTCTATTTTTTGCTATGGAGTTTTGAACCGATGACCTTTACGCCACAAAGTTCGTTAACATATCACCATGCCACCATCTGCTTTGTGCCCCATGGGCTAACATAATAATATTATTATATGTAACATACTCACTTTATTATAATATTGTAATATTGTTATTAATGTTATTACATTAACATTAACAATAACATTCACATTAATATTAATGTTAAGATTAATTTTAATATTAGTGTTATCACCCCAAGAAACTCTCCTAAGTTGTATCTCGGAGATGCTCGGGAACATTACAAACTCAACAAAATGTTGGAAATAGATGAATGGAAGGAATGATGCATATTCATGCTAGATAACCACTTCTACTATGCTTAACTCCAGACATGGATGAACACCCCCAGACTACAAGGCTTTAGACCACCAATTACTCACAGTTTGAGGATTAGGTGAACATGGAGAATACTGACCACACGAGTAGATGCACAAGACCATGTGATGGCCGGCTGCAACCAGTAAAGAGGTCTGCAAATCTATTTCCTAATGCACAGACATGATGACATCTCTCTGGCACTAAGTAAACAGAAACCTGCATAGCACATTCAATGATACATGCTAGATTCTAACACAGAGGTGGGATGATAGACCCTCTAATGCTAAACATCAAGAGCACATGAAAAATACATAACAAGCACAACCTAGAATAGAGTAGAAATGGAAAATGAGCAATTAACAGCAAAAGAAGCTTGTATTAGCTGAAAATGAAGACTAGACATTGTAAGTATCACAGTAGTTACAGTCTCTAGAAGTTGAACCTTACATCAAAACAACAACCATCAACCCTGATTACATCTATGTTCTGGGTATATATAGAGTTTGTTTACAAAGATATTATGTTGCTCAATGCATGGAGGGGTCATAATGGACCACCAACTGCTTTAACTCTTTGATGGAGTGTCTGCTACAATCTGACTGTATCTGTGAATGAATTTGACGTTCTCTGATGTTCTGTTGTACTCCTTGAGTAGGTGGAGTGTAAAATGAAACAAGCTCCATAACTGATAAATGCATTTAACTGCTCTTTCCTTCACGGCTCTCTTTCCTTAATAAACGTTGTTGTTGTGGAGTAACTACACCCAGTACTGGTAGTTGATCGTCGTTGTCCTTCGGGAGTGTTGGACAATCAAAGGAGATGAAGACTGCATGGCAGAAGAATGGAGGAGGAAGATCAGTTGTTGAATTGCGTGGATCAACGACGGGAATCGTTTTGCAGAGGGTATTGGGAGAAAATGAGAGCGAATGAACGAGGGCCATTAGATCGTGGGCGGGCAGATCCAACGGTGATCGGGGGCGGAAGCTGCGCGAGGTTTAATTGGCAGGGACGACAGTTTTGGTGGCGGGCGGTATTCCCCGCACTGCTTATGGGAGGATGGCGGTAAATGTACAAAGGGGCGCGATCGCAATCAGCAGGCGACACGTGGTAGATGGGACCGGGCCGAAACCACTTTCCCCGCTGGTTAACGAGTGGGAAGCTCGCACGATCGGGAGGCATGAACGCCGTTGGATCGCGAGGTGGAGGATCGGATGGCGGGGATTAAAAGCACATGATTTTGTTGGATGTGACAGAGAAGGACTTCGCGGGTAGCGCTTTTTGTAAAGGCGCGCGGTTATAGGGGTTTAACACCTTTAACGCCTGGGGGCTAAATTGAAATGTGGCTTTGATGGATTTCAGGGGTTTTAAATGGGAAATGGAGAGGTTTAGGAAGGAAAACAGAGATAGCAGGGGGTTATGAAAGTGTGAGCAGAGTGAGAGGAGCGAGGAGGATGACTGATATAGGCTTTCCTTGAACAGCAACATCATGGACGGGTCTGCATTCGGCCCTCAAAATGTTCAAACATGTAGCAGAGCTAACACTGGCTCCTTCTGGGGATGAGATCCTCCCTGTGACGTATCAAGAACCTGCAGATCAATGCCTTTCCTATGAAAATAAAATAGCCAAAATTTCTAGTGTTCCATTGGGCATGGAGTCTGACTGATCCTACACTAAAACTAATAAAACAAAATATTTACAACTTTTAAGGCCAAAGACCTTAAATCACATAAATTTTCAGAAAACGCCCATTAACTGGGCCATCAAAAACTACTTCTTCTCCCATACTTTTCAGTATGAAGGTGTTGTTCCCTTGAATATGAGAAATGATAAAAGGCCCTATCCAGAAAGCATCGGATTTCCCATGATTGCCTTTCTTTTCCTTTAATGCATCCCACTTTAGAACCAAGTCTCCAACCTAAAAATTATCTGTCTTTCTCTTCCTATCAAAAGTATCTTTGATATTTTTTTGATGTGCTGCAGCCTTTTCAACCAGATGTTCCCTGATTTGATGTACCTCTACTAAATTAGTGATCCTTCGTGCCATGTCTTCTCCCTCACTATGTTCTTCTTGCAGGAATTTTGCCATAGGGAGAGTTAATTGAATTGGAAACACAGCTTCAGTGCCATATACCAGCCTGAATGGAGAATTCCCTGTGGATTTCTTAATGGTCACTCTATCAGCCCACAGTGCATACTTGAGCTTAGAATCCCAATTCTTTTTGTTGTCCTCCAACAGCCTTTTGATTATCCTTATCAGACTTTTGTTAGAGGATTCTGCTAGACCATTTCCTTGAGGATAGTATGAGGTGGAATGAACCAGTTTAATACCCATTGAATCACACAAATCCACCAATTATTTTGCTTTGAAAGTTGCTACATTGTCTGTGACTAATTTGTGCGGACAACCAAATTTAGTAAAGATATTTTCAATTAAAAACTTCATTACCACATTATGATCAGCCTTCCTGGTAGGGATTGCTTCAATCCACTTAGTGAAATAATCAGTGGCTACTAATATCCATTTTTGTTGGCCACTGGAATGTGGATTGATTTCTCCAATGAAATCCAAGCCCCATTGCTGAAAAGGTCGTTTTGCATGTATTGGTTTTAAGGGCAGGGACTTCAACTACTACTTTCCATCAAACCTTTGGCACTTGTCACAAGATTTAACAAATGAGAATACATCAGAAAATAAGGTGGGCAAATAGTACCCAACTCTGAGGATCTTATGGGCAGTGGTTTTCCAATAACGATGTCCTCCACACATGCTGGAATGAAACTGCAGCATAACCTCTATTGATTGTTCTTTATCCAGACACCTCAAAAGCATTCCAGATGGATCCATCGAATAGAGCAGATTTTTATTAATGCAATATTTAGCTGCCCTATGCTTAATAGTTCTGGCTTGACTTGTGCTTAAGCCTGGAGAGATTTCTAGCCTCAGTAAGAATTTAATACCAATCACAAGAAGCTATATTTTTTTCCACCAACTTCTTTCTCTCTGGTTCAACTGCTTCTTCTTCTTCATCTGTCTGACCAATTTCTGCAATTATGCATAGGAAATCTATGTCCAATGATCTGCAATTTTCTTCAGCTAAAAATCTGGCAAGACCCTGACCTCTGACAAGTTTGGTGGGCTTCAGCTCTATATTAAATTCAATCAACTTTGCAATCCATTTAGCCCTTCTTCCATCAGCATCAAGTTGTGTTAAGACATCTTTTATTGCAACAAAAGGTACATATGCAATTATCTTGGAATGCAGAATATAAACTTTGAAAGCTTTCAAAGACTTGATAAGAGCATATGCTTTTTTCTCAATAATGTCATACCTCAGTTCAACATCCCTTAATGTTTTGCTGAAAAATGCCACCGGATGCTCTAAACCCTCTTCATGTGCCTACAATGAAACTACTGTAATGGTGTCTTGAGAGGCAAATGAGAATACATGGAGCTTCTTGCTATAATCTGGACTTATTAAAGTGGGAGCTTCCATAATGGCTTTTTTAATAGATTCAAATGATTTTCTTGCTGCATTAATCCATCTGACCTCTGACCCTTACTTCAACATGGAGGCAACATGCTTCACCAGTTCTACAAAATTTGGTTTAAACCTCCTCACAAAGTTAATCTTACCCAGAAAGGACTGGATGTCCTTCTTTGATCTCAAGACAGACAGGGACTGTATTGCTTTTACTCTTTCTAGGTCAATTTTGACACCTACAATGGAAACAACATGTCCTAACAACTTGCCTTCTTCCAAAGCAAACCATGAATTTTTAGGATTGACTGAAATCCCAAACCTCCTGCACTTCAGGAACACCTTTTTCAAATGCTTCAAATGGTATTGATGGCTGCTAGAGTATACTATTATATCATCTAGGTAGATGAGGACAAATTTATCCTTCTCTCCCACCAATGCTATATCCATAGCTCTCTAAAAGGTGGCTCCAGCATTCATCAACCCAAAAGGCATCTTGGCATAGATAAAAGTGCCCCAAGGAGTGGTGAATGCAGTCTTCTCTTGGTCATCTGGATGCACAACAATCTGATTAAAGCCTGAAAATCCATCCAGGAAAGACATCACCTTGGCTCCTGAGACTTTTTGTAGCAAATGCTCCATCATGGGTAGAGGATAGTTGTCTTTCTTTGAGCACTTGTTTAAGTTTCTGAAATCAACACAAAGTCTGATTTCTCCACTTTCCTTCCTCACCACAACCAAATTGGCTACCCATTTTGAATATCTAAGAGGGACTATGATCTTGGCAACTAGCAACTTTTTAATTTCTTTTTCAATCAGAGGGAGGAGCATAGGATTTATTGGTCTCAGCTTCTGTTTGAAAGGTATGGTGTCTTTCTCTAGAGGGATTTTATGCTGAATAATCTTTTTATCATAGGTTTTCAGGTCACTATACTCCCAGGAAAACACATCAGCAAATTGCTTCATTAAATTACAATATTCAACACTCTGGTAAGCAAAAAGGTGAGTGGACAGATTTATGTATCTTGGCTAACCTGGACTTCCTATATCATGCTTACAGACTGCAGATTGGTCTTCTTTTTGGGTAGCCTTGTACGACACATCATTTTGGTCAAACAGTCTTTCTAGAGGAACTAAACCCTTAGGAATATGATTGCTGGGAAGCTGGACAATGCTATCTTTGCCAATTTTATTTGTATGTTGGGACTGGAGGTTTTCTTCCAAGGCTTCATTTTCTTGGTCAATTTGCATTTAGGAAAACTCATCAATGACTTGCAGAAACCTATATACTTCATCTTCATCTTCAAAAACCTTCCAATGGTGGACATTATCAGGCAAGGATGGTCTATATTTCATTTGGACTTCATAAACTAGTCTGGGAGGCATGGGAGGGATAAACAGACTAGCAGGCACAGGGAATTAGCAAACTGATTTTGGGCTCTAGGAATGTATGAAATGCAGAAATTATCAAAGGAATCTTTGAGTCTCCATACCTCATCTCTGTATGCTTTCAGCCTTGTGTACTTTGCCTGAAATGTTTTATTTACTTGCTGAATGATCAAATCAACATCTCCAAACACCTTTAGGTTCATGATTTCTCTGTCTTTCACTGCATTAAGGCCCAATAGAAAAGCCTCACACTCTGCTATATTGTTTGTGACTTGAAAAGCCAGTTTGAAAGATAGATGTGTGCTTTCTTGCTTTGGAGATATCAGCACGACCTCTGCTCCTGCAGTCTCCCTGGAACATGCTCCATCAAAGAAAATTTCCCAAACTTGACTTCCTTGCTCTTCCTCAGCCTGAACTGTTGGTTTCTTGAGCTGCATTGAGGCCTTCTGGGATTCTTCTATTTGGAGGATACATGCTCCAAAATCAGTGTCCACAGCATATATGGGATGATTAGTTGGATTCTTCTCATCACTGATGATGTATGCCAATTGTGATTCTCTGTATAATCTCTTGTTTTCTCCTCCAAAAACTGGGACAGTGGCATAAAATAGATCATTCTGTAATGTCCCACCTAATCTCTTAATCCATCCTCTGGACAGTAGCATGCCAAACTTAGGAGGGACATCTATTACCACAATTTCCATAATCATACTTTTCATGGGCAACTGAGTTAGGGTAATGGCCAAGTCTTTGATTAATCCTACGCATTTCACTTTCCTTGAATTAAAAGAGAATAAATCATGATATGGTCTGGTGATTGCAAGGCCTAACTCTTCCATGATAGCTTTAGGCATCAAATTGTGGCTGGCCCCTGTATCTAGTAGGCAATTGTGGAGGATTTTGTCATGAATGGTCAAGGAGACATAAAATGATGGAGAATTATTATCACCAGGTTCAATCATCGAGCTAAGCACAATGGTAGGCTTGTCATATTGCAAATTGACATAATCAGTGGAAGTTTGTGTGGTTTCCAGCTCAAGGGCTTTGAGGATGGGCTTTCTAAATACTTCACTCTTTACCAACTCTACCAGAGGCACATATATTTTTAATTTCTAGACTTCTAACTCTAAGCTGAAAGAGGAAGGTAACTTATTAGAACCTCTTACCTCTTGAACTAGTATTTTGAGGATGACTGGGTTAGCTACTGGTCTTCTCTGCCTGATATTCTGTGACTCTATTTGGACAACAACTCTTTGGGCAAGATTCTCCTTGACATTTTTTGCATTTGACCTCAGATTGTATCTTTGCTATTCACCAGTCTACAAAACAGCCTCTCTGCCCCACTCCTGAGTTATTTGGTCCTGTAGCAGTGATTCTTCGTATGCAGTCAATGTCAAAAAGGCAGCACTGACTTTATCTTCCATGCAATGAATTTCATCCTCATCTTCAAACTGTTCCTCCTCCATGATCACATTCTGGGAAGGAGCTTTAACCTTTTGTTCCTCATTTGTTTCTTTACCCTTTTGAATTACTTGCAACTGTTCATTTGCTCTTTTGAATGGATTTGGATTTCTTGGAGCAAATGTGTTTTGCTGCCTTGTCTTTCCTGAATTCTGCTCAACCTTCAGCTTAGATATTTCAGCAACCAATGACTCTATCATCTTAGTCATTTTCTCTAATTTGGGTTCTGAAGATGAAGCAAAGGAAGAATAAGCCTCAGCTCTCTGCCTCCTCCTGTCAGCATGACTCTTTAGCTTTTCTACTGCCATAATATTAGATTCCACCTCTAGTGCTACATCCTGCATGTCAGCTAGAGTGGCACATCTTCTTTCTCTCAACAATAGGCAGAAATCAGAGTCAAAAGAATTGGCATAAGTGAGTTTGGCAGAGGTGGGGGTAGGCTTTACCTCAACTGGTATCTTACTATACATACGGTTAAATATTTTACTAAAATCAGGCAAAGATTCCCCATTCTCCCTCTTTAGGTTTCCAAACTCTGTATGGTAATAGAGAAGATCTTTTTTATCTCTTCATTGCTTCAAAAATGCATCATCCAATGCTTTAATATCTATTATGGATATATGGGGAAATTCTCTGAACCACTTCCTAGCCTCACCATCAAGGCTCTGGGAAAAAACTCTCATCCACACATCATCTTCACTGATATCCAGGCTATCAGCATAGTTATAGAAAGCATCAAGGTGTTCTTCTACTGTTACTCCCTCTGTACCAGCGAACTTGGGCATATATTTCTAATATTCTCCTGCATGCATGGAATTCAAAGGAGCAGGAAAAACCAGGGGTCCATACCTAGCAGCAATAATTCTTTCCATCCTTGTAGGTGCTTGTTGTCCTGCCATGACTGGGGTATGTGGAAGGACACTAGCAGATTGAGTAGTATGAAACAATGAAATGGATGAAAAAGACAAAGGGATGTTATGGACTGTATGGGAAGATTTCTTTGGATTGAGATTCGAAGGGGAACTAGTTGAACAAGGAGCTGTATTAATCTCTGAAGGAAGTTTCTTACTAATAGTTCTAGGCTCTGAATCTTCAAACTATATATCCTTAGCTATTGTCGAGCCATGAAAAGGATCTCTTTCACCTCTAATTACCTCACATTAACTTGCCAATCCAGGAATGGTTTGTTATCTCAAAGAGTATACTCAGTTTGAGGCTGTCATTTGTCAAAGTAATGCTAGTAGTATAGTGCTCAAGGAAATACAAGAGTAAACGGATACTTGAAAGAAAATCTACTTACAGCAAAATACTTTAAAGCCTAAATCATGCACTCACAAAATTAAGCAATTTACCAGTCAAGGGTCCAGTAACAATAACTCATCCCTTTGGAAATTGATGTAACTAAAGGTAATCAAGGAATAGATCATCAATCTGGGGACTAGACAACAAATGCCAACGTCCACTATAGTTTCAGATCGTTCTACACACCAAAGCAACAATAACACAAATAACAAGAAATGGAACAACAATTAAGAAATGGAACAGCAACTAGAAAATGTAACAACAACTAAGTCTGATGAACAATGACACCTTAATCTATGGGAACAAGTGCAGTAATCATATCCTACAGAAATAAGATGGCAATCTTTACTGAAAGAATAAATCGGACAACAAATAGAAATGGAATGGCAACCAATGACCAATGAAATATAGAACAATGCTTAGC
The DNA here is from genome assembly GCA_031772625.1 of Pinus tabuliformis. Lineage (NCBI taxonomy): Eukaryota > Viridiplantae > Streptophyta > Pinopsida > Pinales > Pinaceae > Pinus > Pinus tabuliformis. The sequence continues at coordinate 191,262,247 of CM062804.1, forward strand.
ACCAATGATGAATATACAGTACTGAAATAAATAACTCACACAGCATACAGAGATATTAAGAGAAACAGTAATCTGAGTCTGATACCACAAATATTGATCTCAGTTAGAAAGGGTAACGATCGAAATTCATAATGGAACAACAATGTCAATTGAATGGCAATCATATGAAGTATAAACCATAGACGAATACAGTAATACTAACTTAAGAATATTGCAGCTCGGTTACTTTGCAATTGAACAACAATAGCATTCTATAAAGAACAGTAATGTTACATTAATGACTTAAAGGAACAGCAATATGTTATCAGGTCAGAATGAACAATACGACTTTCTTGTTATAGAGATGATATTGTAAATATAACAGAGCTGTGATATAAAATAACAAAACATGCCAGATTACTAATCAAAGCTGATAATGCAAACCACACATGAACTAAAGGTAATGGTACAGGAGCAAGTGTTCCACCAGGGCTGGGCCCTTAGCCTCTAGGGACACACCGCTTGAGATTATTCCATAATCACAGATGGAACAACAACCAAATTTATATTAAAGCATTAAAACAAAGTTACAGTGGATCACTTCTCAACGAGAGTCGATGATCAAAGTTTCAAATACAGAGCAAAGTTACATAAAAATTAACAGTCTCTCCTGGGCTAGCAGTGTTGCCCCTACTTATAACAGCTGAAGAGGAGATATCAAAGATGCGAAAATAGTTAAAGCAGCGATCCCTTAGGATCAAAGGATCCTGAGGGATTCGCCAAGCTGTTAATCCTCAGTTATCCGGTCTTTTTCTTGCGCCCATTCGATATCTCCTTTTCCTTTCCTTGGCTGAGATGTTTTAATTTAGGTCATCTTGTTTGCATATGGTTCCCCGCCAAAGGGATAGCGGTTAGCTTGGCCTGTCTTTTTCTTTGGAGCGGCAATCTTTAGTTTTTCCCTTTTCCTGCATAAGAAATGGCAATTATTAGTGTTTTAATGTTGCATATAAATCTTATAGATTTTTCATGATTTCCCAATATCTACCTAGTTCATGATGCAAATATGTTACGAGTTCTAAAGAAAAGATGACAAAATAATAAATAAAAACATACCTTCTTCAGTACTCCACAGACCCCCCTACTTACCCTTTTTCATGCCCTCATGAAAACATTGTAGTTGACATGTAAGGCAGTGAGAGAGTAGGCCGGAGATGGGATGTCATGTGGTGGTATACAGCCATGATGCCTAACTAGGTGTTCAAAAAGATGGCCTGTCTGACCCTCAAGCATTTCATACAGGGCTTGGTATCCAGGTGTAGGGTGCCAAATAATCGGACTCCGAAACCTATATCCTAACCTAGATGGCCCTGCCCTCAAGATAATTTCACCATAAATGGTCAAATGATTAGTGGCTAACTTAAAGTTCTCGTAATTAAATGGTTCCCTGAGTTGGATGTTGGGATTAGAGGTCTGATATCGAAATTTTGCAGCTGCAATGGCAAGGTCCTTAATGGTAAATAAGTATTCTATCCCTTGTCGATTGATTGCTGTATGAATGGGTCCTAACCCGTCAATCACGCCCGGAGTCCTCATGAGGCTCCTGTGTATGTTCCATAACTGTAATGGATCTCTAGGCTCAGCTCTTACGCATAAGTATAATCTGTTTTCTTGCCTTTGGAAGGAATTATAGGCTTTAAGCCATTTGATTTGATTAACTCCAAACGAAATAAATGCCTGCAATTGGATATCCCCAACGAAAGGGCCAGGGTTCTACTCTGTGTCTTGATCTAGTACGAGGTTATGCAGATAGAATTCACATAGTAGTCTTTGAACATTTATTCCATAGTGCTTACAACTATTTATAAAATCATCAATGGTATTAATTTGTATAGGGGCTCCTGCTTTGACGGCCTTAATTTTCAATTGCAAATATCGTTCCACTAAAAACAAGGCATAATTCTTGGTAGGGGCTCTACATGCTAGGACATCAGTGTATAAAGAGCATAAGGTATCCATCTGTCTGATAACTACATCTAATCTATGAGTTACCTTTGCGAATTTTTCTTGCTCTTTTCGCCATCCTTCAAAGTCCTGGCTTTTGGATAAATTGACATTCCTTAGCTGTTGTTGTAACTCCTCATACCTTTCTCGAGAAACTGTTTGTTCGGTGAGCTTTTCTACTGCTTGCTGAGCTTGCATCAAACCCTCTCATAGGGTTACTGTCCTCGGATCGCTTTCCCATACAGTGGTGGCCAGTGGAAGATTTACTTGAATTTTCTTATTGCACCACCTCATGTTTATAGTCTGTATTCCTTCAAAGGACTGTGCCTCTATCTAGACTTCCTTGTCACAGGTCGATATATCATCGGTTTGAACTTCAACATGGGCAACAATGGAATGTTGTTCCTTTTTCTTTTGAACAACAGCCAACACTTCAACATGGTTTTGAACGGTAGACTGTTCTTCAACAACGGTTTGAACAACAAACTATTCTTCAACCGAGTTTTGAACAACAAGTTGAACATGGGTCCTCCGAACCTTTTTCTTGGGGGATTTCACCGGAGTGGTTGCGTGTCTTACCCCTGAAGTCCTTTTCGCTCTCTTTCTCATTTTCAAAACCCTGATTTGTTGTCGAAGTCGAGCTATCACATTCAGTAATCTTTGCTATTCTTTTCGTAATTGTTTAATTTCTTTTGTTTCCTTAGAGGGAACAACTGTTTGTTTACTTAGGCCTGGACTATTATCTTCACCAATTCCCTGGTTTTCCTCTTGGGGTGCTCCTTCGCTGTTTTGTTCAAGTGGCTTAGGAGTAGAAACCCTAGTTGGTTATGTTATTTCCTGGGTAACTTCCTTGTCCACCCCTTCTTCTTCATGCAGTTCTTCCTGTGTAGTCTGGCTGGGAGCGGATTGTTCCCCTTCTATATCTTCATCATTCTCTTCTCTTGTCATACTTGCATCATGAACATAATGATTCTCTTCGTTTTCTTCCTTGTCGTACAATTCCTCGGGTGCATTTTTATCTTGAGCAAAATGCTCTTTTGGTTCTTCCTCAATCTGGAGGCCTAACGGGCTAAGAGGTTGGCCATATTCTCCCATATTGGCTAGAATTTGGGCCAATTCATCCTCTTGCAATGGATTTCGCAATGGACTCTCCTCGCGTTGCTCTGTCTTTGCCTCCACCTGCTCAGGTTGTTCGGTACCTTCCTCTGTTTCTCCTTCCTCATTTCCTCCCACTTCTTTCTCATTCTCTTCTCCTTCCAATTGCGGGGGTTTCTCATCGCCTGAGTCGTCTATCTCCATACGTTGGCTGGTACTCCCTTAAGGATTTTCCATCCTCCCTCTAATCCGTGCCAATATAACTGATTTTCTTCGTTTTGATGGTCTATTTGGTGTACTATCAGTATGTTTGCGTTTTGGGGCTGGCGGAGTCGGCACCCCATCTATTGTAGCAATTAGCTCTTCCCAACTGCTCTGTTGCTAAGCAAGACTATGGCTAACTATCAGCTGTATCAATCCATGGTGACTTACTACCAATTCCACATGTTGTGAATTTTTCATGCTTCGGGCAACATCATGAAGTAATGAATTTAAAAATGCAGGTAGGTTCACAGAGCATTTCTCTTTTAATATAGCTAAGAGTTTAAGGTGTCATGGTCTTACCACATCTTTCCTGCCTTCACAGGTGATGTAGCTCTGGATGATCCTCGCCAATTCTGCACATGGCTCTCCTAATGCTGCTGGTAGGACTCCCTTTCCTCTGACTGTCAGGTTCTAGCCTTCATCCTAGAAGATCTTCATGATCTTTTGTAGTCTCTTCTTCTTTAGAGTCCACACAAGTCCAGTGGTTGGCAATCCCAAGACCTCTGCAATTATGTCATCGATACCTGCTATCTGTTTTCCCTTTACTGTTGAGTGGTGTTCTTACAAGTTCTGCAAGAATTCTATTACCACGGTCTCGTTGGATTCCTGTAAATGATTAAGATAGACTAACCATCCTGCCCTTGCTAGGATTTCCTGTGCAGCGTCAGAAACTGTCAATACCTGTGGTTCTCTTTAAATTGACCTTCATCCCATGCTTTAGCTCACTGTAAAAACGTAGAGACAGAAATGGAACAATAGGCTGTTCAAACTGTTAGAAACACAAAGAAAATAGCAAAATCGCAAGGCTCATTTAAATCTTACTAATTGCTGCAGACATACGGAAATATCTTAGGAACAACAAGGCATTCAAATTGAAAAAATCTAGATATTGTTAAGCCTTGATATTCCTAAGTAAGAATTTGCTGAATAATAGCCTGACACATATGTCAGCAAATTATGAAGTCAGCCCCCCCCCCCACAATGTGATAGGCCATCCTCGGCCGTCAAATGAAGGAGCAACGGGCCGATCTGTCCTGGTATAAGGTCATAAATGAACAACGTATGCCAAGATGCCATGTTTACAAAAGGAGCAGGTTACCGAAATCGAGGTGTATCATAGGATCGCTTAATAAATAAGAAAATGTGGTTACATGATGCGAGGCTGGGAGGATAGGACAGCTGACGTGCACAACGAGTGTAATGCAATCATTGTCTACTTTTTCCGTCATGATTTGTTATGATGGATTTTCATGTATTTAATGATTCGGGGAAGTGATATGTATAATCTTATTTGACAGATTACAAAGGTATAAGACAGAGAAGGGTATTAATGATTACTATTGGTGTATAAGAAATGTGACATCAATACCATTAACAGAGCTCTACTGCCGACAGGTGTCCATAACCTTGGCAGAGTTGTTTGTTTCACCCATGGAACCATGATCCTTTGTGTATGCCTAGGAAGTATTGTTCGGTGTCAAAATGGAGGTCATTATGCTGGCTTGGTAACTAGTTAAATCATAATGCCATTCACTGGGAAGGAGTGAAAGGTGGGCAAGCCGACGCGTGATGAGACCTCCTGTTCCAAGGACTCTCTATTTTTCTGATGTGCCTCTTGGACCATATCCCTGGTGTGGTGGCCATAGTGGGAATGCCACTTCACTTTCTTCCTTATGATCATGGTAGGCTGGCTCTTAATGAGACCCCCTATCCTGCATTTGACAATTCAAAACATTCTTCTCTTTTTCTTTTTTTTTTTCTTTTTTTTTTTTATTTTTATAAAATGCTTTCTTATTTATACACAAAGCGTGGTTCGACCCTCCTTAAGAGTAGGAATGGTGGAAGAAGTCTTAACATCTCAATAGAAAAATATGCACCTTTTGTTCTTATTCCTTAATAATGATTAGAGAAGATTATGGGAATTTAAAAATAACCAGGATGATAGCGATGACCAATCATGTCAGTATTAGTAGGGTAATGATAGCAAAAGTGATGAATAATTGTGTCCTTTCTTTATTCCTCTTTATCAATTCACAGCAATTTCCTGTAAAAGTAGCGATTTTATATAATTTGCTGATTTCAGTATGCTTTAGCTTTGTATCCATTGCATGAGTGTATAGTTGTGCTCCAAAAGACCTGAAACAAGAGGAACAACAAGTATCTTTAGTCATAAGTAAAAGGAATACGAGAATGTTGTCGTTTGAAAAAGGAAGGGCAAAGGGATACAAATGTTGTTCCTTTGAAAAAGGAACAACAAAAACCGAAAGTGCCATTCCTTTGGAAAAAGGAATAGCAAAAACCGAACATGTCGTTCCTTTGGAAAAGGAACAACAAAAACCAAAAGTGTCGTTCCTTTGGAAAAGGAATAGCAAAAAAACAAGTGCTAAAAAGTGTCGTTCCTTTGGAAAAGGAACAACAAAAATCAAAAGTGTTGTTCCTTTGGAAAAGGAACAGCAGAAAACTCAAATGCCATTCTTTTGGAAAAGGAATAGAAAAAACTCGAATGTCGTTCCTTTGGAAAAGGAACAACAAAAAAATTGAGATGCCATTCCTTTGGAAAAGGAACAAAAAAAATCAAAAGTGATGTTCCTTTGGAAAAGGAATAACAAAAACTCAAATGTCGTTCCTTTGAAAAAGGAACAACAAAAAATCAAAAGTGTTGTTCCTTTGGAAAAGGAGCAGCAGAAAATTCAAATGCCATTCCTTTGGAAAAAGAACAACAGAAAATCAAAAGTGTTGTTCCTTTGGAAAAGGAACAACATAAAATCAAAAGTGCTTTTCCTTTGGAAAAGGAACATTGGAAAATTCAAATGTCATTCCTTTGGAAAAGGAACAGCAAAATAAAAATGAAAAAGAACAGCTAAAACAAAAGGTGTTGTTCTTTTGAAAAGGAACAGAAACAATGACAAAAGTATACACAAATGTTGTCCCTTCAAAAAAGGAACAGCAAAAACGACAGCGCTATTTCTTCTGCAAATACAAAAATATATACAGGAACTAATAGAACAAAGAAATTATGTACAAAGTGTAAAAACAGGTGAATCACTTAATGAATCACACGCGAGGAAGATTTCTCTTCCTCCTGTAGAATTTGCATATTGGAGTTCTCGTGTAGTTGCTGGCAGAAGGATTCCCGAGTAAGTGGTTTGTGGTATAATCGAACTCGGTGGCCATTTACTTTAAAGGTATCTCCAGATCTATTAATAGTGACTAGAGTAAGGGTGCCATTATCATGTACCTTGTGGATTTCATATGGCCCCAGCCAGCGAGTATGAAGTTTCAGGGGAAAATCCTAAAACCTGGAATCGTATAAGAGTGCCCAATCTCCTTCGTGGAAGACTTTCTTTTTAATGAGAGCGTCATGCCATTTAGCTCGCTGTTGTTGGATTAATGCAGTTTGTTTAAGGGCAGAGAGCCCGATTTCATCTAGTTCATTGATCTATTGTAATCTATTAATCTGTGCCTCGTGTAGGTCTTGGCCTACTTCTTGTGCTATTCTTAGTGTTTGGATTTCAAATTCTATGGGAAAAATGGGTTGCTTTCCAAACACCAATTGATATGGTGAATAGCCGATAGTGATTCTCCATGTTGTTCTATAGGCCCACAAGGCTTCTGGTAGTCTTGAAACCCAATCGCGTCTATGTGATGCAATGGTTTTTGTCAAGGTTGCTTCTATTATTTTTTTGCTGCTTTCTACTTGACCGTTTACCTGTGAGTGGTATGGAGTAGTAATTTTATGCTGGATATGATAGTTTTTAAGTGTTATAGCAATCTTATTACCAACAAACTGTGGTCCACCGTCTGTAATTATGTCTCTTGGAAGCCGATATCACACAAATATATGAAATAGGAAATGTATGACAGAATCCTCTGTAGCTCTCGGTAATGCTTCTGCTTCAACCCATTTGGTGACATATTTTGTCGCCACCAGAATATATGTTTTCTGGTTCGAGTATGGGCTAATCGGACCAACAAAATCAAGTGCCCATTGCTTGAATGGTTCAATAACCAGTTGTGGGTTCAGGGGCATTTCGTGAGACTGGCCAGGGCGTCCTGCCCTTTGACAACTGTCACAAGTTTGAACGAACTTCTTTGCATCTTTGAAGATCGTAGGCCAATAATACCCTGTTTGCAGCACCTTATGTCCAGTTCTCTTATCAGAAAAGTGCCCGCCAGATGGTCCGTCGTGACAAGCTTTCAAAATATAAAAAATTTTATCCTCCCGGACACATCTCCCGATGTGCATATCTGCTCCTGTATGGAACAGGTAGCCCCCAATCTAGGAAAATCGAGCACTTCGTTGGACAATCTAATTTCGTTCATTGGGGGTCAGATGTTTTGGTAATTTACCTATTGCTAAGTAATTCGCAACATCAGCATACTAGGGTGTTTTAACAGTGACAACAAACAAATGCTCATCTGGAAATTGATCTTCAACTGCTGCTGCGACCACTGGTTTTGGCATTCACGAGAGAAAGTTAGCTGCAAGATTTTCTTTTCCAGGTCTGTCCTTGATTGTAATATCAAATTCCTGCAATAAAATCAGCCATCTAGTTATTCTATCATTTGTGATTGGTTTATTTGCTAAATATTTTATGGCAGAGTGATCTTTGTACAAAATAACATATCCAGTAATGTAATGCCTGAACTTATTGATAGCATGTATTACAGCTAGGAATTCTTTTTCAGTAACAGTATAATTCAATTAAGCAGGGGATAAATTCTTGCTAATATAATAAATTGCATATGGGTTTTTATCTTCTTCCTGCCCAAGGACCGCTCCAATAGCTGTATCTGAGGCATCTGATGAAATCTGGAATGGTAGGTCCCAATTTGGTCCTCGAAGGACTGGAGCTGTGGACACAAGCTTCTTCAGATCCTGAAAAGCACAGTCACATTTTTCTGTCCAAAGAAAGCCAACATTACCAGTAAGTGCATATAGAGGTGCAGCAATATGTGAAAAATGTTCTATAAACCTTCTATAATAACCAGAGAATCCAAGAAAACTGCGTACCTCTGTTTGAGTAGTAGGAGAGGGAATTAGAAAAATTATTTGAATTTTGGCTGGGTATACTTGTATGCCAGCTGCTGAGATATAATGGCCTAGAATAAGTCCTTCAGTCATCATCATATAACATTTTTCATGGCTTAAGCAAAGCCTAGTGGTAATGCAGCGCTGCAGGACTTTTTCCAGTGTGTCCTACACTGGATCAAAATCATCTTCGTATGGTGTAAAATCATCCATGTAGACTTCGAGCCCCTCATTTATTAGATCTAAGAAAATGCTGAGGATAGCTCTTTGAAATGTGGCAGGAGCATTGCATAAGCCAAAAGGTAGAACTCTGTAGGCAAATGTTCCCCAAGGACAAGTAAAAGTAGTTTTGTCTTGGTCTTCAGGGGCAATCTGAATCTGATTGTATCCACTGAAGCCATCTAAAAAAGAAAAGAATTTCTTTCCTGCTAGAGTGTCTAAAACTTGATCAATGAATGGAAGGGGAAAGTGGTATTTTTGTGTTGCTTTGTTTAATTCTCTATAGTCTACACAAATCCTCCACTTTCCATTCTTCTTTGGTACCACAACAAGTGGAGAGACCCATTTACTATCAGAGATAGGGTAGATGAAGTTAACATCTAAAAGTTTTTGAAGTTCAACTTTTACAACGTATTTTAGATCAGGATTAAGTCTCATTTGTAGTTGGCGAGCAGGTCTCACATCCTTTTCTATATAAATGTGGTGTGTACATAACTGGGGATACATTCCTTTCATATCAGGGTAGTCCCATGCAAATGCTTCTTTATGTTTCCCTAATAATTGGATGAGCTTCTTTTCTTGTTCGGAAGTTAGGTTGGCATTAATGTCTAAAGTCTTCGCTAGCTCAATTTCCACAATTTTGCTATTCGAAATAAAGGTAGTAGGTATTGTTTGATCATGTGTATCTTTAAGAAGATCCTATTCTAATTCATTATCAAATGCCGCTTCTATCATGTGACATTGTATGTGGGATCTGGGTTTATCTTGGCTAATGAAATTATTAATGGCATCATCTTCTATTTGGTCTTTGAAATCGAGGGCCTCTTGTATGGTTAATGGAGATCTAATATTTTCGGTGAGGTATGATACAGGATGCTTGTTAGGTTTTATTATTGTGACACTTGGCTGCACTGGGGGATATAAAGCGAGATTCTTAATATTTGTCCCCCTAGTAATGGTCATATTACCTTGTCAGCAGCCAATATAAGCATCGACAGTTGTGAGCCAAGGTCTGCCTAAGATCAATGAATGTCCATCAAGTCGGTTTTTAGGATTTATTATCAGAAAATTGGCCAAATACTCCCAGGAGTCAACAGATACCATAACATCATGCAGTGTGCCCTCTGGCCTAACTACAGATCGATCAGCCAGTTCTAATAAAGTGGAGGTCGGTTCTACTGATGTAATGCCCAGTTTTTGGCAAGTAGTGCTTGTTAAGATGTTAATTGCAGCTCCTAGATCAACTAAGGCATTTGAGAAGGTTTGACCATAGATTTGTACGGTTACTATTGGATTTTTTGGGTCTTCATATTTAACAGGTGTTTCCTTTCCTAATAATAAGTCAGATAAAGTGCCAACTACTTGGACTTTTGGGTTATTTGTTATTGTCCTCCTTGGTTTCTTTATAAATAGTTCTTTGATAGTCTTTTCATATATCGGCATGTCTTGAATGGCTTGGAGGAGCGGGATTTTTATGTATAGGTTTCATAATTCTCCCAGAAGTTCAAAATTAGGATATTGTATAGGTCAAGGTATAATTAAGCGTTCTGGGAATGGAGGAGAGGATGTGGTTGTTGGATCATGAATTTGTTGTTTGGTCACATCCTCTTCTTGTAATGGTTGTTCTACAGGAAACTGATTTTCAACTTGAACTATTTTATCTCCCTTCGTTTCAATGATATGCCCAGATCTTAATTGAAGGTCATTACACTCCCTTAGATCGGTTCCTATCTCTGGTGTTTCGATTATTTGAATGGACTGGACCAGTCTGTTATTCGGATTGGGGTTGGGTTGGGCTAGGAGTTGTGGACTTAAATTAGACTGGGGTTTTTGTTGTAGGGCTGACAGTGTAGGTTGAGGGAGCGGGATAGTTCCTATTGGCTGATTCATCGGTCTTTGCCAGTTTGTCTGCCAGGTTTGACTCTGTGAAGTAGGAGGGGTCCATTGTGGTGGATAAGCATTGTTTTGCCAATATGGTGGGGTATAGGGAAAATTTAGCCAATTGGGTTGGCTTGCTTGATTCGGCCATGGAGATGATGAAGGGAATGATTTATGTGACTAATTAGGGAAGGGAGGTTGATTTTTCCACATTGAACTATATTGTTGATCATGGTATTGCTAAGGCTGGAAAGAAGAAGCTGGGTCTAAAAACATACCTATTTGTCGCAGCTGCCATTGACGGCACTGATTAAGTAGATACACCGACTCTGGCTCTTCTTCTACTTCCTTGTATACTTCTTTCAATCCAGGAAGTGAGGGGCAGCTTTCTGTGGAGTGGTCTTTTGCACAAATGGTGCAAATTTGGACTACATCTAATGGACACTCCTTATGGTTGTGTTTCTTTCTGCATCAGGGACAGAAGATTAACAAATTCTGTTCTGCTTCTACTTGCTTTTGTTTGGCCTACATAATATCAAGTTGTGTTGTCAGCGTCCCCAATATGTTAGTTTCAAAATTTTCTAATAAATTTCCAATTTCTGCACGAGTTACTCCTTCTGTCGAAATTCTATTATCTCTTACAAATCGATCATGTTCTATTGGTTTTAGCCTTGTGCTGCCTCTCGAGCTCCTGATACATAAATCAATAATGTCAGCAAAATTTTCTTGATAAATATCTCCTTTTCCCATAATGTTTAATGTCTCAATCCATTGTCTCTTCATTTCCCTAATTAATGTTGTTTTTAATACGTTATCAGGTAAGGGTAATGATGCATAAGGAGATCTTTGAAGATTATACTGGAATCGTTCAACATACTCTTCTAATGTTTCATTTGGTTTAGCTACCATCTGAAATATTTCATCTTTTAACTCTCGATACCTATAATAGTCCTGATATTTTTTTAGAAAAGACTCTTTCATTTGATCCCAATTATTTATAACACCATCACCTAATCCCATAAACCATCTTAAAGCATCCATTTTTAATGTAGAGGGAAATAATTTCAGTTTCCATGGATCAGTGGTATAGTCATATCGTCTACACAGCACATCAAATTCAAACAGGAATGCATTCGAATCTTCTGATGTAAGGACATGGAATGTAGGGATATGCTGAAGAGGAATTGCTTTCATAGGTGCATTAGCTACAATATGCACAATGGGGTATTACAGTGTTGAGGTTTGGGTGATGGTGAGCTCCAGTATTGTAGCAATAATGCTACAACTCTTGGGGCTTCCTGTCTCTCATTTTATCAACCCGGTAGTTCGTACAAACTTGGAAGCGACGGTGCTATATGCACAAGTACTAGCTCTTGTCGCAGCTGTCACTTGGTCAGCTGGCACAAGTCCACTAGGGCTCAAGCCAACTTCTATAGGCTCTCAGAAGAAGCTTGCTAATTGATGGACGAAAGCTATTCTCAAAGGAAAACTACTCTACTTGACGAAATGGACTGAAAGCAAAGCAAAGCATGTAAACCTAGGAAACCCTAATTTAACTAGTCTAACCTCTACAATGCAAAGAATGTGAATGAAACCTCTACCGATGCTGCTGTTACCTCTAATAAGTGGAAATGCATGGATCTAAGCTACTTGCATCATAAAAGAGATGTTTTTGTATTTTTCCTTTAAGTGGATGGAATGATTGTGATTTTGTGCTAACTAGGGTTTGGTTGTGCAGATGGGATGGAGAAGGAAGGAAAGCGTGGGACAGGTTGGGGAGGTTAGGAGAGGTCCCTAGGGATCCTTAGCATCCATCCACAGAGGTTCCTCGCATTCAGATGCTCAGCAGCCGAGTGAGTGTCCTCCTACAGGATGTCTGCAAGGGATCCTACAGGATACGCAGAGATTTCTACAGGATGTCTACAAATTGCTACAGGATGACCTACCGTGAGTGTTTGAAGTGATGGAGGAGTGATGGAATGGTAGGGGGAGATGTGTAAGGTAGGAATAAGGCTGGTGATGGCTCAGAAGTGGAAGAATAGGATAGGGAGTGAGTGTAGGGAGTAGGTTGGAAGATAGAGGACTAGGTCAACGAAAGGGCTAGAGAATGAAACTATGTGAGGAGTGAAAGACTTTGGGAGATAACAGAGTGGAGCAGAGGTCAAAGATGTGTTTGCATGCGTGATCAAGATGGAGGATGAGGTAATGGAATGAGAGAGAGCAGTGTAAATGAAACAAATGCTTATGACTGTCACCAAACCGAAAATGCATTAACCTAAACTACCTGTGCGTATAAATTCAATGAACAGCAATCCAAAACGTGAAGAGAAATGTGTATGAAGCGGTGATGAAGGTGTGTGGTGTAGGTGTGAATGATATGGAAGCATCTAACATAACCGTGACTGTATTGCAGCAATCATCAAGTAAAGAAATGCGTATTTTTGGTGGTTAGTTATGGACTGCACCCCAATCTCTAAGGGAGATGGCAGTGAGCCTTAACAACCTTTTTGCTGGAGCTCCAATAGATTATATCTATCCTCTGCTAACCTAAGCAACTGGAAACAAATTTACCATAAGCAAATCCTATCTAAACTCATAAAAAAGACTAATTCAACAACCTGTAATTCAAATTGCATGTGAAAATGAAAACTCAGAGTGCTGAAACGAAATGCAAACAACACTACAGCAGAGGGGATCTATGGCTCTCAGGTTGGGCGCTAACCTGAGAGCTATAGTCTCCTTAAGAAAACTCAGAGCTAGATCAAAATCTGCCTTCTTTATTCATAACTGATGTTATGCCAAAACTGGCTTACAACAAGAACTAACACCGAGCCGTGCTCAAAAATTACAATAGTAATGCGAAAGTTTCAACAACCTATCAAAGGCTATGGCCTCTATACTTATGCAAAACAATGATCCAACAAGTGTCCTTGATTTTAGGAGCTCGGCTGTCCAACTAGAGTTTAACTGCTGATCCTGTAGGACAGTCATAATTGTTGTTCCTGTAGAACAGTTGTAACTGCTGTTCCTGTAGAACAGCTGGCTGCTTCTAAGCTCGGAGGGGAGATGGATTGGAGCTTGGAGTTCTTGGTGGGAATCACGAGGAATGTCCCAAGACCGTGGACATCCTCTCCTAAAAACCAGCAGTGCCACCTCATTGTCTCCTTGTCTCCTTTTTCATTGTCTTTTGCTCCCTTTTAATGCCAAAACCTGGAATCATAATGCATTAGTCATGTAGATAGAGTGCCTACCCTTCTTCCTACAAACAACATGAATAAACTAAGAAATGCATGCATAAGCAATAAAAAATGAATGGTTTGAGCAGGTAGAATAGGCCAAAATGAGCCCAAATTGTACCAAAATTGGGGCTCATCATCACCCCCCAGCTGAACCATTTGCTCATCCTTGAGCAACTCAGTCAAGATCCTCATCCTTCATGGCTTTCACTGCTCCCCTTACATCCCAAGCTTCTGTGGTGATGTCTTCTTTGTTGATATGAAACCCGGATGTTTGGTCCACCTTTTCCCATTGTGCATTGTCATCTTTCTCTGTACTTCCTTCAGCCAATCCTAGCAGCAATGGGGGGCTGAGTTTAAGGCCAATCCAGCTGGCCTGAAGTCTTTGCATGGATTTCTTGTAAAGGTCCACTCTTGCCAATGCTTCCCTCATCCGGGTCGGGGTATGGTATTCCCGGATCTTCAAACTATGTGCCAAGGTATGCCACCTGCGTGCACATGCCTGGGCAACAGTTTCTCCCAATAATCTTTCCATGTCTTCAAAGTGGGCTATTGCTTGGGCCTGCTGGTCCATAAATCTCAAGGAAGCTGTGGGATCATTAGACAACTGTTAGTGGGCTGAGATGAGAGCAATCGGATCCTCTGGTTCTGCTCGAATGTACAGTGGCTCACTCACTTCTCGGCTCATGACGGATTTTTCTTCAGTTGCTCTCTGATCCTCATGATTTAGCCATGAAGCGAAGGCCATCAACTGCATATCACCCAAGGCGATATTGGGATCCCAAGAGACTTCATTAGGCAAAACCAGATTGTGGATGTAGAATTCTGCTAGCTTGGCTTTGTCTTCTACTGAGCTAGTATTGCATAATTCGGCAAATTGCTGTGGGTTATGGACTTGTGCAATACCTCTTTGTGCTAATGTGTTTATCTGGAACTGTAGCCACTGACCCTTTAAGTACAACCCATAAGACTTTGCAGGATGTCTGCACTGCAGGGCTTCCATGGCCCAACTGGCCATGCAGGCCAATTGTGTTTCCTTTTGTTTCAGCTGCTCTTTCAGAGCTTGTGTTTCAATTTGGCCCTGTTGTCTTGTTTCCTGTAGAAGTGTAATTGGTCCCTCAAGATGGGTGGTCAGCTCTTGTTTTCCTTGCTGCTCATTTGTGGTGTCCTTGGAGGAGGTTCCTACCCCTGCCCTTAGCTCTTGTAGCTGCAATTTCAACTTCTGGTTTTCTTCCTGTAGAAGCACATGTTGGCAACTAGCCACATGTTTTGCCATGGTGAATTCACTCCTGACCTCCTTGAGTTGATCTTGTAAAGGGCCTATGTCTGCCACACCCTTTGATTTAGCGATCTGCATCCATGTGTGGGAACGGATTCTTTCTTTCTCTAGTTCAAAAAATAGAGGTACAGTAAATTTTTGCGGTATGATCTTTCCTGCCTCCAAGAAGGTGTAGTAGGAGTTCAGATTCGGTGAAGGGCTAGGTTCAGGGATATGTTCTCTTTCTTCCTCTCCAGGAGGTGCTAGCTCACCCTTCTTCGGTGACGAGGGTCCTTCCCCTTCTCTTTGTTCGGTTTCCTGTAGCCAAGCCAAAGTATCCTGTAGGACATTTTCGGCTTCCTGTAGCTGGGTTTTTTCATCCAACAGATCTAACCTTTCTTGCCATGTGTTCTTCTTTGGACTTCCCTTTTCGTAGGTAACTGTAATCTTTGAGGGTGATTTTTCTTTGGGAGAAGCAGGGGTGTCTTCGATGACAATTGGGCTGCTGGACTGCGTCTGTGGTTTCCCTGTTTTTATCTGAACACTTCTCCGGGCTTTGAAGTAGAGAGGAGGGTCCCTCTTCCTCTTTCCTTTTGGCTTAGGTGGCGTACTGAGGCCAGCTAATACAGCCGCTGCCTCCCTGGCCAGAACATCCACCCTCTGCTCCTTTGATTTTGATTTTGCATGGCTTCCTGTAGAAGCCTGTTTTTGTGCTTTTGTGCTTCCTGTAGAAGCTGTTTTCGGGCTTCCTGTAGAAGCCTGCTTCTCCTTTCCTGTAGTGACGGGTGTCTTCACTTTCGCTCGCTTTGCTGCAGGGGTTTTATCTTTTTGTTTGCTTGTGAGTGCTGGAGAGGTAATTGGGCTGACGTGGCCTGCCCCAACTTTGTCCCTTCTGCTCTTTGACCTTATTTCCCTCGCTGACAGGATGGGGGAGTCAGCTTTTTCTTCAGCATCTTTTTCTTCGTGCTGCTTCTCCTGCATGGTAGTCGGGGTACTTGGGCTAGTTTCCTTCTTTTCCTCGGCCTCTGCTTCTTGTTCTTCACCGCTGGAGGAGCCACTAGCTTCGACTAGCATTTTTATGTCCCCATCTCATGTTAGATTCCTAAATGACTCCCAGGAGAGGGGAACTTTATATGAGTGCAGTGCATCCTCCACAAGCAATTTGATCAGCCCATGGTGTGCGACTTGATCTGGTATACCATCTTTGAACTTTGTAGCGCACTCAATCAAGGATTGTAACAGGAAATAAGGAATGCTTAATTTCTGCTCTACAGGAAGATTAATCCGGTGTCTTAATTCGGTGAGCAGCCTGAAATGATATGCATACACGATGCTGTAACGACCCTCACAGGTGATATATTTCATGATTTGCAAACTGACTTCGTTCCATGGTGGCAACAGGCTTGTCCTTCTCACCCCATTTTTGTCCTCTGTGAATGATTCTTCAGGTGGGAAGAACTCTTTCTTGGCTTGCTGGCTTAGCTTTCGTTCTTCTTTATCCCACGGGAGACCCATAGGAAGCTCAGTGATTCTGCTGATAGACTCCGGGGTGATCTTGAAGCTTAGGCCTCTGAAATTGACTGTGGCCAGCACCTTGGATTTTGGCCTCAGGGCCTGCAAGAATTCCTCGGCCACTTCCTCATCGTACCCTTGCAACTTATCACAAAAAGACATCCACTGTGCTCGTGTAAAAAGCTCTACCACAGCCTGATTTCTCCTCAATTTTTCTGAATCTGTGGGTTCTCGCCTGATAAATCCACCCGGCATGATGCACAATTTTCTTAACCGGAGGTGGTGATGGTGGAGGAGTGTGAAGTTTCGGTGACAGAGTGCAGAACAATGCGTATAATCCACAAAATTTTACGACACAGTCTAACTACTTCAACAATCCTGTAGAATGACAGTATAAGTCTACAGACAGCAATTTCACCATTTTCTCTATACCCAGACAGTAACTGACAATTCTACCACCTTACATGACCATTTGCGTGAGAATTCCAAGGTTACCTCGTTACTCGGCCACCTTTTTTTACGTGAACACCCGTGTTCTTGTAGAAGACCGCGTTCCTGTAGACTGCGTTCCTGTAGAACTGTGTTCCTGTAGGAGCAGTGCGCAAATTTCCGGGAGGACTGCAATTGGACCGCGGTTGAGGTGCGCTTCACCGATGTTTTGGTAGCCAATAGCTCGGCGTATCAAGGTGCAGAGACGATCGGAATAGCCACTCGAGTTTGAAGTGGTGGTTGATTGAATGCATGTCAAAATCTAGCCGATTAGATTTTGAATTGGCGCGATCTGTGGCGCGGGGGACAGCTCATCCCCCGCCGGACCGTTGAGCGACGTCATCAACCACTCACCGGCGTATTCACTTGCTGCCGCATTCATTCCCACAGATCTGCCGCCGCCTTTTTCTGCTGAACTCATTCCCACGGATTCTCACGTGCGTGCTGCTGATTTTTTTGTGGCCGCCACCCGAACATTCAACTATACCATAACTCGCCGACGTGGCCAGTCTACTTGGCCATACGGCTACTCAACCATTCACCTTTATGCCATGCAAACAAATCAAAGTAATATTCATGCGATTTGATGGAAGGAAGGGGTTAGACGCTTACCTGCGTGGCTGCACACGATTTTTCCAGTTTTTCGATGATGGTGAGCGGATCTACCTGTTGCATGCGCACTCGCACAGACCCGGAGGCTCATGGTTACAGGTTGCTGACGATGGAGGGAATGCTGTGGTTGCATGCGCTCGCATTACCTTGGAAATGGCGGTGTTGTGAACGGTATCCACTCCAGCAGGTTGAACTATTACAGGATTCCCGCGGGTGTCTCGTACCAGTTCTTCTTCCTTGGGTGTATGCTGCACGGCGGAGGATCTGGTCTTTCAATCCCGCTTCCGGAGCTTCTGATGCCTGTGGTGTAAAATCTTCGCGCTTGTTTATCTTTGAAAATGCCTTTTTTCGCAAGAACTCATTGATCTGTTTTGCTGGTGCAGGGGACTTGGATGCATGTTGACGAGGATGGTGGAGCAAGGTAACAGCGTTGTGCATGGGCCCAAAAGAGGCTTGCATGCGTCCACACCAACCCGTAGTCATCAGATCTGCTCATGAAATGCATTCTGGCCCGTTCTGAGCCTCTACAGGAAGTTTCCTGTAGAAATACAGAGCTTCCTGTAGACAGGCGGCTCTTCCTGTAGAAATTTGCACCTTCTTGTAGAAACTGGCACCTTCCTGTAGAAAATCTGTGTCTTCCTGTAGGAGACTCAATTTATAATTGAAAGTGCACATACCTTGAAGAACATAAGCACTCTTGGAGGAGGTGCTAGTGAGGTGTCCTGGCTGCATGATAGGGACCTTTGACCTTGAGTTGAGAGGCTTCCTCTCCTCCATAGAACACCTGCAATCTGCATGCAAATAACTTATGGATCTTGCTTTTTCTTTTTTTTTTTTTTTTGTTCTTTGTTTTTTTTTTTGAAAGATAGGAGGGGCGCCTCAATGAGGTTTTCACCCCTAACACCTGCCTTAAGCACCTCAGAGAGGTTTTCACTCAAGGATCTTTATCTCTTTTTTCTTTTTTTTTTGTGAAAGATAGCAGGGGCGCCTCAATGAGGTTTTCACCCCTACCACCTGCCTTGGGCGCCTCAGAAAGGTTTTCACCCAAGGATCTTTATTATTTATTTATTATTATTATTATTTTTTTTTTTAGATTCTTCAGGGTGTGCCCAAAGCAGGGGTAGGACCCTTCTCTATGACCAATACTGATTTCTCCATAGTTTTGATAAACTCTTGTCTTGAGAGAGGTCTCCTGTAGATCTTCAATCGATGCCCATTGACAAGCATGGGAATGGCTTCCTCATCAATGGTTCGAATGAGGATAGATCCATTGTCATGACACTTTTCCACTGAATATGGTCCCAGCCATCTGGTTCTCAACTTCCCCTTGAAATCTTTGTATCTGGAATCATACAACAAAGCCCAATCTCCCGGCTAAAATTGCTTGTCATGGAGATGTTGGTCATGCCACACCTTCCTCTGAAGTTGAACCACTTCTAAGTGAAGGAGGGCCTGCATGCGGTGCTCATCCAGTCCATTCAGCTGCAGTAGCCTTTCTTGTTGTGCATGGCTGAGATCTAGATCCAGCTGAGCTGCCATCCTCAAGGTGTTGTACTCAAACTCAATGGACAGCAAAGCTTTCTTCCCATAGACCAGCTCATAAGGTGTGAAGCCGGTGGTGGTCTTCCAAGTGGTGTTGTAAGCCCATGTGGCCTCAACCAGGCGATCTGCCCAATCTTTTCTGCTGCTGCTCACCACTTTGGTCAAGATCCCCTCTAATGCTCTATTGGTGACTTCCACCTGCCCATTTGCTTGAGGATGATAGGGAGTGGAAGTCCTATGCTTGATCTTGTGATGAGCTAGGAGATCTTCAACCAAGTTGGATGTGAACTGGCTCCCTTGATCGGTCACCAGCTCTCTTGGGTAGCCAAACTTGTAGAAGATGTTCTCTCTTAGGAACTCGGCCACTTTCTCTTCTGTTGCTGCTTTGATTGCTTTGGTCTCTGCCCACTTTGTCAAATAGTCAGTACACACAATGATGTAGGATCTTTGCCTCGAAGAGGGATTGATTGGACCCACAAAGTCCATGCCCCACTTCTCAAATGGCTCAAGAGTCACTTGAGGTTGGAGAGGCATCTCATCCCTTTGGGTCGGTTTCCCCATTCTTTGGCATTGGTCACACTGACTGACATATCTTCTGACATCTTGATGAAGTGTGGGCCAATAGTAGCTTGCCTGCAGGATCTTGAAGGCAGTTCTCTTTGCTGCAAAATGTCCTCCACAAGGCCCATCATGACAGGTGAGGAGGATGTCAAAGACTTCCTATTCCCTTACACAATGCCTTAAGATCTGATCGGGGCCAAGCTTGAATAGGTTGCCCCCGATCCAAGTAAATGAGGCACTTTTTCTGATGATTCTGCTCTTCTCTTTTGAAGAGAGGTGCGGAGGGAACTGAGCTGAAACAAGGTAGTTTGCTATATCAGCAAACCATGGAGAGAGTACTGAAATAGCAAACAGATGCTCATCAGGCATCTGGTCATCCACCGTCCCATCTTCATCTGCAGACAAATCCAATCTAGATAAAAAGTCAGCAACAACATTTTCTCTACCTGGTTTATCAACAATGGTTAAATCAAACTGCTGCAATAAAAGTAACCATCTAATAATACGAGCATTCACATCTAGTTTATTCATCAAATATCTAATAGCAGCATGGTCAGTATGTACAAATGTTTGATATCCAGTGATATAATGATGGAACTTGTTTAGTGCATGGACTACAGCTAAGAACTCTTTCTCGGTTACAGTGTAATTCAGTTCTGCTTTGGACAAGTTTTTGCTAACGAAGTAAATGGCATATGGAAGCTTTTGCTCAACTTGTCCTAAGGCTGCACCTATGGCTTTATTCGAGGCATCAGTGTGGATGTGGAAAGGTAGGGCCCAGTTTGGACCTCTCAAGATTGGTGCTGACACCAACTTGTCCTTTAACTCATTCAAACTCTTCTGAAAATCGTCAGTCCACTTAAACTCCACATCTTTTGCCAATAGGCCAAAAAATGGTGAGGCTAACTTGCTGAAATCTTTAATGAATCTCCGGTAGTATCCTGCTAATCCCAAGAAACTCCGGACATCCCTTACTTTTTGAGGAGGTGGGACCCTCTTGATGAGAGCAATTTTGTTAGGATCCACCTGCAATCCTTGGGAAGAAATGGTATGGCCTAGCACGGTCCCCTCAGTCATTAGGAATTCACATTTTTCAGGACTAAGGGACAAGTTCATCTCGGTGCATTTGGTTAGGACTTTCCCAAGGTTGGACAATGCTTCCTGGAAGTTGGCCCCATAAGGAGTAAAGTCATCCATGTATATTTCCACTGCATCATGGACCAACTCCGAGAAGATGCTCAAGACAGCTCTCTGAAAAGTAGCAGGAGCATTGCATAGCCCAAAGGGAAGGACTCGGTAGGCAAAGGTACCCCAAGGACAAGTGAAGGTGGTCTTATCTTGGTCTTCCAGGCTGATTTGGATTTGATTGTACCCGCTAAACCCATCCATGAAAGAGAAGAACTTCTTTCCTACCAGTCCATCCAACACTTGATCTATGAAAGGTAGAGGGAAATGGTCTTTCTTGGTAGCTTTGTTCAGCTCCCGGTAATCCACACAGATTCTCCACTTCCCATTCTTCTTGGGAACCAACACTAGAGGGGACACCCATTCACTATCTGAGATGGGGTAGATGAATCCAGCATCCAACAGTTTTTGCAATTCTTCCTTGACAATGTCTTTAAGGGCTGGATTCATTCTCCTCTGAGGTTGCCTAACCGGTTTACAATCCTCTTTGATGTATATATGATGAGTACAGACCAAAGGATGGACTCCTTTCATTTCCTTATAGCTCCAAGCAAAAGCATCTAGGTGGTTGGCCAACAGACTACACAGTTCCTTTTCCTGAGAAGGAGATAAGGAGGAGCTGATCTTCAATGCTTTCTCAGGGCCGAACTCCACATTCTTGACTCTGGGAGTAACAGGGTTGGTTGTACAGAGATCCACCAAGGTGCTAGCTTGGGCATTCTCCACCAATTCCTCTAAGGGTAGTGCACTGGAAGGTGGATTCTGGATCAGAGTCTCAATCAAGTCATCCTCGGTTGGGGGGTTTCTTTTAGTGGTATCTAGGGTACACAGAGGTGCTGAATACACCTCGTCTTCTTCTCCTTCCTCCAACCAGAGTGGTAAATCATGCTCTAAAGAAGGTTGGGCAGGAGGGTATAGGACTAGCTGCTTGGACATGGGACCATTTTTGATGGTCATGTTTCCTGCCCGACAACTTATGTAAGCATCTGCAGTAGCTAACCAAGGCCTTCCCAAAATGAGAGGATATCCAGTAAGCTTGGCCTTTGGTTGCAGAACCAGGAAGTTTGCAGGGTATTCCCAAGAATCAATGGAGACCATGACATCCTCCACAATCCCTTCGGGAGTCACGGTGGAGCGATCTGCTAATTGCAGTACTGTCGAGGTCTTTCTCAAGGAACCCTGAAGATTGAGTTTAAGCATGGTATCCCTGGTCATCACATTGATGGCCGCCCCCAGATCAATCAAGGTGTGGGGGATAATGGTGCCATTGATGTGAACATCTACTACAGGACTTCCAGGATCTAGGTACTTTGGGCAGATGACTTGTCCTAGCATAAGGTCAGACAGTTGTCCTATGACATTGATAGTTGAGGCATCTTTCTTCTGTCTGCCTGGGTGTTTGAAACACTTCTCCTTAACCAGCTTGTTATATATTGGCACATCCTTGATGGCTTGGAGAAGTGGGATTTTTACACACAACTGCTTGAGCTCACCCAAAAGCTCATATTCTTCTGGGTTAGGTTGTGTGGTGGCTGTTAGTCTCTCAGGAAAGGGTAGAATAGGCTTTGGTTCACTCTCCTGATGGTCTTCCTCATCCTCTGGGGGAGGAGGCTGGCGATCTGGAAGAGTCTTTCCAGATCTAAGATTGATCTCCTGGATCTCCACAGCATAGGTAGGGCATGAGGTTTCCCCAGTGTATACCTGCTGGGCCTGTCTATTGTTGGGGTTCGGGTTCGGTTGAGCAGGCATTTGAGGTTGCCTTGGAGGAGCAGGAGGTAATGGTTGTGGTTGAACTGGAGGTGGAGGCAGAATGGCGGGTGGAGTGTTGTACTGAGGCCTCCACCCCGACTGAGGTGCATTCCATTGAGGCTGTGGCTGGGTATGTGAGTGATATGGATGAGAAGTAGGTTGAGTGGGGTACTGAGGTGGATAAGACCATGGAGGAGGCATGGACCATGAAGGATGAGCAGGGGGACCCCAGGAAGGCATAGGAGTTGACTGGTTGGGGTTGTAATAAGCTTGAGATGCCCCTTGCATCCCCTGCTGATAAGGTCTAGATCCTGGTGGCCTCCTTTGGTTGAGGTAATAGAGAGGCTCTGTGGGAGCTTCGGTCCCTTGGTACATGGCTTTAAACCCAGGTAAGGTTGGACACTGATTTGTTGGGTGGTCCTCCTCACAAACGAAACACACTTCAACCGAATGCAATGGGCATTCGTTCTTAGGGTGTCTTCTGGTGCACCTACGACAGAAGACAGCCAAGGCTCTCTCAGCTTCTTCTTTCTTCTGCTGGATCCTGAATGTGTCCAGCTACATGGCAATGGTCTGTCTCAAGTCGCTCTTAAGATCTTCTAATTGGTTTGTAAACTCATGTTTGGAGAAAGGGACACCAGTGGAGAGGAGATTTCCTCTACCTCGTTTCCTAGCTGCCCTAGAATGATTTCTAAACACAGTCTTGATGTCCTCATAAGGCAGTTGGTAAATGTCCCCCCCAGCTAACATGTGAAGGGTGTCTAAGAGATCTTCAGGGACTCCTCGGAGTAGAACCAACTTGAGGGATTCAGGGTCAAGTGTGCACCTGGCCCACTTATAGCTAAGTTGGAACCTCTCCTCATAATCCTCTAAAGACTCATCACTCCCCATGGTCATCCGAAAGATCTCTCCCTTGGTTTCCTTAGACCTACAGTAATCCCGATACTTGGTATTGAAGGCTTGCTGCATCTGAGCCCAAGTAGCGATGCTATTCCCAGGTAATCCCATGAACCAGCGTAGTGCTGCATCCTTAAGAGTGGAAGGGAAAAGCTTCAGCTTTTGCTCATCTTCAGTATAGTCATAGGTTCTACAAAAGACAGCAAACTCAAACAAGAAGGTATCAGGATCCTCAGTGGTCAGTCCATGGAAGTGAGGCAAGGCGGAGGGGCTAATGTTCTTCATTTTCATCTCTCCATTGGTCTCTCGGATGGGGAAAGCTCCTTCTATTCTCTCATCTTCTCTTCTATTATCAGCCATGGCTTCAGATGGAGTGGTCTCTAACTCTTCTTCTTCGATAGGGTCTTGGTATATCTCAGGATGTTCACCTATAGGTTCCTCTGGGTCACTGTCACCAAAGAAGAGAGAAGGGTGACTCAGTGATGTGGTGGGGGTGTTTGGTAGGAATTTGCCTGATCTATCTCGGTTCCTACGAGGCATGAAATGGAAAGGACTTTTCTTTTTTTTTGAGTGCTTTTGCTTTTTCTTTGGTACCTGCAAAACTGAAACAGAGTGATCTACAACTAACTATATTGCTCAAATGAAATTTGCGGAATTGGAAAGCTAATCTAGGAAAGCAAGAAATATTAATCTAGGAAAGCAGGAAATATTAATCTAGGAAAGCAGGAAATATTAATCTAGGAAAGCAGGAAATGCTAATCTATAAAAGCAGGAAATACTAAGCTAGGAAAGCAAGAAATACTAAGCTACTTTTGCAGAATGGAAATGAAATAAACTACTGAGCAGAAGTAAGAGTACGAAAGTAGAAGAAGAGCAACAATTACTAATACTCTGACGCTTCCCCAGCAACGGCGCCAAAAAGATGGTGAGCTCCAGTATTGTAGCAATAATGCTACAACTCCTGGGGCTTCCTGTCTCTCATTTTATCAACCTGGTAGTTCGTACAAACTTGGAAGCGACGGTGCTATATGCACAAGTACTAGCTCTTGTCGCAGCTGTCACTTGGTCAGCTAGCACAAGTCCGCTAGGGCTCAAGCCAACTTCTATAGGCTCTCAGAAGAAGCTTGCTAATTGATGGACGAAAGCTATTCTCAAAGGAAAACTACTCTACTTGACGAAATGGACTGAAAGCAAAGCAAAGCATGTAAACCTAGGAAACCCTAATTTAACTAATCTAACCTCTACAATGCAAAGAATGTGAATGAAACCTCTATCGATGCTGCTGTTACCTCTAATAAGTGGAAATGCATGGATCTAAGCTACTTGCATCATAAAAGAGATGTTTTTGTATTTTTCCTTTAAGTGGATGGAATGATTGTGATTTTGTGCTAACTAGGGTTTGGTTGTGCAGATGGGATGGAGAAGGAAGGAAAGCGTGGGACAGGTTGGGGAGGCTAGGAGAGGTCCCTAGGGATCCTTAGCATCCATCCACAGAGGTTCCTCGCATTCAGATGCTCAGCAGTCGAGTGAGTGGCCTCCTACAGGATGTCTGCAGGGGATCCTACAGGATACGCAGAGATTTCTACAGGATGTCTACAAATCGCTACAGGATGACCTACCATGAGTGTTTGAAGTGATGGAGGAGTGATGGAATGGTAGGGGGAGATGTGTAAGGTAGGAATAAGGCTAGTGATGGCTCAGAAGTGGAAGAATAGGATAGGGAGTGAGTGTAGGGAGTAGGTTGGAAGATAGAGGACTAGGTCAACAAAAGGGCTAGAGAATGAAACTATGTGAGGAGTGAAAGACTTTGGGAGATAACAGAGCGGAGCAGAGGTCAAAGATGTGTTTGCATGCGTGATCAAGATGGAGGATGAGGTAATGGAATGAGAGAGAGCAGTGTAAATGAAACAAATGCTTATGACTGTCACCAAACCGAAAATGCATTAACCTAAACTACCTGTGCGTATAAATTCAATGAACAACAATCCAAAATGTGAAGAGAAATGTGTATGAAGCAGTGATGAAGGTGTGTGGTGCAGGTGTGAATGATATGGAAGCATCTAACATAACCGTGAATGTATTGCAGCAATCATCAAGTAAAGAAATGCGTATTTTTGGTGGTTAGTTATGGACTGCACCCCAATCGCTAAGGGAGATGGCAGTGAGCCTTAACAACCTTTTTGCAGGAGCTCCAATAGATTATATCTATCCTCTGCTAACCTAAGCAACTGGAAACAAATTTACCATAAGCAAATCCTATCTAAACTCATGAAAAAGACTAATTCAACAACCTGTAATTCAAATTGCATGTGAAAATGAAAACTCAGAGTGCTGAAACGAAATGCAAACAACACTACAGCAGAGGGGATCTATGGCTCTCAGGTTGGGCCCTAACCTGAGAGCTATAGTCTCCTTAAGAAAACTCAGAGCTAGATCAAAATCTGCCTTCTTTATTCATAACTGATGTTATGCCAAAACTGGCTTACAACAAGAACTAACACCGAGCTGTGCTCAAAAATTACAATAGTAATGCGAAAGTTTCAACAACCTATCAAAGGCTACGGCCTCTATACTTATGCAAAACAATGATCCAACAAGTGTCCTTGATTTTAGGAGATAGGCTGTCCAACTAGAGTTTAACTGTTGATCCTATAGGACAGTCATAATTGCTGTTCCTGTAGAACAGTTGTAACTGCTGTTCCTGTAGAACAGCTGGCTGCTTCTAAGCTCGGAGGGGAGATGGATTGGAGCTTGGAGTTCTTGGTGGGAATCACGAGGAATGTCCCAAGACCGTGGACATCCTCTCCTAAAAACCAGCAGTGCCACCTCATTGTCTCCTTTTTCGTTGTCTTTTGCTCCCTTTTAATGCCAAAACCTAGAATCATAATGCATTAGTCACGTAGATAGAGTGCCTACCCTTCTTCCTACAAACAACATGAATAAACTAAGAAATTCATGCATAAGCAATAAAAAATGAATGGTTTGAGCAGGTAGAATACGCCAAAATGAGCCCAAATTGTACCAAAATTGGGGCTCATCAGGTGTTAGGTTGATTCTGGGCCATTTGGTCAAATATATGTCAATAGCCTTCTGGGATATCTAGGAGGGTATTCCTAGGTTGTCGAGGGGGAATGGCTCTAATGGAAATGGCCTTGACAGCACTTCCTTTATTTGGGATGATGAGAGTACCTAATGTCTGGGGGGATTCAGGTTCTTGAATTTCATCAACTTTGTTATAAACGATCTTTGTAGCACTTCCCTTATCTGGGCTACTTAATGGCGGAATTACCCTAAGAGGAGATGTTGGTTCTTCAGCTTCTCCTGTTTCTCCTCTTCCTTCACAGAGATTGCTAAGGTTCCCTTCCTGCAATGACTTTAGGCTAGAATTTTCAATTTCTTGAAAATCTTGCTCTTCGGTTTGGCTTTCTAGGTCCTACTGAAGGCTGAGATTATGCTTTCTTAAGGATTTCATCTATAAAGGTCAATCAACCAAGGGTCACTGGCCCCTTAGCTTTATCAGGCTTGGGTAGAGGTTTGGGATTCTTTTCTGGCTTTTTCTGCTTAGTCATGCACACAAATCAACTGCTAGATTCTACGCAAACAAAACAACAACAAATCTATATGAAAGAGGGCAAGGGAGCAGGGCTATTACATACTCCACAAGCAGGTTCTTACCTTCCATTTTTAAAACCCAGCTCTTTCCTAACAGGTGCTTAGACTACTCTGAAAAAGAAACAAGTGTCTTACACTCTTCCCCGGCAACGGCGCCAAAATGTTGAGCCATAAAAAGGGTATTTTTCACCTCTAATTACCTTACATTAACTTGTCAATCCAGGAATGATTTTTTATCTCAAAGAGTGTACGCAGTTTGAGGCTGTCATTTGTCAGAGTATTGCTAGTAGTATAGTGCTCAAGGAAATACAAGAGTAAACAGATGCTTGAAAGAAAATCTACTTACAACAAAATACTTTAAAGCCTAAATCATGCACTCGGAAAATTAAGCAATTTATCAGTCAAGGGTCTAGTAACAATAACTCCTCCCTTTGGAAACTGATGTAACTAAAGGTAATCAAGGAACATATCATCAATCTAGGGACTAGACAACAAGTGCCAACGCCCACTACAATTTCAGATCGTTCTAAACACCAAAGCAACAATAACGCAAATAACAAGAAATGGAACAACAATCAAGAAATGGAATAGCAACTAGAAAATGTAACAACAACTAAGTCTGATGAACAGCGACACCTTAATCTATTGGAACAAGTGCAGTAATCGTATCCTACAGAAATTAGATGGCAATCTTTACTGAAAGGATAAATCAGACAACAAATAGAAATGGAACGGCAACCAATGACCAATGAAATATAGAACAACTCTTGGTGCCAATGATGAATATACAGTACCAAAATAAATAACTCACATAGCATACAGAGATATTAAGAGAAACAGTAATCTGAGTCTGATACCGCAAATATTGATCTCAGTTAGACAGGGTAATGATCGCAATTCATAATGGAACAACAATGTCAATTAAATGACAATCGTATGAAGTATAAACCATAGACGAATATAGTAATACCAACTTAAGAATATTACAGCTCGGTTACTCTACAATTGAACAAAAATAGCATTCTTTAAAGAACAGTAATGTTACATTAATGACTTAAAGGAACAGCAATATGTTATCAGGTCAAAATGAACAATACGACTTTCTTGTTATAGGGATGATACTGTAAATATAACAGAGTTGTGATATAAAATAACAAAACATGCCGGATTATTGATCAAAGTTGATAATGCAAACCACACACGAACTAAAGGTAATGGTACAGGAGCAAGTGTTCCACTAGGGCCGGGCCCTTAGCCTCCAGGGACACACCGCTTGAGATTATTCCAGAATCACAGATGGAACAGCAACCAGATTTATATTAAAGCATTAAAACAAAGTTACAGTGGATCACATCTCAATGAGAGTCGATGATCAAAGTTTCAAATACAGAGCAAAGTTACAAAAAAATTAACAGTCTCTCCCGGGCTAGCAGTGCTGCCCCTACTTATAACAGTTGAAGCAGAGATATCAAAGATGCGAAAATAGTTAAAGCAGTGATCCCTCAAGATCAAAGGCTCCTGAGGGATTCGCCAAGCTGTTAATTCTCAGTTAACCGGTCATTTTCTTGCACCCAATCGATATCTCCTTTTCCTTTCCTTGGATGAGATGTTTTAATTTAGATCATCTTGTTTGGATATGGTTCCCTGCCAAAGGGACAACGGTTAGCTTGGCCCTGTCTTTTTCTTTGGAGTGGCAATCTTTAGTTTTTCCCTTTTCCTGCATAAGAAATGGAAATTATTAGTGTTTTCATGTTGCATACAAATCTTATAGATTTGTCATGATTTCCCATTATCTACCTAGTTCATGATGCAAAGATGTTACGGGTTCTAAAGAAAAGATGACAAAATAATCAATAAAAACATACCTTCTTCAATACTCCACAGCTATAACCTTATTTTTCAGAGATGCATAAGTTTTCTTAGGCTTACTTGATCCTGATGCTCCTTTCTGTGATGTTTTCTTCTGCTTAGCAATCTTCTCAGGGTCAGGCACTGGTTTAGCTGGTGATTTCTGAGGATTTCTTCGAGTATGTCTCATAGACTGAGCCAGGACTATACTGTGGAGTCACCAAAGGTTGGTCTTTCTCCAGTGGAGTTTCCAGATAGATGATTACAACCAAAAATGTGCCCAAACCTCATCTATCATCAAAATCTAGAACTATGTCGTTTCCCAGGGGAGCTGAGCTTCAATCTCCTCTCCCCGGCAACGGCACCAATTAATGTTATCACCCAAAGAAACTCTCCTAGGTTGTATCTCAGAGATGCTCGCGAACATTACAAACTCAACAAAATGTTGGAAATGGATGAATGGAAGGAATGATGCATATTCAAGCCATATCACCACTTCTACTATGCTTAACTCTAGACATGGGTGAACAACCCCAGAATACAAGGCTTTAGACCACCAATTACTCACAGTTTTAGGATTAGGTGAACATGGAGAATACTGACCAGACCAGCAGATGCACAAGACCATGTGATGGCCGGGCTGCAACCAATAAAGAGGTCTGCAAATCTATTTCCTAATGCACAAACAGGATGGCAGCTCTCTGGCACTAAGTAAACAGAAACCTGCATAGCACATTCAATGATACATGCTAGATTCTAACACATAAGTGGGATGATAGCCCCTCTAATGCTAAACATCAAGAGCGCATGAAAAATGCATAACAGGCACAACCTAGAAAAGAGTAGAAATGGAAAGTGAGCAACTAACAACAAAATAAACTTCTATTAGCTGAAAATGAAGACTAGACGCTGCAAGTATCACAATAGTTATAGTCTCCAGAAGTTGAACCTTACATCAAAACAACAACCATCAACCCTAATTACATCTGTGTTCTGAGTATCTACAGAGTTTATTTACAAAGATATTCTATTGCTCAATGCGTGGAGGGGTCATAATGGACCACCAACCACTTTAACTCTCTGATGGAGTGTCTACTACAATCTGACTGTGTCTGCAAATGAATTTGACCTTCTCTAATGTTCTATTGCACTCCTTGAGTAAGTGGAGTGTAAAATGAAACAATCTCCATAACTGATAAATGCATTTAACTGCTCTTTCCTTCATGGCTCTCTTTCCTTAAAAAATGCAATTGTTGTGGAGTAACTGCACCCAGTACCGGTACTTGATCGCCATTGTCCTTCGAGAGTACATGACAATCAAAGGAGGTGAAGACTGCATGGTGGAAGAATGGAGGAGGAAGATCAGCCATTGAATCATGTGGATCAACGGTGGGAATCATTTTGCAGAGGGTATCGGGAGAAAATGGGAGCGAACGAACGAGGGTCGTTGGATCACGGGTGAGCAGATCCAATGGTGATCGAGGGCAGAAGCTACTCGGGGTTTAATTGGTGGGGATGGCGGTTTTGGTGGCAGGGCAGTATTCCCTGCACTGCTTATGGGAGGATGGCAGTAAACGTACAAAGGGGCGCAATCGCAATCAGTGGGCGACATGTGGTAGATGGGACTGGGCCAAAACCACTTTCCCCCCTGGTTAACGAGTTGGTAGCTCGCACGATCGGGAGGCGCGAATGGTGTTGGATCACGAGGTGGAGGATCGGATGGTGGGGATTAAAAGCATGTGATTTCGTTGGATGTGATAGAGAAGGACTTCGCAGGTAGCGCTTTCTTCGAAGGCGCGCGGTTATAGGGGTTTAACACCTTTAGCACGTGGGGACTAAATAGAAATGTGGCTTTGAAGGATTTCTGGGGTTTTAAATGTAGAAATTTTGAATAATATAACACTTATTCACAGAGATTATCCTGATTATACACTATTTGTGGAATGCATGCATAATACATAACCTCCTCTACCATTGATCATCAATTTGCGGAATTAAAAACAATTGCATGTGCACATTGAAACATCAATCACACATATCAACACAGTATGTAATGGGGAAAGCATACAGCTGAAAACCCCCAACTATCTGTATATTATAATGATAAAGAACATGTAACAATACATAGTACAATACTCCTCACAAGTACTCAATACTATCTCCACCTGCTACACACAAACTAGCTCAGATCTGAACAAGTCATGGGTTCAAATATCCTCCACTGTTTGCCTGCCTCTACTGCACAATCCAAGTTGAGAATAGATCAGATCCAAGTTCGAATTTCCTTTGGCTTGTACTGTGCAATCCTCATTGGCAATCTCAATCAATGATTGTGCAAATTCATGCACAGCTATAGTCACAACTGATAGTAGTCTCACCCTTTCACCCACCTCTAACACTTGTCTCCACTAAACTGTCCATGTACTGAGTTAAATGATGTATTCTTTAGTTGATTTATGAGTTAATAATTAGTGAATTAATTAATAATTAATTCACTTCACTCATCACTAGTGTATTTGGTAGTTAGACTAAATACAACTAGTTCAACTAAGTCAAACTGAACACAACTCCATCAACTCCTCAATCAACTCCACCTAACTCAATCACTTGAGTTCTAACTGAAGTCCATCATGCAATAGCTCAACTAACCCATAGGAAAAGCATATTTCCTTCTGGCAGTTGCATGTGCCACATCTGTAGCTCAAACTGAAGTGCTGCAAGAGGATAAGATAATGTTTATAGTCCAAATATTATTAAGAGCTAATAATATTTGACTGTTCTATTTTTTGACTGGCAGTCTAAAAATAGACTCCGCCCATATGTCTAAAAATAGAGGTCCATCTATTTTTTACCAACATGACCAATCATCCATAAATAGCATCCTCCAACTCATAGACCATGATCCATATGTCTAAAAATAGACAATCTAAAAATAGACTTTGTGCCAAAAATAGCGTGCAGGCCCACTTAGTGAAGGCAACTTCTTTTCACTAAGCTCCATCATCTTGTTCCATTTTCAACACTCTCGATATGGATTATCTGCAACCCCTATCTTGCCTATGTGGTATTCAAATTTGCTCCTGGTGAGTGCCTTCGTTAAGATATCAGCATCCTGATCCTCCGTGGGAATGTATGAAAGTAACATCATTCTCCACTGCACACAATCTCTGATATGATGGTACCTGATGTCGATGTGCTTAGATCTATCATGAAATACTGGATTAGCCGAGAGTTTAATGCAACTCTTTTTATCACAATAAATCACAGTAGGCTCCAAGTGTGACTTGAACAACCCAACTAGGATCTTCCTCATCCATATAGCCTCACATGCAGCCAAACATGCTGCCATATACTCGACATCTGCTGAACTGAGTGCCATGGATCTCTGCTTCCTGCTGTACCAAGAAACTGTTGTCGACCCGATACTAAAGATCCCTCCAGATGTGCTCTTTCTGTCCGTTGGGCTCCCTACCTAATCTGCATCTGTGAAGCCACATAGCTTCACCTCATCCTCCTGTCTATACTACAATCCATATCTTGATGTGCCTCTGAGATAACGTAATACATGCTTGCCTGCCTTCCAGAAGAGCTTGGTTGGCTTAACCATAGCTTGTGAAAGCTAGTTAACAGCATAGCATATATCTAGTCGTGTATTGACCAGATACATAAGCGACCCCACCAACTGTCGATAAGTAGTGGCATCCACTACCTCCGCTAAAGTAGAATCCTCCTTCCTCCAACCTCTAGGAAGAGGAGTATCAACAGGCTTGCAGCCATGCATGTTGAACTTCTCCAATATCTCCCAGGCATACTTACCCTGAGAAACAAATAGTCCATCACTGCGGTGCCAAATTTCCAATCCCAGGAAATAATGAAGGAGGCCAAAGTCCTTCATCTCAAACTCTCTAGCAAGATCCTCCTTGCATGAAAGTATCAACAGCTCATCTCCCGTCAAAATCAAATCATCTACATAAAGTACAATGATCAACAACTTACCCTCCACCACAATCTAGTATAGGTTAGGATCCACCTCACTCTTGGAAAATCCTAGTCTGGTGAAATAACTGTCTATCCATGTGCACCAAGCACGAAGTGCTTGTTTCAACCCATACAGTGCTCTCTTGAGCCTGCACACATGCAACTCACTGCTGAAGATCTCGAAACCTTCAGGCTGCTCTATGTACACCTCCTCCTCAATGACTCTGTTGAGGAATGCAGTCTTCACATCCATCTGATGGATGTGCCACCCCATCTGCACTGAGAGAGCAAGAATCATCCATATGGAAGAATACCTTGTGACAGGTGCAAAGGTCTCCTCATAATCGATCCCCTCTATCTGTGAGAAGCCTCGGGCAACAAATCTTGCCTTGTACTTCTCCACACTCCCGTCAGCTGCCTTCTTCACTTTGTAGATCCATCTCGAGCCCACCACTGATTTCCCCTCCGGTCTTGGGACAATCTCCCATGCACTATTTCTGACTATCGAATCAGACTCTTCCACCATGGCATCTACCCATGCGGGATCCTCCACAGCTTCCTTGAAAGAGGATGGCTCAGTCATGAAACATTTTCTCATAGGAGCCATGTATCCAGTGTATTGATCAGGTGATTGTCTCTATCTGCGTTGTGTTGTAGGTGGTCCTACAACCTTCTCTGCATCTTGAGCCAGTCGCTCAGCTTCTGTAGTGCGCTTTCACCCTCTGATGGTTGGTGCTGCATGAGTGGTCTATTCCACTCCATGAACTTCATCTTGTGGTTGATCCACATCCTGAAGCTCATCGTTAGGAACTAATAGCTCCTCATCTCCATGCAAGTGTGGCTCCCTCTCAAGCGAACACTTCATGGCTTTCTCCTCCTAAAATTTGATATCCCGTCACACAACAGTCTTGCGACTGTCTGGCAAATACACATGATAGTTGTGGGGCATATCAGTGTACCCCACAAATATCCCACCTCTGCGGTCGGCTCCAGCTTCTTCTTGGCATCCTTCATCACATGCATGTAAATAGGAGAACCAAAAATCCTCAAATGGGAAATATCAAGCCTCTTACCATAATAAGCCTCCTCGAGTGTACTCATGCCAAGTATCTTGTGAGGACAACGGTTTTGCACATATACTGTAGTATTGCATGCCTCCGCCCACAAGTGAAGGGGTAGGCCCTGATCATGCAACATCGCTCATGCAGCACCCACAATCGTTCTGTTTTTCCGCTCAGCAACCTCATTCTGTTGTGGGTTATGGGGAGCTATGAGCTCTTCGAATCCCTTCTGCACTGCAGAAGTCCTTGAACTCGCCAGAGATGAATTCACCACCATTGTTGCTCCTAAGAGCCTTCACCTTCTTCCCCGATTCCTTCTCGACTAGTGCTTTGAACTCACAGAACTTTGAGTATGTCTCGCTCTTCTTCTGCATGAAGAAGATCCGACATTTTCGAGAGAAATCATCAACAAAGATAGCATAGTACTTGTGCTTTTTTGTCAAAGCTACTGAGAAAGGTCCACCCACATCTATGTGAATTCTCTCAAGGATCATCGTGGCATGACTATCCTTCTCGTGAAAGGTGGCTTTCACAAATTTTCCCAAAGTACACCCCTTGCACTGATATGACTGCGCAAGAGTGCCTTTAGGAAGCCCAGTAGAAATCTGCTGCAGTATCTTCAAGGCTCCATGGTGAAGGTGGCCCAATCTCTGGTGCCACAGCTCGCTATCATCCCGGCTCACCAATCCTTGTACCTTTCATGCCATTGCTGCGCAGCCATCTACATGCAATTGATAAAGGTTCTTGACTCGAACCCCTATCTTCCGGGTTT
The DNA here is from genome assembly GCA_031772625.1 of Pinus tabuliformis. Taxonomy (NCBI): domain Eukaryota; kingdom Viridiplantae; phylum Streptophyta; class Pinopsida; order Pinales; family Pinaceae; genus Pinus; species Pinus tabuliformis. The sequence goes on from CM062804.1 coordinate 191,297,027, forward strand.
CTCCAGTTGTCTTACTGTGCAGGAAATCCTTTCCCTCGCTGAAGACAACATCATATCCCTTGTCTTCTAACATCGCCACAGAGATAAGATTCTTCTTCAATCCTAGAACATGCATCACTTCCTTCAATACGAAGGGTTTACCAGACTCCCTCTCAAAGGAAATGGTACCGATATTGGTCGCACTGTATCTACCATCATCGCCCATCTCGATGTGCACTCCAAGATCTTTCTCATCCAGATCAGAAAACAAATCTTGATCTCCTGTCATGTGAAAAGATGCACCATTGTCCAAAAGCCATACCAATCCCATCACACTTGATACCAAGCATGCGATCAGTGAAAAATCTAGCTCAAATTGCGAGGCTAAGGCCTCTCCCACTGCATATCCAGCAGCTTGCTTATTTTTCTTCTTCTGCGGACAATTTGTGGCATAATGTCCTGCTGGTGATAGTGAAAGCACTTCACCTTGGACATGTCCTGCTTCTTGCCTTTCGCACCGGAATGAGAAGCCTTCTTGTTCTTCCCCTTATTTTCTTTGGTATCCAAAGCCCAATTTTCTTCATCAGATTCCTTTGATGAAGATCCATCCTTGGTATTCCGCCTGATCTCCTCTTGCACAAGATCAAACAAAAGTCTCTCCCATCTTGGCAATTTCTCCTGACCATTGACAAAGTCCTGATAGGAATGCCAACTCTTTGGAAGACCAAGGAGAGCCAAGCTCACGAAGTCCTCATCATCAACAATCACCCCCACACTTCCCAGCTCATCTCGACATTGGGTTAACTTCGTGAGATACTTGGGCATACTATCTACTTTCTCACACTTAATGTTTCTGAGTTTATCCTTGAGCGCCAACTTCCTCTGGTCACTCTTGCTTTGGAATAAATCTGTCAACGCTTTCCACATCAAGTATGGAGAAGCCTTTCCATGCAGGTTGAATACAATGTGATCCTCCACACCCACCAACAGAATCCTTCGACACTTTGCTGTCTTCTTTTGCTAAGCCTCAACTTGAGCAACATCAGTAGGCTTTGGGACCTTAGCCTCTATGAACTCCTTCAACCCATTGTCATCTAACACTGCCTCCATCCTGTCTTTCCATGCAATATAATTCGAGCTACCTTCAAGGGCATACTCCAATCGAAATCCGTTGAAAGAAATTTTAACTTCGACACCAAGAAAACACTGTTGCAAATTCGAATTCCACCAGCTCAAAACTCAACCACTTCTGATCTAAAATTCGTGAGAACAAAGTATTTCTTGTACAGAGATTAACTGTATGGGCATTTACTAGATATCTCACCTTCCAAAAGAAGGATCAATCCAGAGGCTACCTTGCCCGATTACAGATTCCGCCTGAAGAAATAAAATGTAATCACTTTCTGAATAATAGATCTAATGATCAAATTCGCTCTGATACCATGTAGAAATTTTGAATAATATAACACTTATTCACAGAGATTATCCTGATTATACAGTATTTGTGGAATGCATGCATAATACATAACCTCCTCTACCATTGATCATTAATTTGCAGAATTAAAAACAATTGCATGCGCACATTGAAACATCAATCACACATATCAACACAGAATGTAATGGGGAAATAATACAGCTAAAAACCCCCAACTATCTATATATTATAATGATAAAGAACATGTAACAATACATAGTACAATACTCCTCACAAGTACTCGGTACTATCTCCACCTGCTACACACAAACTAGCTCAGATCTGAACAAGTCACGGGTTCAAATCTCCTCCACTATTTGCCTGCCTCTACTGCGCAATCCGAGTTGAGAATAGATCAGATCCAAGTTTGAATTTCCTTTGGCTTGTACTGCACAATCCTCATTGGCAATCTCAATCAATGATTGTGCAAAACTCATGCATAGCTATAGTCACAACTGATAGTAGTTTCACCCTTTCACCCACCTCTAACACTTGTCTCCACTGAACTGTCCATGCACTGAGTTAACTAATGTATTCTTTAGTTGATTTATGAGTTAATAATTAGTGAATTAATTAATAATTAATTCACATCACTCATCACTAGTGTATTTGGTAGTTAGACTAAATACAACTAGTTCAACTAAGTCAAACTGAACACAACTCCATCAACTCCTCAATCAACTCCACCAAACTCAATCACTTGAGTTCTAACTGAAGTCCATCATGCAATAGCTCAACTAACCCATAGGAAAAGCGTATTTCCTTCTAGCAGTTGCATGTGCCATATCCGTAGCTCGAACTGAAGTGTTGCAAGAGGATAAGATAATGTTTATAGTCCAAATATTATTAAGAGCTAATAATATTCGACTATTCTATTTTTCCACTGGCAGTCTAAAAATAGACTCCGCCCATACGTCTAAAAGTAGAGGTCCATCTATTTTTTACCAACATGACCAATCATCCATAAATAGCATCCTACAACTCATAGACCATGATCCGTATGTCTAAAAACAGACTTTGTGCCAAAAATAGCCTGTGGGCCCACTCAGTGAAGGTGACTTCTTTTCACTAAGCTCCATCATCTTGTTGCATTTTCAACATTAAATGGGAAATGGAGAGGTTTAGGAAGGAAAACAGAGATAGCGGGGGGTTATGAAAGTGTGAGCAGAGTGAGGGGAGTGAGGAGGATGACTGATACAGGCTTTCCTTGAACAGCAGCAGCATGAACGGGTCTACATTTGGCCCTCAAAATGTTCAAACATGTAGCAGAGATAACAATTAGTAGTAATATCACATTATCTTAAGATTAATAATAATATCATTAACATTGATAATAATATTATTATATCTAACAAATCACATGGTTAACCATGTGACTTATATTATAATAATAATAATAATAATAATAATGTATTGTTATTATTATTATTATTATTATTATTATTATTATTATTATTATTATTAAATGTAATGACTCAACAATTGTTAACCATGGTCACCATAATCAAACATGGCCACCATGAAAAACCATGGTAAACCAAATTAACTATTGTTAGCCATGTCAACCATGGTCATACATGGTCAAGAATTGTCTAAAACTATTACTTACTATAACACATGCTCAATCATATACAAACTTAGTTAGCCATGACCAACCATGGTCAACCATTATCAACCTTGGTAAACCATGATCAACTATGGTAATCTCTAGTAAACCATAGTCAACCTTTAATAACCCTTACTTTTCCCACTCCTCATGGCCTACAATGGTTAACCATGGTTAAAATGGTTGAACATGGTCAACATAGGCCATTGTAGTTGAACATGGTCAACATAGGCCATTGTAGTTGAACATGGTCAACCATGGCCATATATTGTCAACATGGATAATCATAATCTATTATAGAAAACTATAGGTAATAATGGACAAAATTTTCAAACCATGTTCACCAATGGTCAATAAGTTTGAACCATGGTCATCATACCTGAACAAAGGCAACCATTATCAAATATAATTAGACATGGACAACCATGGTCAACTACAATCAAACATTGTCTATCATAATCTATCATAAACAAGTTTAATTTGATGTGGATAAACATGGTCATCCATAATCAACTATGTGTTGACTGTAATAAACCATTAGGAACCATATCATGAATATATTTAGGTATAATAAACCATAGTCAACCATTATCTATTAATTTTCCCCACTCACAGTCAAAATGGTCAATCAAGATCTCCATGGTTGAACATGGTCAATCAAGGTCTCCATGGTTGAACATGGTCAACCATGGTCTTCCATTGTCAATATGGATAATCTTAGTTTATCATATAAAACTATGAGTAACCAAATTTGTCACACCATGTTCACCCATGGTCAACATGGTTAAACCATGGTCATCATGCTTATCCAGAGTCTACCATGGTCGACCATCTTCAACCATATTCAAGTATGGACATCCATGGTCAACCATTGTTAATTATAGTCTATCATCACCAAGTATATCTTGATTTGGATAAGCATGGTAATCCATAATCAATGTTATGTTGACTATAGTAAACACTCATTAACCATATCTTGAACAATTTTAGAAATAACCAATTATAGTCAACGATTATCTACTAATCTTCCCCACACACACTAGCTATCAAGTAGCACAAGTGTAGTTCATATGCATTGATCAATTATATTTTTCACCTTTTATACATCAATTAGTGCATTAAAATGACATTGATCAACATATGTTAAAATATGGAAACTATAGTCTAACCAAGGTCAAACATGATCATCCACGATCAATTAGAGACAACCATAATCAACAATAGAGAACATATACAACCATGGTATACTATGGTGAACATGGTCATCCCATAGTCAACCATAGTAAACATTCCAATCAATGGTCAGCCATGGTCAAAATGGTAAAACATAGTGAAGCATGTTCAATTATGGTCATCATGGTCAACCATTGGCAATTGTTATCAACTATGGTCTCCATGGTAAACCATGGCCAGTTATTGTCAACTATCATCTCCATGGTCAATTGTAGTCGATATGGTTATCCATAGTCACCCTTACTTGACCATATCCTAATAATCCCTCATCAACCATGGTAAACATGGTTGACCATGGACAACCATATCCAACTAGGTTGTCAATGGTCAACCTTGGAAAACCAATGTCAACCATGGTTGACCATGAACAATCAAGGTCAACCATAATCGATCATGGTCAACCATAATTAACCAAGGTCAAACATGTTAATTATGGTAAACCATGGTCATCAAAGGTCAACCATTGCAACCTTGATCAACCATGGTAACCTCGATTAACCATGGTTAACCCTCTTCAACCATTACTGTAATGTTAACATTAAGGTCAATGTAACATCCACAATGGTTAACATTGGTGTGACAATGTAAGAATGGTCAACATGATGTAACATTGTTAGATTAATGTAACATGAATACAATGTTATATTAATCATTTACTATGGTTAACCTTGATAAAAAATCTTCAACATTGGTCAACCTTGCCAACCACGGTCAACTCTCATCAACCATTTTTAACTATAGTGAGCCAATGTCAACCATTTTCAATGATGGTCAATGAATCCACACCACATATGTTGGTCGGTAACTAGCACAATCACATTAGTAAGTGTGGTTGATATAAAACAACCAATGACATTTTCCACCTTCTATATGCCAATAAACATATTAAAATGACATTGGTCGGCGTATATCAACCACATTTACTAATTTGGTTTTGGTATTTATCATATAGATTAGAAAATTATTACTAATAGATTTTCATTCAATAATTTTTAATTTTAATTAATATTTTTATAAAATGAATATTTAAAAAAAGGTGTTAAATTGAGTGGGTCTAATAGTTAAAAGCATGTGTTTCGCTTTGAGATGCCACAAGTTCAAAACCAAAGTGGGGTAGAGTATAGAATTAATAGCTTTGGTAGTCAAATAATTGTGTTAAGGCATGTCCTACAAACAAGGAACATTAGTATTCTCATAAACAGTGGTTCTCATTCTCATATATTTAGATATTTAATATTTAATTTTATTCATCATCAAATTATGGGAAACTGACATTAGATATCTAATGAGCTTCATATTGAAAATTCATTACATTTACTTTTAAAATTGAAAATAAATAAAAATGTAAATATATTAATAAGATGATTAACTTCCACTAAGACTAAGCTTGATCTTCAAGATGGACTTAATTTTATAGGTAATAAATTTAACTTAAAAATAAAGATAATAAAAATTATTATGTTTAATTTTAAAATTGAAAATAAATGAAAATATAAATATATTGAGAACGATGATTAATTTCCATTAAGACTAAGATTTAACTTTGATATGGTATGTATATATTACTTAGAATCAAAAGGTCAAGAAGGTTGGTACCATTACAATATTTTGAAACTTAGATCTAATGTGAGTATAAGAAGAACAATCTAAAAGAAAGTTCTTTTCATCTTCAATCCTCTAACTATCACAAATGTGACATACTATGTCATTCCAAGGTGCCTTGGGAATTGGTTAATGCCTTGTTCCATTATGAAGCTGATGAGAATTTGTTCTTATTTTACCATTGTTTATTCTCTTCTTTACATGAGGTAAAAACAAAGAGATAATTTTTATTTTCAATATTTGGATTCATTAATTCCTTAAGTTGTCCAATAACTATGTTAAGGCTAGTTTGACAAACAAGAAACATTAGTAGTCCCACAAAAAATGGGGTCGAAGACACAAATATTATAAATTTAACTTAAATTTATTCAATTTTTTTTTTTTTTTTTTATCATAATGATTTTTTTGCTTTCTATTAAATAACTTATATTTTCTATTTCACAATCAATCATATCTTTAGATATCTAATATTTAAATTTATTCATCATCCAGTTATTGGAAACTAACATTTTAAATTAGTTAACTTTATAGGTAATAGACTTCACTTAAAAATAAAGAAAAATAAAATTTATTACATTTAATTTTAAACTTGAAAAAAAATGAGAATATAGATATATTGACAATGATGATTAATTTCCATTAAAACTAAGATTGAACTTTAAGATTGTAGACATTGAAGATATATTATTTAGAATTCTTTAGCAAATTATTTTTATATTCCAAAAGTATTAAGAAAAACATTACAAGGTTATAATAGTTTTACTCGCTTAAAAAGGTCAAGAAGATTTGTAGCATGGCAATATTTTGAAATTTAGATCTAATGTGAGTATAAGAAGAACAATCTAAAAGAAAGCACGTTTCATCTGAACCCTCTTACTAATGTAAATATGATATACTCTTTCATTCCATGTTGTTTTGGGAATTGGTTCCTCAATTTAACTATGAAAATCATGAGAGTTTGTTCTTGTTTTAGCATTGGTTATTTTCTTCTTTACACTAGTAAAAACAGAGAGAATTTTTATTTTCAAGATTTGGTTTCATTACCTCCTTATTATAACTTAGTTGCCCTTTTCCCTCTAACTCTTTATCATCCCACTATTTCTTCTTAAATTTTTATCTAATAATATTTTTAATATTATCCTTATCCTACAAAATGATCTCCTCCTTTAGTCATACAATGGTCAAGCCAAGTCTAGCCATATGTCATCCCTTCTTGTGCCAAAGTTACTGGTTGTTGAAGAGTTAGGAGATATTTTAGGAAACATATTATCTTTTACATTGCTTAGGTTCTTCTTATACATAAAATATCTAGTTGTAGCTATGTTTTCAATGGGGAAAATATTGTTTTGATCAAGGGGATATGATAGAGGGTATTTCCTTTAATCTTGAGATTGAATTAGTTATAAATTCTGGATTTAAGACCTCTGTGGTTAATTACTTTCAACTAAGTTACCGAAGAATCCACAGTAAGAATCATTTTCTGCCAACGTTTAAAATCCCAACCGGGATCCATCATCAGGACAACTTGAATGCTTGATAGAAGAAGAGCCTATTGGCGGGATTAAATAGTAATGAGGAGAAAAGAGAGATGTGATGAATGACGGCTTTCAATTTTTGAAAAAAAAATTTAGATGAGAGTCAGCAGTCTTAGATTAAATTTAATTAATTAATTATTTTTTTTTTTTTATTTTTTTTTTTTTTTTTAATATGATAGTTTTTAATAATATTAATTCTATTATTAATTATTATTAATATGCTAATTAATAATAAAATTAATTAGTATTATAATAATTAATAATAGTTATTAGTATTAATGATATTATAATGATCAAAGTTAATGTTAAAAAGTTTTAATCTTAGAAAATTGAATTAATATTTAATATTTATAGTAAATGATTGATCATAAATATTAATAATAATTTATTATTAATAATAATTGTAATTATAATTATTATTATCATTAATGTAATAATTAGAAATATTAATAATAAAAATTATAATAATTCATAATAATTAGAATTCATGATATTATATTGATGAAAATTAATGTTAAATATTAATTTTTTTAAAAAAAAATTGAATTAATATTTAGAATTTTATTATTATATAAGCTCGAATACTTTTTATTGAATTTTAAAAATAAAAAAAATAGATTCTCAATTTTTTTTTTTAACTTTATAGGTAATAGACTTCACTTAAAAATAAAGAAAAATAAAATTTATTACATTTAATTTTAAACTTAGAAAAAAAATGAGAATATAGATATATTGACAACGATGATTAATTTCCATTAAAACTAAGATTGGACTTTAAGATTGTATACATTGAAGATATATTATTTAGAATTCTTTAGCAAATTATTTTTATATTCCAAAAGTATTAAGAAAAGCATTACAAGGTTATAATAGTTTTACTCGCTTAAAAAGGTCAAGAAGGTTTGTAGCATGGCAATATTTTGAAATTTAGATCTAATGTGAGTATAAGAAGAACAATCTAAAAGAAAGCACGTATCATCTGAACCCTCTTACTAATGTAAATATGATATACTCTTTCATTCCATGTTGTTTTGGGAATTGGTTCCTCAATTTAACTATGAAAATCATGAGAATTTGTTCTTATTTTAGCATTGGTTATTTTCTTCTTTACACTAGTAAAAATAGAGAGAATTTTTATTTTAAAGATTTGGTTTCATTACCTCCTTATTATAACTTAGTTGCCCTTTTCCCTCTAACTCTTTATCATCCCACTATTTCTTCTTAAATTTTGATCTAATAATATTTTTAATATTATCCTTATCCTACAAAATGATCTCCTCCTTTAGTCATACAATGGTCAAGCCAAGTCTAGCCATATGTCATCCCTTCTTGTGCCAAAGTTACAGGTTGTTGAAGAGTTAGGAGAAATTTTAGGAAACATATTATCTTTTACATTGCTTAGGTTCTTCTTATACATAAAATATCTAGTTGTAGCCATGCTTTCAATGGGGGAAAATATTGTTTTGATCAAGGGGATATGATAGAGGGTATTTCCTTTAATCTTGAGATTGAATTAGTTATAAATTCTGGATTTAAGACCTCTGTGGTTAATTACTTTCAACTAATTTATCGGAGAATCCACAGTAAGAACCATTTTCTGCCAACGTTCAAATCCCAACCGGGATCCATCATCAGGACAACTTGAATGCTTGATAGAAGAAGAGCCTATTGGCATGATTAAATAGTAATGAGGAGAAAAGAGAGATGTGATGAATGACGGCTTTCAATTTTTGAAAAAAAATTTTAGATGAGAGTCAGCAGTCTTAGATTAAATTTATTTATTTATTTATTTATTATTATTATTTTTTTTAATATGATAGTTTTTAATAATATTAATTCTATTATTAATTATTATTAATATGCTAATTAATAATAAAATTAATTAGTATTATAATAATTAATAATAATTATTAGTATTAATGATATTATAATGATCAAAGTTAATGTTAAAAAGTATTAATCTTAGAAAATTGAATTAATATTTAATATTTATAGTAAATGATTGATCATAAATATTAATAATAATTTATTATTATTAATAATTGTAATTATAATTATTATTATCATTAATGTAATAATTAGAAATAATAATAATAAGAATTATAATAATTAATAATAATTAGAATTCATGATATTATATTGATCAAAATTAATGTTAAATATTAATTTAAAAAAAAAAATGAATTAATATTTAGAATTTTATTATAATATAAGCTCGAATAATTTTTATTGAATTTTTTTTTTTTTTTAAAATAGGTTGGGATTTGAAACGTTGGCAGAAAATGGTTCTTACTGTGGATTCTCCGGTAACTAAGTTGATAGTTATAAATTGTTTTTGGATCTATTCTATCTTCATACACAACTCTATTGATATATTTCAACCCCAAACCTCACATCCATATAAAATAATAGGAGCGACTAGAGTCTTAGAGAGGAGTTTATTTTACTCATATATCATAGGAACTCTTGACTGAAAATTGCTTTCAAGACCATAAAATATTTCAGTCCTCCATTTATCCTTTTCTCAATGCCATTATTTTAGTTGAACTTGTGATGGATTCAGTTCCAAGATATTTTTATAATGGAAATTCCTCCAAGTTGTTATTGCCATGTATAAATGTATGTTATGTGAACTTTCTAGATTTAATTATCATGATTTTTGTTTTATTGGTATTAGAAATCATACACATTTTGGACTAGAAATAATGTACAATTCTTAGTTGTTGTTAAATTGTAGCAAGAAAAGGCTTCATTTGACTTATGCCTTAGTCAAATGGAGAAATTAACATTTTCACGTCAGCGGGATGAGTTGGGAAATAGTTAGTAGGAATGACATGGCCAAATAACCTAGTTAACTTAGTCAATTCAAGTTTTTGCGAAAGAATTAGAGTTGTGCATGATTTGATTGCTAATATCTAGCTATCTAGTGGAGTTATATTTAGTGAAACTCGGTTATCTGAGCTCTAGTCTATAATAGAGTTAGATTCAATATGAGTTCAATTAAAACTATTGTTAACTCACTTATCTCTCAATTAACTAGTCAATTTACTAAAAGTAGCCATAGTTATGGATACAATTCGAATTGCCTAGTGAAGTGGAGGGGAAAAGGTACAATTGTAATCGTATTGTATACAATATCGAGTGTATAGAGTTTGCATTGAGCTAGTAAGATAATTATCTTGGATTTGCACAAGGAAATAGGAGCTTTCCCTATTCTTTAGGAGCATGAATTGTGCAAGGAAATAGGAGGAAGAAGGAGGCCTATTTTGCCTAAGTGTTAGGCAGAGTAGACTCAAGAGGAGGAGACCAATATTCCATTGCAAAGGGAGATTCAACCATTGAAGTTGTCAGTATGATAGTCATTTTTATCATATGATATAATACAAACAGAGGAGGGGCTTTTCCCAATTGGCTTCCTCAGTAAATAAGTTAATTAACTTATAACTTATAAAATTTTTATTTATTAGGTCTCATATAATTTTTATTCATCCATTAGGTCATTTAATTAACTAATTTTCCTTTTAATTATTAATTAAATTATAATTTTTAATTATTAACTTTTATTCTTAATACTTTTAAATTATAATTATTTATATTTTTAGGCCTTTTTTGTAACTAATTATTAATTAACTTATAGTTTTTAATTATTAGGTCTCGTACCATTTACCTTAATTTATTTATTTTTACGAATTAAAATATTATAATAATTTTGACCCTTGTCCTTAAGTCAAACTAGCTGTTAGATATGCTAGCTGTTGGAGGCTCTACTCAGACTATTTAGCATGAGGAGATAGATCTATTTCTTCATCTTGTCCTGACGATGAACCACACTAGTTGGTTCGAAACGCGTCGACAAATGAGATTCCATGTGATTTTCGCCGAAACCTTTCTCTAACTAAATAAAATTGTGTTCATCATGATTGAATAATTGCATGTGTTTCTATTGTATGTTTTCGCTTCCTCAGATTGATTAGAAGAAATTTCTGTCTATTGTTTTTAATTTGAATTCATTAACATCTACAAATTTTGAGTTACTTTGACATGGTATAAGAGCCATTGAAAACTACATAAAACCCAAGTTCTTGATCATTTCTCAAAGAAATTTTAGAGAAAATTTTTGTTGTGCATTATTTCTTCATTGTAGGAACAATGAATTTCAATGGATTGAGACTTGAGTATGCATTGGATGGAACTTCAAAGTTTTTGCTCAGAAAGACATACTGGAAGTTGTTAGATGTCAATGGAGTATTAGAATACACCAAAACATATATTCTAAAACCAGAAGCATCAGATGCACAACAACTGGCTCAGTGGAATAAAGATACTACAAAATCTAGGAGGATTATCCTAGAGGGAGTCAGATACCATGTGGTTTCAAATTTGCATCGAAATTAGATTGTTTTTTCATTATGGAAAAATATCACATACCTGTTTTAAAGTAGAAGTGATGCGAGGAAGATAGAATTAAAAGATAAGCTCAGGAACATTCGAATGGGTAAAAATTAAACTATTGTTCAGTACCTATGCAGAGTCACTCAGGAAAGAGATGAACTTGGAGGATTTAGAGAGACTGTCACTATATGAGCGTGTGATCTTAGCACTCCTTGGTATTCCAGAGTCCTGGCACAACTATCAGGATTCAGTTAATGGTAGAGACAAGCTCCTAAATTTTGAGAGACTTTGGTCTGACTTGGTTCAAGAGGATATTTGAAAGAAACACTAAAGATGGAGTCACATCCAAAATTGATGAGGAAGAAAACTTTTCTTTATTAGGAAAAGGAGAAAAGGCCCAAGGTAAGGTAGAATCCATCCAGAACCATGGCAAGAAAAAGGACCTTAGTAAAATTAAATGCTTTCACTGTCATGAGTATGGACACTATGCAACCAAGTGTCCACACAAGAAATCTAGTAAGAAGCCAACAACAGGAGTAGGAGGAGATGCTCTCACATCATAATTCGAGTTAGATTTTAGCCCCATTTTTTGCATGGAAATTATAGTATGAGGTAGTGTACGGTACCTAGACTCTAGTGCTTCACTTCATATGACAGTAAATAAGAATTCTTCAGAAGCTTACAGTATAAGGACCTAAAATTACACATAGAGCATGAAGATGATGGAAGGTATGGTACCAAATGGATTGAAACTGTCACCTTTAAGAGGGATTCAGGCTCCTATCTTCACTTAAAGAATGTGATGTATGTGCCTAGTCTGAAGAAAAATATAGTTTTGTAGTTGTACAGGAAGACAAAGGATATGATTTAGTGTTTAGTAAAGGGAAGGCATATCTAAAGCATGTTCCTTCTGGACAAGTAAAACAAATTGGTTTTTAGGTTAAAAATATCTACATGTTAGACATGGATGTATGCGGTGCATTGAGTAGCAAGGCAGGACATGTTCATTGCCGAGATGTTGGAGAGCTCTAGCATAGGTGCATGAGACACCTACACCACGAACCTTTGAAAATAATGTAGAAGAGTACCATTGGACTTCCAAAATGTGCCCTTGATTAACATGATGTTTGCAAGGGATGCACTCTTGGAAATTGTGTTAAATCCTCCTTCCGGGGTTGAGATAGCAAAGCTGGAGCCATCTTGGAGCGAGTTCACTCAGATGTGTGTAGACCATTTTCCATAGTACCAACTGCAAATCATAGGTATTATGTGATATTCATACATGTTTTTTCCCACAAATGTTGGATCTATTTCATGAATAAGAAAGATGAGGTTTATTCAAAGTTTGTTGAATTTAAAGCCTTAGTTAAAAATGAGACTGGAAAGAAAATTAAATCCCTGAGAAGTGATAATGGAGGAGATTTTATGTCTAATGCCTTCAAATAATTGTGTACCAAGGAGGGCATTAGAAGGGAGTTCATTGCACCCCACAACCCATAAAAAGATGGGGTTACGGAGAGGAAAAATAGAAGTATTGTAGGAGCTGCTAGAGCAATGTTGCATGACCATGGTATTCCACTATCTTCATTGGCAGAATCTTGTAATATAGTTGTTTACTTGCAGAACAAGATCCCTCACAAAATTATTGGAGTGATTACACCTAAAGAGGCTTTCATTGGGAGGTAGCTAGATGTCTCTCACTTTCACATTTTTGGATACATAGTCTATTGTTATGTCTCCAAAGGTAATAGGAAAAAGTTGGAACCCACTATAGAGAGATGGATCATTGTGGGCTATATTGAGACACCTCTTATTTACTATGTGTGCATGCCCTCACTTAGGATGAATTTTATGAGGATGGATGTGATATTTGATGAGGAAAAAGCCACGAGGAGTTCTCTAGGTAACAGCTAAGCAAACCATTAGAGGAGGTGCTTCTAATTCCAAAGGAGGATCCTTAGTTAAATCCACAGAGTCATATATTTCTCAAAGGCAAGAGGACATTCGTGGAGGATGATGTGGAGCATTCACACGTGGAGGAGTAGAGAGCAGACTGAGTTGAGGAACCCACTCACATAGAATCTTCTAGAGAAGGGAGGAATAAGACCAAGATCGTTAATAGGTTGGTGAAACAAGCATAGGAGTAGGTTGGAGCTCCTAGTTCCTAAAGCAAACAAAGGAGATCACTAGAAAGATATACATGATATATGGCACTCATGACATGAGCGATAGATTATGATCCATATTCTTTTAATGAAGTTTTTTTTCCAGCAAGTGTGGTAGATTCCATGGTGGAAGAGTATGACTCCATCATGAAGAATGATGATAGGGAAAATTAGCTATTGGTTCTAGGTGAGTCTCTAAGGTGAAATAAGCAGTTGATGGTAATATTGAGAAGTACAAGGCTAGATTTGTGGCCAAAGGCTTCTCATGGGTGGAGAGGATTGATTATGGGGATACATTTTCCCATGTTGCAAGATACACATCTATCAGGACCATACTTGCATTGGAAACACAATTTGGGTGGAGGATCCACCAAGTGGATGTTAAGACCGCCTTCCTCAATGGATTGGTTGAGGAAGAGATCTACATTAAGAAGCTTGAGGGGTTTGATACCTTTAGCAGGGAGACACATTTCTGTAGGCTCAAGAGAGTCCTTTATGGTCTCAAGTAGACACTTTGTGCTTGGTACACTTGCATAGATTCTTATCACAGTGGATCAAGCTTCAATAAGAGTGAAGCAAAATCAAATCTCTACTACATTATGGTAGATGGTTCTTTGTTCATCTTAGTTCTCTATGTGGATAATTTGGTTCTGATAGGAGATGAAATTTTGATCCAGTCTTTCAAGGAGGACCTTGTAAGAGAGTTCGAGATGAAGGATATGGGTTTGATGCCCTACTTCCTTGGTTTGGAGGTGTGGCAGGGAGATGGAGAGATATTTGTTGGATAGGGGAAGTACACCTCTGAAATCCTTTAGAGATTCCATATACAGGATTGCAAACCCATTGATACTCCTCTAGGTACTAACTAGAGGAAAGAAGATGATTCTATAGGAGAGGTAGTAGATGGAACTATCTATAAAGAGTTGGTGGGGTCCTTGATGTACTTTGTGAACACAAGGCTTGATATTTATTTTACAATGAATCAAGTTAATGAGTTCATGTTTCAACCTTCCAAGCCTCATAGTAAAGTAACAAAACATGTTCTTAGATACCTCATAGGCCCAAAAAAATTTGGTTTATGGTACAAGAATATAGATGGAGCGAAGCTCCAAGGATTAAAAAATGAAGATTGGGCAGGGAGTCCCTCAGATAGGAAGATAAAATTAGGAGTAGTCTTCAATGTTGGGTCAACAACAGTTTCTAAGTAAAACAAGAAACATAGATCTATACCACTCAACTCAACAAAGGCCAAGTATATGGCTACTAGTCAAGCAACATGCGAGGTTATTTGGATGATGAAGATCCTGGTTGGTTCCTTCAGTCAGGGTATGGAGCCTACAGAACCACTGTGACGATCAAAGTTGTATAAAACTCTCTGAAAATATAGTGTTTCATGATAGTTCCAAGCTTATAGACATCAGGGTCCATCACCCGAGAGGTTGTGTGCATAGGAGGATATTTATGTTACAGTACATTCCTACAGAGGAGAAGGATGCAAAAATATTGACAAAGGCTTTTTGAAGAGGCAAGTTAGAGTTCCACAAGAGCAGGATTGGGGTTGTTCAAAATGCTTTTCTTGCTAAGAGGGAGTGTTAAATTGTAGTAAGAAAAGGCTTCATTTGACTTATTCCTTAGTCAAATGGAGAAATTCAAATTTCCACTTTAGCAGGATGAATTGGTAGGAAGTTAGCAGTAGTGACATGGCCAAATGACTTAGTTAAGCCAGTTAATTTGTGTTTTTGGGTAAGAAGTAGAGTTTTGCATGATTTTCTTGCTAATATATAGTTATCTAGTGGAGTTATATTTATGGAAACACAGTTATCTGATATCTAGTCTAGAATATAATCAGTATGAGTTCATTTGAATAGTTCTAACCATTGTTAATGCATTGATCTCTTAGATAACTAGCAAATTTACTAAAAATATCCATAGTCATGCATGAAATTAGAATTTCCTACTGAAGTGGAGGGAATAGGGAATAATTGTAATCCTATTGTATACAATTTAGAGTGTACAAAGTTTGAATTGAGTAGGTGAGCTAATTATCTTAGATTTGTGCAAGGAAATAAGAGATTTCCCTATTATTTAGGAGGAAGAATTCCACAAGGAAATAGGAGGAATCATGAGGCCTATTTCTCCTATGTATTGGGCAGAGCTGACGTAGGAGGAGGAGATCAATATTACAGTGCAAAGGGAGCTTCAAGAATTGAAGCTGTCATTGTAATAGATCATTTTTCTCATTTGATATAATACAAGTAGATGAGGGATTTTTCCCAGTTTGCTTCCCCAGTAAAATAACTGTGTTCATTATGATTGAACGATTGCATGTCTTTTTATTGTATGTTTTTCCTTTGTCAGTTTGAGTAGAAGAAACTTGTGCCTATTATTTTTAGTCTAAATTCATTAGTAGATGCAAATTTCGAGGTTTTTCTACAGTTATCTTCCAAAATCATAGTGACTACTTGAAAAAAGAATAAAAAATTCAATGTGAAGGAGAAGATTTATGACTATACTGGTGAGCATGGTACTAGCACAAAAAACATCTTCTAAAGACTCTTATGACTTACCAATGTATATACCAAAATTGGTAGGGAACAAGGGATACCCTTTATTGACTCACACATTTTAGTTAATTTCTCCCAACCAACTCTCGATGGTCCTAAACATAGCAATATATTTATTATACTATTAGGTCCCTATAATGATAGTGATTCACCCATTACTATTGTCGTTGTATCCCTTATTGTTATTTTTGTGCCCCTATTGACCCCATATTGTTATTATTGTGCCGCATAGAATCCCACAATTTATTTATTTTTTTTTTTATTTTTTTTTCTGAATTAAGACTAAATCTATTAAGAAAAGAAATATGGTACAAACAGAGCTTACAAAGAAGCGAAGCTAAGGAGCAAGGGAGCCGGAAATGATATGATATCAACCTCGGTCCCAAAAACAACCACGGCACAAGCAGAAGATAACAGAGAGGAACAGAAAGAACGAGCTGGTCTAGGGAGTCTACCCAGCATGGGTAGAATCTTCCAATCTACATTTTTTTCCTTTCTTTTTGTTGACTTTGACCCAACCAAATGGATCTGGCTGGACCGGAACTACTTGCAAACTGATCTGAGCTAAAGGAGGAGACTGCTGTCTGAATTAGAAGGCGAAGACTCATGAGGACGTTTTTGCGAGACTAGAGGTGCAGAGGGAACCATGGCGCTGGATGAGGGCGGGTCCTTCGGTTGCTCCAAATTCTCCTTGTCCACTTCCAAGTCCTCCTCATCAGAGATAGAGGACTCTATGTCATCCATAAGGGGTCTGTCACAAGGTTTCCAACTCTTGGATTTGGATTTGCAAGTGAAATTCTTCTTTTTGTCGACGAATGCTACACATGTGTTCTGGAGATGCCCTATTTGATGGGAATGGCGACACCTGAAGGCTGTATTCTCATAGTCCAAAGTTTGCGTCCAATGGAAGTGCCCGAACTTGAGGATGATCTGATGTGGTAGCCCTTTACTGATGTCTATTTCTGTACTAATTCTACCATAGATGTATATTCCTTTCTCCCCCCTTGAGGTATCTGTTGCCAGGAAGCAGCCAAGGGTGTCTCCGATTCCCTGAAAGACAGCAAAATGCCATAGATGCGCAGGGATATTTGGAAGCCTGACCCAGATAGGAAGCTTGGAGATGACTGCAGTGGAGGGGTCAAAGTCTGGGAACCAGGGGGAGAGGAAAAGTCCAGCTGATCCCCAGAACCAGGGGCCACCCATTAAGGCTTTCTGGTAATCTTCATTGAAGGCAATGACTACAATAAAGAAGCCTTTCGAGCAGAAGAAGACTTTGCAGTTGTTGGTCCAATTAGAATGGATCCACTGGTATAGATCAGCAGTGCGGGGCCATAGGCCATTAAATCTGCAGATGAGGGCTTTTTCTGCAAATGTCTAGTATTGATCATCCAAAGATGGATGAGTGATTTCAATGGCAGGGGTTTCCTCCATTTTGTCCACCAAGAAGGGTTTGGGAGCCTCAGTAGATTGGGCAGGCTTCTTGGCAGGCTGTGCATGTACTGCATCTTTGTATGAGAAACCTTTGGAGGCAGAGGATTGCCCGACTACCCCTCCCCTTAGTCGAAGTGATAGGATCACTGTGGCATTTCTTTCAATATTATAAAAGGAAAGAGGCAGATTGTTATCAAGCTGCTTACCAACAAAGAGGAGCCGCAGAAGGGAGGAAGGGATCCCCAACCTCAGTTTGAGAATCTTTGAGAGATGGCACACTATGAAAGACGGCTAGACTTCTAGGAGCAGTGTTTTGCCAGTCACAAGAATTATCTGAATCTGGAAACTCGCTTGCTGGAAATGAGTAAAATCTCAGCTACCTGAAAGAGGAATCGAGGTTGAAACATTTAAATCACAGATGCTCCTTCTAGCCAGATCCAAGAAGCTTGGAAAGTTCTGAAAATGAGATGCAGAGTATCGACCATTCCAGGGAGGCAGAGCACGGCTTTTGTTAACCCTGGCTGGGTTTACTTCTTCTTTTGAGCGGGTCCGGTGCGAAATGCTAGATAATCTTCGGTATCTGCGTCCAACGATCACCACAACCGCGGACTTTCCTGTGGCTCTCGATTTTCCCTGTTGCTGAATCTCCGTAGGGCGAGCAATACCGGGGCCATTCCTGCAGCCTTTCCTGTTGCGGTGCCATTGGAGGGAGCGGGGGCTCGGCTTCAGACGCCCCATTCCCAGAACCCGTGCACCAAAAACCCTACTCGAAGCATTTCGTTCTGCCATTGCTTCGACATCTGCTTGCTATTTCGCCATTGTCCCGGGTTTCTCACAGAGCGCTCTCCTATTTTGAAAAAACTTGACCGCCGCATAGAATCCCACTATTATTATTCTTTTGCCTTTATATTATTATTGTTCGGTCAACTTTGGTTATATTGTGACCCCTTAAACTCCTATATATAGAAAGGAAGTATTGTCATTTGAATCATCTAAGAATTGTTCATTTGCGTAATGTAAAGTAGGTTTCCCCCTCGAAGAGGCTTATTTCTAAGGCTTTGATATATCTTTTCTATCTTTTTGTGAGCTAGTTTCATAACATTTGGTATCAAAGCTTTGGATTCTAGGGTTTCGCTGCTCCAAACTAGTCATCGTGGAATTTTCAGTATAACTTTGTTTCTGCGATGTTTCAAAAGCAGAAAAAAAATCCATTTGAGAAGAAATCTCGCTGAACCTTGGACCCTAATTTCAGATCTTGTCTCACTATATTTTTGGAGATATAATATGAGGAAGTCAGGGTTTTTACAGACCCTCGAATTACATTCCAAACAGGTGACCTTGGGATAATCATCATAACTTTCGCTCTGAGAATCAGATTGAATATCCATAAGAAGTTACAGAAAGAGGATGGACTATAGTTTCTTTGGGTATCATTTTTCAAACCTAACGTTGAAACAGTGACCCATGGCATGTCGTACAAGTCCACTATACTGAACTAGTCTATACTCAGGCCATCATGGGAAATTTGACATAAAATCTTCATTGGAGAATCCATTCTTGATCAGACTTGTGGGGTTAGAAAGACTACGCAGAGGGTTACTCCAGGGAGAAATTTTAGACCTTGGAGATCCACAATTACAGAGATACATCAGATTCAATATCAAGCTCCTACAAATTGAAAAAAGGTGTGTAGTTTTTTTTTATTTTTGCATAAGCTTGGATTGAAAAATTAGTTTGAAGGAATTCAAAGGGCATAGTGAAGCGTTTTTATCGCTAATTGATGCCCTGAAGAAAGAAAATGGAAACACCTAGTAAGCAACCTAAAATCTCTAGCATGACTCATGAAGAAGAGGAAGAAATGCAACATGATATATCAAAATTACGAGACCAAGTGCAACAAATTTCACTCGCACAAAAAGTAACAAAAGCTAAGATGGATGGTTTAAAGAAAGACGTAGAAGCTAAGATGTATGGTGTGAAAGCTAAGATGGATGGTTTAAAGAAAGGTGTAGAAGCTAAGATGGATGGTGTGGAAGCTAAGATGGATGATTTAGAGAAAGGCATGGAAGATTTGAAGACAGATTTGACAAGGTTTCTACAAGAAATGCTTACTAATGGTGAAAGGGTAGTGAAGGAAACTCATGATGAGAACAAAATAAATGTTAATCATGATCTCATAGACTCTAACGTTGGATCGAGGAACCACCATGTTCCAAAGATTGATATGAGAAATTTTGATGGCAAGGATCCCGGAACATGGATACTATAGATGAAGCAATTTTTCGATCTCCATAATCTGCAAAACACACAAAAGGTATGCATTACAACTTTATATTTGGAACTAAATCAGTTTGTATGGTATAAATGGCTTTTCTCTCGGAAAAAATTGTCACTTGGGCTATTTTTATGGATGAAATGATATCACATTATGAGGATGCAAAAAGCAACACTTTTTTTAGCCAATTGATAAATCTCAAACAAAAGGGTTTAATGATGGATCACATTGAGGACATCCAAAAATTGAGTATAAGGGTAAAAGATATTCCAAAGGAGCATAGGATTGATCTATTCATAGGGACTTTAAAAGATAACATCCAATGTGAGGTTCGCCTTTGGGAACCAGATTCATTGGAGAAGGCATTTAGGTTGGCAAGAAAAATGGAAAGAAAAATTATGGCAACAAGGAAGCCTAACACTCACACCATAAAGATCCACAACCTACAAGGTTGACACCACAATAATTGGAAGAAAAAAGAGCAAAAGGGATTTGTTACAGTTGTGATAGCAAATACACTAAAGGTCATAAGTTTGCTGAGAAGAAATTATTTTACATAGATTGTGAAGAGGAGGAAGAAAATGAACAAGAAATGTCAAAACAAGAGGATATACACAAGGAACAAACCCTAGAAAAAGAAGAAATGAATCTGACCACATCTTGTAATGCATTTGCTAGAATTACCACTCCTCAAACTCTCAAGATAGAAGGGCATATCAAGAAGAAAAAGGTAATAGTGTTGATTAATTCGGGAAGTACCCATAATTTTATTCATTGTAATATAGCCAAGGAATTGAATTTCTTCCTATACCCAACACTAGAGTGTCAACTGATGGTTGCAAGTGGAGGAACCATAAATTGCTGAGGAAAGTGCCATAATATAAGGCTATCCATGGGAGAATATGTATTGAATAGCCCAATGCTTTCCATTCCAATGGGTGGTGCTAGATGTTGTACTCGGAGTCAAATGGCTACAATCCTTGGGTACAATAGCTTTTAATTTTCAAGAACTTTTCACAAAATTCTCTTCAGAAGGAAAGGAAGTTGAATTAAGGGGTATCATAGGGAAAACGGGAAAGATAATTAGGTCTAACATAATGACAAAGCTTCTAAAGAAATAACAACGAGGAATAATTGCACAATTATATTCACTAGAGGTTCCCACATTGAAATCATCCATTTCTCTAGATCTCCAAAAAGTCTTGGACAATCATTCCAAGGTATTTGAGACTCCCAAAGGCCTCCCACCTATTCATGATCATGATCATGCTATTAATTTGATTCCAGGAAGTGTTCCTCCAAACATCAGGCCTTACAAATATCCCTATGTCTAAGAGAGTTAAATTGAACGTATGGTTGCAGAATGCTAGAGGCTGGTATAATTCAACCTAGCCAAAGTTCTTTCTCTACTCCAGCAGTATTGGTTCACAAGAAGGATGGATCCAAGGATAATTTTAGGGGCGAATATTCGCCCTTTGGTGAAATTAAGGGGTTTTAAATTTTTAGTGGGCGAATATTTTGTATCATAGTACATTTTTACAAATCACCTCAAATAGCCCACCTTATTTTAAGGGAGAGGGTAAAAAAGGTAAATTTAGCCCTTGAAATTAGGACTTACAACCTTCCATTCGCCCATTTTCAAGAATAAGTTTTATTTAAGTGAATCCATTCGCCCATTTTCAAGAATAGGTTTTATTTAAGTGAATCCTATGGGCCAAATACCATATTTATAAAATAGGTATGGTAAATTAATAAAAATATAAATAAATGAGAGGTATGGTAAATAAATAAGACATTTTTTATATTTACTCCATAAGTCACCCTATATACATGTAAGGGTGTAAACAAATAAAAATATAAGTAAAGTGGAGGTATGGTAAATAAATAAAACGTCTTTTTATACTTACTCAAAAGGTATGGTAAATAAATAAAAATATAAATAAACTAGACTTATCGTAAATAAATAAAACCTCTTTTTATATTTAGTCCATAACCCTCATTCTATTTATGAAGGCTCAAGAAAGAGGTTTTATTTAAGTGAATCCTATGGGCCAAATACCATATTTGTAAAAGAGGTATGGTAAATTAATAAAAATATAAATCAAGAAAGAGTTTTTATTTAAGTGAATCCTATGGGCCAAATACCATATTTGTAAAAGAGGTATGGTAAATTAATAAAAATATAAATAAACGAGAGGTATGGTAAACAAATAAAACATTTTTTTATATTTACTCCATAAGTCACCTTATATTTAGGTGAAACCTATGGCCAAAATACTATGGGACAAATACCATGGACTAGATTGTTATTAATACCATGCAAAAAACCATTATTAACCCTAATATTAGAATTAATAAAAATAAAAATGGCACATGGTATTGACCCATGGTATTCACCAAAATGGCACAAGGTATTGACCCATGGTATTCACCTGGAATGTAGCCTATTTAAATGGGGGAATTAAACCATCATGTAGCCTATGCTAAGATTCGCTAGGACTTTACAAAGTTTTATTATTTAGTGAAAGACTCGCCAAGATCTTACAAGATTTTATAATTGAGTAAAATATTCGCCATGCCTGGTGAGAGATTCGCCAAAAAATTATATATACATATTATATTATTGATAAAATCGCCTTCCATTTTTCCTATATACCATGGAGATTCGCCCATTTATTATATTATAAATTTAGGGGGGGTTCTTAAAATTTTCCCTGGATGGATCATGGCGCATGTGTCCAGATTATAGGGAGATCAACAAGCTCACTATTAAATATAAATTTCCCATTCCTGTTATTGATGAATTATTGGATGAATTGCATGGATAAATTTACTTCACCAAGTTGGATCTTCACTCAGGATATCATCAAATCAGAATGAAGACTGAAGACATTCCAAAAATAGCATTTAGAGCTAATGAGGGTCATTATGAATTTTTGGTCATGCCTTTTGGCCTTACTAATGCACCTTCTACATTTCAAGGTTTGATGAATTCCATTTTCAAACCCTTCCTTAGAAAATTTGTGTTAGTATTTTTTGATGATATACTAATCTATAGCAAGTCTTGGAAGGATCATGTCCAACATGTTGAAATGGTGCTCAAACTATTGGAGGAGAAACAATTATATGCAAAAATCTCCAAATGCTTCTTTGGAGTACAAGAGGTGGAATATCTGGGTCATATTGTATCTCATGAAGGTGTTAAGGTAGACCCTAGCAAAATTAAAACCATTAAGGAATGGAAAATCCTCACATCCATAA
Source organism: Pinus tabuliformis (assembly GCA_031772625.1). Taxonomy (NCBI): domain Eukaryota; kingdom Viridiplantae; phylum Streptophyta; class Pinopsida; order Pinales; family Pinaceae; genus Pinus; species Pinus tabuliformis. Next base: position 191,320,544 of record CM062804.1, read on the forward strand.
AGCATCTACGAGGATTTCTCGAGTTGACAGAGTATTATCACAAGTTTGTTAAGAATTATGGGAGAATAGCAGCACCTCTAACAACATTATTGAATAAATATGCATTTTTATGGACTCCAGAAGCAACGAAGGCCTTTGAATATGTTAAAGAGGCAATATGCCAAGCACCAGTCTTACCTACACCGGACTTCACAAAAACCTTCGTTGTGGAATGTCATCCCTTAGGAAATGGAATTGGTGTTGTTTTAATGCAAGAAGAAAGACCCATTGCTTTCGAAAGTCACCCAATCAAAGGAAAGTATTTACACAAAGCTATTTATGAGAAGGAAATGTTGGCAATACTACATGCATTGAAGACATGGCGACCCTACCTAATGGGAAGACACTTCAAGGTAAAAATAGATCATGATAGTGATATGATATTCACCCTATGAGTGACATTAGTTAAAGATTTAATGAATAAAGTTATTACAGACTCATGTGCTGGTGTGTGTTCTGTGTTATTGAAACAACGGATCGATCAAATTGCTAATACAGAGATAGTTAAATGGAAATACAATAGAGAAATACAATAAGAAAACACAAAGACACAAGAATTTTTAATAAGGAGTTCACCCTATTCTCCAGGGCTAGATATTTAGTCCAGCTTCAGTGGTGGCCTTGTTTTATTGTGCCTTTAATCAGAGAATTACAATACAGGGACTCAATGTGAGTTCTCCTGAAACAGGTTTCGCTTGGCAAGGTGGTTCTTGGGATCCCCAAGCCACTGGAGTGCACAAACTCTTCTTCTTCCTACCAGCTTTATGACCTTCTGGTCTATAATGGAAAGAGCCAAATGTGGTGCTCAGTCTGGATAGATCTTCTCTGGGATGGCTCGGATCTCTCAAGCCTCTGGCGCTCGACGTTGCCTCTGGTCAGGTCAGCCCTCTATCCTCTTTCTGCTTGTGCTATACTGTCTTCTTTCTCTGTGTTCCATCCTCCTCTTGGGATTCTGGTCTCTCTGTCTTTGGGGTTCTCTATCCCTCTCCTCGTCTCTCAGACTAACTGTGTATCCTGTCTCTATTCATGGCTTTTAGGCCATCCGTTCCAAGATTGTTCGGTTCCTCTTCTGCCTCTGTCAATTCACCTTCTGTAGCTGTGCTTGGAGTTCCCTATTTGGCATCATCATCAGCACTCAGGGAGTGGCCACATGTCCTCCTCTAAATGGCGCCAACATGCTTCGTCGCTTCGTTTCTTCAGTTACATCGTGCATGTGTTTTTCCTCCACCGTAGTGGTCAAAAAGATTCCAAATCCCTCTAAAACGTGACGTATTCCTTCATTGATTCTACTTCTCCATTGGGCGCAATCTCAGCCATCTGATCTGGGTCCCCCAAATCCAATGTTATACACATGTTTCACATGGTTGACTTGCTCAACCATTAGCACGCAATCAATGACAGTTTTATCTCACCTCCGCTTGCCATGCGCCGATCGATGAATGGAATCACTCCACTCTCGTCCAACACCTCTTACCATTTAAGGGCACCCCAATCAATACCACTAGTTTTCCAGAGCATGGGTCCTGCCTTTGTGCTTTAGCGCTTTTTGCTTTTTCGCTCGTGGTTCTCCGATTCCGCCATGCGTCCGAGTGCCCAAGCTTCCTCCTTCACGACCCTGTTCACCCAGCAATGCACGATTACACCAATCGCGCATCAAATTCCACCTCCTTTTCCCAATCCGGGGCTCCCAGTGGTCATTTTGGCCTCCTGTACAGTCTCCATGGGCCTCGGTCAGCGCACTTTGATCGAGGTCCTTTTCGTTCCACGCTGGCTACCATTGCCACTGGTTCAGGGGTGTTTTTTATTATTGTTTTGGAATTTCTTAGAGATTTGTCCTAACCTGATACAGTCATGGTTTCTTAACAGTTCTTTATGGATCCAATTCGAATCACATCCTCCCCACTGAAAAAGCTTTTGGACCACCAAACGTTAGTTTTCAAGCATCGACTAAGTGAGGGTATTGTCTTCTCACTGGTCCAATCTCAATCCACTTTGCACTGCTTGGCTTCAAACCTTTAATCCCAATTCTGAGGTACTCAACATCTCCCCTACACGTCGTCCTCACCTTCCTGTCTAGCACTGTGTCTTCTTGCAACTCATTAAGATATTAAAATAGAAGGTCATCAATAGAAGGCAATTGAATTTTCTCTTCAGGGTCGTCAACCATTGAAGGTTCAAACAATCTCAAGCAATTTGTGTTTACGACTGAGTAGATGTGCATGTAAGCTGGTAAATCAAGGCAAAAAAAAATTCACCAATCTTCTCAAGTATCCTAAAAGGTCCATACCTGATAGCCTTTAGATTTTTACCTTCACCTTGCATCCTTTCCTTGCTGATATATAGCTAGACTTGGTCTCCAAATTGAAAACTATGCTCCATCCGATGCTTATCATGCCTAGCCTTGTACTTGGCTTGGCTCTTTTCCAACTGTTCTTGTACTACCTAATGGATCTCCTGGATCTGTTCAATGAACCTAGTTGCCTTGTCCACCTCACTATGTCCATCAACCACGGTATCTTTACCAAAGACAAAATCCAAAAGAGACCTTGGTGTGAAACCAAAACAGGTCTCAAAAGGAGATCTCTGTGTAGAAGAGTGGTTGGTGCTGTTGTAAGCATGCTACACATTACACAAGTATTCATCCCAAAGCTTAGGATGTTTGCTGCGATATCCTCTCAGTAACTGGATCACCGTCCTGTTTACTACTTCTGTCTGGCCATCTGTTTGTGGATGAAAAGCTATGCTTTTCTTTAGTTTGGTGTCCATCAGTTCCCACAGACTCGATCAAAACTTCCCCACAAATCGGGTGTCTCGATCAGATACAATGGAAGTGGGTAATCCAAAATGAACCCATACATGTTCAAAGAACAATTTTGCAGTCTATTTAGCTATAATTTGTTTACTACAAGGTATCAAAATACACATTTTTATGAACCTATCCACAACAACATATAGATAATCATGACCTTTCCTAGATTTAGGGAGTCCTCCAACAAAATCCATGGAAACACTTTCCCAAGGGTGTGAAGGAACTGGCAATGGAGTGTACAAGCCTAGTTTTCTATTACTGGGCTTGCTTTTAGCACACATGGCACACCCTCTTACATATCTAGAAACTGTCTCATTCACTTTCAGCCAATAGCAGAATCTTTGCAGCTGTGCAACTATTTTACTTACCCCAAAGTGACCTGATATCAGACAAGTGTGTGCTTCCCTAATTATCTTTATCCTCTCAGTTTGTGGAATGTAGAGTTTCCCACAATGATATAAGAGTCAATATTTTATATGGTAGTCCAATTCTTCTACTCTTTTTCCTTGACTCAAAGTTGCATATACATCCTTAAAGTCCATATCATGAGCATATTGTTCTATGTAGCTTTCATGTAGCACAAAATTATGCTTAAGTATGGTAGATGCATTTATAATGGGTCTAGATAACATGTCTCATAATGATAACATATGGGTTTACCATGCTGTGTCAACACTGCTCCCATGGCAGAGTCACTGGCATCAGTTTGGATCTCAAATGGTCTTTGTAGATCTGGCAGTGCTAGTACAAGCGCTTTACTAATCTTTTCTTTCAAGGTGTGGAAGGCTTTCTGATGTTTGCCTCCCCACTGAGAAACCTTATTCAATCCTGTTAAAGCATGTAAGGGAGCTGCAATCAAGGAGAAGTTAGAAATAAACTTCCTCCAATATTGTGCTGCTCCGAAGAAGCTTCTTAGTTCTGTAGCAGACCTGGGTTTAGGCCAGTTCACAAAGACTGCCACTTTAGAGGGATCTATTTTCACTTCACTTGCTTCTACTATATGACCCAAGTAGTTTAGAGATATTTTGCCAAATTAATATTTTGAGAGTTTAACATAAAGTTTTTCTCTTTTCAAAACATCTAATGTCTGCTTAACATGCTTTAAATGTTCTTCCCACGTTTTACTAAAAATCAAAATGTCATCTAGATACACAATAACAAAATCATCAAGAAAAGGTCTGAGTACATCATTCATTAATCTCATGAAAGTAGCAGGAGCATTAGTTAAGCCAAAAGACATAACCAGCCATTCATACAATCCCTGCTTTGTTTTGAAAGTAGTCTTCCATGCATCTTGCTCTGCAACTCTGACCTGATGGTATCCACTGTGCAAATCCAGCTTGGTGAAATAAACAACTTCCTTCAATTGATCTAAAAGATCATCTATGCGAGGAAGGGGATAATGATTTTTTATTGTCATCTTATTCAGTGCTCGATGATCAATGCACATTCTCCATGAGCCATCTTTCATCCTCACCAAAACGATTGGTGACCTACATGGTGATGTGCTAGGCCCGATGAACCCTTTCTCGAGCAACTCTTGCACCTGCTTCTTGATTTCAGCATTCTTTAAAGTAGACAACCTGTACATCCCAATGTTAGGCAATAGAACATCTTGCTGCAAAATAATATCATGTACTATTCCCTTTTTGGGTGGCAGACCTTTAGGTTCTTGAAACAAGACATCATACTTGGAAACAACCTTTTCTATATCAGCTTGTTGTTCAGCCTTACAGCCCTCAAATACATTGGTTTTATTAGTTTTCTTTTCCTTTACAACCATCAGTAAGAATTGTTTGCATGAATTTATCATTCTTTTCATCTGCCTTGAGTTTATAAGAGTGTAATTATTCTTGAGCTTATGATCTCTTACAATGTATTTGATTCCATCTTTAACAAGTAGATACTTGTTCTCAACTATATAGAAAATAGCCTTTCTATCATACAAGTAAGGACTTCCTAAAACAATTCCACATATATCCAAAGGAATTATGTCTAACTCAACCTCATCTACAAATGCTGACCCAAAATAAAACTTGAGTTTGCATTGTCTAGTCACTTGTAGTTGTGCTTTATCATTCAACCATCCTAATGGGTATGGTTTCTTGTGAGGTGTAGTTGCTAATCCCAATTTCTTTACAATTTCTTTAGAAATTAGATTTACTTGTGAGCCACTATCAAACAAAGTATCAATCTTTTGATTTTTGGAAACAAATCGAATATGGAAAAGCTCATGTCTTTTTCTCTCATTTTCTTCATCAATAACAGATTGAGCAGAATTACTAGTAGATGCTTCAAAATTCTTACATTTTATACCTGTGGCTACTATAGTTGTTTCATCTCTTGAGTCTGACCCCAAATATTTTTGAATAGCTGCAAGAATCTTCTTCTTCTTGCCCTCGGACTTCTTAGGCCTCAGCTATGGATGCAAAATCCAACAATGCTCATCATCATGCCTGTCCTTTTTACAGTGAGTGAATGAAGCTTTGGCTTTATGTGCAGTGTTAACCTTCCTTGCTTTCCACTTCTGCTTTCTTTTCTCCTTTCTCTTGCTTACAGTGGGTTGGGATGGTCCACCAACTTCCGAACTTCCATTCTTTCCTGTAGCTTCTAGATGAGTAGCTTGTACAAATACCTCATCTATACTAGTGGGATTAAACATGAGGATGGTATGCCTCATGTAGCTGTGTAGACCACCAATGTACTTCAAAAGAGTCACTGGTGAGTCTAATGAGATACCCAACATCAATGCTCTCTTTCTGAATTCTTGAGTATACCCTTGCACACTTTGCCCTTTCAACTGTCGAAGAGTTCACCAACTCATCATGGCTTGTTGCATGTAGGCCAATGGATATAATTGTTTTTTAATTACAGCAACAAATTCACTCTAGACAGAGATGGTCTTGCCATGTCTTTTCATATCATCTTGGGTTCTGCCTTCACACCAAACCAAGGCAGTGCCTCCTAGGCATAGGCTTGCCAACTGAATCTTACTCTTGTCTGAGTCTATGTTCTGTACCCTGCAATACACATCAATTTGTCTAATCCAACAGTCCAACTTTTTATCATTTAGCTCTCCATCCTATATAGGCAAATCAAATTTAACATCTAGCTTAATCAAAGATGCTTTCTTATTATGCATAGGGCTATTAGGAGGTGTGAGAAAACTTCCCTCTTTCCCCTTTCCTTTGGAGTGGTCATGGAAGTGAGACTCATCTTCTTCTTTATCTTGTTTAGAACTTGATGAATCTTCCACCTTATGCTTTCTAAAGTCTCTGTACATTTCTTCAACCATAGACTTTATAGCTAGGAAACTTTCTATGAATTGAGGGTTTGGCCCTGTAGAACCTTCCTCTGACATTATCTTCTGAGGATAGACTCTCCCAATTTTAGGATTAGTTTCCACCAAATCTCCTTCTCCTAATTTTATCTTTGATCTAGTGAGCATTCACAGCTAAACCAACACAAGCTTGTCTAACCTTACAGCCTAAAGCTCTGATACCACTGGATCTAATATTCACCCTATGAGTTACATCAGTTAAAGATTTAATGAATAAAGGTATTACAGACTCATGTGCTGGTGTGTGTTCTACATTATTGAAACAATGGATTGATCAGATTGCCAATACACAGACAATTAAATGGAAAGACAGTAGAGAAATACAATAAGCAAACACAAAGACACAAGAAGTTTTAATAAGGAGTTCACCCTATTCTCTAGTGCTACATCTCTGGTCCAGCTTCAGTGGTGGCCTTGTTTTATTGTGACTTTAAGCAAAGAATTACAATACAGGGACTCAATGTGAGTTCTCCTGAAGCAGGTTTTTCTTGGCAAGGTGGTTGTTGGGATGCCCAAGCCACTAGAGTGCACAGACTCTTCCTTTTCCTACCATCTCTATGACCTTCTAGTCTACAGTGGAAAGAGCCAAATGTGGTGCTTTGTCCAGACAGATACTCTCTGGGATGGCTAAAATCTCTCAAGCCTCTAGTGCTCAATGCTGCCTCTGGTCAGCTCGGCCCTCTGTCCTCTTTCTGCTTGTGCTATACTGTCTTCTTTCTCTATGTTCCGTCCTCCTCTCGGTATTCTAGTCTCTTTGTCTTTAGGGTTCTCTATCCATCTCCTCTGTTCCAAGACTGTTCAGTTCCTCTTCTGCCTTTGTTGATTCACCTTTTGCAGATGTGCTTGGAGTTTCCTGTTCGGCATCATCATTAGCACTCAGGGAGTGGCCACATGTCCTCCTCTAAACGACGCCATCATGCTTAGTCTTTTCGTTTTTTCAGTTACGTCATGGATGCATTCTTCCTCCACCATAGTGGTCAAACGGATTCCAAATCCCTCTAAAATGTGACATATTCCTTCATCAATTCTGCTTCCTCCATCGGGTGCAATCTCAGCTGTCTAATCTGGGTCCCCCAGATCCAAAGTTATGTGCATGTTTCGTGCGGTTGACTTTCTCAACCATTAGCATGTGATCAACGATGGTTTTCTCTCACCTCTGCTTGCCACGTATCGATCGGTGAATGGAATCACTCCACTCTCATCCAAAACCTCTTACTGTTTGAGGGAACCCCGATTCATACCACCAGTTTTCCAGAGTGCGGGTATCACCTTTATGATTTAGCACTTTTCACTTTTCCACCCACATTTCTTCGGTTCCCCCATGCATCCGAGTGCTCCATCTTCCTCCTTCACGGCCTTGTTCACCCAACGATGCGTGATTAGTGCTAAGCACTAATCGCGCATCAAATTCCACCTCCTTTTCCCGATACGGGGCTCCTAGGGGCTAATTTGGCCTCCTGTGCAGTCTCCATGGGCCTCGGTCAGTGTGCTTTGATAGAGGTCCTCGTCATTCCATGTTGGCTACCATTGCCACTGGTTCAGGGGTGTTTTTGATCACTGTTTTGGAATTCTTTAGAGATTTGTCTCAACCTGATACAGTCATGGTTTCTTGATATTTCTTTATGGATCCAATTCGGATCATATAGCGTTAAATACTTTTTAAAACAAATATTATCTTCAGAAGAGTAGCAAAAATGGGTCACAAATATGTTGGGTTATGACTTTGAAATCATCTACAAAAGAGGGAAGCAAAATGTTGTGGCAAATGCGCTCTCAATAAAGGATGAGGATGTGGAATCATTTCTTTGTGCCATTTCTATTATCCAACCATATTGGATAAACAAAGCAAGGGATGAATGGAAGAAAGACGAGGAAGTGTGGGTACTCATTCAAATGATACAACAAGATCCCAGTACATATTATACATCTAGCTGGAAAAATGATTCTTTATGGTACAAGGATCGGTTATACATATGTAAGAATTCAGAACTCAAACAAAGGATTCTTAGGGAATTGCACACCTCTCCCTTAGGAGGGCATTCACGATTTCTAAAAGGCTACCACAGGGTTAAGAATGATTTTTTTGGGATGCCCTTAAATCAGATATTGAAAAGTTTTTTTTGTAATGTTTGGTTTCCCAACAAAATAAAGTTGAAACAATTAAGACCCAAGACTATTACAACCTTTATCCATTCCAAGCCAATGTTGGGAGGAGGTTTCGATGGATTTTAGCACAAGTTTAGCCAAGTCCGAAGGAAATAATGTTATCATGGTGGTAGTTGATAGACTTACCAAGTATGCACAGTTTTGTGCATTCTCTCATCTATTTAAAGTGAGTACAATTTCTATTGCATTTATGGAAACAATTCAAAAGCTACATGGAAACCCAAAGATTATTGTAAGCAATAGAGATCCCATTTTCACTCGAATTTTTTGGATGGAATTATTTTCTTGTCTTGGTACTCAGTTATCTCATAGCTCATCTTATCATCCTCAATATGATGGGCAAATTGAGATAGTAAACAAATGTTTGGAAGGATATCTGCATTACTTTGTATCTGATAAACAAACACAATGGGTCAAATGGTTGCCTCTAGCTAAATGGTGGTATAATAGTTCCTTCGATACTGCAACAAAAATGAGCCCATTTACGGAACTTTATGGATATCATCGACCATCCATCACATCATATTTAAGAAAAAGTTCAAAGGTTCAAGCAGTGGAAGATCACATCAAGCATCATCAACATGTTCTCCAACTCTTAAATGATAACCTCACCTTGGCACGAAATAGAATGAAACAGCAGGTAGATCAACATCAGCACAGGGAAAGAAGTTTTGATGTAGGTGATTGGGTATTCCTACAGTTACAACCATATAAACAAATGTCCCTCAAGCAAGCTAAGAAGGATAATAAATTATCACCAAAGTATTATGGTTTGTACAAGGTGTTGTAAGAGATAGATACTATGGCAAAAAAATTGGAGCTTTGTGCAGCTTCCCGAGTGCACCCAAGTTTCCATGTTTCATGCTTAAAGAAGGTTATAGGTGACAAGATTCCAGTTCAAACAATATTGCTAGAACATGATGAGGAAGGAAAAATCATATTGGAACCTAAAGTAGTCAAAGAAACAAGAACTTGATAGCTACGAAATCAATCAATTTCAGAGTATCTCATCAAGTGGAATAACTTACCCTTTGAATATTCCACATGGGAGGATGAGAATTTTATACAGAAGCATCCAGAACTACTCAAGCGTTGAGGAAAACACTTTTTTGAAGGAGAGGGGCATGTTAGGTCCCTATAATACTAGTGATTCACCCATTACTATTGTCGTTGTATCCCTTATTGTTATTGTTGTGCCGCTATTGTCACCATATTGTTATTATTGTGCCCCATAGAATCCCACTATTATTATTTTTGTTCCTTTATATTATTATTGTTAGGTCAACTTTGGTTATATTGTGACCCCTTAGACTCCTATATATAGAAAGGAGGTTTTGTCATTTGCATCATCTAATAATTGTTCATTTGTGTAATGTAAAATAGGTTTCCCCCTTGAAGAGGCTTATTTCTAAGGCATTGATCTATATTTTCTATCTTTTTGTGAGTTGGTTTCATAACATTTGGTATCAAAGCTTTGGATTCTAGGGTTTATTTGCTCCAAATAGGTCATCATGGTATTTTCGCTATAACTTTGTTTCTGCAACGTTTCAGATGCAACAAAAAAAACCCATTTGAGACGAAATCTCGCTGAACCTTGGACCACATTTCGGATCTTGTATCGCTATATTTTCGTAGATATAATCTAAGGAAGTTAGGGTTTTTGTAGACCCTCAAATTACATTCCAAACTGGTGACCTTGGGAAAATAGTCATAACTTTTTCTTTGAGCATCAGATTTAATTTTCGTAACAAGTTACAAAAACTGGACAGACTGTAGTTTTTTCAGGTATCATTTTACGAACCTAAGGTTGAAACAGTGACCTGTGGCATGTCGTACAAGTTCTCTCTACTGAACCAGTCTATACTCAGGCCATCGTCCGAAATTTGGCATAAAATCTTCATTGGAGAATCCAATCTTGATCAAACTTGCGGGGTTAGAAAGATTACTCATAGGGTTACCGCAGGAAGAAATTTCAGACCTTGGAGATCCACAATTATAGAGATACATCAGATTCAATATCTAGCTCCTATAAAGTGAAAAAAGGTGTGTAGTTTTTTTTAAATTTTTGTATAAGCTTGGTTTGAAAAATTAGTTTGAAAGAATTCAAATGGAATAGTGAAGCATTATTATCAGTGATTGATTCCCCGAAGAAAGAAAATGGAAACACCTAGTAAACAACTTGAAAGCTCTAACATGACTCATGAAGAAGAGGAAGAAATACAACATCATATATGAAAATTACGAGACCAAGTGCAATGAATTTCACTTGCACAAAACGTAACAGAAGCTAAGATGGATGGTTTAAAGAAAGACATAGAAGCTAAGATGTATGGCGTGGAAGCTAATATGGATGGCGTGGAAGATAAGATGGATGATTTAAAGAAAGGCATGGAAGATTTGAAGACAGATTTGACAAGGTTTCTACAAGAAATGCTTACTAATGGTGAAAGGGTGGTAAAGAAAACTCATGATGAGAACAAAATAAATGTTAATCATGATTTCATAGACTCTAACATTGGATCGAAGAACCATCATGTTCCAAAGATTGATATGAGAAAGTTTGATGGCAGGGATCCCGGAACATGGATACTACAGATGGAGCAATTTTTCGATCTCCATAATCTGCAAAACACACAAAAGGTATGCATTGCAACTTTATATTTGGAACTAAATCAGTTTGTATGGTATCAATGGCTTTGCTATTGTAAACAAATTGTCACTTGGGCTATTTTTACGGATGAGATGATAGCACATTATGAGGATACAAAAGGCAACACTTTTTTTAGACAATTGATGAATCTCAAACAAAAGGGTTCAAGGATGGAGAACATTGAGGACTTCGAAAAATTGTATATAAGGGTAAAAGATATTCCAGAGGAGCATATGATTAATGTGTTCATAGGTACTTTAAAAGATAACATCCAACATGAGGTTCACCTTTGGGAACCATATTCATTGGAGAAGGCATTTAGGTTGGTAAAAAAAATGGAAAGAAAAATTATGGCAACAACGAAGCCTACCACTCACAATCATAAACATGGAAGTGTTTCTACCCCTAGCCATCCACAACCTACAAGGTTGACACCACAACAATTGGAAGAAAAAAGAGCAAAAGGGCTTTGTTACAGTTGTGATAGCAAATACACTAAAGGTCATAAGTGTGCTGAGAAGAAATTATTTTACATAGACTGTGAAGAGGAGGAAGAAAATGAACAAGACATCAAAAGAAGAGGATATAGACCAGGAACAAACACTAGAAAAAGAAGAAATGAATCCGACGATATCTTGTAATGCATTGGTTGGAATTACCACTCAAACTATCAAGATAGAAGGGCATATCAAGAAGAAAATGGTAATAGTGTTGATTGATTCAGGAAGTACCCATAATTTTATTCATTGTAAGATAGCCAAGGAATTAAATTTCTTCCTATATCCAACAACAGAGTTTCAAGTGTTGGTTGCAAGAGGAGGAACCATAAATTTCTCAGGAAAGTGCCATAATATCAAGCTATCCATGGGAGAATATGTATTGAATAGCCCAATGCTTTCCATTTCAATGGGTGGTGCTGATGTTCTTCTAGGAGTCCAATGGCTACAATCCTTGGGTACAATAGCTTTCAATTTTCAAGAACTTTTCATGAAATTCTCTTCAAAAGCAAAGGAAGTTGAATTAAGGGGTATGGCAAGGAAACCGGGAATGATAATTAGCTCTAACGGAATGACAAAGCTTCTAAAGAAAGAACAATGAGGCATCATTGCACAATTATGTTCACTAGAGGTTTCCACATTAAAATCATCCATTTCTCCAAATCTCCAAAAAGTCTTGGACAATCATTCCAAGGTATTTGAGACTCCCAAAGGCCTCCCAGCTATTTGTGATCATGATACTGCTATTAATTTGATTCCAGGAAGCATTCCTCTAAACATCAGGCCTTACAGACATCCCTATGTCCAAAAGAGTGAAATTGAACGTATGGTTGCAGAAATGCTAGAGGCTGGTATAATTCAACCTAGTCAAAGTTATTTCTCTTCTCCAGTAGTATTGGTTCACAAGAAGGATGGATCATGGTGCATGCGTCCAAATTATAGGGAGCTCAAAAAGCTCACTATTAAAGATAAATTTCCCATTCTTGTCATTGATGAGTTATTGGATGAGCATGGATCAATTTACTTCACCAAGTTGAATCTTCGTTTAGGATATCATCAAGTCAGAATGAAGACTGAAGACATTCCAAAAACAACATTTAGAACTGATGAGGGTCATTATGAATTTTTGGTCATGCCTTTTGGCCTTACTAATGCACCTTCTACATTTCAAGGTTTGGTGAATTCCATTTTCAAACCCTTCCGTAGAAAATTTGTGTTAGTATTTTTTGATGATATACTAATCTATAGTAAGTCTTAGAAGGATCATGTCCAACATGTTGACATGGTGCTCAAACTATTGGATAAGAAACAATTATATGAAAAAATCTCCAAATGTTTCTTTAGAGTATGAAAAGTGGAATATCTGGGTCATATTGTATCTCATGAAGGTGTTAAGGTAGACCTTAGCAAAATTAAAACCATTAATGAATGGAAAATTCCCACACCGATAAAGCATCTATCAGGATTTCTCGGGTTGAAAGGGTATTATTGCAAGTTTGTTAAGAATTATGGGACAATTGTAGCACCTCTAACAACATTATTGAAGAATGATGCATTTTCATGGACTCTAGAATCAACGAAGGACTTTGAATATCTTAAAGAGGCAATGTGCCAAGCACCAGTCTTAGCTACACCGGACTTCACAAAAACCTTTGTTGTGGAATGTCATGCCTCAGGAAATGGAATTGGTGTTGTTTTAATGCAAGAAGAAAGACCCATTTGTTTCGAAAGTCATCCAATCAAAGGAAAGTATTTACATGAAGCTATTTATGAGAAGGAAATGTTGGCAATACTACATGCACTTAAGAAATGGTGACCCTACCTAATGGGAGGACACTTCAAGGTAAAAACAAATCATGATAGTCTTAAATACTTTTTAGAACAAATATTATCTTCAGAAGAGAAGCAAAAATGGGTCATAAAGATGTTGGGTTATGAATTTGAAATCATGTACAAAAAAGGGAAGCAAAATGTTTTGGCAGATGCACTCTGAAGAAAGGATGAGGATGTGGGAGCATTTCTTTGTACTATTTTTATTATACAACCAGATTGGATAAATGAAGCAAGGTATGAATGGAAGAATGATGAGGAAGTGTTGGCACTCATTCAAAATATACAACAAGATCCCAGTACATCTGATACATTTAGCTCAAAAAATGATTCGTTATGGTACAAGGATCCATTATACCTATGTAAGAATTCACAACTCAAACAAAATATTCTTAGGGAATTGCACACCTCTCCTTTAGGAGGGCACTCAAGATTTCTAAGAACCTACCACAAGGTTAAGAAGGATTTTTTTTGGGATGGCCTTAAATCATATATTCAAAAGTTTGTGGCAGAATGTTTGGTTTCCTAACAAAATAAAGTTGAAACAATTAAGACCCCAAGACAATTACAACCTTTATCCATTCCAAGCCAACGTGGGGAGGAAGTTTCAATGGATTTTATCAGAAGTTTACCCAAGTCTGAAGGAAAGAGTGTTATCATGGTGGTAGTTGACAGAATTACAAATGAATTTTGTGCATCATCCATTTAAAGCGAGTACAGTTTCTACTGCATTTATGGAAACAATTCAAAATCTATATGGAAACCCACAGATTATTGTAAGCGACAGAGAACCCATTTTCACTGGAATTTTTTGGACAGAATTATTTTCTTGTCTTGGTACTTAGTTAGCTCATAGCTCATCTTATCATCCTCAATATGATGGAAAAACTGAGATAGTAAACAAATGTTTGGAAGGATGTCTGTGTGCTTTGTATCTGATAAACAGACATAATGGGTCAAATAATTGCCTTTGGCTGAATGGTGGTATAACACTTCCTTCCATACTACAACAAAAATGATCCCATTTGTGGCACTTTATGGATATCATCCACCATCCATAACATCGTATTTAAGAGAAAATTCCAATGTTCAAGTAGTGGAAGATCACATCGAGAATCAGCGAAAAGTTCTCCAACTCTTAAAGAATAACCTCACCTTGGCACAGAATAGAATGAAACAACAGGCAGATCAACATCGATGCAGCGAAAGAAGTTTTGATGTAGGTGATTGGGTATTCCTATGGTTACAACCATATAAAAAAATGTCCCTCAATCAAGCTAAGAAGGATAATAAATTATCACCAAAGTATTATGGTCCATATAATGTGTTGCAAAAGATAGGTACTATGGCATACAAATTGGAGCTTCCTACAGCTTCGCAAGTGCACCTAGTTTTCCATGTTTCATGCTTAAACAAGGTTATAGGTGACAAGCTTCCAGTTCAAACAATATTGCTAGAACTTCATGAGGAAGGAAAAATCATATTGGAACCCGAAGCAGTCAAAGAAACAAGAACTCAACAGTTATGAAATCAATCAACTTCAGAGTATCTCATCAAGTGGAATAACTTACCTGTTGAAGATTACACATGGGAGGATGATAATTTTATACAAAAGCATCCATAACTACTCAAGTGTTAAGGAAAACACTTTTTTGAAGGAGAGGGGCATGTTAGCTCCTTATAATACTAGTGATTCCCCCATTACTATTGTCGTTGTATCCCTTATTGTTATTGTTGTGCCCCTATTGTTCCCATATTGTTATTATTCTATCCCATAGAATCCCACTATTATCATTTTTTTCCTTCATATTATTGTGGTGCATGTTAGGTCAGCTTTGGTTATATTGTGACCCCTTAGACTCCCATATATAGAAAGGAGGTTTTGTCATTTGAATCATCTAAGAATTGTTCATTTCTGTAATGTAAAGGAGGTTGCCCCCTCAAAGAGGCTTATTTCTAATCCATTGATCTATCTTTTCTATCTTTTTGTGAGTTGGTTTCATAACATATACAATCTTATCAAAACAACCCTCAATTCAAGAGGAACCATTATCTTTTCTAGCCTCTTAAATAGGAACCCTCAACTCAAAATGATGTGATATTTTTATGTTTTGTGTATGTACTCTATCATTCAATCCTTTGTGTTAAATTATTCTAGAGCTTTTCCTAAGCAAACTCATTGTACATTATTCTTAATTATAATTTCTTTGTACTCCTTTCTATTTGATCAAAGTTCCTATTTCATATATGTGTAGATGGTATATTTATTTTTAACTGAGTAGTTTTGTTCTGATGCACAAACATATATATAAAGAGTTGTAAATACTTTCTTTTTTTGTATGATACTCTAAAGTAAGTTTATGGAGTTGGACCCTTAATAATTTTTCATGTTTGTCGGTTGGGTATTTTTAATAATGCCTTACTCTTATTGTCTTAGTTTTGTCCCTTTAGTAATCCTTATTTTGAAATTCTTAGTCAAACCAAAGCTAGAATCTCTTATAAGTAGACTTTAGAAAACATAACTATAAGGTACCTATACTTCACAGGTCCTGTAACCTCTCTCAAGGGCATTATTTTCATATTTATAAAAAAATTACTCAACTAAACAATATTATACTTAGGAAATGTTGGCTTTAACAATATTGTAAGGGTTTCTAACATTTATCCAAGAAAAACTTCTCCTATCTTTACCACGTTCATGTTGTCCACATATATATGATTCAATATTAATGAGTATAACAGAATCATATATCTATGTTTCACTTGTCTATTCATAACAACATATAATTCATACAAATTCCCATAAAATTTCTACTACATGCTATTTTAATGTTTCATTTAGCATTTTTTTTTGCACAACTAACCATTTGATATCATTTATGAGTTAACATAGTATTAAAAGCACAATATAATAATTTAATTATCTTAACCATTGAAAATAAAGTAGGAACCAACACATTCCACCCAACCAATGAGTGACAATTCCAACAACTCCCCCTGAGCCTCAAGCTTCTTTGACCATCCCCCAAACAATTTTCACTCAATGTTATTTATTTCTTTTCTTCCTCTCAATAAATTTTAGTGGTTTCCTGCTTTCAACGTCTACCCACCTCCTATTTGTACCTAGGATGCTTTTAAAATAGGACAAGTATTTCCTTTTTCCTTCCTTAGCATGCATTTCTCTGTAGATATGCTTATCCTTACCTACCCACCCAACTTAACGTCTTTCTCCAATTATGTTGTCTCTTGGTGGTAGTCTTTCTCCTAGGAATCTTAGAGAATTCTGGAAGGTTACAACTATAAAAACTATCACTTTCTTATTTTTTATCAAGCTCTTAGGAATCAACCACTTTAATAATTTCTTCTAATAGCAAAGAAACCCAACATACTCATGTGTTGTTTCCCATAATATTTTCAAGAGAAAAATGTTTCTTTATTATTATAAAATTTATTTACATAAGTCAATCAAATTTAGTCTTTGCCCCACATCCAATGTATCTAGCTTCAACTTTTATATGTAACATAAAGAAATAAAGCTTACAAAAAGAAATGGAAACAAGGGTATTACATCTCACCACCCCCCTCCCCACCCCCAAATTAAACATTGTCCTGTGTGTTTCACGTACATTCATCACTTCTGATAAAGCCTGAAGGAAATGTTTCCTATATTTTCTCTTCCATCTCCTAGGTGGCCTCCTTATGGAAGAGGTGCTTCCACACCATAACCTTGGTGATGGCTTAATTTGAGAGTAAATTTTTCATCTTGTCTAAAATTCACATTCAATTCTAGCATGTCGTCATCCATGCTACGTAGACACTATCAATTTTCATTCATGCACACAACAAGGGTTATAAGCATAAGTGTTTTCACATTAACAATGTTAGTTAACAACTATAGGTCACTTTTCACACTTTCCCAATGGATTCCATGTCACATGGAATATCCATTAATTATCTTCACTATGTAACTCAAAACATGGAAAATATAAATTCCATTTTCATACCATTCACACAATGATCATAATATTTTTAAAGATTAATTACTTATATTGATATTATGATGGTTCTCAACTAATGGCCTATAAAACCAGACAACATCATTATGCTTTTATCTTTATTCCTCATCCCTCACACATTTATATACTATAAAATATATGTACATCATCCATGCATTATTAAATTTTAGTAAAACTTCCTCTTTTATTCCATTTTCATGGTTTTACATCATTGTTTGTTATGTTCTAGTGGACTTAGCCAAGTCGATATTAGTTATCCTATCATTTTATTTTATCCCCTTACCACCATTTATTTTATTCATAGGGTTTAACTAGGGTTTTGCACTTATGGTTTGGTTTCTTATTTATCTCTCCTTCCAGAGCTCCTTTTCTATCCTTTCTCACACCCAAAAAACCACCAATAACAATCCATACAAGGAAAAAAAAGAATAAAAAAAGAAAAATAAATACTAGCATGCCCATGCTCAAGGTTAACAAACAAAAGAAACAAGAAAATTGTAACAATAAATACATGCAAAATGTCCCCCCTACACCTCATCGATTAAACTCACTCCCTTGAGTTCCCATCTCTTTTTGCATTGCAGCTTGTTGGTTCAAGTGTTAGGAGGTTGCATGCACTTTTCTTCTATGAAACAACCATGAGTTCCTTTCCCCTTCCACTCTTGTGCATATCAACTATCTCAACACACATTGTATTGGCATAATTGTCTTAAAACAACTAAAACCAATCTTCAAGTATAAGAGCTACAATTAACAAATTTTTAACCTGATCAACAATTTCTTGAAAATTTTGGGTCCAGATAAATTTATCTCCTTTCCTTTGTAAAGATGTTTTAGGATAGGCCAATTTAGAGAAACTTTAAATGAACCTACGATAATAGCTTGTATTCTCATAAAGGATCTGATGTGAATGACATCTTTAGGAATAGGCTAATTAAGAATTTCCTTAACCTCTTCAAGGTCTATCGTGATTCCTTCTTTGGATATTACATGCACTAAATATTGAATCTGGTCTAGAAAAACTCACATTTACTGAATTTTGGCATACAAATGATGTTATTTGAGTGTTTGTAGCACTATTCTTAAGTGTTCTTCCTGCTCTTCTAGTGCCTTGGAATAAACTAGGACATCATCAATGAAAATCAATACAAACTCATTCAAGTATTCAATGAAAACATTATTCATTACACACATAAATGTGGTTGGAGTGTTTGTAAGTATGAAAGGAAGCAAAATGAACTCACAATGGCCATATCTATGTCGAGAAGGAGTCTTATGTATATCTTAAATTTTAATTTTGATTTAGTGGTAACTAGATCACAAGTCAATCTTAGAGAAGATTTTCGCTCCCCTTACTTGATCAAACAGGTCTTCAATTCTAGGTAATGGGTATTTGTTTTTTATTTTCAATTTTTTTAGTTGTCTATATTCACTACATAATCTTAGGGTGTCATCCTTCTTCCATAAAAAGGGTGGCACTCCCCAAGGTGAGACACTTGTTATAATATATTTTTTATCTAACAATTTCTAAAGTTGCATCTTCAATTCAGTTAACTTTGATACACTCATCCTATAAGGTTCCCTTGACACTCATGTTTCCCCACATACCAATTCAATGGTAAAAGCAATATCTCTTTTGGGTGATAATCGAGGAATTTCATCTGGGAAAACATCCTTGAATTCTTGCACTAATTCAAAGTCATCCAATGTTTTAGCTTCATTTTCGTGTGTTAAGTCTTCAACCTATATTGCAAAGAGCTTACAACCCTTCTTTTCACATATTTTTAATTGTAAGGCTTATATCTACCTAGTTGAGATTGGTATATGTATGCCTCTAATAACATGTACCTCTCCCTCATCAATGGTACAAGTAACAATATTTTCTATGAATTTTAATGATTGATCTATGCTTATCTAACCAATCCATACCTACATCATAAGATCCTAGAGGTAGAACATTCAAGTTCATTTTTATTTTAAATCCATTCAAATTAATAGGATAATCCTTAACCAAGCTAGTAATATTCCTTTTGTACTAGATGCTAACTATACCAACCAAGAATTTTTATATTTTTCTATGTTCAAATTATATTTTTCCACTATTTTTGGACTACCATAGCTTAAACTAACTCCTAGATCTATTAAAATTGACACCATTTGGTTCACAATGTTACCTTCTATCTCAATAATAGTAGATTTAAGTTCAACTTGTCGAACTTCCAGGGCTACACTAATTATGGGAATAATCCTGGCCACTACATTAATTGTGGAGGCTTCTTGTACATTGTGCAAAGCTTGATTGGATTTGAAATTGAATGGGAAATTGTAGATGAGGATCTCCATAGCCCGAACACTTCAAATATTCTATTTCTTTTATATTAGCTCTTTTACCATTTAAATCAATTGGTATGGATACTATTTGAGACTTATTCTTATGTTTATTATTTTTCCTATTAAAATTTATCTTATGGTTATGTTATTACCACTACAACAAATACCCTCCAAACATTTTCCTACATCCAAATTTTTTGGAGCCTCCTTATGGTCATGCCAACTTTCATTTCAAGCCATTAAGTGCTTGCTTGGTCATGTTGTTTAAGTGTTCAAGTCTCCCTTTAAGAATTATTAGTGTCAAAGGGACCTACTTCTACATGCTTATCTTGTGATTCTCAGATAACGAACTTATTCTAAGAAAGCGTAGCAATGTATCCTTGGAAGTAAATCATTGCACAATACTTGATGATAGTGACTACGTGATATCTAAAGAAAATGACTGTGCAATCTCTAGAAATGGTGACTTCACAATCCTTGATTAAAATGCTTGTGAAATCCTTGTGCAATGCTTGATGCCAATGCTTGTGTAGTTCCTAAAGACAGAGGCTGCACAATCCTTATGGATAGTGATAGTGTAAGGGAATCCTCTATATATAGTGTTTCCACAATATTTGTTGAGAGTGAGAGTGTACTTCTTCAAGTCATTCAATTCACCCTTGGCTCTTAGTTTCTTGACATGCACTAAGTGCAGTCACAAATCTTAACCCTAATTACATGTACGCTCTCCCTATGCATAGAGCCTAGTCTCGAGCTCATATTTATATTCATATTTCACTTTTGAGCTCCATGCATTGTTGGAATATAAGGAACATTCTCTCACATGTGGTTTCAAATGCCCCATCTTGTCGGTGAGTTTCTCAACTATTTTTTTTGCTTTTGCAAGTGTCACTTTTTCTTCTTCTTTTTTCTCTTACATGTGTCGTTTTGCTTGCACTATCTTTTTCAAGTGTCACTTTTACTTGCTTTCATTATTACATTCTCTTGCATTAGTGGATTATGTCTATCATAGGGACATGTGTTGGACTCATTCCTAACAGAATTTCACACTTTCTCTTTGTAGTCGACAAGTCTTGTATCGTAAAGGTATATCTTAAGTGTTGCACTTGGAGATAAGTATCGTCTTGTTGTCATTTCAATGAATACACATTGATTTTGGGTAATTTGTATCTCCTTGTCATGTGGTTGATCATTTACACATGTATGATCACGTTCAATATTTGTTATATGCGTTTAATCTCACCTTCTTATCTAATTGATCTCACACTTAGTCATTTTTTGAGTTTTCAATGTCCTCACAATCTTCTCAATCAGTGACCAACCTTTTAGTCTCCAACAACTGTTCACTACACAGTCCTAAGACACAATGATGAAGATCGCACCTCTTGGAATTGCGCACTACGTAATCCCAGAGGACAACCTCCCTCAACTACGAATTGAGCAACTATAGTTCTCAGTCACTTAGTCTTGTTGCTTACACTTTCCCAATGCATAATGTTGATCAACCCTTCCTTTCCCCATGTACTATGCAATCACAGTGGATAGTGGAGCCTCTTTTGGAAACTTGCAGTGCTCAACTATGTTGTCCTTTTTAATGTGCATTGCATAGTCACATGCCTAAGTATGCCTTCCTTCCTCCTGAGCTTTGCCAATGTGCAATTAATGTCTTTCCTCTCCCATGTTACTACACATTGTGAAATAACAATGTCTGGAACCTCACTCCTTACCTCCTAACTCTATGCACTGTGCTTAAGAAGGCTCCTCTCCCAATTCTTGTGCACTATCCCATCACAATCAACACTTGTACAAGATAAAATAGGTGATTTCAAAACTTATGTTGTCTTTTCATGAGTGAACTTCATTTGCAAGTACCATCATCCTATCATGGTAAGATGATGCTCAAGGAGATCATTAAGAAAAGGTTATAGGAAGGGAACTTGTGGAGATGAGTTACAAAGATTATATCACATAAGAGTAAAGGAATCTTGGACCAAGACAAAGAGATGGAAACTCATGTTGACTTATAAGGTTCCAACACTTATCCAAACCTTTTGGAGGGTGAATATGAAGCACAAGCTAGATCTATCATAGTAGTAAATAAGAACTTGGCACTGATATATTACAATGAAGTCTCATATCACAATCGAAAAATCATGGCTTCTCAAAACATCATTAGAAAACTCTTATGTGTCCATGCATTTTGCCACAATTTATGGAATGTAATTTTGTATTTCCAAAAAATGAGAAAATGTAAAATGTGTGGAAGCCCAAGTGTCACATGTGGAACA
This sequence comes from Pinus tabuliformis, assembly GCA_031772625.1. Taxonomy (NCBI): domain Eukaryota; kingdom Viridiplantae; phylum Streptophyta; class Pinopsida; order Pinales; family Pinaceae; genus Pinus; species Pinus tabuliformis. The sequence continues at coordinate 191,342,510 of CM062804.1, forward strand.
TGAAGAGTCACTAGGAATTCCTAGAGTCATATAGGAGCTTAAAGGTTATATAGAACCTCAAGTCATATGGGATCTTAAGAGTCATGAAGGAGGTCAAGAATCACATGGGAGGGGAAAGGTCACCTCATTTGTTATAAATAAATGCTCATGCCTAAAGCAAACAAACTTTTTCACGTTAGCTTCTCTATCTTGGCATAGGAGAGAAGATCATTCTTTGGAGGAGAAAGTGGTGGCTTAATGTTTCGTTATTCGGGCTAGTTTTGCATCATTGTAATAGTGTATCTTATAACTTTCACTTAATATATGAATCTCTCAAATCTAGTGCACTTTCATGCATGTATCGTGGATTTTGTAAGAATATTCTTTTAATGTTTGTGGTATATGTTTATGTTCATACACACTAAAGAACATGAATTGTTTTGTTGGCTTTGGTATATATCTTATTGAATGTGTATTGTTACTTTCTTTCATAATCGTTTTTACTATGTGAACTATTTTGAAGGTTTATCAACGATTATTTCTATGCTCACGTGTATCTTTATTAGGATAGTATTACTAATTTTCTTCCAAGGACTCACTTTCTCTTCTATGTTCAAGAAAGAACCTTATATGCATTGAAATTGTATGCTTCATAGTTCCATATTACTTTCTTGTTTCAAATGTTATGTGCATACTCTCTTATGTTGTTTATTGTAGCAAAGGAAAATACCTAAGGTATGGTGGTCAAACCTATTATCTAGATGGGGATCCTAATGCAAACAATGTGAGGTCTAGTTGGGACTTCATACTGGGGATACCCCATGTGTTGGTAGACTTCCAGCACTGTCAGCAGGTGGTGCTAGAAGGAGGGCCAAATGAAAATTTGAGCCCATTAAGTGTGTTTTGAATCTCTTATCTTGAATATATTATTCCCAAATCATAATGTTAGGATATCTTTTGAACATATCAAATCTTACAATCATCATGGAAATTATTCATAACTAGTGGCATCTCAAGTTTGATGGAAAGGGTCCAAAAACTATGCTTTGGCATATGCTTTTATTCATTCAATTTTTTATTCCTAATGGAATACATTGTAATGGTGCTCAGGGTAAACTATTTTCCCTCACTCGAAGTTCATGTCAAGTGTTGGTGTCATACATTAGAAATTGCTTTTGCTCATTCATTTAAGTAACTTGTTAAGGAGCTTCGTGAAGCTTTTGACATGTATGCTTATAAATGTGCATATAAAAGGATTAATTAGCTTAGAATGAAACTCAGTGAATCATTAAAGGATTTTCTTAATCATTTTCTTCACCTTTTCTATGAATTTTCCAAAGAAGATGTGGATTTGGATTTCATGAGTGAGAAGTTTTAGCATTTGGTTCTGATCTACATAAAACAATTTGCATCAGATTCTCCTAATGATTTTTCTTTTCCAAATCTACTTGATAATGAGGCACCTCCACCCAGAGGATGAGTCTTTCACTCCTTCGATTCCTTATCCTCCTCCTTTCTCATTACCAATAAAGGGGTTCCTTGTGCTAAGCTTGGAGTTGTGAAATCATAAAACCAAATTTCTAATTTGTTTCTCACACATTCATATTCTTCCCATGAGCTAGTTTTTATTCAAAAAATCCTTTATGGTTCTCATGATTCCATCGAATCTAATCCCTTGAATCTTCAATATAACACTAACATGCTTAATCTTAATCTTAAATCTGATCCAATTGAAAGTAGTGTTTCTTCAAGGGATACTTGTCATCCTCTATCATTTACACCTCATTGCCCTATGTACCTTGATTCACTTAATCACTCTGCTCCACTGGTAATTTCTCTAGATACTTTGATTCTCAATTTGATATTCCACATGGATATCACTTGCAAGGTGGCTATCATTCGCATAGGTAGAGGAGAACAAGAGTGAATATACTTTCCATATTTCTTCCCTCTTTCAGATTCCTCCATGTCAAAATGATGAGCAATATTCTTATGATCTTGATAACCAGTCGAATGATCTAAAAATACTTACTCAAGTTGAAATCATGGAAAACCATCACCATGAAATTAATGTTTCTACTAATATAAGAAGTGATGGGTTCCCAAGTACATTGGATGACCTATTACCTCCTCAAGAAGGGATGTTTGCAAGGCTTTGATATAATTGTTGACCAACCCTCTCATAGTTTGCAAACTCCAATTTTAGATTAGGATAACATTTTAGTTTAGGACGCTCTTGAAATTACTTTGATCCATGAATCATCAGATATCAACCTAGAAGAATTAGACAATCATGCTTTTGAAGTGATAATATACCATGTTGAATAAGAGCAATGCAAATCCGAAAATTAAATCAATATGCCATTCTTTGAAAATAATGTCGATGAAAGTTATGTTAATTCAATTAATTTGTATCCTTCTCATGATATTCTCTTGCGTTCACCCCCCTATCATGACCAAGGAATTGTCCTAGGTGATAGTGAATATTGAAATGATCCTGTGGAGCATAACATGCATATCGATCCATTATTTTTACAACCTGATATGAGTACCCATGTTGTAGATTTTGAATTAGATTCAATTGTAACCGATTTCTCTCCTCCTAAGTCTTTTCATCTTTCCTCACATTTAGCACACTATTCATTGTACCAGTATGTGTTTGATGAGCCTCATATGCCAACAATTTATTTCAATCCTTTATTCCTTTACCTTGCTGGCTTTGACTATAATCAAGTACAAGATGGTGTGTTTTCACAATTAGAAGTTGAAAAGATTGAATCCATTTTTCACAATTTGTTTAATTGTCAATCTTTCATAGGTCAGGAGGAAGATGTTACAGATGCTCAAGGAAGCTCTTCGACTAATTTATCTAGATTCCTTGTCCATGAAGAGTTCCATATGTTAAATCTTAAATCTGATCAAGTCGGTGGCATTAACAATGTTTTCATTCAAAAATATGATGGCAGTGGTACATAATTACTTGATGATCTTTCTAAGCCACCCAACTTTGATGATCCATCATATGAAAGTTCAGGGAATTTTTAGGGAATCGAGGCACGTCAACTCTTATTTATGGTCATGTCAGGTTCTTGCAATCTTGATGAGATCCCCAAAATAGATTGGATCCATATTTTATTTCTTAATTATTTCCTTAGCATTGTTTCACTAGATGTGAGCTCATTGTTGAAGGATTTTCAACATTTTCAAGTTAAGTCTCTTAATCATCAAGATAGAGTTTCTAATGAAATAAAACATTGTTGCTTGGTTAATTCTCCTTAATGTGAATCTCTTTTATCAGACCTAGGGTTGGAGAGAATATCCTTCGCGGATTCTCACAACTTTAAGGCATGTTATTCTAATTATCAAGATAAATATCATTACCGGCTAGAAGATTTCTCCCTATCAAATCCTTCCATGGATGATCAAATTCTCATATTTATAATGTATGTTATGAAGTTGATCATTTTCCCTAGAAAAATCTATCCTCTTTAGTGTTAGTGAATGCTTGAATCATTTGGTGGATGTAATCCCTCAAGCTGATATCAATGTTGGATATAATTGTTAGAAAATTATATATTACGGAGCAATGGAACACATAAAATATTGCAGAAAATATAAACACAGAAAATGCATAAAACAAGAGAGACACGGATATACATGGTTCACCTAGTTTGGGCTACGTCCATAGAGAAACAACCAATCCTTCCTTTTATATTATCTAGCAAACTGAAGAGATACAACCTACAGCAGATCCACTGTAACACCCTCTTCACTCTCAATCTTCTCTCTCTTTCTCACTCAGGATACAAATCTACATAGACGCAATACAATTCCCTCATATATAGTGAGGGGTTGCCTTCTAGGGCAAAAAACCCTAAATTAAACATAACTTCTACCGTCAGATCTCCGCCTAATGAATGACCCAGATTGACTAAAAATTACTATACTTTTACAAGGAAATTTTACATCTATTCTTAGCTTCAGGGGCGCTGCCCCCGAAATCCCCCGCTAGGGGGGGCTCCCCAAATGTCGCAGCCGCCCCCCCTGGACCCCCCTGTAGCGAATATTTTATAGGCAGCGTTGCCACCCCATTTCGATCTAGGGTCCAATGTGGCGATACGTTTGAATATAGAAGATAATCAGGCTCCACACCCAAAAATCTCCCACTTGGAGACTGATTATAGCAACTCTATCGCTGCTTCATTTGCTAGACAATGACTCCTCTTTGGACCTAGCTGTTTCTCATCTTCTTCATCATACTTGAAGACCAATTGAAACTGAGCATATTCTCAGTTTCTCCTTGGTTACAACTTTTGTTAGCATATCTGCAGGATTCTGGCTAGTGTGTATCTTTTCTAGCTTCAACTCTCCATCTTCCAACACTGATCGTATGAAATGGTACTTGAGCTATATGTGTTTAGTCCTAGAATGAAATACTGAGTTCTTTTCAAGATGAATGGCACTTTGGCTGTCATTGTATAACATGCCCATATCATGCTCCTTACCTAATTCACCCATAAACCTTTGTAACCAAATCATTTCTTTACTAGCCTCTGTAGCAGCAACATACTCTGCTTCTGTTGTTGAAAGTGCAACAACACTTTGGATTTTTGAAGCCCAACTGACAGTTGTTCCACCTACAGTAAATACATATCCTGTAGTGCTCCTCCTGTTATCTCTGTCACTTGCCATATCTGCATCAACATATCCCTGTAGAGAAATGTTTGAACCACCAAAGCATAATGCTTGATTTGTGGTACCTTTCAAATATCTGAGAATCCATTTCACTACCATCCAATGTTCCTTTCCTCGATTGTTCATGTACCTGCTTACAACTCCCACTGCATGTGCAATATCAGGCCTTGTATAGACCATTGCATACATTAATCTTCTGACTGCTGATGCATATGGAATTTTAGACATATAATCCACATCTTCTTGGGTCTTTGGGCACATTTCCTTACTAAGTTTAAAATGGCTAGAAAAAGGTGTACTAACTGGTTTTTCATTGTGCATATTAAATCTTTTCAACACCTTTTGTATGTACTCATTATGAGACAATGTTAGTTTGTGATTTTTCCTGTCTCTAGTTATTCTCATTCCAAGGATGTGTTTTGCAACTCCCAAATCCTTCATTGTAAATGAATTTGCCAATTTTCTTTTGAGCACATTTATTTCCTGCATGTTAGACCCTGCAACAAGCATGTCATCTACATACAATAACAATATAATATAACTACCATCATTTCGCTTTTTCAAATAAACAAAATGATCAAAGTGACATCTAGTATAACCTTGTTCAGACATAAACTTGTCAAATTTTAGATACCACTACCTTGGAGCCTATTTTAAGCCATACAAGCTCTTCTTCAACCTACACACTAGTTTCTCCTTCCCTTTTACCTCATATCCTTGTGGCTGCTACATATATATCTCTTCCTCCAAATCCACATGGAGAAAGGATGTATTTACATCTAATTGCTCAAGATGCAAATCTTCAGCTGCTACTAGACTTAAGAATAGTTCTGATTGAAGTCATTTTAACAACAGGAGAAAATATTTCATCAAAACCAATACCTTTCTTCTGTGCAAACCCCTTCACCACAAGTCTAGCTTTGTACCTCTGTTTTCCTCCATCTTCTTCCTTCAGCCTGTAAACCCATTTATTCTACAATGTAGTTTTACTTGCAGGCAACCTGACTACGTCCCAAGTCTAGTTATTCATTAAGGAGTCCATCTCTTCTTCCATGGCTAGCTCCCACTTCTTCCTACTTTCAACCTGCATTGCTTCTTCATAACATTTGGGTTCACCAGAATCAAGCAACAATAAATAATATAAAGAAAGAGAGTATTGTTTAGGGGGTCTACTTATCCTGGTAGATCTTCTAACACCACTTTCAGGTGTTTGGGGTTCCTATTACTCTTGTGGTGGTTGGTATTGTTGTGGTTGTTGATTATTATTATTTTCAGGCACCTTTACTTTTACAGTGATCTCATCAAGAACTGTGTATTCCTTGTTTTCTTTTTCCTGTTTCTCTTCCTGCAACTAATTCTTATACAAGACCTTTTCATTGAATATTACATCTCTGCTCCTAATGATTTTGTGATTTTCATAATCATATAAGCGATAACCAAAATCATTAAAACCATATCCAATAAAGGTACATTTCTTTGATTTTGCCTCAAGCTTTGTTCTATTTTCTTTATTAATATGGACAAAGGCCTCACAACCAAAAGGCTTTAAAAAGAAGTAGTTTACCTTTTTACCTGTCCATGCTTCCTCTGCAACACCACCATCCAAGGAACTTGAAGGCCCTTTGTTTATTAGATAAACAGTAGTGTCTACAACATCTACCCAAAATTGTAAAGGCAGTCCCGCATGCAACCTCATGCACCTTGCACACTCCATGATTGTTCTGTTCATCCTTTCTGACACACCATTTTCTTGTGGTGTTCTTGGAATTGTCTTCTCTCTGTGAATTCCATGCTCTAAACAGTACCTATCAAACTCGTTGCTGCAATATTCATCTCCATTGTTTGATCTGAGACACTTCAATTTCTTTCCTGTCTCAATCTCAACCAAAGCTTTCCATTTCTTGAAAGTATCAAATACATCATATTTTTTCTTAATACAATAAATCCAAGTTTTTCTAGTTGCATCATCAATAAAAGTAACATAATAATGAGAGCCACTGAGAGATGATACCTGAGCAGGTCCCCATACATCTGTATGCACAAGCTCTAATTTTTCGCTCTTCTTTTCTTTCCCAACTCTGAGAAATATGACTCTCTTCTATTTTCCATAAATGCAATTCTCACAGAAGTCCAAATCAACATTCTTCAAACTCGGCAACAAATTCCTTGAATGAAGGATCTTCATCCCCTTCTCACTCATGTGTCTGAGCCTATGATGCCATAATGCTGCATCTGCTCCTTTGCAAGTTAAAGCATTAACATAGTTAGAAATACCATTGCATAAATACAATGTACCAACCTTTTCACCTTTTGCTATTGCCAGGGCTCCTTTGGTGAGCTTCCAAGCTTTATCTGTGAAAGTTGTCACACAACCTTCACCACCTAACTGCCCTGTTGAAATCAGATTTTTTTTAGATCTGGAACATGCCTTACCTACTTTAGTAGCCATTGGTTTCCATTCTACTGTTTTACAAGAACCTTACCCATTCCAACAATTTTACAGGTTTTATCATCACCCAAATGGACTTGTCTAAAATCTCCTTGAACATAGTCATGAAAGTATTTCTTATCAGGTGTGGCATGGAATGACGCCCCTGAATCTACCACCCAGGAATCAGTAATATTTTCAAAAGAAAGAATCAAAGCATCTTGTAACATCTCACCTGTCACATTTTCTTCATGATCGTTTTCTTGTTGTGCATCTCCTTCTTTTCCCTTCCGTGATCTATAGTCTTTCTTTAGGTGTCCTCTCTTTCCACATTTCCAGCACACTATCCCCGATCTGGACTTGGATCTTCCTTTCCTTGATTTACTATGATATCCTGAGCTCTTTCCTCTTTCCATTTTTCTTCCCCTAGACTCTGCACTTAAAGCATTACCCGATGTCTCACCGGAGCTTTTCTGTCGCATTTCCTTGCTAAGGATAGCACCGACAACATCATCAAACTTTAAAGTACTAGATCCAGAAACAAAGTTACTAATGGCCATTACTAAACCATTCCAACTTTCTGGCAATGAGCACAAGAATAACAGAGTTCTAACTTCATCATCAAAGTTTACCCCTACAGAACTTAACTGACTTGTAATAGTATTAAAATCATTTAAATGATCTGCAACAGATCCACCTTCCGACATCTTCATATTAAATAACCGTTTCATAAGAAATACCTTGTTTGAGGATGAGGGTTTTTCATATAGTTTCACCAATGCCTTAATCAAACCCTTTGTCGTTGTTTCCTTCAAAATGTTGAAGGCGACCGACGCTGTGAGGCACAACCGTACTGTTTCGAGTGCCTTTCTATCGAGAAGGTTCCATTCTTCATCTGTCATACCCGTCAGCATCTTTTTTGCCCCCCAATGGTAGGTACAGATCTTTCTGATACAGATAATCTTCCATCTGCATCTTCCACAATGAGAAGTTTTGGCCATTAAATTTCTCGACCCTAAACTTACCATCTTCCGCCATTTCTCCCTCTTGAACGAGGAACCCTTCTTTCCTGAGAGTTTATTAGCCAAATACACCTTCGGCTCTGATACTAGTTGTTACAAAATTATATATTATGGAGCAATGGAACACATAAAATATTGCAGAAAATATAAACACAGAAAGCGCATAAAATAAGAGAGACACAGATAGACGTGGTTCACCCAGTTTGGGCTACGTCCACGAAGAAACAACCAATCCTTCCTTTTATATTATCTAGCAAACCGAAGAGATACAACCTACAACAGATCTGCTATAACACCCTCTTCACTCTCAATATCCTCTCTCTTTCTCACTCAGGATACAAATCTACATAGACGCAATACAATTTCCTCATATATAGTGAGGGGTTTCCTTCTAGGGCAAAAAACCCTAAATTAAACATAACTTCTATTGTCAGATCTCCGCCTAATGAATAGCCTAGATTGGCTAGAAATTACTATACTTTTACAAGGCAATTTTACATCTATTCTTAGCTTCACGGGCGCTGCCCCCGAAATCCTCCACCAGGGGGGGCTCTCCAAAGGTCGCAGCCACCCCCCTGGACCCCCCTACAGCGAATATTTTACCGGCAACATTGCCGCCCCATTTCGAACTGGGGTCCAATGTGGTGATACCTTTGAATACAAAAGATAATTAGGCTTTACACCCAACAATAATTTGACACACACTTCTAATCTTTGGTCAGCTGGGTTTCATTATTATTTGTATCCTAATTGGTTTCCAGACTTTGTTGTACCAACAATCACTATTAATCCTGATGAATTTTATGTTGTTGATTCAATCTATAATCAAATGCAAAGTAATGATATATTATATTTGAAATTAAGAAACAATCATTTTCGAGCGTTATCATGTGAGGAGGAAGATTCTCTAATTTGAGTCACTTGTAAAATCTCTCAAATTAACACATCCTTCTCTTTGAACCATGGAACATCTCATGCATTAACTTCCATATTTTTCAACTCACCAGCCTTAAAAATTGTCACCCATTTAGTTATTTTCCCAATAATATATCCAATGATAATTTTTGGTTTATATTCAATTCATATCCTCATTACTCATATACTAGTCGAGAAGTTGAGGCACTTTCGCATCTGCTGATGGTTATAGCAGGTCACCATAGTATTAATAAAATGTCTGGGTGAGATCTATTCATGTTTTCTTCACCTGATATTTCTCATAATGTGGATTCGATAATTAAACACTTATTTTTTGCACAAATTTCAATCTTTTGGAGCTTAGTGTTTTTATGATTCAATTGTTGACTGGTTAGAGGAATCATATCTGCCAAGTTCAATTGTTAATAATAAGTTCCAATGCTATATTGAGCATAGCACATGTGGATGTATGCTTAAGAAATGTCTTCAAGGTATTCAGGTTTATCATCCTATATATTGTGGTAAGTTTGCAGATTGGATAGAGAAAGATTTCAAAGTATACCTTTATGCTTGCAACCTTGACCTTCATCCTTTCGTATAGGTAATCTAGGTAAACATATTTATTTTTGAACATTGTTTTATTTCAATAATAATCTTTTATATCATTTATATTACTCGGTGGAAACAACTTTTGTGCTTGCATTGGAAATTTCATTTCACTTAGCCTTGACCTTCTACATTGTTAGGTTAGGTTTAGGCTTAGATGCATTTTAGTTTTCCTTTTGCATCACACCATCCTTTCGTTTTGATTTTCATTTTAGTCTTTACATTTGCTATGTTTTCTTGTCTTATGTCTAGCTTGTTATGCCTTATCTCTTCTCTTTTCTCTTTGTTTAATAATACTGTGCATGAAAATTTCTTTGTTTAGCAATAATATAATCATGTGGTGAAGCTTGAAAATGGAAATTGTGATGACTAACAATGATTCGATAGCCTATGATATGCTTATTTTCTTGCGTTTACATATATTGAAACTCAATGATGTTAGGATGGAAAATACAATTCATTTAAGATGAAAAACCTTTGGTGGAACTTTGAAGCCCGTATCTATTTTAGGATCTTCGTTTTTGAATTGAACTTGTAATTGAATGGTGTCTTGACTTGTCAAGTCAATCAAGTAGAGAAGGGAAATGAGAAAATTTTGAATGAGCATATAAATTTCAGATATCTTTCAAATACCTAAAATAAGGAACAACCTCTCTTATTGTTAAATAAGTCGAGATCCCAGTTCCACCCTGGTGTAATAAAATTCCAATAAATGCTAAAGCATATTGAAAATAAAATAAGGGGTGAAAGAAGAGAAAGGCTTCCTGCAGAGAGGTGAAGCAAGAAACTTCATCAGGGTATTAAACATGTTCACTACGAATGAAGCAATGCTCATGATTTCTTGAGGTAACTCTGCGAGGGTACTGAACATGCCTGTTGGCAACAGAGAAACACCAAGGAAAATTCTTAGCTTTGGACATAAAAAGCTCAATATATTCATTATCCTTCTCCCCTATTGAAACTATTGGATATGATAAGTCTTGTAAATGTGTTTAAAGTTGAGAAATTGATAGGAGAGACTATATATTTAATTCGGGTAAGCGGTGAAATCAGGGTGATCTACATGGTGAATCAATACTTCCTAAAATATTGAGACCTCGCACTTAAAGCTAGACCTAAATAGAGAAATTGGAGTTCTTATAATGAATCACATCATCTTGTCACTATGACAAACACCCTCCAAAAAAACTTCTACATCCAAAATTTGGAGCCACCTTATGGTCATGCCATTTTTCATTTCAATCCATTAAGGTCGTGTTTGGTTATTTTGTTCAAGTGTTCAAGCCTCCCTTTAAGAATTTGAAGTGTTGAAGTGACCTTCTTCTACATGATTATCTTTGATGCCTAGATAGCAAACTTATTCTATGCAAGCCTAATTAGTGTATCCTTAGAAGTAAGGAATTACACAGTCCTTAATGACAATGACTATGCAGTGTCTAATGGCAGTGACTCTGCAGTCTCTAGAGATGGTGATTGTGCAATCCTTGATGATAGTTCTTGTGAAATCCTTATGGGAAATGCTTTCACATTCGTTAATGCTAGTGCTTGCACAGTTCCTAGAGAGAAAGACTGTGTAATCCTTATGGACAGTAATACTGTAAGGGAATCCTCTACAAATAGTGCTTGCACACTCTTTATTGACACTTAGAGTGTACTTTTTCAAGTCAGTCAATTCACTCTTGGCTCCTAGTTTCCTAACATGTAGTAAGTGTACTCACCAATCTTAACCCTACTTACATGTCTTATCTCCTATGCATAGATCCCAGTCTAGAGCTCATATTTATATTCATATTTTGTTTTTAAGCTATGTGCACTATTGGAGTATAAGGATAATTCTCTCACTCATGGTTAAAAATTCCCCATCTTCTCGATGAGTTTCTCAACTATCATTTTCATTAAGAAATATAGGGCATTGTAGTTAGATACTTTATCTTTATTAGATAACTGCTTGTGATTGATTTTCACTTCTTAGATTAGGATCTTCTTTAACTTGTGTTATTATATTTTTCTTTCATCAAACGAATACCAATTCATAAAACATAAAGATACATGAGACATAGAATGTAGGTGATATTTTAGGGCAAAAACCTCTCCCACTTGAGAGGAAAACCTGACAAATTCTTCTTCTTGTAGAGACTTCAATTGATGAATACCAAGACTAAGACCTTTGACCTATTTTCCACTCCAAGACAAAGACACAAGTTCTTTGTCTTTGCTACTTCTCTTCATTGCACAAGTCAATGCAAGTAAAAATTCTCCTTCTTTTTCACTTCTCATCTACCTTGAAACTTCAAGCTCTTTTCGACATGTCTGCACATCGTACTATTGTAATACCACGCGTATGAGGCCTAGAGACAATTTTGGATGTGATTCCTTCCTTTGCTATATTTGAAAGCTTCTCTAGATCAACTAGGCCAGCAATAGGATAGATTTGAAGATCCTTTTTTTGTCCTTTATTATAGTAGATGTACCTATTGTAGAAAACCTAGTTTCTGCCACATGTGTGAAGTTGTTTGTCCAAGAAACAGTCTCAAACCAATGCCAAAATACCTCGCTACTACATTCCTCCTCCTCGTTGGTTATAAGGATTCTTTGATGAACTTTTCACACTTATTTCAACTACAAACCTTGACCAAAAATCTAGCCTAAAATGATATCGAGTTGCCCTATAAATAGTTGTTTCCTCATCAAAATAAGTCGACTTGTTGGAGGGCAAACCAACGTGTCATTTTCAGGAGATCATTTATTCTCTTTTTAAACCAACTTGAAGGAGATGCCTTGTTCTTGTATTTGAGGGATTTCATACTTATTTTAGTGACTCATAAAAATTCTAACATGCCGAAGAAGGGTCCTTCTTACATGGCATTGACTGAATTTCACTTTTATGACTAGATGACAAATCCTAAAGGCTCACAATGGGAGCCATTACTAAAAATAAAATTCCTTACTCATGAAACCGATGGGACAAGAATTACAATAATAATTTTATTTATCTTCTTTTCATAAATTACATAAAATAAGAGTTACACATGTCATTATGAAGACTGAACTTAGTTACACTTTTCAACACTCCCTCTTAACTAGGGAGGTATCCATAATGGTACTTGGTCATTCTCGATCTAAAAAATTTCTCATAAGAAGATTTGGATTGGTATCTCATCTGTTTAGCATCATATCAATGAGCATTGTCACATAGCAAGGCCTTGACTAACAACTCTATATCTCCATGATATCTGAGCATAATGCTGGAAAGACCAATGATGTATATACACTCTCATCATTGTCTCTCTTGGAACATACCCCACCAGGGTTCTCAGGGTGTGTTCAGCCAGGACTATTCTTATCTTGGATTCCCAGTCCTCAAAGAATATTGGTCCTATGTGACTACGCTTATCTTGGATTCCCTAAACCATCCTAAAAGAGCATCGAATGCCATATGTTTACCCAATCCTCCATTTTGTCTTCCCAAGTGAAAACAAAAATGATGTGTTTATCTCTTCCTCTTAATTAGGGAGGACATATCTATTCCAATAAAGGAATGTACTCATTCCTATGGAAGGAATGTACCTATGCTCCCTCTTGGCTTAGGAAATTTTCTTTAAATTTTATACCATGTAAGAAAGTTGTTTCCAAGCTCCCTCTTAATTAGGGACCTATAGAAGCTCCTTGGGTGGAGATGATGGGACAACTAGCTACTTGAAGAAATCCTCCTCACACTGTCATGAAATTATTTTCATTATTTAGGAGTCTTCATGTTTGGGACTTATTCATAGAGCACAGACCATCCATCAATTTCATCCATGAGTCAGTTTTGTCATCATTGAAAAGCGATCCATCTGTTCGTATTTGGCCCTCCTTCATGCCATGCTCCCTCCTTCATGCCATGTTTCCATAAGGATTTTTCATCCTACTACATGGGCATTGATGGTGTAATATAACCATATATCTTACCTTTACAACCTTGCATAAGCCCATCTAGATACTTGTTCAAAAAAAAAATGAACACTTAAATCAAAGTTACACTTGTGATGGTATTTCATCATGTCATCTTCTAGTTTGCATTAGCATCCTGCATACATATCGACACATGTCCCAAAGATATATATTTTCAAGGGTCTCTTTATTTTTTAGACTCCATCAAAGTCTTCATATATTTCATGGAGATATCCTAGTAAAATCTATTGGTCTTTCAGATGTTGATTTCCTTTACCATGGTTGCATATTCCATGATCTCTTCCTTCCTTTCTTTACACATTTCGTTCCCAGGAATTTCCAATCAGAATTCCTCCATTTGTCGTCAACCACCTCATATTACATATGAGGACATATTATGTTGATTTCATTGAGTGAATGTGTGACCCATGCATTCCTACATCCTTTCAAGGGAGGAGAAAATTCCTTTTGATTATGCTATTAATATAGAGCATTGATCCATGGTACTGACAACCATTGACATGAATTTTGCAATCTCAAATGTAATCATACATACCTCATTTTCTTTTGGGTTATCCAAAATTCTTGTAGTAGCTCCCTAGATTTGAGAAGCTTTGGTCCTTTACTCTGCTTCTTTTATGTCATGACACCATCATCCCATGAATTCTAGAAGTTTAGAATTCTTGATGAAACACTTGCTTCCTTTGTTGATCGGTGAACCTTTCAATGAAGATTACATTATAGAATTTTGAGGATATAGAGGATCCCCATACAATATATGTTTCCTTTGACAAATGTATGATGAGCCTAGTAGTAGATGATCTTTTTCTTTCCAATGAGATTCCCAAGAGCTATATCCTTGACTTCCATAGATTCTAACCATCTTTCATGCTTCTCTATGATGATGTCTTGAGCTCTTGCTTTCAATGCTTCTATGATGCCTTGATGCATCCCATTATTTTACGTACTGAATCATGATATACATATCTTACAACATAAGACTTAGGTACTTGAAAAGAACTTATGTGAGGAAGACTATCTCAGTAATAGAGATCTCTTACTTCCTCTTTCATGCACTTCTTCTTTTCAGCTTCCTCTACTTCTTTGGTGATATGGGATTCTTCTCTTCCTCTTCTATTATTTTCCTTACTGGTCTTAGGAAATTATCTTTTGTAGTGTCCATATTCTTGACACCCATAGCATTGGATCTTAGCCATGTCCCTTTTCCTTTTTTGAGAATGAGACTTCCCAAATTTTCCTTTCTTTCTTGTCACTGTAGCATAAGCTTGGTTTTTCGCACCTTCTTCCACATCAGATTTTTCCATTAGTCTAGATTCTTAAATATTGAACAGTGACCATAGATCCTAGAATGGAGTAGCTTCTTTCTTCCCACAAATACTTGAAGTAAAGTTACCCTAGTCCTCTGGTAGTGCATTTAATACAACTCTAGCCATTTCTCTATCAAACATGACTTCTCCCAAATCTTGTAGTTGATCCCAGATTTCAAATATCCTCATAAATTATGATCCATATTCCCTTGACATATTCAACTTGTAGATTTCTTTCCTTAATGATATGACTTCTCCAACAGTTCTTATGGAATACAACTCTACCAGTTTGTCATATAATTTTTTTAAGTTTCAAGTTTGGATACATATGGGATGAGGGCATCCTTGATTGATGCTATGGGAATCCTTTTAACCATAACTTCCCCTTTCATACACTTTGCAAGAGCTTTAGAATCTTCCTTTCTTGGTTTTGTGATAAATCCTTTGACATGTTCCATAACCTTATTTTTAATGAGATTCAGATCTGCCCTTTTCTTCCATGCAAGACAGTTTGAAGCCCTAACTAATTTGTTTATTTCCTTGCAAAAATAAATTTTGACAGATTAATATGTGGACATAAATATACTTACTTGATGGGATTCTCCTCCTCCCTATTACTTCCTTGATGTTGATGATGATATCAAGGATACAAAACTTCTCCTTGATGAAGATATTTGTTGGGTCCCTATAATACTAGTGATTACCCCATTACCATTGTAGTTATACCCCTTATTTATATTGTTGTGTCCCTATTTCCCCCATATTGTTATTTCTATGCCCCATAGAATCCCTCTATTGTTATTTTTGTGGCTTTATATTATTATTGTTAGGTCAGCTGGATTATATTGTGACTCCTTAGACTCCTATATATAGAAAGGAGGTTTTGTCATTTGTATCATCGAATAATTGTTCATTTATGTAATGCAAAGGAGGTTTCCCCCTCGAAGAGGCTGAATTCTAAGGCGTTGATCTATCTTTTCTATCTTTTCTTGAGATGGTTTCATAACATTTGGTATCAGAGCTTTGGATTCTAGGGTTTCGCTGCTCCAAACAGGTCATCGTGGTATTTTCACTATAACTTTTTTTCTGTGACGTTTCAGAAGTCACAAAAAAAACCCATTTGAGAAGAAATCGCATTGAACCTTGGGTCCCAATTTTAGAGCTTTTCGCGTGACATTTACAGAGATATGATCTGAGGAAGCTGGTCTTTTTGCAGACTCTTGAATTACATTCAAAATAGGTGACCTGGGGAAAATCGTCATAACTTTCTCTCTGGGAATCAGATTGAAATTTCGTAAGAAGGTACAGAAAGAAGACAGTTGTAGTTTATTTTATATCTTTTTCAGAGCCAAAGATCGAAAATTGTACACGTGGCACTTCATACAACTTCACTCTTCTGGAAAGGTCTATAATCAGGTCATTTTGGGAGATTGTGCATAACTCTTTCTTGGAGAATCCAATTTGGATCAGACTGGTGGCATTCGAAAGAGGACACAGAGAGCTACCACAGGTCACAAATTTAGAACTAGATGATTGGAAAGTACAGAGATACATCAGAGGCAATATCAAGCTCCTACAAAGTGAAAAAAGGTGTGTAGATTTTTTTAAATTTTTGCTTAAGCTTGGTTTGAAAATTTATTTTGAAGGAATTCAAAGGGCATAGTAGAGCATTATTATCGGTAAATGATGCCCTGAGGAAAGAAAATGCAAACACCTAGTAAGGAACCTGAAAGCTCTAGCATGACTCTTGAAGAAGAGGAAGAAATGCTACATGATATATCAAAATTACAAGAACAAGTGCAACAAATGTCATGCTCACAAAAGTTAACAGAAGCTAAGATAAATGGCGTGGAAGCTAAGATGAATGGCATGGAAGCTAAGATGGACAATTTGAAGATAGATTTGAACACAAATTTGAAGACAGGCATCGCAGATTTGAAGACAGATTTGACAAATTTTCTGCAAGAAATACTTACTAATGGTGAAAAGGTAGTAAAGGAAACTCACGATGAGAACAAAATAAATGTTAATCATGATTCCATAGATGCTAATTTTGGATCGAAGAATCACCATATTCCAAAATTCGATATGAGGAAGTTTGATGGCAAGGATCCCGCCACATGGATATTACAGATGGAGCAATTCTTTGATCTCAATAATGTGCAAAACGCACAAAAGGTACGTATGGCAACTGTATATTTGGAACCAAATCAATTTGTATGGTATCAATGGCTTCGTTCTCATAAACAATTTATCACTTGGGCAATTTTTACAGAAGAATTGATAGCACATTATGAGGATACAAAAAGCAACACTTTTTTTAGTCAATTGATAAGTCTCAAACAAAAGGGTTCAATAATAGAGCACATTGAGGAGTTCCAAAAATTGAACATGAGGGTAAAAGATATTCCAGAGGAGCATAGGATTTATGTGTTCATAAGGTCTTTAAAGGATAATATCCAACATGATGTTTGCCTTTGGGAACCTGATTCATTAGAGAAGGCATTCAGGTTAGCAAGAAAAATTGAAAGCAAAATTATGGCAACTAGGAAGCATACCATTCACAACTATAAAGACGGAAGTGTTGTTGCCCCTAGTCTTCCACAACCTACAAGGTTGACACCACAACAATTGGAAGAAAAAAGAGAAAAAGGGCTTTGTTACAATTGTGATAGCAAATACACAAAAGGTCATAAGTGTGCTGAGAAGAAATTATTCTACATAGATTGTGAAGAGGAAGAAGAAAAGGAGCAAGAAAGGTAAAAAGAAGAGGATATACTCCAGGAACAAAGCCTAGATGAAGAACAAATAAATCCGACCATATCTTGTAATGCATTGGCGGGAATTACCACTCCTCAAACCATCAAGATAGAAGGACAAATTAAGAGGAAAAAGGTAATAGTGTTGATTGATTCATGAAGCACCCACAATTTTATTCATTGTAGGGTAGCAAAAGAATTGAATTGCTTCCTATATCCAGCACCAGAGTGTCAAGTGATGATTGCAAATGGAGGAACAATAAATTGCTCTGGAAAGTACCATAATATCAAGCTATCCATGGGAGAATATGTATTGACTAGCCCAATGCTTTCCATTCCAATGGGAGGTGCTGATGTTGTACTAGGAGTCCAATGGCTACAATCCTTGGGTACAATAGCTTTTAATTTTCAAGAACTTTTCATCAAATTTTCTACGAAAGGAAAGGAAGTTGAATTAAGGGGTATTGCAGGGAAACCAGGAAAGACAATCAGCT
Organism: Pinus tabuliformis; assembly: GCA_031772625.1. NCBI lineage: Eukaryota > Viridiplantae > Streptophyta > Pinopsida > Pinales > Pinaceae > Pinus > Pinus tabuliformis. Next base: position 191,360,669 of record CM062804.1, read on the forward strand.
CTAATGGCATGAAAAATCTTCTAAAAAAGGATCAAAGAGGTGTAATTGCACAATTATTTTCGCTAGATGTTTCCACATTAGAATCATCTATTTCTTCAGATCTCCAAAAAGTCCTGGACAATCATTCCAAGGTATTTGAGACTCCCAAAGGTCTCCCACCTATGCGTGATCATGATCATGCTATTCATCTGATTCCAGGAAGTGTTCCTCCAAACATCAGGCCGTACATATATCCCTATGTCCAAAAAAGTGAAATTGAATGTATGGTTGCAGAAATGCTAGAGGCTGGTATAATTCAATCGAGTCAAAGTTCTTTCTTAGCTCCAGTAGTATTGGTGCACAAGAAGGATGGATCATGGCGCATGTGTCCGAATTATAGGGAGCTCAACAAGCTCACTATTAAAGATAAGTTCCCCATTCCTGTCATTGATGAATTACTGGATGAATTGCATGGATCAATTTACTTCACCAAGTTGGATCTTTGTTCGGGATATCATCAAATCAGAAAGAAGATTGAAGACATTCCGAAAACGGCATTTAGAACTCATGAGGTGATTATGAACTTTTGGTCATGCCTTTTAGCCCTACCAATGCACATTCAACATTTCAAGGTTTGATGAATTCAATTTTCAAACCATTCCTTAGAAAATTTGTGTTAGTATTTTTTGATGATATACTAATCTACAGCAAGTCTTGGAAGGATCATGTTCATCATGTTGAACATGTTGACAGGGTACTACAACTATTGGAGGAGAAACAATTATATGCAAAAAGATCCAAATGTTTCTTTCGAGTCCAGGAGGTGGAATATTTGGGTCATATTGTATCTCATGAAGGAGTTAAGGTAGACCCTAGCAAAATTAAAGCCATTAAGGAATGGAAAATCCCCACATCCATAAAGCATTTGCGAGGATTTCTTGGGTTGACAGGGTATTATCACAAGTTTGTTAAGAATTATGGGAGAATAGCAGCACCTCTAACAACATTATTGAAGAAAGATTCATTTTCATGGACTCTGGAAGCAACAAAGGCCTTTGAACATCTTAAAGAGGCAATGTGCCAAGCACCGGTCTTAGCTACACCAGACTTCACAAAAACCTTTATTGTGGAATGTGATGCTTCAAGAAATGGAATTGGTGCTGTTCTAATGCAAGATGAAAGACCCATTGCTTTTGAAAGTCGTCCAATCAAGGGAAAGTTTTTAAGCAAAGCTATTTATGAGAAGGAAATGTTGGCAATACTCCATGCACTTAAGAAATGGCGACCCTACCTAATGGGAAGACACTTCAAGGTAAAAACGGATCATGATAGCCTTAAATACTTTTTAGAACAAAGATTATCCTCTGAAGAGCAACAAAAGTGGGTCACAAAGATGTCGGGTTATGACTTTGAAATCATCTACAAAAAAGGGAAGCAAAATGTGGTGGCAGATGCACTCTCAAGAAAGGATGAGGATGTGGAAGCATTGTTGTGTGCCATTTCTATTACCCAACCAGATTGGATAAACGAAGCAAGGGAGGAATGGAAGAATGATGAAGAAGTGTGGGAACTTATTCGAAAGCTACAACAATATTCCAATACTTCTAATACATTTAGCTGGCAAAATTATTCGTTATGGTACAAAGATCGCTTATACCTCTGTAAGAATTCCCAGCTAAAACAAAAGATTCTTATGGAATTGCACACTTCTCCCTTAGGAGGGCACTCAGGATTTTTAGAAACTTACCACAGGGTTAAGAAGGAATTTTTTTTGGGATGGCCTTAAATCAGATATTCAAAAGTTTGTGATAGAATGTTTGGTTTGCCAACAAAATAAAGTTGAAACAATTAAGACACCGGGTCTAGTACAACCTTTATCCATTCCAAGCCAACGTTGGGAGGAGGTTTCAATGGATTTTATCACAGGTTTACCCAAGTTTGAGGGAAAGAGTATGATCATGGTGGTAGTTGACAGACATACCAAGTATGCACACTTTTGTGCATTATCACATCCATTTAAAGCCAGTACAGTTTCTACTGCATTTATGGAAACAGTTCAAAAGCTACATGGAAACCAAAAGATTATTGTAAGTGATAGTGATCCCATTTTCACTGGAAGGTTTTGGACAAAATTATTTTCTTGTCTTGGTACTCAGTTAGCTCATAGCTCATCTTATCATCCTCAATCCGATGGGAAAACTGAGATATTAAACAAATGTTTGGAAGGATATATTCGTTGCTTTGTATCTGATAAACAGACACAATGGGTTAAATGGTTGCCTCTGGCTAAATGGTGGTATAACACTTCCTTCCATACAGCAACAAAAATGACCCCATTTATGGCACTTTATGGGTATCAACCACCATCCATCACATCATATTTAAGAGAAAATTCTAAGGTTCAAGCAGTGGAACATCACATCGAACATCAACAACAAGTCCTCCAACTCTTAAAGGATAACCTCGTGTTGGCACAAAATAGAATGAAACAACAGGCAGATCAACATCGCAGTGAAAGAAGTTTTGATGTAGGTGATTGGGTATTCCTACGGCTACAACCATATAAGCAAATGTCCCTAAAGCAAGCTAAGAAGGATAATAAATTATCACCAAAGTATTATGGTCCGTACAAGGTGTTGCAAAAGATTGGTACTATGGCATATAAATTGGAGCTTCCTGCAGCTTCTCGATTGCACCTAGTTTTCCATGTTTCATGTTTAAAGAAGGTTATAGGTGACATGCTCCCAATTCAAACAATATTGCCAGAACTTGACGAGGAAGGAAAAATTATATTGGAACCGGAAGCAGTCACAGAAACAAGAACTCGACAGCTACGAAATCGATCAATTTCAGAGTATCTTATCAAGTGGAAGAACTTATCCGCTGAAGATTCCACATGGGAGGATGAGAATTTTATGCAGAAGTATCTAGAACTACTCAAGCATTGAGGACAACATTCTTTTGAAGGAGAGGGGCATGTTGGGTCCCTATAATACTAGTGATTACCCCATTACTATTGTATTTATACCCCTTATTTATATTGTTGTGCCCCTATTACCCCCATATTGTTATTTCTGTGCCCCATATAATCCCTCTATTATTATTTTTGTGGATTTGTATTATTATTGTTAGGTCGGCTGGATTATATTGTGACTCCTTAGACTCCTATATATAGAAAGGATGTTTTGTCATTTGTATCATCAAATAATTGTTCATTTATGTAATGTAAAGGAGGTTGCCCCCTCGAAGAGGCTGAATTCTAAGGCATTGATCTATCTTTTCTATCTTTTCTTGAGCTGGTTTCATAACAATATTTTTCTTCAATAATGATCCTTGAGCTCATAGAGAGGGATATCCCTTGGACACTTTGATGGTGGTGTCTTGTTGATGAAGATAAATGATGAATTCTTGATGATGTCTTCAATTGTATGAATCTTGCTTCAATGAGAGAGAGGTCACCTTGAAATTTCGATGACAACGTTCTTGGTCTTACTTGATGTTAAAGTTTTCTAACTTGATTAGTGCCTTTGAGGTCTCTTAAGATGATCTTTGATTTGATTCCTTCCCCGCAATTTGATCCTTGGCTGCCCCTTAATAATATTCCCTTCCTTGACTTAGTCACCTTAGCTCTGAAACCATGTTGAGAAATCTAGGGCATTGTAGTTAGATGATTTCTCTTTATTAGATAACTGATTGTGAATGCTTTTTACTTGTTGATTAGGATCTTCTTTAACTTGTGTTATTATAGTGTTTTTTCATCAAACAACTACCAATGCATAAACCATAAAGATACAAGAGACATAGAATGTATCTGATCAGCCAGCACCAAAACCCCTCCCACTTTAGAGGAAAACATGATTAAATTCTTCTTCTTATAGAGACTTCAATTGATGAATACCAAGACCAAGAGCTTTAACCTATTTGCCACTCTAAGACCAAGACACAATTTCTTTATCTGTGGTGCTTCTCTGCCTTGAACAAGTCAATGCAAGTAAAACTTCCACTTCTTCTGCACTTCTTGACTACCCTAAATGTTCAACCTCTTTTCTGCATATTTTCACCTCGTACTACTGTAATACCACAAGTTTGAGAAGTAGAGACAAGTTTGAATGTGATTGCTTCCTTCACTATACTTGGAAGATTCTCTATATGTACTCGTTCAACAATAGGATAGATTTGGAGATCCTTTTCTTTTCCTTTATTACATCAAATGTACCTACTGTAGAAACCCTAGTTTTTGCCACACATGTGAAGTTGTTTGCCCAAGAAACAGTGCCCAACCCAATGCCAAAAGACCTCACGGCTTGTTTCCTCCTCCTCACTAGTTATAAGGATTATTTGATGAAATTTTCGCACTTCTTTCAACTACAGACCTTGATTGAAAATATTAGCCTAAAATGATGTCGAGCTGCCCTATAAATAGTTGTTTCCTCATCCAAATAAGTTGACTTGTTGGAGGGTGAGTGTCATTTTTAGGAGATAATTTATTCTATTTTTAAGCCAACTTGAAGAAGAGGCCTTGTGCTTGTCTTGGAGGACTTTCATACTTATTTTAGTGACTCATACAAAATGTAACATGCCCAAGAAGGGTCATTCTGACATGACATGGAATCAGTTTGAATTTTATGATTAGATAACAAATCCCAAAGGCTCATAATGGGAACCATTACTAAAACTAAAATTCCTTGCTCATGAAACTCATGAGACAAGCATTAAAATAATAATTTTCTTTTTCTTCTTTTCATCAATTACATAAAATCACAATTACACATGTAATTATGTAGATCAAACCTAGTTATCCCTTTCAACAATTTTTTCTTTTTCAAGTGTCGCTTTTTCTTTCTTTTGCTCTTAGATGCATTGTTTTGTTTGCTCTATATTTTGCAAGTGTCGCTTTTACCAGCTTTCACTCTTACATGTGTCACTTTTTTCTTTGTGTTTGCATGTGTTTCTTCTAGTCTTACATGTGTCACTTTCGCTTGTTTTCACAGATCTTAAGAGCACCATGGCACACCTTCTAGAGGACGTTCTAGTGCATTATCTTGCACTACTAGATCCTGCCAATCATAGGGACATGCATTGGACTCATTCCTAGGGGCATTTTGTAATTTCTCTTTGTAGTCGACACTTGTGTTGTAAAGGTATATATTAAGTGTCACACTTCGATATAAGTGTGATCTTGTTGTCGTTTCAATGAAAACATGTTGATTTTTTGTACTGTGTATCTCCTTGTCATGTGGTTGATCGTTTTTGTGTGTATGATCATGTTTAATAGTTGCTATATGATTTTAATCTCACATTCTTGTCTCACTGATCTCACACTTAGTCATTTTTTGAGTTTTCACTATCCTCACAATCTGATCAATCAATAACCAACCTTTTAGTCTCCATAAACTGTGCACTATGTAGTTATAAGCCATAGTGATGAATCTCTTACCTCATGGAAGAACGCACTATGCAATCCTAGAGGAAAACCTCCCTCAACTATGCATTGAGTGACTACAATTCTTAGTCACTCAGTATTTTTGGTTAGACTTGCCTAATGTGCAATTCTAATCAAGCCTTCCTTTCCTTGCACACTACAAAATCACAGTGGACAATGGAGTCTCTTCTAAACCCTTGTAGCGCTCAATTTTGTAGTTCTTTGCCTCTCCCTAAGCCATTTCACACTACATAGTCACTGTGCCCAAACATGCCTCCTTGTCTCTTGAACTTTCCCAATGTGTGATTCATGTATTGCCTCTCCCTTGCTACTGTTAATTGTGCAATAATAATGTCTAGACCCTCACTCCCTTCCTCCTAACTCTTGTCATGAGTTAACTTCATTTGTAGGTACCATCATCCTATCATCGAAGGATGACACTCAAGAATATCATCAAGAAGAGGTTATAGGAAGGACACTTGTGCATATGAGTCACAAAGATGTTATCATACAGGGGTAAGGAAATCTTAGACCAAGACAAAGATATAGCAACTGATGTTGACTTAGAAGGTTCCAACACTTATTCAGACCCTTTGGAGGGTGAATATTAAGTACAAGATAGATTTTTTATAGCATCAAAGAATAGAACTTGGCACCAATATATTACAATGAAGTCTCATATCACAATCTCCAAACCATGGCTTCTCAAAGTGTCATTAGAAAGTATTATGTGTCCATGCATTTTTCCACAATTTGTGGAATTTAATTTTGTATTTCCAAAAAATGAGAAAATGTAAAATGTGTGGAAGCCCGAGAGTCACACATGGAACATGAAGAGTCACTAGGAAGTCCTAGTGTCATATAGGAGATCAAAGGTTACATAGAAGCTCAAAAGTCATATCAAAGCTCAAGAGTCATGAGGGAGGTCAAGAGTCGTCACATGGGAGGTGAAAGGTCATCTCATTTCTTATAAATAAGCCCTCATGCCTCAAGAAAATGGACTTTTTCACCTTAGCTTGTCTAGCTTGGCATAGGAGAGAAGATCATACTTTGGAGGAGCAAGTGGTGACATAATGTTCCACTATTGGGGCTAGTGTTTCATTGTTGTAATCATGTATCTTGGAACTTTCACTTAATATATGAAGCTCTCAGAGTTGACAAAATTTCATGCATGTATCATGGATGTTGTAAGAATATTCTTTTAATGTTTGTGGTATATGTTTATGTTCATACATGCTAAAGAAAATGAATTATTGCGTTGGCTTTCGTATATATATGGTTGAATGATTGTTGTTACTTTCTTTCATAATCAGTGTTACTATGTGAATTATTTTGCAAATTAATCAATGATTCTTTCTATGCTCGCATGTGTATTTATTAGGATAGTATTATTAATTTACTGCTAAACACACACTTTCTCTTTTCTTTCCATGAAGGAAACTTATATGCGTGACAATTGTATTCTTCACAATGTCAACTTGCTTATTCCAAATGTTATGTGCATACTCTCTAATGTTTTTTATTGCAGCCAAGGAAAATATATAAGTTATGGTGGTCGAACCTATTATCTGGATGGGGATCCTACTCCAAACAACATGAGGTCTAGTTGGGGCTTCATATTAGGGACACCCCTTTGTTGGCATTATGGATAATGTGTTTTCCTTGATGGCAACCTACTTGATAAAGATGTACTTGATGTAAATAGTGTGCTAATATGATGATTGTGGAACTCATGCAGAATGGGAGAAATGTTATGGACAAAGAAATGACGGGTTAGTGAAGTTTGAGAAATTATATTTGGTTCCTATGAAGAAGGGTCATGTACATATGCATGTCTTATGAGTAAAAGTTGTGTACTAAATACGAACCATGGAAAGTTGGATACCATGTGCCATTACAATGGTATTTCACATAGTAATTGGAGTGGAAATGTTAATTTGATCCAGTCAGCAAATACCAAGGACATTACCAAAATATTTACATAATTTATTAGCTAAGGAAAGAGCTATATAAGAAGATGGAGATCAAGTTGTTGTAAGTGAAATTAATGGGTTATTCATGTGTTATCTGATCTGGAATAGGCGTGCACCAGGAAGCAAGGAGATGGCTCAAATATGATAGATCTAAAAGTGTAGTGAAGACTAATGAATACACTTGCTTGATTTTTATGCTTGTAGCTAGGAATGATAGATCTATGGTTATAATCATGTTTTGATATGAATGTGTGACAGTTAATTTTGTGAAATTTGAATTATGTTTGCAGCAAAAGGTTTCAAATCTGTACGTAGGTTTGCTTCAGGATAGTTGTGTACATATGATAATCTATTTTTGTTAAGTCATGTATATAGTCTGAGATTGTTTTATTCAGTATGTTGAGATATATACGCTCGTGTTATGTATGGTAGTAATGTATATACATATATATGGCATGTGGAAGTCGTATATATATACTAGGATTCACACTTGTTGTTATATGATGATAAATGATGATGTATGTTCTATTTTCAGTTGTCTATTGATGATGTCTTGATCATGCTGATCTCTGTCTAGTAGTGTTGATTGAGTTGACTTGGTTGTGAATTGAAATATTGATCATTTTTAATGATGTAGAAGTGCAATTGGGTATGGTTCAATGATTTGTGATTGGTTCAATACTTGATTCATAGGTTGATTCAGTGTGACAATGATTCAGTTAGCTAAATGATTAAGTGTTCAATAATCTAAGATCTTTATCAAGGTTGTATGCAGAGGAAGCATGTATATACACATGTTCTCTTCAAAAAAATAGCATATACATTCTGAAGTAAATTTGAACAGGTTTTGCAGTGATAAAACTTGGTTTTGTGATGGCTAAAAATGTATGGATTGGTGTATTGATGAATAGTTGTGCATTAGTATGATATGATTATGGTGATTCAGTGTTGATTTGGTATTCTATGATTCAGTATGCTATCTTGATTAGTTCAGTGATTAGATGAATTGATTTAGTATTTGGTTTCAGGGTTGTTACTTGGTATTGAGCATAATGTTGGGTATGAGTCCAATTTGAAAATATGATGAATGGTGGCATACAAGTTGTTTGATTATTAATAGGTGGATCCAAATCCAAAATATTATAAAATATGATCCATAAGAGGTCCCAAGGGTTATAACATTCATTAAAGGAGTTGGACCTTCCTTCCAGTGGTAGCTGATAAATTTGTTCAGAGGGTAGGTGCTCCCCTCTGGTAGGAGTAGGTAAACATGATTAGGGGGATGTATCTCCCTTTCAATGGGTGTTGTGGAATGAGTGGAGGTTGTAGCCTCCTGCAGATGGGTGCCTACATGATGGTAAGAGTCTGCCCTAGTACAAAATGTAATGAAGGTTTTCTTTGTAATAAAATAAGAAGACATAGATGACAACAGTGGTGTTTTTCTCCCACATTGGGTTCCACCTAAATTCCCGGTGTTCTATGTGTATTTTTTATGTGTTGTGATTTATATATTCTTTACTACATACTGGATGGTTAATGAACTAATAATTCAATGGTTAATTTAAATCATTGATGAAATATATGAAAAATTAAGTAAAACGGATATACATTGTTTACATTCACAGAAGTTGCGTACATGCACTGGTTGCATAAATAACAATATCATATAGAAATAAGAATATGAAATTGAAAGATAAAGTGAAATAAAAATATTTATTCCAAAGGAAATAATGATGTGTCAAAAGATGAAACAACTTTTTTATGTCAAATAGAGTTACTGATTCAAAAGACGACAGGTTAGAAAGAGTTCTTGACCTTAGAAGAAAACTTGTTTTTTCCTTGAAAAGTATTAACAATCTTAAGGATATGTTACAAGCATATGAGAATACGGATCATGATAAATCAATAAATACGATAAAATAATCCAGATAATATTGTGAAGGACTTGAAGCTGACATCGTCTCTCTAAGATCAGACCTTCAAAAGTCAAACAAACATAATGAAGAGCTATTTCAAGTATTTGAAGAATAAGAGAATGAGATGAAGGAAGATATTATTGAATTAAAATAACAATTGGAAGAAGGAAGAAACATTGAAGAAGTGATGAGGAAGTGGTATCTAGAAAAGGAAGGACAATGTCAAAGACTGGAGGTCAAGGTAAGTATTCTAAAAGGTAAATTAGAAGAAAAGGATAAACACTTGAAATTTCAAGATAGTGCTAAGATTTTGGATAACATTCTTAGTAGTCAAAGGTCTCCCTCCATTAAATTTGGTCTTGGTTTTCATGAAACTATAAAAGGAGAATCTAGCTCACAAGATTGTGCAAGAAATTATGAGATTAATAAAGCAAACTATGAAAGACCTGGCAAAGAGATGAGAAGTCAACCAGATCAACATCTAAGGAAAATGAATTTTCAAAGGAAATCATTCCCTCCAAATAAAAGAAGCATGATTTGATTCTCTCCTCCGGTCAATGATGTTGAATGTTTTATGGGTCATAAATATGGACACATTGTAGCCAATTGCAGAAACAGATTGCTTTGATCTCAATAAATAGCCACTTCACAAGAAGATCATTATCTACCAACTATTCAATTTAGGGTTACTATTTTACATTCAATATATTTGGTCACAAAGCTATTGATCGCAATAAAATAAATGTCAAGTAGAAATGTTATGATGTTCCCTTTTCTGGTCATGTAAGATGTTATACTTGTAAAAAATTTGGGCGTGTACCAAAAGAATGCAAAAACCAGTCAATAGATATTCAAAGACAACAAGCAACCAGACAAGAATATTGTTTCCAAAAGACCTAAGAAATATGGATCCACCAGCACTTCTCATACTAAACAAAATGAAGAAGAACAAGTTAAGTTTAGCCTTTCTCTATGTTCATCTGAAGATGAAGATGGATGGTACATAGACAATGGATGCTCTCATCACATGACTAGAGATAAGAAAAAGTTTAAATCTCTAAAGAAAAACAAAGATGATAAATTTATTCTTGGAAATAGTGCTCCAACAAAAGTTCTAGGAAAAGGTAGAGGTAATCTTGATATGTATACAAAAATAGATGATGAATTATTAGTACAACGGCCAAAGCATAATATTATAAGTGTAGGTAAAATAGATGATAAAGGACATGTAATTTTTTTTACATCAGTTAAATAAAAAAATTATAGAAGAAGATACTGGAGAGGTTATAGCAAGAGGATGATGAAAATGTAACAAGAAAATCCTAATTTAATTTTGTCCTCGAATTAAATTGGGAATAAAATTGTAATTCCACATCTCATGATAACTTGTATTAGTTAACTAAGTTAATTTGACTTAGTTGCCTCAGTTAATTCAAGTCAAGGGTCTAAATAGAGTCATGTAGAGTGTCTTCTACAATTAGGAGCTTTGGTTGACTTTATTTTGAGTTGTAATTAATTAATTTAGTTTAAATGACTTAAAGTAAGTTAAACTAGTTCCAACTTATGGAGGGACTAGTGGGAGGTCTAGTAGTGTGGTGCTACCTAGAGTCCAGTGGGGTGTTGCCTGCAGTCGAGTGTGGTTTTTCTTGAAGTACAATGTGGTGTTTCCTGAAGTGTAGTGTGGTGTTGCATGAAGTGTAGTGTGGTTCTTCTTGCAGTGATCATTTAGTAAACTGGAGATTCACCCATAATTAACTCATGCATGTCATATCAGAGAAAGATCGAGTTGATATTGGAGTTTAGGGACACTGTAATATCAATTGTATAATCATCTGAATGGTCTAGATGGTGCATGCAGTCAGAGGAAGGCCTATGATAATTTTGCAATTCATAATTAAGGAATTTCCCAATTAAACAGGGGCTAATTCCTTGAGGAACAGTGAAAGGAAATAGGGACTTGGGAAAGTAGAAAATTCGTTAAATATTGGCCAAGGCTTGTATAGAAAGTTGCAAGACAGATAGAGATAGTGCAGAGGTTGCTCAAGCTTGAGAAAAGAATTATAATATTCTCCAAAGGCTAACATTCCAAACCCAATGTGTGAAGATGTTGTTCCATAAGAATAGAGTTCCTACACAAATCCAACTGAATAAGCCATTAAATAGGCCGTTGTTCTAGGCCTAGAATAGGAGTTGCTCCCTGACTTCTTTCTACCTTACTAACTGTAACCAGATAATCAAATATTTCTGACTAATGAAATATAAAAATAGCAGGGGTTTTTATATGTGGATTTCCCCAGGAAATCGTTGTGTTATGTGTTGATTGAATTCTTTCTCTTGTATGCTTCGTGATTTGATGATCATTTAATTATTTCCACTGATGAGTAGAGTAGATTCAAGTGAATTGTTTTAGCTTATTACAATTAGCAGTTTGAATCTACAAGAAATTTCTACATGGTATCAAAGCTTAAATCACTACAGAAGAGGAGAATACGAGTTTGTATTTTTCAGGTGAAATCAAGTTTGCAGAGTCATACTTCAGAGCTATCAGGATGTCATTCTATGAATTGAGACTAGAATATTCCTGTGAGGGTAGTTTGAACTATATTTCTTAGAAGGATAGAATGGAGGTAGTGTTGGAAGACAACGGGCTTAAGGATGAATTCATAGACAAATATATTCCTAAGCCTCTAGTAGTTGATGCTCAAGATCAGGAATAGTGTATAAAATGCGTGGCAAAGGTGAGAAGGATTATCCTAGAAGGAGTTCGAGATCATATTGTCTCGAACCTCCATGGAAAGGAGACTCCATGTGCAATGTGGAATGCCTTGAAACACCTATTTTGAAACAATAGTGACCACAGGAAGTTGGAACTAAAGGACAAGCTCAAAAAAATCAAGATGGATAAGGGTGACACAATACCGAAGTACTTGACCAAATTCACCCAACGTCGGGATGAGCTTGGAAGTGTCGATGTTACATTTTTTTAAGATGGTCTAATGAGCCTAGAACTTCTAGACCTTCCCAAGATCTGGCACAACTACCAGAACTCGGCTAATGGGAGGGAGAAGCTACCAGAGTGGGAGAGTTTGTGGTCTAACTTGGTGCAAGAAGAGATTCAATGGAAAACCAGAGATGGATCCTCATCTAAGCATGATGATGAGGAGAATTGTGCCATAGCTGGAAAGGAAAATAAAGGGAAGGGGATGTCATCCCATTCAAAATCAGATTCCATTTAGGGCGGCAAGATGAATGACATGCTGAAGATTAAATATTTTCATTGTCATGAGATGGGAAACTATGCCATGACACATACGCGCAAGAAGGTTGACAAGAAGCCCTCAGGAGGGGTAGCAGGTGAAACTCTTGCTTCACAATTTGAGTTGGATTTTACCCTCATCACTTGCATGGTGACATTAGTGATGGGTAGTGTGTTGTACCTAGATAGTGGAGCCTCATTCCATATCACCAGAAACAAATATTTCTTCAATGAGTTGGAGGAGAAGGACCTCCAGATGTACATCGAAATGGGAGATGATGGGAGGTATAACGCGATCGAAACCGATATTATTACCTTTCATAGGGTGTATGGTTCTCCTCTCACATTAAAAGATGTCATGTATGTTTCTAGCTTATTACACAGTATTTTGTCATTAACCTCGGATCCCCTGATCCTGGGTAAAGTCAATCCATGAATGGCATCTGTTATGTGTCATACATCAAAATATGTGTCCATATCTTCCATAACACTCAAGAAGATCAACCATGCTCATTAATCCTGAAGTTGGACCCTTTTTTCCTATGTTTCAAGATCATCGCAAGACATTAGTGTTTTGTCTGCGACGCTGGACCAAAGTGAACCAGAACCTCATGACACTGTCAAAAGAGTACATCTGTTCTCTACGATGGTTGGATTTTAGAAATCGTTGCAAGTCATCAGTGTTTTTCTTGTGACGATAGATCTGAATACAATGTTGCCTTGCGATGTCATCTCTGAGTCTTAGTGTTTGACTCGCAATGACCTAGATATGGTGAATTAGTTCAAACAGAATGCTTCTGGGTGGTTCTGGAACTGGTTGTTGAGTCAAGCAAATTCACCTTTCCTCATTTGAGACGGTGGTTCTACCTCTTGAGTAACCTCCCGTGAAGATAAGCTCCCTTTCCCTCATTTATGGAGGTTCCTCTTCTTATAAAAGCATCCTCCATTGCTATGATCAGCTGGATCTTTTTGGTAGTGAGAAAATTAGCTAGTTCTTGGTGTTGGATTGATAGTTTGCAGTGTGAATTGCTAATAGTCTAGTAATTGGTTGTGGATTGCCTTAGCCTTATATTAGTGATTTTGGGTGAGAGAGAGAGTCATCAACCTTTATGGGAGACCTTTTGAGAGTGAACGCTTGTGGAGACATACTAACTGGACCCTTCAAAGAAGCTTGCGACGTCAAGGCATGGTTGTAAGCTTTACTTTTGCTCCTATTAATACAATCAATGGTTGTTTCCTATATCATGTATGAAATATATTTGATAGCTTATGGTTCCTTGACTCTGTAAGTAAATAGTTCATTGTTGTGCTCTATTATGTGTTTTGTTGTTCTCTTATGTTTTTTCAGGTGAATCACTCATCAAGGAGAAGGAAATGATAGCTGGAGTAGTGTAATGAAGACTACATCAAACACCAGCATAAGGTAGGCTCTTTCAACGATGACTATTTAAGGAATTAGCTGTTGTATTTGTCTTTTTGTGACTAGATCCACTCTAGGGCTAGATGGGTTGCCTCTATCCATAGAGGGAACTTTACCTACATCACAAGGCTTGAAGAATAATTTGGTTTTAGTTGCCATGTTGGAGGAAAATGGCTATGATGTGATATTTAGCAAGGGAAAGGCTTTCCTTCATCACATAGCCTCATGATAAGTGAAGCGGATCAAGGTTTGGGTGAATAACCTCGACAAATTGGATGTAGAAGATTGTGCTTCTTTGAGAAAAAATGTAGAGAAGGTGCAGAGTCGAGACATTGGTGATTTGTGGTATAGAATATTGGGTCACTTGCACCATGGAGGTTTGAAGATCATGCAGAAAATTTCTACAAGACTTCCCAAGGCTACACTAGTGTAGAGAGACACATGCAAAGGGTGTACATTGGGGAAGTACACCAAAGATACATTTCATGGTAAAGACACTTGAGTGCAAACAATCCTTGAAAGAGTTCACTTAGATGTGTGTGGAATGTTCTTGATAGCCTCCACGACCAAGCACAGGTATTATGCAATATTTGTAGATGATTTTTCTTGTAAGTGCTGGATTTTATTCATGCAGAACAAAGATCATACGTTCACTAACTTTTTTAAATTTAAAGCACTTTTCAAGAAAGATACTAGAAAGAAATTTAAAGCTCTCAAGAGCAATCAAGATGGAGAATATGTGTCGAATGAATTCAAGAACTTTGTGCAGCAGAGGCATTCAACAAAAGTTAATAGCACCTCATAACCCATAGCAGAATGGGATGGATGAAAGGAAGAACAAAAGTATCATCGGAGATACATGGGTAACGTTACATGATCAGGGCCAATCATTGCACTTGTGGGCTGAAGCATGCAACATAGTTGTTTATGTGCATAACATAATTCCTCATCGAATTCTTGGGATGTGTACACCAGAAGAAACCTTTTCAATTAAGAAACTAGATGCATACACTTCAAGATATTTGGCTCATGAGTCTACTGTCATGTTACCAAGCATGCACATAAAACAATAGGGCCAACAACTTAGTTGGGCATATTTTTTGGGTACACTGATACACCTCACAACTATTGGGTGTACCTTCCATCTCATAGGATGACACTGGTTTGTAGAGATGTGAAGTTCGATGAAGATAAGGAAATTAGTTGTTCCCTTGAGAGGGAACTTTAGTTGCATGGAGAAGAGGATTTTTTATCTCCTAAGGAAGAACCTCAAGATGATGTAGAGTAGCCACATGCAAAGGAGCAATGTGTGGAGGCACCCACTAATGCAGAGACTTGAAGAGATGGAAGGAAGCACACCAAAGAGGCTGAAAGATTTATGCATGATGCTAGAGAGAATATGGGAGTACCCACATCATAGTGCATGTAGAGGAGGTCACCAGATCAGTACACTAGATACATGGCCTTGATGAGTGAGAGTGTAGAGGTTGAGCTATCCTCATTTGAGGAAGTAATGCAACAACCAATATGGGTTGATGCCATGGTTGAAGAGTATGATTCCATTATCAGAAAAAATGTTTGGGAATTGGTCCCAATACTAGTAGACAAGTCAGTGGTGAGTTCCATATGGCTTTACAAGGTAAAGCAAGCAGCAGATGGGAGTGTGGAGAAATACAAGGAAAAGTTTATGGCTAGAAGGTTCTCTCGGGAGGAGGGAAATGTATTACAAAGATACCTTTGCTCCAATAGGAAGGTACTCTTCAATCAAATCTATTCTAGCACTTTCAATGGAGATGGGATGGAAGATACATCAAATGTATGTGAAAACAATATTCCTTAATGGTGTGATTGAGGAGGAGGTGTATATTGAGAAGACGAAAAGATTTGAGACTTTCAACAGAGAGTCGTATGTGTGCAGACTCAAGCAAGAATTGTATGGAATAAAAGAAGCACCCCATGCTTGGTAAACCATGATTGACAACTATTTCACCAGGTTGGGCTTCACCAAAAGTGAAGTAGATGTGAACCTTTACCATATTGTGGCTGAAGGTAAATTGTTGATTATAGTATTATATGTCAATGATTTGATTCTAACAGGTGATGAGAAGCTAATAAAATATTGCAAAGAGGATCTTGCAGTAGAATTCAAGATGAAGGACCTGGGGCTCATGCATTATTTCCTTGCTATGAAAGTATGACAAGGAGATGAGGAACTATTTGTCTCTCAAGGCAAGTATGCCAATGAGATACTAAAGAAGTTCCACATGGAGAGAAACAAACCCATGGAGACTCCTCTAACAAGTAATTGGAGGAAGGAAGGTGTTACTTTAGGTGAAGTAGTGGAGGCTACTATTTACAAGAAGCTTGTGGGTTCACTTATGTATTTGGTGAAAACATGGCCGAAAATATGTTTTGTAGTTAACCAACTTATTCAAGCAATATTTAAGCCAACCAAAATCTATTGGAAGGCAACTAAACATGTGTTGATATAGCTCAGAGGCACCACTCTGTTTGGTCTCTGGTACTGATAGATAGAGGGAGTGAAGCTTCAAGGCTTCACAAATGCAGATTGGGCAGGGAACCCATCTGACAAAAGGAGCACATCAGGGGGAATCCTCAGGTATTGGGTCAACAATAGTTTCTTGGTACAAAAAGAAGTAGAGATCATTTGCACTCAGTTCAGCAAAAGCAGAGTACATGGTTGCTAGTCAAGTAGCTTATGAGGCTATCTAGACGAGGAATATCTTTGTTGGGTTATTTGGTCAGCATAAGGAACCTACAATGATGTACTATGACAATCAAAGTTATATCAAACTCTCTGAGAATCCAGTTTTTCATGATTAGTCCAAACATATTGACATCTAGTGTCACCATCTACGAGATTGTGTCTAGAGGAGAATCATGTTGTTGGAGTACATTGCTACAAAGGAACAAGATGCAAATATTTTGACAAAGGAATTGTCAAGATGAAAATTTGAGTTCCACAGAGGCAAGGTCTGGGTAGCAGATAATCCCTTTCTTGTTGAAAGGGAGTGTTAAAAATGAGACAAGAAAATCTTAATTTAATTTTGTCCTTGAATTAAATTGGGAATAAAATTGTTATTTCACATCTCATGACAACTTGTATTAGTTAACTAAGTTAATTTTACTTAGATAGCTCAGTTAATTCGATTTAAGGATCTAACTAGAGTCATGTAGAGTGTCTCCTACAATTAGGAGCTCTAATGGAGTTTATATTGAGTTGTAATTAATGAATTCAGTTTAACTGACTTAAAGTAAGTTAAACTATTTCCAATTGATGGAGTAACTAGTGGGAGGTTTAATAGTGTGGTGTTTCTTGCAATCTAGTGGGGTGTTGCATGCATTTGAGTGTGGCGATGCCTGAAGTATAGTGTGGTGCTACCTGAAGTGTAGTGTGGTGTTGCCTGAAGTGGAGTGTGGTGATGCTTGAAGTACAATGTGGTGCTTCCGGAAGTGTAGTGTGGTGTCACCTAAAGTTCAGTGTGGTGCTACTTGCAATGATAAACCAGTAAACTTGTTGGGTCCCTATAATACTAGTGATTACCCCATTAATATTGTAGTTATACCCCTTATTTATATTGTTGTGCCCCTATTACCCCCCATATTGTTATTTCTGTGCCCCATAGAAGCCCCCTATTGTTATTTGTGTGGCTTTATATTATTATCGTTAGGTCGGCTGGATTATATTGTGACTCCTTAGACTCCTATATATAGAAAGGAGGTTTTGTCATTTGTATCATCCAAGAATTGTTCATTTATGTAATGTAAAGGAGGTTGCCCCCTCGAAGAGGCTGAATTCTAAGGCGTTGATCTATCTTTTCTATCTTTTCTTGAGTTGGTTTCATAACATTTGGTATCAAAGCTTTGGATTCTAGGGTTTCGCTGCTCCAAACAGGTCATCGTGGCATTTTCGCTATAACTTTTTTTCTGTGACGTTTCAGAAGTCGCAAAAAAAACCCATTTGAGAAGAATGTGCGCTGAACCTTGGGTCCAAATTTCAGAGATTTTCGTGCGATATTTTCGGAGATATGATCTGAGGAAGTTGGCCTTTCTGTAGACTCCTGAATTACATTCAAAACAGGTGACCTGGGGAAAATCGTCATAACTCTCTCTCTGAGGATAGGATTGAAATTTCGTAAAATGGTACAGAAAGAGGACGGACTGTAGTTTCTTTTATGTGTGTTTTAGATTCAAAGGTTGAAACAGTGACTCGTGGCACGTCGTACAAGTTCGCTCTACTGAACCAGTCTAAAAGCAAGTCACTGTGGGAGATTTCACATAACTCTTACTTGGAGAATCCAATTTGGCTCAGACTTGTGGCATTGGAAAGAGGACGTAGAAGGCTACTACAGGTAGCAATTTCAGAACTGGATGATCCGAAATTACAGAGATACATCAGATTCAATATCAGGCTTCTATAAAGTGAAAAAAGGTGTGTAGTTTTTTTTTAAATTTTTATGTAAGCTTGGTTTAACGGAATTCAAAGGGCATAGTAAAGCATTATTATTGGTAACTGATGCCCCGAGGAAAGAAAATGCAAACACCTAGTAAGGAACCTGAAAGCTCTAGCATGACTCATGAAGAAGAGGAAGAAATGCTACATGATATATCAAAATTACAAGAACAAGTGCAACAAATGTCACGCTCACAAAAGCTAACAGAAGCTAAGATAAGTGGCATGGAATCTAAGATAAATGGCGTGGAATCTAAGATAAAGGGCATGGAAACTAAGGTGGAGGATTCGATGGTAAATTTGAAGATAGATTTGAAGACAGACATGGAAGAATTGAAGAACTTGCTACAAGAAAGGGTCACTAATGGTGAAAAGGTAGTAAAGGAAACTCATGATGAGAACAAAAGAAATGTTAATCATGATTCCATAGACTCTAATGTTGGATCGAAGACTCACCATGTTCCAAAAATCGATATGAGGAAGTTTGATGGCAAGGATCCCGCCACATGGATATTACAGATGGAGCAATTCTTCGATCTCAATAATGTGCAAAACACACAAAAGGTACGTATGGCAACTTTATATTTGGAACCAAATCAGTTTGTATGGTATCAATGGCTTTGTTCTCGTAAACAATTTATCACTTGGGCAATTTTTACGGAAGAATTGATAGCACATTATGAGGATACAAAAAGCAACACTTTTTTTAGCCAATTGATAAGTCTCAAACAAAAGGGTTCAATAATGGAGCACATTGAGGAGTTCCAAAAATTGAACATAAGGGTAAAAGATATTCCAGAGGAGCATAGGATTGATGTGTTCATAGGGTCTTTAAAGGATAATATCCAACATGATGTGCGCCTTTGGGAACCTGATTCATTAGAGAAGGCATTCAGGTTAGCAAGAAAAATGGAAAGCAAAATTATGGCAACTAGGAAGCATACCACTCACAACTATAAAGATGGAAGTGTTGTTGCCCATAGTCTTCCACAACCTACAAGGTTGACACCAAAACAATTGGAAGAAAAAAGAGCAAAAGGGCTTTGTTACAATTGTGATAGCAAATACACAAAAGGTCATAAGTGTGCTGAGAAGAAATTATTCTACATAGATTGTGAAGAGGAAGAAGAAAAGGAGCAAGAAAGGTCAAAAGAAGAGGATATATTCCAGGAACAAAGCCTAGATGAAGAACAAATAAATCCGACCATATCTTGTAATGCATTGGTGGGAATTACCACTCCTCAAACCATCAAGATAGAAGGACAAATCAAGAAGAAAAAGGTAATAGTGTTGATTGATTCAGGAAGCACCCACAATTTTATTCATTGTAGGGTAGCAAAAGAATTGAATTGCTTCCTATATCCAGCACCAGAGTGTCAAGTGATGATTGCAAATGGAGGAACAATAAATTGCTCTGGAAAGTGCCATAATATCAAGCTATCCATGGGAGAATATGTATTGACTAGCCCAATGCTTTCCATTCCAATGGGAGGTGCTGATGTTGTACTAGGAGTCCAATGGCTACAATCCTTGGGTACAATAGCTTTTAATTTTCAAGAACTTTTCATCAAATTTTCTTCAGAAGGAAAGGAAGTTGAATTAAGGGGTATTGCAGGGAAACCAGGAAAGATAATCAGCTCTAATGGTATGACAAAGCTTCTAAAAAAGGAGCAAAGAGGTGTAATTGCACAATTATGTTCGCTATATGTTTCCACATTGGAATCATCTATTTCTCCAGATCTCCAAAAAGTCTTGGACAATCATTCCAAGGTATTTGAGACTCCCAAGGGTCTCCCACCTATGCGTGATCATGATCATGCTATTCATCTGATTCCAGGAAGTGTTCCTCCAAACATCAGGCCGTACAGATATCCCTATGTCCAAAAAAGTGAAATTGAACGTATGGTTGCAGAAATGCTAGAGGCTGGTATAATTCAACCGAGTCAAAGTTCTTTCTCAGCTCCAGTAGTATTGGTGCACAAGAAGGATGGATCATGGCGCATGTGTCCAGATTATAGGGAGCTCAACAAGCTCACTATTAAAGATAAGTTCCCCATTCCTGTTATTGATGAATTACTGGATGAATTGCATGGATCAATTTACTTCACCAAGTTGGATCTTCGTTCGGGATATCATCAAATCAGAATGAAGATTGAAGACATTCCAAAAACAGCATTTAGAACTCATGAGGGTCATTATGAATTTTTGGTCATGCCTTTTGGCCTTACCAATGCACCTTCAACATTTCAAGGTTTGATGAATTCAATTTTCAAACCATTCCTTAGAAAATTTGTGTTAGTATTTTTTGATGATATACTAATCTACAGCAAGTCTTGGAAGGATCATGTTGAACATGTTGACAGGGTGCTACAACTATTGGAGGAGAAACAATTATATGCAAAAAGATCCAAATGTTTCTTTGGAGTCCAGGAGGTGGAATATTTGGGTCATATTGTATCTCATGAAGGAGTTAAGGTAGACCCTAGCAAAATTAAAGCCATTAAGGAATGGAAAATCCCCACATCCATAAAGCATCTGCGAGGATTTCTTGGGTTGACAGGGTATTATCGCAAGTTTGTTAAGAATTATGGGAGAATAGCAGCACCTCTAACAACATTATTGAAGAAAGATTCATTTTCATGGACTCCGGAAGCAACAAAGGCCTTTGAACATCTTAAAGAGGCAATGTGCCAAGCACCGGTCTTAGCTACACCGGACTTCACAAAAACCTTTATTGTGGAATGTGATGCTTCAGGAAATGGAATTGGTGCTGTTCTAATGCAAGATGAAAGACCCATTGCTTTTGAAAGTCGTCCAATCAAGGGAAAGTTTTTAAGCAAAGCTATTTATGAGAAGGAAATGTTGGCAATACTCCATGCACTTAAGAAATGGCGACCCTACCTAATGGGAAGACACTTCAAGGTAAAAACGGATCATGATAGCCTTAAATACTTTTTAGAACAAAGATTATCCTCTGAAGAGCAACAAAAGTGGGTCACAAAGATGTTGGGTTATGACTTTGAAATCATCTACAAAAAAGGGAAGCAAAATGTGGTGGCAGATGCACTCTCAAGAAAGGATGAGGATGTGGAAGCATTGTTGTGTGCCATTTCTATTATCCAACCAGATTGGATAAACGAAGCAAGGGAGGAATGGAAGAATGACGAAGAAGTGTGGGCACTTATTCGAAAGCTACAACAAGATTCCAGTACTTCTGATACATTTAGCTGGAAAAATGATTCGTTATGGTACAAAGATCGCTTATACCTCTGTAAGAATTCCCAGCTAAAACAAAAGATTCTTATGGAATTGCACACTTCTCCCTTAGGAGGGCACTCAGGATTTTTAAAAACTTACCACAGGGTTAAGAAGGAATTTTTTTGGGATGGCCTTAAATCAGATATTCAAAAGTTTGTGGCGGAATGTTTGGTTTGCCAGCAAAATAAAGTTGAAACAATTAAGACACCGGGTCTATTACAACCTTTATCCATTCCAAGCCAACGTTGGGAGGAGGTTTCAATGGATTTTATCACAGGTTTACCCAAGTCTGAGGGAAAGAGTGTCATCATGGTGGTAGTTGACAGACTTACCAAGTATGCACACTTTTGTGCATTATCACATCCATTTAAAGCCAGTACAGTTTCTACTGCATTTATGGAAACAGTTCAAAAGCTACATGGAAACCCAAAGATTATTGTAAGTGACAGAGATCCCATTTTCACTGGAAATTTTTGGACAGAATTATTTTCTTGTCTTGGTACTCAGTTAGCTCATAGCTCATCTTATCATCCTCAATCTGATGGGCAAACTGAGATAGTAAACAAATGTTTGGAAGGATATCTTCGTTGCTTTGTATCTGATAAACAGACACAATGGGTCAAATGGTTGCCTCTGGCTGAATGGTGGTATAACACTTCCTTCCATACAGCAACAAAAATGACCCCATTTATGGCACTTTATGGGTATCAACCACCATCCATCACATCATATTTAAGAGAAAATTCTAAGGTTCAGGCAGTGGAACATCACATCGAACATCAACAACAAGTCCTCCAACTCTTAAAGGATAACCTCGTGTTGGCACAAAATAGAATGAAACAACAGGCAGATCAACATCGCAGTGAAAGAAGTTTTGATGTAGGTGATTGGGTATTCCTACGGCTACAACCATATAAGCAAATGTCCCTAAAGCAAGCTAAGAAGGATAATAAATTATCACCAAAGTATTATGGTCCGTACAAGGTGTTGCAAAAGATTGGTACTATGGCATACAAATTGGAGCTTCCTGCAGCTTCTCGATTGCACCCAGTTTTCCATGTTTCATGTTTAAAGAAGGTTATAGGTGACAAGCTCCCAATTCAAACAATATTGCCAGAACTTGATGAGGAAGGAAAAATTATATTGGAACCGGAAGCAGTCATAGAAACAAGAACTCGACAGCTACGAAATCGATCAATTTCAGAGTATCTTATCAAGTGGAAGAACTTATCCGCTGAAGATTCCACATGGGAGGATGAGAATTTTATGCAGAAGTATCCAGAACTACTCAAGCATTGAGGACAACACTTTTTTGAAGGAGAGGGGCATGTTGGGTCCCTATAATACTAGTGATTACCCCATTACTATTGTAGTTATACCCCTTATTTATATTGTTGTGCCCCTATTACCCCCCATATTGTTATTTCTGTGCCCCATAGAAGCCCCCTATTGTTATTTGTGTGGCTTTATATTATTATTGTTAGGTCGGCTGGATTATATTGTGACTCCTTAGACTCCTATATATAGAAAGGAGGTTTTGTCATTTGTATCATCCAAGAATTGTTCATTTATGTAATGTAAAGGAGGTTGCCCCCTCGAAGAGGCTGAATTCTAAGGCGTTGATCTATCTTTTCTATCTTTTCTTGAGTTGGTTTCATAACAAAACTGGAGATTCACTCATAATTAATTCGTGCATGTCAGATCAGAGAAAGACATAGTTGAGATTGGAGTTCAGGGACAATGTACTATCAATTGTATATTCATCTAAACTATATAGATGGTGCATGCAGTCATAGGAAGGCCTATGATGATTGCACAATTCATAATTAAGGAATTTCCCAACTAAATAGGGGCTAATTACTTGAAGAACAATGCAAGGAAATAAGGATATGGGTAAGATGAAATTTTGTTAATTATTGGCCAAGGCTTGTCTAGGAAGTACTAAGACGGATAGAGATAGTGCAAAGGTTGCTCGAGATTGAGAAAAGCATTGTAATCTTCTCATATTTTCTAACTAATGCAATATATAGATAGCAGGGGTTTTTAGATGTGGCTTTCCCTAAGTAATGATTGTGTTATGTGTTGATTGAATTATTTCTCTTGTATGCTTCATGATTTCTCTATCGTTTAATTGTTTTCGTTGATGAGTAGAGTAGATTCAATTCAATTGTTTTAGCATATTACAATTATCAGTTTGAATCTACAAGAAATTTATACAAAGGATTCAAAAATGAAGACAAATTATATGTGCTAGTAACGAAGAATTCAAGCAGAAATAAGAGGTATAGTTCCTCTTCCTTAGATTCAGAGTAAAAGAAGATTATCATCATTGCAATATACTCTACTTAAAGCATACTTCTAAAAGTGACTATACAAATGAATGTGAGGTACACAACCTCATGGAGCACAAGTGATGATCAGATCCACATGATCAGTGGTGTATGAATGCAAACGGAGCTATGCATGTGTATCTTGATAATGATTCCCTATCATATTTTGATATACTTTTGGTGATATATATATTATTGACATTGTATCTAATGAAGTAACAATAAACAAGAATATATAGGTTATGTTCATGGGGAACTGTGGTTATGAAAAATCAACAGTTTACTTTGTGTATGTGGATCTTATGAAAGAGAGTCATGTATATACACGATTTTTTATCTAGACAGTTGTGTATGCCTCTCTGTGATGGAAAATAAGAGGCACAAATTCAGTGGGAGATTCTCATATGCTTCCATCATTTTATTATTGGCATTCTAGTTATGGCATTTATATGTTACAATATGTTTATGATACCCATATGCTGCTTAGGAGTGATGTTGATTCATGATGAATTGTTACAAAACATTATATTTCTTCTGATAGAATGGTTCTTTGGTGCATTTGTTGATGGATGAGATGGATATGATTAGATTTGATGATGAAAAATTGCCATAGGTTAAGGGGGAGCATTTGTTATGCTTCTAATAGTTCATTATTCGAATTATGCTTTCTTAAGCACTCCTTGTTGCATTGTGGTGTTTATGACGAGTTCATGGTTATTACTATTATTATCACTCTATGATTCCATTTTATCACTAATGGAAATGATGCATGAATTACATGTAATGAAGTTATGCTTGAGTTTCACTTGGTGAAGTTGTTAATGGTGTGTTAATCCTACTTGATACACTTGATGAGGAGGATGTGTATGGTATGGTTGTTGTTGATTTTGATTAATGTCTTGTGATGCTGGAGGCTCTCTTTGTTTTTTATTGCTGCATGGAGATAATATGATGTTTTATATGCTACATATGGTTTTATGGTACAAGATATTGATATTACTTTTTTACTTGAGGATTGTGGATCTTCCTATATATGGAGAGAGTATGCTGACCTTAATGACATAAGATCAAGGAGATGAGTTTATGATAAAAACATATTGTAAAAGCTTATGCTTATGTGACAGTTGATTGGTGATGCATGGAAATATTGCATATTTGGTCACATGATGATGACATTGGAGAGATTGTTGCAACACTATGATGAGGATGTTCATGTTGTTGTCATTATGAAATTTATGTTGTTATTGTCAGATTATTATGCTACAAATGCACATTTGGAGCATGATAGTTGATGATGATTATCATGGTTTTTCTACTTCATTCTTGAGAGTCATGTTTATGGTTATCGATGTCATGCATGTCTCTTGATGTAAAGTTCATGTAAAGACCCATGTTGTAAATCACAGTAAAATTTAGTCATGTATGGGCTATTGGGATCAAGTCTTGTCATGTATGTAATCCCATCATTTTGGGACATTGATGTAAAGTTGGATCCAATATGTAAGCCCAATTTGTTGGATGAATGATGTAATCAAGGGAGCATAGAGTCATTGGTGATAGGAAAGGTCATATTTGTTTGAGTCATAAAGTCTTGTACTTTCATGGTATATCTTCCAAAGGCCCAACACATGCTTAGAGGGAGCATGGTCAGTATGCATATTTCATGACTCATATCAGCAGATTAGACTAACAGTATTGAGAAATACAAGGAAAATACTTCATTAAGCCTGGTTCAACCCTTTTCCTTTGATGTCAAAGGGGGAGAGAAGCTTAGTGTTTGGAGAGAGTCTTCAGAAAGATTACCTGGTGTTTGTAGGTGTGTTTGCAGATATTTATAGGTGGTGTCCAAACACCAAAGTGGTTGCCATCAATTCCAAAGGGGGAGATTGTTGGAATTTTGGTTAATGGGTTGTCCTTGATGGAAACTTGCTTGATAAATATGTACTTGATGGAAATAGTGTGATACTATGATGATTTCAGAACTCACGCAGATTGATAGAGATGTTATAGAAAGAGAAATGACAATTTAGTGAAGCTTGAGAAAGTATATTTGATTCCTATGAAGAAGGGTCATGTACATATGCAGGTCTTATGAGTAAACATTGCATACATAATATGGAACATGGAAATATGGATACTAGGGGTCATTACCATGGTATTGGCTCATATTAATTAGAGTGACAATGTTCATTTGATCCTGTCAAAAAATACCAATGACATTACCAAAGGATTTACATAAGGTATTGGCTAAGGAAAGAGTTATATAAGGATATGGAGATCAAGGTGTTCTAAGTGCAAGTAATGGGTTATTCATGTGTGATATGATTGTTATAGACATTTTTGTGCCTTACAGCTCTAAGCATGAAATGTCCATAAACCAAGGGCTCCTAAGTCCCTAAAAGTGTTGTTCTAACTCCTAAAGGAACAAGGTCAACAAATTACAGCTTCTCCCAAAAGTTCTCCACCAGAAACTGCTCAGAATTAGTCAAATCAGGATCATTTTAGCTGCTCCACTAGCCAAGTGCGTTTCATAGCACCCAAGTCCACTAGCTAGGTGCGTTGCAACGCACCTAAATGCACTACCAGGGTGCGTTGAGCGGGAAATGACAAGTGGCAGAGTCATTCCACGAGGTGGAGAGACAATGGAAGCTTCCAGAATCTTCTCCAATGACACTTGCCTCACTGAATTCGACCAAGGATGAGTAAGAGGCTCTCAGTCTCCAAGTGGAAGCAAGAACTGACAGAGAGAAGACACTAGTAAAATCATAAGCTGACTCATACTCCTTGCATACATCTATATATGGATCCCTCATCCCAGAGATCCAGAGGCTGGAATTTTGTACATTGCAAAGAATTGCTGTTGGTTTTGAGATAGATATCAGAGTATTGGGTGATTTATGCTTTGTTGGAGGTGAAGAGGGGCTTCTTTGCTGGGAGGTTGATGCTGGATCAGGAATCATCAGTTGTAACTCCTCTTGGATCTTCTTGTTATATCAATAAAACTATTTGATTTTCTCCTACATTCTTGTGTATCACTGATGCTTGTTACATTTGAATGTTTAGCTTAAATCTGATCCTAAGCTATTTATGAATATAAATCCATGTCTTTGTGTAGTTTTCTTCTTCTGTGATCTTACAGGAACATGGTGAAGCTGGGCATGTAAGGAAGCAGGTAGCTGGAACCTATCAAAGAAGAGAGAGATTGGATCAAAGGACTAGCGCAAGACACAGGTTGGTTCATCCTATTCCTCTTTGTTTATAGTTCATAAAGAAGAATACAAAAGTAGTTTTCTCTGTTTGTTTCTAAGGAAACTGTCACACCTTAGTGGGATAGAGTCATTCTGAATAGACACTTATCCCGATAACAAAATGGCGACTCTGCTGGAGACGATTGTCTAGTTAGTTTGTTTGTGTTTCTCTTGTTGTTTGTTTCATAAACCTAGAAGTAGCAAATCGAACTGCATTTGCCATTAACAAATGCAAAGTAGACATCTACTGCTTCAATCCATTCACTGGATCTGTTTATGATTTGAACAGCTGATTCAAAAATGATCTGATTACCCTTTGTGATAGCTCTTAGACCTTCTTTAAATCTACTCTCTGATTGTGCATTACTGATTGCTTTTACTCGGCCAAAAACCATAGATTAAACTGCAAACCGTGGCCCAGAACCCAGATAGAATTCTCATTTCTACCCCAGCGCAGGTACTGTGAAGAGTTCCTGCATTTCAGCACAGTTCCCGAGAGGGCAACCTGCGTTGCAATCCAGTTTCTCTGTGTAACAGGTGCGCTGATCAGCCTAGCCTTGTGCAGCTGAGGTTCTTTGCTTCATTTTTTTTCAGTTTTGTCTCTGATTTTTGCAGCCTGTGATCGGTGTATGTGTCTGTTTAAAAACCCCTTTTCCTTGCTGTAATTCTGCCTCCTTTGTACAAAAAGATTGTAGATGTTTTTGTGTGTTTGTTACGTCATTTACAGTTTTCCATTGCAAAAGTAGAATAGTCATACTGTCGTCCTTTGATTCAGATCTGTCGCAAGTGTCGATTTTGATCATAGGAGAGTTTATTTGTTGTTCACAGTCGATTATGCTTTTACTTTTGCCTTTGGTCTGAATTTGTGACTTTCTAGTGTCGAAATGAGTATTTATTTCAAAATCATAAAGTGTCGTAATCATCTCTACCTTTTGATTTCGAAAAGAAGCTTGTTTGTGTTTGTCACTTGAAAGCAAATTCAGATTTGTACAACAACTTTCTTTTTAGGCATCAATATTAAGAAAGTGAAAAACAAAACACATGCATGTGCATTTTCATATTGGCAGTCTGTTTGGCTTGATTTAGGAAAGTGCATTTACAGTGTGCTCTTTGCTCTTTGCGAAAATATTGTGTCTTTCTTTTCCCCTAGTAGCTAGGATTTTCATTGCTGAAAAGAGATAGAAGTTTGTTTATCATATTTAGATTGCATTTTAGGAATTACATCTACATCTCGTGGTGATCCCAAAAGGCAAAATTCATAAGAAAGATCAACTTAAAATAAATTCAATGAACTTAACAACACTTTGGAACTTAACGCACAACATTTAGAGGTCTAGGCTAGAGACGTATTCCGGCGTCGTAAAGCCTGGTAACTATTGTCCTCACTAATGGTTGGGTGATTCCTCCACTTTGAGACGATAAGTGCCAGTACGGACTTGTGCTCCCACGTACCGTCGAGTATATATTGGGAGACCCCTATAGGCTTAAAACCTTTATCCATAGGAAGCCGTGTCGGCCGCCCTACTGATCGCAATGCACCGAACACAGCATTCGGGAAGATTGACTGCCGTACCGTAAAAAGTATTCTGCAGTTTTGCGATTGGTTTGGTACTCCCTCTACCTAGACCTCCAGAGCAGTCCCTTTCGTTCCTTTTCAGACTCCTTAACGGAAAAGGTCCATCTGAGCACTTGTCACTTCAGGCTCATTAAAAATCGAAGGAGACTAGAGTCATCTTTTGTTTTTTCTCGACTCTTAAAAACTGAAAAAACAAGTTGTGTCAAAGCATGTTAAAATTTATTTTAAACGGAATATTCATACCCTTTTCCTACGTTGATCTTGGGTTAAGAAAATGGAGCCTACCAACCAAGGAATTCCCCTTGGTGGAAATCCTAGTCCCTTCTCCTCTTGGGGAGATGTTGGTGCACCCCATATGGCCACATTGTCGCTTCCAGGACTGACAATTGGCTTGCCAGTATGGCTCTTCTCAACCAATGTCGTTCAGAACACCACCATTCCTGAACAATCGAATCAGCAATTAGACGAGTCCAAAGTTGCCCACCAGCCTTCTACTTCCTCTAATTCTTCCTCTCCTCCTTCCTCTTCGCTTGATGGAACTGGTAAAGCTAAAAGCCAAGTTCCTAAGGAAAAGAAGGAAAAGAAGAAGAAAGAGAAAAAGAGGAAGGAGCCAAAGGCGAATGGGGGAAAATGAGTGTCGTCTAACGAAAATCCACACACTGCACCGACCAGGCCTAAATCGCCATGTGTCATTTGCAAAGGAGACCACTTTCATAGAGATTGTCCTTGCATCCCCCGGATACTAAGGGACTGGTCTCCTCGTTTGCACAATCCGGTGTCATCAACCTCTGGTGATCATGTTGAAAGCACACCGTCAACTAGTGAAAGTGAAGCACCAGGACAAAAAGGGAAAGCTAGATTTCCTTGTAAATTGTGCGAAGGCAATCATGCCCTCCACCGCTGTCCCTTCTTAGACGAAGCTAAAAGATTTTTGGATGATCGTCTGGTTTCATCGTTACGACTTCCTCCTAGATATAAAAAACTCTTGCCAAGTCCGTCACTAGTTATGAATCCAGCTGGCCCGCTCAGGTGGTCAGCTGAAGCGCCTATCATTGAAGATAAACCAACTGAATCCATACCAGATGAAAGTCAAAAGGTCGAGGCGGCAGTCGACCTAGTCTTGCCTTCAGAGGTTTTATCTTCGGATGATACAGTCGCTGAAGAGAACAAGGATGACACCGTCCAAATTCTCTTCATCAACACAGACTCCGACGAACATGGGGGCAATCTACCCATTCCTTTACCGTAGGAAGGAAGTTCGTCAGAGCCATACCCGGCCGTCTACTCGGTCCCACCTCCAAGCAACCTAGTTTTCTCCTTCGACTGGAATCAACTAGGTAGACCCTGTTTGCCAACAAGCATACCATTCCGAATTATCATTCAAATATATAGAATGGTCATGGCTGGTACCATCATAGATGAGGGGGCTTCTGTGAGTATCCTTTCCTCTATTGCTTGGAAAGCGCTTGGTTCGCCATCGCTTTCGCCTGAGATGAGAAATCTGACAGGCTTTGATAAAGGAACCAGTCGACCTTTAGGGATCCTTCCCGATGTGCCCATAACATTGAGAGGGAAGACAGTTCGCATAAACGTAATGGTAGTTCAAGGACCCTTGGATTATAACCTACTCCTTGGACGAGACTATATTTATTGCATGGGAGCCATCGTCTCCTCACTCTTTAGAGTAATGTGTTTTCCGCACGAAGGAAGAGTGGTCAAGCTCGTGGACCAGCTTTCATTTCCCAGATCACGCATAGCAAATAGTCATATACCATCCCTAAATGGTCTCTTCACGCAAGAAATGTCTCAATCCCCAGTCCGTCCTCCCGATAAGCACGAGTAATTTGGAGGGATATGACTGAAACCCAGGGGGCATGCGTCCTGGTCTGCTTTGGCAGGAAAACTTCGGGTATAGGGTAGGTTTCCGCAGGAGAATATGACTAGTCTATACCCCGTCCGTTAGTGGAAGAGGGGTTATTCTAGAATAAGATTCTCTTGTCAAAGTTATGTGAGTTGGCGGGCATCGTCACTCACCTTTGTTTATCTCGGTAGACATCGCCAAAGAAGTGTTTTGTTTGCACCGCGAATAGAACAATCTTTGGGTGACCTGTAAGAGGTAGGCCTCTCCCGATAGAACAAATGTTTTGTCTGCAAATTGAGGGGTAACCTTGAAACCATATTTTATACTTGGGGGCATGCAAACCTTTTAGCGTGCAAGCGAAGGGCGGCTATTTATTTTTTAAATTTTTAGGACCTCTAACCCTTTAAACTCGTAGGATTAGTCGTCACCTAACTTGCATAAAGAAAGGATGTGGGGCAAAAATCTAAAAGTTGTCGTTTTTATATGAGACATTCTTATCATATGACTGGATTAATCGAGCAGTTTTAGCACATAGTTCAAGCTTGTTAAAAAATAAACATAAGGCATGAGCAAATGTTTCCATCCGCGTTTAAGCTCGTTAAAAAATGAACTATTCCCCGGTAAATAACCATCGTGAATGTAACATTTCAGCCATTAAAGCCTTGGTCGTGTTTGCACCATCACCTCCACTTTTCCATTGGCCGATCATTCACCTCCATTTGATTGTTTACCCATTTTGAGGAACAGCTGTGAAGAGTGATTTCACTAGCCATCCTTGTGACACTGCTGTGATTGGAAAATTCCAAACCTTACTTGGAATCAGCTGCTACCCATTTTATCACTCGTTCCTCAAAAGACGAGTCTTCTTTAAGCTCTTTTCAACTGACTCGTAAAATATGAAAAGATTGCCGAGTTTTGGCCTTCCAACTCGTTAAAGCGACAGGAAGTGCTATCCCTCCTCTAGATTTTAATATTTTTGGACCTGAGGGATTATTGCACAAAAAGATCGAGTGCTTGTTTTGTTCGGCTCGTTAAAGCTAATCAAAAATTCATCCCTTCTGTATTGTTTTATACTTTTTCGGACTTAAGGGATTAGATGACGAAAAAGGAATTTTGGAGTTACCTTTACGTACCTTTTCAGACTCTCTAAAAATGAAAAGGACCGAGTTATCTTTGTCGTTAGACTCGTTAAAAAGATTAATAGCGACAAACTTGTCTTTGGACGAGAACGAGTTTCACTATCGCTAGGCTCGTTAAAACATAGCGATGGGTTTGCCCAAAGGGCAAATTATAGAACACGCATATGTTATCCTCCTCAAGCTTGGCAAAAATAAAGAGGTACTGGTCAGCAATGACTGGGGAAAAATTGGGAAGAAAACTCAAAGAAACTTTATTGGTAGCAAGTCTCTCTTGAACATGACACTTCCACTCCATGCCTGAGTCGGGTTGGGTTGTTTCATTCACCGGTCACATCACCATGGTCACGCCATACCATCCAAATTTGGGGTAAATGCTACCAATCCATCACATAAGTGTCGCCGACATGTTCAAGAGAAGTCATCCAGAGAAGTCACCTGTGTCCCATCCACTACCATACATTATACTTCATTCTTTCATGACCGCCATCCTAAACCATATATCATCAGATCGTTTTCACCTCCATCAAAATCATTTGCTCCGTTCTGTGTCATTGATGTGGGATTCATTAAGGCCCTCCTTTGACGGATCGCTTCTTGTCGACATCAGCTCATTATCCAAGAAGTTGATCTAGGAACACCCCATTCAGTACTTTGAAGCTTGCATGCCTCAATGGCAAGTTTCTCACTTCCGACGACAGGTATACATCAATGACCTTCGACCGAAAGATTTTGCGTGGTGTTCGACGCCAAGTCCTTTATTCACACCACGTGAATTGTACTGCAGTACCTTGAGGGTCATTATCATTATTGGTGATTCCTTTCACGCTTGTTAACAATTTACATCATTGACTGGTAATCAAGTGATGTCTTTCCATGTTCGACTTCAAGACATTTCTCGCATGGATCGACTTGTACTTCGAGTGAAGATCGGACGAGATTGAAGACCCTGGATCTAGTTTCATCCATCCGGGCTGCGATATATATTCAGGAAAATAAAGACATTGAAATGTACAGCATTGCAGCACAGATAATCATCCTACCAAAAGGATGATGGATCTATCAGAATCATCAGTCTACCATCAGACGATTGTCTGTCCTATGTACATGAAAATGAATTTATAAAGCTGAGCATGGGAATGCCCACCTCAGCTAGATCATGAAAACAGTATGAAGATAATGTATTGTATTGTATCTTATTACAGGTCTCCTCCCAGCATTGAAAGAACTTCGGATCCTCCTAATAAAGCATTTCACCCGATAAACAGTCCCTAAAAGTGTTGTTCTAACTCCTAAAGGAACAAGGTCAACAAATTACAGCTTCTCCCAGAAGTTCTCCACCAGAAACTGCTCAGAATCAGTCAAATCAGGATCATTTCAGCTGCTCCACTAGCTAAGTGCGTTGCATAGCACCCAAGTCCACTAGCTAGGTGCATTGCAACGCACCTAAATGCACTACCAGGGTGCGTTGAGCGGGAAATGACAAGTGGCAGAGTCATTCCACGAGGTGGAGAGACAATGGAAGCTTCCAGAATCTTCTCCAATGACACTTGCCTCACTGAATTCAACCAAGGATGAGTAAGAGGCTCTCAGTCTCTAAGTGGAAGCAAGAACTGAC
Source organism: Pinus tabuliformis (assembly GCA_031772625.1). Classification (NCBI taxonomy): domain Eukaryota; kingdom Viridiplantae; phylum Streptophyta; class Pinopsida; order Pinales; family Pinaceae; genus Pinus; species Pinus tabuliformis. The sequence continues at coordinate 191,394,136 of CM062804.1, forward strand.
AAAGAGAAGACACTAGTCAAATCATAAGCTAACTCATACTCCTTACATACATCTATATATGGATCCCTCATCCCAGAGATCCAGAGGCTGGAATTTTGTACATTGCAAAGAATTGCTGTTGGTTTTGAGATAGATATCAGAGTATTGGGTGATTTATGCTTTGTTGGAGGTGAAGAGGGGCTTCTTTGCTGGGAGGTTGATGCTGGATCAGGAATCATCGGTTGTAACTCCTCCTAGATCTTCTTGTTATATCAATAAAACTATTTGAGTTTCTCCTACATGCTTGTGTATCACTGATGCTTGTTACATTTGAATGTTTAGCTTAAATCTGATCCTAAGCTATTTATGAATATAAATCCATGTCTTTGTGTAGTTTTCTTCTTCTGTGATCTTACAGGAACTTGGTGAAGTTGGGCAAGTAAGGAAGCAGGTAGCTGGAAGCTGTCAAAGAAGAGAGAGATTGGATCAAAGGACTAGCGCAAGACACAGGTTGGTTCATCCTATTCCTCTTTGTTTATAGTTCATAAAGAAGAATACAAAAGTAGTTTTCTCTGTTTGTTTCTAAGGTAACTGTCACACCATAGTGGGATAGAGTCATTCTGAATAGACACTTATCCCGATAACAATGATCTAAAACAAGTGTGCACCAGGAAGCAAGGAGATGGCTCATATATGATAGATCTAAAAGTGTAGTGAAGAATAATGAATACACTTGCTTGATCTGTTAATTCTTATAGCTGGTAATGATAGGTCTATGGTTATAATCATGATGTGATATGAATGTGTGACAGTGAATGCGAATTATGTTTGCAACAAAAGGTTTCAGATCTGTACACAGGTTTGCTTTAAGATAAACATGTACATATGTGGATCTGTTTATGTTAAGTTGCATATATATTATAATATTTTTTTATTCATTATGTTGAGATATATACACGAGTGTTATGTATGGTAGTAGCATATATACACAAATTTGTCATGTGGAATTAACATTAATATACTAGGGTTTTCATTTTTTACTAGATGATGATAAATGATGATGTTTGTTCTATTTGTTGTTGTTTTTCGATGATGTATTGATCATGTACATCTTTGTCTTGCAATGTTGATTGAGTTCACTTAGTTATGAATTGAAATATTGATCTGTTTTAATGATGCAGAAGTGTGACTAGGTATGGTTCAATGATCTGTGCTTGGTTCAGTACTCGATTCAGAGGTTGATTCTGTGTGACAATGATCTAGCTAGCTAAATGATTCAGTGTTCAATAATATAATATCTGTATGCATGTTGTATGTAGAGGAAGCACACATATACACTGGTTCTCTTCAAAACAATAGCGTATACATTCTGAAGTAAATTTGATTAGGGTTTGCAGTGACAACACTTGGTTTCTGTGATGACTAACAATGTATGGCTTGGTATATTAATGAATGGTTGTGCATTAGTATGATATGGTTATGGTGATTCAGTATTCTATGATCTAGTAGGGTATCTTAAGTTGTTCAATGAGTGGATGAATTGATTCATTATTTCGTTTCAGAGTTGTTACTTGGTATTGAGCATACTATTGGGTGTGAGTTCAGATTGAAAATATAATGAAAGGTGGCCTACATGTTGTTTGATGATTGATAGGTGGATCCAGTATGAAATATTATGAAACATGATCCAAAAGAGGTCTTGAGGGTTGGAGCCTTCAATAAGGAAGTTGGAGCTTCCTTCCAGTGATAGCTGGTAAATTTGTTCACGGGTTAGGTGCTCCCTTCGAGTAGGAATCGGTAAACAATATCACGGGGTTGTAGCTCCCTTCTAGTGGGTGATGGAGAACATGTGGAGGTTGTAGCCCGTGTTGGTGGATTCCTGTGTTCTGGTAAGAGTATGCACCAATATAAAATGTAATTATTGTTTTCTTTATATTAAAAGAAGAAGAAGGAGATGACAACAGGGGAGGTTTTCTCACACGTTGAGTTTCGACCTAAAATATTAGTGTTATATGTGTATCCTTTATGTGTTGTGATTTATTTTCACTTTACCACATACAAAAATTTTAATGAACTAAAAATTAAATGGTTATGTTAACTCATTGATGAAATATATGAAAAATTAAGTAAACTAGATATACATTGTTTGCATTCACTGAACGTACGTACATATGTTGGTTACATAAATGACAATAGCGTACATAATTCAGAATATCAAATTGAAAGTTAAAGTGAATTAAAAATATTGATTCACCCCCCGCCCTCCACTCCCCCACCTCCCCGCCCTCCCCCCCTTAGTATTTTTCCTAACACCCTTATGTTGGTGGACTTCTAGCACTATCAACAGATTCTTACCGAAATTATTAAAAGAGGAAAATTTAGGTCCTTTACTCCCTTGCATAATTTTTTTTCTTATTTTGCCAAGATTTTGAATTATCATTCATTTATTAAATGAATGGTTACATATTCTGGCCTTTCGGATAGTTTCATCCATAGCCTTAGGATTTTCATACACAATATTCTTTATGAAGGAAAGGGGTAAACAATTGATGCACCACTGGATTTTTCCTTTATCCTTGAAAATGTATGGTACATAATGCAAGAGATGAGTGAGTTTAGTAACTAATTCATCCATGATCATATGACCAAGCTTTAGCTCAAGGAACTCTTTAGCTCTATCATCATAATAATTTTATGTCAAGTATTTTTCTTTGAAATGTTTTTGAAAATCCTCCCATCTCACAATATTATCTTCTATATTATGCACATTCCAAATCTCTTCCCACAATAGGTATGTCTTACCTTGCAACTAGTAAGTGGTCAATCTAGCTTTCAAATTACTTGGATATTCATATACTTGAAAATATTTATTCATGCTTAACAACCATGCTCGATCTCCATCCTCTGATTCAACATCAAACACTGGAGGCCTAATTTTCTTGAATTCTTCTTGCAACTCTACCTACTATTTCTTAACTTGATTAGGTACTATTCGTGGAATTTAGGCTGAACTATGTTCATTTCCCTCTTCATATTAAACTTCGATAGCCTCACTCTCATCCATACTATCTTGTTCTTTCCTTTTGTTGGATTCAATTCTATCCCCATCATCTGATGTTTGTCATACTATTTTTGGATTTAGATTTTAGATAACTTTTTTATGAGACTCTCCTATTCGGCACTAAATTTCAACCCTTCAAAATCTCTAACAATTCTACTGTATGTGATGGTTCCTCAGCACTTGGTTGTACACAAAACTCCTCTCCTTTAAGAGGTCTTAAAGATGGTTATGTTGAAAATATTCTTACCTTGATCCTTACTATGTAAGTCAAAACATTTACTTTGTTAAATTATAGTTGTGATTTGACTCATAAACCTCAATGTTGAAACCTACAACTTTGATACAACATGTAATGTACCTCAACACTGTAAAATTTACACCAAAAACAAAAATTTCCTTCTACTTAAATTGAATGTTGGCATAATGAATGGTTAACTCCCTATTCTCAAATCTCACTACAAAACCACAAAACTTGGTATTCTTATTAACAAGATATGATAGTTTTAATGATAATATAAAATATGCTTTTCCTATTATGAAGGAATCACATTATTCAACTTGTTGTTATTTGAACACACAATGTGATATTTATATTCACACCCATGCTTTGTTTTATCCAACATATCCATGTATCATATGTTGTATGGTTCTTCTCTTTGGTTATGGTTTTATTTATCCTCATAATTAGCTTTATTAAAAGTTTTATTACTAGTTTATAGCTTGAGAAAAATCAAACCCATAACCTTGTGCTTGAAATTGATATTCCTTAACAATGCAATATCCATTGGGTGGGTCATGGACTACGTGTCGCCCATGCAACATACTAACTTGACCCAACCATGTGAAGTGTTAGTGTTGACCAGTAGGGATCATTCAAGGTGATTGAATAGTAGAAAAAATTGTTGTGTTTGGTAGGGTAGAACACCCCTTTTGACAAGCCATTTTCTCTACTAGTCTTTGTAGACTGAAGTTTCTACAACCACGGGAGGGGATTTAAACCATACAACCTTTGACTTCTCTAGTTACTCTTCCTTCAACTAATTTTATCTTTTACGCCTCATCACAGGTTGTATTAAACTCACGTAGGTTGTATTAACCTCATGAAATGCTATATTAACCTCATCACATGCTATATTAATAAGTAAACTCATGTCTTCTAGAGGTTTTTCTAATTTAATGATTTTTGTGTTAGGATTGATTGATCTATTTCAAATAATCTGGCTAATGCATTTGGTGTTTTCCCCTTGTAGGTTCCTAATTGGTCAACAATACATTGAATTATTTTTGAGCTTCTCTTTTCCTTCAAGGAGATTACTCTGATGTAACTCCCTCTATTTTGTTCATAGGCTTCCAACATAGATATGAGTTGGTTCGAAATTAGACATTATGGTAAATAATGGAACAAGGGTTTTCAACTAATTCATCTTATGAGGGTTTTTAATCAAGAAAGTTTATATTTCTCCTTGAGTTTGTTTCAATTCGAGGGTTTTTAGTTTAACTTGCACCCCTTGAAGTTTTGGATATTCATCCTCAAATTTATTCCTTTAGATGCGTAGAGGATTACAAACCCTTTGTTTCCATTTAGAAACTTAAGATCAATTTTTAGGATTACAAAATCTCCAAATTATTCTTTATTCAAAGGGGTTTTTCTACTAGGTTTACTCCAGAGAGATTATTACTTAATTTCTTGGAAAGTTTTTTCAATGGGTCATTCTTCTGTCTAGATAAATCATGGACAACTTAATAATACAAATTACCATGGACTCATAGGATGCATATTCAAGTAGTAAATGCAATTATTTTTTCTTTTCCTTATTATTCTTATCTGTTACTTGTATTAGAGACTGAATTAATTTAGAGTATTTCTTTCATGTATTTTTTTAAACAAATATTAAGGGCTTACATCCTCTCATTTTTCGTTACTTACATTTTCCTTTACAAAACAGGGTTTCATGATTAAGGATCCCCCTTTATTATAGTTTAAGAGTTATTGTTCAATTTCTATATAACTTTATACCTATAATAGGTATTCCCAACCAAGAATATTGCAAAATTCCTTAGATAATTTCACTTCCTCAACTCTCTATTCCATACACACTTAATCTTGTTCCAATCGAAATTAGTTAAAGTGTCTCTTTTATTATTATTATTGTGAGAGTTTCCCTTTAACCTCAGTCCTATTTTGTGTTACCAAGCAGTTTCGAAGTTTATATTCTTTGCAAGTTCCCGAACGAGGTAAATATCTCTTGAATATCCAAGTATGGTACTGAAAAAGGACCAAAACTTAACAAGTATTTTTCATTGTGAATTGTTTTATAATTCTCTGATACAAATTTATTAGTTTTATATTGGTTTTATCGTTAAATCAATTCAAGGTTTTTGACTAATTTTGTGTCTACTACAGATCTTGTTAGGTCCCTATAATACTAGTGTATCCCCTTATTATTATTGTAGCGTGGCCCCCTTATTGTTATTGTTGTGCTCATTTAGTCCCCATATTGTTATTATTGTGCCCCATAGAAGCCCACTATTGTTATTTTTTTGCCCTTACATTATCATTGTTATCTAGGCTCTAATTATATTGTGACCCCTTAGACTCCTATATATAGAAAGGAGATTTTTTCATTTGAATCGTCCAAGAATTTCTCATTTATGTAATGTAAGTTAGATTTCCCTCTCGAAGAGGATAATTTTTAATTCATTGATCTATTTGCTTGTGAGATGATTAGATAACATTTGGTATCAGAGCTTTCGATTCTGGGGTTTTTCTTCTTAAAAGATGCCATCATGTAATTTTTGTTATAACTTCTTTTCTACGAGCCTTCAAAAGATAAAATATTTACCACGTGGAGCCAAAATCTCATAGAACTTCATGTAAAAATTCCAGATCTTCATTCGCTACACTTTCAAAGATATGCTCTAAGGAAGTTAGGGTTTTGTGAGCTCCATAATTTTGTCTCAAGTTGGTGACCTAGGGAAAATCATTATAACTTTCATTTCAGGCATCGAATTTGAATTTTGAAAAACATGGAAGAAATAGAACAAACTTTAGTTTGTTTTGTCACAATTTTAGGGCTAAAGGTTGAAACAGTGACACATGGAATCCCATTAAACTTTGCTATAATGAACCATTCCATAATTAGGCCATTGTGCGAGATTTTACATAATTCTTCCTTGATGAAATCAATCTCGATCAAAATTGTGGTGTTGGAAAGAGGGTTTAGATTTATACCATAGGAATAAATTTTAGAACTTTGATATCCAAAATTACAGAGTTACAATCATTTCAAGATCAAACTCCTAAAAGTAAGAAAAAAGTGTGTATTTTTTTAAAAAATTGCATAACTTTGTTTGAAAAATCAGTTTGAAGTGATTCAAAGGGAATAGTGAAGCATAGATATCATTGTTTGATTTCAAAATTCCTTGAAGAAACAAAGTGGAAACACCTAGTAAGCAACCAAAAATTTATACTATGACGCATGAAGAAGAAGAAGAAATGCAACATGATATATCCAAATTACATGACCAAGTGCAGAAAATTTCGCTCTCACAAAGAGTAACCAAAAATGAAATGGAAGCTAAGATGGATGGTTTGAAGAATAGTTTAAAATTAGACATGGAAGGTTTGAAGGATGGCATAAAAGAAAAAATGAAAGGCAACATCGAATATTTGAAGAATGGTTTAAGATAAGACATGGAAGGTTTGAAGGAAGGTTTGAAAAAGTTGCTACAAAAAATACTTCCTAATGGTGAAAAGGTATTAAATGAAACTAATGATGAGAAAAAAAGAAATGTTAATCATAATTTCATAGAATCTAAAGTTGGATTGAAGGCCCACAATATTCCAAAGATCGATATGAAGAAGTTTGATAGCAAGGATTTGATAACATGTAGAGTACAAATGGAGAAATATTTTGATCCTCATAGTGTGCAACACACACAAATGGTACGCATCGCAAGTTTATATTTAGAACCCAATTAGTTTGTATTCTATCAATTTGTATGGTATCGATGGATTTTTTCTCACAAACCACTTGTCACTTGGTCAATTTTATGGAGGAAATGATAGCACATTATGAGGATACAAAGACAAACACCTTCTTTATCCAATTGATAAGTCTCAAACAAAAGGGTTCAATGGGAAAGAACATTGAGGACTTCCAAAAATTGAATATAAGGGTAATTGATATTCCAGAGGAGCATATGATTGATGTGTTCACAGGTACTTTAAAGGATAACATCCAACATGAGGGTTTCCTTTGGGAACCTGATTCATTGGAGAAGGAATTTAGGTTGTGTTGAAGCCTCGAAAATCATTGTGACAACATGGGGAAAACTACCCGCTACGGACCTTGGTTAGTAGCTCCTTTTCCATTTGGTGTAGTGGCTCTGACTAGGGATAATGGGACCAGCTTCCTAGAAAATATTTTGATAATTTTGATGGGGTGATATCTGATGTAACGGTAAAATAACTAAGATAAGTGTAATCTAATCTAACTAATAAATACATGCATATATCCTAATTTAACACTATTTAGCTATAATATACCTGAGAATTAAATACAATATGTGATCTACAATGATGATGTCCTACAACAATTGGTAATAAAGATAATTCAACTACAATAAGAATTGAAATCGTTTAACAGTAATCATTTTGGATAAATAGCTAGACAAAATGATTGTGAAAGATATATCACATATCATTTATGTATTCATAATAGATTCAAAGCTAACATCATACAAAAGTGCAATAATGCTAAACTGTAATTCTAACTTTCACACAAAAAACAATTTAAAGAAGAAGTATTTCCTAATACATAAATAAAAGAAAATCATAAGATAAAAGTACCATATATGATGAGTCCTACTCATGTGCTTCGGCAATATTAACCCAATCTCAATCAATCCAACACATTCTAAGAGTAGAAAAGTGAATTTCAATAGGTCATGCTAGATATTTGAAAGAAAATAGATCATATTCCATTCATTCCATCAGAACCTCCTCAAAAGTACAAGAGTGCAATGTTTTGAAGAATGTTTCTAATAAAATTTCTAGACTGCTCTCTAAATGCATGAGAGGGGTTTAAATACTAAACTATAGGTCATAAAATAAATTATTACAAAAAATAGCTGAGGAGGTTTAAATGACCTTCCTTAGAATATGCAAAAAATAAAACTAAATTAAATGAATAACTCCTTTGTACTTGATATCTAAGATCACAAATATCAGTCATTGCGTTGAACTGGGTCAGTTCACCAATCGCAAATTTTAACTGCACTGCAAATATAGCGTCTATTAGTGTTGGAACAATATTTTGTGTTGAGGTTGTGAAGCACCTCAAAGTCATCCACTGACTGTATGGTTTCACGAAAAACTTCCAATATGCTTCCCAATTAAGACTGGTGAGCTATCTGATTGCCTCCTTCATTTCCTGTGCTACCTGTCTCCACTGTTATTCTAACTGTTTGACATTTGGAAGAAATCTTGGTATACATTACTTAATCAGATTAGTGCCATGAAGATTTTCATTGATGGCTTCAATTATTCTATTTGCTGATGTCATTGTTATCGTTGTTGCCCTTTCCGCTTGCTTCAACTAAGAATCCCAATCCATGAAAAGGATGTCTTTATGAGATTCCTCCAGCTTCAGCAGATCAGCCTTTCTCCCATCCTCTAATTCTTGTCATGTGATAAAGTCAAAAATACTTTTATGCATTTCATCATGTAGTCAAGTCTCCTGTCAATGGTTTGATTTGTTAGCTTATCACTAGTTTCGTAGTAAGTACTTATCTATGAGATCTTCTCGCAAAGTACTTCCTTCTGCTGCATTAGTTGGGAATTAACACTGAGTTCTTCCTTTATGAACTCATCGATTTGTGGATTATCCTTAAACTTGTCTATCATGGCTTGTATCCATGCATCTCTTGCTGCTATGTTGGCCTAATGTTGTATTCTCATTTGTTCAAATTCCTGTTCGAGCTGGGCTACCTATAATTCTTCTTGGTGATTGGATTTTTCCTAAGCTAATTATTGTTCTAATAGCATAATTCTTTTTTCCTTTTTTCTTAAGAAGCATTTGGACCTCTATCGCTTTGTAAATAGTTGTTGTGGCATAGGCCCATGTGTATTGTGACACTTTTGTGAGATTTTCATATGGGCCCATGGGTGAGTAGTTCCAAATGATATCCATTGGTTCATTTTTGAAAGTTGTAATAGTTAGAGCATCCAACTTTCTTTTCTTTCTCTATCCCTTGACTACAGCTTTGTGGGTAGGGCTATAAAATACATCTAGTGGAGGTATTTTTTCAACTCTCAAAACAATTTTTGAAGTATGAGTGACAGGAATGATTTCAGTGTCCTCAGTGCCCTTAACTCCTTCCTCTGTCATTTCTAGATTTGACTTATGTTGGGTTTGCTTAAGAGTCTATATCTCGGATGTTTTCTCAGGGTTTGAATCTATGTGAAGATTTTTGTTAAACTATTCCCATTCCTGTTCCAAGTCAATAATTGGGATTTTACCTGACTGAGTTGAAGAAGAGACAATTTTTTCTTGTTTCTTTGCTGAGGTTTCCTCAACCATTTCTTCTTTAGTTCCAACTGTGTCCTTTTCAAACTCTTTATTTGTGTTTCCTCCTCCATTTTGAGACTATTGCTCTGAGTGCTCCAACTCATGCGTATATCTCTCTTGGGTATCTTCTTCAGAGTTTTCTCTCAAGCTATCCTCCAAGCTTACACTGGGAGTTGGCTCCCTTATTGATTCTCTCCGCAATAGGTCTAATGGGACCTTCAATAATATTTTTTCCCTATATACATGGAAAGCCCTAAGATCATTTGGGGTCAAACGTTCTGATGCCAAATGCAACACTTGTGAATATGTTTATGCCTGTAGGAAGAGGTCATCAAAGGTGTCCCCTTCGTGGGTGAACAACTTTACTTTTACCATAGTAGTAAAATTATTAACAGTGTCATTTGGGTCATACTGCCTTCCCAGAAGTGTAGCTAATTTAAGAGATTTAATAATCTCTGCTTCTTTGCATGCATTTCCAAAATCATGTAGCGCAATTGCACCACATTGTAATGGGAATGTAGGCCAAATGGCCTTGTTTTTCTCTTGCAGTCCTCTACTTAATCCACCTTCCCCTATTGTTTGGTAGGCTATTTCTCTAGCCATTAATTTTTCTGGGACGTAATATGGGAGAACATGCGGTGAAGTGATGCTCCCGAATACTTTGATATAGGTAAAGGTTTCTTTCCCAAACCATCTAGCTACTAGAAAAATATCTATCTCAGCCTCTTTAGAAAACCTAGGGGTGGTTCTATTGTACACTCATTTATGGATGGGTAGTGTTGGGCACCAAATCTGCTTATCTTTTCCTTACATTTTTACGCATCCTTCCATCCTTTTTGCACTAATTGATATGCATTTGTTGGATAAACTCATGAGGTAACCCTTCTTTCTTATGTCTCTTGGGATGTCTAATTGATGAAATAAAGTCACAGGGGTTTTACCTATGCGCACTACTAAAACTCGTTATTTCTATAGATTCTGGTGAACAAGTATCGCTTTCACAACATGTAGTAGCAGTTCCGCGATTCAAAATAGTTGTTCAGAAACGTTGTGACATCATAACCAACTCAGCTGTTTTCAAGCTTATTTTGGATCATTTCTATTCTCGCTCTCTCGAAAACTGGTTGTTGTTATGAACTGTTGTATATTTTGGGCATTTAGTTGCCAGGTTTGGGAATATGTTATTACCCATGTATTCTATAAAAATGGTTTTATTACCGTTCGAAGGGTTAACTGCATAGAGATATGTATTATAACAACTCTTTTACAGATTAACATAATACAAGTAGTTTTGATGTTCTTTCCTTAGTTGTAAATTAACACAACCCTGATCAGAGAGCTAGGCCCGCTCTTTTGATTAGGTGCTGCGTATTTCTTTTGTGTATGTTGTTTTACTCTTTGTGTGTTTATTCTTATTGTTCTTACAAATCTCTATTGATTATTGTGAATGTGTTTTAAGTTCTGCAATTTATTTTCCATTACTATTACACCGATGCTTTAATTTCTTAGTCGCAAATCCTTGGTTGATGTGAGATTGTAACCTTCCCCTGCATATACCTTGCGCATTGCCTTGGAAATTGTATGCATCCAGATTGATGAATTAATGTAGGAAAGGGTTGAATAGTTTATTCACACTCGGACCCCAACATTTTGGCGTCATTGCTAGGGAAGGCTAACAAGGTGCAAGAAACGATCTGTATTGACCAGAGGATCAATCTCTCATCTTACGGAGGGAAGTGTTGCCCTGATCTAAGTCCTAAGCCTAGTATTTTGATTTTTGTTTCTTTCATTGTTTTCGGGCCGAGTTGCTTAATTTGGTTAACTGTTCTGAATTTTTCTGCATTGATAGATCTCTCATCCTGGGGAGGGAATGGTCCTTTGACGCCCCGCTCCAAGTCCCAAGCTTTAGATTTCCTTGTATGTATGTTCTTTTCTTGATCATTTGATCGTTCTTGGGAGGGAATGGTCTTTTGATACCCTACTCTAGGTCCTGAACCCTAGATTTCTTTTTAGTCACTTTCCTTTTAAATCACTGTCTCATCCTGGGGAGGGAATGCTCTTTTGACACCCTACTCCAGGTCCTGAGAATAGTGGCTTAATTAATACATTTTCCTCAAACTAACTTGCATGAACAAAGATTCAAATAAAAGGGGCACGGGAAGAGCCCCAAATAAGGGAGGACAAGATTTGGGAAGGAATACTTATATCCAACACATCATCGCAAAAGTTGAATCAGAGCCATCTTCTCGTGCTGTTGTAAGGCCAAGTACTTGAGCAAAATCTTAGTGACAATATGTAGAATAGCCAATGCTATCTACAGTAACCCCTGTTGATTCAACACAGCAAACCCTTCCAATAGCAAAATAGGTATGCAACAATGTACCTGACAAAGGAGTACCGTTGTTTGTAACAGAGGAAGAAGAAGTTGCAAGCAAAAGATTTAAGGGACTAGCCCATTCCAGTAGGAGGGAAGAAGTTGTAGAGAACGGGTCTGAAAAATCAAGCCATTGTGACAGGGAGGAATAAGTTGTAGGGGTATTCATATCACCAAGGGATAAAGGGAGTGTTGTTAAAGCAACTCAAACTTCTGTGATAAGCTCCCCTCCATCATTCCCTATAGAACCTGCTGAAATCCCTAGTGATTATTGGAGGGTATTCATGGCACCCACAACCTCTACTATTGACTTCCCAATTGAGGATCTTGGGACTGGTGCACCAACGAAGCCCATTCCTTTGACAACTTTACCTAGCTTTCATGGGCTAGCTTCTGAAGATCTTGACACATTCCTATTTGAATTTGATATTGTGTGTCGAGGATATGATTACATAACCGATGCTCAGAAACTAAAAATATTCCCTTCTACATTAAAAGGGACAGCCCTACGATGGTTTATGGGTCTAGGAGGAAAGACTATATCCACATGGGATGGTATGAAAACCTTTTTTCTAGAGAAGTATCAGGACTACTGCAAATATTGAGATATTAAGGAAGAACTTTTCAAGTTCATGTAGAAATAAAATGAGAACATGGAGGATTGTGTGGAATGTTTTAAATACACACTACAGAGATCAGGTCATTATACCCTAGATAAGGACATTTTGAAAATTATCCTTCTCCAGATCTTTCGAGAAGACTTTCTGGAGCTGTTAAACATGGTAGGAAAGGGAGAAATATCGAAAAAGGACTTCGATACCATCTGTGAGCTATGCATTCAATGCTCGAGGGGAGTTGCAAGGAATAAATATGGAATTCTGTCAACAAAAATATCTAGTGGGGGTGTCACGAAGGCAGAAATTGGAAGTCTACTAGATATTTTAAGCACTGATATCCTGAGTACCCTGTCTGCAAAGATGGATAAATTATAAGTAAAACAAAAATAGATGGAATTGGAAAGGACTGTGGCTATATTTCTCCTGAAATGCAGAAAGAAGCATCCATAGAGTGAATGTCCATTGAACCCTGTAGAAGAATGTGCAATCTGCGAGATGAGTCATGCAACCAGTTCATGTCCCTCCTTGCTAGGATTGAAAGCAGTTTTTCAAGGGACAAGTGAAGAGATGGACCAACTGTATTTTATGGGATCCAAAAATCCATGGCAACCTTGGCCACCAAATGTAAATCAAGGTATGTTTCAGGATCCATCTCTGTATTTCATTAATTTTAATATGGGTCCTCAATCTATGCCTTATCCACTTATGTGGCCACAATATCAGTTTCCACCCTGGCAGCAATGGTTTCCTCAAACTAGTTCAAATTCTTCATGGACTTCGAACTGGCATGGATCCTCTCCTCCTGGGTAGTTTCCCTAGTCAATACCACAACAACAACTTCAGTTGCCCTCTAATGTGCCTCCTGGTAATTAGCCCATTCGTCCTCAACTTCCTATCCAACCCAATCTAAATCCTAACAATAAAGGGGCTCAGCAACCTAACACCTTGAACCTACCTTCATATAGCATCTCCACCACAGAACTTTATGAGATGAATTTGAGATCCATGCAGGTAGTAGATGCTCAACCCTCACCTGTTATTATTGAACAATTTGGAAGTGAGGCGAAAAAACTAGTTGAAGAGGAATCAAACCAAGTTAGTAAAAATCAAACATCTCCTCAACTGTTAATTACTCAAGAACACTAAGCTGACCTGCCTTATCCGGAAATATTGGCCTTGAGTAAAAGGATCCCTCAAGCTGAGTTTGACTTGTTAGGGCAGTTACAAAATCTGTTTGTCAAGATCCCCTTGTTACAAAATATGAGGGACGTACCTATATATGCAAATACGCTCAGAGAATATTGTGCTAAAGATCCTAGAAAGAAATCAAGGGACCCACTCACCATTCATGTGATGGGAAATCTATCAGATTTTATGATGGGAAAAGCTATGCCTGTGAAATATGGGAATCCTGGGAACCCAATTCTAACTGTGCAAATTAATGGAATAGAAATTCCAAATGTGCTGGTGGATTTGAGTGCTTCCATAAATGTCATTACTGCTGAAGCTACGCATGCACTGGGTCTTCGAAACTTGCAACATACACCTACTATGTTAGAGCTAGCAGATCGATCTACAGTCAGGCTGGTAGGGAAGTTGGAGGACATTACAATCTCAGTTGATTCATGGCATTACCCTGTGGATTTCCTAGTGCTGCAAATACAATCCCCAGTTAGTGGCCACCCCTTGATTCTGGGAAGACCATGGTTGGCAACCGCAGATGCTTACATTGGGTGTTGTTCAGGGCATGTGGTTATCTCAAATGGGTAGGTTACTAGAAACCTTGTGTTATACCGTCCTGCAGAACCTAGCTCATCAATGAAGCTAGCTGGCTGTAAGAAACCTTTACTAAGGGAAGAGTTTGAACCTAAAGATGAGGAATTAAGACCAGCCCTTACTATTGGACAAGCTCTTAAGCTGAAAATAGAAATAGAAGATGACACAATTAGCACTTTCATTAGTTATCCCTGTTCTATTTCGGATTCAAATTAGTGAATTCTAGAATCCATCTTGAGCTGTGAAATGTAGGAAAATATTGAAACAATAGATGGATTTGAGGAATTTCCCACAACTGTGTCCCATGATAGTGTGTCTATAGAGATAGAGCCAATGAAGACGCTAAATGTTAATCCAAATCTAACAAAATCCCAAACAAAGGAGCTCCTAGATGTTCTTCGAAAACACAAAGAAGCCTACGCTTGGGACTACATAGACATGAAAGGGATTCCTGCCAATTTATGTACCCATCATATATACATCAAAGAGGATTGTTGCCCTGTAAGACAGCCCCAGAGGAGAATGAACCCGTCTCTGGAAAACATTGTCAAGGAAGAACTTCAAAAGCTACTAGATGTAGGATTTATTTACCCCATTTCGGACAGCCAATGGGTTTCCCCATTGGTGATTGTTCCCAAGAAAAATGGTAAATGGTGAATATGCATGGATTATAGAGAATTAAAAAAGGAAACACAAAACGACTATTTTCCATTACCATTCATTGATCAAGTCTTAGATACTTTGGTTGGGAAGAAGTTCTTCTCCTTCCTGGATGGATTTAGTGGGTATAACCAAATCCAGATAGCTCCCGAGGATCAGGATAAAACCACTTTCACATGCCCTTGGGGAACTTTTGCATACGTGTCCTCCCATTTGGTCTCTATAATGCGCCTGCAACATTCCAAAGGGAAATTCTAGGGATTTTATCTGATCTAGTAGATGACAGTGTTGAGATTTATATGGACGATTTTACTCCATACGGTGACTAATTCAAAGAAGGGCTAGCAAATTTGGAGAAAGTTCTTGAAATATGTGAATGGGTGCATGTCTCTTTGAGCACAGTAAAATGCCACATGATGACGGAAGAAGGAATAGTCTTGGGACATTTACTTTTGGTCGCTGGAATTCGAATGGATCTAGCCAAGATAAAGGTAATATTTCACTTCCCAATACCTAAAACACCCACACAGGTACATAGCTTTATCGGTTGTGATGGTTATTATAGGCGCTTTATAGAAAATTTTGCTAAGATAGCACATCCACTTTTTCAATTGCTAACAAAAGATGCAGATTTTGTGTGGACAGATGATTATGATGCAGCCTTTGTGAAAATCAAGGAACTTGTTTGTAAAGCTCTGATCCTTCAAGGGCCGGACTGGACATTACCATTTCATATTCATGTTGATGCCTCTCAGGTAGCAGTTGAGGCAATTTTGGGACAACAAGTGGACAAGATGCCATATGTAGTTTACTATGTTAGTAAAAACTTGGCTCGTGCCAAGTTAAACTACACAGTGACTGAAAAATAATTTCTTGTTGTCATCTATGCCATCAACAAGTTCTAACATTATATTACTAGCTATCCTACCTTTTTACACACTGATCACACAGCAATCAGGTATCTGATGAATAAACCCATTACTCCTGGTCGTATTACAAGATGGCTATTGTTACTTCAAGAATTTGACATTAGCATGGTAGATAAACTAGGAAAGGACAATGTGGTTGCTAATTTTTTGTCTAAACTAGATAATAATGCTGAAGGTACACCCATAGAAGATAGTTTTGCAGATGAGCATCTCTTTTCAATTTCTGCTAACACTCCATGGTATGCAGATATTGTTAACTATATTTCTGTAGGGAAGGTACCTCATCACTTTTCATACAGGGAACAATGAAAAACTATTCATCATAGTACCTGATATTCATGGATGGCAAGGTACCTTTTTCACACAGGGTTGATCAACAAATTTGGTGCTGTGTATCTAAGGATGACATCTATGAGATATTGAAGGCTGCCCATGATGGCCCTTGTGGAGGACATTTTGTAGATAAAAGAACATGTCACAAGGTGCTGAAGATGAGATACTATTGGCCTTCCATCTTTCATGATGCTCGTGACTATGTCCGAAGATGTGACAATTGTTAACGCATGGGGCAGCCTGGAAAATTAGATGAGATGTCATTACAGCCCCAGGTAGTCCTTGAATCGTTTGAGAAGTGGGCAATTGATTTCTTTGGACCTTTTAACCCACCTTCTCATAAAAAGGTTCACATTCTGGTTTTCACTGATTATGTGACTAAGTGGGTGGAAGCTAGGGTTGTTGCGAAAGAAACAGAATAGGTGGTTGCAGACTTTATTTTTGAAGATATTTTTACTTGATATGGTACTCCAAGGGAGATCATTTCAGATGGAAGGGCACAGTTCACATCCCACATGATAGAAAGGCTTATGTAGAAATATGGGGACAAACACAAGGTGACAACTCCTTACCACCCCCAGGCGAATGGACAGGTAGAAATTACAAACAAGGTATTGGAAAATATCTTGACAAAAACTATAGCAAGCCATCATCGAGATTGGTCTCAGAAACTTCTAGAAGCTCTCTGAACATACAGGACAACATGGCGGAATACAACTGGGTTTTTACCATTTGAGTTAGTCTATGGGAAATTCCCCTTGTTTCTGGTAGAATTTGAGATCAGCATGCTCATAATAGCTTTGGAAGTAGGATTAAATCTATCAAAGGCCCAGAAACACCAGCTGGAACAGGTCAATCAGTTAGATGAAATATGTTCAGTGCCTATCTAGAAAACTACTACTATCCAATAATAGAGAATGAAATAGCACGATAAATTTATCAAGAACAAGGTGTTTCATACAGGAGATTGGGTACTGCTCTATGACTCCCGTTTCAAATATTTTAAAGGGAAGCTTTGCACTCACTGGATGGGACCCTATGAAGTGGATGGTGTGTTTGACAATGGAACAGTCAAATTGGTTACAATAGATGATAATCATACTTCTTTCTTAGTGAATGGACATCGTCTAAAATTGTACCACAGTCCAACTTCTAAGGATGCCTTCATCAAACATCCCTCTGATAAATCTGGTTTGATGGTTGTTGGTGCAGAGAATATTCTCTCTGCCTTTTGATCTTTAAAAAAAAAAATTAATAATAATAAAAATAATAATATATTTATGTTGTTACTACTTACTTGTTTGTCTTTTGCAGGGATAATGATCAAAATTTGACAAGGAGGAGCTGACAAAAAAATTCCAAGTAATAGTTGGTGATGTTACTCCACTGTTGATGTTACTCCATCGATGTTGTTACTCCACCGCTGCTATTACTCCTGAAAATTTTTCTAAATTTCGGATGTTGTTACTCTGTTGGTGTTGTTACTCCGCCATTGTTGTTACTCCACCGTTGTTGTTACTTCGTCTGTTAGGATATTCCGACACATAGGAAATAGTTAAGTACAACTTGGTCTAGTATAGAGTTAGGTATAGAGTTAGGTAAAGTGTGTTTCTTTACCTTGTACATTTTGTAACTTACAATCTGACGGTCATGATATGTAGTGATCCGACGGTTCATTCTCTCCTCGGTATTACTGACACTTGATCCGTGGCTTGACACCCGATTGGTCCATGATTTCTATTTAAAGTGCATGGAGGGTCATTTGTAGGGTAATCCGTCTATGAGAGAAGCATATGTAAATTTTCATTCTTTTATTAATAAATTTCCTGAAGTGGCCGCGTTGGCTCAAGCCGTGGACTGTTTCCCTCTTTGAGGGTTTTAACCACGTCAAAAATACTAGTGTATTGATCTGTGATCTAGTTGTGAGCGGTGTCCTTTGGTGTTCTATCTAAGGAACTTACCCTGTAAATTCCTACATGGTATCAGAGCTATTTGAGCGCCGCGTCCATTGGTGATCCAAATCTGAAGCCGGTAGAACTGCATCCGACTGCCGTTTCCTAGATCTACTATTTCTGACTGCTTTCGGGCTGAGAGGACTGCTCTGTTGTGTCGGGAGCATCTGTTCCAGTGAGGAACCCCTTTCGTTTCACGCGAAAAGGTTTTCGGTAGCCCTAGCTGTGTCATTTTTAAGATCTGGAGGTATACAATGTTTATTTGCAGTTTACAGTTATTTTCTCTCTGTTTGTTTCGGTTTTGGTTTATTTAGCTTTTTATTACCAGATCTATACATTTCATTTCTGTGTATGCTCTTTTCTCTGCGACTCTGTGCGATCTGGGCAAATCAGAAACATAAAGGAAGTATTTTTCTCATGCGTATGCTCTTTTCCCTACGCCTTAGTATGATCTCGGAAAAGCAGAAACATTGATAAAAATATTTAGTTTCCGGCTAAAGCTAACTTTGAGCCGCAAGGTTCATTTTTGAAAATATTTAGTTTTTCGGCTAAAGCTAACTTCGAGCCGTAAGGTTCGTTTTCTTTGCATGTCCGTGTTGGGTTTTGTGTTTTTCGTTTTGTAGGGAAAAAGAGCTTTCTCAAAGCAAGCACGCAACCCAAAGCATCACCCCCCCCCCCTCTCTCTATCTCTCTCTCAAATTTTTTGTATAGCTCAATTGGTTCAAAGCTATTTTAAGAGAGTAGAGGTCTTGGGTTCAAGTCTCCACTTTGTGGAGGCGGACTTTTTCATTCCCGCACATTCCCGCACTTCATCGGCAACTTCATCAACTTTTTTTAAAAAGCCATAACTTCTTCATCCAGAAGCCGTTTTCAGAGCCATTTTTTTTAAACCAGCCTAATTTTTCGAGATCTATCCACTGGAACACTTAGTTTCAGCATCTTTAGCTTCAGTTTCTATTGAAATGGAAAGTCAATACCAAGTTACCCTTGACAGCACCAACTACTTCCAATGGTTGTCCTACATTGAGGATTTACTTAGAATTAAAGGTCTCTACAGAATAGCCTCAGGCCAAGAAAAGAAACTGAAGGATGAAGATAAGGCTGCTAAATGGGAAAATAGGCAAGATCAATCACATGGATTGATAGGGATGTCTATTTCTCCAGATCTTAGATTCCATATTGTAGAACTTGATACTCCTAATGAAGAAATGAAACAAATCAATAAAGTTTTTGGGATTAAAAATGAACTTAGAGCCCATCAACTTGAAAATGAGTTGCTTACATTGGACCCTAATAATTTTTCTTGCATTGAAGATTTCTTGTCCAAGTTCAAGACCCTTAGATATCTCTTGGAAGGTGTTAAAGTTAAGAAAGAAGATAGTAACCTTATCTATTCCATTCTTACTAAGTTGGGACCAGCCTACTTTGTGTTTGTTTCCACCTTCCATTCTACAAGAGAAGCCTTCATTTCTCAAGGAACAGACTACAAGTCCTCTTCCTTTGACTCTTTTTGTGATTCTTTAATAAGAGAACAAGAAAAACTCTTACACCTTGGTCTTCTTAATCTTGGAAAGTTAGCCGCCCAACAACAACCAAATCCAAAGAATCCTAAGAAGTCATATCCTAAAAAGAATGGTCCTAAACCAAAGAAGGGTCCTAAGCAATCTCAACCTCAAAATGAAAAATCATTTCAACAAAATGATAAGAGAAATAAAAACAAATGGAAGAAGACTGATAGACATTGCAACTTTTATAGTCGAGATGGCCACTTAGAATCCAAATGCTTTAAGAAGATGGAAGCCTTGGAAGCAGCGATGAAGAAACATAACATCCATTTGGAGCAATCTTCAACTTCAACTTCATCTTCAGGAATGGCACTTTCTGCATGTGGTTGTCAAGCATCTCGGTCTGGCTATGTGCTAAATGTATCTTCTTCTTCTCATTCTCATGAGTGGCTCATTGATTCTGGAGCTTCTTATCACATGGCCAAAAACAAAGCCATGTTTTCTTCTTTAAATGATTGTAACACCAAAAATATATATGTTGGTGATAATAGATCTCTTAGTGTTGTAGGGACTGGAACTATTCATCTAGACAATGGTCAGTTTAATGATGTATTATGTGTTCCAACCTTATCCTGCAACCTTCTATCTGTATATCAGATAACTCATTCAGGTGAAGGTAAAATCGTTGAATTTTCACCTCATGATGTTGTAATCAAGGACCTAAGAGATCCTAAAAAGATTTTAGCTACTGGCATTGCTGATGATTCTACAAGGTTGTATAAGTTTTACAACTTTGGGTCATCAAATCTTCCCTCAGTATTTGTTGCTCATAACGATGAAGTGAGCAAACTTTGGCATGAGCGATTTGGTCACTTAAACTATCGCTCCCTTCAGCATCTATGTAAAGAAAATATGGTGACAGGTCTTCCTATGGTATCTTACAGAGATGGTGTTTGTTCCGGATGTGTACTCGGAAAACATCATTGGGACAGTTTTGAAAAACATGCCTCTTGGCACGCCTTAGCTCCTTTACAGCTTGTGCATAGTGATTTATGTGGTCCACTTCCAGTTGCGTCATTCTCTGGCTACAAGTATTTCTTAACTTTCATTGATGATTTCTCTAGACGCACTTGGGTATACTTCTTAAAACTCAAGAGTGAAGTATTTAACACATTTTTGGCCTTCAAGGCCTTTGTTGAAAAACAATATGGACATCAAATTCTTAAGCTAAGATCTAATAATGGCAGAGAATATGTTAAAAACACATTCATCAACTTTCGCACTGAGAATGAAATTCAAATGCAACATACTGTTCCATATACTCCACAACAAAATGGTGTAGTTGAAAGGAAGAATCGCACCTTAAAGGAAATGGCTAATTGTATGCTACAATCTAAAGGACTTGGTCTTAGTTCTTGGGAAGAAGCAATTAACTGTGCAAATTAAATAATAAATCTCACTCCTACTAAGGCTTTAAAGAATATCACTCCAGAAGAAGCATGGAGCTCAATCAAACCAGATGTAAGTCACTTTCGTGTTTTTGGAAGTGAAGCATGGGCCCATATTCCAGATGAAAAGCATAAAGCTTTAGAACCTAAGAGTGAAAAATGTACTTTTGTTGGATATTCTGAAGATGTCAAAGGCTATAGACTTATTCCATTTAAGTCCAAAAATGTTATCATTATAAGAGATGTAAAATTTGATGAAAATATATCGACCTGCGAGCCTAGTTCGGCGGATGTGCCACCTCTCCCTATCTCTTCTAATTTTGAAAACATTTCTTCTTCAGATGATGAAAGTGAGGATGACAATCCTCCCCCACCATCTCAGGATCCTCCTTCAGCTCCTCAGCTTCCAAAATGGGTTCGTGCTACTCGAGATGCAGCAGGTGATCTTGCCGGTGATCCTACAGATCAGCGACGCACACGTTCTCAGTTTGACAGAGCCTCTTCTTTACTGGCTCAAGCTCCAGTAAATTATGATCCTGACACCTTTGCAGAAGCTTCAGGCCATCCAGATTGGGAAGCAGCTATGAATGAAGAATATCATTCATTATTGGCAAATGATACATGGGATCTTGTTCCTCTACCAAAGGGATGAAAACTTGTTAGATGCAAATGGGTTTACAGAACCAAGTATGGACCAGATGAGAAAGTTGATAAACATAAAGCTCATCTTGTTGCTAAAGGTTTTTCACAGGTTGAAGTCATTGACTACACTGAAACCTTCTCCCCTGTTGCCAAAATGAACTATATCCGCCTTGTTCTTTCCCTTGCTGCCTCGTTCAAATGGGAAGTCCATCAGATGGATGTTAAATCTACCTTCTTGCATGGGGACTTGCATGAAGAAATCTACATGGAACAACCCATTGGCTTCATAAAAAAAAACTCCAGCCTTGTATGTCGGCTTAAGAAATCCCTTTATGGTCTCAAGAAAGCTCCTCGAGCTTGGTATGCCAAAATGGATAGCTTTCTTTTAGAATCTGGGTTTTCTAGGTGTCATTCTAACAATATTGTCTACACCAAGAAAGTGGGCAAGTCTTTTATCATTCTTGTTCTTTATGTTGATGATCTTATCCTTACCAGTAGTGATCCCAACCTTATAAACCATGTGAAGTCCAGCCTTAAAAAGAAATTCGAAATGACAGACTTAGGACAATTACATTATTTTCTCGGTCTTCAAGTCTTGCAATCCAAGGAGGGTATTTCCCTTTCCTAGTCCAAGTATGCCTGTGATATTCTACGCCATTTTCACATGGAAGACTGTAAGCCAGCCCCTTCTCCCTTGCAGTCTGGAGTCAAACTTTCAGTCACTTGTACTTCTCCTGAAGTTGATGCTACCTTATACCGTCAACTTATAGGAAAACTTCTGTATCTAACCCATACTCGACCTGACCTTTCCTTTGTCGTTGGCCTTGTTGCTCGGTTTATGCAAAACCCACGTCAAAGCCACTGGAAAGCAGCTAAAAGAATACTTCGTTATGTTCGAGGTACAGTTCAGTTTGGGATTCATTACAGTGCTGAAGCATCTCCTCTATTGGTTGGCTTCACTGATTTCGATTGGGCTGGTGACCCTGATGATCGGAAGTCTACTGCCGGTTATGTGTTCACTCTTGGTTCAGGACCTATTACATGGGCTTGCAAGAAACAAGGTGCCATTTCTCTTTCATCAGTAGAAGCAGAGTATCGTGGTGCCGTAGAAGCTAGTAAGGAAGCCTTGTGGCTTCATCAGATCCTGCCAGAGTTTGGCTTTTAGTAGCAGCATCCGACTACACTTTGGTGTGATAATCAAAGTGCCATTCAACTATGCAAAGATCCAGTCCAACATCAGCGCAGCAAACACATTGAACTACACATGCACTTCATCCCTGTAAATTCCTACATCGTCAGTGTTGTTACTCCACCACTGTTGTTACTCCACTATTGTTGTTACTTCGCTGATGCTATTACTCCACCATTGTTGTTACTTCATCAATGTTGTTACTACGCCACTGCTGTTACTTTGTCGATGTTGTTACTCCGCTACTGTTGTTACCCGATCAGTGTTGTTACTCCACTGCTGCTATTACTACGCCACTGTTGTTACTCCGCTGGTTACTATGTTATTACTTAATGGCTAGGTAGGTCGTCAGGTACACCTCCATTTACTCTTATGGATTCAATTAAAGTATTCCATTAATGAGGCACATATGTCCCACAGACAACCACATTTAAGTTGGGGGGGGGGGGGCGGGGTCCTATCATAAGAAAATGACGGTGCATTAAAACCATAATAATGATACATCATTACCAAATCTAGTGCGAACAACAACCCAAAAATCCCGTGATTTTGTAATAATTTCCCAACACATTGGAATTTGAATTATGTACGTTCAATAACCAATTGGTCTTTTCCCATTACATTAATCACTGTAATCATTTCAATGTCTTACCATGATTTTCCATTATTCTTCACATTTTTCAAAAATTTACTGGCCGCTTTCACCATTTTTCACCTCGCGCTCCACCATGCTATCACCATTGTTGTTAATGTGGTTACTGCTAGTCTCTCCCCAACAACTGATTGCGTCCAAGTGTTGTTACTAGTTCCACAATGATGAGTGGGTTGATTGTGCATCTTGAGCTAGAGGATACCACATTGGTCCGCAACAACAGGGAAGTATGGCATATTTTTGTCAATGCAGGTTGGGATGTTTATTTTAACAAGTTGTAGGAATTTTATGAAGGGATTACAATAGAATTCGCACTCAATTTGGGTGAAGAGAGCTCTCAAGTCAGAGGGATAGAAATCCCTGTCACAGAGGAGGCTATCACAAAGGTTAGTGGATTGCCCCAATAGGGACAAATCTGGTTTTCATGAAGAACCTCCCTCCCGGAGTTCCCTCAGGCATTTCTATAGGCTAGTGAGAATGTTGTCCAAAAAGGCCCGGGGTATGATCGGAATGTCAATAAATTATATATTACAAAGCAATGGAATAGATAAAATATTGCAGAAATATAAACATAGAAAAAGCATAAAACATGAGAGACACAGATATACGTGGTTCACCTAGTTTGGGTTATGTCCATGGAGAAACAACTAGTCCTTCCTTTGTGTATTATCCATCAAACTAAAGAGATACAACCTACAATAGATTCATTATAATTCCCTCTTCGCTGTCAATATCCTCTCTCTTCTTCACTCAGAATACAGATATCCATAGACGTAATACAATTCCCTCATATATAGCCAGGGGTTGCCTTCTAGGGCAAAAAATGCTAAATTAAACATAACTTCTACCATCATATCTCCGCCTAATGAACAACCCAGATTGACTACAAAATTACAACATTTTACAAGGAAAATTTACATCTATTTTTTGCTTCGACAGCAGTGCCCTCAATCCCCCTACTAGGGGGGGCTCTCAAAGGTCACAGCCGCCCCCCGTGGACCCCCCCTGTAGCGAATATTTTATGGGCGGTGTTGCCACCGCATTATGAACTGGGGTCCAATGCAATGATACCTTTGAATACAAAAGATAATCAGGCTCCACACCCAACAATCTCCCACTTGGAGACTGATTATAACAACTCCACTGCTGCTTCATTTGTTGGAAAATGACTCCACTTTAGATCTGGTTGTTTCTCATCTTCTTCATAATACTTGAAGACCAATTAAAACTGAGAAGATTCTCAGTTCCTCCCTAGTTACAACTTTTGTTAACATATCTGCATGATTCTCTCTATTGTGTATCTTTTCCAGCTTCAACTATCCATCTTCCAATGTTGATCGTATGAAATGGTACTTGAGCTGTATATGTTTAGTCTTGGAATGAAATGCAGAGTTATTTGCAAGATGTATGGAACTCTGGCTATCACTGTATAACCTGCCCAAGTCCTGCTTCTTACCCAATTCATCTAGAAACCTTTGTAACCAAATCATTTCTTTACTAGCCTCTGTAGCAGCAACATACTCTACTTCTGTTTTTGAGAGTGCAACAACAACTTGTAGTTTTCAGACCCAACTGATAGTTGTTCCACCTACAGTAAAAACATATCCTGTTGTGCTCCTCCTGTTATCTCTATCACCTGCCATATCTGCATCAACATATCCCTGTAGAGCAATGTTTGAACCACCAAAGCATAATTCTTGATTTGTGGTACCTCTCAAATACCTGAGAATCCCCTTCACCTCCATCCAATGTTCTTTTCCTGGATTGTTCATGTACTTGCTTACAACTCCCACTGCATGTCCATTATCAGGCCTTGTGCAGACCATTGCATACATTAAGCTTCCAACTGCTAATGCATATGGAACTTTAAACATATGAGCCATTTCTTCTTGAGTCTTGGGATACTCCTCCTTACTTAACTTGAAATGGCTAGCCAAATGTATACTAACTGGTTTTACATTCTGCATATTAAACCTTTTCAACACCTTTTCTATGTACTCACTTTGAGACAATGTTAATTTGTGATTCTTCCTATATCTAGTTATTCTCATGCTAAGGATTTGTTTTGCAGTACTCAAATCCTTCATTGCAAATGAGTTCACCAATTTTCTTTTGAGCACTTTTATTTCCTGCATGTTAGAACCTACAACATGCATGTCATCTACATACAATAACAATATAATATAGCTGCCACCATTTTTCCTTTTGAGATAAACACAATGACCAAAGTGACATCTAGTATAACCTTGTTCAAACATAAACCTGTCAAATTTTAGATACCACTGCCTTGGAGCCTGTTTTAAGCCATACAAGCTCTTCTTCAACCTACAACAATGTAAACATTGAAACGGGAACTATAAACTCAAAACGGGAACTCTGGTAAAAAAACCCCAAAAAAACATCAAAAACAGTGCTAAAAATGAAAAGTGTATACTGGAACGATGATTTTTTTTTTAGTGGTCAATTTTGAATATGTTTTAAAAATGGCAGTGACTACGAAATTTACTACGAAATTTTCATGCAAAATATAGCTTAAAAACAAAAGTGATGATACTGGAACAATGACCTTTTTTTAGGGTTAATTATCAAAATTTTAAAAAAATGCTAGTAAAACCAAATTTTTATGTGCCAAACAAAGTTGTTTATGAGGAAAAAAACACATTAATGTTTTTGGTAGGATATCATTTTTCTTTCGTAAGTATAAATTCAACATGTTTTCAACCATAACATGCTAGATACAAAAGAAAAATGATTCCAGGAATTGCCCAGCCACTAGCCAGGTGGACGGGTGGGTCGCTGGGGTGGCGCCAGCCCAGCCACGCCACCCCAGCAGCCAGCTTGCCCACCCGGTTGGTGGCTGGGCAATTCCGGGAATCGACCAACCACTAGCTGGACAGGCAGGCAAGCCGCCGGGGTGGCACAGCTCGTGACTGGGTGATTCCCGAAATCCCCCAGCCACCAGCCGGGCAGGCTGGCGGGCAGCCGGTGTGGCGCCAGCCCAGGCCGCGCCACCCAAGCGGCCCGCTCGCCCAGTGGCTGGGTGATTCCCGGAATCACCCATCCACCAGCTGGGCGAGCGGCTGGTGGCCGAGCAATTCCCGAAATCGCCAAGCCACCAGCCAGGTGGGCAGGCGGGCCGTCGGCGTGGCGCTAGCCCAAGCTGTGCCACCCCGATAGCCTGCCCGCCTGCTCAGCTGGTGGTTGGGTGATTCCCGGAATCGCCCAGCCACTAGCTGGGCGGGCGGGCGGGCCACCAGGGTGGCGCCAACCCAGGTCGGGCCAACCCAGCAGCCCGCCCGCCTGCCCGGCTGGTGGCTGGGTGATTTGCGCCACCCCGCCTGCCCGGCTGGTTGGTGGTTGGGTGATTTTGGGAATCACCCAGGCACCAGCCGCCCGTGCCCGCCCGACTCGTGGCTGGGTGATTCCGGGAATCACCCAGGTGACTGGAATCACCTAGCCACCAGCAGCCCGCCCGGCTGGTGGCTGGGCGATTCCCGGAATCGCCCAGCCACCAGCCGGGCGGGCGGGCGGGCCACCGGGGTGGCACCAGCCCAGGCCGCGCCACCTCGGCGGCCCACCCGCCTGCCTGGTTGGTGGGTGGGAGATTCCCTGTACCTGACGTGTGCCTGGGTGATTCCCAGAATCACCCAGCCACCAGCCGGGCAGGCGACTGGTGGTTGAGTGATTCCCGGAATCAACCAGCCACCAGCTCGCCCAGCTGGTGGCTTGGAGATTCCGGGCCGCCCCACCCCGGCAGCCCGTTCACCAGCAAGGTGGGCGGCTGGTGGCTGGTTGATTCCCGGAATCACTCAGCCACTAGCCGGGCGGGTGACTGGTGGCTGGTTGATTTCGGGAGTCACCCAGCCACTAGCTAGGCGGGCGGCTGCCCGACTGGTGGCTGGTTGATTCCCAGAATCACCCAGCCACCAGCTGCCCGTAATCAACCAACCACCAGTCACCTACCCGGCTGGTGGTTGGGTGATTCCGGGAATCAACCAGCGACCAGCCGCCTGCCTGGTTGGTGGCTCCGCCCGGCTGGCGGCTGGGTGATTCCGAGAATCAACGAGCCACCAGCTGGGCAGCTAGTGGCTAGTTGATTCTCGGAATCAACCAGCCACAAGCCGGGCGGCCAGCTGGTGGTTGGTTGATTTCTGGAATCAACCAGCCACCAGCCGAGTGGGCGACCGGTGGCTGGTTGATTCCGGGAATCAACCAGCCACCAGCTGGGCGGGTGGCCGGTCGCTGGTTGATTCCCGGAATCACCCAGCAACCAGTCGGGTGGTGCAACCGGTTGGTGGCTGGTTGATTCCGGGAATCAACCAGCCATCAACCGCGTGGCCGGTTGGTGGCTGGTTGATTCCGGGAATCAACCAGCCACCAATCGGGTAGAGCCACCAGCCGGGCGGGCGGCTGGTGGCTGGTTGATTCCGAGAACCAACCAGCCACCAGATGGCCACCCGGTTGGTGGCTGGTTGATTCCCGGAATCATCCAGCCACCAGCCGCCCACCCGGCCGGTGGCTGGTTGATTCCCGGAATCAACCAGCCACCAGCCGCCCGCCCGACCAGTGGCTGGTTGATTCTCGGAATCATCCAGCCACCAGCCGGGCGGGGGAATCAATTAGTTGCCTGGTTGGTGGCTGGCTGATTCTGGGAATCAACCAGCCACCAGATGGCCGCCCGGCTAGTGCCTGGTTGATTCCGGGAATCAACCAGCCACCAGGTGGCCAGCTGGTGGCTGGTTGATTCCCGGAATCAACCAACCACCAGCCGCCTGCCCGGCTGGTGGCTGGTTGATTCCGGGAATCAACCAGCCACCAGCCGCCCGCCCGGCCGGTGGCTGGTTGATTCCGGGAATCACCCAGCCACTAGTCGGGCGGGCGGCTGGTGGCTGGGTGATTCCCGGAATCAACCAGCCACCAACCGGGCGGGCGGCTGGTGGCTCATTGATTCCCGGAATCAACCAGCCACCAGCCGGGTGGCCAGCAGGTGGCTTGTTGATTCTTGGAATCAACCAGCCACCAGCCACCCGCCCGGCTGGTGGCTGGTTGATTCCGGGAATCAACCAGCCACCAACCGACCACCCGGTTGATGGCTGGTTGATTCCCGAAATCAACCAGCCACCAACCGATCGCCCAGTTGGTGGCTGGTTGATTCCAGGATTCAACCAGCCACCAGCTGGCCGCCCGGCTAGTGGCAGGTTGATTTCGGGAATCAACCAGCCACCAGCCGAGCAGAGCCACCAGCCGGGTGGGTGGCTGGTTGATTCCGGGAATCAACCAGCCACAGGTTGGCCGCCCGGTTGGTGGCTGGTTGATTATAGGAATCAACCAGGCACCAGCCGCCCGCCCAGCTGCTGGCTCCGTCCGCCCAGTGGCTGGTTGATTCCCGGAATCAACCTGCCCCTAGCTGGGTGGCCAGGTCGTGGTTGGTTGATTCCTGGAATCAACCAGCCACTAACCGGGCGACCGTTTGGTGGCTGGTTGATTCTGGGAATCAATCAGCCACCAGCCGGGCAGAGCCTCTAGTCGGGCGGGTGGCTGGTGGCTGGTTGATTCTACCAGCCACCAGATCGCCGCCCAGCCGATGGTTGGGTGATTCCGGGAATCAACCAGCCGCCCGCCCAGCCGGTGGCGGGTTGATTCCCGGAATCATCTAGCCACCAGCCGGGCGAGGGAATCAATCAGCCGCCCGGTTGTTGGCTGGTTGATTCCGGGAATCAACCAGCCGCCCGGTTGGTGGCTGGTTGATTTCGGGAATCAACCAGCCGCCCGCTGGCCGCCTGGCTGGTGCCTAATTGATTCCGGGAATCAACCAGCGACCAGCCGGGCGGAGCCACCAGCTGGCCGGCCGGGTGGTCTACCAGCCGCCCGCCCGGACGGTGGCTAGTTGATTCCGGGAATCACCCACCCACCAGACGCCTGCTGGCCGATAGCTGGTTGATTCTGGGAATCACCCAGCCACCAGCCGGGCGGGCGGCTGGTGGCTTGTTGATTCCGGGAATCAACGAGCCACCAACTAGTCGTCCGGCTGGTGGCCGGTTGATTCCAGGAATCAACAAGCGAACAGCCACCGGCCCGGCTGGTGGTTGGATGATTCCGGGAATCAACCAGCCACCAGCCGCCCGGCCAGTGGTTGGATGATTCTGGGAATCAACCAGCCACCAGCCGCCCGGCCGGTGGTTGGATGATTCTGGGAATCAACCAGCCACCAGCCGCGTGGGTGGCTGGTGGCTGGTTGATTCCCGGAATCAGCCAGCCACCAACCGGGCGGCTGATTGGTGGTTGAGTGATTCCCGGAATCAACCAGCCACCAGCTTGCCCGGCTGGTGGTTTGGAGATTCTGGGCCGCCCCACCCTGGCAGCCCGTCTGGCTGTGGCTGGGAGATTCTCGGAATCACCCAGCCACTGGCAAGGCGGGCGGCTGGTGGCTGGTTGATTCCAGGAATCACTCAGCCACTAGCCAGGCGGGTGACTGGTGGCTGGTTGATTTCGTGAGACACCCAGCCACCAGCCAGGTGGGCGGCTGTGCGGCTGGTGGCTGGTTGATTCCCGGAATCACCGAGCCACCAGCTGCCCGTAATCAACCAGCCACCAGTCGCCTACCCGGCTGGTGGCTGGGTGATTCCGAGAATCAACGAGCCACTAGCGGGGCAGCTAATGGCTAGTTGATTCCGAGAATCAACCAGCCACAAGCCGGGCGGCCAACTGATGGCTGGTTGATTTCCGGAATCAACCAGCCACCAGTTGAGAGGGCGGCTGGTGGCTGGTTGATTCTTGGAATCACCCAGCCACCAGTCGGGTGGCGCGACCGGTTGGTGGCTGGTTGATTCTGGGAATCAACCATCCATCAACCGTGTGGCCAGTTGATCGCTGGTTGATTCCGGGAATCAACCAGCCATCAACCGCGTGGCCGGTTGGTCGCTGGTTGATTCCGGGAATTAACCAGCCACCAACCGGGTAGAGCCACCAGCTGGGCGGGCGGCTGGTGGCTGGTTGATTCCGGAAATCAACCAGCCACCAGGAAATCAACCAGCCACCAGATGGCCACCCGGCTGGTGGCTGGTTGATTCGCGGAATCATCCAGCCACCAGCCGCCCGGCCGGCCGGTGGCTAGATGATTCCTGGAATCAACCGGCCACGAGCCGCCCGGCTAGTGGCTGGTTGATTCCCTAAATCATCCAGCCACCAGCCGGGCGGGGGAATCAATCAGCTGCCCGGTTGGTGGCTGGCTGATTCCGGGAATCAACCAGCCACCAGCTGGCCGCCTGGCTGGTGCCTGGTTGATTCCGGGAATCAACCAGCCACTAGCTGGGCGGAGCCACCAGCCGGGAGGGTGGCTGGTTGATTCCGGCAATCAACCAGCCACGAGGCGGTCAACTGGTGGCTGGTTGATTCCCGGAATCAACCAGCCACCAGCCGCCACCAGCCGCCTGCCCGGCCGGTGGCTGGTTGATTCCGGTAATCACCCAGCCACCAGTCGGGCGGGCAGCTGGTGGCTGGGTGATTCCCGGAATCAACCAGCCACCGGTCGGGCGGGCGGCTGGTGGCTCGTTGATTCCCGGAATCAACCAGCCACTAGCCGGGCGGCCAGCAGGTGGCTTGTTGATTCCCGGAATCAACCAGCCACTAGCCACCCACCCGGCTGGTGGCTGGTTGATTCCTGGAATCATCCAGCCACCAACCGGTCCCCCGGTTGATGGCTGGTTGATTTCATTCCCGAAATCAACCAGCCACCAACCGATCGCCTAGTTGGTGGCTGGTTGATTCCGGGATTCAACCAGCCACCAGCTGGCCGCCCGGCTAGTGGCAGGTTGATTCCGGGAATCAACCAGCCACCAGCCGGGCGGAGCCACCAGCCGGGTGGGTGGCTGGTGGCTGGTTGATTCCGGGAATCAACCAGCCACAGGCTGGCCGCCCGGTTGGTGGCTGGTTGATTCCCGAAATCAACCAGCCACCAGCCGGGCGGGCGGTTGGTGGCTGGTTGATTCCGGGAATCAACCAGGCACCAGCCGCCCGCCCGGCTGGTGGCTGGTTGATTCCCGGAATCAACCTGCCACTAGCTGGGCGGCCAGCTCGTGGTTGGTTGATTCTCGGAATCAACCAGCCACCAACTGATCTAACCAGCCGCCAACTGGGCGATCGGTTGGTCTGGTTAGATCGGTTGGTGGCTGGTTGATTCTGGGAATCAACCTACCACCAGATGGCCGCCCAGCCGGTGGTTGGATGATTCCGAGAATCAACCAACCACCAGTCGCCTGCCTGGCCGGTGGCTGGTTGATTCAGTCGCCTGCCTGGCCGGTGGCTGGTTGATTCTCGGAATCATCCAGCCACCAACTGGGCGGGGGAATCAATCAGCCGCCCAGTTGGTGGCTGGTTGATTCCGGGAATCAACCAGACACCAGCTGGCCGCCCGGCTGGTGCCTAGTTGATTCCGGGAATAAACCAGCCACCAGCCGGGCGGAGCCACCAACTGGCCAGCCGGCTGGTCTACAAGCCGCCCGCCTGGCCGGTGGCTGGTTGATTCCGGGAATCACCCAGCCACCAGCTGCCCGCTGGCCGATGGCTGGTTGATTCCGGGAATCACCCAGCCACCAGCCGGGCGGGCGGCTGGTGGCTGGTGGCCTGTTAATTCTGGAAATCAACGAGCCACCCACTGGACGCCCGACTGGTCGCTGGTTGATTCCTGGAATCAACCAGCCACCAGCCAGGCTGCCAGCTGGTGGCTCGTTGGTGGCCGGTTGATTCCGGGAATCAACGAGCCACCAGCTGACCGCCCGGCTATTGGCTGGTTAATTTCGGGAATGAACGAGCCACCAGCCGCTCGCCCAACTGGTGGCTGGTTGATTCCTTGAATCACCCAGCCACTAGCCGGCCGGGTGGCTGCTGGCTCGTTGATTCCGGGAATCAACGAGCCACCAACTGGCCGCCCGGCTGGTGGCTAGTTGATTCTGGGAATCAACAAGCCACCAGCCGCCCGCCCGCCCGGTGGCTCGTTGATTCTTGGAATCAACCAGCCACTAGCCACGGGGACAGCTGGTGGCTCATTGATTCCCCGAATCAACCAGCCACCAGCCACCAGCCGCCCGCCCGGTTGGTGGCTGTGTGATTCCCGGAATCAACCAGCCACCGGCTGGGCGAGCGGCTGGTGGCTCATTGATTCCTGAAATCAACCAGCCACCAGCCACCAACTGGGCACGCGGTTGATGGCTGGTTGATTCTCGGAATCAACCAGCTACCAACCGATCCCCCAGTTGGTGGTTGGTTGATTCCGAGATTCAACCAGCCACTAGCTGGCCACCCAGCTAGTGGCAGGTTGATTCCGAGAATCAACCAGCCACCAGCCGCCCGTCTTCCCAGAATCAACCAGCCACCAGCCGCCCGCTGGGCTGGTGGCTGGTTGATTCCCGGAATCAACCTGCCACTAGCCAGGCGACCAACTGGTGGTTAGTTGATTCCTGGAATCAACCAGCTCCCAACCGAACGACCGGTTGGTGGCTGGTTGATTCCAGGAATCAACCACCCACTTGCCTGGTAGAGCCATCAGCCGAGCTGGCGGTTGGTGGCTGATTGATTCTGGGAATCAACCAGCCAATAGATGGCCACCCGGCTGGTGGCTGGTTGATTCCCGGAATCATCGAGGCACCAGCCGCCCGCCCGACCGATGGCTGGTTGATTCTCGGAGTCAACCAGCCATCAGCCGCCCGCCCGGCCGCTGGTTCATTGATTCTCGGAATCATCCAGCCACCAGTCAGGCGGGGGAATCAATCAGCTGCCCGGTTGGTGGCTGGTTGATTTCGGGAATCAACCAGCCACCAGCTGGCCGCCCGGTTGGTGCCTAGTTGATTTCGGGAATCAATGAGCCACCAGCCACCCGCAGCGGGTGGCTGGTGGCTGGTTGATTTCGGGAATCAACCAGCCACCAGTCGCCCACCCTGCCGGTGGCTGGTTGATTTCGGGAATCACCCAGCTAGTTAATTCCCAGAATCAACGAGCCACCAGCCGCCCGCCTGGCTGGTGGCTGGGTGATTCCCAGAATCAACCAGCCACCAGCCGGGCGGGCGGCTGGTGGCTCGTTGATTCCCAGAATCAACCAACCACTAGCCGGGCGGCCAGCTGGTGGCTCGTTGATTCCTGGAATCAACCAGCCACCAACCGGTCGCCCGCTGGTTGATTCAGGGAATCAACCAGCCACCAACCGGTCGCCCGGTTAGTGGCTGGTTGATTTCGGGATTTATCCAGCCACTAGCTGGCCGCCCGGCTAGTGGCAGGTTGATTCTGGGAATCAACCAGCCACCAGTCGGGCAGAGCCACCAGCCGGGTGGGCGGCTGGTTGATTCCGGGAATCAACCAGCCATCAGTTGGCCGTCTGGTTGGTGGCTAGTTGATTCTTGGAATCAACCAACTACTAGTCGCCCGCCCGGCTGGTGGCTGGGTGATTCCGGGAATCAACCAGCCACCAGCTACCCGCCCGGCTGGTGCCTGGTTGATTCCCGGAATCACTGCCCAGCTGGTGGCTGGTTGATTCCGGGAATCAACCAGCCACCAGCCGGGTGGGCGGTTGGTGGCTAGTTGATTTACAGGAATCAACCAGCCACCAGTTAGCCGCCCGGCTGGTGGCTGGTGGCTGGTTGATTCTGGTTGATTCCGGGAATCAACCAGCCTCCAGCCGGGCGGCCAGCTGGTGGATGGTTGATTCCTGGAATCAACAGGCACCATCCGGTCGCCCGGCTGGTGCCTGGTTGATTCCCGGAATCAATCAGGCACCAGCCCGGCACCCAGATGTTGGCTGGTTGATTCACCAACCAATCGCCCGGCTGGTGGCTGGGTGATTCCCCCGCCCGGCTGGTGGCTGGGTGATTCCCCTGCCCGGCTGGTGGCTGGGTGATTCCAGGAATCACCCAGCCACCAGTCGGACGGCTAGCTGGTGGCTGGTTGATTCCCGGAATCAACCAGCCACCAGTTGGGCGGCAGCCACCAGCTAGTCGCCCAACTGGTGGCTGGTTGATTCCCGGAATCACCCAGCCACCAGCCGGGCGGTCGAGTGGCAGCTGGTTGATTCCCAGAATCAACCAGCCACTAGCTGGCTGCCCGGCTGGTGGCTGGTTGATTCCCGGAATCACCCGGCCACCAGCCGGGCGGGTGGGTGGTGGCTGGTGCGGCCTGCTAGTGGCTGGTTGATTCCGGAATTCAACCAGCCAACAGTTTTGTGGCCAGCGGGTGGTGGTGGCTGTTTGATTCCCGAATAAACCAGCCACCAACTGGCCACCCGGCTAGTGGCTGGTTGATTCCCAGAATCACCCAGCTACCAGCCGGGTGGGCAGCTGGTCGCTGGTTGATTTCCGGAATGAACCAGCCACTAGCCGGCCACCGGGCTGGTGGCTGGTTGATTCCCGGAATTACCCAGCCACCAGCCAGGCGGCTGGTGGCTAGTTGATTCCGGGAATCAACCAGCCACCAGCCGGTCGCCCGGCTGGTGGCTGGTTGATTCCCGGAATCACCCAGCTACCAGCCGGCCCACCAGCCGGCCGCCCGGCTGGTGGCTGGTTGATTCCCGGAATCACCCAGCCACCAGCTGGGCGGGCGGTTGGTGGCTGGTTGATTCCCGGCTGGTTGGTTGTTGGTTAATTCCCGGAATCAGCCAGTGGCCGGCTGATGGCTGGTTGATTCCTGGAATCACCCAGCCACCAGCCGCCCACCCCGCTGGTGGTTGGGTGATTCTATGAATGAACCAGCTACCAGCCGCTCGCTCGGCTGATGGGAATCACACAGCCACCAGCCGCCCGCCCAACTGGTGGCTGGTTGATTCCCGGAATCAAAAGCAAAAGGAGAGATAGTTAACATTTATCAAAAACCACAATTATTGATTAACTATCTTATAGACATTTGTTAGATGAAGGAGATTGGGTTCTGGATTTATTTTCTGGCTCAAATAAGTTTTATTATATGGAATTGAATTTCAACTTGTTATTTTTTAATTAATATGTCATTGTACTAATTTAGTTCATTATTTCTTTTGTGCTTGATAATTAGGTACAATGCTAGCATGTTGCCTTCAAAAAGGAAGAAATTGCATTGCAATTGAAAAAGATCCAGTACAGTGCAATTTCATTTAGCAAAGAATTAATGTTCTTCAATTTCTTCCAGATGTAATGCAAGAAATTGGGTTGAATAAAAGGGACTTTAGTGAATCACGTGTGGCAAAAAAGGCAAAGGAACCCCAACCACCATTACATGGAATGTTTGGAAAGACATACATTGGGAGATTCGCAGACATCAAAGACTCATTAGAAGAGGAAAGTGAGCAAAAAGAAATAGAAAATATTGTGGAAGAAGACAATGATGAAACTCTAGAGGACGAAAAGTTTGGATTACGTGACATTGTTGATTAAATTTAAGTTATGCTTGTAAATCAAGCTTTGCAATGTTTTGACTTTGACATTTTATGAGAATAATAAACACTCAATTAGGGTTGTTATACGTTCAATATTTGTAATATGTGATTTTCGCATTGATTTTTAAGTTAATCATTATTTAAAAAAAAAGAAGTGATTATTATTTTTTTTTGACATGAAATTCATAAAAAAAAGCTATTATTTAACTGTTTTTGGTTAAAATTATCGTATAAAAATTGTGATTTTGATATGTCAATTCTAGCAAAAAATTATCAAAACATGTAATTTTTTAGTTATATTTATGTTAAAAATGGTTATTTTTATGTCCATTGTTAAAAAATATTGTTTTTTAGAAACAATTATTTCATGTGGATTCAAAAATTAATTAAGGATGTATAAATATGTAGAATATTGAAAATTCTAAATATCGACCTCCTAATTTAAAAATCCAAAACAATAAAAACCTCACAAAAAAAAAAGTTAAAATTAAAATAAAAAACAAGAAAATGTGAAGAAAACGGCCACTTCAAAAATGATCAAATTTACAAAATAATTATTTACATTTTATACATTATAAAATTTAAAGCCAAAACACAGGTCTTTTAAAAAAAGGTGGTGATGCAGAATATTCCTTTTTTTTAAATCAGCATGAAAATCACTACCATTCTAAAATGATTCTAAAACGTAATGTACATAAAAAAATTAAAGTGCCAAAAAGTATGCTCTAAAAAAATATGTTCGTTCTGCATCACCCCTTTTCAAAATCCGGTCACTTTTTTGCTATCTCTACGAAACGGGTAACAGTATCAGTTCCCGTTTCAAAGTTTACATTGTTCTACACACTAGTTTCTGCTTTCCTTTTACCTCATATCCATGTGGCTGATGCATATATATCTCTTCCTTCAAATCCCCACGGAAAAAGGTTGTCCTTACATTTAACTACCCAAGATGCAACTCTTTAGCTGCTACTAGACTTAAAATAGTTCTGATTGAAGTCATTTTAGCAACAGGAGAAAATATCTCATCAAAGTCTATACCCTTTTTTTGTGCAAACCCTTTCACCACAAGTCTAGCTTTATACCTTTTTCTACCTCCATCTTCTTCCTTCAACTTGTAAACCCATTTATTCTACAATATTGTTTTACCTGCAGGCAACTTGACTAAGTCCCAAGTCTATTTATGTGCTAAGGATTCCATCTCTTCTTTCATGGCTTGCTCCCACATCTTCCTGGTTTCTACCTGTACTACCTCTTCATAACATTCTGGTTCACCAGAATCAGTCAACAATACATAATATAATGAAGGAGAGTATCGTCCAGAGGGTCTACCTATCCTGGTAGATCTTCTAACACCACTTTCAAGTGTTTGAGGTGCTTGTTGTTGTTGTGGTTGTTGTTTTGGATGTTGATCATTATGATTTTCAGGCACCATCACTTTTTTTGTGATCTCATCAAACACTGTGTATTCTCTGTTTTATTTTTTCTGTTTCTTTTCTTGCATCTAATCCTTATACAAAACCTTTTCATTGAATATGACATCTCTACTCCTAATGATTTTTTTTTTCATAATCATAAAAGCAATAACCAAAATCATCAACACCATATCCAATAAAGGTACATTTCTTTGATTTTGTGTCAAGTTTTGCTCTATTTTCTTTATTAATGTGGACAAAGGCTTCACAACCAAAAGTTTTTAAAAAAGAGTAGTTTACCTTTTTACTTGTCCATGCCTTCTCTAGAATACCACCATCCAAGGAACTTGAAGGCCTTCTGTTTATTAGATAAACAACAATATCTACAACATCTGCCCAAAGTTGTAAAGGAAATCCTGCATGAAATCTCATGCACCTTGCACGCTCCATGATTGTCTTGTTCATCCTTTCTGACACACCATTTTCTTGTGGTGTTCCTAGAACAATCTTCTCTCTATGGATTCCATTCTTTGAACAATACCTATCAAACTCTTTTCTGCAATATTCACCTCCATTGTCTGATATGAGACACTTCCACCTTTTTCCTATCTTAACCAAAGCTTTATATTTCTTGAAAGTATCAAATACATCAGATTTATTTTGAATACAATAAATCCATTTTTTTTTGGTTGCATCGTTAATAAAAGTAACATAATAACAAAAGCCACCAAGAGATGATACCTGAGCAGGTCCCCATACATCTATATGCAAAAGCTCTAATTTATCACTCTTCTTTTCTTTCCCAACTCTGAGGAATCTGACTCTCTTCTATTCTCCATAGACACAATTATCACAAAATTTTAAATCAAAATCCTTCA
Organism: Pinus tabuliformis; assembly: GCA_031772625.1. Classification (NCBI taxonomy): domain Eukaryota; kingdom Viridiplantae; phylum Streptophyta; class Pinopsida; order Pinales; family Pinaceae; genus Pinus; species Pinus tabuliformis. Next base: position 191,432,506 of record CM062804.1, read on the forward strand.
AACCTAGAAAAAATTTCTTGAGTGAAGAACCTGCATCCCCTTCTCACTCATGTACCCGAGCCTATGATGCCACAATGCCGTATCTTCTCATGTAGAGGTTAAAGGATTAATAGAATTAGAAATACCATTGTATAAATACAATGTACCAACCTTTTCTCCTTTTGCTATTACCAAGGATCCTTTACTGACCTTTCAGGTTTTATTTGTAAAAGTAGTCACACAGCCTTCACCTCCCAAATTCCCTGTTGAAATAAGATATTTCTTCAGATCTGGAACATTCCTTACCTCCTTCAATAGTCATTGATTTCCATTCTACTATTTTATGAAAACTGTACCCATTCCAGTGATTTTACAGGGCTTATCATCACCCAATCGAACCTATCCAAAATCTCCTTGAACATAATCATGAAAATGTTTCCTATTAGGTGTGGCATGGAATGAGGCCCCTGAATCTACCACCAGGCATCAATAATATTTTCTAAATAAAGAATTGAAGCATCTTGCAACACATCACCTGTTACATTTGCTTCATGATTATTTTCTTACTGCACATCTCCTTCTTTTCCCTTCCCAAACTTGCAGTGTTTCTTTATGTGTCCTTTCTTCCTACATTTCTAGCACACTATCCCCAATCTATACGTGGATCTACCTCTCTTGAATTACAATGATATCCAAGGCTTTTTCCTCTTTCCATTTTTCTTCCCCTAGCCTCTGCAGTCAAAGCATTACCTAATCTCTCACCAGAGCTTTTCTGTCGCATTTCCTCGCTAAGGATTGCATCGACAACATCATCAAACTTTAAAGTACTAGATCCAAAGACATAGTTACTAATGGCCATAACTAAACCATTCCAACATTCTACCAATGGGCACAAAAATAACAGAGCCCTAACTTCATCATCAAAATTTACCCCTACAGAACTTAACTAACTAGTAATTGTATTAAATTCATTTAAATGATCAGAAACAAATCCACCTTATGACATTTTAATATTAAATAAATGCTTCATAAGAATACCTTATTTGAGGCCAAGGGTTTTTCATATAGTTTGACCAATGTTGACATTAAACCCTCTGTTTTTGTTTCCTTTGAAATATTAAACACTACTGATGCCGCTAGGCACAACCGTATTTTTCTTAGTGCCTTTCTTTCGAGAATATCCCATTCTGTGTCTATCATACTCATCAACTTCTTTGCCTTTCCTCTCAATGGTTGGTACATATCTCTCGGATATAGATAATATTCCATCTGCATCTTCCACAACTGGTAGTTTTGACCATTATATTTTTCGACCCTAAACCTACCATCTTCTGCCATTGCTCCCACTCGAACCAAGAACCCTTCATTTCTACGAGTTTATCAGCCAAATAGACATTCGGCTCTGATACTGGTTGTTAGAAAATTATATATTACAGAGCAATGAAACACATAAAATATTGTAGAAATACAAACACAAAAAATGCATAAAACAAGAGAGACACAGATAGACATGGTTCACCCAATTTGGGCTACGTCCACGAAGAAACAACCATTCCTTCCTTTTATATTATCCAGCAAACTGAAGAGATACAACCTATAGAAAATCCACTGTAATTCCCTTTTCTCTCTCAATCTCCTCTCTCTTCTTCACTCAGAATACATATATCCATAGACGCAATACAATTCCCTAATATATAGCGAGGGGTTTCCTTCTAGGGAAAAAGAACCCTAAATTAAACATAACTTCTACTGTCAGATCTCTGCCTAATGAATGGCCCAGATTGACTATGAAATTACAACATTTTACAAGGAAATTTTACGTCTATTTTTTGTTTTAGGGGCACTTCCCCCAATCCCCTGCCAAGGGGGGGCTCCCAAAGGTCGCAGCCGCCCCCCCTGCACCCCCCCTGCAGTGAATATTTTACGGGCAGAATTTCCAACCCATTACAAACTAGGGTCCAATGTGGTGATAGCTTTGAATACAGAAGATAATAAGGCTCCACACCCAACACAGAACTCATTACCACATCCATGGGGTGAGGTGGCAATTTTTGTAATTAAATACATAACTTTTGAAGGGCGATACACCACTGTATTTAAGTATCATTTCAGGGTGTTAGCTCGCCTTCAATTTCCACAGTCAGAGGTCTTCTCATTGAACATGTCATTCTTTTTCATAAAGAGCCTCAAATTGATGGCACAGTCCGATTGACGTTTGCGACAAGTTGCAGCAGTCATCACTAACCATGGCTTGGTGTGGCTATTGGTTATGCATGCACTAGCCTGGTTTCAAATTTCGTGGGCAAGATTCCAGGAATCGATAGAAGAGGAGATAGCAGCTGTTATAGCTACTAGAGAAGAGGAATTGAAAGGAATGAAGGAGGAACCAAGAGAGGTTGAATACGTAAATCAAGAAGAGCTTGAAGAGATGGAAATGGAGGACGAAGAAAGGGAGCTTGAAGTGGAAGAAACAGTCGAGGCTATTGCACAAGAACTATCCTAAACTGTGGAGCCTATGGAAGAAGAGGTACCAGAGCCAGGGAGGCCTGAGATGGAAGAAATTATTAGTACCACAGCCGAGGCTATTCCACAAGAACTAGCCTCGACTATGGGGCCAATGGAAGAAGACAAACTGGGGTAGGAAAGACTTGAAGCAAAATAAATTGTTAGTACCACAGCCAAGGTTGTTCCACAAGAACCAGCCTCGACTGTGCGACCGATGAAAGAAGACGGGCCTAAGCAAGAAAGACTCAAAGAGGAAGCGACTATGGAGCCGATGGTGGAAGGAATCAAGGATGTAATGGACGGGGTTGACACGGTAATACAAGAGTCCACTTTTATTAATGACATGCCAGAGGGGACAGTGCCAGCACCATTTTCTCAGGAAGTATTGGATATGGGTGGTGGTGTCACACAAGAACCACCACTAACCCATCTGGTATCGGAAAATGTAGAAGGAATAAATCCTGAGGTTGACACTGCTTCACAAGAACCAGTGTCAACTGCGGGATAAGAGGAAACACAGGAAGGAGGCTCGGGCCAGAGCAAAATTGTTGCAAATGAAGGGAAAGAGCTCAAGGTTACAGTCAGAAATGGTACAGACTAGGAAGAAAATGTCTTTTAGTCTCCTTTCTATGCCTCCATTCCTAGAGGAGCGAGAGTGTCTCGTTCTCCCTGATGCTCAAAAAGGGAGGTTTTTGTTCCTCCCATTCTAAAATTTGATGGTTCAGTTAAAGGCTCGACTGCTATTAGTCTAATGGCTACTGACTCTCAGCAAGGCTGTTCCGAAGAATAGAGGGGGGAAGAATACCCCGCAGAAGAATAGGAATAGCAAGTGGGTGAAGAGGGCATTGTTTGGGCAACAGATGCCCTAGAGGCCAGAAGGAAGGAAGAAGGAGATGCTTTTGAAACTGGGGGACCGAAAGGGAAGTTCAGGTTGAAAAGCCAGTGGATACCCCTCTGATCAATCCACCACCTACTGAAACAGCTCTAGAGCAGGTCGAGTTAATTATTAAAAAGGAGGCACCTGCTCTAGAGGAAGGGGGGACAAGCAAGGAGGCCCTGATAGATGGACTCATGGATACTCCTCTGAGTAATCCACCACTTGAGGAACTAGCTATGAAGTCGGTCGAATTGGTTGTCAAGAAAGAAGTGATTGAAAGAGAGGAACCAAGGGGGGAGAACCCAATAGAAAGACCAGTAGATACTCCTTCAAGAAATCCACCACCTGTCGAGCCAACTGTAGGGCCATATGAAGTGGTTGTTAATCAGGAGTTGATAGAACTATGTGAGCAAAGGAGGACACCCCTTAAAAAGAAATATAAGCTACAATTGAAAGAGACAATGTGATTGAAAAAAGAGGTCTGAAGACCGAGAAGATAGGTGCATCAACTTAAGAATCAGGTAAGGAAGTATAAACGGGGGGTCAAGAAGCCTAAGGCTACAGTGGCCAAGGCAGAAAAATAGGTAGAAGATGTGTTGATGACCTCTACTACTACTCAAAAATATCCTATTGAGAACTTGTTCGAAGGCCGTGAATTCTCTTCGACAGCCAAGATTGAAACTTGGAAATCCACCACGTCCCACTATCAGAATGAGGTGAAAAGAGTTCAGGAGTAGTCATCCAAGGCTACCTTCAAATATGTAGAGCGTGTGGACATATTATAGCTGAGGCATGCGAAGCAACAGCTCAAGGTATAATGATTGGAAGGAGAAGTGGTGGAATTGAAGGCTGACAAAGAATAGATGTTTAGCCTAGCACAACAGGTAATGGCATACTGCCCTCTTGCTTCTAGCTATGCCTTGTTCTTGCATGAGCAATTTATTTTCTTCTGTCTAGAAAGAATTAAGAAGGAGGTCAGTCATGAGATTGAGGACTCTATACAGTTCCTTCATTATTAAGGATCTATGATGTAGTAACCCAGCATTTGATGTGCAAGTTCTATCTGCATGGGTACTTCCTGCATGATGACAAAGAATTTAACCCAGTCCATATATGGGGGACATTCATTTAAGGGCTCTCGCCTCTTATATGCTCAACCAGATAAACTGGCAGAAGGCTTCCAATACATTTGAGTGAAATCAAAACATGAAGCCCTTTATGATGAGAGGATAGCACGAATGGTCTGTAACTATGTAAAATAAGCACACTACCTTTTTAGAGATCGAGGGAAATAGAGAATGGATGCTGAGGACACATAAGTGGTGCATTGATCTTTGTGTCAAACAAATAGTCATGTTTCAGGATGAGGCCCTTGATAGCTCAGAAAGGTGGATGATGTCACCTACATCTGTCTGGAATAGGGAACCTTTTGGGGCACCAAATTTTGCACAGGCACTAAGTCAGGTGCCAAGGTATGTCGCATGCATCCAAACATGCGGGGTCTGGTGGATGGGACTTCAGTTCAAGTTCCCTGTCATTTGGCTACCAATAGAGCATTATACCCTAGCATATAATGTACCGAGTGATTGGTGGAAGGAATCCCTTCTTTTTGAAGGATACAAGGTCCCAGGAATAGATATGGCAAAAGAATATGATCTCTCCCAGCTCCATGAGGATCACAGTAGTTCTAATCCAGACCTACGGAATTGGCGAGCTGCATGAGGGCATGTAGAAGGCTAGTTGGGGGAAGATGTTGGGCACCAAATCTACTTATCATTTCCTTACCCTTTTACCCATCCTTCCATCCTTTTTGCACAAATTGATATGCATTTATTGGATAAACTCATGAGGTAACCCTTCTTTCTTATGTCTCTTGGGATGTTTAATTGATGAAGTAAAGTCACGGGGGTTTTACCTATGTGAACTACCAAAACTGGTTATTTTCGTAGATTCCGATGAACAGGTATCCTTTTCACATCATGTAGCAATAGTTCCACAATTCACATCAGTTTTTCAACAACGCTGTGACAACATAACCAACTCGCAGCTATTTTCAAGCTTATTTTGGATCGTTTCTATTCTTGCTCTCTCGGCAACTAGTTGTTGTTCTGAACTGCTGTATATTTTGGGAATTTAGTTGCCAGGTTTTGGGGAATATGTTATTACCCATGTATTGTATAAAAATGGTTTTGTTCCTGTGTGAAGTGTTAGCTACACAGAGATATGTATTGTAACAACTCTTTTACAGATTAATATAATATAAGCAGTTTTTGTGTTCTTTCCTTAGCTGTAATTTAACACAGCCCTGATTAGAGATCTGGGCCAACTCTTCTGATCAGGTGTTGTGTATTTCTTTTGTGTATGTTGTTTTACTCTCTGTGTGTTTATTCTTATTGTTGTTACATATCTGTATTGATTGCTGTGAATGCCTTTTAAGTTCTACAATTTATTTTCCATTAGTATTACAACGATGCTTTAATTTCTTAGCCATGAATCCTTGGTTGATGTGAGATTGTAACCTTGCCCTTGCATATACCTTGTGTGTTACCTTGAAAATTGTATGCACCTGGATTGATGAATTAATGTAGGAAAGGGTTGAATAGTTTATTCACACTCGGGCCCCAACAGGTAGCATAACTCATTGATAGATTTTATAAAAATGGGGGTGAAATTTAGATTCCCATAAAATATTATGGTACATATGGATGGGAAGAGGGTCCTATACAGTCCACTTCCATTCCATATTGGGAAATTTAGAATTAAAACATATTTCATCCATTATAAAAGCACTCATGAAAAAGGGGGGAAACATTCTTAGAGAAGAATTTCTTTTTCTTCTATACTCTATAATAGCCTTAGCCAAATTTTCTGATAAAATTTGAGCCCAATTCATTATTGTTGCATTCACTGCTGCATCTATGAATGGGATCCATTCTGGGGAGAACTTAGTGCTATCAGGTTACCGAACAATCTACATAGCATTGTTGCTGCAAAACTAGGAGGGGGAGAAATGGATGTCGTAGAGTACATACCCATTTTATCCCGTTTGAGCTTGCCTTTGTTTTCTATCTAGGTTTGCATGATGTCTATTGGGTCTTCATTTTCCTTGGCAAATTGCTCAAGGAACTATTTGTTGTAGAGCTTTTGTGGCTTTGGTGACTCGTACTTGATTCGTAGGTTGTCTGCTAAAAAATACCCCATGACCTCTTGCCTGTGATTCCTGAATGTTCAGTTTACAATGTATGTGTCGTCAATTAACCATTTGACCATGTTAGTATATGGGATTATCTATGGTTGTGCAGCTATGCGGTGCAAAAAAAATCATTCCGTCTCAAAATAGGAGGCATCATATAACTCCTAGGAATCTGCCATGGCCTTTGTTTCCAGTGGCCTTGGGTACTCCTCTTCTAACAAGTTGTACATGGCATCTTAGGTCGTAGTTCCTTCATCTCTGCTACATGTAGTATCGGAGTAAAGAGGAATCATTTCTGATTTCTTGGACGCAACTGCCTATCCCTTCTTTCCCATTATTTCCAACAATGCTCCCTGCAGATTTTTCCTGAAACAGAGCAAAGTGGAAGTTATCGGATAAACACAAGTGAGAATGACAATGAATGCATGATATAGATAACTTGAAAAGGTGACAAGAAAGGAGTTTTAATCGAACATAGATGAAAAGATATCGTATCACATCAAGCCACTTTTTAATATAAATTCCATTAGCCTAATTAAATAGCCACTAATGGTCCCTTATCGTTGCATTTATTGGTCATTAATGTATCACATTGCGAAATGGAAAGGATGTCTTTTAAGGTGGTGGACTTAAGTTGTGAGAATGTCGATTTTGCAATTGCAATGCAATATCGCAAATCACATTATCACATGTTTGATTATGTGCCTTCTCAAAGTTCCTTAGGTTCCTGCAGGATGCGATATGCGAGATAAGCGGTGTGTTCTTTGTTATTTAAAGCTATTTACCTTATAAAGCACTTTTCATCACGCAGTAGACTTAATCACCATTTTATGATATTGGCCTCTATCGGGTTTGGGCTTTTATCACATTTTGCAACATCGTGCAATTCGTAAGATTTCAAACCTTTCTTAAGTGTTCCGACGCGATGTGATATCATTGACCATCCTATTGCAATATCACATTTCGCTTGTTTCAACATGATTTGTGAGAGTGCGCCCTTTGTGAATGATGATATGCAATACGAGCTTTATTTAATAGGAAATTCCTTAGGTCTTAGTTTTAAATGAAAATCCTAATGATATCTAAGTTAAGCGCAGTGATCCTTTTGATCGCTTTTCACGGGTTTTGATCATTAATAAGCCTTTGACACACTTGGTCTAGTGGTATGCGAAAAGGCGAGAATTGCTAGCTTTCAAAGGGTTTTGACATGATATCTTGCTTTATTCCTAAAAAGCTTAAAAGAAAGTGTCTAAGTGCTAAATTTCTTTTTGAAGGATTTTATCAAGGGTCCCTATTTATTAATAGAATATCGACTATTATATCAATAAATGGGGGGGTTGTTGAATAACACAACAATTGGCGATTCACTGGAAGAACCAATTATCTTTGATAGTTTTTTTTGAAATTTCAAAAAACTTCCAAAATAAAGATAGTTTAGAATATAAAAATACATGAAATATAAGATAAGTAACATTTCTCTGAATAATGAAATCAAAATCTACCTCATTATCATCCATTTGATTATCCTCTTCATTATGAAAATTTCTTTGTCTACATCAGTCATTACTTGATTTTAAAGATAAAATAAGGGGGTTATTTGTAAATTAGCTTTTAGATGTACTCAATTGTCATAGGTAGAGCCTATGCTGCTACCAGGCATCCATAGCCTCGACAAGGTTACCTTTTGACCAACAATGATTCAGTGTCCCATCTAAATAAGAGTGCAATTTTTAAAGATAAATTCATATTCATATACTTACTTCTTTCTCATTCTTTTCCAAACAATTCATGTTTCTTAAAATTTTCATTTTCTTCTTAAAGGTCATTGCCTTGGTTTGGTGGCCAAAATTGACAATGCCATTCACTGGTTGTAACTTTAACTGAACAAGCTATCTCATGATGAGATCCTTGTCTTTTGATTAACATAAGCTCAAGACATTACCCTATTTTGATATGCAGTATTGGTAATGTCATCTTGTTACTTCCCTATGATCGTGGTAAGTCAACTCTTGACGAGACCTTTTACCCTTTAGGTTTTAAGAATATTTTATAATTACACTCTAAATGGTGAAATCTTACTAGATGGGGAGAATCATTGACTCCTTAAGAGTTTCTGGATGAAAATTATAGAGTTATAGATGCTTCTTTGTGGATAGTCCTTGCTTTGTTATAGATAATTTTCTTAACTGATGGTATAACAAAGGTTTCTTTACAAAGTTGAAGTTTATCAAAGGACAAGTAATTTTAGTAGGGGGCAAGAAATTTCGAAGTAATAGAACTTAGCTTATGTTTCAAATGTAAAAATCATCTTCTCAACAATCTCTACTTACACAAGTGAAAAGTCAAAATATAAAAAAGATTATTATTTTAAAGGACAAAAGTAAATGCTACTCAATTTTTATTTTCCTAAAGAAATTAAAAACAATAGTATACAAGGAATAGAAGAGATTATCTTCTATGATTTTATTTTTTTTAGAATCTTCCCATTAACAAGTAGAGAATCTTTCTTACCTGATAAATCTTGCCATAAAAAGGTTGGTGGGCCTAGTTGTTCCACAATCTAAAATTGGCCAAGCCAAATTCTTTGTAATTTGGTATGCTTACCTTTTTCCTCATGTGATTTATCCCATTTTAATACTAGGTCTCTGAGCTAAAAGGATTTTGAACTTAAAACATTCACATCAAATGAAGATTTGACCAACTGTTGATGATGTGCATGTGTGATTTTGGCCTTTTCCCTTTCTTCTTCAAGTTTGAGGATTCATGATTGTCTTAATTGCATAGAAGAGGAAGGGATTTCTTCAATAAATTGAACCAGGTATAGAGAGGAATAACTACATTTGTAGGGAGGATAGCTTCTTTCCCATAGACCAAAATAAAAGGAGAAGTTCCTATTTAGGCCTTTTGAGTTATTCGATCTACCCATAGAGAAAATGTTAAATATTTGTGCCAGTTTTTCTAACTTTAATCAACAGTTCGTTTGATGATTCTTATGATATTTTTGTTTGTAGATTTGGCCAAGTAATTTCCCTGAGGATAATAGTTAGTAGAGTATTTCAGTTTAAACCTCTTTTAAGAGCAAATTCTTTCATAACATTGCCTATAAAATAAGACGCATTTTCAAACATGAGGGCAGATGGTAAACCAAATTTGGTAATAATAAATTGGTTAATAAATTCAATGATGTTATCAGAATTGGCTACCTTAAGTGGAATTGATTCCACCCATTTTGTGAAGTAATCAGTGGCTGTAAGGAGATATTTATGTTGCTTTAAGGAGTGAGGAATGATCTCACCTATTATGTCCAGTCCCCATTGTTCAAATGGTTGTTTAATGTTGACATGCTGCAATGGTAATGCGGGTTTCTTTTATCTCCCATCAGCTGTTTGACAAATTTTACATTTCCTTACATATTCATGTGCATCTTTGAATAAGGTTGGCTAATAACAGCCAACATGCAGGATTTTATGTGTTGTTGTGTCCCCTCCAAAATTTCTACCAACTAGTTCATCACAGAGTTCCTGTAAAACCTTTTCTGCCTCAAATGTTTCAAGACATCTAAGAAAAACATAATCATAATTTAATCTAAACAACACATTATTGATGATTTGAAATTGCATAACTTTTAATATCAAAGCCCTTTTTCTTTTGTAACCTAGTTGCATAGGGTCATATCCATTTTTCGAAATAAAGATGATATCAACATATTTGGATTGAGTATCATTGAGGCTTACCTCATATACTTGTATATCATCACCTGAATCTTGTGGTGTTGGTAAGTTGGATGCTCCTGCTAACATTCTACAAAAACCTTGACCTTTTACAATTTTGGCTGGTTTGATTTCAATGTCATATTCTTGCAGTGTTGTTACCCAATTTTCCCTTTTGTCTTCTACATCTCTTTGTATTAATAAATTTCTCACTGCTGAGAATGGGACTACTACCTTGGTGTGAGTTTTGAGGAGAAAGGGTTTGAAATGTTTTATTGATTTGAAAACAGCAAAAGCTTGTTTTTCAACATCGGAGTAGTTTAACTCAACCCCCTACATATTGGATCTAAAGAAAGAAATTGGCGCTTTGACTTTTTCATCATTGACCTATGTTAATATGGCTGCATATGATTGATCAGAAGCAAAGGTATATAAAACGAAATGATTGGAAAAATTTTGGGTAGCTAATGAGGGAGAATTTATTATTTCTTGTTTAATCAGGTCAGAGGCTTCATGCTCAATATGTCCCCATTTAAAAAGAAAATTTTTCTTAATCATAGATTGGAGAGGTAAACCAATTCGCGAAAAGTCAACGACAAATATTTTGACCAAATTTATCTGAAATAGGAAAGATTGCATGGATTTCTTGTTATTAGGTAAAGGGATTTCAAAAATTTCTCTTCTCCTATCAAGATCAATGTGAATTCCTCCTTTGGATACAATAAATCCAAGGAGCTTTCCTTCATTTAAAGCAAAGAAAGATTCTTTGGGATTAAGAGAAATTCCATACCTCTGAAAACGCTCAAAGATTTGTTTTAAATCCTTTAAATAATTACTGCACCTTTCGAGTACACAGTTATATCATCTAAATAAATTACCACTGATTTATTCACCAAACATTTGAAAGTTATGTCCACGGCTCTCTAAAATGTGGACAAGTCATTGATTAAGCCAAATGGCATCTTTTGATAGGCATAGGTGCCCCATTTGGTTCGGAATGTAGTCTTTAGCCAATCATCTGTATGTACTAGGATCTGATTATAGCCTAAAAATCCATCTAGAAAAGACACTAGTTTGAGCCCACAACTGATTGCAGTATCTGTTCCACAGGGGGTAATGGGAAGTTGTCCTTCTGACAAGATTTGTTGAGATTGTGGAAGTCTATACATATTTCAATATCACCATTCCTTTTTCTGACTGGGACAAGGTTGGAAACCCACCTTGAATGCCTAACAGGAAAGATTATTTTGGTTTTAAGCAGCTTATTCAATTCAGATTTGATCTGATTTTCTAAATTCAGGTGAATCTTTCTCAGCTTTTGCTGCATGGATTTTTCATCAGATATCATGGGAATGGTATGTTGAATGATGGAAGTGTCATATGTCTTAAGGTCTTTATAATTCCAAGAAAAGAAGTTCTTGTATTTCTTCAAAAAATGAATGAAGGTTGTTTTTTCATCTGGTGTAAGACCAAGTCCTAGATTGATATTCTGAGGCTTAAGGTCAGATCCAATATTAACTAGTTCAAACCTCAAAGTAGAACTTTGAATTTTTGAGTTAGTTGGTTTTTTGAACATGTCCTTAAGATCATATAAGTCTTCCATCTTAACCACAAACTTAGGTATGGAATTCACAGTTTTTTCTTGCTTAAGCTAGCTATCATGTCAATCTTCATCTATTATATGGTTGTCATAAGAGCCTTCAAATGTTAGAAAACTTATGATATCTAGATCATTATTAAAGACTCGCCAATTGATGATATTATCAGGAATAGAAGGCCTAAAAATCAATTCAATAGAAAAGCGATCAGGGCTATAATCTCCTAGTGGAATGAGCTTGGGTGTAACATTAGCCAAAAGATCGACACTTGCATTTTGGAGTCTTGGGAAATGGGAAATATTAAACGTTGTAAAATGAGATGTGAGGTCCTGGACTAATGATTGATAATGTTTCAAATGTATAGACAAACAGTGTATAGTATTTCTTACCCGTTTTATCACAATTTTTGAATCTCCAAATACTTGAAGATGTTTGAGAACAAGGTCGATGGCTTTATACATCCCTTGAACCAATGCTTCATATTCAACAATGTTGTTTGTGCATTTGAATTCAAGCCTACATGCTAACATAGTCTTTCCCCTTTTGGGCTAACTAATATGCATCTTGCTCTGGCTCCATCGTTAGATTTGGATCCATCAAAAAATAATTTCCAAAATAAAGAGCTAACTACATGTTTGTCTACAAAATTTATACACTTAGAAGCATCTGTTTGAGAATAATTTTCAACTTGCGATGTAACAAAATTTTCCAATAAAGGTGAAGTATTTGCATTAAAATTTCCTAGAAATTATTCAACTGAGTAATTTCCAATGATATTGTTGTTTTATGCGACTTGTTCGTTTTCCCTTTATAATTCTATGACGATATACTTTTGATGTTTCTCTCAGTCAACCCTTATTTGATTCATCTTACATTATAGGGAAGCCACATGTGGGACCAATCAGTTTTGAAATAGCCATGAAGCTTTTTTTACCAGTCTCTACTAAGGATTAGGCCACAGAATTCGGGGATATCAGCCATAAGGATGTCAATGACTTAACATACTTTTAGGTTTGATGATAGTCTAATTGTGACTTGATTGAGTTCTCCTATAACTTTGACTTGAGATCAGTCTAACTACATAATGTGAACAACAGTTTTTTTGGGCTCCACATTTAATTTTGCACAAACTGTTCTTGGTAGAATGTTGGATGAAGCTTCAGAATCAACTAAACAATTGTGTAGATTTTTGTTGAAAACTTCAAAAGTCAAAAGAAACAGATTATGGGATTTGGATCTTCCTCCTATTAGAGCAATATCAGTAGGACCGATTCTTTCTAATGAGGTAGTAGGAGGCCTTCCCATTTCTTGAGCAGCTTGTGAGATTACAATAGTAGGAAGATGAGAAGTTTGGACTACTTTCAGATCTTTGAGCAATAGCTTATGTTGATGTTTTAACTTGCTAAGCTCATGGAATGTGATATTTTCCCTAGTATTGTTCATGTCTTCGACGATGTTGTATTCCATTTCATTAGAGACTAACAGGGTTTTAACTAAAGGTGAAGAATTTATTTGAGGAGGAGCGGTTTGAGTGGATTTGGATGAAGGTTTCTTACCTATTGCTTTGTCTTTGGGATCCGAGGTTGATGCCTTCTGCTTTGGATTTGTTTGTGGAAAATCAACATGGATTCTACCCCTAGTTGCGGAAGGTAATTCTTCTTGTGCTTCTTCATTAGGGAGAATAAAATCCCACATTCCTTGTAACTCAACTACTTCTTCATCATCTGTTTGTTCTTCAGCCATTGAGATTTCTTCTTCCTCCACATCTGATTCCATGTTTGATATGGTACTTGGAGGCTTAGGATTAGAGGTAGGGTTTCTTTTGTATGGTCTCAAATGTTTCCTTGAAGAAGTCTTTGCTACCTGTTTCTTGATATCATCCATTTCATTGGACATGGTCTTAAGGACATTTTGTAGACCTTAAAGATCAAAAGGATCTTTAGGCGGTTTTTAATTGGATTCGTCCCTAAAATTTAATTTCTTGGATTTTCATTCTTCTGATGCATTCTTAAATATATAAGGCTAAAATGTTTTTTTCTATAGCTATGGATTCTTTCATGTTTTCTGCCAAAGTTGGTTTGGCAACTCTATCAACAAAAATAGCTATGTTTGAGGGAACAGAATAAATGTACCATTCATTTTGGACTTCATCGTTGGGCTTGGATGTCATTGGGATTTTATTTAATAACTTATTAAAAAGTGAATTGAAGTCCTTAATGGGTTCTCTTGGTTCAACTTTCAAGTTGGAGAGATCATTGATAAGAGTAGTTGTTGGTCGGTCATCTCCAAACTTAGTTAGGAATTTCTCTTGAAAAGCATCCCAACTATTAATGGAACCGGATGGTAATGAAGAATATCATGATCCTGCTGATCCTTGTAAGGTATATGGTAATAATCTTACAACAAAATATTCTTCTACTACATCATTGAGATTTATGGACAACATAAAATTGTTTATATGTTCTTCAGCTGGTAGGCCATCATCATGATTGATCTTTGGTAACCACTTTTTTGGATGGGCGGGCAATGGATGTAAGGGTCCTGACATCCAAACAACTCCTAGATTTTCCCATGGTCTTTGAGCCATCGTAGGTATCTGTGTAGAAGAAGATGTTCCAGTAGCTGAAAGTGATTCGGTAGATGAGGTTTGTGCTCTAGTAACTGTGTAAACCATGATCTAGAGTTGTAAGGTAAGTGGTTGATTTTGTGATGAAGTAGATGGAATGAATGAGAGTGTTTCAGGTGATGATGAAAGAACCTCACTATGGGATTCATATTGTGTCTTCTTCACTCTCTTTCAATTTGGTAGAGGGAATTCAAATTGGGGGATCCCAAAATTTTCACTTTGTGATCTAGTTAACCTTTGAGAGGAGGGAAACTAAGAAGAAACACTAGCTTGGGATAACTCAGATTCTTCTTGAGATATTGAAATCCCCTACAACTTATGGATCAAAGATTGGAATTCAGGGGTTTCTATATAAAAAGAGTGATCTAACTTCTTTGAGATCATAGTAGTGGGTTCTAAGGGTTTCTTTACAACTTCTCGCTTAGGATTTGGAGATTTAGAATGGGATCGAGAAGTTGGAGGAGATGGTGAGGGGGTTTTACTCTTAGAATGACCTATTGATTTTAATTTACTTGAATTTCATAGTTGGGCCCCCCTTCTAGCACAAAAATGTTGAAGTCTTGAAAATCGTTGCGACAACATGGGGGAAAACCACCCAGTTCGGACCTTGGTTAGCAACTCCTTTTCTATTTGGTGTAGTGGCTCCAACTGGGGATAATGGGACTAGTTTCCCATAAAATATTTTGATAGTGTTGAATGGGTGATATATGATGTAATGGGAAAATGACTAAGCTAAGTGTAATCTAATCTAACTATTAAACACATTCATATATCCTAATTTAACACTATTTAACTATAATATACCCGGGAATAAATACAATATATGATCTACAATGATGTCCTAAAACAATTGATAATAAAGATCATTCAACTACAATAAGAAGCGAAATCGTTTAACAGTAATCATTTTGGATAAATAGTTAGACAAAATGATTGTGATAGATATATCACATACAAAATCATTCATGTATTCAGAATAGATTCAAAGCTAACATCATACAAAAGTGCAATAATGATAAACTGTAATTCTGACTTTCATACATAAAACAATTTAAAGAAGAAGTATTGCCTGATACATAAATAAAAAAGATCATAAGATAAAATTACCATATATGACGAGTCTTGCTCATGTGCTTCAGCAATATTAACCCAATCTCAATCAATCTAACACATTCTAAGAGTACAAAATTGCATTTCAGTAGAGCATACTAGATATTTGAAAGAAAATAGATCTTGTTCCATTCATCCCATCAGAACCTCCTCAAAATCACATAAGTGCAATGTTTCGAAGAATGTTTTTGATAAAATTTTTGGACCCCTCTCTATATGCATGAGAGGGGTTTAAATACTAAACTATAGGTCCTAAAATATATTACTACAAAAAATATATGAGGAGGTTTAAACAACCATCCTCAGAATATGAAAAAATAAAACTAAAAGAAAAATAAATTAAATGACTAACTCCTTTGTACTTGATCTCTAAGATCGCAAATATCAGTCATTGGCTTAAGCTGGGTCGGTTGGCCGATCCAGATTTTAACTACCTCACAAATATAATGCCTATTAGTGTTGGCACCATATTTTGTGTTGAGGTTATTAAGCACCTCAAAGTCATCCACTAACTGTATGGTTTCACTAAAAACTACCATTATTATTCCCAATTCAGCCTGTTGAGATGCCCAATTGCCTCCTCCATTTCCTGTTCTACCTGTCTCCATTACTGTTCTAACTGTTTGAAATTTGGAAGAAATACTGATATACATTGCTTAACTTGGTTGGCGCTATGAATATTTTCATTGATGGCTTCAATTACGCTGTTTTCTACTATCGTTGTTTCCCTTTCCACTTGCTTCAACCGAGAATCCCAATCTGTCAAAAGGATGTCTTTATGAGATTCCTCCAGCTTCGACAGATCAACCTTTCTCCCATCCTCTGATTCTTGCAATATGATAAATTCGGAAATAATTTTATGAATTTCGTCATACTCAAGTCTCCTGTCAATGGCTTGGTTTGTTAAATTATCACTGGTATCATAGTAAGGACTTATCTGCGAGATCTTCTGGCAAAGTACTTCCTTCTGCTGCATTAGTTGGGAATTAAGATTGAGTGCTTCCTTTATGAACTCATCGATTTATGGATTATCCTTAAACTTATATGTCATAGCTTGTATCTGTCCATCTCTTTCTGCTAAGCTAGCCTGATGTTGTATTATCATCTATTCAAATTCCTGTTGGAGTTGGGCTGCCTGTAATTCTACTTGTTGATTGAATTTTTCCTAAGCTAATTGATGTTCTAACACCAAAATTATTTGTTCTTTTTCCTTAAGCAACATTTGGACCTCTGCCGCTTTTTCAATAGTTGTTGTCGCATAGGCCCCTATAAATTGCTACAATTTTGTGAGATTTGCTAATGGGTCCATGGGTGAGTCCTTCCAAACGATGCCCACTGGATCATTTTCGGAAGTTGTAACAGTTAGAGCATCCAACTTTCTTTTCTTTCTCTGTCTCTTGACTATAGCTTTATGGGTAGGGCTATAAAATACATCTAGTGGAGGTATTTCTTCAACTCTCAAAAAAACTTCTGAAGTAGGAGTGACAAGAATGATTTCAATGTCCTAAGTGCCCTTACCTCCTTCCTCTGTCATTTCCAAATTTGACATATGATGGGTTTGCTTATGATTCTGTATCTCAGATGTTTGCTCAAGGTTTGAATCTATGTGAAGTTTTTTGTTGAATTGTTCCCATTCATGTTCCAATTTGATAATTGGGCTTTTACCTAACTGAGATGAAGAAGAGACAATTTATGCTTGTTTCCTTGTTGAGGTTTTCTCGGTCGTCTCTTCTCTAGTTCTAGTTGTGTCCTTGTGGGACTCTTTATTTGTGTTTCTTCCTCCATTTAGAGAATTCTTCTCTAAGTGCTCCAACACATGCGTAGATCTCTCTTGGGTATCTTTTCAGAGTTTTCTCTAGAGACGTCCTCCAAGCTTACACTTGGAGTTCTCTCCCTTATTGATTATATCTGCAATAGGTCTAATGGGACCTTCAATACTACTTTTTCCCTATATACATGGAAAACCCTAAGATCATATTGGGTCAAATGTTTTGATGCCAAATGAAACAATTGTGAATATGTTACTACCTATAGGAAGAGGTCAACGAAGGTGTCCCCTTCACGGGTGAACGACTTTACTTTTACCATAGTAGTAAAATTATTAACAATGTCATTTGGGTCATACTGCCTTCACAGAAGTGTAGATAATTTAAAATATTTAATAATCTTTGCTTCTTTGCATGCATGTCCAAAATCATGTAGCATAAATGCACCACATTGTAATGGGAATGTAGGCCAAATGGCCTTCTTTTGCTCTTTCAATCCTCTGCTTAATCCACCTTCCCTCGCTATTTGGTAGGTTATTTCTCTGGTAATTAATTTTTCCAGATGTAATATGGGGGAACATGCGATGAAGCAATGCTCCCAAGTACCCTGATGTAGGTAAAGGTTTCTTCCCCAAACCATCTAGCTACTGGAAAAATATCTATCTCGGCCTCTTTAGAAAACCTAGGGGCAGTTCTATTGTACACTTATATATGGATGGGTAGCATAACTCCTTGACAAATTTTATAAAAATGGGGGTGAAATTTAGATTCCCATAAAATATGTAATATGGGAGAACATGCGGTGAAGCGATGCTCCCAAGTACCCTGTTGTAGGTAAAGGTTTCTTCCCCAAACCATCTAGCTACTGGAAAAATATCTATCTCGACCTCTTTAGAAAACCTAGGGGTAGTTCTATTGTACACTTATATATGGATGGGTAGCATAACTCCTTGACAAATTTTATAAAATTGGGGGTGAAATTGAGATTCCCATAAAATATTATGGTACATATGGATGGGAAGAGGGTCTTGTATAGTCCACTTCCATCCCATATTGGGAAATTTAGAATTGAAACAGATTGCATCCATTATAAAAGCACTCATGAAAAAGGGGGGAAACACTCTTAGAGAAGAATTTATCTTCCTTCTATATTCTATAATAGACTTAACCAAATTTTCTGATAGAATTTGAGCCCAGTTCATTATTTTTGCATTCACTCCTTCATCTATCAATGGGAGCCATTCTGGGGAGAACTTAGCGCTATCGGGTTTACCAAACAATCTACATAACATTGTTGCTGCAAAACAAGGAGGGGGGGAAATGGATGCCATAGAGTACATACCCGTTTTATCTCGTTTGAGCTTGCGTTCATTTTCTATCCAGGTTTGCGTGATGTCTACTGGGTCTTCATTTTCCTTGGCAAATCTCTCATGGAACTATTTGTTGTAGAGCTTCTACAGCTATGGTAACTGGTACATGAGTCATAGGTTGTCTGCTGAAAAGGATTCCATGACCTCTTGCCTATGATTCCTGAATGTTCAGTCTGCAATGTCTGCCTCGTCAATTACCCATTTGACCATGTCAGTATATGGGATTGTCTTTGGTTGCAGCTATGCGATGTAGGAAAGAGCATGTCGTCTCGAAATAGGAGGCATTAGATGACTCCTAGGAATCTATCATGGCCTTTGTTTCTAGTGGCCTTGGGTGCTCATCTTCTAACAAGTTGTACATGGCCTCCCTGGTCGTAGTTCCTCTGTCTCTACTACATGTAGTATTGAAGAAAAGAGGAATAATTTCTTATTTCTCAGATGTAGCTGCCTTTCCCTTCTTTCCCATTGTTTCCAACAAGGCTCCCTATGGATTTTTCCTGAAACGGATCGAAGCAGAAGTTATCAGATAAACAAAAGTGAGAATGACAATCAATGAATGATACAAATAGCTTGAAAAGGTGACAAGAAAGGAGATTTTATCAAATGCAGATGAAAAGATATCGTATCATGTTGAGCCTATTTTTAACATAAATGCCATTAACCTATATTAAATAGCCACTAATGGTCCCTTATGTCCGCTTTTAATTCTCATTAATGTATCACATTGCAAAATGGGAAGGATGGCTTTTAAGGTGGCAGAATTAAGTTGCAATAATGTTGATTTTGCGATTGCGATGCAATATCACAAATCGCATTATCACATGTTTGATTGTGTGCCTTCTCAAAGTTCCTTAGGTTCCTGTGGGATGCGAGATGCAAGATAAGTGGTGTGTTCTTTGTTATTTAAAATATTTACCTTATAAAGCGCTTTTCATCGTGTGGAAGACTTAATCACCATTTTATGATATTGGCCTCTATCGGGTCTAGGATTTTATCACATTTTGCAACATCGTGCAGTTCATTAGATTTCATACCTTTCTTAAGTGTTCCAATGTGATGCAATAAGGTTGACTATCTTATCATAATATCACATTTCGCACATTTCAACATGATTTGTGAGAGTGCGCCCTTTGTGAATGATGATATGCGATACGACCTTTATTTAATATGAAATTCCTTAGGTCTTAATTTTAAATGAAAATCCTAATGATATCTAAGTTATGCACGATGCTCCTTTTGATCACTTTTAATGAGTTTTGCTTGTTAATAAGGCTTTTGACACACTTGGTCTAACGGTATGCGAAAAGGCGAGAATTGCTAGCTTTCAAAGGGTTTTGACTTTATATCTTACTTTATTCCTTAAAAGCTTAAAAGAAAGTGTCTAAGTGCTAAATTTATTTTTGAAGTATTTTATCAAGGGTCCCCATTTATTAATAGAATATTGGTTACTATATCAATAAATGGGGGGATTGTTGAATAACACAACAGGTTGGCAAGAAAAATTGAAAGCAAAATTATGGCAACAAGGAAGCCTACCAATCACAACTATAAAGATGGAAGTGTTTTTTACCCTAGCCTTCGACAACCTACAAGGTTGACACCACAACAATTGGAAGAAAAAAGAGAAAAAGAGCTTTGCTACAGTTGTGATAGAAAATACACTAAAGGTCATAAGTGTTCTAAGAATAAATTATTTTACATAGATTGTGAAGAGGAGGAACAAAAAGAAAAATAAACTTCAAAACAAGAGGATATACACCAAGAACCAACCCTAGACAAAGAAGAAATTAATTTGACCATATCTTGTAATGAATTGGTAGGAATTACCACTCCTCAAACTCTCAAGATAGAAGGACATATCTAGAAGAAAAAGGTAATAGCGTTGATTGATTTGCATAGTACCCATAATTTTATTCATTGTAAGATATCCACAAAATTGAATTTCTTCCTATATCCAACACCAGTGTGTCAAGTGATGATTGCAAATGGAGGAACTATAATTTTTTTTGGAAAGTTCCATAATATCAAGATAACTATGGGGGAATATGTATTGAATAGTGTAATGCTTGGTGACTGCCAGTATTGTAGCAAGAATGCTGCAACTCCTAGGCTACCAACTTTACTTTTATCAACCCGGTAGTTCGTAACAAACTTGGAAGCGTCGGTGCTATATACACAAGTACTAGTTCTCACTGCAGGTTGTCACTTGGTTAGCTGGTGCGAGATCACTAGGAGCTCAATCGAACTTCTATATATTTTAGAAGAAGCTCTATGTGTGACGAAAGGAAATAAAGATTACACTACAGATGCTATTCTAATTGCAGAAAGGAGAAAGACTAGAATGTAAAGCAAAACCTAGTAAACCCTAGTTAAAAAGCTCATTCTACTTTTGCCAAAACACTATGAAAAACATGAAATAAATTCCATTACCTACTCAAGGAAGTAAACAACATCTAACCATGCTATTTTTGGAAGTAAATAAGCAAAAAACATATTTTTGGATTTTTATGTGTTTTTATGTGAATTTAACATGCATCTAGTTTATTGTGTGTGAGTGTGGCAGCGAATAGGTGGTGTTAGAGGCTGGTTTTGGAGCTTGGGAGGATGTAGGATGGTGTGGATGGGTCCTAGGAGGTCTTAGGTGGCCTTCTGGAGGCTTTTCCCATAGTAGGCCTTCAAAAGACAGACTACAGGAAAAACTACAGGAGGCCTACAAGAGGAGGCCAAGAGCAATTTTTGTTGTTTCGAGGGTGTGAGAGTGGGTGGAAAAGGTGGATGAAGGTTAGAATGAGGTGTTAGGGTACCTAAGGTCTACCATGAATAACCAGGAGAGACAAAGATGACTGGGTTTGCTCAAGGAGAGAGGAAGAAGTTCTATGAAAAATGAAGGAAACTAGGGCAGAATTGAGTTGCGGTTTGGGAGACCTATATGGCATGGATAAGATGGAGGGTGTGATTTCTGGTAAGCTTTCCTACTGCTAGAAGAGATCTGCTGCATAGAAGCTAACAGTCAACCAAGAAAATCAAGCAAACAATGAAATGAGTGCATCCTAGGAAAAACAGAGTTTTGCATTAAAATGGCCTAAACTATGATGTATAGAAGGAAATGCTGGGAAATGCTGTAAGAAAAGAAAGCATGCAAAAGGAATATTGAAAATAAGGAAGTGAACATGACAAAGAAGATCTAAAGCAAAGAAAAACTAGACCATCAACCTACTAGAGAGCTGCAAAAAATAGAAGTCCTAGGAATGAGGAAAATCTGTGCTTTTGGGGCAGCAAGAGAGTCTTTGGCTCAAATCATGGTCCCAGAGGGAGGAAGAGGGGCCAAGGCATTTTTTCTAGCCTTTTAAATCTTCTCTGATCACTCCTTAACCTGCTATAGAAAGCACAAATGGAAGCAAGCTACTAAATCATCAAAAGCAACCTATTGTTAACCATAAGAGAAATACATATAAAAACAAACTAATATACAAACTGAAGTAAAGCATACAAATACAAGTAGAGAGAAGCTTGGCTACTTGAATTAGGCCCTAACCCAAGAGATTTAGCCCTCTGAGTTAACTCAGTGCTATCTCAAAAAGGATTCCATCTTCATTATCGAAAAAAAGCAAGATTACATAAAACTGTCATAAAATAGTGTTGATGCCTCGAAAATCGCTGCAACAACAATGGGGGATAACCACCCGGTCCGGACCTTAAAGCATCTCCTTTTCCGTTTGGTGTGGTGGCTCCGACTGGTTTAACTAGGTCCAGTTACCTTCTCCCTATTGCTATTGGTTTATGATGTATCTTTACCTACCAATAGACAGGGATATCAGATCACTTCCTCTTGCTGATCAGGCAAGAGAATGACCCTTAAGCTGATTTGGCTTCAGCCAAGCCACGACTAAAGTTTTGCCTCCTTGAGGAGAGGACTTAAAAGAATGTAGAATTTACTCTAAATGCAAGCTTATTCTATAATGCAAGCAAAAGAAACTAATCAAAATCCTATCTTAATTAGGAAGATATAGATCTAACCCAACTAAGAGCAAGATAATTAAAGTATTGGGATTTAAATATGTCTTGTTTATAATGAATATCAAGTTAATGAAGTAGTTCAATTAACTGATATTATGGTTACCAAAACACATCCTATTAAGACCTTATAACTTGAAATAATAAACCAACAACATTCCAGGAAGTAGTTCACAAAAATGATATTGATTATCAAATCAATAAATCCAATAATTGAATAATGATATGTGGAAATAGTTCACAACACATTACCATTCAACAAATCAGTTTTATAAGACAGATTTCTGAGTAAATAGTTACTCAAAAATCAGATTTTAATTCATAAGAACAGAGATACCTAATAACAATATTGAGACAAATTACCCATGTTGACAATAGTGCACAAACATGAATAAAATGAGACATTCATGTTACCATAAAAATGAAACTGATATTTGAAACAGTAGTATTAAAAAATACCAATTTATTGCATCCATTTCTCTGATCTTGGTCTTCAACAGTCCTTTACATTGCTTGAACTTCTGCCTTCAAAACTAGAGCCACAATAGTGCAAACTCTGCCCCTCATACATAATTCAAGATACAAAGGAAAAATCCTCAATAATCCCCAGATCTGAGATTTTCTCTCCTCTCTCCTACAACTCTAAATTCCTATTACATTAGTGCTTTTAGAAGTCTAGAATTGCAGAGGAGAGCAACCCCTCTATTACATTCTGCAATCTATTACTTATACTATTTGTGAAGGAATTCTTGAGAGGAAAGTTTGGTGAAGAGAAATCTGTTAAATCCAATTTTATTTTCTCAAAAATCCTGATCTTCAATTGCTGGAGCATTCTCATTGATTGACATCCTTTTCTCCATATTTCTTCCACTGTTTTCCTGCAAAAAGAAATCAAAATAAATTAAAATGCAACAATAAAATCAAAATGTCATTGTTGGCAATTAAATCAAATCCAATCAAATTCTATTTAAATAAATTATTGAAAATAAACTATAAGCTCTCTATTGATGTTTGGGGTGGTTTAATTGGCCAAAGATATTATTAACCAATGGATCTGCAATTATAAGAGGTTTTTGACAAATGAAAATGAAGAAAATAACTCAGAAAATTGATTTTGTTTTCAAAATTCGGAGCTTGATTTTCTGCCTGATTTTTGACTCAATAAATGACCAAATCTATTAGTGAAACCTCCTCAGAAATATTCTCCTTGATTTTATCTTTCCAATGAGCCATCCTGGGCCTCATTTGGCCAAGTATAACTCAATCTATAAGCCTCCAAAGTTGATGGATCAAATCTGACATGAATCTGGAAATTTTGTTGCTGGGCTAAAAAGAGAATTTCAATTAAAATTTTAATCCTAAATTAGCATTCTAATTAATTCTAAACTAATTGTTAATTATAAACTAAACTAATTATTTAACAAACTATTATTAATTAAAATTAATCTAACTAACTAATATAATTAATTATTTTATAAACTAATTAACTTCAATCAAAATAATAATTAAATTAATTAAATTCTATATATTAATTAATTTATCTAATTTAAAATTTGATATATTTAATATTTAAACATCCTAAACTAAACCTATCTCACCATACGTTAATATATTTAAACATACTAAATTAAACCTATCTCACCATACGTTAATATATGAACCATTTTAAAACCATGAATGGAGTTATTAATATGGAAGTCAAAGATTGACTTATCGGATCGGAGGAAGTGGTGTCGGGGCATAAGATTTTTATTTAGTGAAGACCCCCGATGCGATTTGTTCAAACCAATGGGTTTTAAAGTTTGGTTAATGCCTTATTGTCCTTTAGTTAATCGGAGGTCGGAGCATGGAGGGTATCGACAATCGCAATCGGGGAGGTATCGGGGGTCTTAAGAAATGTGCTTATTTAAAAGTCCCGATGCGATAATTTTTGAGTTAAGCGTTTCGGCGATCGGAGGTATGAAATGAAATGCACCGATATAAATCCCCGATCCAATTAAAAGCCCCGACGCGATCGGAACAATTTTTATTATATGTTTTTTTTGTTTTAAATTTTAATTTGATTAAATTAATTATATTTAATATATTAATTAATTTAATTAATTTAAAATTTAATTTTAAACATAAATTTTTATTTTGGTTTTATCTTTATGAATATAAGTTTTTAAACTACAGCCACTTTAATGGAAATAAAAATAAAATTACAGCCACTTCGAAGTTTTAGATTTTCGAGATTAATAATTAATTTGGGAAATTAGAGCAAATTACTAAAATCTCGATAATTCATGATTTGGCTGAAAAATGAAAAATGTTAGTAAAACTCTCTACGAGTTAATATTTAAACTGAATGCATTATTGAACTAATTTATTTACAAAATGCGATATTGTACATTTTATGCATTTTTAACCCAGGCTACATAAATAATCAGACTTTCAAAGGAGTGCCATTTTCAAACCAGTTGACCAAATGAGGCGAAACAAGCATCAATGTGAAGCTTATAAAAAATCGATTCTAACAAAGCAATCAAAACAAGAATCCAAAGAAAACTAAAAATTAACAAAAGCGTAGGGAAATCAACTAAAATAAAAATCCAAAAAGGTATTTGGCCAAATCTTAATAGAAAGGGTCCCCATTATTCGAAGTGGACGCATCAATAATGGGGGGGTTATGTTTTTACCACAACAAATAGTAAGCTTGAAATTTGAGCAGAGTTTACACAAGCAAAAAAAAAGTCGACCCTAGTAAGGCCCTAGGCATCTCTACTTATACATCTAAACCCACCAACAGCTTCCTTAAAATCAGGGAGTCTTGGCTCCCAAAACTTGAGATAACTTCAATCATCTTCCACTTGCTTGGTTTCCTTCTAGTGCATGATTCGTTTGCTTGTACTTCGAGATGAATGAAGGGGAATTCGAAGTGAGGAGAAATAAATTAGGGGGATTCCATCCTATAAGTCCTCTCCTCTGTCTACTTCGAGTTATTGTTGTAGTTTGACCACTATATCCTTGACTTTGACCTCGAAATCCATCAATAATATGCATTAAATACATGTTAGGCCACATGGCATAATAACTAACTCAACTCACCCTATAAGCATAAATATAATTGAAAAATCATATAATAAACTAAGATAATGGTTGATTTAACTTGGTTAGGAGGTTAAAATGAGCCCATATAATTACCCATTTATGAGGCTCATCATCACCCCTACTGAAGCTGTTTCTCATCCTTTGAGCAACCTAGTCAATCTCTTGGTCTTTCATGGCCCTGGTGGCCTCCCTAGCATTCCAGACTTCTAATGTGCTCTACCCATGTTCTCCATAAAATCCTGCCTTTCTATCTATGTCTTTCCACTTCTCCTTCTCTTCTTCTTCTCTTCTGCCTTTTAGCATGCCTAATATGAGTGGAGGACTCAGTTTGAGGCCAATCCAGTTGACCTTCAACCTTTGCATGGAGTGCTTGTACATTGGCACTCTTTTCAATGCCTCCTTCAGCCTCATGGGGGAATCGTATTCTTTGATCTGCAAGCTGTGGGGTAGGGTGTTCCATCTTCTCATGCATGCATGCACACAGTCATCCCCATGTAGCCTAAGCATATCTTCAAAGTGTGCAATGGCTCGTTCCCTATTGGGTATATATTTAGGGGCAATCTGAGGGTCATTGGCAAGCAGGTTGTGTGTGCTGATGAGTGCCATAGGATCTAGTGGCTCAAATCTTATCATCAATGGTTCATTCTGCTCTTTTATTAACAATCTTTTCATTTTTGTTGCCCTCAATTCTTCATGGTTCATCCATGACAATCGCAGATACCCTAGCTTACCATTGGGGTCCCACACATTCAGGTCTGTGAGGGCCATGTTGTGTAGATAGAAATATGGCATCTTTTCTTTGTCCTCAGAGGTGCTTTGGTCACACAAATCCATGAACTACCTGTAGTCTTGGAAAGGCATTATGCTTTTTTGTGCCAAAGTTTTTATTTGAAATTGAAGCCATTGATCCTTCAAATAGAGGCCATAAGATTTGGCTAGTGTTCTGCATGTAATGCTTCTATGGATAAGCTAGCCATGTATGCCAAATGAGTCTCTTTTTCCTACAACTACCTCCTTAGTAATTCATTCTCATTCTCAAGGTGGCTTCTTCTAATGGCTTCTCCGTCTCTGAGAGCACTCAATTCCCTTCCCATTTCCCTAAGTTTGTCTTCCATGTGGCCAATATCTTCAACTCCTTTGGACTTGGCTATCTGCATCCACCTATGCATTCTCACTCTCTCTTTTTCCAATTCAAAAAATAGTGGAATTGCAAATTTATGTGGGATTATCTTGCCTCCCTCAAGTAGTCTATAACAAGAATCAAGATTAGGCTGGGGGTCAGGTTCTTATAGCTCTTGTGCTTCCTCTTTCACCTCTGGCTGTCCTCCTATCTTTTCCTCAAGTTTTTGTCTCCTGTAGTTTGGACAGTGTCTCCTGTAGGACTATTTTAGCCTCCTGTAAGTCTGGTTTGGGGTCCTATAGAATTGCCTTTCCCTTCGATGTAGAATACCTTGTAGTCGTCATTTCATAGGTTATGGGTGTCTTGGAAGGAGCTTCTTTCACGTTGGTAGATGGTGAATCTTCAATGTTAATGGGAGTCTTTGATGAGGGCTAAGGTTTGCCTATTTAAATTCTAGTACTCTTCCTTGCCCTAAAATACATGGAGGTTTTTCTTTTCCTCTTTTGCTTTTGCTTGACTGGTGTACTGAGGGCAGTGAGGATAGCTGCTTCTTCTCTTTCCAAAGTTTTTGGGGACTCTTCTCTTTGCTCTTCCATCTCTACCTCCTTTTCTCCTTCTTCTGTCTCTTTTTCTACCTCTTGTTCTGTCTCTTCAAGTCTCCCCTCCTCTATTTCTTTTCTTTCCTCCTTCCTCTCTTGCTCTGCTATGTCGCCACTGGCTTCAACTTCTCCTCCTTGTTGTTCTCCCCCCTCACTGATAGCAAGACTGACATCATAGGTTAATGCCTTGATGTCATCCTCAGCTGTCATATTTCTGAAAACTTCCCATGTTATAGGGATTGTAACGGTATAGAGGGCTTCTTCTACTAGGATCTTGATTAGGCCATGGTGAGCTAGCTGCTATGAATTTCCTTCTTGTACCTTGGTTCTGGAGTCAATGAGGGACTGAAGGAGAAAGTAAGGGATACTAAGCTTTTGATGTGCTGGGGTATCCATGCCATATCTCAATTCTTGGAGGATTCTGAAATGATATCCATAAACAATGTTGTGCCTCCCCTCACAAGAAATCTATTTGATCACTTGGTAGCTAACCTCATCTGAAGGATATGGTACACTAGCCCTCCTAATTCCATTTTTGTCTTCAACAGGGGTTTCATTATCTTGGAAAAATTTCCTCTTGGCAGCCTGGCCAATTATTTTCTCATCTTTACTCCAAGGCAGCCCAAGAGGAAGGATAGTGACCCTACTGATGAATTCAGGGTTTATTTCAATGGATAGGCCTCTAATGGTTACAATAGCATGAGTTCTTGTGTGAGGGACTAGAGAGAGAGAAAATTCATGGGTAATTTCATCATCAAACCCTCTAAACTTCTCAAAGAAATTCATCCAGTTTCCCCTCGTAAATATTTCCACAACTTAAGGATGTGCATGGATTCTAGTGGAGTTAGTGGGCTCTTTTCACATAAAGCCCCCTATCATACTGCTTGTACTTCTTTTGAAAAACCAGATATGGAGGTGGAGACAAATAATTTTGAGTGAAATAGAAAAACAGAGGGGGCTGTGTGTTTTTTTTTTAACATTTTTTTTTTTTATGTATTTCTACACTCTTAAAGACTCATTTTATCTTCAATTTGACACCAACTCTTTCACATTTTGATATTCAACACAGGGCATTCATGAACCCTACCTCTTTAGACTGAAATTCGTGCCAAAAATCACGTTTACTCCCTTCAAAATGACTCATTGCCCCTCCTGTAGAAGCCCGCTATCCCTCTTATAGAAAACCTGTAGGTGCTCATATAGGAAACCTGTAGGGCTCTTGTAGAAGATTCCGAGAGCAAAAATATCGAGGAAATCAATGGAGGATGGTGGATACGAGGCTGTGGGGGCATAAGAAGACTGTTGTGTGGCTGATTTATGAAGAGAAACTGAAGAAAAGGTGGTGATATTGTGTGAGGAGGAGTGCTCATTACCTTTTATGGTTGTTTTCAGTTATGAGTGGTGAGCTGGCAAGGTGTACATTACCCAGATTAGAAATATTGGTCCCCACCTACTTGGTCATCATGACCCCCCTCATTATCATCCCCTCATTACTACATCAGAGTTAACTCTTCCACCCACTACCTGTCCTTCACATCTTTTTCTTGAGTTCACTGTGAGCACATGTGGGTGATATCTCGGTTAAGTGGAGTCAATTAAATGGTGGCCAAGTTAACTGACCACCTTTCCCTCTTTCGATTTCAACCATCTCATTTCCTTCATATGATTCCTAATTACACAAATGTAGATAGAGGAGTGACTTAGCTACTTACGTGTAATCCAAGTGTATTTGTTGCCATTGACTGTGAGGTGTTGTGGCTTTCTCTGCTACATGCCTTCATTTTCCCTCATTCATGCTGTCTTTTCTTGCTGATGTGTTGTTGTGTGTTTTTGCAGGTTCTTCTTTTGCTGGAGCTGAGATGCATGTGCCTTTTCAACCTTCAGATGTGCTATCCCTTGCTGCTGGTGCTGGACTTCTATGGGATCAACTGCTACAGAAATTCCTACAGGAGCTCCTATAGCTGCTTCTCCCCTTGAAACTTCAGCTATTTCCCTGTGCTTGGATCTCGAGAATGATGCTAGAGGTGGAGATGAATGATGGAGGGATAGTAGGTAAGCTTCAGGTAAAGTCAATGGTGTCTTTTTCTCCTTTTTTTTTTTTAAAACTGAAAAACTGTTTTTCTGTGTTTTTCTTAGAAAGGGAAAAAAAATAATAATGATGCTTGGAGTGTGATGCATGCTTGGTAATGATGGCAAGGAGGTTTGAAGATGGTAAGAGGGATTATAGGTTCCTCATGAAGCTTTTCTTGTCCCTCAAAATACCTCCTGTAGACACTTTTGGCTCTATGTAATTCCTACAGGAGCCTCCTGTAGAAAAAACAGAGCCTCCTATAGAAAACACAGTTTTAGAAGAAGAGGTACAGTGGGGTGAAAGAGATGCCAAAAATGATGGAGGAAGGTGTGGAGAAGATGAGATGGATGCTGTTATGAATGTCAGGGTCCCCTTGGCACCTTCTTCTACTCCCTGTAGTGCTCCTACAAACCTGCAATGCAATAAAAATTCATTTTTTCTTTCTCTCTCTCTTTTTTTTTTTTTAAATAACTAGGGCACATCAAAAGGTTTTCACCTTAATTGGCTGCCATGGGTGCCTCCAAGGGAGGTTTTCACCCAAGGATCTTATTCTTTTCCCCTTTTTTTTTGACATCACTGGACCGCCTCAGAATAGGTTTTCAACCCAATGATGGGACTCAAGCACCTCATGAAGGTTTTCACTTGAGTCCTTATTTTTTCTCTTTTTTCTTCAATTAGTGGGTGAAGTGGAAGCTAAGACATGCTCCACTACCATCACTATTTTATTCAAATCTTCAATAAACTCTCTCTTGGAGAGGGGTTTCTTGTAGACTTTCAATCGATGTCCATTGACAAGCATGGGGATGGCTTCATCATCAATTGTTCTGTGAACCATTGTCATTGCATTTCTCCACAGTGTAGGGTCCCAACCATCTTGTCCTCAACTTGCCTTTGAAACCCTTGTATCTTGAATCATAGAGTAATGCCCAATCTCCCTCTTGGAATTGCTTCTTCTTGATATTTTTGTCATCCCATATCTTTCTCTGAAGCTGCACTACCTCTATATGGAGAAGGGCTTGCAATCTATATTCATCCAGTCCATTGAGCTGAAGTAATCTCTCCTTCTATGCATGGCTGAGGTCTAGGTCCTACTGAGCTACCATCCTTAGGGTATTGAATTCAAACTTTATTGATAGCAAAGCCTTCCTCCATAGATTAGTTCATAGGGTGTGAACCCGGTGGTGGTCTTCCATGTTGTGTTGTAGGCCCAAGTGGCCTGAACTAATCTGTCCACCCAGTCTTTTCTTTTGCTACTCACTACCTTGGTTAGGATCCCTTCCAATGCTTTGTTAGTGACATCCACTTGCCCATTGGCTTTTGGATGGTAAGGGGTGGAAGTCATGTGCTTGATCTTATGATGTGTGAGCAGGTCTTCAGTCAATTTGGAAGTGAACTGTCTGCCTTGGTCTATGACCAATTCTCTCGGATACCTGAACTTGTAGAATATTTTTTCCCTCAAAAACTCAGCTACTTTTTCCTCTGTCATTGCTTTGATTACTTTTGTCTCCCCCCACTTTGTCAGGTAGTTGGTGCACACAATGATTTACTGCTTCTACTTTGAAGGGGGGTTGATAGACCCCACAAAGTCCATGCCCCACTTCTCAAATGGCTCAAAGGTCACTTGAGGTTACATGGCATTTCATCCTTTGGAGTGGGTTTCCCCATCCTCTGACACCGATCACACTGGCTCTTGTATCTCCTCACATCTTGATGAAGAGTGGGCTAGTAGTAGCCTGCTTGCAATATCTTGAAGGTGGTTCCTTTTGCTGAAAAATGACCTCCATAAGGCCTATCATGACAAGTCAGGAGGATGTCAAAGACTTCCTCCTCCCTGACACATCTTCTCAAGATCCGATTTGGGCCAAGTTTGAAGAGACTGCCTCCAATCCAGGTGAAAGGGGCGCTTTTTCTTACTATCTTGCTCTTATCTTTTGAGGATAGGTGTGGTGGGAACTGTGTTGAAACCATGTAGTTTGCTATATCAGCAAACCATGGAGACATTACTTATATAGAAAATAGGTGTTCATCTAGAATTTGGTCATCCACCATTCCTTCTTCACCTGCAGGCAAATTTACTCTAGACAGAAGGTCAACAACAACATTCTCTTTACCAGGCTTATCAATAACGATCAGATCAAATTGTTGTAGTAAAAGCAACCATATAGTAGTGCGAGCATTTACATCTGGTTTGTTCATTAAATATCTAATTGCAGCATGATCAGTGTGCACAAAGGTTTGATAGCATGTGATATAATGTTTTAATTCTTTTAAGGAATGCACGACAGCTAGGAGTTCCTTCTCTGTCACTGTATAGTTTAACTCTGCCTTTGACAAGTTTTTTCTTATAAAGTATATGGCATAAGGTAACTTTTCATCAATTTGTCCTAAGGCTACTCCTACTGCTTTTTTCGAGGCATTTGTGTGAATGTGAAAGGGTAGGGCCCAGTTTGGGCCTCTGAGAATCAGGACAATCACTAACTTGCTCTTCAAGGTATCTAGGGCTTCTTGACAGATTTCCGACCATATGAACTCAACATCTTTGCCTAGGAGGCCAAACAAAGGAGAGGCTACCTTGTTGAAGTCTTTAATGAATCTCCTGTAATATCTAGCTAAGCCTAGGAAGCTTCTAACATCTCTCACCTTTCGAGGAGGTGGGACCCTTTGGATGATGGCAATTCTGTTGGGGTCCACCTGCAGTCCTTGTTGATATATTGCATGACCTAGCACGGTCCCTTCGGTCATCAAAAATTCACACTTTTCCAGACTGAGGGATAGGTTCATCTTAATACACCTATCTAGAACTTTTCCTAGGTTATATAAAGCTTCCTGAAAGTCAGAGCCATGAGGAATAAAATCATCCATGTATATTTCTACTGCATCATGAACCAGTTCAGAAAATATACTCAATACCACTCTTTGGAAAGTGGTTGGAGCGTTGCAAAAACCAAAAGGAAGGACTTGGTATGCAAAGGTACCCCAAGGACAAGTGAAAGTGGTATTATCTTGGTTTTTTGGGCTGATTTGAATCTGATTGTACCCGCTAAACCCATCTAGGAAGGAGAAAAACTTTTTCCCTATCAGATCGTCTAACACTTTATCTATGAAAGGTAAAGGAAAATGGTCCTTTTTAGTGGCTTTGTTCAATTCCCGATAGTCAACATAGATTCTCCACTTACCATTTTTCTTTGGCACTAGCACCAAAGGAGAGACCCATTCACTATTAGAGATGGGATAGATGAATCCTGCATCAAGCAATTTCTGCAGTTCTTCCTTAACAATATCTTTAAGTGCTGGGTTCATCCTCCTTTGAGGCTGCCTGATTGGTTTGCAATCTTCCTTGATGTATATATGATGAGTACATATTGAAGGGTGCACTCCCTTCATCTCCTTATAACTCCAGGGGTAGGCATCTAGATGTTTTCTTAGTATGCTACATAGCTCCTTCTCCTAGGAAGTAGATAGGGATGGATTGATTTTCAATGTTCTTTCTGGGCTGAACTCTATATTTTTAATACCGAGGGAAGTGGGGTTGGCCACACAAAGTTTAGTTGAGAGATTGTTTTGGGTTTCTCTTACTATGTCTTCTAATGGTGATACATTGGGAGGTGGATTTTGAATCAGATAATCATATCATCCTCATCTTGCGGTTTTCCCTCCATGGAGATTTCCAATGTACAAAGTGGTGCAGAATAAACTTCATCCTCATCCTCCTCCTCCAACCAGAGAGATAGATCATGTTGTAGCAATGGTTCGGTAGGAGGATATAGGATTAACTACTTTGACATGTGCCCATTCTTTATGGTCATGTTCCCAGCTTGGCAGCTAATGTAGGCATCGACTGTAGCCAACCAGGGTCTTCCCAGAATGAGAGGATACCTAGTGAGATTTGCCTTTGGCTGGAGAACTAAGAAATCAGGAGGGTACTCCCAAGAATCAATGGAGACCATCACATCTTCCACAATGCCCTCAAGGGTCACTGTGGAGCAGTCTGCTAGCTATAGCACTATCATGGTCTTCCTCAAGGAGCCTTGAAGGTTAAGTTTGAGCATTGTGTCCTTTGTCATCACATTAATGGTATCTCCCAGATCAATCAAGGTATGTGGGACCATTGTGCCATTGATGTGGACATCAAGTATTGGGCTTCCAGGGTCCAAATATTTTGGACAAATTATCTACCCCAACATCAGGTCGGACAGTTGTCCTATGACATTAATGGTTGGGGTATCTCTCTTGCGCCTTCCTGGATTCCTAAAGAACTTCTCTTTGATCAACCTATTGCAGATAGGCACATCTTTCATGGCTTGGAGAAGTGGTATCTTCACACATAAATTTTTCAATTCTCCCAAGAGTTCAGTCTCTTCTGGGGTAGGCTGGATTGTCATGGATAATGTCTCAGGAAAAGGTGGATTTTCTTTAGGTTAGATTTCTTATTTATCTTCCTCAACCTCTCTGGGTGGAGGTTGTTTATCTGGGAGAACTTTTCCGGATCGCAAGTTAATTTCTTGAATCTCCACAGCATAAGTTAGGCATGATGGTTCCCCACTATACACTTGTTGAGCCTGTCCGTTGTTCAGGTTTGGATTTGGCTGGGTAGGCATTTAGGGTTGCCTTGGTGGAGCAGAAGGTAATGGCTATGGTTTGGTAGGTGGTGGAGGCAGAAGAGAGGGAAGAGAGTTGTATTGGGGCCTACAGCCCTCATGAGATGCATTCCACTGAGGTTGCAGCTGAGCATATGATTGAAATGAATGGGTGGCTAGTTGGGCATGATATTGATATGTGAAGGACCAAGGAGGAGGCGTGGACTAGGAAGGATGAGCAAGGGAGCCCCAAGAAGGTATGGAGGTGACTTGGTTGGGGTTGTAGTATGCCTGAGATGTCCCTTGAATCCCCTTTTGGTATGGTCTAGGTCCATGCAGCCTCTTTTGGTTTATGCAATAGATCTTTTCAGTGACTCCTTCGGCCCCTTGGTATACAGGATTAAGTCCGAGCAAGGAAGGGCACTTATCTGTAGAATGATCTTCTTCACAGAATGAACAAACCCCTATAGAGTTCAATGGGCATTCATTCCTACAATGCCTCCTGGTGCATCTAGGGCAAAAAATGGCCAAAGCCCTCTCTGCTTCCTCTTGTTTTCTTTTGATATATAAGGTATCCATTTGCATGGAAAAAGCCTACAGCATCTCACTCTTGAAGTCTTCCAGCATGTTTCCATTTTCACCTTTAATGGATGAATTGGAAGAAGAGGTATTGGCTATGGGTTGAATCCCCCTACCTTTCTTTCTGGCTGCTGTAGAATGGTTTCTAAAAACAGTATTTATGTCCTCATAGGATAGTTGGTAGATGTCTCCCCCGGCCAGTAGATGGAGGGTGTCTAAAAGGTCTCCCTGAATTCCCCTGAGCAGGACCAATTTCAAAGACTCAGGGTCAAGTGTACACCTGGCCCTTTTGTAATTTAGCTGGAACCTCTCTTCATAGTCTTCCAGGGACTCATCACTTCCTAAGGTCATTCAAAAGATTTCTTCTTTAGTATATTTTGACATACAATAGTCTCGATACTTGTTGTTAAAGGGATGCTTCATCTGATCCCAACTTGTGATGCTATTGCTAGGTAATCCCATGAACCAGCATAGTGTTGCGTCCTTGAGAGTAGAAGGGAACAGTTTCAACTTTTGCTCATCTTCTGCATAGTCATAAGTTCAAAAAATGATAGCAAACTTGAACAAGAAGGTGTTAGTATATTCTATAGTTAGACCATGGAAGTGAGGTAGGGCCGAAGGACTTATATTCTTCATTTTAATGTCGCCATTGGTCTCCCGAATGGGGAAGGTACCCTATATTCTCTCTCCATTTCCCCTAGCATTTTTGTTTTCAGCCATTGGCTCTAGAGGAATGTTTTCTTCCTATTCTTCCCCTATAGGTTCTTCAAATATGTCAGGATGTTCACCTAAGGGTTCTTCTTGATTGCAGCCACCAAAGAAGAGAGAAGGTTGTTTGTGTGAAGCAGTGGGGTGTTGGGAAAAACTTTTCTTAAGTTATCTCTACTCCTACGAGGCATGAAAGGAAATATTTTTGGTTGGATTTTTGTTTCTTTTTCCCCACACTAAAAGTACCTGCAAAAATTGAAATTGTGATTGAACAAAACAAATTGCAACTAGTTGAAATGAACTTGTGGAATGGAAATTTGTAGAATTGAAAAGGAAAGAAAGGAAATGCAGAACTGAAAGAAAAGAAATGACTAGTCTACTTTTGCTGAAATAAAATATTAGCAGAATGTTGTAATAGGAAATAGAAGAAAGAAGTAATCACAGAATACTCTGATGCTTCCCTGGAAATGGTGCTAAAAAGTGGTGAGCGTCAGTATTGCAGCAAGAATGCTGCAACTCCTCGGCTACCAACTTTACTTTTATCAACCCAGTAGTTTGAAACAAACTTGGAAGAGTCGCTGCTATATGCACAAGTACTAGTTCTCGCTGCAGGTTGTCACTTGGTCAGCTAGTGGGAGATCACTAGGAGCTCAAGCCAAATTCTATAGATTTCAGAAGAATCTCTATGTGTGATGAAAGGAAAGAAAGATTACTCTACAAATGCTATTCTAACTGCAGAAAGGAGAAAGACTGGAATGTAAAGAAAAACCTAGTAAACCCTAATTAACAAGCTCATTCTACTTTTTCCAAAAACACTATGAAAACCATGAAATAAATTCCATTACCTACTCAAGGAAGTAAACAACATCTAACCATTCTATTTTTGGAAGTAAATAAGCAAAAAATATATTTTTGGATTTTTATGTGTTTTTATGTGAATTTAACATGCATCTAATTTATTGTGTGTGAGTGTGGTAGTTAACATGTGGTGATAGAGGGAATTTTTGGAGCTTGGGAGGATGTAGGATGGTGTGGATGGGTCCTAGGAGGTCTTAGGTGGCCTTTTGGAGTCTTTTCCTACACTTGTCCTTCAAAAGAAAGCCTATAGGAAAAACTACAGGAGGAGGTCGAGAGCAATTTTCGTTGTTTTGAGGGTGTGAGAGTGGGTGGAAAAGGCGGATGAAGGTTGGAATGAGGTGTTATGGTGCCTAACGTCTACTATGAATCACCAGGAAAAAGAAAGATGATTGGGTTCGCTCAAGGAGAGAGGAAGAAATTCTATGAAAAATAAAGGAAACTGGGGCAGAATTGAGGTGAGGTTTGAGAGACCTATAAGGCATGGATTAGATGGAGGGTGTGATTGCTGTTAAGTTGGCCTACTGCTCAAAGAGATCTATTGCATAGAAACTGAAAGTCAACCAAGAAAATCAAGTAACCAATGAAATGAGTGCATCCTAGGAAAAATAGAGTTTTTCATTAAAATGGCCTAAATTATGATGTATAGAAGGAAATGTTGGGAATGTTGTAAGAAAGGAAAGCATTCAAAAGTACTATTGCAAATCAGGAATTGAACATGATAAAGAAGATGTAAAGTAAAGAAAAACTGGACTATCAACCTACTAGAGAGCTGCAAACACTAGAAGTCCTAGGAATGAGGAAAATTTGTGTTTTTTGGTCAGTAAGAGAGTCTTTGCCTCAAATCGTGGTCCCATAGGGAGGAAGAGAGGCCAAGGCGTTGTTGCTAGCATTTTAAATCTTCTCTGATCACTAATTAACCTGTTACAGAAAGCACAAATGGAAGCAAGCTACTAAATCATCGAAAGCAACCTATTATTAACCATAAGAGAAATACATCTAACAACAAACTAATCTACAAATTGAAGTAAAGCATACAAATACAAGTAAAGAGAAGCTTGGCTACTTGGATCAAGCCCTAACCCAAGAGCTTCAACCCTTTGAGGTAATTCAGTGCTAGCTAAAAAAGGATTCCATCTTCATTATCAAAAAATAGCAAGATTACATAAAACTGTCATAAAATAGTAAGCTCGAAATTTGAGCAGAGTTTACACAAGCAAAAAAAAGTCAACCCTAATGAGCCCGTAGGCCTCTCTACTTATACATCTGAAGCTACCAACAACTTCCTTAAAATCAGGGAGGCTTGGCTCCCAAAACTCGAGATAACTATCAATCATCTTCCACTTGCTTGGTTGCCTTCTAGTGCATGATTCGACTGCTTGTACTCCAAGCTGAATGAAGAGGAATTCGAAGTGAGGAGAAATAAATGAGGGGGATTCCCTCCTATAAGTCCTCTCCTATGTCTACTTCAAGTTATTGTTACAGTTTGATCACTAGATCCTTGACTTTGACCTCAAAATCCATCAATAATATGCATTAAATACATGTTAGACCATATGGAATAATAACTAACTCAACTCACCCTATAAGCATAAATATAATCAAAAAATCATACAATAAGCTAAGAGAATGGTTGATTTGACTAGGTTAGGAGGTAAAATGAGCCCATATAATTACCCATTTATGAGGCTCATCAATGCTCTCCATTACAATGGGTGGTGTTGACGTTATACTAGGAGTCTAATGGTTAGAATCTTTGGGTACACTATCTTTTAATTTTCAAGAACTTTTCTTGATATTTTTTTGGGAAGGAAAGGAAGTTGAATTAAGGGGTATCACAAGGAAAATAGGAAATATAATTAGCTCTAATAGCATGACAAAGCTTCTAAAGAAAGAACAATGGGGCATAATTTCACAATTATGCTCACTAGAGGTTCAAACATCGAAATCATCTATTTCTCTATATCTCCAAAAAGCCTTGGAAAATCACTCCAAGGTAGTTGATACTCCTAGAGGCCTCCCACCTATTTGTGATCATGATCATGCTATTCATTTGATTTCAATAAGTGTTCCTCCATATATAAGGTAATATAGATATCCCTATGCCCAAAAAAGTGCAATTGAATGTATGCTTGCAGAAATGCTAGAGGTCGGTATAATTCAACCTAGTCAAGACTCAAAGTTATTTTCTGAGTCCAGTAGTATTGGTGCACAAGAAGGATGGATCATGGGACATGTGTTTGGATTATAGGGAGCTCAACAATCTCACTATTAAAGATAAATTTCCCATTCATATTGTTAATGAATTATTTAATGAATTACATGGAGCAATTTACTTCAACAAGTTGGATCTTCATTCAGGATATCAACAAATTAGAATGAAGACTGAAGACATTCCAAAGAAAACATTTAGAACTCATGAGGGTCATTATGAATTTTTGGTCATGCCTTTTGGCCTTACCAATGCACTTTCTACATTTCAAGGTTTGATGAATTCCATTTTCAAGCCCTTTGTTAGAAAATTTGTGTTAGTATTTTTGATGATATACTAATCTACACAAAGTCTTGGAAGGCTCATGTTCAACATGTTGACAGGACTATTGGAGGAGAAACAATTATATGCAAAAGCCTCCAAATTTTTCTTTGGAGTACAGGAGGTGGAATATCTAGGTCATATTGTATCGCATGAGGATGTTAAGGTAGACCCTAACAAAATTAAATCAATCGAGGAATGGAAAATCCCCACAACCATAAAGCATATGTGAGGATTTCTCGGTTTGATAGCGTATTATCACAAGTTTGTTAAGAATTGTGGGAGAATAGCAACACATAACAACTTTACTAAAGAAAGACGCATTTTCTCGGACTCTAGAAGAAACTAAGGCCTTTAAACATCTTAAAGAGGAAATGTGCCAAGAACCAATGTTAGCTATGCCAAACTTCACAAAAATATTTATTTTGGAATCTGATGCCTTCGGAAATGGAATTGGTGTTATTTTAATCCAAGAAGGAAGACCCATTGATTTTAAAAGTTTTACAATCAAAGGGAATTATTTACACAAACCTATTTATGAGACAGAAATGTTAGAAATACTACATGCACTAAAGAAATGGCGAACTTACCTAATGGGAAGACACTTCAAGGTAAAAAAAAAATCATGACAGTCTTAAACATTTTTTGGAACAAATATTATCTTTAGAAGAGCAGCAAAAATGGGTTACAAAAATCTTGGGTTATGGCTTTGAAATCATCTACAAAAAAGGGAAGAAAAATGTTGTTGCAGATGCACTCTCAAGAAAGGATGAGGATGTGGAAGCCCTTATTTGTGCCATTTCTATTATCTAAACAAATTGGATAACCGAAGCAAGGGATGACTGGAAGAATGGTGAAGAAGTGTGGACACTCATTCAAAAGTTATAGCAAGATCCCAACACATCTAATAGATTTAGCTTGAAAAATTATTCATTATGGTATAAAGATCGCTTATATATTTGTAACAATTCCCAACTCAAACAAAATATTATTTTGGAATTGCACACCTCTCCCTTAGGAGGACACTTGGGATTTCTTAAAACTTACCATAGGGTCAAGAAGGAATTTTTTTGGGATGGCCTTATATTTGATATTCAAAATTTTGTGGAAAAATGTCTAGTCTGCAAACAAGGTAAAGTTGAGACAGTTAAGACCTCGGGTCTGTTACAACCTTTATGCATTCCAAGTCAACATTAGGAGGAGATTTCAATAGATTTTATCATAGGTTTACCCAAGTCCAAAGGAAAGAGTGTCATCATGGTGGTTGTTGATAGACTTACCAAGTATGCACATTTTTGTGCATTATTTCATCCATTTAAAGCCAATACCTTTGCTACTATATTTATGGAAACAATTCAAAAGGTACATGGAAACCCAAAGATTATTGTAAGCGACAGAGATCCCATTTTCACTAGAAATTTTTGGATGAAATTATTTTCTTGCTTGCGTATTCAATTAGCTCATAGCTCATCTTATCATCCTAAATTTGATGGGAAAACTGAGATAGTAAAAAAATGTTTGGAAGGATATCTTTGTTGCTTTGTATCTGATAAGAAAACATAATCGGTCAAGTGGTTCCCTCTAGTTGAATGGTGGTATAACACTTCCTTCCATACGACAACAAAATGACCCCATTTATGGCAGTTTATGGATATCATCCACTGTCTGTCACATCATATTTAAGATAAAATTCTAATGTTCAAGTAGTGGAATATCACATCGAGCATCAAAAAAAAAATCTCCAACTCTTAAAGGATAAACTCACTTTGGCGCAAAATTGAATGAAACAACAAGAATATCAGCATCACAGCGAAAGAAATTTTGATGTAAATGACTGGGTACTTTTACAGCTAAAACCATACAAATAAATGTCCCTTAAGAGAGATAAGAAGGATAATAAATTATCACCAAAGTACTATGGTCCTTACAAGGTGTTGAAAAAGATTAGTACTATGGCATACAAATTGGAGCTTCCTACATCTTCCTGAGTGCACCCAGGTTTCCATGTTTCATGCTTAAAGAAGGTTATAGGTGACAAGCTCCTACTTCAAACAATATTTCCAGAACTTGACAAGGAAGGAAAAATCATATTGGAACCTAAAGTATTCATGGAAACAAGAACTCGATAGCTACAAAATCGATCAATTTCAGAGTATCTCATCAAGCGGAAGAACTTACCCATTGAAGATTCCACATGGGATGATGTGAATTTTATACATAAGCATCCAAAACTACTCAAGCTTTGAGGAAAAGACTTTTTTGAAGGAGAGGGGAATGTTATGTCCCTATAATACTAGTGTAGTGCCTTATTTTTCTTGCAGTGTAGCCCCCTTATTGTTATTGTTGTGCCCATGTAGTCCCCATATTATTATTATTGTGCCCCATAGAAGCCCATTATTGTTATTTTTGTGCCCTTGCATTATTATTGTTATGTAGGCTCTAATTATATTGTGACTCCTTATACTCTTATATATAGAAAAATAGGTTTTTAATTTGAATCATCCAAGCATTGTTCATTTATGTGATGTAAAGGAGGTTTCCCCCTCGAAGAGGATAATTTTTAAGCCGTTGGTCTATCTATTTGTGAGTTGGTTGCATAATAGATCTTCTAGGAAGACCATCACCAAAAGGTCCTCAAGGTAATTTAGTGTCCCTTATCTCTAACTATGACTTAATTACCTTAGTAATTCTCATAAGAAACTAGCTGTATTCGTTTCACTTTTTTCAAGTTAAATCTCTCGATTCCTTTCTTTTCATATGGGTACTTTCCTCACTATTGTATGCTAGAATTTCTAGGTAAGGACCCTTAATAAATTTGATTTATTCCTACACAACTGCTTAGGGATATGGAAACAAAGCTGATTATTGATGCC
The DNA here is from genome assembly GCA_031772625.1 of Pinus tabuliformis. NCBI lineage: Eukaryota > Viridiplantae > Streptophyta > Pinopsida > Pinales > Pinaceae > Pinus > Pinus tabuliformis. The sequence continues at coordinate 191,474,259 of CM062804.1, forward strand.
CATGATTGTTTTCTTATAGCGATGTGATCAATAATTTGGCATACTCATACTTGATTTAGTCTGCTACTTTAGGGGCTTTATGCTTTATTTACATAAAACAATTTATGCTTAGACAAACTAGTTTTGAGTAACTCTTGTATTAAACTATACCTCTTTTGTATAAACAAAATTCTTAAATTCGCCTTTTATTCCCTTTTTCATTTTCTATATAAATATATTAAAAAAGATATATTATATTTATGTTTTTTGTATGTACTCTATCATTCAATCTGTTGTGTTAAATCATTATGAAGCTTTGCACAAGTAAACTCATCGTACATTTTTCTTAATTTGAATTTCTCTTTACTCCTTGTTTAATGAGAGTTCCCATTTCATATATGTGTAGATGATATATTTACTTTTAACTAAGTAGTGATGTTTTGATGTACACACATATATATTAAGAGTCGTAAATTCTTTCTTTATTTGTATGATACTCTGATGTAAGTTTATGGTGTTAGCCCCTTAATATTTTTTCATGTTTCTCAGTTGGGTATTTTTAATACATCCTTACTCTCAATGTCTTAATGTCTCTTTAGTAATCCTTACTTTGAAATTCTTAGTCAAGTCAAATTTGGAATCTATTATAAGTAGACTTTAACAAACATAATTATAAGGTACTTGTACTTCACAGGTCCTATAACCTCCATCAAGGGATTTTTTTCTTTTTTCTTCAAATTTATAACAAAATTTACTTGATTAAGCAATATCATACTTAGAAAATCCCAGGATTAACAGTATTGTAAGACTTTCTAGGATTTATCCAGGAAATACTTCACCTATCTTTACCCTGTTCACTATTTCACATATAGATGATTCATTATTAAAGAGTATAACATAGGCATATATCTATAAATCACTTCTCTATTCAAAACAACATATAATTCATGCAAATTATTATACAACGTCTACTAAATGTTATTTATATCTTTCACTTACCCTTTATTTTAGGCACAAATAACCATTTGATAACATTTATGAATTAAAACAATATTAAAAACATAATACAACAATTTATTTACTTATCTTAACCCTTGAAAATAAAGCAGGAACCAACATGTTCCACCCAACTAATGAGTTACAACCACAACAGCTCCCCCAAGCCTAAAGCTTCTTTGATCATCCCCAAAATTGTTTTAACTCAGTGTTGTTTATTTATTTTCGTCCTCTCAATAGATTTTAGCAACGTCGTGCTTTCGAGATCTTCCCACCTTTTCTATACCTAGGATTTTTTTAAAAATAGGTAAAATATTTAATTTTTCCTTCCTTGGCATGCATTTCTCTCTAGTTGTGATTATCCTTATCTACGCATATAGAATATTGTCTTTATCTAGTTATCCTATCTTTTGGTGGCATTCATTCTCACAAAAATCGAAAAGGTTACAACTTTGGAAACTGTAACTTTCTACTGTTCTGTCCACTTCTTGGGACTCAACCACTTTAATAGTTTCTTCTAATATCAAAGAAGCCAAAAATACTCACATGTTGTTTCGCATAATATTTCCAAGAGAAAAATATTTATTTATTATTATAAAATTTATTTACACGAGTCAATGAAATTTAGTGTTGGCCACCGACCAATGTCTCTAATTTCAATATTTACAAATAACATAAAGCAACAAAGTCTTAAGAAAAGTGATTCCAGTAAGAGAATTACATCATTTCTTTTCTTTATATTTATTTTGAAATTAACATTACCTTTAAAAAAAATAGGATAGAAAAAACTATACTATGTTATATATAGAAAAAACTATAATATGTTATATTTTAGTTGTTGCTAGAATTGGAGTGATAATTATGTTAGTGTCACTTGCTTTTTCACTTTATCGATTCTAATATTACGTGTATTGTAAATGGTATTTTATTAACATGTTAGTTTCACTATGCTTATCAATGATAACTTAACAAGGGAAGTTGCGATGAATCAAGTCCCTATCAATGAGTATGAAGAACAAATATACACTACTACTAATGAATATGAAGAACAAATTTATAAAGAGTATGAAGAAAAATTGTATATAGTAGTGAACAATTGCATACATAAACCACTTTCACTATATGGTCGTTGGAATGTAAAGACTTGTTTTCCCTCCCTTGTATACCTTTTCATTGGGTGGTTTAGCCCTCAAAACACCCACAAACTGCTAAACCATCTTGACATAGCCTTCATCCCCAAGTTCAATAGATTCTGCCTAACTAGGTTCAACAAATGCATGTAATTGGTTTCCCCTCAATCTTGGAACCTACCAAAAATAATATTGCGGCCATGGAAGACTCAAAAACCTATAAATGCTAATATAAATTTGATAATTTGCATTATACTGTGATTACATGCTTAAGCATTGATGATATTTTTCTAGCCTAGTTCAACGCTAATTCAACCCCCACATTTTAAATATTTTAAACTACAGAGTTTTAACATATTGATCAATGAGCTACTGACAGCCTCGAGTTTCGAGAAACAAAGTTAATTCTCGTGAATCAAATAAGGTGTAAATAATATGCTAATAAAACTAGATGCATCTCATCAATCACAATATGAATACATAAATATATCAACAAAAAAAATAGCTCATATGATTTTGGTGTCTACATTTCATAGACATCCTTTTACATTCTCTTCCAAGGTTTTGAATATGAACCCCTAGAAAGAAATGTTGATTAGAATATCATTTTGATACAATATATTGTAGGAAATTGCTTGATGTAGATAACAAGATTCCAACAAAAATCTATGAATACATGTTACAAAGTAGACAATGTAGAGCCTGTGCAAAAGATCATGTAAATTCTAGAGAAATCATAGTTATGAGTTGGGCTTGTTCCTTGCAAGAATAAGAGAGATTTCTAACCCATGACTAAAATCTAGATTGAACATAAGGCGTGTCTAAAATGTTGACACAAAAGGAAACCACAAACACATTGCAATGGGAATTAACATAATCATGCCCATTCCTACATCATACAGACATCCAAGTGAACAAAATGACTTCCATAACCCAAGCCTCTTCACAATAGGCTTCCATGCAATAACAAGTTGCATGGTTAGTCAATAAAGGTTGTTATTTTCAAAAAATATCAAATCCAAAAAAATTATTCAATACTGCAAACAAATAAAAGTTTAATTTAAGAAACTTACACACAAGATACCCAATCCAACTAGTATGAATGCAAGCATGCCGGAAAAAATATCTTTCACTATCAATGTAGTCTTAAAAACTACATCTACAACGCCAGTTAAAAATGCCATAAATGTTATGCATTGTATGAGTCGTAACAATAACTGGAAATGCACTAATACTTTTTGGCTGAATGTGAAAACCTACAAAAAGAAAAATGTGAAAAAAGGATTACTATTCATGGTTCCAGTTGCTGAAAGGATTAAAAGAGATCGAATAAATCCAAGGACAAATCTAATCTTCAATCCCTAGAATAGGATTTGATGATATAGAAGTAGGTGACATCACATTCATGCATGCAACATGGAAATCCACTGCCCTTTGCCATGTGATTAGTTACTCTGATTCATATCCCATCAGAATGCACATATGTGAAAGGAATTGCGTGATGGTACAATCTACCATATTTACATAAATAAACATATAGAAAAATAAAAATATGTTGAATTTTTAGTAGCTTGGGGGGTACTCCAAGCCCTAGGGTTAAGGGTTTGGAGGTTGGAGCAACACAAGAGTCACTTGTGGGCTTGGAACCCAAGGTTAGGGTTTTTCACCCATCGATGTTTGGGCCAAAACCATGAGGAATTTTGGACATGCAATGGATGGGGATGATAGATGACAACAATGAGAATCCAACACTTCTAGAATCGTCAAAATCCATGTTGTCCTTAATGAGTTATGAATTTTTGAAGTTGAAAATTAATTATCAGATAGCCAAGTGATGTAGGCTTGAGTCAAATGGGTCCAAAAGACCTGTCTCTTCACTAATTCATTGAGCCCTTCTAAATTGTATAAATAGAAGGGGATGTGATTCATTTTTACTCATACAAGTTCATTAATCTCTTATGTGAAAACATTTGAGGTAGTGTAGGAGTGGAAAACAAGACATTGAGGAGAAAGGGTTGGATTTTGGCATGATTCTTCTTCCAATTACAACTCCGAGTTACCTCAGGAGCAGCTGCAGGGAAAAAGGCAAGTGTCGAAGGTTTTTGTGATAGTTTTTGTGTGGGATGTCTCTCCTAAATAGGCCACAGCTCTAGTTGTGCCTTATAGGAAGGACGATAGATTAAAACACATGTACATGGAGCCTAAACTCTATTACAAAGATGTTGCAGGTGAACAAGGGTGTTAGAAGGTCTGTTTGGGGATCATTTTAGCCTAGACCTATAACATTGTGTTGTGGAACATTGTAAGAGGAAGCTACAACATTGGAGGGTTGTTTGGGTGAATTTAATAGGGTTGTTATAGTATGTCAAGTGCCCTAACCAAGAACATTCAAGGACAATAGTGTACATCAACACTTTATAATATGAGATATGTATGGTTGATGTGTTTTGTGTAGGGTTGAATTTTGGAGGATCAATTCTAATTTGGAGAGAATTTGGAGCAGCCTATGGGAGCCAATTGGAAGGCATGTCTTGTTGGATAAAATTATCCTAGGAGCATATCTTGCAGTGAAGTATTGGATGTCATTGGACTAGTGGAGGGAAGCATGTTGGATACCCAAAGTAGCCCTTGACAAGCAGTCGTAAAGTGACCTTGAAAGATGAAGGTTGGGTGAATATTGGAGCTTAATGTGCAGCACTTTGATGGACAAAAGTGACTGCTAAATTAGAAGAATGGAGCTTAGGTGTTGACCAGCCTAGAACAACAGATTGGATGAGCCCATGTTGATTGTAGCATAAGCGAATTGCAGCAGTGATAGGTGGCAGCCCTCTAGGAGACTCTATCGGTTGTCTCTTAATGGACTAAGGGGGATCTAGAGAGCATATTGGAATAGAGACTGCAACAAGATTGTCATTGTATCCTATATCCTTTGTATGAGAAGTTTAGACAATTGTATTATATGTTTTTTAACATAAAGAATATTAGGTTGTTGTACATATGTGGACAATATTTTGTAAAATGTTGTCTATACTTGTGCATGTGTGATTTACTATTTTATATTGTTCCGCTGTGCAAAGTAGTTATGTTGAGATTCTTCATTTGATAGCGTCAAAGATTCTAAGATTTTATGTAAACCCAAGATCATTGAAATTCAACAAAATATAAATACAAGTTCCAATAAATTTGATAATATCACAATAATTATGTCTTAACTTAACAAATAACAAGTGCAAATTTTTACTGATAAAAAGTAACTTAGAAATAAAAAGTAAGAACTAAAAAGAAGTGTAATATCAATTCATGAAGGGTATCTTTATATATTTTAAGAACTAGGAGGAAATATTTTAGACCAAAGTCGAAGGGTAGATGTAGTGGCATGGGCACATGTTCAAATTCTCCTCGGTGTGAATGCACACTAACTTCATTCTTAGCTTAGTCGGCTACCTTGCTAAACTATGCCATCCATTAAATGTTGTGCTTCTACAACATCCAAACCAACTTTTCCACGATACAAACTACAAAAACAATCGTTTTAAAATCTAATAAATATATAGAAAAAGTCACCATGCGATATGCAGCCAAATAAAAGGCCGATATGCGTGTAATTATCCATAATTAAAAGTAAGAACCAATCAACACTGCATAGATATTATTAGCACTACATAGGTATTCGGGACGTATCAGAATCCGAACACATCGTATCCTTTATAAGCCATCAAAGGTTCACGTAATCCCATGGGATCTCATCTACATTGAAGGCATGGGGTTTAGTCCTAATGCTAAGAGAAGAAGAAATCAAGATTCAACTCATCGACATGGTGGTTTGTGAGGATTCATTTGTGGCCTTTGTAAAGGGCCGTGTTATGAAATGATAAAGAGGGAGGGTTGAAGAGGTTGTGTTGTGGGAGTCCAAATATTCATGACGAGCATGAGAGAGCCTGTCATGGAGACGTTCTTTTTGGAGATAACACAATGCGGTGTGTTTAGCCATTTATGACCGTGAAACCAAAGGCTATATGAATTCTTCTCTACACAACTAAATTCATTTTTAATTTGAATATGAATTCCAGTTAGTATGCTCAACATTTCCCAAAAAGAAACTATAAAACAAAAAAATCCATTCAAATATACTATATGATTCTTTTGAAGATGAGTTTCCAAGCTTAAAAGGATTATCTTATGTATCATCTCACCATATTAAAATTTTTCCTTTCTATTTTATTGTGTCTATGATAATTCTATGCAAAGCGATATAATATTGAAAAGCAATAAATTAGATTATTGAAAATCAATGAATCAGATTACAAAAGCCATATATAAAATAATATTATTATTACAAATAGTAACATATGATATATTTTGATAACATAAAGTTATAACCCCTGTAACAAGATTTTTCAAATGATTTATGTATAGAAAACCCTTGTGAACTTAAAGTTGTTCGCCAGATGCTTAACACATTCATTTTTATATGTCCACAAGATCTTTCTTCTTGCAACATTTAGGTTAGCATGAAACGAGATTTGTTCCCTCCGATCATGGTTGTATTGGACCTCAAAACACACGTGAGCAATGGCCCTAGTCAATTCAATATCTGAAGTCTCACACTCCACCTTATGTGTATGTGTCTATATGTTGGAAGCTAGATCGCTATTGAGAACGGGGCTGAATCAATAATGATGGCCTTTATTTCAATTCTAAGTCTTTTTACCGCAATATCAAATAGTCACACACATCCATAATATTAGTTTATATAAGCAACAATAAATCATCAAATAATAAACATGAGAAACATTAAAACAAGAATGCACACATAAGAACACAAGTATTTCTAGTGGAAACCTTTTTGCGAGAAAACCACCCTTTTGTTGTTGCACTACTCAATTATTTTATTAATCTACTGAAATTATTTTACATGGATTAGCTTACACCCATAAGCCAGAAGACTCAGCTTCCCTCATAGTATGCTGGCACCTATCACATAGGAAATTTGTTTCTCTCATGGACCTACAGAAATCTGTATGATAGAAGCTCCAATGATGAACGATCCTTGCCCAACTACCATTGGACTATCCAACCTCTATTGGATGAAGAAATATGTTCTTCTACTAAACCCCCAAATCGTTGTGTACTCTGAAGCCTTTGTGCCTTTACTTCCTCCATGTGAACCACATTTCATAAATATTTCATACTTGGTTCTCAATCTTCTCAACATGAGCAACCTAACAACACCATCATTTTGCACATAAAATATGAATCAAACTTTGATCCAGAGGAGGTAAATTATTCTCTTCTTCTCACAACAAATGTTTCCCTCAAACACACCACAAGCTCCAAATTCTCTGCCGCAAATAACACATAAATTCTGAATTTGCTTCTCAACTCTATCTATAATTTTTGCATACAATTCTCTGATATAACTCTACGAAAACTATGTGAGAAGTTGCTTCAATCTCTACTCACTGTCAATGACCGCATAATGGTATACTCTCACACTCTCAAGAAGGCAAGTCAACCAACAACAATTTTTTTGACATAATTAAAAGCCAAATTATCCTCAACAATTCTCCAAGTGAATATCACATGTAAATACGATGGTTATGCCAACACCTTGGACACCTGTACCATGGTAATATCCAAACTAATACCATAGGAAAATACCTTGGTTATGTCAATACGAAGGACACATGTACCATGGTAATCTCCAAACCCATACCATAGACAAAAACCTTTATGTCAATACAAGGAACACTTGTACCATGGTAATCTCCAAACCAATACCATGGTTATGTATACACCACGAGCTCCTATACCATGGTAATCTCCAAAACAATACCACAGGAAAATACGATGGTTATGTCAATACCAAGGACTCTTGTACTATGGTAATCTCCAAAAAAATACATCGGGAAAATATCATGGTTACGTTAATACCAAGACTATCTATGCTAAGGTAATATCACGTGCAAACCTACTTCACACACTCATACCAATATTATGGTAATGCAAATACCAAGAATACCTATACCATGGTAATACTCTACTCATGCTCATTCAAATACCAAGGTAAACCATTTATCTACCATACCAAATACCATGGGAAACATCATTGGTAACACTGTATAACCAAATAATCATATGCATAACCAATGCATAACCAAATTCCTGTAATCAATTGAGTACCTATAATCATAACATCTCCACATAAGAAACCAATCAATAGAAAAAATCTAGACATAAGCCAAACTACTCTAGAACCATCTATCATAGATCAACCCCACACAAGCCATAGATCATAGCTCATCGGAGACATACCAAAAACCATCTACACACAAGCCACCTACAACACAAACATTTTCCATCCTCACATCTCCATGCTAGTAGATATGCCAAAATTAATGCAACACATCAACCAAGTACAAGCCACCTATATCCAAACATACAAGTGCTAACCAACTCTCCTGCAACCCATGCTACCAAGTTGACATCAATGCCAACCAACAATTCATCTACAACACTGCAACATATATCAATGCTAACACTATACATGAGATTAGCTATGCATTTAAATAAGGTCCAAAGGTGAAACTGTAAGGTTATACCCATACCTACCTTCCATTCTTTTAGGTTGACGTCATTTATGGATTGTTGAAAAGTGTGCAACAAGAAATTCTTGTTGAGAGTGCAACAAGATGATGGAGCTTAGTGAAAAGAGTTGCCTTCACTAAGTGGGCCCGCAGGCTATTTTTGGCGCAAGTCTATTTTTAGACTATGTCTATTTTTAGACATATGGATCATGTCTATGGATTGTAGGTTGTTGTTTATGGATGATTGATCAAGTTGGGAAAAAAATAGATGGACTTCTATTTTTTATGAAAGTGTGAGTGATCACAGTGTGAGTGATCAAAGTCAAAAATAGAAAAGTCAAATATTATTATCTCACAATAATATTTGGACTATAAACTTAATCTTATTCTCTTGGAGCACTTCAGGATGAGCTACGAATGTGGTACATGCAGATCCCAGAGGGAAATACGTGGTTACCTATGGGATGACTAATATTTTCATGCAGGACTTCAGTTAGAACTCAAGTGAGTTGAGTTTAGTGGATTGGAGGTGCAGTTGATGGAGTTGTGTTCAGTTTTAGCTTTATTAAACTGGTTGTATTTAGTCTAACTGATCAATAGACTAGAGATGAGTTGAGTGAATTAGTTATTAATTAATTCACAAGTTATTAACTCATAATACAACTAATGAATACATCAGTTAACTCAGTTGCATGTCAGTGCATGTTCAGTTCAGCAGGGACAAGTGTTAGAGAATCAGATTGCTATCAGTTGTGACTATAGTTGTGCACCAGATCTTGCACAATAAAGGGATTGAGTATGCCAATGAGTTTTCTCACGTATTTGCCCACATTATAGCTTGTGCTCACGTCCAACAAAGAGTGAGTGACTATTTTGCAGGTGAAATACGAGTTTGGTAAGCCATTCTCATCAGTTCTTGAGTAGGTATTGAGAAGTGGAGGCAGGCAAGCAGTGGAATAGATTTGGAGATCAGATCTGAGCTGTATTGTGTGTAACAGGTGGAGCTGGTACTGGATTGCTTGTGATAAGCATTGTACTTTGTAATGTTACATGATTCAATCAATATAATATACAGATAGTTGGGGTTTTTAGCGAGATGCTTTCCCTGGGATACATACTATGTTTATGAGTTTGATTGATGCTTCTATGTGTGCCTGTGAATGTTTCTTCTTCTGTAAATTGATGATCAATGTGGAGGAGATTATGTATTATACATTTTCCGCTTATAATTGTATGATCAAGATAATCTCTGTGAATATGTGTTAAATTATTCAAAATTTCTACATGGATCGCTAGGGAGAGGGTCGGTCATTCATGCATGCTTCCTAAGAGAAGATAAGACCAGCTCGGCTCGGACACCTGCTTGCTTCCTAAGATTCCCAGCCTGACCTGACTGAAATATAGGAGGGAGAAAAGCATAATTGGAGAAGGAAAGCAGACCATTTAGGACCTGCCAGATGAATATACCTAGTCTTTCGTTTCTAGGGTGCTAAAGAGAAAAAGAGTGACTCCTATTTACTTTACTATATTGGTCACGGAAATGGCTACCTTCCCCCTAGCAAGGCAATGCTAAGAAATTTCTATTAATCCCCCATCCTTCGGCTTTTAGGTAGATGTAGGAAAGCTACCCACTGAAAACTTTCCCTTCCTTATTTCTTCAGTCTTCTTCCTTCCCTCTCTTGAGGTGATTACAAGTGGAAGGAAAGGAAAAGGTATCACAGGAAGAGCTAACTAGAGAACAGACAACAAAGGCATAGGAAGTTGAGAAAAAATAAGAGTCAGCTAAGACATCAAAGGCATAACATCATGGGTACTATCATTTAGTAGCTACTATTTTGACCATTTACACTACTCTACACTCACGCAGGTTAGGTTCTTGCAAGATCTTCCACAATTCTATGAGTAGCGCCATGGCGATTCCTATGCACTATGGACTCATTGCAAAGGACTTCGCATAGGCATTCATATGTGTGGAGGAGCATCAACAAGAAGACATTGAAACCTATTGATAATAGGCTAGGTCCAAATACCTACGGTGAGTTGGCCAATTTTTCATACTTGTAGGTTTTATTATTGAGTTACATTGTTTCTTTAATTCTGATTTCATCAATATCTCAACATTTTCCACAATTTGTTGCAAATAACAGTAAAATTATTAAATTATCTTAATTCTCATTTTGTATTGCAACAGTTTCAGACTAAATTTCAATTTCATATAAAATCATAGTTTATTATTTAGTAATACTGCATATTTTTCAATGAAAAAAACATTTTGCATATTTTTCATAGAAGAAAAATAAAGAGAATACATAAATACCTGAAAATATAGAAAAACATATTTTTCATGTTGTTTCTTAAGGATCATTTTACCAGCTAATCAACACAGTATTCATTTTGCATCTTGCTTAATTGAATTCACAGTCAGTTTGATTTGGTTAGAATTCTACATATTAAATTAGTATTGCCTAATCCTTGCATCTATCCTCTCCCTTATAGATGTAATAATGGACTCATGCCTTCTTTTCTGCAATGCAGATCCAATCATGAAAGCATCCGTTGAGATGCAGCAATGGATTCCATCTAGTTCTAAGCCAATTATTTTTTTTGTGTCTATTGCACAATCAAGTTATAAAGATAGAGAAAATGGAGGAAATGTCTATTACAACAGAACAAATTTGGAAAATAGTTTTTGAAACTATTTTCTCCACCTGCTTTGGACACCACAACATGTAATGCACTATGGAAATGGCAGGAGGCACCAGAGCCACCTCCTACCTCATATAGACACAAAAACATGTTATTGACCATGGGCTATGTCCGACATGTTATGGATGAGTATGAAAAAACTTTTAATGTTATGAGATAATGCTAGATGTAATGCCAACATTACTTGAAATTGTGAAAATTATTAAAACATATATATCTTTTAACCAAGATATGAGGAAATATAATGTAGGAGATGCCTTAGGAAGAGGCAAAATAATATGATGATTGAGGTAATTGGCTGAAAGAAAAAAGGACTTCAAGCAACTTTGGTAAAAAATAAAAACACTTTTATTGGTTGTCGTGTTATTTCAAAAAATTTGGTTAGAAGAGTAAAAGGTTTATTTATTCTAGTGTCGAAGTAATAGGTAGTGGAAAATTGATCACTATAGTCCCTGCAGCCCCGAAGGGGTAGGGAATAATAGGTATGCAAACAAAATATGTATTAGTTTTGTTTAATCATGCATATGTAATTCATGGGACTGATATTTTAATAGTGATGAAATTCATTTACGTAAGGCTCACACTAACATAGCTAAAAATTAACAAATTACAATTTTATTGGTATCTGTATTACCTTAAAGGAATATCATCCTTAGAGTAAGACTACGAAACACTCAAAAATTGATTTGTATTAGTTTGTTAGACTTGTTACATAATTGGTTTGAAATTTTTTTAATAAGTTAATTTCACTAATAATTTAAAAAATTATATCTTTAGAACTTTATTATATGCTTAGAAGTGTGTTGTAATTTTTTATTTTATCACTTGGGAAATTATATCATTGAAAAGATGGTAAATTTTTTTCATAAGTGTTTTGAAGACCAAAATTATACAAAGTGCGACAATTTACTTGAATTGAATAGGAGAAAACTAACATAATCAAACGTTCCTATGTTGAAATGTCTATGAAAACTAAAAAACAGAAGAGTGAATGACTTCACAATTATTCCAAAAATTAAGAGGATATAGATGGATCCACCTCAATGAGGCAAAAATAGATTTTCTGGTGATTCTTGGACTTGATATTGAGGCCAATTTAGCCTTGACGTCCTCGAGTCAATCATCCAACACTTTTATTTTGAGCTACATTTCATAATAATTAATAGGATTTCATCTTTGTTATCATTTTATTCTAAAATAATGTTGTTGAGAAGAGTCCTCTTATACCATTAAATGTCAATGGTATGAATTTATTTATTTTGGCATCCCATTGTATGCCTTCTGTCTAAAACCCAAGAAACAAATTCTTAATAGATGATAGTTTTCATATCTTCCAAATACCCTATTGTATTTCATAAGATATTTGATTGTAGAACATCCTTGTTGAGGAATCAACCGTATAAAAAACATGATAACCACATTGGAAAGCATGACCTCAACTACCTCAGTGACTGTGTGTGTAGTGGCAATTCATGGCTATGATAATGTCATGCCCCATAACACTTTTTGAGTTAAGGTGTGTCGAGGCCCTTTGAGCATGTGGCACCAATGAGATTCCTCATAATGGATGTGACTAACTTATGAGAACTTGACTCCCAAACTATGCATCTAGAACTTATACTTCTTATTCTTGTGTAAGATATATTATGTATGCAGAATCCAACATTTAATCTTAACACAAGTATAATGCTCAACTACAATTTTATGTCCACCACATATAGTTCACATTCATAACATCAAAAAAATGGTACAATATATTGTCACATTCATACAATACAAATTTATTTCAAACTACAGTACACCAGACATATAGAATGGGACTTTAAAATGTCTTTAGTTTATATTGTTGTAACTTACAAGTTCCCAAGGCCTTTGACCTCTTCTCAAATTATAATAAAAAACAACATCTTGGTTTCCCAAACCAGGTCCTCAAATGAATATAAGAAATACAAGCCTCCCCTATACTCAAGATCCATCTTGCATGACTTGGGCATCCCTGCCTATCCACTTGACTCGGTTATCCAATTTTCTCCTCTGTTCCAGTTTACTCCTGCTCTTCATCATTCATTCCATTTGATATATATGCATTCCTATTGTGCATGTGAATGATCACTTGGGTAGTTAGGCCAACTTGTTTCGTCTTGGGCATGGGTACTCGTGTAGTCATACTGACTCATTTCTTCTTGAGCATGGGAGTTCATGTAGTCTCAATTGATGCTCATTCCATCTGAACTCATGAAAGAAACCCTAATTATAGTTTGTTCAACTTATTCTATCTCATGTGTGGGTGCTTATGCAGTCTTAGCCAATGCTCATTTCGTCTCCTCTCATGAAGGAAACCCCAACTTTTTATCAATCAAAATCATTTCGACTCTAGCATGGGTGCATTCATATGGGCGTGTCTCGTTTCGTCTTGGGTGGATTCAGTTCCATCTTAGGCACTTTTGGTGAGCTCATACAACATTCTCTCAAGTGCCTTGTTTTTGGGCACATTCATGGCAACTTGAACACCTCGTGCAGGTGTCCACATGCCAACTTGGGTGCCTTGGGTGCTCTCATTCCACTCACACCAAAAATCTCAAAATTTCACAAAAATGTCACAAAACTTGTGATGGTTGTCTCGTATCATGTCTCAACTCATTCAACTAGTGGCACTCATGGGTGCTCAAGGTTAGAGGTTTGACATCCTCCCCCTACTCTAAATATGTTTTGGTCCTCAATAATGAACCTCCCATATAAATTCATCAATCACCAAAGGTACTACATCATTAATATTATTTCTCATTAAAACTAACATCTCATGCCATCGAATAACCTTTATGTTCCATGAACCATGTGAAAATTGCTCATCTCCTTAATAAATTGTTCCATTGCACTTCCTCACAGGTAATATCAAAAAACCTGAGTCTCTCATTACCTCTCAACAAAAAGTAGGTATGATGTAAATTACCTCCCATCTTTGACGTACATCCATAGCTATAGAATTTAATTCCCCCATACATGTCTCTAGACATTGAGCTCCTCCATCTCCTAAATAAATTGGATATTTAATCCAATCATCAAGGTTGATCAATGAGAATGTATATTCTCATGCATGTGAACACCTCTACCAAATCTCTTTTTCATAGGTCTAAACTACATCACACACTCACATAGTCACACAGAATGATACCCTTCTACTAGACATCCTAAAAATTGTGATTATCTTCTTGCCAAAGCACCATACCGATACACACACATATCCACATACGTTCATGCAGCCCACATCTATTGTCAGCCCTTGTGGTGATGCACTACTACTCCTACTAAGGCAGGAAATCATCCCTCATACATAAGGGTCTACTAAAATAGGAAGGCTTAAAAGTCACTTCCTTGACTCCAACAAACCAAGGCATCTAACTGATGCCTCGTCTGTAAGTATCTTTGTACTCCCTCAATATTTTCCTCGAGAAAACTAGCTTCACAAGTTGTTTCTTAGTCAACTCAATGTCGTATATATCCATCACATATCTACAATAATCCACAATACCTATAGGATCCCTATTGTCCCCTTATACACTAACAATAATCACATCAGAAGAATCACTCGGGCCTCTCACTCTAATGTCACATTGTTGGAAAATACCGTCATATGAAGAGACTTGATGTTGCTCCATATTGGGAGAAGATCCATATCCTCCTACCCAACCTACAATATGACTCATACTACCAAAATATTCTCCTGTAAGTAAGTCCATAAGATCCCTTTCTTTTTTATCATGAGACAAGGCTGCTCCCTTCTTAAACTCTTGCAACTAAGGACATCTCTCATACAACACGACTATAGATACCCTCGAAGGATATCCCAAACCATTATTTTCCATCAGCACTGCCTTAGCTCCCTGATCTCCAATGATCAAAATTTTATCCTCCTCCAACAAAGGAAATGTTTAAGTATTCCTCATAAAAGCCATGCCCAAAATCATCAAAATCTTCCAATCCACCTTCCCAAACCATGACTTCACTCTCATTGGTGTGTCTATGAGAATACCAAATGTTGACCTCATCTAAGAGTTCACTGCTTTGTAGGTGCTCAAATCTTCCTCCCCCTTCTTATTTTGCAGTAAAGACTTAATTATCATCTCACTAATGAAGTTTTGGACAGCTTCAGTATCAACTAAAGATGTCAACTTCTTCCCCATCATTGTGACATGTACAAACCTAAGCCCTAAATCCTTCCTTTCCTTCGAGGACTTCTTCCTTTCATCCTACATCATTGAATAAGCTTTGTTGAACACATTAAGCTCCTCTCTTGACATCAACTCAAGATATATCTACTCAATAAAATGCTCTTCTACAATAGTGATATTAGACAAAGGTTCCTTTGGAATGGAAATCCTTTCCTTGTTCAGCAATTGTTCCTATGAATATTCCAAATTAGGGATAGCCTTGGTAGACTTATTGTTCTCCCCCCCACTACGCTGCCTCTTGGTCGCTTCTTCATGGACTCAACATATTCATAATATGCTTCTCTATTCGAAGTAAGGTATGCCACCTCACACTTAGTCTCATCTAAAGTCTTTGAGAGACATCCAACCCATGCATCCATATGGCTAGGCTCAACATTCTCTCTCGAATAAAGATCAAAATGGTTGCAGGTACATGAGTAATCTACTACTACTCCCTTTATCTTTTCACCCAAAACTTTAGCATTGACATCCAGCATCTTTTTCTTCCAAGCATTCCCAACTTCTCAAGGGAGATCGAGTCGCATTGAGGTGATCGTACATCGATGTCTTCCATGATAGCTCCTTTTCTACTTAATTCTAACAAACCACCATCTTTCCACACAGGGTGGGTTTGCACTCCACTGATCATGGTAAGAACAATGTGGTGAAGAGCACCAAACCACCCTTACTTCTATGATTCTTTAGCTCTAATACCACTATTAGGGGAAGGTGGTGAGATTCACTCTAATAGCACCTTCAAGGGAATATTGTGGGCTTCGCATTGATCCCATATTTCAGGGAAGGTGGTGGGATTCACTCTAATACCACCTTTGAGGGAAGGTGCTTGGATTTTCTCTAATACCACATTCGAGGAAAGGTGGTAGGCTTCACTTTAATACCACCTTAGGGGAAGGTGGTGGACTTCACTCGGATACCAAGTGTCATGATACTAAATCACTCCTTAAGTTAAGGCGCGTTGAGGCCCTCTAAGTGTGTGGCACTAGAGAGGTTCCTCATAATGGTTATGACTAACTTATGAGTAATTGACTCCTAGACTATTTGTCTATCACTTATACTCCTTATTTTGATCTAAGATATGCTATGGGTGCAGAATCTAAAATTTAATCTTAACACAAATATAATTGTCAACTACAAGTCTATGCCCACCACATATAGTCACCATTAATAACATCAACAACATGCTACAATATATTGTCACATTCATTCAACAAAAAACTCTTTCAAAATATAGTACATAACATATATAAAATGGGACCCTTGGTCTTACCTTCAATTATATACAAATGTATTTAATTTACAATATTTCAAGTTACAGAATCCCAAGGCCCTCAAGCTCTTCTCAAATTACAATAGAAAAAGACATCTTAGTTTCCCAAACCAAGTCCTTAGAAGAATACAAGAAATACAAACCTTACCTTGGTTCAAGACCCATCTCGCACAAATCAGGCGTGCCTAGCTATCCACACATCTTAGTTTTCAAACAATTCACATGGATTCCTTCCAGATTGCATGACTCCAACCTCCATGCCGACTCATTATGTCTTAAGTTAGCTCGACTCATTCTGCCATGAAACCTTAACTTCGAGTTAGGCTAACTCATTTTGTCTTGAGCATCAAGTTTGTTTGTGCCGATGCATCTCGTTCTATCTTGGACATGTTCCATTCCATCTTAGACACTTTATGTTAGCTTCTACCAATATTCAGGTGCCTCATTCCTAGGAGCATTTGTGCCAACTTGAGCACCTCATGCAAGTGTTGTCGTGCCAACTAGAGCTCCTTGGGTGGTGTCAGTTCAGTTGTGCCAAAACTCCCAAAATGTCTCACAAACATCGCAAAATTTGTGATGATTGTTTTGTTTCACATCCTGGCTCAACCAACTAATGACGCTCATGGTTGCTCAAGCTGAGAGGCCTAACAAATAAGAAGCAAGTGATGGGACAAGGTTTGAAATAATGAGATACGAGAGCGATGGGCAACAAATAAATAGCCTACACATGGGTCATACCATAGATGCATCAGGGTTGTATATGCCCACCATTGGTTAATTGGCTTGCCAAAATTGAACGGTGGGCATATACACCACCCTGCATTTATGGCCCATTAGTAAGTTGGTTATTTTCAGCCAGAGCAATGCTGACCAAGCTAGGGGAACAAGACAAGACAATGGGGAAGAGAAAAGGACAATGAGAAATAGTAGGTTAACTAAATGATACTATTGTAAACCAGCTATGAAGCCAGTCAAGCAAGCAAGAGATGGGTGGAAACAATCATCATCCATAATAAAGAAGTAGGTGCAGGAATGCAAAGAAGAGGAAACATACTTATAACAAGGAATGATGAGTAGAAGTAGAAAATCTCCATCATAGCATGAAATAACAAGAGCACCATCAAGGAGATAACAAGAGCAGAGATATGGTATCAAGCTCACATGAGGGAACAATCAATGAGAGCATTGGTCTTCATTATATTGAAGCCATTGAGAAGTAGGCTTGTATTATCAAGTGGGAGGAGGATGGTGAAACATGTTATCTTCATTCATTTCATGGAGTGATGGTGGCCTCGCCACCTCCCCATTTATTTCTTCTCCTCTCATGATCCCATGTAGTATTGGTTTTCACTAGCTAATTGGACTTATTCCATATAGGATTGGTTTGCACTAGCTAGTTAGACTTATTCAAACGAATTTAGATATATATAATTTTTAGGAATATTTAGTTATTTTTATATTACTTATTAATATTTCTATTTTGTTTTTTAAATAATTACAAAGTTAATTTAATGTTGTGTGTGTTTTCTTTGGTTAAATTAAAGAAGTAAACTACATTAAGTGACAACTCACCCAAATTGTTAAAATTGGATTGAATTTTTACATGAAAAAAAATACATAATATTATTTATGTAAGAAGTGTTTAAGATGAAAATCACTTTTAAAAAAAATATTATTTATATATACATATTAAATTTTAATTTTAAAATATTTATAACAATTAAATTTCCATAATTTGTGAATTTATGATATTTGAAACTATATATATATATATATATATATATATATATATATATATATATATATATATATATTCTTAAAAAATCTTCCCATTCATTAGGTGTTCATTTTGAAACATAATTTTTATAATTTAAATATAAATGTTAATAATTATTAAGTGGATGGTAAATATTTAATCTTTATGGAATATTTGCAAATATTAGTAGTCACATTATCTCAATTTTTTTTCCTTTTAATTTAATTAGTTCAACAAAATAAATTTAATGACTATAAATAATAATAAACATTTTAATATTTATATTACATCTCACATTATCAATATTAAAAATATCATAAAAAAATTCAATTATAACTTTCCTATTATATATATATATATATATATATATATATATATATATATATATATATATATATATATATAACTAACGAGAATTCTATATAAATGCAACAATAATTTTATTTCAAAACAAACATATATTTAAAGTAAAGTAAACTAGCACAACCATATTTACTAATATGGTTGATATACGTCGATAGGCAAATATCAAGCTTATAACAACCACATTAATAACTATTATGGGTATTTAGGATTATTAATTACTATATAAATATTAACAACTAGATCATTTATATATATTAATGTATAAATATTATATTAATATTATAATAATTATATAAACTCCTAATATATATTAATTAATAATAAAAATAGCTCATAATAATATTAGATTATCATTATATTATTTAAATAATCTTATAATATAAATTTATAAAAGAAATAATAACAATTATATTGTATTATAATAATAATAATAATAATAATAATGCCCATGGGGTTTTGGATTGACAATGAATGGGTGCGCTGTTAAGGCACTCCTTGCGATAGGTCACCGGTTCAAATCCCCCGTGGGTACTTAGGTTAGTCTTAACTAGGAAAGTAATAATAATAATAATAATAATAATTTATTATAATATTATAATAATTTATTATAATATTATAATAATATTATATTATTATTATATTATTATAATAATATACAAATATAATAATAATATAATCAATATTATTATAATATATTACTATAATAAGAACAATAAACACCAATTATTTATTATTTATGATAATTAGTAATTATACAAATAATAGCAACTATATTCTTATATAATTATATATTTATGATTATTATATTAATATTATTATAATAATATAAACTCATAATAATATTAGTATTATTAATTATTATTATTCGTAGGCTTTAGTATGTTTAATATTTATCTTAGGGTTTGTATATATTAGGTTAATTATTATTGGTATTTACGATTATTAATAACTATATAATGATGATGATGATGATGATGATAGTGGTTACCGTCCACTGAGACCAAATTGGTCTATCGAACCTATAATTTTCTTAGTTTTTAATTATTTGGCTTCTCATCTTTCTTGGTGAGATTGATGCTATAGCTTTCTTTTTTTTCTCTGCAGTCTGCCAACTTCCTTTATCTTTCATCTCCTCCATCTCTTCTAGTTCTTGGGACATTGGTGTCTTAGCTTCGCAATCTATTATGTTCATCCTTTTGAAGATAGTCGGAGAAGAAGTTTGGTCTAATAAATCTGCTTTGCTGTTAAATAACTATATAGGATTATTAATAACTATAAAAATATTAACAACCAAATTATTTATATATATTATTATATAAATATTATATTAATAATATAAACTCCTAATATATATTAATTAATAATAAGAATAGCACATAATAATATTAGATTATCATTATATTATTAAAATAATATAATAATATAAAATTATAAAATAATCATAACAATTATATTGTATTATTATTATTATAATAATATAATCAATATTATTATAATATATTATTATAACAATAGCAAAAAAGATCAATTATTTATGATAATTAATAATTATACAAATAATAGCAACTATATTCTTATATATTTATATATTTATGATTATTATATTGATATTATTATAATAATATAAACTCTTATTATTATTATTATTATTATTATTATTATTATTAGGCTTTAGTATTTTTAATAGTTATTTTAGGGTTTGTATACATTGGGTTTATAATATTAGTCCCTTTTGTTTATTATTACCTAAGGGTTTAATTCTAAAATCCCAAGGGATTATGAACCAACGAGAATAATATTAAACAAAAAAGACTAATATTATAAACCCAAGGAACTAATAAACCCAACTCTTTAATATTATAAGCCTAAGGAATTAGTGAACCCAACGGATAAATATTAAAAACCTAAGGGATCAAGAAGCACAAGGAATTAATATTACAAACACAAGAGAAACAAGATGACCATGATTGATATTATAAACCCAAGTTAATAATAAACCCAAAGGATTAACACTAAAGCCCCAAGGGATTATGAACTGAAGAAAATAATGTTAAACCCAAGGGACTAATATTATAAACCCAACATTTGTAAACCCTAATATAAATATTAGAAAGACAAAAATAAACATGGTTTACTTTCATGTTGAGAGAATCCTTGTCACAATGTGACATTCAACCATGGTTGGCCATGGTTGCCTATGATTGACAATGGTTGACCATGATCGATATTATAAACCTAAGGGAATAATAAACCCAAGGCATTGATATTATAAACCGCAAGGAATAGTAAATCTAAGGTATTAATACGAAAACCCCAAGGGAATAATATTAAACCCATGGGACTAATATTATAAACCCAACATTGTTAAACCCAAATATAAACACTACAAACACTAAAATAAACATAGTTTATTTTCATGGTAGGTCAATCTTTGTCAAAATGTGACATTCAACCAAGGGAATAATATTATAAAACCAACATTGGTAAACCCAAATATAAATACTACAAATACTAAAATAAGCATGGTTTATTTTGACGGTGAGACAATTCTTGTCACAATGTGACATTTAACCATGGTTGACGATGTTTGGGTATGATTGGCAATGGTTTACCATGATTTATATTATCAACCAAAGGGAATAATAAACCCAAGGGATTGATATTATAAACCCAATTTAATAATAAACCCAAGGGATAAATACTAAAACCCAAGGGATTATGAAGTCAAGGGAATAATACTAAACCCATGGGACTAATATTATAAACTTCAGATTGAGTAAAGGCAAATATAAATACTACAAACACTAAAATAAACATAGTTTGTTTTGATGGTGAGACAATCCTTGTCACAATGCGACATTCAAACATGGTTCACCCTATTTGGGTACGATTTATATTATAAACCCAAGGGAATAAAAGAAACCAAATTTTGATATTACAAACCCAAATAAATGATAAACTGAAGGGAGTAATACTAAAACCCCAAGCAAATATGAACCCAAGGGAACAATATTAAGCCCAAGGGACTAATATTATAGACCCAATGTTTGTAAACCCAAATATAAATATTACAAACACTAAAATAAACATGTTTTATTTTCATGGTGAGACAATCTTTGTCGAAATGTGACATTCAAGAATGGGACTAATATTATAAACCCAACATTGGTAAACCCAAATATAAATACTACAAACACTAAAATAAACATGGTTTATTTTGATGGTGAGACAATTCTTGTCACAATGCGACATTCAACCATGGTTGACCATGTTTGGCTATGATTGACAATGGTTTACAATGGATTAATACGAAAACCCCAAGGGATTATGAACCCAAGGGAATAATATTAAACCCATGGGACTAATATTATAAACCCAACATTGTTAAACCCAAATATAAACACTACAAACACTAAAATAAACATGGTTTATTTTCATGATGAGTCAATCTCTATTAAAATGTGACATTCAACCAAGGGACTAATATAATAAGACCAACATTGGTAAACCCAAACATAAATACTACAAATACTTAAAAAAAACATGGTTTATTTTGACGATGAGACAATTCTTGTCACAATGCGACATTCAACCATGGTTGACGATGTTTGGCTATGATTGACAATGGTTTACCATGATCTATATTATCAACCAAAGGGAATAATAAACCCAAGGGATTGATATTATAAACCCAAATGAATAATAAACCCAAGGGATAAATACTAAAACCCAAGGGATTATGAAGCCAAGGGAATAATATTAAACCCATGGGACTAATATTATAAACTTCACATCGAGTAAAGGCAAATATCAATACTAAAAACACTAAAATAACCATAGTTTATTTTGATGGTGAGACAATCCTTGTCACAATGCAACATTCAAACATGGTTCACCATGTTTGGCTATGATTTATATTATAAACCTAAGTGAATAAAAAAACCTAAATTTTGATATTATAAACGCAAATGAATAATAAACCGAAAGGAGTAATACTAAAACCCCAAGGGAATATGAACTCAAGGGAACAATATTAAGCCCAAGGGACTAATATTATAAACCCAATATTTGTAAACCCAAATATAAATATTACAAACACTAAAATAAACATGTTTTTTTCTCATGGTGAGACAAGCTTTGTCAAAATGTGACATTCAAGCATGGGACTAATATTATAAACCCAACATTGGTAAACCCAAATATAAATACTACAAACCCTAAGACAAATATTATAAACATTGAAATAAACATGATGTACCATCATTGATTTTCATATTGAGACAATCCTTATCACAATTCCATGTCGGACCATGGTCGACATCATAATAAACCGTGTTTGACTCAGGAATAATAAATGCAAGCGATTGATATTATAATCCAAAGGGATTAATACTAAACCCCAAGGGATTAGGAACCAAAGGGAATACTATTAAACAAAAGGGACTAATAATATAAAACCAAGGGAATAAAAAACCCAAGGGATTGATATAATAAACCCAAAGGAATAATAAACCCAAGGGATTATTATTTATTTTCATGGTGAGACAATCCTTGTCACAATGTGACATTCAAGCATGGTTGACCATGGTTGGCTATGATTGACAATGGTTTACCATGATGGATATTATAAACCTAAGGGAATAATAAACCCAAGGGATTAATATGAGAAACCCAAAGGAATAATAAAATGAAGGGATTAATACTAAGACCCCAAGGGATTATGAACCCAAGGGAATAATATTAAATCCAAGGGACTAATATTATAAACCCAATGTATATAAACCCCAAGACAAATATTATAAACATTAAAATAAACATGATCGACCATCATTGATTTTCATATTATAAACCTAAGGGAATAGTAAACCCAACTTATTTACATTAATACTAAAACCCCAAGGGATTAATACTAAAACCCCTAGGGACTATGAACCCAAGGGAATAATATTAAGCCCAAGGGATTAATACTAAAACCCCAAGGGATTATGAACCCAAGGGAATAATATTAAGCCCAAGGGACTAATATTATAAACCCAATATTGATAAACCCAAATATAAATACTACAAACACAAAAATAAGCATGGTTTATTTTGATCATGAGACAATCCTTGTCACAATGCAACATTCAAACATGGTTGACCATGGTTGGCTATGATTGATAATGGTTGACCATGGTTGGCTATGATTGATAATGGTTGACCATGATTGACATTATAAACCTAAGGGAATAGTAAACCCAAGGGATTAATACTAAAACCCTGAGGGATTATGAACCCAAGGGAATAATATTAAACCCAAGGTACTAATATTATAAACCCAACGTATATAAATCCTAAGACAAATATTATAAACATTGAAATAAACATGATCGACCATCATTGATGTTCATATTGAGACAATCCTTATCACAATTCCATGTTGGACCATGGTCGACATCATAATAAACCATGTTCGACTCAGGAATAATAAACCCAAGCGATTGATACTATAAACCCAAGGGATTAATACTAAAACCCCAAGTGATTATGAACCAAAGGGAATACTATTAAACAAAAGGGACTAATAATATAAACCCAAGGGATCGATATAATAAACCCAAAGGAATAATAAACCCAGGGGATTATAATTTATTTTCATGGTGAGACAATCCTTATCACAATGTGACATTCAAGCATGGTTGGCTATGATTGACAATGGTTTACCATGATCAATATTATAAACCTAAGGGAATAATAAACCCAAGGGATTAATATGAGAAACCCAAAGGAATAATAAAACAAAGGGATTAATACTAAGACCCCAAGGGATTATGAACCCAAGGGAACAATATTAAATACAAGGGACTAATATTATAAACCCAATGTATATAAACCCTAAGAAAAATATTATAAACATTAAAATAAACATGATTGACCATCATTGATTTACATATTGAGACAATTCCTATCACAATTCCATGTTGGACCATGGTCGACATTATAATAAACCATGTGTTGACTTGCGAATAATAAACCCAAGGGATTAATACTAAAACCCCAAGGGATTACGAATCTAAGGAAATATTATTAAACAAAAGGGACTAATAATATAAACCCAAGGGAATAATGAACCAAAGGGATTGATATAATAAACCCAAAGGAATAATAAACCCAAGGGATTAACACTAAAAGCTCAAGGGATTATGAACCCAAGGAATTATTAATATTAAAAAGTTGAAGAACAAAGAAAACCAATAACTTGATATTATAAACCATTGGGAATTAATAAACCCAAGGGAAAAATACTTGATTAAAGCCTTGCTTTCAAATCCTTCCTATTGGGGCTAAAACCCTCTCATTAACCTTTATAAAACCTTCACCAACCCTTTAGCCACACATATATAACCTTTTCCTCTTTAAACCTTGGTTACATATATATTTAGCGTATAAACCTTCTATCAGTGCTATTTTCTTAATAAACCATTTACAAAGGAAATATACGCTTACCACACCTTTTCCACCTTGGCACAACTTTGGCATGCTTTTCAAGATTTACCTTTTCACTTATCGTAATCACGATTCTCCACGAGTTTTGTTAACAAAGAACTCTATCGCATCCAATATGTGATAATGCGATTTTGGATCTCAAAACTTATTAACTGCACCACATAACACCATCAAGTCCGCTCCTTTGTATGTCGCATTACTTCTGTGCCATTGATCTTCTCCCGAAAGATCCAACGATTCACATTGGTTTCAGGTTAACCACACACATGGGGGTTAACCACTCGATAAAGCGGTTTCCCCACTCCAACTCTCTACCATGCATCGTGATATGTATGGAATCGGTTGATCAATGCTGAAACCACTTACCATCTAGTCCTCATGTGAAATACCTCCTAAGGTTATAAACCCGCCTTTTCTTTGTGTTAACTCCTACGCTCCTCCACCGTGCGATGACTGTTGATCTATGAGATCGACAGTTCTCCCTCTTTGTCATCACACTATTGATCTATAAGATCCAACGGTTCCCGTATACTGAAACCACACTTCTTCGTTCATCCCTTTAAATTGACTTTAATTCATTCTTCAATGTTTTCTCTGTGTTTTCAGTTTTTCTTCAGGGTTTCTTTCTTCAACTATTCTGCTGCTCAATTCTCTCTGAGCCTCAATCCTCTGCGAATTCTCACTTCGCTTCCTCTCTAGAGCTTCCTCTGATTCTTCAGCTGGATTCCAAGATCCCTAATGACTCCTCTGAATCATTCTCTCCTCTCTGCGTGTGTATATATATTTTTGAAATAAATTTTTACTGCAAGGGATTGATATCATAAATGCAAGGGACTAATAAACCCATGGGATTAAAAATGCATAGGAATAATATTAAACATAAGGAATTAA
Source organism: Pinus tabuliformis (assembly GCA_031772625.1). Taxonomy (NCBI): domain Eukaryota; kingdom Viridiplantae; phylum Streptophyta; class Pinopsida; order Pinales; family Pinaceae; genus Pinus; species Pinus tabuliformis. Next base: position 191,500,652 of record CM062804.1, read on the forward strand.
TATTATAAACCCAAGGAATTCAAATATTATAAAACTTAGCTTTAACATTATAAACCTATCTCATTAATAAACCCAAGAGATTTTAAACCCAAGGGAATAACATTAAACCTTAGGATTAATAGGGATTAATCAACCATGGATTAATGTTAAACCTAACGATTAATATTAAATCCTTTCTCACAATGCGACGTTGGACCATGGTTGAACATGATTGATTTTCATATTGAGACAATATTTGTCATAATGTGATGTTGGACCATGGTAGACCATTAATAAAACTGCATATACAACCATTGTTAAATGTGGTTTAAAATGGTTGACCATGGTTGATTTTCATATTGAGACAATATTTCTCAAATCTTGTGATGTTGGACCATGGACGATGGTTGACGATGGTGATTTTGATATTGAGACAATATTTGTGCCAATGTGACGTTGGACCATCATTGAACATGATTGACCATGGTTGACCATGATTGAGCATGATTTTGAGAGAATCTTTGTCACAATTTGACATTTGACCATGGTTGACCATGATTGAAGATGTTTGACCATGGTTTATTTTGATATTGACGTAATCTTTGTTATAATGTGACATTGGACCATGTTTCACCGTGAATGACCATGGTTGTCGATGATTGACAATGGTTTAACACGGTTGATTTCATATTGAGACAATCTTTGTCACAATGTAACATTGGACCATGTAATATTAAACCCAAGGGTTTAATATTATAAACCCAAGGTATATAAACCCTAAGCTAAATATTAAAAGCCCTAAAATAAACATGGTTGACTATCATTGACAATGGTTGATTTTCATACTAACACAATCTTTGTTAATGCGATGTTGGACCATGATTGAACATGATTGATTTTATATTGAGAAAATATTTGTCACAATGTGATGTTGGACCATGGATGACCATGGTTAATTTTCATATTGAGACAATCTTTGTCCCAATGTGACGTTCTACCATGTTTGACCATGGATGACCATGGTTTTCATAATGTGACATTGGACCAAGAGACCATCTTCGTCACAATGTGACCATGATTATTGACCATGGTTGACCATGATTAAGAATGGTTGATTTTCACATTGAGACATCTTTGTGACAATGGGACATTGGACCATGGTTGATTTTCATATTGACCATGGTTAACCACGATTGACCATGATTGATTTTCATTTGAGACAATATTTGTTACAATGTGGCATTTGACCATGGTATACCATGATTGAAGATGGTTGACATGACTAATTTTCATATTGAGGAAATAATTCTTATAATGTGATGTTGGACCATGTTTGACCATGAATGGCCATGCTTGATGATGATTGACCATGGTTGATTATCATATTGAGACAATCTTTATCACAATGTGATGTTGGACAAAGAGACAATCTTCATCACAATGTGAACATGATTATTGACCATGGTTGACCATAGTTGACAATGATTGACCATGGTTGATTTTCACATTGAGACAATCTTCGTCAAAATGTGACGTTGAAACATGGTTGACCATGGTCGACAATGGTTGACCATGGTTGATTTTCATGTTGAGACAGTTCTTTCACAATGTGATGTTGGACCATGGCTGACCATGATTGATGATGGTTGATTTTCATATTGACCATGGTTGACCATGATTGACCATGGTTGAGCGTAATTGACCATGATTGATTTTTATATACAATCTATGTGACAATGCGATGTTTGAATAAATATTATAAACCCTAAAATAAACATGGTTGTCCATCGTTGACCATGGTTGATTTTCATATTCCCATAATCTTTGTCACAATGCGATGTTGGACCATGGTTGGCCATGATTGATTTTCATATTGAGACAATATTTGTCACAATGCGATGTAGGACCATGGTTGATTTTCAGATAGAGACAATCTTTGTCACAATGCAACATTGGACCATGGTTAACCCATGAATGACCGTCGTTTTCATAATGTGACATTGGAGCAAAAGACAATGTTCATGAAAATGTCACCATGATTATTGACCATGGTTGACAATGATAATATTATTTATTGTTGTTAATATTAATAATTAACGTTAAAATGAATATTCATAAATATTAATAATATTAAAAGTAATATTAATATTCGTATTCATATCAATTAATATTAATATTAATAATTAATATCTATAAATAAATGAGAGTACCTTTCATATTAATCACATTTTTAGGATTTGGTCAACATTTCAAACCAACTAATATGGTTCACCCATATTAGATGTGGTTCATCCACATTAGTTGGTTCAAAATGTTGACCAAATCCTGATAATGTGATTAATCCGAAAAGCACTCTCATTTACAATATGGATGACAAAAGCCTAATATCTAACATTTATAAATAACATTAAAACCTAATATTAAAATTTATTAATATATAATGTTATTAATGTTGATGGTATATTATATTATATTAATTAATTAATATAATATCAATAATATTAATAAATTAAAATAATAATAATAGATAAGATTGTAAATTAGAAAAAAAAAATTATTATTTTTAATATTAAATGTTGATATTATTTATAGTAATAATGTTAATGTCATTAATAATTTTAATATTGTTAATTAAATGTTATGAATATTAATATTGGAGATCTATAATTGAATGCATAATTTATTCTTCTAATTATATTCATCATCTATTTCAATTTATTCTTTTAATCTATTTCATATTTTGATTTTTTTTTAGAATTGCATTTCAAAAATTATTATTTAACAAATATATTTCAAAGATTACTCATTCACTAGTATTGATATCTATAATTTTTCAAAGTAAATTTAATCTACTTTACATTTTAAGAATATAATGTTCAACAAAGATAAATTTTAGAATTATATTTCAATATTTAATATCTTTCGAAAATAGATTCTTATCATTTATTAATTGATGTTTTATTGTTATTTTCCACTTGACATTTTAAAATTTCTATGTTTAATAAAAATAAGTTTTACAATTACATTTCAAAATTTGTTCTTTCACAATGAACATGGGTAATTTGATACATATCCATTTTTTTCTGATTAATTTTAATATACACTTCATATTTTAACATTTCTATCTTTAAAAAAGACAAAATTAATATAATATTTGAAAATTTAATGTGTTATAATTACAACTTGGAATCTATATATTTATGATGTGTTGTTATTTTCCAATTTACATCAATTTTTTTTATATTTTTCTACTCTTTCAAAACCATGTATATTTATAATGTTGTATTGTTCTTTCCCACTTTACATTCTAAAATTTATGTTTAGTGAAACTATAAATTTTTAAAAGTAAGCTTCAAAATTACTATTTCACAAATATAGACATGTATAATTTAATAGATACACAAGATGTTTAATTAATTTTATATTCTATGGCATGATATGATAATTTTATTATAAAGATACATTTTCAACATTTATAATTTCATAAATATGGGGATAAACAATTTTGCATTTATATATCAATATTCTTTTTTCTTCCTATTAAATTTAAATATATGTTTGTGTGTGTGTGTGTGTTTAATAAATATGATTTTTTTTAAATTACATTTCAAGGTTTATTGAACATCTATAATTGAATGCACAATTTATTCTTTTAATTATATTCATCATCTATTTCAATTTATTTCTTTAATCTATTTCATATTTTGTTTTTTCTTCATAATTGCATTTCAAATATTATTATTTCATAAATATATTTCAAAGTTCACTGGTTCACGAGTGTTGATGTCTATAATTTTTTAAATTAAATTTAATCTACTTATCATTGATGTCTTGTTGTTATTTTCCACTTGACATTTTAAAATATCTATATTTAATGAAAATAAACTTTACAATTCATTTCAAAATTTGTTACCTCACAATGAATATGGATAATTTGATGCATATCCATTTTTTTTATAATTAATTTTAAGATGCACTTCATATTTTAAAACTAAATTGATGTTTTATTTTTATTTTCCACTTGACATTTTAAAATTTCTTTGTTTAATAAAAATAAGTTTTACAACTACATTTCAAAATTTGTTGTTTCACAATGAACATGGATAATTTGATACATATCCATTTTTTTCTGATTAATTTTAAGATACACTTCATATTTTAAAATTTGTATCTTTAATAAAGACAAAATTAATATAATATTTCAAAATTTAACGTGTTATAATTACAACTTGGAATCTATATATTTGTGATATGTTGTTATTTTCCAATTTACATTAATTTTTTTAATGTTTTTCTACTCTTTTAAAACCTTGTATATTTATAATGCTCTATTGTTCTTTCCCACATTACATTCTAAAATTTATGTTTAGTGAAACTAAAATTTTTTAAAATTAACCTTCAAAATTTACTATTTCACAAATATGGACATGTATAATTTAATAGATACACAAGATTTTTTAATTAATTTTATATTCTATGGCCTGAAATGATAATTTTATTATAAAGATACATTTTCAACATTTATAATTTCATAAATATGGGGATAAACAATTTTGAATTTATATATTAATATTCTTTAAATTTGCTATCTAGATGACCTGAGGGCTTCAGTTTGAACTACGTTAATGTAGAAATATATAAGAAAGAGAACCTTGCAAAAATCTATGTATAAAAGAAGAGAAACCGTAGATATTTAAACACAGAAAAATTCAAGTATTGTGAAATTACAAAATACACAATATTGTGAAATTATAGAATATACAGTGTTGTGAAATTAACAGAAGGAGAAATCTTTCACTGTATATTCATAGCTACAGTTTTACAAAAGAAATATAAACAGATTTTCCAGATAGCTAGTACTATAAAAATACCATTTCCGAGAATAAACATCTTGATAAAAGGAAAACTTTATATCTAAATTATAGATAGATATCACAATAAAGATGAATTATCTAGAAAATGAACACATTGACAAAGAGGAACAATATAACCAAATATCGAAAGCCATTTACAGTAAAAGTATTATTTTGGAAAACAACTTTTCATTAACAAAGGAATAACCAATAAAGGCTGAGCATTATGGCCACAATAGTGCTAATGCACTCAGCAAAGAAAACCAAAACTACCAATCTGAAAATGATAAATTACCCTTATTATCATACCGCGATGGGTCGCCTGTGACTGCATAGGTTTTAGGGCAATGTTTGTCATGTATTAACCATAACCTCAGAGGAGCAGAACCGTCGGACCGAGATTACCTCGATTAGGGGGATATCACTTGAATCTCGACTGAGACTCGCATACATTAAACACAAAATTTGAAACATAGAGAAAATTGGAAACCGAAGCTTAGCCTCAACAATATTTCGGCATAGACTAAGCAAGTTGGGAAAGTACAAACTTCAAAATCCATTAGCTAAACTAAATAAGTGTACTAAGTGCTATTCCGGTTTCATGATTATATGAAACAACACTAGCCGAAATGGAATTTAACCATATAAACAATCTGGAATGATAGCAGGGGACAAACCCTCATTTAAAACAACTGTGCAAGCAAATCACTCTTCAAAGAAAAAACTGAGCATTAAATTAATAAATATATATGCAGAGAGTAATTCAACATTTAAAACTGCCGAGTCAAGCCAAAGCATAAGTTAACCAGAACTCAGAAAGAGTCGACACCGCTGTAGGACAACTTCTATATTGACTTGTGAGTAAAACTTACAAAACCTAAGGGAAAACATTATCACATAAAATTAACAGTTAGCTTAACAATAAAATCTTGACAGAAACAATCCTCGGGAGGTCTCGACACGTTCCATAATACCCAAAAGGGTTCATCAACGTTATAATCGCTTCAAGTAAACAAATAAACTTTCTAAAGCATTAACCCTGTGAAGTGGCATTCAAAAGGAAACCAGGACCTGTTAGAACCCCTAAACATGGACAAGAACTTGCACATACCTGGAGCAATTGGTTGAATCAGGGCATAGAACCATGATAGAACACCGGAGGTTGTTAGGGTCCCACCCTGACCCCCTTATTTATGTCATGGGATCACGTCATAGTCAAGAGTCAATAAAGCCCATATTAATATTTGTAAGTGGTTAACCCGCAATTAATGACGGGACCAAAGTTAGTTGCAAATGGGCGGTAATATTAGATAGATGGTAAATGGGCGGTAGTATTAGATAGATGGTATTAATAAAACCCACGGTATTGGCCGTGGTATTGCATGTATGAGTCATACATAAAGGATAGAGACTCCCTGCAAGGAGTATCGTGTCTTGTTTTGTAATCGAGCTCTGCTCTATTGGAGGTTGCCCCCTCGAAGAGGCCTGTGAACATTTCTCTTTGAGTAATAAAATCATTGCTATTCTATGTTCTGGGTATATTTTCTTCGCATATTCTATGTTCTGGGTATCTTTTCTTCGCATATTCTATGTTCGGTATTACTTTGCAGGTTAAGAGCATAACAAGTGGTATCAGAGCACTTTCCAGGGCTCGGTGGGATCCCCAAATTTTAGCAAATTTTTTTTTGGCTAGAGACGTGTTCCGGCATCTTTAAACCACGGGATCTGTCATTAAGCGCATAAAACTGCAGATTTGGGGAGGCATGCACGTAGGAAATACAAGAGGTGGTCACGTCTATTGGACTCCCTTGTAACCCCTGTGGGTACCCCTTCGAGTAGTAGCACATTAGACAGAACCGCGCACGGACTGTCTTCCACGTACCCTCTGGGTATATAGGAAGCCCCCTAGCTCCCTTGAAGCCTCGCCATAGATAAACCTTCGGCCTTCTTGTGGCTACAGTACACCAAGAATAGCACTCAGAGAGATTACTCGCCCGTACGATAGGGTAGTCGGGTTGTTCGGCTAAGGGTACGGTCGATCCTCCTTAGTTAGAGCCCTGAAACATTGGGCCGAGTACTACTGTCAGACCCTTATGTATATTGCGATCTGTAGCACCTGACACTCCTCAAGACCATAGTTCCCTTTCTATCGGGGGATCACACATCACCTATTCCAGATCAGCAAGTGCAGCAGCAGCCGACATCAGTCCCGCAGCTCCATCAGATCAATAGCAGCAGTTGTTCCACCATTCAGATCTCTCAGATCCACCAGATTGGAGTAGTTGTGAAGGGTTCCTGTCCTTGGATATAATTTTTGCAGGACTTTTGGCGGCATTGACATTCTGAGGATTTGGCGACTGCAGTATTGATCAGGAAGGAGTAAAACTCCGTTAGGAGTTTTCCAAAAAAAAAAAAAAAAAAGTCTGAGATCTTCCGGGGCGTTTATTGGTGACCTAGCCCATCAGAATCAAGACAACGAGCTGAGCAAGGTGGTACCATTCAATTTCTTAGTAAAAATTTTTTTAGGCGGTCCCAATTTTTCATCAGGTTGGTGTATGGTAGAAACTCGCGCTCAAGTGATGGCCAATGAAAGGATAGACAAAATTGAAGACCATGTGAACTCCCTCCAAACTGCGGTGAAGAATATCGAACTTGAGCTTAAAGGAATAAGTCTCCAGATACATGATGCACTCCCAAAGGGCAAAGACCCAGCCCACGAGGAGGCGTATAATGGCCATGAATACCATGAGGGTGAGTCTAGCCACTCTCATCACGTCTATCACGCCCATCCACCACCCAGTCAGCGACCTCCCAAGTTGGATATGCATAAATTTGACGGTTCTCACACGTCCGCATGGCTAGCACAAATGGAGCAGTATTTCCAATTGAATCATATCATAGATGAGGGGACTAAGCTTATGGTGGGCACCATGTACTTGGACAATGAACGATGGCAATGGAAGGAATGGCATCAGCGTTGCAATGGATATTTTCAGAATTGGGCCCAATTTGCCAAAGCTCTTCGAAGTCGCTTTGAACAGGAAGACTCTTTTTTGGGGCGTCTCACTAAGCTCCGACAGACGGGTACAGTGGAGGAATATATTACTGCTTTTGAAGCCTTAGCCTTCCGCACTAGGGGTCTCACAGATGAGTTCTACATGGAATGCTTTATCAGCAGTCTTAAAGAAGCCATCAAAGCTCAGGTTCTACTCCACCACCCTCCCACATGGACAGAGGCTTGCCAGGTAGCTCGTAAGGTGGAACGTGCATTAACAGCCCAATCCAGCCGCCCCAACTTCCCCGCTAAAGGTCGTCCCTCACAGGCTCCCAATACGACTCAGACACTTAAGATTCAAAAAGTGTCACCTGCGGAAATGACCGAAAGAAGGAAGCAAGGACTATGTTACTACTGTGATGAAAAATATTCCCCGGGTCATAAATGCAAAGAGCCCAAGTTTTTTCAAATAGATGCCACTGACTACAGCTCCACCGAGGAAGATCCACCACTTGAGGAACCGGAGGCGATCGAAGAAGATAACCAAAAGGAGATTGTATCTAATGAACCAATTATTTCGCTAAATGCATTGGCAGGAATTTCTTCCCCTCAAACTCTCAAAATCAGGGGTTTTCTTAAACATCGCCCAGTAGTAGTCTTGATTGATAGTGGAAGTACCCATAATTTCATCCATCAAAAGATCTCTGAAGCAGCACATTGTTTCGTCAGGGCAGTTTCTAACTTCCAAGTCTAGATTGCAGATGGGGGCACAATGAAATGTGAAGGTCGCTGTGAAAATGTCAAACTTCAAATGGGGGATTATCAATTGAAAACCCACATGTTTGCAATACACATGGGGGGTTGCGACATTGTCCTAGGCGTGGAATGGCTCCGCACTCTTGGGCCAATCACAATGGATTTCCAGGAGTTATATATGAGTTTTAAGCAGAACAACTCCACACATACCCTCTGTGGACTACAGGCGGGAGCCCCCTCTATCATCAGCTCGCATAGGATGGAAAAATTGTTAAAAAAGGGCCATCATGGAGTGGTAGCTCAATTTAATGCCATCCAGGTAGTCGACACCATGTCTCTGCCAATTCATCCTGAGATGCAACAGATTTTAAATAAACATCGGACGGTCTTTGACAAGCCTCATGAGCTTCCACCTTCGCGAGGGGAACATGATCATAGCATCACATTGGTTACAGGGGCCCAACCCCCAAATGTGCGGCCATACAGATATCCGTTCACCCAAAAGAATGAAATAGAAAAAATCATCAAGGAATTGTTGGAAGCAGGTGTCATTCGTCCCAGCATTAGTCCTTATTCATCCCCAGTGGTCATGGTCCTCAAGAAAGATGGGGAGTGGCGGATGTGTCCCGACTTCAGGGCCCTCAATAAGTTAATAGTCAAAGATAAATTTCCCATCCCGGTGGTTGACGATTTGCTGGACGAACTCAATGGGGCTCAATTCTTCACTAAGTTGGATCTTCGCTCAGGCTACTACCAAATTCACATGAAGGAAGTCGACATTCCCAAGACGGCTTTCAGAACTCATGAAGGCCATTATGAGTTCCTGGTCATGCCATTTGGTCTCTGTAATGCCCCCTCTACTTTTCAGAGCCTTATGAATCACCTCCTCAAACCATATCTCAGAAAATTTGTCCTTGTCTTCTTCGATGACATCCTCATCTATAGTGGCACTTGGGCGGCACATCTTCAGCATGTAGATCTACTCTTGCAACTGCTCCGCACGCATAAATTATTTGTCAAGATGTCTAAGTGTTCGTTTGGCATGGAAGAAGTTGAGTATTTGGGCCACATTGTGGGGCGTGAAGGTGTCAAGGTGGACCCCAAAAAGATCCAGGCAATGCAAGAATGGCCTCAACCTAAGACCTTGAAAAGCTTGAGAGGATTTTTGGGTCTCACAGGCTATTATCGTAAATTTGTCCGCAACTATGGCCGCATAGCGAAGCCCCTAACGCAACTCCTAAAGAAAAATTCCTTCTTCTGGAACGAGGAAGCACAACAGGCATTTACCGCTCTCAAAACTGCCATGTGTTCCACTCCCGTCTTAGCACTACTGGACTTCACCAAATCATTTATCATTGAATGTGATGCTTCGGGAACAGGTATTGGAGTGGTCTTAATGCAGGAAGGGCGACCATTGGCCTTCACCAGCCAACAACTAAGTGGGAGGAATCTGGGCCAATCTACCTACGAGAAGGAAATGATGGCCATCTTACATGCAGTCGAGACCTGGCGACCTTACTTGTTGGGGCGACGTTTCCAAATCCGCACAGATCATCACAGTCTTAAATATTTTTTGGAGCAACGCCTATCTTCCCCACAACAAAATAAATGGTTAGCCAAAATGCTGGGATATGATTATGAGATCATTTACAAGAAAGGGAAAGACAACAGTGTAGCAGATGCATTGTTGCGCCAATTTGAGGAGGAAAGTACTCTGCTCGCAATTTCCCTCCCCATTCCAAACTGGATTGAAGAGGCTCGCAGGGAATGGTTTTCACATCCCGGGCTCTCCCAACTCATTTCTCAATTGCAGGTAGATCCTAATTCCAGCAAGGGCTACTCGTGGCAGAATGATATTCTTCGCTACAAGGACAGAGTCGTAATATCACCAACATCCACCCTCAAAAGTCGCATTTTGGCAGAATTGCACTCATCTCCCATTGCAGGACATTCGGGCTTTCAGAAGACGTATGCTCGCACCAGAAGATCATTTTTTTGGACCTGCATGAAACAGGACATCCTTACTTTCGTAGCAGAATGTGACATCTGTCAACGCCACAAAGGGGAAACCGTCAACACACCAGGCACATTACAACCATTGCCCATTCCGGCGTCAATTTGGACGGAGGTCTCCATGGATTTCATTACAGGTCTTCCAAAGTCTGGGAACAAGTCAGTCATCATGGTGGTTGTGGACCGACTGTCGAAGTATGCTCATTTCTGCGCCCTACCCCAACCATTTACACCAACTTTGGTTGCTCAAACTTTCATGGATCAGATCTTCAAATTGCATGGCATGCCCACTTCTATTGTGTCCGACCGCGACCCAATCTTCACCAGTAATTTTTGGCAGGAGCTCTTCAGAATACAAGGCACTCAACTCAAACTCAGTACTTCATATCATCCGCAAACAGATGGTCAAACCGAAGCCGTCAACAAATGTCTAGAAACCTACCTTAGGTGTTTCACTTCAGAAAAGCAACACCTTTGGGTACAGTGGTTACCTCTGGCGGAATGGTGGTATAACACCAACTATCATGCCACCACCAAAATGACTCCCTATGAAGCAGTCTATGGTGAACTTCTGCCTTCCCCTACTTCTTATCTCACGGGGTGCTCCAAAGTACAAGCCGTGGATCAACTCCTACAACACCGCGCAACCATGCTCGCCCATCTGCGCGAGAATCCTCATCAAGCTCAGAACCGTATGAAGTAACAGGCTGACCAACATCGCTAAGAGCGCCAATTTCAAGAAGGGGATTAGGTCTTTTTGAGGCTGCAACCATATAAGCAAACATCACTCAAAGACAAGGGTTGTCAAAAGCTCTCTCCAAAATTCTACGGACCATACCAAGTACTTCAGCGCATTGGAGAAGTGGCTTACAAGTTGGCTTTGCCACCTACAGCAAAAATCCACCCAGTTTTCCATGTATCGTGCCTCAAGAAAGTGATTGGGAACAATTGCCGAGTTCAAACCAGTCTACCTGAATTGGACGAAGAAGGGTCAATCTGGCTTCAACCTGAACAGGTTCTAGACACACGAGACAAGCACCTGCGCGGCCGCATGATTAAGGAGGTCCTCGTCAAATGGAAAGACACCTCTCCGGAAGATGCAACTTGGGAACCAACCACTATTCTTCAGCAGTTTCCGCAGCTTCAGCCTTGAGGACAAGGCTAGTCTTAAGGGGGAGGGCATGTTAGGGTCCCACCCTAACCCCCTTATTTATGTCATGGGATCACGTCATAGTCAAGAGTCAATAAAGCCCATATTAATATTTGTAAGTGGTTAACCCGCAATTAATGACGGGACCACAGTTAGTTGCAAATGGGCGGTAATATTAGATAGATGGTAAATGGGCGGTAGTATTAGATAGATGGTATTAATAAAACCCACGGTATTGGCCCGTGGTATTGCATGTATGAGTCATATATAAGGGATAGGGACTCCCTACGAGGAGTATCGTGTCTTGTTTTGTAATCGAGCTTTGCTCTATTGGAGGTTGCCCCCTCGAAGAGGCCTGTGAACATTTCTCTCTGAGTAATAAAATCATTGCTATTCTGTGTTCTGGGTATATTTTCTTCGCATATTCTGTGTTCTGGGTATCTTTTCTTCGCATATTCTATGTTCGGTATTACTTTGCAGGTTAAGAGCATAACAAAGGTGGTGCCTCGCAGTGATGCCAGGGGCACCGAAAGACCTCCAAAAGTACCTATGGTAAACCCATAAACAACATTATTCGTTATGACAGTAATCAAGAAACAAAATTTGTTGTGTATAGTTAAACCTTAAGAGAGAAGAATTTACCTGCCAAGGCTGCACAATGAGCCGAATCCACCATATAAACAGAGCATTGGGGTCAGTCTCTAGATGCAAGGAACCACATACAACGGCCTACCAGGGTTTCATGACATAAGCTAGAAAGTTGTAAACCAAATACTAAACACAACAGCACAACTGAACAAGGACCTTACCCGAGGCTTAACCAAAGCTGCTAGACAAGGGCTCTGCCAACAGATGAGATTGAGCTCACATAGCCCTCGATGGAACGAGGATACCGAGAAAGGATAGGCAGCTCGTGAGCAGACAACAGAGGTTCTGAGGTCTGCTCTCGCTAATTCTTGGGAGTACAGAAGAGATAAGTTAGATTTAAATGAATTTCGTCAATGATAAATGACAACCCTACGGTGTACCAAAGAAATTAAATGCTGAGTAGTGTGACGGGTCATGTAATTGTTAAATTAATGGAAAAAACACTTGGCAAATAGTTGAATAGGCATACGTTTCAGAATACGAAGAGGTATAAGATGCATGTTTCAACTTTTAATCATTTCACAAACTTGAGGAAAATCGTCGGTTGGTTGGTCATTCCTCTTTGATCCACGTGTCATTAGGTTAATGTAACAAAATGAAATGATCATGCATGTTTCATTATTTATTTTCTTGAATTTTATTTGTACTAATCCTTATACGTGTTCATAAATAATAAGCACAGTAAATTTTTAATCTTGATTTGGTAAAAAATTATTTTAAACAATGTTTAAACACTTGATTTAGATATGCAAGGAAGTTATCACTTTCAATTATATTCATTGATTTAGTGAGGACTACGAGAATATACTGGCATCTTTCAATTCAGGCCATTTGATCAAAAGTATTAATTAAGAAAATGATTAGGTTGCAAATTCCGATGGGGGGGCGCCTATCAACATAGATATATGATTGTTTGACTTTAATTTTAGTAATATTCGTCGAATTTATTTAAATACTTTTAAATCTACATTTTATATCTGAGTTCAAATTGGCGATGAGGACTTATGACAGTCATCATTTGATGAATAATGACGTGGATGGCTTGAAGGCATGGAAAACGGTTGAAATTCTTGTGCGCGTTGGGATACAGATTGGCACCATATGAAATATTGGTGCGAAAGGAATAATGATGCAGATGATTTGATGGGTCAAAACCGGTGTCGAATGAAGATGAATAAAAATATTTTTTAAGTTATTTTATTGATTTATTTATGTATTGAAAAATGTATTTTAAATAATAAAAATTATATTATTGTTTGATTTAATCACAAATATGAATTAGGTGATTTAGATTACCAATTTAGATTCATTTAATTTTTGATTTATTAAGGGTCGAGAGAGTTCAAATCTTTCTTCACTCTAAAAAGAAATTTGCTTTACTTTCTTTCCATATAAATACCATAGATTATAATTATTATTTTATTAGTTTAGCTATATTTAACATGGTATTTGGTTTAGCTATATTAAACCTAAATAATATGAGTTTTGTATGTATGGTAAGTAAGTTTGATTAAGTTGGTAGTTGTGTGTGACCTAAATTTATGTGGTTTTGGGACAAAAGGGATATATTTGGTGAACATGCCATAGTGTAATATTACGCATTTCCATGTACTGTAGAAATGTGATGTGTTTATCATTATGTCATGACATTTCCTTGCCGTTACTTATGTTCTTACATTTTCTCCTGTAAATATTGTTGCGGATTTTGGTGGATTCACCAATGAGTCTGTTTGTGCCCATGGTTGAAAAACAAAATATTCCTCAAATGGGTTGCTCATCTAAAGATTGTTTCGATATTTGGTGGATTTAACCAGTTTATTTTTGTTGATGGTTGAAGACCAACATATACTTCAGATGGGTAGTGGGAATGGAGTTATGTATTCCCCATTATAATTGTTTTTGATAATTTTAAAATAACTTCTCTATAAACTTAGTTGATCTCAATTGGTTTCTTTTATAAGTAGAAAATTTCATTTATAAATAATGAAAGTACATAGTTCATAGAATAAATAATTCAGAGAGGACTTTATTTATGGATTAAATCAACTCAATGTTACCTATCCGAAAAGAAAATATCAGTAGGATAGCTTCTATGAGAGACTAAAAAAAAATTTACAGACTTTACAGTGTAGAGCGGAGAGTATTACTATGTAGACTAGGAGAACAAAAACATACATTCAGGCAAACAAATGACAAAATAGAGGAGACAAGAGACTATGAAACAAAGTATGGTAGAAAGAGCATGTTGCCAAAGTTCAAATTTAGATCATGAAATGCACCTTCCCTTTCAATGAGAAAGAAGCATAGAACTGGAAAAAAATCCTTGTAGTCTCCGATCTGCTTTGCCATTTTGGATCCTCTAGATGTGGAAAATGGAGATAGAATGAAGCTCTTGGATCAAGATCTATATAATTCATTTCTAGGGATTGAGACTAGGGGATTTAAGGGAGCCTATGTCATTTTCCTAGTCGATGATTGACTTGGAGTCTCTAAAAATTGTCAGATCCCTCAGTCCAATCCTTTTATCACAAAATAGAATTCCCTAGAGGGCAAGTAATTATGCTTGTGTGCTGGTTCCCATACCGTAGTGCTAGTGGAATCTGTAATAAGACCCAAGGCCAAGATGGATGGCCATTCTGCATCCACATAGTCCAAAGGAGGAAGTTCCATGAAAGAAACTCATTAGGAAGTGATACTAGATGTTATGAGGAAGAGGAGGACTCTTGGGAGAAGAGGGCGGCAAGGAAGAGTGTTCAAGATAGAAAGAGATAATTCTATAGCTACTTTTCCAGATGTAGAGCAAAATATGATCAAAGATGAGGGCATTCCTAGCCCGCCAAATGCCCTAGATGATGAAGTAGGCCATCGTACCATAAGATAGATGGTGTGCAGTGCAACTTCCAAGACAAGTGACTATATCAAAGCGCTCCCAATTTGCATGGGATTTAACCAATTGAAGCACACAAGTCCAGAGAGAGGAGGAAAAGGGACAATGTAGGAAAAGGTGGTTGGTATCCTCTCCAACAGAAGAGCAAAGGCAACATAGGCTCGGGCCCTAATAGCCTCTCCGACAAATGATTTCCCAAGTCGAGATCTAGTTGTGCACCACCAACCATAAGAAGCATTTGAGCTTGAGTGGGAAATTGCAATTCCATTACCTACTAGCCAAGGAAATAAAGGAATATGTTTAGTAGGCCAGTAGATAATCTAAAATGCCTCATGAACAATGACCTTCCCTAGTTGAGGGCAGCCAAACCAAATGAATTTGTCTACTTTTGATGAAAGGAAAATCCCATCAAGCTTGAGATTACTTATGTAAGATTTCCATTCCAAAGCCATTTTTCTAGGAATTCTAAGCTCGAAGGCGTCTTTCCAATGACTGAATGTTGTAGAGGAAAGATGAGAAGAAGCAATATCCTTAATCACAAAATAACCATGATTGTGCAGGAAACTAATAAGAGGATGAGAAAGTAAATGTCGACCTATCACGCTAGAGAGGGAGTCCAGGCCAATCTGCGGAGAAGATCCTGAGCCAACATCCCATCATAGATTACCGAAAAACCAATGTCTAGAGTGGAGAAGGTTATGCCAACTCGAAGAGATATTGGGAGGATTGGGAGGATACAGGGCACCAACTTGAATCCAGACAATGAGATCCTTGTTCTGAAGATATTTGGCCTTGATAATTTGACTCCATAAGCCATCGTTGCTTACAAAACGCCACAACTTTTTAAAGAGAAAAGCAAGGTTGAATGAGGAGTTAACTTTTAAACCTCAATCTCCTTGTTTAACGAGAAGATTTAGTATCTCCAAATTGGACAGATCGAATTTGTGATATGACTGTGTTTCAACCCACAAGAAACAAGAAACTATTGAGTTGATCTTACGGATGACTCCTTTATGGATTCTGAAAATGTGCATCTAGTAAATATAAATGCTGTGAAGAAAAAATTTGATTGGAATTAGATGCCCTCCCATGAGATCCATGAGTGGGACCACTGTGAGAGTCGATTTTCCAATTTTAGAAGAAGCCAATCCCAATCTTTGTTTTTGTATCCATTTGGATTTAACGAGAACCTCAAGTACTGAAACCATCATCCAAAGGAGAGAATTTTACCCAAAATGTGCAAGCAATCCCCAATATCCCACTATCCATTTCACCTTAGGATTGTTAGAAATCAATAAAGATTTCTTTTGGTTCATGAATAGTCCCGAGGCAAATCTAAAATTTGCAAGAATATTATGAAAAACCTTCCATTCAGAGGGATTTGATTTCCCAATAAAAAGGTCATACACAAAAATTAAATGGGAGAGGGGGATCCTGTCAGCAATTTTGCATCCAGATAAAAGGCCGCACTCACGAGATTTTAAAAATCTTCTAGACATACCATCAATGACGATAAGGAACATTAGAGGGGATAGAGTGCAACCTTGTTGAAGACCTCTAGAGACTGAGAAGAAAATTGTAGGAAAACCGTTGATCAGTATTGCAGATGATGCACTCTTGATGCAAGCTTTAATCGAGTTTATCATTTTAGGTCCATTTATGAAGGAACCTCCACAAAAGTTCCCAATCAACACAGTCAAATGCCTTGTTGAGGTTGATCTTCATAAGGCAAGCGTCCAAATGAGAGG
This sequence comes from Pinus tabuliformis, assembly GCA_031772625.1. Taxonomy (NCBI): domain Eukaryota; kingdom Viridiplantae; phylum Streptophyta; class Pinopsida; order Pinales; family Pinaceae; genus Pinus; species Pinus tabuliformis. The sequence goes on from CM062804.1 coordinate 191,517,681, forward strand.
TCTTGATAGAATGAAGACACTGATGAGTGATTGCTACAACATCATAAATCTGATGGTGCTCTAAATAGCCAAATTGTTTAGTAGATGTGTGCTTGGATAGGAATGGTTTGAGTTGGTTAGCAATGGTTTTAGAAATAAGCTTGTAAATGGTGTTACACATTGAGATTAGGCGATAGTTTGTGAAGGAGACATGATTAGGAACCTTGGGGATGAGGGTGATGAACGAGGAATTTGTTACACTTGAGACCCAACCAAGATAACGAGATCCTTCAACCATGTCTGTAAGCTCAACAATGATGATGTCCAGAAAATGAACAAAGAGTTCAATGGTCCATCGGCCAGTGCCAAGGCTTTTCCCTCTGGCCATTTCTTTTAAGACTCATAAGACTTCATTAATTGGGTTTATTTAGCAATGATAAGATCGATAGGGCTTTTCCCTCAATTGAGTTTATTTAGTTGGACAATCTCGTTTATTTATTATGTTTAAGAAAATATTGTTATTTTTTCATTGAGGTTCAAATTTTTAATAGTTGATTATTCATTATAAAATATTAAAATGACTCACGATTCCTGGTCTACTAGTCCATGGCCGATAGTACACTGCACAAGCACCTGTATGGAAAGTTGCTTTAATTTATCCTTCCTCTTTACTCGAGTAAGTAGTAAATGCATATATCCCATCACTTAATCAATGCCTCCATTCAATACTACACCATGGGAGGAATATTGTGAAGAACCCTGTCTATGTTGAGTGGTTGCGAGGATGTGGGAAATTTTCATAGTTTCTATTAATATATCAAGTTTCGTGAGCTATATATGATGGTCATTGGAGAAAATCCCAACAAGATCCTACAAATTGATGAGCATTAATGAATTAAGTGTGGTGTAGAAGGCACTCCGGAACTTTTGTTTTCCCTTTATTGGTGGCCATGGGTATAGAGCTTATGGACATATTATGGGTACTAGCCTGGGTTACAATCATATTTGAATTAAAAAAAAAATTGAAAAATAAAATCAAAATTGAATATTTACTATTACATAAAATGATATCACTATTGACATACAGAGTTTGATAGGTTTTTCCACCTTTTGAAAAAAAAATAAAAAAATAAAAAAATGATATCACTTTATGACGTTATAATTTAATTTAAAATAAGATTTCTAAAACATATTGACATTATTGCTTAACCATATAAAAATAATGAAAAACAAATTAGATTTAATAAAAAGTTAAGTAATTTGATTCAAAATAAATAAATCATTATCACAAAAATAAAGAAAATTAGGAAGAAAAACCATTATCAAAAACTTTGGTATGAAGTGACTAGAGAAAGTTTCCGGAAAAGAAAATATCAACTTACTTGTCCTGTAGACCCTGATATTTTCCTGCGGACGATTAACCATCTGCCAACGGAAGTGACTAGAGACAGTTTTACATATTTTCCTAAAAAAGATATATCAACTTTGAGGATGGGATTATGTTCATCGGACATTCTAGTTCCAAATTTAATGGATGGCTCATATAGTTCTCTTAATTTTAAGTTGCAACCAAGCTATTTCCAATCAAAATGTTTTGAAATAATAATTTTAGTGAGGAAGAGCACTGCACGTTGTCATTGTTTTATTCCAATGAATATTTATTATTTATATACAGATATATATGAATTATTTGAAAGTATAATATATGTATAGTCGGAATAGGAAATGATTTTTAATTTAGAAAATATAGTATTTTATATTTTAATATAATATTATATTATTGAAAAATTATAAATTTAATTCAGAAAAAAAATTAATGTTCAAAATAATTTTTTTGAATACAAAGATAATAGCAAAAAATATTTTGAAGTTTATATAATTTTAATATTTATTAATATAAAGTTAAAAATTGTTTTAAAGATTGAGTGGTAATAATTAAATTTGAAATTTAAAAAAATTAATTTATTTGAAATTAAAAAAAAAATTAGAGAAAAAGTTTGAAAAAAAAACAAAGTTGGATAATGAATATTTATTATTGCATAAAATTATATCACACTATAAGATTATAATTTAATTTTAAATAGCATTTCTAAAACATATTCACATCATTGCTTAGCCAAATAAAAATAATTAGAAATACATTAAATTTAATAAAAAGCCAAGTAGTATAATTCAAAATGAGTAAAATGAAAATCAACATCTCAAAAATAAATAAAATTACAAATTTAAAAATAAGAAAAAACACAAAATCATATGTCCTTCATTCTTTTAATTATAAAAAATTTTGGTATTTTATAAAGAAATTATTGATACATTTATTAGAATAAAATTATTTAAATACTCATGGCCCATTAGTGACAATGCAAACTTTGAAAAACAATAATCTGTTAACTTGGAGGAATGATTCGGGGTAACTAGGAAATGAAAGATTAAAAAAAAAAAAAACCAAAACTTGTATTCAAAGTTTTAAATTCTTAGAATAATTCAAATGTTTAAAACTATTTTAATGGTAAAAATTTATTTCTTTAAGAGATTTATATAATATATACATATATGTATAATTGACATTAAAATATTTTATTTAATATGGATATTAAAATATTTTGAATATTTCACTTATAAACTATTTTTGCTTATATTAAAATTTTATATTTTATTTAAATTGTTAATATATTTTCAAATACATATTAATATTACCGAGGATTTTATATATTTTACTTTGATCAAAATGGAATATTTTTGTTATCAATAATATTTTTTAAATGTTGCATTTCATTTCAATTATATATATATATATATATATATATATATATATATGAATTACACATTTTTTCTTTTTAGAAAATCACTGAATTATTTTACTTTTAATTCCTCCTTTGAATATATATATATATATATATATATATATATATATATATATATATAATCTTTTTAAAGTTGATATAAAATTATGTTACTTAGGATAAACATCAAAATATCTAAATATTTTATTTATGGCATTAAGAGTGAAAGTAAAATATCTTGAACACATCTACTTCATATTAGGTTGCACTATTAAACATTATTCGAGCTACTGGAGTGTAACCAAATGTGTATATTCATTTAACCAAATATGTATATCCATTTCTATTGGATTTTAACTAAAACTAATCAAATATGTATACTCTAGACAATATTGTTTTTTATTTATAGTTATTTTAGTTTTATTTTGAAACTAACACATACCAATTTCACATTGAGTATGGATGAAATGACACATTACTCTCATACTAGGTATTACAAAGCCTTCCCTTATTGTACCTTTCTTAACATTATCAAACAACCCCATCTTTAAGAATACATGTCTTGCACACTTATTTATTCAAAACTTATAATCTTTAATCTCAAGTTTTTTTTTAAATGAATCTCATTTATCCTTGAATATTTTATTTAATATGGATATTAATTTTTTTTATTTAATATGGGCATTAAAACATTTCAGTTATAGACTATATTTCTTATATTAAAATTTTATATTTTATTTAAGTGATTAATATATTTTCAAATACGCATCAATATTACTAAAGATTTTATCATGCCATATTTTACTTTGATCAAAATTGAATATTTTTGTTATCAATAATATTTTTTAAATGTTGTATTTCATTTCAATTTTATATTTATATTTAAATGAATTACACATTTCTCTCTTTTTAGAAAATTACTGAATTATTTTACTTTTAATTCCAAAGGCAAATCCAATCACCTTAAGAGCAAGTGCTTAAAGACAAGTTTTTGATCAAATGATAAATTTCAATATTGAAAAAGAGGATCTTTATGATCAAATATTTGTTATTGGAACTTGAAAAAACATCTTTGAAGATTGAGAAAAAGTCTATGTCGAAAAGATTATAGAATAAATTTCACATAATCTAAATGATTTCTCTTGATCTTTTAGTTTTGAATGACATTTTGTTTACTAATTTTTATATTCAATGATCTTCTATATTTCAAGATTCTTCTGAAATTTATTTCTTTGACTTTTCCTTTGAACTATCTCATACATTACTAATTATAATAATTTTTTAATTTATAACTATTAAAAAATAAAATTTATAAAAGGAAAAAATATTCAAATCATCTGACGCATTCATTTTTTGTTCTTCTTATTGTCCGTTCCTCCTTATGTTTTCGATATGGAATGGTATGGACAACTGCAATTTGGTAGTTTAAAAATCTCAATATAAAATACGCCAATGAATATATTTTTGCAAAACAAAACAAGGGCTAGAGATCCCTTGCATGGTACGCCGATAAAAATATTTTTGCAAAATCCAAAAAGTTGTACGAAAGTGACGTTGACCAAATCATAACTCTAATGTCTATTTAAAATAAGGTTTTCTTTTTTTAATGACGAATTAAAATAAGGTTGTTTTGTTTATTATTATTTATTTATTTATTATTATTATGGATTTTTTTGTTTTTAATGTAATTTTGCTAAACAAAATTTCTGCTCACATTATTTTTTAGTTGTTTAAAATTTATTTTTGAATTTATAAATAGATTTAGGGTTTTCAACAAATTTTAATTGCTCATATTACGTAGAGTTAAGAGAGTTCTCAACAAATTTCTACTAAAATTTAGATAAAATTTGACCGAAAAATATAATGGAAAAAAATCTTGAAATAATTTTGACTTGAAAATATTACTAAAACACCAAAAAAATTATCTTGTTTTATCTCTTTGCAATGCTAGAGAGGTGCATTATACAACGAGGTGCGTTATACAACCAAGTATAAAGGGATGTGTAAATCTCTCCATGCTCAATTTCCAGTTGACACATGTTTTTTTTTTAAATAAAATACAATGCTTGGTCTAATAAAAAAACACATACACATGTGTGTGGATGGTCAGTTTTAATTAAAAAGCATTATAAAAATCAATAATCCTACTCTCTCTATGCTCATTTTTGTTGTTAATATTACAAGAAGGTATGAAGGAGATTTGGTAAAAATATTTCATTTTTGATCTTTCTACCATAAATAAATATTCATGTCTATATTAAATAACATAATTCGATATCAATTCTAGAGAGATAAAGTAATTAAAGTTGAAAAAAAAAAAAAAAAATATATATATATATATATATATATATATATATATATATTTGCCTATAAATATTTCAATATAAAACTTAAATAACCTATTTAAATATTTATATTACCTAATATATTTCAATATAAACTTCACATATATGTATATATAGAGAAAGTATGTGTGCGTCAACCATATTTGATATGGAAGAGTTGTGTTGTAATGTTCTATCACACCCTGTAATAAAAATAAAAATAACATAAAAATTACTTCCAACTGATTAATTTGACTAGGTGCCCATGGTTTTTGAGCTCAATGTTTATGAGAACCCATGGTATTGACCCATGGTATTCATGTTGAATATAGCCTATTTAAAGAGGGAAGTTAAATCAACAAATTAATAATTATAATTCATGGTATTAATGTGGAATATAGCATATTTAAAAGGGTAAATTAAACCAAAAAACAATAATTGTAATTATAATTATATATTTCTTAGTTATAATTAATAGTTAAATTAGTCTAGATCCATATTAAATCAGGATCTGCCAAGCATTGAAAGGAATCAAAATTCTTTACATCAAAACCTAGATTTCATCTCTCTTGAGGCTTGGTAAATTTGAAATTAAGATGGATCTAGACTAGTAATCTAAATCACCTAATTCATATATATATTTGAGTTAAACAACTTTAAATTGCAACAAAAGAATATCAATGGTTTAAATTTTGAAACTAAAATTCAATATTAAATCTAAAATGTAATATATATATATATATATATATATATATATATATATATATATATATATAGATATATAGATAGATATAATGTTCTAACTCTTTATTTTATATATATATATATATATATATATATATATATATATATATTATTGGAATATTATATTTATATTATAACTATTTATAAATATACAAATTTATATAATTTAAGTGTTAACTCATATATAATAAATTGAAATACTTTTTTTAATATAAATATAACTTTTAAATTTATTAAAATATTACACTTCAACTATAATGGTTTATAAATATATAAATTTATATTATTTAAATATATATGGCATAAATAAAAAAATTAAATGACAACAAAATTGAATTATATATATATATATATATATATATATATACTTTTTATATTTTTGGAAATGTTGCATTTTATTTATAACTCTTTATAGATATATAATTTTATATAATTTAGGTGTGTATGGTATAAATAAAAATTAACACACATATATTCAAAAATAATAAATGATAACGAAATTTAAAGATTAAAATATATCTTTAATTTACACATGTTTCTCTTCTATATTTAACTTTGATATTTGATTGAAATATTACACTTCTATTATAATTGTTTATAACTATATAAATTTATATAATTTAAGTGTGTATGGTATAAATAAAAAATTAACATATCAAAATTATGAAAATAAACATTAAAAAAATAGAACTTCGATGGCAGGTGGAATAACTTGGGAGAAGAAATGCAGTCTAAGGGGAAGATACCTCATGTAAATGACATGTGATGAGCATGAGGACAGTAGCCAAGACAACTGGAGAGGGATACGTTGAACTCTTGAGAAGAGTAGTGATGGTTATAAAATATGGAACGTTACTGGGTTTTTTGTTTATGGCTTGAGGTTGCGATATAGTGTGGGTGGTGAGTTTATCATGGAGTATGCATAAGCCGGCAAGATGTGCATGTTGTATGGTGATTACTTTATATGCAATTGCAGTTGGGGATTAGGAATTCCAGTGTGGCTCTACAGGCAAAATTCAATGCACACCATGGGACCTTAGAGAGTAGGCTTCCATGTCCCTGTTTTTCGTAGGGTTATGGTGAACGAGGTTGTCATTGTGCTAACTAAGGGCGTGGATCTCCATCTCTAGGAATAATCAGGCTCTTCCAACATGGTATTGGTATGTCTCTTTTCATTTAAACATTTTCTCCTTTCGCAATAATTAGTAGAGCATTACTATACCCAGCTCTTTAATTCTATATGGAGGGTATCTGAATTTTGGGAGACAACCACGACTCTAGTGTTATGTTTGTCGAAAGGAGGATTCTTATAGTTTTTGTAATTACGAAGATTTTCTTGGTGTAAAACCCCTTCGATTTGATTACAACATTGCTGCTCCTGAAGGGTGGGAAATGTATTGGCGATTTAAGAAGGTGGTGATGGAATTTATAGGGTAAGGAATTGTCATTTCTCTGTCTAGGCAGCTAGTTTGAAGTTCCCAAATTCACACCTTTGTGGGATTCTCCTTTGTGTGGTTTGTGGAAAGAGATGATATGATGAGGCAACTTGTTTGGGCCTGTAGGGGGTTGGGACCCCATGTACTACTAAGGGGAAGAGAGGGCTAGGTGGGAGTGATAAATGTTGAGGGGGCTAGGAGGGTTAAGATGGAGGGAGAATTGGAGTAGGACAAACCCTAGTCTCTAGGTTGTGTCGACCAACCACCATCATTAGAATCCTTGGACCTATAGATGCGAAATATGTTGACAATTTTAGAGGACATGAGACAATAACATCACAATGATCATAATGAATTCATCACTTTTTTGAATTGCTTGCAGCAAAATTTGTGGGATATGCTTGGTTTCTTAGATTCCCTATAGAGGAACCAGAAGCACACCATCGATCACTTGAATGAGATGGAGGCACGCCTAGCTCATGTAGAAATTCATTCCCATCAGGATCTTTATCATCCTATTGCTCCTAGTGTTGGTTATGCATTGAATCCACTTCAAGTTCTATAATGATTGTTGGTTGTATACTCATTCTCTCTATCTTTTGCGCTTTTTGGTATTTTTGTTTTTGGCATATATGTAAATTATCATTTTCTCCATAGCTTTTCCATAGCTCTCCTATCTAGTTAGAGTGAGATAAGGAGAGCATGGATTATCATGTGTATCCATTATATCTATTTGAATAATTAATTGAAAGCGTTCACTGACAAAAAAGAAGGATAAAAAATAGAAATGAAAAATATTATTAAAAAAAATGGTTTTCTATGTAAATTGACAACATCACTCCTGACATTCTCCCAAACATAACTTAACTCGTATTGGTGTCTCTCTCATTGTCAAGTTTGGCATTCAAAGACAACATTCTATTAGTGCACACAATTTTTTTTAAAGTGAGTAGGTTATAGCCTTTAAGGTTTTACTATTTTTTATTTTTTCATTACGAACCTCTTTGAATTTTCTATGGTTTCATAATGAATTTGAAAGAAATTTAAATAGAATTATAGATGATTTTTGTGAAATTATTTTTGTTTATGTTTGAATTTTTCATGTTCATCTACAATTTTAAATGAATTTTGCGAAATTATTCGCATTCATGTTTGGCTTGTTCGCGTTTGTCTAGAATTTTAGATGAATTTTGTGAAATTATTCATGTTCATGTTTGGCTTGTTCGCGTTGGTCTAGAGTTTTAGATGAATTTTGTAAAATTATTCATGTTCATGTTTGGATTTTTCATACTCGTCTTGCGATTTGTGAACCTCATCTAATAAATTTGTCCAAAAATAAAATTCAATGAACTTCAGATTTAATTAGTTTTGTTCACCAAACCCAATGACTTAGGTTATAATTTAGTTCTTACTATAATTGGAGTGGTAATTATGTTATCCTTGCTCAATTCTTCACCTTATTGATTCTAATATTACATGCTTTGTAAATGATTTATTAATAACATGTTAGTCGTCTATGCTTATTAATGATAACTTGGGAGGATTGGAAACAAAAGATGTATTTATTTTGTTTCATCATGCATATGTAATTCATGGGACTAATATTGTTATTGTTAATAAATTCATTTAGTGAAGGCTCAAACTAACATAGGTAGAAATCAACACATCATTAGTTTATTGGTATTTGTGTTAGTTTAAAGAAAAATCATCTTTAGAGTATGGTTCCATTACAAAATGCTTAAAGATGGATTTGTGTAAGAGTATTAAATACCCATTGATCATATTGCAAAGTTTAATAATCTTTCTACTAAGAGGTTATATAAAATGAGAACAAGAGAAATCACTTCATTACTTGAGAAAATATTTCATACATGAACTTAATTTATAGGAGAAATATAGGTTTCTAGCGATATCTAGAAGATAAGAATGAGAACTCAACAAATACGAATAAAAATGACAACATAGAAGATAAGGAAAATAATTTTATGTAAGCTTAGAATTTTTAAGGATTTTTTATTGGAGATTCAACACCCCGCCATAAGTGAAACATATGGAGGAATAATAAAACAACAATGGGTCTTAGTAACTAGGCCTGCTTAGGTACCCATGTACAACCTCTCATAATTGGAGAAAAAGATAAAGAAGTAATAAAATGAAGAGATGAATGAAGGAGGACTCAAAATGACACTCCAAGGAAAACTTCCTTCATGCCAAGCATATGTCATAAATGAAGAAACCTTGGTGATGCCATGTAATTTTTGAAAATATTTTCTATTTGTTCTTCAATAGGGATATAATCTAGGATCAAAACTCCCATTTATGCTCCACAAGATTTCTAGAAATATTTATTGCACTCTAATTATCACACCACAAAAGAGTAGGTTGTTTCTGTTGGACACCTAATCCGCTAAGGGTTATGGTGAGGAAGCTGAACAGCCAAAGGGAGTCCAAGAGAGCTTTGAAGATGAATCCAAGAGTCACTCCAATGTATTATAAATGTATATCATGTGAATAATATAGGCATCGAATGCCTATATTTCATATCTTCAGTCTTCACCATGGTTGTGTTTAATAGTTCCTATTGAATGTCATTGAACTAAAGTAATAACTATTACATTTAGAGAAATTTTTTACTTGCAAAAATTATAACTCGATACACAACTTCTGTCATAGATAATGCAAGTGTTGATTTTTTCTTGTAGGAAAAAGCAATAGGAGTAGAACCAAGACATAAACAAATCTAGAGGTGGATTTAAAATCATCCACTAATCCAACCTCATCAAAATTTATAAAGTCTACAAGCTCAGGAGAACCAGTAGTGTACTGAATGCTAAAATTGGAAGAGCCCTTAATATATCTCAAAATATGCTTCATTTATTTTTAGTGACTTTGGTTAGGATCTTGAGAGAATCTAGAAACCAGTCTGATTGAATAATAAATGTCTGGTTGAGTGTGTCAAATAGAGTAGACTACAAACTAGTTGGTGATACAATGTATCTTTGACTAATGGTGTGGTGTAACTGGTCGTAAGGGTAACACAAAACTGCAATGGAGTAGGTTTATGATTACAATTAGCCATACTAAAGCACTAAAGTAAATCAAGAGCATTTGTTTTCTAGAAGATATCAATTCCTTTTGAATATTGGTGAACTTGCAAGCTAAGAAACTAGTGTAGTAGACCAATATTTGTCATAGAAAACTATCCCATTAATGCTTCATTAACATTTTGAATCATAGATTAAGAACTCCTTGTGAGCATCAAATCATCCACTTACAAAACTAGAAACAATAAATAAAATCCTTATCTCTAAGTGTAGACTATCAAATCGCAGTGACAATTATTGAACCCAAAAGCAAGGAGAAAACTATCCATTTTCTCATACCAAGCTCTAGGAGCTTGTTTGAGATAATACAAGGATCATCTAAGACAACAAACAAGTGAAGTATCCTGCACAAAACTAAGGGGTTTCTCCATGTAAATATCCTCATGTAGATCTCCATGTAGAAAGTATCTCTTTATATCCATTTGGTAAAGTGACCATCCATGGGAAGGATTGAGAGAAAGCACAAGACATATAGACTCCATGTTGTCAATAGGGACGAAATACTTAGGATAGTCAATTCTTTCAACCTATGAAAATAAATTATCTACAATATGTGCCTTATGCTTGTTCGTAGATCCATCTACTACACATTTAGTTCTATAGACCCACTTGCAACAGACTAACTTATGTCCCTTATGAAGATGAACAAGATGCCAAGTATGATTTTTCATCAAATAAGAATACTCTTTTGTCATTGCAGCGTCCGACTTAGGTTTTCCAATAGAATTAGAAAACTATTATGGATCTCCTAAAATGGAATTGATCAAAAGATATATTCCTTTAGATTATGGTTGATTTTGGTGAAGCCAACTTTATCCTTTTCTACATGACGAAATATTTCTTTAATAATGGCCCACCTTTTTAAGAAGTCTATGAGGGCCAACACCGAAGGCCCACCATTGTAAAATGACACCACACAAAATAGATTAATAAATGATACCAAGTATCATTAGTTCTTAGTATATATTCATCTACAGTAAATCTCGAGGAGTCTACAAACGATCCATTGGTCATTTCAAGGAATCCAAGCTTTCCCACTTTCAATTTCTCTAATTAAGTTATTTTATTTAATAATGGATAAAAATGCATTAAGAAAAGGGAAAAAGGCATGTTATATAATAATGTTTTTTTTATTATAATTTAAAAACCAAAAAAGGGGATTTTTGATTTTTTTTTTTAAATTCTGGAGAAAAAATTATTGGCAAAATTTGTATTTGGGTAAAAACAAAATTAACAATATTTTGAGAAATTTTCATCTAGGCATATTATTTAATTGTAGTTTTTGTAAAATGAGGATTTTGATATTATTATCGAATTAAGGACAATACAATTTCTTACTCCCTATAATTATCATACCTAGAAAATAATATTAGAACAACTACTACAATCCATGGGGGAAAGTTTCCATTACACAAAAACTTGCATGTATTAGTAAACTTCCAAACCATTACCATCACCTTTTGAGCCATTCCGAGGGTGATCCTTAAGTGGTGGTTAGTCTACATGATAGATTTCCAATGAGGTGAGTGTTGGGAAATTCAATTGCTTGAATTTCCTTTATTAAATTATCAACCAAGGATACTTGTAAGCTTGTGATGATGCCAACAAAATATATGCAGGAGTAGGCAATTGTCTCTAAGCTAAGAAAACTTCTAATGAAATAAAATTCTTCATTTATCCATTTGGAGAGAGCTCAATTCTCCTAATATCAAAGTGACAAATTTTTTCGTAAATCGATAAAAACTTGATCTACATGCATAAATAAGAAAATAATGATTTTAACTGAATCAGAATCAACACAAAAGAGGCTATATATCTAGAGTTCCTGGTTGTCCTTCCTTTGATTTCTTTTTCAACTAAAACCAAACACACCATAAATCATAATAACTTATTTAAGAAAGAAAGAGGAGATTAAAAGAGACTTGAGTCCAAATCCACAAAGAAGAGGCTCCAACTTGGAGGCCTGTGTTGTCCTTCTTTATCCAAACTTAATAACTGAAATGAGATCAAGTCCAAAATCTAAATGATTAGAGAAATTTAAGAAAGAAAGAAAAGATGAATGCATAGAAAGAGATTTCAATCCAATTCCTAGTTCGCAAGGAAGAGGCTCCAAATTGTAGACCTGGATTGTCCTTACTTACTCAAACTAGTCACTGGAAAGAGATCAATTCGAAAATCTAAATTATTAGAGAAATTTACATCTAAAAATATAGAATGGAAATTTATGTAAAATGAGGCTTTATTATATTCCATAATAATTTGGATACATTCTCCAAGAGTCCTCTTGAAATGGAGGAGGCACTCCTATTTATACATAAAATTGAGATAACTAGCAAAGATTTGAGATCCACAAATCTCTCCTAAATCCACAAATGTCTCATGTGGTTACAACCATGTGCTAACACTTAGCATGTAACATCTCTACAAATCCTCACAAATATCTAATATCTTTGATAAGAAATCTTATCAAAATGTTCCATGATTATTCTCCATAAAGTATGCTTGAAGGAGTCTCCCAAATCTTCATCAAATCTTCAAGGGGTTGAAGAAGAAATTTGAACTTGAGGCTTGGTGGTAAAATATGACTTTGTTGAAGTCTTGAAATACACCTACAAACATCATGAAACTCATCCATTTCCATAAATAAGTGAAAACATGTTATTTTTCAAAATTTAATCATAAATTCACTCAAAAACACTAAAACACATGCATTGGAAAATAATGAGTCTAAGCTCGATGTAATCATGAAAATAGTTTAATATAAGGGTATGGGAAAGAGAAATATGGTTTTAAAGTGAAGTGAAAGGTTGGTAAAAAGATGATATTTGGGCCACCCAACATTCCCCCAAAATGAAGGGGTTGCATGTCCTCATGTAACCTCGCATTGGCTTTGCTGAAATGTCTAATGGAGTCTTCTTTTATGATGTGTAGAAACATTGTTTTGTTATGGTTGGTTCTCATGTGACAACCATAAATATTGCAAGTGTTGGTTCTTGTGTGACAACACTATTCTTTTTACTCTTCTTCTTTCTACAACAAAGAATGATCTTGAAAATTCAACCATATGAATAATTTCCAAATGATGATTCGGTAATGTGTACATCAACCATTCAATCTTTTTATCCTCATTTGCTTGAAATTGTTGTGCAAAAAATGCTCTTTAATAGCCTATGTATAGGCAACCACAAAACTATGGATAGCTTATTGAAAATTTATGTTTCAATGGCTACAAAAATTATCTGGAACATCCTCTACATGGTAGTTTTACTTAGGAATGCATGCTATGAAAACCATTAATGCATTATGGATGTCAATCAAGGAGTTTATAAGAACAACAAATTTTAATTGGGAAAAACATGTTGGTGAACAATATATGAGGTTATGAAATATGGGATTGACAAATAGTGTAATGAATATAAGGAATGATGAATATTCCCCCCAAACTGAAGGTCTTTTCCATCCTTGGAAAATGCAGCAAATAAGGAAGACCTAGAATGACATGAAATAGGGAAGGGTACAAAAGGACAAATAAGGAAATTTTCCAAATACATATATTTTAGCATTCAAGGAATTATTGATTAAAGAGTGGAAAACAACATACCTTCACCTACCTGAGAAGGTCCTGAGCTATGCATATGAGAGATATTTGTATAGCTGGAATATTTTTGGCTATTATTGTTGGATCATCGATCTTTGAAGTGAAAAAAACTAATCTATTTGGTTGTATGAATAGAGAATGAGATCTAAAATTGGTACATTTGTACCGTCTTATTGCTGGAACTAAGCTATTGGTGCTAAATTTTTGGAGATAAATTTTGATTTATTGGAACACTGCTACAATCGGCTATAAATGTCATGGAACCATATAGTCTTCATTGATATCCACATTGTTATAGGCATTTTTGTGCCTTGCAGCATGAAGCATGAAATGTCCATAATCTAAGGGATCCAAAGTCCCTAAACATGTTGTTCCTACCCCTAGAGGAACAAGGTCAGCAAACCACAGCACTGAAAATCAGTTCTCCACCTAAAAACATTCAAAAACAAGCAATTTATGGATCATGTCAACTGCTCCACTGAGCATCTGCGCTGAATGTCAACTGCCCCTCTCTGTACCTACGTTGAATGTCAAATCCAACAAAGGCTACCTGCGCTGAGCGAGATTGGACAAGTGGCACAGTCATTCCTCAAGGTGTCAATGCCCAGGAAGCTTCCAAAATGACACTTGGATCAGGGAATTCGCCTAGTGATGAGTAAGAGGTTCTTAAACTCCAAGTGGAAGCAAGGATCTCCAAGTGGACTCAAGAACTGAATTATAACTGAAGTGGGAGAGGACACTAGTCAGCTCTCAAGCTGACTCATCCTTTCTCCAAAACTCCTATATATAGAGCTCTCTCATGAGGTCTAGGGAGGCTGGAATTTTGTGAATGTAAGGAAGTGCTGTTGGTTTGAGTTTAGAGCTATTGGGTGATTGCTTTGAAGGAGGTGAAGAGGAGATTTCTTTCTGCTGGGAGGTGTTGCTGGATTGGGCCTCTTATGGTTGTAACACTCCTTGAACTTTACTTCTTCCATTAATAAAGCATTTGAGGTTCTTCTATATGCATGTGTCTCAATGGTGTATTGTTATACTTGTGTATTTGATTTATTCTAATCCTTGAATCAATTATGAATGTATGCTTCTTGTAGTTTCCCTCTCTTGCCTTTTTGCAGGATCTTTTTGTAGCTGGGCCAGTGAAAGAGCAAGGAGCTAGGAGCAAGCAGCAAGGAGAGAAGATTGGATCAATCATTAGCGAAAGACATCGGTTAGTGGATCCCTTTCTCCCCTGTTTTACTTTCATAAAGAAGAAATCTTAGATAGCTTTGCTTCGGTTGTTGCTGAGGTACTATCACCCTTAGAGTGGGATAGGGTCATTCCGTATTGGATACTTTTCCCTACGACAAACTGGCGACTCCACTGGGGATCGTATCTTGTTGGTTGTTTGTGTTTTTTGCTATTCATTTCATAAACACAGGGAGTACCGAATCGAACTGCATTTGGATCTTTCAAATGCAAAGTAGAGGGCAGCTACTCTAGCTCAGTTTCTGGGCATGTTTATGATTTGAAGAGCTGATCCACAAGGACTCTGAACAGCTCTTAGTGATAGCTTTTCATCCTCCTAATTACCCTTTAGTGTGTACTTGATTGATAGCTTCTGATTTGGCCAAAAACTGTGAATTTTTGAGCAATCTGTGACCCGGAAACCAAGAGAAACGAAAGTTTCGTTCTTCAGTGCAGGTACTGTGAAGGCAGTATGCATTTCAGCGCAGTTCCCGAAGGGGCTACTTGCGTTGAATGTCAAACTGACAGTGTACTACCTGCGCTGAACCAGTCTTGCCTTGTGCTACTGGGGTTCCCTGCTGTTTCTTGCCCTGTTTTCACCCTTGTTTTTGCAGCCTGTTACCAGTCAATATACCTATCTGAAACCAAATTTCCTTGCCACTATTCCGCCTCGGTTGTATAAAGAAACTATGTTTGTTCTTTGTGTATTTCTTACATCATTTACAGTTTCCCATAACGAAAAGCGAACTAGTCTTGTTGTGGCCTCTTAGATCCAGAACTGTGATAAGTGTCGTAGTGATCTTAAGAGTTAGTTTGTTTGTTGTTCATAGCTGATTGAGCTTCTGCTTTCATCATATGGTTTGAATTTATATATTTCTAGTGTCGAAACAAGTAAATCTTAAGGTGTCTTTTGATTTTGGACAAGCTTGTTTGCTTTCACTTGAAATTGAATTCAAAATTATACAACAGCTTTCTTTTTGTAATACATCAACATTAAGAAAGAGAAAAGAAATACCTGCATTGTGCATGTGCATTTTGACAGTTTGCATGTTGATTTAGGAGAAAAGATGATCTGTGTGAAAAGATGATGTCTTTCTTTTCCCTCAGTAGTTAAGATTTTCAAAGTTGAAAGATTGAAAAGCTTGCTTATCATCTTAGACTGCATTTAGGAAGTTGTATATACATCTCGTGGTGATCCATAAAGGCAAACTGCTAAACAAGATCAACTTAAAATGAATTGAATTTACATAACAACGCTTTGAAACATAACGCAAACACATAGAGGTCTAAGCTAGAGACGTGTTCCGGCGTCGTTAAACGTGATATCTTAGCGTTGAGTGGTTGGGTGATTCCTCCACGGTGAAGCGATAAGTATCAATACGGACTTGTGCTCCCACGTACCGTCGCGTATATATTGGGAGACCCCTATAGGAAAAAGCCTTTATCCTTAGGAAGCCGTGTCGGCCGCCCTACTAATCGCGATGCAGTGAACACAGCATTCACGAAGATCGACCACCCGTACCGTAAAACGTATTCTGTGGTTTCGCGAAAGGTTTGGCACACCCTCTGCCTAGATCTCTAGAGCAGTTTCTTTTGGCCTTTTTCAAACTCTATAACTGAAAAAGTCCATCCGAGCATTTGTCACTTCGGGCTCGTTAAAACATCGAAGGAGACTAGAGTCATCTTTAGCTTTTTCTCGACTCTTAAAAAGTGAAAAAGCAAGTTGTGTCTAAAGCGTCGTTATAAAATTTATTTTAAACGGAACATAATCACCTCCTATTCCTGCGTTGATCTGTAGGTTGAGAACATGGAACGCCCCAACCAAGGAATTCCCCATGATGGAAATCCTAGTCCTTTCTCCTCTTGGGGAGAAGTTGGTGCGCCCCACATGGCCACATTGTCGCTTCCAGGACTGACAATTGGCCTGCCAATTTGGCTATTCTCAACCAATGTAGTTCAGAACACCATGGTTCCTGAACAGTCGAGTCAACAGTTAGATCAGTCTAGAGCTGCCCACCAGCCTTCTACTTCCTATAACTCTTCCTCCAATCCTTCATCTTCGCAAGGTAGAGCCGGCAAAAGCCAAGCTCCCATGGAGAAGAAGGAAAAGAAGAAGAGAGAGAAGAAGAAGAAGGAGCCTAAGGCGACTGGGGGCAAGCAAAAGACATCTGACAAAAATCCACACACAGCACAGACCGGGCCTAAATCGCCATGTGTCATATGTAGAGGAGACCACTTCCATAGAGATTGTCCCTGTATTCCCTGGATACTAAGGGACTGGTCCCCTCGTTTGCACAATTCGGGAGCATCAACCTCTGAGAGCCATGTTGAATGCTTACCGTCAACCAGCGAACGTGAAGGTTCAAGACAAAGAGGGGGAGTAAGATCTCCCTGCAGACTGTGTGAAGGCGATCACGCCATCCACCGTTGTCCCTTCTTAGACGAAGCGAAAAGAGTTTTGGAAGATCGTCCGGTTTCACCGTTGAGACTTCCTCCTGGATACAAAAAACTCGTGCCAAGTCTTCCGTTGGTTGAAAATACAGCTGGCCCGCTCAAGTGGTCGCTGAAGCGTCAGTCACTGAAAATGAACCTACTGAATCCAGACCGGACGAAATTCCAAAGGTCGAAACGGCAGTTGACCCGGTTCTCCCTTCAGAAGTTTCATCTTCAGATGACACCGTCATTGAAGATTCATCTTCAAATGACACCCTCACTGAAGAGAATAAGGATGACACCATCCAGATTCTTTTCATCAACACAGACTCTGATGAGCATCAGGGCAATGCGCCCATTCCTTTATCGCAGGAAGGAACATCGTCAGGGTCATATCCGGCCGTATATTCGGTCCCACCACCAAGCAACCCGGTTGTATCCTTTGATTGGAATCAACTAGGCAGACCCCGGTTGCCAGCCAGTATACCATTCAGAATCATAGTCCAAATCTACAGAATGGTAATGGCTGGCACTATCATTGATGAAGGGGCATCTGTGAGTATCCTTACCTCTATTGCTTGGAAAGCACTGGGTTCCCCGGCGCTTTTTCCTGAGATAAGAAATCTCTCGGGTTTTGATAAAGGAACCAGTCGACCATTAGGGATCCTCCCCAATGTGCCTGTTACATTGAAAGGGAAGACCGTTCAAATGAACGTGATGGTCGTTCAAGGACCCTTGGATTATAACCTACTCCTTGGACGAGACTATATATATTGCATGGGGGCAATAGTCTCCTCACTCTTTAGAGTAATGTGTTTTCCACACGAAGGAAGAATGGTCAAGCTCGTAGACCAACTTTCATTTCCAGGATCACGCATCGCAAATAGTCAAATACCAACCCTGAATGGTCTATTCAATCAAGAAATGTCTCCACCCCCAGTCCTCCTTCCCGATGAATGCGAGTAATTCAGAAAGATGGGACTGGAACCCAGGGGGCATGCATCCTGGTCTGCTTCGGGCAGAAGAAACCCTGGGTATAAGGTAGAATTTCCGCGAAAGAATATGACTAGTCCGTACCCCGTCCGTATTTGGAAGAGGGGTTGTTCTAGAATAGGATTCTTTTGTCAAAGTTACGTGTTTGACAACAGTCATTCACCCTTGTCTATTTCGATAGACATTGCCGAGGAAGTGTTTTGTTTGAAAGATTAACGAGACAATCTTTGGGTAACCAGAAAGAGGTAAGCCTCACCCTTTAAAACAAATGTTTTATCGGATAAGTAGGGGCAACCTTGAAATTGTATTTTATACCTGGGGGCATGCAAACCTTTTGGAGTGCAAGCAAAGAGCGGTTATTTATCTGTTTTTTGGATTGGTCGTTTCCGAACTTGCATAAAGAAAGGATGAGATGGAGTAGAGCTCAGTGAGATGAAACTCCTTAAAAAATAGAGATCTCACAGGAGACATTTCTTATCTTATGACTGGTATATCGAGCAGTTTTAGCACATAGTTCATGCTCGTTAAAAAATAAACGCAAGATCCGAGCAGTTTTAGCACATAGTTCATGCTCGTTAAAAAATAAACATAAGATTGTGAGCAGACTTTCCCTTAGAGTTCAAGCTCATCCAGAAAAAATGAACCGGTAAATAACCATTGTGATCGTAAATTCATCAGCCATAAAAAGCCTTGGTCGTGTTTGCACCTGTCACCTCCACCATCATTTGGCCGATCGTTCACCTCCATATGATTGTTTACCCATTTTGAGGAACAGCTGCGAAGAGTGATTTCACCTAGCCATCCTTGTGACACTGCCGTGATTGGAAAATTCCAACCTGTACCTGGAATCTGCTGCTATCCCTGTTTATCACTCGTTCCTCAAAAGACGAGTCTTCTTTGAGCTCTTTTCATCTGACTCGTAAAATATGAAAAGTTTGCCGAGTTTTGGCCTTCCAGCTCGTTAAACGACCGGAAGAGCTATCCCTCCTCTAGATTTTAATCTTTTTGGACCTGAGGGATTATTGCACAAAAAGATCGAGCGCTTGTTTTGTTCGGCTCGTAAAAGTACCGAAAACTCATCCCTTCTGTATTGTTTTATACTTTTTCGGACTTAAGGGATTAGATGACGAAAAAGGAATTTTGGAGTTAACTTTCTGTACCTTTTCAGACTCTCTAAAAATGAAAAGGACCGAGTTTTCCTTATCGTTAGACTCGTTAAAATGATTAAATAGCGACAAACTTGTCTTTAGACGAGAACGAGTTTCCCTATCGCTAGGCTCGTTAAAACATAGCGATGGGCTTGCCCGAAGGGCAGGTTATAGAACAAGCATATGTTATCCTCCTCAAGCTTGACAAAAATAAAGAGGTACTGGTCAGAAATGACTCGGGAAAAATTGGGAACCTCAAAGCTTTAATGGTAGCAAGTCGCTCTTGAACATGACACTTTTCCTCCGTACCACATCGGGTTGGGTTGTTTCATTCACCGGTCTCATCACCATGGTCTTCGCCAAACCATCCACATTTGGGGTAATGCTACCGATCCATCGCATCAGTGTCGTTATATGTTCAAGAGATGTCGTTCAGAAAGAGTCAACCGTGTCCCATCCACTGCCATACATTATCCTTCATCCATCCATGATCGCCACCCTGAATCATATGTCACAGATTGTATTCACCTCCACTAAAATCATTAGCTCCGTTCCGTGTCACTGATGTGGGATTCATTAAGGCCCTCCTTTGACGGATCGCTTCTTGTCGACTTCAGCTCATTATCCAAGAAGTTGATCTAGGAACAACCCCCTCAGTACTTTGAAGCTTGCATGCCTCAATGGCAAGTTTCTCACTTCCGACGACAGGTATACATCAATGACCTTCGACCAGAAGATTTTGCGTGGTGTTCGACGCCAAGTCCTTTATTCACACCACGTGAATTGTACTGCAGTACCTTGAGGATCATTATCATTATCGGTGATTCCTCTCGCGCTTGTTAACGGTTTACATCATTGACCGGTAATCAAGCGATGTCTTTCCATGTTCGACTTCAGCGCAGTTCTCACATGGATCGACTTGTACTTAGAGTGAAGATCGAACGAGTTTGAAGACCCCGGATCTAGTTTCATCCATCCGGGCTGCGATATATATTCAGGAAATATAAAGACATTTGTCATGTACATCATTGCAGCAGATGATCATCCTACTCAAAGGATGATAATTTCAGCAGAGAATTATCAGTCTACCATCAGACGATCGTCTGTTCTATGTACCAAAATGAATTTATAAAGCTGAGCATGGGAATGCCCGCCTCAGCTAGATCATGAAAGCAGAATGAAAAATAATGTATTGTATTGTATTTTATTACAGGTCACCTCTCAGCGATTGAATGAACTTCGGATCCTCCTGATAAAGCATTTCACCCGATAAACGACCTCATGCTTTAGGGGGCAACTGTTATAGGCATTTTTGTGCCTTGCAGCATGAAGCATGAAATGTCCATAATCTCAGGGATCCAAAGTCCCTAAACATGTTGTTCCTACCCCTAGAGGAACAAGGTCAGCAAACCACAGCACTGAAAATCAGTTCTCCACCTAAAAACACTCAAAAACAAGCAATTTCTGGATCATGTCAACTGCTCCACTGAGCATCTGCGCTGAATGTCAACTGCCCCTCTCTGTACCTGCGTTGAATGTCAAATCCAACAAAGGCTACCTGCGCTGAGCGAGATTGGACAAGTGGCACAGTCATTCCTCAAGGTGTCAATGCCCAAGAAGCTTCCAAAATGACACTTGGATCAGGGAATTCGCCTAGTGATGAGTAAGAGGTTCTTAAACTCCAAGTGGAAGCAAGGATCTCCAAGTGGACTCAAGAACTGAAGTATAACTGAAGTGGGAGAGGACACTAGTCAGCTCTCAAGCTGACTCATCCTTTCTCCAAAACTCCTATATATAGAGCTCTCTCATGAGGTCTAGGGAGGCTGGAATTTTGTGAATGTAAGGAAGTGCTGTTGGTTTGAGTTTAGAGCTATTGGGTGATTGCTTTGAAGGAGGTGAAGAGGAGATTTCTTTCTGCTGGGAGGTGTTGCTGGATTGGGCCTCTTATGGTTGTAACACTCCTTGAACTTTACTTCTTCCATTAATAAAGCATTTGAGGTTCTTCTATATGCATGTGTCTCAATGGTGTATTGTTATACTTGTGTATTTGATTTATTCTAATCCTTGAATCAATTATGAATGTATGCTTCTTGTAGTTTCCCTCTCTTGCCTTTTTGCAGGATCTTTTTGTAGCTGGGCCAGTGAAAGAGCAAGGAGCTGGGAGCAAGCAGCAAGGAGAGAAGATTGGATCAATCATTAGCGAAAGACATCGGTTAGTGGATCCCTTTCTCCCCTGTTTTACTTTCATAAAGAAGAAATCTTAGATAGCTTTGCTTCGGTTGTTGCTGAGGTACTATCACCCTTAGAGTGGGATAGGGTCATTCCGTATTGGATACTTTTCCCTACAACACACATCGTGGCACAATTCTTTTCTATGTGAATAAATTTGCTGATGTCAAACATAGAAAGAAATTGTTAGATGAATGTTGTCACCAACATGAGACTACTCACCATTCATGTTAATGAGAGTCAAGATGCCCAAGTACATCTTACTAGGTACTAATAAACGACTTGAAGTTGAGTCACCCAGAAGATCTGACAAACATGTGAGATAACTTGCTATTAAGGCATGCAAGCCTCAAGGTACTAAAAATAACTCTTTTCTGAAACCTAGATAATGTGCTAAGTTGATGGGTCAAGACTTGCTAGGAGGGTCTTAATTAATCCCCTGTTATCTAACATGAGCATAACATAATGATTTAGAGGACCATAGATGAAAGATTTGCGTTTATGAAGAAGGTTTTCTTTTTCAAAAGGAAAAGGACAATGAGGTAACTCAACATTTTAAGTGAGCTGAATGACTTTATTCATGAGTTAGCAATGAAATGTAATTGTTGCAGGAAAGTGTGAAGCTAACAAAGGAAAAATGATTTGAAGTTATGCTCTAGGAATATGGAAACTGATGAATGAACTATAAGTTTAGAAAGAGGAAAATGAATGAGTAGAAATGGTATATGGATGTGATTTGAAATGGACTTGACTTCTTCATGTTCCTTTTTGAAAAATAGTTTGGTCTTCGAAAATCACTTGTGCATAAATTGGTATTCTTTGATCTTCTTGGAACCTACAAAAACTTAGCACTAATCTGCAATAAAACATAAGATTCCCGAAGGAGAGAGGTGATCAATCCCTCTTCATACGATATATACGCAATAAATTCATAATTAGTGCTAATAAAACAAATTCAAGGAAGATAAATAAAAATAAAATACAGTTTTTACCTACGAGGGAGTGGTGCACCTTGAGCTACCCGTTAGTGTTTCATTGATAATTTCTTCGTTTAATATCGAATTTTGGTGATTCAAAAACCAGGTTAAAGTAAATTCATATCAGAAACATGTTTTTAATGATTTAATGCTTTTTCCAAGTCAAATTGCTTTAAAACCCATAAAAATTGACCATTTTTATTTGTCTCAAATGTTATTGAAACCTATCTCATCGCTTATATCTTGCCAAGATCTTTCCAACGACGTTCGAATCACCTCAAACAGACATCGTATGAGAAAGTTACGCATGTTTGAAATTTTTAGAAAAATAGTGAAAATGGAGGCATGGGTGCCATGTGGCAGCACCAAGGAGTTCCATGTGGCATCTCCAGAGGGTGCCACGTGGCAATATGATGTTGACATGGACGCTGAAGTGGAAAATGACATGGCATCTGTTGACTGGACAGATTGAGTTGGCACGTTGTTTTGGCAATGTGACTAGTCAACACTGATGTCACTATTGACGACGCAGACACATGAATTAATGATTGCGCTGGCACATAGACCAATAGGTAGCCGCCACAGCACGTTGTCTTGGCATTGTGACTAGTCAACACTAGTTTCACTATTGACGAGGTAGACAAATGGATTAATGATTAGGCTGCCACATAGACTAATAAGTAGCTGCCATGTGGCAACCCTATTTTAACCAAAATAGGTTTGAAATTCGAACAAACACAACCCAAGGGACTTGAACTCATTACGGTTAAACTAAGGACTAACCATTCAACCAAACAATGAAGTCATTAAATTGTATTGAAATTAGCCTTATTTAAATCTTTATTATGAAGAATATGACAAAATGACAAGGTGGCTTAATTATACGACAAAATGGTTGCGGGGCTGGATTCCGAGATCTCTGCCAACAATTTAATTGTGAACCGTTACACCATACGCGTCGAACCATAAATAATCCACTGAGACATTTACTTTTATTTCGAACTCATCCTATTACCCCGAAATATGGATCTAGCCGTTGAATTGAACCACCGACTCAACAGTTCATAAGCCAAGAATTTCTCATCGTATTGGAGCTCGCAGTTTGAATGAATGTTTTGTAGGGTTTGAAATTTAGATCGTGGTCGATTTGAAATATTAAGAAACGTCGAAGCCCTCAACAACCGATTCGATTTGTCTCCATGCTCCATCACTGTACTCGTTTATGTATTCCATGCCCTTATTTTTATTCAAACCTTATTTTATATATTATGTGTACATTTAAACTATGATTCGTTGCTTTTTAATTTATTTTTCATTTATTTTTCTTATGCATGTTTTTGGTTGGTTTATTTTTTTTGTTTTCGTGTTTTTTTTTTTTTTAATTATGTATTTTATTATGTTTCGTTTTGTGTTTTTTGGTTTTATTTTTATTTGTTTTATTATTTTTTTAATTTTAATTTTAAATGTGTTTTGGTTTTTTTAATTCTTTTATTTTATGATTTTGTTTGGCTTCTATTTGTTGTTTTGCCTTTTTAATGGACTAGTTTGTTTTTTTTTTTTTTTGGAATTTCATATATGGTGTATTTTATGAATGGTTTATTTTTTTATTTGATTTGTTTTTGTTTTATCTGTTAATTTGTTTTTTTAATTATTATATGTTGTGTAATGTTTTTAATTTTGTTTTATGTGTTTTTTTAATTGTATTTTGTTTTTATTTATTAAAAATAAAAACTTTATTCTATTTTCAAAAATTTAATTAGGGTTTTTTTTTTATATATATTTGTAAAATTTGAGACAAATCTAATTGGGTTAGGAACCAAAATTTAAATATTTTTTAGAGTGAATAGTAAATTAAGATCTTCTAATATTTCTCCATATCTATGAATTTTATTGCAAAATTTCAAGGCTAACTTATCCAATTTTCCTTTCTGATCTTCCAGGTCACAACAAGGCGCAAGAAGAGACCATAATCATAAGTTTTGTCAATTCTTTATACAATTGAAATTTGGAATTTTGAAAAGCAAAGTAAGAAGAATTGATCATTCAAACCTCAAATTTTAGCTTTCTAAGCTCCAATTGTTTTCCTTCACAAATATCCCTTTGATTGTATATCTTCCTGCCAATGGTTAGTGAATGACGTGGCTCTTACTACACTACCAAATTTCTAAGAGATAAATGAAATCAAATTTGCAAATCAAAAACTTAAAAAAAACTCTCCAAGCTTGGTTTTATTTTCCTATTCTATCTTACTCGATTTTGAGAAAGTTTTTTTTTTCAAGTGCCAGAGTATTGCCAACGAAGCCATTTACAGATCAAAATCTCTAGTATGCTCACATCCAAATTTGAAAAATATACCTCAATATTCATTAGGATATGAAAGATAAATTGTACATTTGGATTACATGTTAGGATTTGTTGAATAATGGAAGAATAGTGTGGCCTAGTCACCTTTTGAAACCAATCTTCAATGTAGTCCTCATTCTCTTGGCTCTCCTCGAAATGCTTGAACATCTTTCTAGATTTCCTATTCATAAATGTATTAGTTAGAAACTCTTATAGTACAAAGATTGATTGAAATTTACACATCCTATTTGTCATGCTTCATATATGCAACTAAAAATGGATTCAAAGCTAACCCCTATTTACACTTCACCATTTTACTAAGATCGTGTTGTCACCAAGTCAACCTTTCAACATGAGTAAGCTTTTCCATTGATCAAACCAAAGAAACATATTGGTATTGAATTAAATTCCTAATGCCTAATCCCTTAGCACCATCCCTGGCAATGACACCAAAATGTTGGGCAATTAAATTGCTTAAATTTCTTTCATTAATTATCAACCATGGATACTCGTAAGCTTGTGATGATGCCAAAAAAATATGTGCAGGAGAAGGAAATTGTCTTTAAGCTAAGAAAACTTGTAATGAAATAAAATGCTTCATTGATCCATTTGGAGTGAGCTCAATTGTCCTAAGATGAAAGTGACAAAATATTCTGTAAATCCATAAAAACTTGATCTACATGCATAAATAAGAAAATAATGATTTTAACTGAATCAGAATCAACACAGAAGAGCCTCTATATCTAGATATCCTAGTTGTCCTTCCTTTGATTTCTTTTTCAACTAAAACAAAACACACCATAAAGCATCATAAATGATTTAAGAAAGCAAGAGGAGATGAGAAGAGATTTCAGTCCAAATCCACAAAGAAGAGGCTCCAACTTAGAGGCCTGCATTGCCCTTCTTTATCCAAACTTAATCACTGAAATGAGATCAAGTCCAAAATCTAAATGATTAGAGAAATTTAAGAAAGAAAGAAAAGATGAATGCATAGAAAAATATTTCAATCCAATTATTAGTTCACAAGGAAGAGGCTCCAACTTAGAGACTTGGGTTGTCCTTACTTACTCTAACTATTCACTTAAAAGAGATCAATTCCAAAATCTAAATGATTAGATAAATTTACATCTAAAAATATAGAATGGAAATTTATTTTAAATGAAGCTTTATTCTATTCCATAATAAGTTGGATACATGCTCCAAGTGTCCTCTTCTTGGGATGGAGGAGGCACTCCTATTTATACTTAAAATTGAGATAAGTAACAAAGGTTTGAGATCCACAAAGCTCTCCTAAACCACAAACATCTCATGTGGTTACAACCATGTGCTAACACTTAGTAGGTAACATCTCTACAAATCCTCTCCCAAATATCTAATATCTTTGCTAAGAAATCATATCAAAAAGTTCCATAATTCTTCTCCATAAAGATGCTTGAAGGAATCTTCCAAATCTTCGTCAAATCTTCAAGGGGTTGAAGAAGAAATTCGAATTTTAGGCTCGGTGGTCAAAGATGACTTTGTTGAAGTCTTCAAATACACCTACAAACATCGTGAAACTCATCCCACTTCAATATATAAGTGAAAACATGTTATGGGAAAGAGAAATATGGTTTAAAAGTGAAGTGAAAGGTTGCTAAAAATATGGTATTTGGGTGACCCAATAGTGAGTGAAAATCTAACACCCACCCGCCCGCACCCGCCACACACGAATCAAACAATTGAACTTGGGCCAAGGCTTTAATACCATATAAGAGTATAAAAATATCCATGGATCAGACTAAAAAGCCTAATCTTTCTACGAGAATATCACACCAAATGAGAATAAGAGAAATCACTTTATTAATTGAAAAAATATGTTTTACATGAACTTAATTTATAGGAGAAATAGAGGCTTCTAGTGATAGTTAGAAAATAAAACTAAAAACTCAGTAGATAAGGATAAGACTAAGAATAAGAATAAGAATTCTACTTAAACTTACAACTTTCAACACTATTGGAACTCTAACAATTTGTAGTAGTTGGTTATACTTGTTTAATAATTGATTTGCACTTTTTTTGTTTTTAAATAGGTTAATTTCATTGATAATTTAAAACATTATATGTTTATAATTTTGTTGTAATTTGTTGGTTTATCACTTGTAAATTAGATCCTTGAAAATATAGTACAAATTTTCATAAGTCTTTTAAAGTCCAAAACTATACAAAGTGTGACAATTTACTTAACTTAAATAGGAGAAAATTAACATAATCAAACTTTCCTTTGCTAAAATGTCTATAAAATCTAAAAAGAAAAAGAGTGAACTACTTCATAATCATTCCAAAAATTAAGAGGAAATATATGGTCCCACATCAATGAGGACAAAATAAATTTAATGGTGGTTCTTGGACTTGATCTTGATGCTAGTCTAACCTCAACATGTTCTAGTCAATTATCCAACACTTTCATTCATTAAAAGAATTTCATCTTTTGTATCATTTTATTATAAGCGAAAATTACCAAGAAGAGTCATCATATACCAATAAATGTCAATGCTATATATGTATATATATATATATATATATATATATATATATATATATATATGTATATGTATGTATGTATGTATATATGTATGTATGTATGCCCTCTATTTGGAACCAAAACAACAACTTCTCAGGGGATGCAAGATTTCTTAACCTCCAAAAATCTTATTTTATTTCATGAGAGATTTGATTGGGGAACATTCTTGTTCAGGAATCAACCCTGTAGTGAGAAAAATAACCTCCTTTGAAACCATGAACTCCACTACTAAGTGACTATGTGTGGAGTGGAAATTCATGGCTATGATAGTGTGATGGCCACAGAGCACTCCTCGAGTTAAATTTTGTTGATCTTCCTCATAATGGTTGTGACTAAATTATGAGTTATTTACAGCCAGATTATGCCTCTAGCACTTATACTTCTCTTTCTTGTGCAAGATACATTATTTGTGTAGAATCCATCATTCAATATTAACATAAGTATAATGCTACACTGCAATTATAAGCCCACCACATATAGTCCACAATCATAACATCAAAAACATGCTATGATATATTATCACATTCATAGAATATAAAACTCTCCCAAACTATAGTACATCACATATATAGAATGGGACCCTCAATCCTCCCATCAATTATATACAAATGTATTTAATTTACAATGTTGTAACTTAACAATTCCCAAGGTCCTTAGCCTATTTTCAAATTACAATAGGAAACATTGTCTTGATTTCCCAAACCAAGTCCCCAAACAAATTCAAGAAAGACAACCCTCCCCTTAGTTCAAGACCCATCTTGCATGACTCAACCATGCCCAACTATCCACTCGACTCAGTCATCCAACAACTTGCACAACTTCCTTTTGGCTTGCACGACTCCTAACTCCAAATTTTAGTAGAGTTAGCTCTCATGCAACTTCCAAATTCATTTTGTTCTCCTCCAAACTCATTTATTACTCCAACAAACTCTACTTCTCCTCTATTACACTTTGTTCCTACCCTTCCTCACTTGTTCCATTCAATATATATATATATATATATATATATATATATATATATATATATATATATATATATATATATATATATATATATATATATATATATATATATATATATATATATATATATATATATATATATATATATATATATATATACATATACATATTTTCCTATAATGCACACGAATGATTGTTTGGGCAGTCGGGCCGACTCATTCTGTCATAAGTGTGCATGCTATTATGGTCTGAATTGATGCTCATTCCATCTCATCTCGTGTAGGAAAACCCAACTTTTGATCGGGGAAACTTGTTGTATCTTCATAATGGGCTTGTTTGTGCAAGAGTGTCATCTCATGTCTTAGGTGCATTCAGTTCCATCTTGGGCACTTCAGGCGAACTCATACAAACTCTCAAGTGCCCCATTCCTAGGTACATTTGTGCCAACTTGGCACCTCATTTGGGCACTCTTGTGCTGACTTGGGTGCCTTGGATGCTCTCTATCCACTCATTCCAAAACTCCCAAAATGTCATAAGAACATCACTAAATGTAAAATTGCCATCTTTTCTGACATCTTGACTCATCCAACTAGTGCCACTCATGGGTGCTCAATATTACAGTCTGGAAATATTCCCCCACTCTAAAGATGGTTTTGTTCTAAAAAACAAACCTCCCCTAGAAATCCATCCATTGCCAAAGGTATTGCATCCTCAAGAAGAATGTTCATTAAAGTAACATCTCATGCATCGAATAACCTCTTTGTTGCATGAACCTTGTGAAGAATGCTTATCTCCTTAACAAACTACTCCAATGCACTTCCTCATAGGAAATATCAAATCATATAAAACTCTCATATCCTGTCAATATAAAGTAGGTATGATGTAAATTATCTCGCATCTTTGACATACATCCATGGCTATAGAAGTAGATTCCCCCATACATGTTTTTGCACACTAAGCTCCCCATATCCCAGACTAATTGGGTAAATAATCCAATCATCATGCTTGATCAATGATAATTTACATCCCCATGCATGTGAAAACATATGCCACATCTATTTGTCAAAGGTTTAAACTACATCACACACTTACATAGTCACATAGAATGATAACCTCCTGCTAGACATCCAAAAAATTGTGATGCTTTTCCTGCCAAAGCACCATACATATGCATAAACATATCCACATACATGCATGCATCCAACCTCTCATTTGAAGGCCCTTTTGGTGGTACACCACCCCTCTATTGAGGTAAGCACTCATCCATGATACACAAGGGTCTACTAAGATATGAAGGCTCAGAAGTCACTTCCTTGACTCCAAGAAACCAAGGTATATAACCAATTCCTCATCATTAAGTATCCTTTTACTCCCTCAATCTATGTCCTTAAGTAAAACTACTTCACAAGCCATTGCTTAGTCAACTAAAATTCATATATCCCCATCGCATATATAAAATAATCCACAATATCTATAGGATATTTATCATCCCCTTCTACACTGACAACAACCACATCTGAAGAAGCACTCGTTCCTCTCACTTTGAAATCATATTGCTGGCGAAGACTCATGAATGAAGTCTTCTGATGATGTTTTATATTAGAAGATGATCCATCTCCTCTTGCCCAACCTCTAATCTAATTCATACTAGCAAAAGATGCTTGTGTAACTATGTCCACAATATCCATTAGCTATTGAACATGAGATAGGTTTTCTCCCTTCTCAAACTCTTACAACTGAGGATCTCTCTCATACAAAAAAAATTTAGATACCCTTAAAGGACATCTCAAGATGCTCCTCTTTTTAATAAAAATTTCCTTATCTCCTTAGACCCCAAATATGAAAAGTTGATCTTCCTCCAACAAAGGCAATTCTTGAGTTGTCCTCATAAAATACACGCCCAAAATGATCACATAATCTTCCAACAGTATAATTGTAAAATCAATATTTCCAAACCATGAGTCCACCCTCATTGGTGTGTCCCTGAGAATACCAAATGTTGACCTCATCTTAGAGTTCACTTCTTTGTAGGTACTCAACACCTCCTCCCTCTTCTAGTTTTACTACAAGGATTTAATTTTCCTCTTACTAATGAAGTTGTGCATAGCTCTAGTAAAAACTAAAGTTGCCAACATCTTCCCCATCACTATCACATGTAAAAGCATAATCCCCAAATCCTTCTACACCCTAAGGGACTTCCTCCTTTCATCTTGCATCATAGAAGCAACTCTGAGGAACACATCATTCTCCTCTCTTGACATTGAATCAAGATATATCTACTCAATGATATGTTCTTCTGCAATAGTGATCTCAGGAAAAGGTTCCTTTTAAACGGGAATCCTCTCCTTGTTCAACAATTGTTCTTTTTAAGATTCTAAATTAGGCCTAACCATGGTAGAATTATACTTCTTCCTCCTGCCACATGCCCTTCTTAGTTTGTTCTTCATACACTCAACCTATTCATAATATGCTTCTCTCATTAAATAAAGGTATGCCACCTTGCAATTAGTCTCATTTGAAGTCTCTAAGTGAACTCCACCCCATGCATCCACATTGCTAGGCTCATCCTCCTCCCTCGAACAAACATTAACATGGTTGTGGGTTACTAGTAGTCTACTACTAGTCTCTTTACCTTTGCACCAAAAAATTTCGCATCGCCATCCACCATCTTTTCTTTAAAGAATTCCCATTAGAGGAAATATCATCCTAAAATCGGCATTCTAAGGGAAATTTTTTTTTAAAAAATAGTTAAAATAATATGTATGTCAAGTCCCACTAGCACAATCGGTTGATGATGGGCCTCTTCAGCAAGGCAACCCAGGATCAAACCTAACGAGGGGTGGTTGTGCTCTGAGCTAGTGGGAGGAGACATGCTAAAGAAACTAGTTAGCTTAGGGCTGGTGTGGCCCAGGCTGGGTGCATTCCCCAGGTGAATTTGATGGATTAGATGCCTCTGGGTCACGGTTGCTAGCACCATAGCTCAAGCTTGGAGGATCACAAAAAGCTTGATAAACAAAAAATAAAATAAAATAAGATTTATGAATTTTGGAGGGAAAAGAAGAAAACTACTTTTTTTAATTATATTTTTGCCTTATCACATTATAAGTTTACTCAAATTTCAAGTGTAGACACTCATTGGATATGAAATTAACTTCCACATCTGACAAGTGCCCATTATGCATACTTTTGAGCAGACCCACACTGATAAAAGAATTAACATACATTAAAATGCACATTCAACGTGTTTTTTTAATGTATCTTCAATTTTTATCAATGTGGGTCTTCTTAAAATTATGCATAATGGTTACTCGTTGGATGTGGAATTTAATGTCGTATCCAACGAGCATCTACACTTTAAATTTCAGTAAACCTATAAGGAGATAATCCAAAAATACAATTAAAAAAAAATAGTTTTTTTTTCTTTTCCCTCCAAAATATTTACATGTACCCTTTTCTTAATTTAAATGATTTTGATTGGTTTACGTATTATGACATGGATATTACATGAAAATTTTTAGGTTGAAATTTTCTCTAATACAAATTCTCAAGAGAGTTAGAATATCATTGAGGTGATCCTATATTGATTTCGTCCATGATGGCTCCTTTTCCACTTCATTCTGATAAACCACCAACTTTCCACACAAGATGATTCTGCACTTTGCTAGTCATGATAAGAATAATGTGGTGAAGAGAACCAAACTACCCTTATGTGATTCTTTAGCTTTGATACCACCTTTGGGGGATGGTAGTGAGCTCCACTCTAATACCACCTTTGAGGGACGGTGGTGGGCTTCACATTGATACTTCCTTTTAGGGAAGGTGGTAGGCTTCGCTCTGATACCACCTTCAGGGGAAGGTGATAGGCTTCAATTTGATACCACCTTTGGGTGTAGGTGTTGGATTTCACTGTGATACCATTTTTCATGCCACAAAAGTGCTCCTCAAGTTAAGGTGTGTCGAGGCCCTCTAAGTTTGCGACACTAGGGGGGTTCCTCGCAATTGATATTACCAACTTATGATTACTTGACTCCAAAACTATGCCTCTAGCACTTATACTTCGTATTCCCATATGAGATATATTATGTGTGTAGAATCCAACATTTTATCCTAACACAATTATAATGCTCAACTATAATGTTATGTCCACCACATATAGTCCAAAATCATAATATCAACAACATGCTATAATATGTTATCACATTCGTACAATACAAAACTCTTTCAAAATATAGTACACCACATATATAGCATGAGACCCTTTATCCTCACTTCTATTTAATTTATCATGTTGCAACTTATAGATTCCCAAGGCCCTTGACCTCTTCTCAAATTAAAATATAAAATTGTGTCTTTGTTTCCCAAACCAAGTCCCTAAATGAATACAATAATGACCATCACCACCTTGGTTCAAAATCCATCTTGCATGAATCAAGCATGCTTGACTGTCGACTCAGCTTGGTTGTCTAACAACTGACATGGATTCCTTTTCACTTTCACAACTCCTAAATCCACCTTTGTGTAGAGTGAGCCCTCATGTGGCTGCCTATCTCATTCAGTGTGGCTCCAAATTCATTTCTTGCTTCCTATGTGAACTCAAATTATCCTTCATTCTAGTTTGTTTCTTCTCTTCCTCACTTGTTCCACCCTATATATAATCGTTCCTATCATCCATGTGAATGTTCATTTGGGTAGTTGATTTGAATCATTCCATCTTGGGTGTGGGCGCTCATGCAATCTCAACAAATGTTAATACCATCTCAATTCATGCAGGAGATCTAAATTTTTGATGGGGATGACTTATTTCGTCTCTTACGCAGGTGCTTGTTCAGTCTTTCCCAACACATTCAATCTCATATCATTAATGAAACCCCAACTTTCAATCATTCCTTCTTGTTTTTTCTCAAGCATGGTTTCTCATGTGGTCTCGATAGAATCATTCCAACTCCTTGGGCGCATTAGTGCAAGCACGTCCTATTCTATTTTAGGTGTGTTCCATTCCATCTTGGGAAATTTGGAAAGCTTGTACCAAGGCTTGGGTGCCTTGTTCCCTCGCATTTGTGCTAACTCAAGCACCTCATGTTGGCACTCTCGTGCCAACTTAGGAAGCTTAAGTGCTCCTATTCCATTCATACCAAAACTCCAAAAATGTCACATAAAAATCACAAAATGTGTGATGATTGTCTTGTCTCACATCTTAACTCATCCAACTAGTGGAACTCATGGGCACTCAATCTCACAGGCCTGATAGATAGGAAGCAAGTGACGAGACAAGTTTTGAGATAATGAGATACAAGAGTGATGAGGGCCAAGCGAGGAGAAGAGGAAAATGACAAAAGTAGGTGAACTAAATGTCACTATTGTAAACTAACTATGAACTTAGTTAGGTAACCAAGAGATGGGAGGAAATAATCATCATCCATAGTATAGAAGTGAGAGTGGGAATGCAAAGAAGACAAAACATACTTACAATAATGGAACAATGTGTAGAAGTCAAAAACCTTCATACCATGAGATAAGAACCAATAGAGCACCATCAAGGAACTAATAGGAGTAGAGGTATGGCATAAGGCTCACATGAGGGAACAATCAATGAGAGTAGTGATCTTCATTACATTGAAGTCATTAAGATGTAGGCTTGTTTTTTGAAGTGGGAAGAGGATGGCAAGTCACATTGTCTTCATTCATTGCATGGAGTGATAGTCGCCTTGCCACCTCCCCATTTATTTCTTCCCCTCTCACCCCATATAGGGATTGGTTTGCAGTAGATAGTTGGGCTTGTTTAAATGAATTTGGATACATATAATTATTAATAATATTTAGTTATTTTATATTATTAATCAAGTTTTTCTCTTTTGCTTTTAAAAATAATTAGAAAGATAATTTAATGTTGCATGAATTTCCTCTTGTCAAAGAAGTAAACTCCATTAAGTAACAACCCACCCAAGCTTTTAAGATAACATTAAATTGTTACATCAAAAAAGTATATGTAATATTATTTATGTTAAAAGTGTCTAATATAAAAACCATTTTCTAAAAAAAGTCATTTATATACACATATTAAATCTTACTTTTAAAATATTTATAATAGTTAAATCTCTTATAATAAGTGATATATATATATATATATATATAAGATTGTTTATTTTGCAATAGAACTTTCATAATTTTAATTTAATTATTAATAATTATTAAGTCGATGATAAAGATTTAATCTCTATGGAATATATACAAATAATAGTAGTAGCCACATTAGAGGTTTCAGATTTATCCCAAGCCTTTTTTACATTTCAAATTAACTAGTGATAAATTAAATGGCTAATAGATAACTATTGACATCAAAATACTTATTGCACCTCTATAGCTAATTATGGGGGCTATGTTGTAGTAGTGAAAATGTTTGTAAACATTTATATGTAGGTTCAATTAAAAAATAATAAAAATGTAAAAGTAATAAAATAATAAAATTGAATTTGTTATAATGTAATTTTGTTTTTATTTAAAAATTAGGAGCAATTTTTTAGATAAAGGAAAACCATAATAATAGGTAAATAGTAGCTATAAATTACGATCAATTTTACCTTATTAATTAAAATAATAATTACAAAACCATATTTAAATTTAATTAATAAGCATATAAAAACTTAATACTTACAATAATCTAACAATATAACAATATTATTAATCATGGATATTTACCCCTCCTTTACCATGGATATTATTAACTTGTAAATATACTTTCTTACAATAACATGGATCAATACCATGGCTTATTAATACCACAATGTTTCCAAAAACCATAACCCATCTCACAATCAATGTTTCACAATTTTAAATTAAATCTAAAAGAAAAGGTTATAATTACTTTTGTTATATATCTAAACGAGCTATCATCATTACTAATAAAAATAATTAGTGAATATTTCATAGAGATTAAATCAAGGTTTTAATAAAATTAAAAATGAGAATACTTTTATGTGAAGGGTTGTCAAATTTATATGATATAAATAGTATTATGAAAAACCATCACATATTCATATTAATTAAGGATTTACCAATATATGAGAGGAATCAAATCTCTATAGGTGTAAACTTTTCCTCAATTTTTTCACCCAAAAATAAGTTCGTATTTTGAGATATTTGATCTCATTTATGCTTGGTAGATCAAAACTTAAGATAGATCTATGTTACTCTTATAATACGTCTCACATCATCAATATTAAAAAATCATAAAAATAATTAAATTTTCAGAATGCATGCTTCTATGATTCATGATTTATGCATAGTCTCTTCCATATAAATCACAAAATTGTTTTATGGTTGACGTGTTTCAAACCACTTATTGTTGTTCATTATCAAGGAAAATATGGATAGAGTGATCAAGAGAATGAATAAATATAGATGAGATGTAACAAATATAAATCACATAATTGTTTTATGGTTGACGTGTTTCGAACCACTTATTGTTGTTCATTATCAAGGCAAATATGGATAGAGTGATCAAGAGAATGAATAAATATAGCAGATATGTAACAATAGATCCATACCGACGAAAAATAAATATTAAAATTAAATATTAAGGAATTCATGATTTTAATTATTATAAAAGGAAAAAAAATGACAAAAACAACATTAAAGAATACAATATACAAATTGAAAATAATTTTTATGTATTTTATTATAAATATTTTCTTAGTTTAAAAATAAAATTTGTAACAATTATTCATATAAGAATGATATTATTAAATTCAAAAGAGACATTAAAGAATGAGCAAAAAGAATAACAAGTGTAATATGAAACATTGCTTCTTAGTAGGTCTCCCTCTTATACAAAAGGTAATTGATCACAATTTTTGAATGTTTGAACAAATTCATAAATCTAATAATGAAATAGATCTGAATAGATGAAGGGAAGTAAAGGAAGTAATTAATGAACTAGATAGCCTTTGGAGAAAAATAGAGATAGACATTTAGATAACTTTTGATGAAACATTAGCCCCAACATCACCATTTGTTATAAAAATTAAGAGTTTAATGAAATGTGCTTGTGCACATTTTATTCCATCTTTAGCTTATGGGACCAAATAAGCACGAGAACTCTCTCTCTCTC
Organism: Pinus tabuliformis; assembly: GCA_031772625.1. NCBI lineage: Eukaryota > Viridiplantae > Streptophyta > Pinopsida > Pinales > Pinaceae > Pinus > Pinus tabuliformis. Next base: position 191,554,623 of record CM062804.1, read on the forward strand.
TCTCTCTCTCTCTCTCTCTCTCTCTCTCTATATATATATATATATATATATATATATATATATATAAAATGTTCATATATATATATATAGATAGATAGATAGATAGATAGATAGATAGATAGATAGATAGATAGATATAAGGTTCAATACTGTGACAAATTGTTTATTTATCTTTAAATTTATATTCATCCTAATTCAATGGAAAATAAATAATTTATAGTAGAATTTCTATTTCAAAAATATCAAATTGATATGAAGTATCTCGTGCTATCTTAATCGTGCCAGAAAAAAATTATATGTAATAAAATATCAAATATAAAAATTACAATGTGTATATTCAAATAAAAAATTTAGTTTCACAAAGGCTAAGATTCCTAAAATAAAACATTATATTCTATATTTTTAAGTTATAATTAAAATTGTGAAGACAAAAAAAAATCATATTTATTGTAGTGTTGACTTAAATTTTTGTTTTTATATTGCGTCATGATTTAAAATTGAATTCTAAAAATATATAATATAGGTAAGGTTTATTGAGGAAAATGATTGAACCAAGTCCATTCAATAATAAAAATTAGCAAGGGAAAAATATGAAGAAAATCAACAATGGAAAAGTTAGTGTAAAGTGTTATTGATTTTAGCAAGTTTCCATGGTTAATCAAAAGGCCAAAATGTAATGGCAACTGTTTTTTTAAAGAAAATATTAATTACGAGGAAAACATTCAATAATTAATTATTAAGAACACTTGGTGATTAGAGGTTTTTTATTGTTTTGTTTTTTTAAACAATTTTTAATTCTCAAAATTTGAGATTAAGCCACATAAAATTAGCCATCCACCAATAAAAAAAATTTAGAAATTCAATTTTTAAAAATTAAAAAAATAGTTTTTAAATTTCTAAAAAATAAGTTTGATAATTAATTTTACCAAAACTTTGATAAACTATGGAAATAATTTCTGCCAAAAAATTAAGAATCAAATAATTTTGAATCAAACTCATTACAATATACTCTACTTTCAGAAGTATAGAAATAACCTATATAAATTTTAAACCAAAAAATAAATTGGAAACTTAACCAGAAAATAATATTAAAATAAAAATTATAAAAAAAAATTAGATATTAATGTTTATATATTATTTAATTACAAAAAACTTCCAATTCAAATGAATGAACCAATCAATAAATAAAAAGGACGGGGGGAATTGGTTCCAAGTGTCCAACTTGCCTTTATCCAAAGGACTACCAATAAGATTGCTTGATTTCAAGTGTCCAAATTCCCTTTATCCAAGGGGCTACTAATAAGATTGTTTGGCTTCTTAGGAAGCACAATGTTTCTTCCATCTTTAGACCCTTCAACACCATTCATAGTTGCTTAAGATCTGTCAAAGACCTTGTGGAGCGCCTAAAAACACGAAGGGTGTTTATTTGATTCCATGTTCCTGTTGGAACGCCTAAATTAGAGAAGTTGGTTGTTCCATTAGTGAAATGATTCAAGAGAATGCTATTGACATTACATATTGTAGAACTTTCTCATTAGCTTTAGTTGAATATGTTGAGAAGACTAAGCACCACATTTGTATAAAGAATTCCTAGGTCATTGCTAGGACCAATCATTTCCATCGTAAATTGAGGGAGGGCATAGAAATCGAAAAAAGGTCTAGTACACTGGATAGAGATGATGGATGGAAAATTAACAGTAGTTGGATCCCATCCATTTATTTGTAGGTGTCTTCCTTTTTATTTTTCTTCGACTCCAAGGTATTTTTCCATTTCCTTTACATTCCCTTGTTTCCTTGTACTCGTTTTTTAGTTGTTGTAATGATTTTGAGTTTTTATTTTATTTTATTTCTTGTCGTTTTACTTTTTATTCTTATTAAACAAATAAAAAAAATAAAAAAATAAATACATATTATTCTTTTTATAATTTTTTTAGATGTTTTTATTTAAATATCTTTAATATTTGTTAATTTAGTGTTTAGTAAATTCTAGTCATCTTTTCATTTATATATATTTCCTTTTTATTCCTTTGTTACTTTTTTCTACCTCAGAAGACATAGTGAGCGTATTGTAATCCATTTGGGTCAAAATGCCTTGACTTTAATTAATTTGCAAATTTTAAAAACTATTTCCAAAGTTTATTAAATTTTTTGTAATATTAAATATTAAACTTATATTTTTAGAAATTTAAAATTATTTTTTAACATTTTAACATTTGAAATTCTAATTTTTAATTGGTGAATGACTAATTGGTTTAGAAATTTATTTTTTGAAAAATAAAATAAAATAAAAATATCTAATCTCCAAGTGTCCCCATAAATTAATTATCGATTTATTTTTTCCAAATTTATGGGTTTTCCCATAATTAATATTTTTTTCCAAAAAAAAAAAATTCCATTATGGTTCGATTAAAAAAAGAAGAAGCAACAACGTTTCATATTACACTAATTTTTCTCCTGTTTTTCTTCTTAAGCTATGTCACATGGTTCACGTTCGAGTTTGGCTTCGACAAAAGTTCCGTTAGAATTCGAATTTTTTGATGAGGTTTGGATGAGATTCACCATTAGTTTAGTATATATATATATATATATATGATAAAATAGTAAGATATCAACATCAATAACATAAAAAATGTTATGATGAACATGGAAATTACAAGGATAGATTACAAGCCTCGGTTGTGACATGAGGTTATGAGTTTTGATTTATGGACTTGGTCAGTGGTTATGAGGTTTGATGAGGGTCACCATATCCAATTTTTTTTTTAAGATTCCTCAAAATTCAAACCTCAAGGTAAAAGTTAGATGAACCTTGTGACATAGTTCTCAATAAACCTTACCTATATTACATATTTTCACAATTCAATTTTAAATCATGATGCAATATTAAAAATAAAATTTAAGTCAAAACACTACAATAAATAAGATTTTATCTTTTGTCTCAAAATTTTAATTATAACTTAAAATTAAAAAAATAAAAAATATTTTTTAGGAATCATTTTGTGTAACTAAATTATTTATTTTAATATACTATACATTGTAATTTCTTATATTACATATTTTATTACATATGATTTCTTTTCCACAATACAATACATGATTTTTTATGTTAATTTGATTTTTTAGCATTTATATATTGGTTCAATCCTTTTTTTTTAAGCTTGGTAAGACTACATCTTCATCATTTCCAGCTTATCATCCCGACCAGGGAGGTGGTGGGGATGGATAACACAAGATTTTAAATCATTTCCAACTTCTCATCCCAACGAGGGAGGTGATGGGGATGGATAACACAAGATTTTAACCCAAGACTTCTGGTTCAGTGAAGGGGGGCGATAGCACAAGATTTGAAACCAAGACTTCCGGTCCAGTGAGATTGTTTGAATCCAAGACTTCAGGTTCAATGAGACTTCATTTCTACTGCCATTGCTAATTGAGCTACCACCCCAAACATACATATTAATTCATTCCTTTGAAATATATATTTTTTTATAATTAAATAATATGTAAATATTAATATGTATTTATTTTCATTTTTGTTCATTTCTATTTTAATATCTTTTTTTGTTATTGTTATTTTAATTAGTTTGTAATTTATTTTCTAATTTAATAAATATATATATATATATATATATATATATATATATAATTGTTACATAATTTATTTTTAAAATAAAAAATATTTATAATAAAATACATAAATATTATTTTCAATTTATATATTATATTTTTTTAATACCGTATTTTTTTCCTTTTTATTAATAATTTTTTATGCATTTTTTAATCTTTAATTTTAATATTATATTATTGATTTTCCTGGTATATGTATTTGTTCTTTTGATCACACTATCTATCTTTATTGATCATATTATCTATCTTTATCCTGAGTAGTTCCAAACACCACAACCATAATTAAAATATAACTTTATTAATATTATATATACAAAAAAATTCTATTTCAAATAGAAATGCTTATTGTTTCACTTTAACTTTACTCATATTCCTCGAATTTCTTAAAAACATTTAAATCTGCACTCACAAATCGAATTGGCGATGAGCGCTTACGATAGTCAGCTTTTGACCAGCTAAATTCTTGCAGACAATCGCAACGAAGGGATAATAGTAATATGAATATTATTTTTTTGCATGGAATACTAATGTCCCTCGTTGAAATTTCTGTGGGCTGGGATACAGATCGTTACCAGATGAAACATGGGTGTGAAAGGAATCATGATGTGGATGCATGAAAAATGGAATGAAGAGGAAAAATAATTGGTTTTGTTTGTTTAAATAGAAATATAAGGTTTAAAAAATTTAAAAATAATTTAAAAATATATAAATTAAATTAACCCATAAATATGGGTTTATATAAATTTATAATATACATCAATATATTTAATTTATTATATATTTTAAATAAAAATCATAAAAAATAATTAAATAATAATTTATTTTATTAATAATAATAATTATTCGTATATTTAATTTATTATACATGTTAAATTATTAAAATCTAAATCAAATCATAAAAGTTAATTAATAATGATTTATTTTATTAATAATAATAATTATTTAAACTATATATATGTTCTCTCCTTTATTACGTGAACATTGCTGTTTTGACTGGAAAGGTTTTCCATTGACTGCTATGTGAACATTGCCGTTCTGGGGTTTCGTCAATTCGGGCCCACTTGAACGTTTTGTTTGTAGTGGTGATAAAAGTATTCCACGACTTTTGATTTTCCCCTTGCAGGCTGGAGGGAGGCGAATCTGCAACTTTTGGTAGACATGCCATCCGATATTGAGCATTAACAACAACAACCTCATGCATTGCATCCAGCGCTTTGTTATATATAGATTTATGAGTTTGACATTTAATGGAATAGGGCGACTATGCTTTTTCAACTGAATTGGAACAACAATTCTACAGGGAAAAAATGAATGCAATGGGTTCCTTTATTCCCTCTATCCATTTGATCGATTCCTTCATGGGAAAGATGTTGTAGAAAGGTGTAGCGTGTTACTTGGCCAAGAATGACTTGCCTACATAACAGACCTGATTAGAATGGCAACAAATTGAATTGTATTCCATTCATTTATTGAGTTAAGCTGGTTTGTGGGCAACTCATTTTGGCCAAGCAACCCGCTGTCCTCCTCGCGCCAGACCATGATCGGGAACGGAGGGGAATATATAGTTTCCAAGGTTCTATGTGTTGAATAATATGATGTTGGTATGGTTTCTTCTAATTCGTTTGAATGGATGTTAGTGGAAGAATTTCCAACATCATCCATCTGGCGTAGGCCATGGCTTTGTTCTGCATCATTATGTGTTTATCATTATGTCATGACTTTTCCTGGCCGTTACTTATGTTCTTACATTTGCTCCTCTAAAGATTGTTGCGGATTTTGGTGGATTCACCCATTGGTCTGTTTGTGCCCATGGTTGAAAAAAAAATAGCCTTCGAATGGGTTGCTCATCTAGAGATTGTTTCTGATATTTGGTGGATTTACCAAGCTCAATTGGTGGTTGAAAACCAACCTATACTTCAGATGGGTTGCCAGCCGTGGACAGAGAGGAGTTGCAGCCACATCCTGGGGTTTCACGCTATCGTGGGGCCGTGGCGATAGACAATACAACATGACATACCGTGCCAGTTTGATGGAGCCACCAAATCGAGCTTCCGTGTCTTGAACATTAAATATCATGTGATCATTACAACGCAAGAGCCTAGTATGTGGATATTGTTGAAGCTTCATTTTGGAATGTGAGACTGCTTTACAGCATAGGAATTTTAATATCGTGTCTGTTTCCGACCTTGTTTTTCATCTATGAGCAGAATATGCAGCTTGAGAAGGAACTAGAATAAGATTACGTGAGCATTTTTTTGTTTTTAAGAAGTTTTAAATATTACTCTGGTTTGTACTTTATAATTTGAAAGAGGTTTAATGGTCTAAAGCGATTTATAGAAGGGAACCATAAGCAGAATATGCAGCTTGAAAAGTAACTATAATAAAATTATGTGGGCATTTTTTGTTTGGGAGAAGTTAATGGTCTAAAGCGATTTATAGAAGGGAACCATAAGCAAAATATGCAGCTTGAAAAGTAACTACAATAAAATTATGTGGGCATTTTTTTTTGTTTGGGAGAAGTTTTTAATATTATTCTGGTTTGTACTATAACATGAAAAAGGTTTAATGCTCTAAAGCAATTAATAAAAGGGAATCAAGCATAGGTAAAAGTTCAACATTGATGCATGGTTGTCGAGTTAGTTTGGCAATTGTAGATCAGGGAAGGATCCCTCATTTGTTGAAGACTTGGGAGTGGTCTTATGGGACAATTTGGGATGTTATTCAGTGATTGACTTTAGGAAATCTTTGGAAAATCTGTGATTCGGGAATTCAAGAGTGGAACTTGGGAATCAAGTTTTCCAACTACACGGCCTTTACCAGGGTTATGCGACAATTTGGAGTTAGTAGACGATAAGATTGATGGAGAGGTATGCAGCTATAATGGCTAACAGAACCATGTATGCTAAGGACATCTAGCTGTATCTGTGATTCATGAATTGGAGAGGAATCAAGTTAGCCAACCACACCTTTACCGGGTTATGAGACAATTTCATGGAGTTAGTAGCCTATAAGATTGGCTAACATAACCATGTATGCTAAGGACATCCTGTTGTAGGAGTTGGGCACCCATGCATTTCCTATGGATGTAGACATTATATTTTGTCATTTTTTACCACAAGTAGAATTTTCTCATTGAGGTTGTGACAAGTAGTGGGGCTATTTGGAAAATATGTTTCTAAATAAAGGAGCTTGCTCCTGTTCTTTAAGAGTTGTTTAGCTGATTCTTAGTTTAGTGTTTGGTTGAGAGATTTACTCAACTAAGTGATTGTATGGTTAAGATAATATTTCTATATTAGACCAATAGTTGATGTATTTATATGTTTGATTAATCTGATGTAAAATAATTTTTGCTATGCATTAGGCAAATTTAACTGGGTGGTAGTGGAGTTAAGCATTTCCTATTATAACAATCTTTGATAATTTAAAAAACACTTCTCTATCAACTTAGTTGATCTTCAATTAGGTTTATTTAATTATTTATTATGGTTTAAAAAATATTGTTATTCTTTTTCAGTGAGATTCAATTATTATAATGATTTTTAACCTTATTTAAAATCTAAATTATTATAATAAATTTTTTCCCTTTATCATCATTAAACACTAAATAATATCTTCCGTTTAGAGATAGAAATGAAAAAAATGTTTAGATGATCTCACACATTCATCTTTTTATCTTCATATTCTCTGTTCATCCATATGTTTTGATATGGAATGTTATGGACGACTGCAATTTGACAGTTTTAAAAATCTCATTATAAAATAAGCCAATGAATATAATTTTGCAAAACGAATCAAAAATACCGACAAAACGAATCTCATTAGAGATCCTGTGTATGGTATACCGACAAAAACATTTTTGCAAAACCTAAAAAAGTTGCACGAAAGTCACCAAATCATAACTCGAATGACTATCTAAAATAAGTTTTATTTTTTTGGAGTTGTTTTTTAATTTTTAATTTTGATTTTGCTACACAATTTTTTGGTCACATTATATTTTTGGATTCATAAATGGATTAGTTTTTCCAATAATTTTTTTAGATACTCATATTATATAAAGTTCATAGTGTTTTTAACAATTTTTTATCAAATTTTAGATAAATTTGACCTGAAAATATAACCATAAAAAGCTGTCTAACAATTATGATTAAAAAATTTAAAAAAACTGAAGAAAAATATCTTATTTTCTCTCAGCAACATATCTTTCAAATGATAATGCCTAGAGGTGCATTAATAGCCTAGTATGAGGGGATGTGTAATTCTCTTAGTGCTCAATTTCTAGTTTTAACATGTCCTTTTAAAATAAAATAAAATATATTATAAATAAAAAACAATGTTGGCTCTAAGAAACACACACATATATATGTGTGGATAGTTAGTTTTAATTAAAAGCATTATAAAATCAATAATCCTAGGCTCATTATGTTCAATTTATTTGTTAATATTGCAACCCAATATGAAGGAGATGTAGTAAAAATATTTAGCTTTTTCTATAAATTCTACCATAAATAAATTTTCATGTGTATGTTAAATATCATAATTTTATATCGACTTTAGGGAACTAAAGTAATTAAAAGTTCAAGAAATTAATAAATAAATTATATTTTCCATATAAATATTTCAATACAAAACCTAAATAATCTATTTGAATATTCATATTAGCTAATATATTTCAATATGAACTTCATATATATGTATATATAGAGAAACTATGTGTGCGTCAACCATATATAACAATAACATAAAAAATACTTCCAACTAATTAATTTGATTGGGTGTTTAGTTTTTGAGACTAATGTTTATGAGAACCCATGATATTGATCCATGATATTCATGTTGAATATAGCCTATTTAAAGAGGAAAATTAAACTAGTAAATTAATAATTATAACCCATGTTATTCATGTGGAATATAGTCTATTTAAAGGAGTAAAGTAAACCAACAAATTAATAATTATAATTATAATTATATATTTTTTAGTTATAGTTAATAGTTAAACCAACCTAGATCCATCTTAGATTAGGATCTACTAAGCTCTAGAAGGGATCAAAATTCTTGACATCCAAACCTCTTTTAGAGTTAAAAGAGATTTGATCTCTCTTAAGATGAATCTAGGGTAATGATCAATGAGTTTGATTTGTGTTTGTATTTGAATCTCTCTTAAGATGAATCTAGGGTAATAATCAATGAGTTTGATCTGTGTTTGTATTTGAATTAAATAACTTTAAATTTCAAGGAAAAAACAGTTAAAATTTTGAAACTAAAATTCAGTATTAAATCTAAGATACTAAAAAAATTGAAAATTACAAAAATATTATACTTGTATTATAATTGTTTAGAAATATATAAATTTATATAATTTAAGTGTATAATATAAAAAAAGATTAACGAAAATATAATAAATTGAAATATATTTTTTAATATATATGTTTATTTTGTATATTTAACTTTTTACATTTATGCTATAATGGTTTATAAAAATATACAATTTATAATTTAAGTGTATATGGTATAAATAATAAATTAACATGCATTTTTAAAAAAAATAATAAATAACAACAAAATTTAATTATACGTGTGTGTGATTTTTTATATTTTATTGAAATATTACCTTTTTATTATAATGTTTTTATAAATATACAATTTTAAATAATTTAAGTGTATTTTATATTTATATTTATATATATATATATATATATATATATATATATATATATATATATATATAACAAAATTTAAAGATTAAAATATTTTTTTAATTTACATATGTTTCTCTTTATATTTTATTTATAATTTTTTATAAATATATAAATTTATATAATTTAAATGTGTATGGTATAAATAAAAAATTAAAAAGTAGAATATTGATGGAATGGAAGACCTTGGAATACCTTGGAAGAACTAACGCGGTCCAAGGGGGAAGGAGCCTCATGTAAATGATAGGTAGTGAGTGTGAGGAGAGTGGCTAGGACAGCTGGCATAGGAGATGTCCAACTCTCCAAAATAGTAGTGATAGTTATAAAATATGGAACGCTACCTAGGTTTTTTGTTTATGGTTCCAGGTTATGGGATATAATGTGGGTGACTAATTTATAATTTATTATGGAGTATGCACATGTCGCCAACATGTGCATACTCGCCCGTTGATTAATTTCTATGCAATTGCAGCTGGGGATTGGGATTACACTGTGGCTCTGTGGGGAAAATTTGACGCATAGTTTGGGATCTTGGAGAGAAGGCTAGCATGTGTATGTTTTTTCATGGGGTCTTGGAGAACGGGGCCATCACTATACTAACTAAGGTCATGGAGGTCTCTCTGGGCAAACTCGGGCTCATCTAGTGTCGTCTTGGTATGTCTCTTCTCTTTTAAATGTTTTCTCATTTCCCAATCAATAGTAGAGTTTTATTACTGCCTGTTCTCTAGTTTTATCTCGAGGGTATCTGAATTTTGGGAGCTTTCAAAGTCAAGATGGCCCCGGCTCTAGTGTTCCGTTCTTAGAAAGGAAGGTTCTTGTAGTTTGTGTAATTATGAAGATTCGATTGTGGTAAAACCCCTTAAGTTGATTGTGGCATTGTTGCTCCAACAGGGTGGGGAAAGCATTGGCGATTGGGGAAAGTGATGGTGGAATTTACGCGGCAAGGAATTGCCATTTTTTCTGTCTAGGCATCTAGTTCGAAGTTCCCAAACTCGCACCTCTGTGGGATTCTCCTTTGTGGTATGTTGTAAGCATTGATATGATGAGGCACCAGGGTCAGGCCCATAGGGGTTTGGGACACCATGACCCACCAGGGGAAGAGAGGGCCAGATGGGAATGATAAATGTCAAAAGGCTAGAAAAGCTAAGTTGGGGGAGAATTAGAGCACGATCAACCCTAGTCTCTAGCCCATGTCAACTAACCACCATCCTTGGAATCCTTGGAGTTGTAAATGCGAAATATATTGGCAGTTGTAGAGGACATGAAACAACAATGTCACAATGATCGTAATGAATTCATCACTTTTCTTAATGACTTGCAACAAAATCAATGGCTATGCTTGATTTCGTAGCTTCTCTACGGAGGAACCTTTAGTGCACCACCGATCGCTTAAATGAGATGGAGGCGCGCTTAGCTCATGGAGAATTTCATGCCCCTCGGGATCCTGGTCATCCTGTTGCTCCTAGTGTTGGTTATGCATTGAATCGACCTCAAGTTCTGTAATGATTATTAGTTATATACTCATTCTCTCTGTCTTTTGGGCTATTTGGTATTTTTGTTTTTGGCTTCTATGTAAAATTTGGCAGTTTCTCCTTAGTTTTCTCATAGCTCTCCTATCTGATCGGAGTTAGGCTTGGAGATAATGGGTTATTGTGTGTATCCATTGTTTATTTTTGAAGAATTAATATAAATTGTTGACCAGAAAGAAAAAGATAAAAAAAATAGAAATGAAAAATATTATTAAAAAAAAGTTAGTGTTCTATGTAAATTGACAACATGACTCCTAACATTCTCCCAAACCTAACTTAACTCGTATTGGTGTCTCTCTCATTGTCAATTTTGACATTCAAAGACAACATTTTGTTAGTGCACACATTTTTTTAAAAGTGAGTAGGTTTTATCCTTCAAGGTTTTATTATTTTTTTTATTTTTTTATACGAAGCTTTTTGAATTTTCTATGGTTTCAAAATGAATTTTAAAGAGATTTAAATAGAATTATATATGAATTTTGTGATATTATTTTTGTTCATGTTTGGCTTGTTTATTTCTGGCTTGTTCGTGTTCGTCTAAAATTTTAGATGAATTTTGTGAAATTATTCATGTTCATGTCTTCCTTTTTTATGTTGATCTTGAGATTTGTGAACTTCATCTAATAAAATTGTCAAGAATGAAATTCGGCGAACTTCAAATTTAATAGTTTTGTTTGCCAAATCCAATGACTTAGGTTATAATTTAGTTGTCACTATACTTGGAGTTGTAATTATGTTACTGTCTCTTACTTATTCACCTTATCGATTATAATATTACGTGCTTTCTAAATGGTTCATTATTAACATGTTAGTTATCTATACTTATTAATGATAACTTAATAGGTATGGAAACAAAATATGTATTTTTTTTATTCAATCATGCATATGTAATTCATGGGACTAATATTCTTATTGTTAATAAATTCATTTAGAGAAGGCTCACAGTAACATAGGTAAAAATCAACACATCATTAGTTTATTGGTATTTGTGTGAGTTTAAAGAAATATCATCTTCGAAGTATGATACCATTACAAAATGATTAAAGCTTGATTTTTGTAAGAGTATAAAAATACCCATGGATCATGCTACAAAGCTTAATAATCCATTTACCAAGAGATCACACAAAATGAGAACTAGAGAAATCACTTCATTACTTGAGAAAATATGTCGTACATGAACATAATTTATAGGAGCAATAGAGGCTTCTAGAAATAGCTAGAAGTTAATACTAGAAACTCAACAAATAACGATTAATTTGATTACATAGTAGATGCGTACAATTATTAATGATTTTTTGATTGGATATTTACCCTCCCCCCCCCCCCCCCCCCCCCCCCCCCCCACCCGCAACATAAGTGAAACATAAGGAGGAAACAATAAAACAAAGAATGGGTCCCAACAACTAGGCCTACATGGGTACCCATGTACAACCTCTCATAACTGGACAAAGAGAGAAAGAAGGAATAGAATGAGGAAATGAAGGAAGGAGAACTCAAAATGACCCCCCAAGGACAAATTCCTTCATGCCAAGAATGTGTTGTAACTGAAGGAAGGACAGTGATTCCAAGTACTTCATGAAAATATTTGCTATTTGTTCTTCAGTAGGGTCTTTGCTAGGATGAAAATGCCATCTTGAATAAGTTTTTGAATGCTAGGCATATGGATCTCAATGAGTTTAGTCCATTTATGCTCCACAAGATTTCTAGAAATATGTATTGAACTCTAATTATCACACCACATAAGATTAGTTTGTTTCTGTTGAATGCCAAACTAAAGAAATAACTATTACATCTAGAGAAATTTTTTACTTACAAGAATGGTAACTCAATACCCAACTTATGTTGTAGATAACACAAGTGTTGATTTTTTCTTTCAAGACCAAGAAATAAAAGAAAAACCAAGATATAAACAAATCTAGAGGTGGATTTCTAGTTATCCACTTATCTGAAATAGTCAAAATCTATAAAGCCTACAAGCTCAGGAGAACCAATAGTGTACTGAATTCCAAAATTGGAAGTTCCCTTAATATATCTCAGAATATCCTTCACTTCTTTCCAATGACTTTGATGAGGATCCTAAAAGAATCTAGAATCCAACTTGACTGCATAAGAAATCTTTGGTCAAGCGTGTCAAATAGAGTAGACTACCAACCAGTTGGCGATACAATGTAGGATTGACTGGTGGGTGGTGAAACTGGTTGTAGGAGTAACACCAGACTAAAAAAGAGTAGGTCTAGGATCACAATTAGCCATACTAAAACATTGAAGTAAATCAAGAGCATATTCTTATTGGAATATGGAAATTCCTTTTTATTATTGGTGAACCTACAAGTCAAGAAACTAGTGTAGCAAACTAATATATGTCATAGAAAATTATCCCACTAGTGCTTCCTTAACATTCTGAATCAATAAATCAAAGCCTTATCTCTAAGTGTAGACTATCGGATCACAGTGACAATGATTGAACCCAGAAGCAAGCAAAAGACTATCCATTTTCTCAAACTAAGATATAGGAGCTTGTTTGAGACCATACAAGGATCATCGATGCCCACAAACAAGTGAAGGATCCTGCACAAAACTAGGGGGTTGCTCCATCTAAATCTCCTCATGTAGATATCCACGTAGAAAGGCTTTCTTTATATCCATTTGGTAAAGTGACCAGCCTTTGGAAGCATTGAGAGAAAGCGTAAGACATATAGAATCCATCTTGGCAATAGGGGCGAAAGACATAGAATAGACAATTCCTTCAACCTACGAAAATACCTTAGCTACAACGTGTGACTGATGTTTGTTTGTATATCCAACTACTACATATTTAGTTATGTAGACCCACTTGCAACGGACTAACTAACATCCCTTAGGAAGAGGAACAAGATCCCAAGTATGATTCTTTATCAATGAAGAATACTCTTTTGTAATGGAATCTTTAGACTCATGTTCTCCAATAGAATTAGAAAACTATTGTGGATCTTATAAAATGCATTAATTAAAGGAGATATTATTTTAGATTATGGTTGATTTTGGTGAAGCCAAGTCTAGCTTTTTCTACTTGATGGAGCATTTATTTAATAATGTCCCACCTTTTTAAGAAGTATGTGATGGCCAACACTTGAGGCCCGCCATTTTAAAATGACACCTTACCAAACATATCAATGAATGAGATTTAGTAGCATTAGTGCTTAGTGTATATTCATCTACATTAAACCTCTAAGAGTCTACAAAGGATACATTGGTCATTGCAAGGAATCCAAGATTTCCCATTTTTAATTTACCAAGTTAAGTTTTTTTATTTAAAAAGGATAAAGATGCATTAAGAAAAGGGAAAAAGGTGTATTATATAAGAATTTGTTTTTTTATTATAATTTAAAAAATAGAAAAGGAATTTTTAAGTTTTTTTTTTTTTTTTTGGCACAAAACTTATTAGCAAAATTTTTATTAGGGAAAAAACAAATATTTGAACAATTTTTGAGCAATTTTTTTTTGAGCATATTATTTAATTTTAGTCGCTGTAAAAACAGGGTTTCTATATTATGGTGGAGTTAAGGAAAATACAATTTCTTACTCAATATAATCATACCTAGAAAAGAAAAATGCAATAGTTGCTACAGTCCAAGGGGGGAATTTTCTGTTACACCAAAACATGCATGTATTAGTAAAATTTCAAATCGTTACCATCACCTTTTGAGTGGTCCCAAGGGTGATCCCAAAGTGGTGGTTAGTCTACGTGATCAATTTTTAGTGAGGTGAGTGTGAAAATCCAACACCCCCCTCAAATGCAAATCTGAGAATTGAACTTGAGTCAAGGCTCTAATACCATGTAAGAGTATAAAAATACCCATGGATCATACTAAAAATCCTAAAAATCCTTCTACCAGGAGATCACACCAAATGAGAACAAGAGAAATCACTTTATTAATTGAAAAAATATGTTGTAGATGAACTTAATTTATAGGAGAAATAGAGGCTTTTAGTGATAGCTAAAAGCTAAAACTGAGAACTGATTAGATAAGGATAAGGCTAACAACACAATGGATAAGGATAATACTGCTACTCAAGCTTACAAGTTTTAAGAATTTTTCTATTGGAACTCTAACAATTCATATTAGTTGGTTATACCTGTTTAATAAATGACTTGAAATTTTGTTTTTTTTTTTGTTTTTTTTAACTTAATTTCATTGATAATTAAAAAAATTATATGTTTAGAAGTTTGTTTTAGTTTTTTGGTTTATCACTTGGGAAATTAGATCCTTGAAAATATAGTAAATTTTTTCATAAGTGTTTTGAAGTCCAAAATTATACAAAGTGTTACAATTTACTTGACCTGAATAGGAGAAAACTAACATAATCAAACTTTCCTATGTTGGAATGTCTAGAAAAACGAAAAAACAAAAGAGTGAACTACTTCACAATCATTTCAAAAATTAAGAGGAGATAGATGGATCCACATCAATAAGGGGAAAATAGCTTCACCAGTGGTTCTTGGAC
Source organism: Pinus tabuliformis (assembly GCA_031772625.1). Taxonomy (NCBI): domain Eukaryota; kingdom Viridiplantae; phylum Streptophyta; class Pinopsida; order Pinales; family Pinaceae; genus Pinus; species Pinus tabuliformis. Next base: position 191,569,957 of record CM062804.1, read on the forward strand.
TTGATCTTGATGCTAGTCTAACCTCAACATGTTTTAGTGACTCATCCAACACTTTCATTTAGAGCTACATTTCGGCAATCATCAATAGAATTTCATATTTTATGTCATTTTATTATAAGAGAAAACTACCAAGAAGGGTCATCATATACCAATAAATGTGAATGGTATGAATATATATATTTTGGCATCCTATTGTATGCCCTCTATTTGAAACCCAAGAAACAACTTCTTAGGGGATATCAGAGTTTTTAACTTCAAAATTACTTATTTTATTTCATGGGAGATTTGATTGTGGAACATTCTTGTTGAGGAATAAACCATGTAGTGAGCAAAATAACCTCCTCGGAGACCATGGCCTCCACTACTTAAGTTACTATGTGTGAAATGGAAAACCATGGTTATGATAGTGTGATGACCCAAGAGTGCTCCTTGATTTAAGGTGTGTCGAGGTTCCTCATAATGGTTGTGACCAACTTATGAGATCTTAACCCCCAGACTATGCCTCTAGCACTTATACTTCGCTTTCCTATGTAAGATATCTTATGTGTGCATAATCTAACATTCAGTATTAACTTATACTTCTCTCAAACTATAGTACACAACATATATAGAATGTGACCCTCGATCCTCCCTTCAATTATATACAAATGTATTTAATTACAATTTTGTAACTTACAAATTCCCAAGGTCCTTAGCCTCTTCTCAAATTATATTAGGAAACATTGTCTTGGTTTCCCAAACCAAGTCCCCAAACAAATAAAAGAAAGACAACCATCCCCTTAGTTCAATACCCATCTTGCATGACTCAAATGTTCCTAGTTGTCCACTTTGCATGGTCATCCAACAATTTGCAAGGCTTCCTTGTGGCTTGCATGACTCCTAACTCCACCTTTGAGTAGTGTTAGCACTCATGAAGTTGCCAAACTCATAATGTCCTCCTCCAAACTCATTCCTAAATCATGCGAGTTCTACTTCTCCTCTATTCCACTTTGTTCCTACCCTTCCTCACATGTTCCCTCATATATATATATATATATATATATATATATATATATATATATATATATATATATATATATATATTCCTATCATGCACATGAATGATCATTTAGGGAGTCAATCTGACTCATTCTGTCTCAGGTGTGGGTGCTCCTGCGACCTTAGCCGATGCTCATTCCATCTCCTCTCATGTAGGAAAACTCAATTTTTTATCTGTCCAACTGGTTATATCTTCAAAATGCGGGTGTTTGTGAAGGAGTGTATTTTTATTTCTTGGATGCATTCAGTTCCATATTGGGCACTTTAGGTGAGCTCATACCAAATCTCAAGTGTCTTGTTCCTAGGTACATTTGTGTCAATTTGGGCACCTCATGTGGGTTGTCTTTTGTTGATTTGGGTACCCTTGGATTATCTATGTTCACTCATTCCAAAACTCCCAAAACATCACAAAAACATCACAAAATGTGCAATTTCCATCTTGTGTCACATCTTGACTCATCCAACTAGTGGCACTCATGGGTGATCAAGATTAGAGGTTGGAAATATTACCCCTACTCTAAATATGTTGTTGTTATTAACAACAAACCTCCCCTAGAAATCCATCCATTTCCAAAGGTACTGCATCATCAAGAAGAATGGTCATTAAACAAACATTGCATGTCATCAAATAACCCCTATGCTACATGAACCATGTGAATAATGCCCATATCCTTAGCAGATTTCTCCAATGCATTTCCTCACATGTAATATAAAATCATCTAAGTCTCTCATATCCTCTCAATAGAAAGTAGGTATGACGTAAATTATCTCCCATCTTTGACATACGTCCATGGCTATAGAAGTGGATTCCCCAATACATGTTTGTACACACTCAGCTCCCCCATATCCCAAACTAATTGGGTAGATAATCCAATCACCATGCTTCATCAAAGAGAATGCATGTGTATAACCTCCTACTAGACATCCTAAAATTTGTGATGATTTTCCAGCCAAAGAACCATACATATGCATAGACATATCCACATACATTCATGCACCAACCTCTCCTTCCAAGGCCCATTTGGTGGTGCACCAACCCTCCTATTGAGGGAAGTAGCCATCCCTCACACATAAGGGTCTACTAGGATAGTGTTGTTGTAGCTAAACCACCCTCCAAAATTTTTCCTTAACTTCGTTTTGGAGCCTCCTTACCAATGTTTCACAGCAGCATGCCTTGCTTCGTCAAGTACAAAAGCTTCAATGTTTTTCTTGTAGAAAGGCAACCTGTCTATCAAACCTTGATGCATTCCCCTCGCAGGTTTTTCACTCAGACTTGGTCCAGCAGCAGGCTGAGCAAATCCTTCAAGAATTTACGCAAATCTGGAGGGAAACTAGCCTTTCCTCCCGAAATTGATCAATCCTGACTGGCAGCCTGCTGGGCCCTACAATTGCTCAATTCTGTTGAGCAAGCTTCACACAGAAAATTGCACTATTCTTCCCAGCTGGGCTGCTCAGCCCAGAATTTGCATAAATCTGGGTAGTAGTTAGCTGATTTATGCAAAAATTGTGGAAATATTCTGAGCAGCCATCCCAACTCCTAGCCAGAACTTCACTTTTTCTCCCAGTAGTGGAGCAGTCTCTTACATGTGTAGCTGAGTTGACCGATTCCCTCCGGGACCAAGAAAAACATACTTGCATGCATGGGCTACTTCTCCCAAGGCAGCATGCAAGGGAATCCCTTATATCAGGGATCTATTTTTGGCAGTTGGAGGTTACATGGAAGGATCATTTCAGAAACCTCCCACCAAGTGTCGCTTTCCCTAGATTTGTCGCATGCACGTCACAACTTTGATTTTATCAAAACTCATCAACCAAATGGTGTAGAGCTCATTCCTCACATCAAACTTGCAACTTTGACATCCCACATTGCATCTAGGAGCTATTGGCACATTCAACTCAGTTGTTCTGGGGTAAGCCCACTTTCCATGTCCTGTGTTGTATTTATGACACATTTTGTGTTTTGCTTCATATGAACATTGTCTGCTTGATTTCAGTGAGTGCTTGTTGTCGTTGTAATACATACTAGCTTTTACTATCACCGTTTCAATTTTTGTTGCTATCTCACTATTGTCGCATGGATGAAAATGTTTTTCATGAATGGTCTCTAATTCGATGACTCGCTTCACTCACATGCATGTTGTTTCATTTTCTAAATCTTTCATTCACCATTTACATGCATGATCATTCACTTATGCTTACACTTAGCATCACCATGCATCTGCATTCACTTTCACTTTCAATTTCCCGTTGACGAGTCTCGGCAGACTTGGCCTGCACTCACCTCACCAAGAGAGCATTTCACCATCCTGACAGGGTAGGCTCTATCTTCCTCTTAGGAAATGTGCATTTCTTCCCAATTGGTTGAGGGGAAAGTACCCCGAGGGTCCTTTGGGTTAAGACTCTACCAGACTGAAAATTGCTTATTCAAAGAAACACACACACAGCCATTATCTTTACTGTAAGCAAATTCTAATGTTTAGGGTACGTACCTAAGGTCCTACGTTCAAGAAGGCCTTTAGGGTCCAAACCCTTCTTGGAGTTCCCTTCTTCTTCTTTGACCTGTAAAACAAACAAATCAAAGAACACAACAGTACATGGAACAATACTTATACATAAACCATCTTCATGCTATAAAGTTAGTTATAAAAATCTTTAAGTAACTACTTGCATAAGAATTCAAGACAAGATTCTCATAAGCATAAAGAAAGATTGTTTCGGGAACCAAGACGTGTTTCTTTATATAAAGGCAAGTAAAGTACATATAACAGAAAGATATCACCTGAAACACCTTCAGCAGGCTCCAAGCAAAGCTTCCTCCCGGATTCGTTCCAGCCTCAAGCCTCCAACAAGAGCTCCTTCCAAGTCTTACTCAATGATGACATAAAGGATGAATGATCATCAATACACATGGAAACAAGGGTTTCCTATGCAAAATGGGGGAAGTGAAAAAAGCACCAAGGACTTCAGACCTGGTCTAAGGGTAAAATCTCAGCATAATAATCTTGCTCTCTTTTCTCTCTCCCTTAGGCCTTCCCTTTGATGTCTTTTTATACCATCTCCAAAGTAGTTTTTTAGTTAGGAGTTGGTTGGGAACAGTTGGGCCACGGGCACTAACAGGTGATCAGCAGGTAAAACCCGCGATCTCCGCCTGAAAATAAGGAATTATTAATTTTTTTAAGTGTTTTAATACATACACGCGAGTTGGGTATACACAGACCCGCGTGTACATGCGTTTAACTCAGGGCAATGTCGCGTATAGGGAATAAAACACTGTTTTTTAAATTTTAGGACCAGGTCTGGAAGGAGGGGTTGCCCTAGGCCATGAGTGCAGCATCACAAACCATAAGAGTGAGATTTGGAGCTATAACAGATGCCCCCTAATATATGAGGTCAGAAGGGGAACATGATGGCCGAAATATATTATGTAAGTACATGGAAAGGAACTCTGTCGAAAAACCGAGGAGGACTGCACCAGAATTCAGCCTGCCAAGCCACCAAAAGGAGATCAGAAAGAAACACTGTCTGAGGCGGGCATACCCATGCTCAGGAAAAGTAAAGCATGTCCGCATATCAAGTACAAGTGGATCCACTAAGTATACAAGTATAAATGACTAGAAGATACATAATGGATCATCTGATCATAAGGAGCAAGTACATGTCTGAATATCACATATAAGACTGTCAATGATGCTGAAAGATGCAACGGATCACTGATATCAAGGACTGATCCCAAAAGGTGCCAACTGAACATGATGGAATAGGATGGTACTACACTGCAAACTCAGGTGCCAGCATATAAAATGTCGCCATGACTGACTGCAACATATAAGGTGGAGTGGTATCAACTAGCAACAACAGGAGCAACTGTCAAGTGAACCAATGAATGCTGATACAACCTGAGGTCTTCACCGACCGCCGTGGTACATTTCTACACCATGGGAATAAATGATCTGAATTCGACCATGTGAGAAATCGTTTGATTACCGGTCATTGATGTATACCGTTAACAAACGCGAGACTACTCACCGATAATGATAATGAGCGTCAAGGTACCCAGTACAATCTAACAAGTGTGAATAGATGAGCTGAAGTTGAACACCTGTAAGAATCTATCGATCAGGAGACAATGATGGTTTCCCACTGTCGATAGCGAGGAATCTGCCACTAATGACTGCAAACCCCAAGGTACTGCCAAATGGACTCTAGATCTTTGCCCCAGAGCAATGAGTCAGAGTCGATAGGGAAAGATCCGCTAGAAGGAAGGCATTAAGGCATCCTCCATCAATCTAGCACGAGTGTAACCCGTAGGCCAATAATGTGGAAGGAATCGGACGAAAAAGATGTAGTAACCCAACCGAAGTACGTTTCCGGCGTACATAAGATGTGGCTAGCGCACGGCAGAAACCCTCTAAACCAACCAATAATGAAAGCTGACACAGAGGCGAGGTATCCACCAATAGGGTCAAATGGAAACCAAGGTACTGCACGAATCCCAATGTGTGATAATGTATGCTGATGTCGAACACAAGGGAAACCACTCAGTCAAAGACCCATGATACTGATCGATGTTGAGCACAAGGTGACCTATCAATAATGAAAATAGGGCTAGGGTGCGGCTCTAGGCCTGTCCTCAGAGCAAGGTGTCTTCGTCGATAAGGACAAGACCCGCCAGCAAGAAGTCAGTGGGGACCTTCTCAAACCGACACGAGTAAAGGACCAATATAACTGATGTGATGATAGACATGACACTGACAACCAGGGATGGCCGACTGAAAAATGAGTCAAGAGACACCGCAGAAAGGCCGACTCAGGCTAACTTCCCTTGAACAAAAGCACGACTCAATGTGACTATGTAGCAGCATATGATGAATCTGTATAAGTTCGTCATGCAGGAGGCACGAACGAACCCTCCATATGATTGGAAGAGATAACCAATCGGGGGAGAACTGACTCGATAACAAGGTTATGGCGTACCTAAGTCAAACTAAATCCCATCCATGCGGAGGAGACTTTTTTTTGAGTGCTTTGTTCAAGGGCGACACAACTGACTCTAGCTGCCAACAATAAATGGAAATAATGTCCCTATTCCCGCTCTTTTTGGAATATTTAATTTTTTTGTCTTTTTCTGATAAGCCGGAAAAAAAATAAAAGAATGCTATGGTACAGTGGAAAGAACGAGTGTCAGTGAAACAGATGATCTAGTTCCTGGGAAAGGAATGTTCCTATGCTCAATGCAGGGAGGTGAAAACTGGTCAGTGACACTCAGAGGTATGTTCCTTCCACGGATGTGGGTATGTCAAGCTGCAGAAGTCAAAGGTATGCAAGGTTGATTTTGCAGACGTCATGGTCAAAAGTTGGCTTAAACACGAGTCCAAGTGAAGCCGGCTCTAGGCCAAACGATGCAAATGGTCAACATGCAATGCAGAAGTACAACTCAACACACATAGGAGCCTCTAAGGTATAAGGCCAGAACGAAGCGAAGAAGCAAAGAGGAATGAGTCTTCAACGCATAAGTCATGGCGGGACTACAGAGGACTCCCGAGCCTACTCAAAACGAAGCAGCATGGGCAACAAATGTCAGTGAGGTGCTAACTACAATGCCCATGTAAAGGGATGGCTCTACCATCGTGTCATGATTTAAAGAATCGGCGAGTGAAAATGGCTTACGAACCATAACACGATGGGGTTGACCCTATGGCAGGTGTATCGGTCAAATGGACGCTAGTATGCATAATGCAATGGAAAAATGGTGTCCCTAACCTATATGCCAGTGAGAACACGATACCTGCCATGACGGGTCAGCAGTCATGGAACCGTCTCGAACCGTTGAAAAATGTCCAAAATGTCCTGAAAAACAACCCAATCTCGACATTCCAAGCTCCCAAGTTAAAAGTGACATGAAACCAAACAAAATAAAATTTTGAAAAAATTTTGCATTTTCAAAACTTATAAAAAGAAATTTTGGACTTACCATTTTCACCGTTTGACTTGGAGAGCAAAAATTGTGGAGCAAAAGGAGCAAACTTCCCTGTGACTTATTCAACCGTTCAAACTTGCTGAAAACTTCCAGGTAAGCACTAAACTTGTCTTGCAATTAATTGTGATAGTTTTTAGGAGTTTTATTTGATGTTTTACCGTTGGATTTTTGCAAAAAATTCTTTCGCGGCGTACACGCGGGTTGGCAATATTGAACTCGCGTATATGACGGCCCTACACGCGACTGTGTATATATGAACCCGCGTGTGCACAGCGAACTAATTTTATAAACAAAACTAACGGATGAAAATGATTTTTTCTTCCAGGATGACTATCACATGGCGTGAAAGAGAGCACTCAGCCGTGGATAATGAAGTTATGGGCAATGATGAAGCATTAGCTGCTTTACGGGGATGCGGATTGCTTAAGTTCTTCAAATTGCCAAATATGAAAGCGAACACGCGTTTGCTCGAGAGACTCATTGATTATTGGGATGTCGATGAGGAAGCATTCATGATTGATCAGATGCCACTCAGGGTAGAAGTGGAAGATATATATTTTATCACGGGCCTTTCCCGAAGGAGAGAGGTAGTGCACTCTCGGGGCAGGACACGGAATAGCCTCAGTGTAGACGACTATGTAGAGATTTACTGCCCGGGTCATCGAAAGGTCGGGAGTCAGATCTCTATCCCACATGTGGCGAGTTTGTCACTCAGGATAATCTTGTTCACCATAGCTCGAGTGAACGGATCATCCTCACTACATCAGGAGTCACGGGTAAACATGAGCGTGGCAGTGGACTGTCTCACTACAGTGTTTGACTGGTGCACTCCTCTCCTTGCCAACATGAAGGAACAACTCACTTCTATCAGGAGGGGACAGACCAAGAACTTTGGGTTCAGAACCATCTTGTGCACTTTCTTCTTCGAGAAGGTTCCCGCACTCTGCCCCAGGGTAGCAGTTTCCATCAGTAGTCCACGTGATCCACGCATGGGCCAGTGGGCTGACTTGATGAAACGTCTGGGGGGTGGGGAAGTCCCAAGGAATGCATTCGATGATGACTTTTTTGCCTGGTGGGAGCAGCAGATCATCGCCGTAGATGACTACCCCTATGTTGGGCTGGATTTCCGAGGAGATCCTGATCTAGCGTTACCACCGGATGCAGCATGGGGCGAGATAGGTAAGATTTTTGATTTTTTTTTATGATTTTTTTTTGGATTTTTCAAATATAATGATGAACTTTGAAAAATACTTTTTGATGAGATTCAAATGACTAATATGATGATCATGTTCCAGACATTGGGCCTGTACGACCAGATGGATTCCCGCGGCATGGACGGCGTGGCCGAGGAGCCGAAGAGGCGGCTGCGGATACGGAACGGACCTTAAACAACGTCCAGCGACACTTGGCGAGACTGAGCTGCCGAGTACCGATGGCCGAGATAGAGGACCTTCCTCCGGATATGCAGCGTCATGTGGTTGGGATGCCACGTGACTGGGTTCGCGTCTTTCGGCGCGTGGCCAATGCTATAGTTACATATTTAGCTGCTCATCCAGAGCCGAGGCGTTAGATATGCCTGACATGATTATGGGCATTTGAGTCCCAATTTTGTATATTTTTGGACACACATATGTACACTCGAGACGCTTTGCGATATATATATATATATATATATATATATATACAGTTTGACTTTTTGATGCATGATTTTATGATGATGAATGATTGATATGCCAGTCTAATGCTTGATTAGCGATAGAATCAGCTAACCAATTTTGAGATCTTGGAATGTGCAAATAATTAATGTAAATAAATGATCTTTGCAACAACCTCACCCTTAAATATTGGCGATATAATAAAGGATCCCTAACCTGATAAATGTTATTTAATTGAGACACTATCAATTGAGAATCAAGATATACTACCAACGAGTCGATCCCATAAGAGATTGCCTCGGATAATAAATTGATAACAGCTGTATACTCGGCCATATTGTTTGAAGCGGGACCGATACACATGCCTCTTGATACCATCAATTGACCAGTTGGATAATAAAGTACCCAAGCTGCGGAAGCAAGATTCTGAGTGTGCCGACTAGCACCATCGGCGAACCCAAAATAAACCAAATCATCCATCAACACCTGCCAAAGCAGACCAAAAAGTGCTGATATCAGAAAACGCTCGATAATATATGTACAAATATACATAAAATACAAAGAAGCCATTGCCTGGTAAAACTAAGCAAAATACTTCTTTAAGTAGAGCCCATTTCGGGGCTCCGCCAGCTTGTTTCCTTCGAAATCAATTAACTCATACGATCCTTTTTCTAAAACTCGTTTGATAATGAAAGGACCGTACCACATAGGCTTGAATTTGCCTGCCCCCAAGGCGTCCTTATCTTGGTCATAGACCAAGACAAGGTCACCTTCAGAAAAGACTCGAGGACGGACAGACTTATCATACTGCGTTTTGACCCTTTTCTTATGGGCCTCATTCATCGTGGCGGCATCTCGACGCTGCTCATCGAGATGTTCCAAGTGAACTAGGCGCTCCTCGAGACTCGAAGTCTCAGGAAGAAGCTCAACAGCCAACTTCAGAGATGGGATTTCACATTCAACCGGAAAGATAGATTCCATCCCGTAAACCAACTGAAAAGGAGTAAAACCAGTAGCCGTTTTGACGGAGGTTCGGTATGCCCAAAGAGCCGAATACAACATAATGTGCCAATTGGATCGATTTTTATCGATTGTCCGTTGGAGTATCGTCTTAAGAGTTTTATTGACCGCCTCGACCTGTCCATTGGCCTGAGGATAATAAGGGGATGAATGCTCCTGACGGAATCCTAATTTAAGAGCTAATTCGGACAATCTCTCTTGGGATACCGAATCTTGAGATAACCTGATTGAAAAGAAACAAAGCTGCCGTGTCACTGTCGTTCTTATAAGTAGGCATGGCCTCAGCCCACTTCGTGAAGTAGTCTACAGCCACGATAATATACTTGTGATTCGCCGCTGAAGGTAGATTACAAGTCGTGAAATCAATACCCCACTTAGTGAAGGGACCGACGGTGACAACGGGAAAAAGGGGAGCTAGATGCACGCACATCTTGCGAGTAAAAATTTGACACGGGTGACAGTGTTTGACCACTTCCACACAATCCTTAAAGAGTGAAGGCCAAAAGTAGCCGGCACGTAAGATGCGCTGGGCTGTAGCAAGCCCTGATAGATGACCACCACAAGCTCCACTGTGGCAGTCATTAAGAACAGACTCTGCTTCCTCTAAGGTTAAACAACGTCGAAGAATTGAATCAACCCCTTGACGGTATAATGTGTCACCAATGATAACATAGTTTTTAGCCAGGTGACGTAATTTGCGACGTTCATCCTTGGAGAAAGTAGAGGGAAACTTCGAAGTTTGGAGATAAACAATGATATCTCCATACCAAGGGTCTTGTGAAGAGATGAGGAATATATGTTCGTCGGGTAAACTTTCCTCATAAACAATATCCTCTCCACAAGGAAGCTCAGAAATTAGCTCCGCGAAGACCATAAATTTTTTAGATTTGGCGGACAAGAACTCGAGATCGAATTCTTGTAAAATGACTATCCATCTATTATATTTGCCCCCAATCACTCGCCTACTGAGGACAAATTGAAATGGATTGACCTCCGCTAAGAAAAAAGTTTTGCGTAGCAAAATATAATGACGGAGCCTCTGGATAGCATGGACAGCTGCCAAGGCCAATTTCTCAACCGGAGAATAGCGGAGTTCAGGACCTATTAAGCCTCGGCTCAAATAATAAATCACGTGCTCGACAAGAGCATCATCCTCCTGAACTAGAACCATACCAATGGTTGATTCTGCTGCAGCGAGATATAAAAGGAAGTCTCTACCATAATCCGGTGGACTCAAAAGCGGGGCAGAGACTAATGCTTTTTTCAAAGCATCAAACGACCGCTGCGCAAAGTCATCCCATATAAATGGAACTCCTTTTCGTAGCAAACGCATGAACCCTTTAGTGATCTCGGCATAGTTTGCTATAAACCGTCTTAAGAAATTAGCCTTCCCTTGAAGACTTTGAAGTTGACGAATTGAGGACGGGGGAGGCAACTGAACTATTGCCTCAACCTTGAAGGGATCAACCCGAATCCCTTCATTGGACACAATAAACCCTAACAGCCGACCGGATGTAACCGCGAAAACGCATTTATTGGGATTCAACCAGATTTTATAGAAACGACATCTCTCAAAGACTAATCGAAGTGACTAGGATGATCAGTTCTCTTTCGAGAGCGAGCAGCGAGATCATCTAAGTATGCCTCGATGACATGTTTGATGTCGTGGAAAGAGTATGACATGGCCCGCTGAAAAGTGGCTCCAGCATTTTTAAGACCAAAAGGCATCTTTCGATATGCAAAGGTACCCCAGGGACATATGAAGGCTGTCTTATGTTGGTCTTCAGGACGGATAGAGATTTGATTACAACCCGAAAAACCATCCATGAAGGAAAAAATTTCATTACCCGCACACTCGTCAATAATCTGATCAATGAATGGCGTGGGGTAATTGTCTTTCGGACAAGCCTTGTTTAGATCCCTAAAATTGATGCATACTCGGATTGTTCCTTGCTTTTTGTCCATAGGGACTAGATTAGAAACCCAATCCGTAAGAGGAACAGGGTATATAAAACCCGCCCTTAGCAGCTTCTCAACCTTAGCTTTGATAGCCGCTGCTTTCCTAGGGTTAACTGGTCGAAGCCTTTGACGAATCGGTTTTGCGTTTTCCTATGTCTTGATCTCATGTTGGACTATAGAAGGATCAATGCCGGGCATTTCCTCATAAGACCAAGCAAACACATCGCGATATTCCTTGAATAGGTCGGTGTAAATTTGAATTTCTTCAGGGGAACACTCAATTCCGATGAAGATATTCTCTATGATGTTAGGGTCCCTAGAGATGTTGATGGGTATCGTTTTTGAAATTACCGACATATTACCTTCGGCGCAAATGTGTGCTGGAGCCAAAGGGTTCGATACCATATCAACATCACTAGTACATAGCTCGGAAAACCTAGATTCCACTTCCTGCAAAGGAGGAAGAAAGTACGAACGATGGTGTAAGTCTTCCCAAGGTTGATCTATACCCATCATTGCTTCAAGGATTGCTTCTTCAGAAGGTAAAATTGAATCCAAGCAATCCAAGGTAGAGATAGAATCTAAGCTCCAAGCTGGGGCCACATGACCATCCAACTCTTCTTCAGAGAAAGGAGTGGAATGGTTATCTGCAGAGTCTACGATAGACTGATATCTAAGCTCAGCTGCAGATATAGGAAATGCCATTCCATTAACTTGTCCTTCAACTAATGTGGTCGTAGGTGAAGGCAAGGTCCAAGGGTCAGAAAAATAATGAGTTCGGAAGAACTCTTCTCGAGGAGACTCCTTGGATGATGAAATAGCATTGATTCTTGCAAAAGGAGAGGGAAGATCAAACGTACCCATCAATGAGGAATACATCCCTACTCCTAAATTCTCAGTCGGCGGGCGAGGGTTATCCACCAAAGGAACAGTAGAGTCGGAGCTTGCTTGAGGATCGATTGGGGAATAGTCCAATTGATCAACCTTAACGATTTTCCCCTCATGAGGAAAGCAAATGACACGAAATAGAGTCGACACAACGGCTTCCATTTCGTATACCCAGTTCCTTCCTAATAGGAGATTATAGTCTAGGTTAGCATCTACGACTTCAACTTCGATATTAACGACCTTCCCTCCAACACATATAGGAAAGGCCGGGACAATCCCATGCGGCTTGTGAGAATGACCATCAAATGCAGTTAAGACGGTTGGTGAAGGAACAGCCGAAGGTGAACCAATAGCCTTCCAACATGACATGGACATGACACATGTGGAAGCTCCTTCATCTATAACGGTGCGAAAAATATTGATTTTCCGGTATGTAGACTTTATCTGAAAAGCCATATGATGAGGGAGTCTCTTTTTGACATTTGACATGTCAAAAGAGAGCACTAAAGAGTTAGCTGGATCGACTGCTCCAATGGCGGACAGTAAAGCACTTCTTTGAGACGGACATGATTGGAGAACTTCCAAAGCGGATATAGCACATGGGCTTTGAGCCAAATCCTCCACAATGGAGTAATTTTGGGTGGCCCTAGCATTAGGGTTAATCGTCGAGCGTTTGGCGGAACCTTTCGGTATCCTAGGTATAGTCTCAACAGGGGGCCGCTCAATATGAAGGTCATTACCTCCGAGAACAGTTTTATCCTTAGATGTTTCGGCTTCACCATAATCACATGACCGAGTAGTCACATGGACATTTGAACCCATCATAAAAACATTTGATGCTTTTTCCCCTTCCTGGTTGCCCCCTGAGGAGGTCCGAGGATTCGAATTCGTGCCAGCAAGAAGTTGCCGCCCTTGGGGAAACGGGTTAGTTAACACAGCTTGCGAACTAGAAGTCCCTTGATGTCCTAACAAGTGCTGAGCGTCTTCAATTCTAGGGTAGAGATGAGTTAGATGGTCCCCACTGCATAACTTGCAAGGAAACTTAACTTTCTTTCTCGACTCACCTTTACCACCACCAGCGTTGTTGCCGGATTTATTTGCATCGGGCTTCCCATCCGAGTTCTTCTTCTTACCACGTCCTTTCTTTTTCCCATTGGAATTTTGATTTCCTTTGGGGTTATCGGATTGGACGGCGTTAATTGAAGAAGTTTGGGAAGCGGGAGGATTAGACAATGTGACTTGGTTGTTAGAAGCAGTTTGTAATGACAACTGCTGCAATTGATTCAACAAGTTCACTGCAGATGTGTCTACTGACCCAACGATACCATTTGCGTGCGGACCCGGCTTTGGCTTAGCTAAATCAACCTTAGATCTAGGAGCATCTGGCAAGTACTTTTGGAGGATCCCAGACTGAGAGTAAATCAGTTCTAACTGCTGGGCCCTGAAAATGGCTTGCTCCTCAGAATACACCCCAGACATGGAGACATCCTTGGAGATCTCGGGTTGCAAAGACTTCAAAAACCACTCTAGACGGTACTACGGAGGGATTTCAGCTTTAATGAGCCTCTTTCTCCGTCTCCATTCCTGAATGTGATCAGAAATGTGGGTTGCCTTATCCTGATGAAAGGTGGCCAAAAGTTCAGTTCCGGCATCATAGCGGACAGGCAACTGGAAGTGATTTAAGAAGATATTGGCTAAGTCAGCGAACGATGTAAAGCTGCCCCCTGGCAACTCTATGTACCATTTAGCCGCATTACCAGTCAAGGTGCGCTGAAAGAGTCTCAACCTAATCGAATCCTCAATGAGGGAGTTGGATGAGCACCACAAATGGAATGTGGTTACATGATCACCCGGATCTTCACCACTTTTCCCTTCGAATTTCGGTATATCCGAAGGGAGTTTGGTTGGGACCGGAGGCCAGGCTAGATTGTATCTGATAGGATCATTTGTTAGCTTAGTGAGATCTGGCAAGTTTAAAGTTGCCAGAAATGGAAGCCTAGGAGGACCTAGGGGATTCCACCCAAACTGGGCAGAACTCCCAAAGTTCTGAAAAGATTGTCCTGGGATTTGGGAGGCACCAGGCTGCTCGAAGTGACCAGTAGAACCGGCTGAACCAAAAGGCAAGCCTTGTGGTCCAGCAAAATTCAGAGTTTGACCAACTCCTGCCGTATAACCTCCATAGCCCGCAAAGTTTCCCCCTAAAGAATGGTAAGGAGTTGATAACCCCTGATATGGGTTCCAAGCCGAAGCAAGGGGAGGGATACTTTGAAACATGCTAACCGTGGAGTACGGCCTACTCCCTTGTTGACTGGTAAATGGATTCCCAGTTCCCGCACTACTAACCCCAGGGTTATTCCAACCTTGGAAAGGATTGCTGCTTTGTCCTACTGAAGAAAAAGGCATAGATCCTACCGTTGGGTTGGAATGTGGTATATGACCACTTCCGAAAGGAAAACCCTGGAATGAAGCCGATCCACCCATCATGGATGTAGCGGCACTAAACGGAACCGATGGAATACCCTGTGATTGGGTGCCAAAAAGGAAGGAACCAGTACCAAAAGCATTGGTTTGGGCATTTCCACTCATGGACGGAATGGAGGTAGACCCTATTAAAGATGTGCTAGCAAAAGATCCGAACAAGGAAGCGGAGGGGATGGAAATGGTTCCTCCCCCTTGCACCGATGTTGGGGTTTGCATAGTCGCAGCACTCATAGAAGCCATGCTTCCAGTAGTGATTATAAATGGTAAGCGCGTAGCGTAACCTGGACTCGATGGTCTATGTAACGGAGGCCCAACGTATTGCAATACGTCTGGATAACTAGATGGTAGTGGAGAATTTGGAGCCCCTAACGACTCTGAGAATTCTTCTACCTCTACGTTATTCTCCGCTTGAAAGCGAACTCGAGAAAGGACTGGAGTGTCCCTCTCTTGCTCAGAAGTGCCAGGCCTTGCTTGGCCGCTAATGTCCCCGAGAGGAGGATCAATCCCCGATGCGTCAACCGGCGTGGGACGAACCGCACCGGTAGTATTGCCTCTACGCCTTCTAGGAGAAGGCTCTAAACTAGGTGGCGAGAGACCACGAAGTCTTCGAGACCGTCTTGGAGATCGGTCAACCACTTTGAATTTTTTGTTATGATCTAACTAAAGACTCAAAAAATTGAAAGCTAGGCCAACTAGGAGCACAGAGCACACACTATAAAGTTCCTAAAGATACAGCCAGTCAAACAACTTCCAAGTATTTCCGCTCCAGGTGATTATGACCGGACACCAAAATACGAGAAAGTGAAATAAGTGGCCTTCTGAAGATAGTCTGGGATGATGAGGGCCCAGTCCTATCAGCGAAGGTATCAGAGGAAGTTACGCTGACCTCCTAACAACAGCCTGCGCTGGTGCAAGCCCCCAAGCTTCGTAAGGGTGCCCTCCAGTAGTACTGTCGAGAGTGATACAACGTCAACCTCAGGTGCCACGGGATTCCCCTCCGCAGCCACCTGTGTAGATCCCTAGGAGAGGCAACTATGGGTACCAACTCGTCGCAGAAGCCAGGCGGAACAGTCGTGAGGTAAGTTCAGACAAGTAGGAGAGGGGGTATCTCTCTTCCTTGTCTTCACAGACCCTCGTGCTTAACTCCCAGATCCAGAGCTTTCCTAGTCTTCCTAACGCTATTGGATTTACTCTCGTTAATCAGACTCTTATGTTTGACGTTTTATGTGGCCTTGGAGAGTTAACTCTCCACTCGCCTAATCCAAGGCCCTAAAATCCTAAACTTGTTGGTGTAACTGACTAAAACAAAAAGTTCTAGTGGATTTTAAATTAGCGCTTGATTTTATTAGGCTGTTCTTTAAGTCACAGGGTAATGGAGATGAAACTTGTGGTGTTTTTATGGACGCAAAAGAAATTAATAAAACTTAGCTACATGCACATGCACTTTTTGTTTTCGATGAAGAGCAATTTCTATGAGGTTCAGAGGTACTTCTAATATAAACAAATTTTTCTTTTCTTTTCAGACTCCACACTCACAAAAACTAATAAAACTATATATGCCTAAAAAGAGATGCAAATCTATCCTAATGCAAGAACTATATGTGGATGCAAGATTTAAAGACTACTCTAAAAACAAAGAAGGAAAGTTGCTGCTTTACCAAATTGTGTCTTGCCACTAAAATGCTTAGATAGAAGATGATGTGTTACCAATCATTTCGTCCAAACAATAAAAACAAGTTCTAAGATAAAAACAAAGCACTTTCACTTCGCAAAAAAGGAAATCAAATGAAAAGCAAGTTCAAGAAAGCGAAACTCAAAACTTTCAAAAGATTTTCTTTCAATCAAACCAAAAAGTCTTTTTTCAAAGAATGCTCTCAAAAATACTGACACCAATGATTGATGAATAGGCAACCAAACACTTTTGTGAATTGACACCTTTCAAATGATGAAAACCCAACAAAAATAAATGCGTTTGAAATCGCTCATGACAATCAAAGCAGCAATGAAAGTTCAAAAGATCAAAAGACAAGTTTCAAGAAAATGGTAACAAACAACTTTCCCGAAACGAAGGAGCAAATGGTCACAAAAATGGTTTCGTTAAGCAAACAAAAGGTCACCAAAACAAAATGAACACAAAGATTGAATCCAATCTTCCTACTCTGCCAAAACAGAGCAGTCAAGATTCTTAACCAGAAATCTTGTGTGTCAAAAAACAATGACGCTTGCAATCAACGAAAACAAGACTGATACTCCTTATAACTATAAAGAGTTCGGAACAAGATGCCCCCTGTTAAATAGAGGACTGTTACTGGAAAATGACTGCTTCAAACTGACCCAAACCACCAGACAGACATTCAGCAAAAAGAAAATTTATAAATCTTGAAAATTAGATAATATACGCGCTTGCAGTGATGTGCAGAGTGTGTGTACATGCGACTGTAACTGAGGAAACCTACGTATACGTGGGTTCACTTAGTACAACTTGCGTATATACGCTTCTGTAATCCAGAAAAACAGCGTATCTAGGATTTTCAAGAAAAATAAAAAAAATACAGACTGAAAAAAATGGAAAAGATTAGAGTTCAAGAACAGATCAGACAGTCAGAGCCAGCAAACAGAGAGGCTGAGCCTTGATTGGCTTGAAGGCTACCCAAACTAGGAACAACAAGAGTGTTGTTCCCCAGTGGAGTCGCCAATTCTGGTTGAGGGGAAAGTACCCCGAGGGTCCTTTGGGTTAAGACTCTACCAGACTGAAAATTGCTTATTCAAAGAAACACACACACAGCCATTATCTTTACTGTAAGCAAATTCTAATGTTTAGGGTACGTACCTAAGGTCCTACGTTCGAGAAGGCCTTTAGGGTCCAAACCCTTCTTGGAGTTCCCTTCTTCTTCTTTGACCTGTAAAACAAACAAATCAAAGAACACAACAGTACATGGAACAATACTTATACATAAACCATCTTCATGCTATAAAGTTAGTTATAAAAATCTTTAAGTAACTACTTGCATAAGAATTCAAGACAAGATTCTCATAAGCATAAAGAAAGATTGTTTCGGGAACCAAGACGTGTTTCTTTATATAAAGGCAAGTAAAGTACATATAACGGAAAGATATCACCTGAAACACCTTCAGCAGGCTCCAAGCAAAGCTTCCTCCCGGATTCGTTCCAGCCTCAAGCCTCCAACAAGAGCTCCTTCCAAGTCTTACTCAATGATGACATAAAGGATGAATGATCATCAATACACATGGAAACAAGGGTTTCCTATGCAAAATGGGGGAAGTGCAGAAAGCACCAAGGACTTCAGACCTGGTCTAAGGGGAAAATCTCAGCATAATAATCTTGCTCTCTTTTCTCTCTCCCTTAGGCCTTCCCTTTGATGTCTTTTTATACCATCTCCAAAGTAGTTTTTTAGTTAGGAGTTGGTTGGGAACAGTTGGGCCACGGGCAGTAACAGGTGATCAGCAGGTAAAACCCGCGATCTCCGCCCGAAAATAAGGAATTATTAATTTTTTTAAGTGTTTTAATACATACATGTGGGTTGGGTATACACAGACCCGCGTGTACACGCATTTAACTCAGGGCAATGTCGCGTATAGGGAATAAAACACTGTTTTTTAAATTTTAGGACTAGGTCTGGAAGGAGGGGTTGCCCTAGGCCAT
The DNA here is from genome assembly GCA_031772625.1 of Pinus tabuliformis. NCBI lineage: Eukaryota > Viridiplantae > Streptophyta > Pinopsida > Pinales > Pinaceae > Pinus > Pinus tabuliformis. The sequence continues at coordinate 191,588,639 of CM062804.1, forward strand.
GAGTGCAGCATCACAAACCATAAGAGTGAGATTTGGAGCTATAACACCAATGACTATCCTTATAGCCTTGCATTGTGCGAGGGACAGTGACTACTGGCCCAGAAAATTATGTAATGCAGTCATTGAACCTGCAACCATTGCCACCAGAGATTGCACATTGCGCAATTCCGGTAGTTAGGAGCCAGATTGGACTATGAATTTCGCAGTTCCAACAATCAGCCAACCTCCCAGCAGCCCAGACTATACCTTGTGCAATCTTGTCAGTCAGTCAACCGACCTCCCAACGGAAATTGCATGACCTTCATGATCAGTCACACAAGTATGTTGCAATTGAGTTCTCAAGTTTATTTTGGTTTTCGACTAACAAATTTCTTTCTTGCCATGAGTGTTTCCATGTCTCCAGGTATTGTAGGTGTTCATCTTCTTCTCACTAGCATAGGTACAATGGTTTCCAAGAGAGAAAATTCGAAGACATCGTTCAGAGATCACTAAGGGATGCAGTGGATCAAGTGTCTATGAGATTGCCTACTCACAAAGACATCAAGTTGCTTGTAGACAAGGACATCAAGATATGACAACAATAGTGTCACAACGAGCAACATCATGAAAAGAAACTAAAGGTAGTATACCGGATGCAACGAATGCAAGAGGAAGGTTGTTGAAAACACGAAGGCAAAAAAAAGTTTCAAGCTCAAGTAGATCTACTGATGATGAAAGCAACTTTTGAGACTCAGGCTATGAGGTGATGTCGCGATCGCGAAAATGCAGAGAATGGAACAAAGAAGGAGTTTCATGTGCTCGGGCCACAAGTCAAGGAAGAACATGAGCTACAAAGAAAAGCGAATGAGTTGCAATAAGAATAGGAACAACATGGGGCGCAACATGCACTCACAGATGAAATTGCGCCCGTACAAGTTAGATCCATCCAAGCCACTGGCACGGAGCATACATGGTGAGCAGTGTTGTTGATCACATGCGAGGGATTTAGCAGCATCATGTCATTGTGTGCACACATGCGATCCAACCCATTTGGCACACTCACCAAGGCGAGGACACTAAGTAAGCTTGACTGAAGCTGAGCACGTACTTGACAGTTGACGCACATGACCACCAACACACACTAGAAGATTAGCACAGACACTATGCATCAATGCGTTTCCAGTTTGGTTGCACCAAGCAGACCATGCACATGCTAGCAGACAAGTTTGATGAAGGAGCCACACCAAGGCACCCGAATGTAACGAAGGCAATATTTTGCTTCAACAAGATGTCACCATGGGGTGCATGCACACCATCATGGATGAAAATGCTTGGCATCAACTCACCACCTTCACCATCATAGGCATGTTAAAGAGTTGGTCTCACCGCAATGGACTGAGTGTCAGCGATGTCTTGCATGGCTTGCTCAAGCCATTTTGTCTCACATGAGTACATGTGCATTGTAATGTAATGTCATGTCAAGTGGAAGTTTAAGTGTCAATAGTTGGATGTAACAGCCATAGAGTAGATGAAGAGTCATGAGGGTAGATGAATTGTCACAAAGGGGAATGTCAAGGGTCACCCCACCCTTTGCTATAAATAGAACCTCATAACTCATTGTAAAGGATTTTGGCAAGCCAATCTTCGATAGGAGTATCTTAGAGAAAGCTTGCACAGTATTATAACGAGTCTTGGCTTCTCCACTGCACAGAGCTAGTACATCTCTTTGGAGGAGCAGACAGTTGTGGATGTAACATTCCACTATTGGAACTAGTGGTTGGACATGGATGTATTGTATGACTGAAACTTACACTTCCTAATATAACAAGAGCCAGCACCTTTTATGCATATGTTGTATTATATTCTATTCTATCTGGTTTACTCAAAATGATATATGTATTTTCTTTCATAAGCATGCATGTATAGACTATTATGTATAAGTATGTATGAATCTTTCTAAAATGTGTTGTTGATTTAACCATCACTTTGTATTTCTCGCTAACTTGCCTTCCATGTTGTGATGTATCTTTGTTCATGTGTTCCCTTCCAAACCGAGTGCTATCATAGGTTTCCAAGGGGTGCACTCACCTCACCCTCAGTGTGTTAGAACCTGTCATGCACCTTCCTTGTCTTATTGCAGCTGTCACACCCTTTCTACCAACAGAGGCATCTTACTTTCCTCTGTGTGAAATCGCAGTCAAGGCATTACCATATGACCCACTGCTGGGATTCCTACACCAAATGGTCTGAGGTCTAATTGGGACTTCTTACCGGGGACATCCCCTTACATGTTGGCGGGTCCAGCACCGTCAGCATTTTGGTGCTAGGAGGACTAGATGACAAGCTGAGTCCTCACATCTGTTTTGAATCTCTACACATCTATCATACTAACTACCGAGTTGCTCTTACGGAGTGTATGTGTTATGGAAACGATTTCACTATCTTGGAAAAGCTCTCGGATAAATTGTCTCAAAAAAATATGATGGTGGAGGCCACGTAGCCTTAGTTAGGTATGCGGTCGGTGTTGTAGGCTCATGCAAAAGACATTGATTTCTTTAAAGAATACATGCGATGTGCATTATTCGTCTACAAGCTTTGAGGGAACCCAATGCACCAATGTACCACGCCACCTGAAAAATCTATTCATTCTCTTGCTCATCTGGTCGTAGAGATAGACCATGCTTTCAATCACTTTGACTATAAAGCACTCAATAAAGAAATTCTGGAATTACAAAAAGCACTTGATGAATCCGTTGAACAATTTTACACACGCTTTTGTAATATTTCATACCGATTCCTTGAAGATAATATTGATTGGGAATTTCCCTATGGGATATTTGAGTATCTTCTTTACATATCTGAAAATCTGCAAGTCTTGAAATCACTCGAATCCCACTCATACTTTGGTGATGGAACTGCACAATCACCAACAAGCACAGTCGCTGTCACAAGTGACTGTCTGCCTTCACCTCATCAAACAGCTCCACCAACGTAGAGTGATGTGGGATATCATGCACATACCTCTGTTGAACTCTGACATCCTCCTACCCCACCTGCTCTTGATATCTACATAGATTTGGCTTGCAAGCCTATCGGTTGTCATGTGGATTCGTTCCCTCATCCTCTGTCCGTGTGTTCTGTTGATCCTCCAAATTGTACTATCATGTGTTCTTCCATTCTAGACTCCTCACCTGCTATGGATGAGGATCAAGTTGTCGATGGAGTTGGTGTTATGTAGCCAACCTACACCATCATTCATGATGAGTGTGTGTGGGAATCTAAAGAAGAACTTGCAGTGAGGGATGACTCCCTTCCATCTACGCCTCATCCGCTTCATCTTCACATCCCTTGTGATTCTGCCACTATTGATTTCCCCTATGAAAACCCATTTCTGGATGTTTCTCATCATTCACAGGACACGTTAGATGTCAGTTTATCATCATAGCGTAGAGAGGACACATCTTCCTTCAGAAATCCACCCAATATGTCATCTGTTATTTTTGAAAATATAGAGGGTGAACATCTTTTCTTCTCATCTACCCCTCTACCTAATTCATCAAATCATGAGGATGTTAACAAACATATTGAATTTTTTGATCTTAGTTGTCGTGATCTATCCACTTCTTCATCTGATCATGATGTTGGTTCAATCATTGTTAATCTGTCCAAAACATTGGTCTACAATGATATATCTATCAAATGAACTCGAAACCCCACAGACTGTCGAGCCACTTCAGCCCGAGCTGATGGTTATTCTAGGCCCTTTCTATCTTGAGGTTGGTTTCACTTCTAGTCAAGAAATTGTTGAAACACTCAAGGCTTCTCATCACTCTCTTCTTTGCATTGAAGATCAGCCAAACACTGATATTTTGCTTCCTCCACTCGAACTACATGATCCCATCGCTCATGCTTTGGAGGAATCTTAACCAACAAGCACACATGCACAACATAAGTGGTATACCTTTCTCACATTTTCTTGCATGTCACAGTCAAGAGAATGAACACACTCAACATTTTCATGCAGTGTAGGAAAACATCAAGGCAACTCCATAGAGTGCATTTCATGCACTTTCACTCATCTCTGTTTTGTGGCCGCTTGTAAACTTAGAGTGTGTTTGTCTTCACTATCATATCTTTCTTGTTTGTTGGTTCGCATAGTTGCCTTGTTCGTGAACCATGCCTTCACCAACATGGGTCAACAAATGCATCGCTGACTGCATTGGAAGTATCACTTCGTGTAAGATGGCCTATGCACTGTTAGCTTAGGGTAGGAGTAGTGTTTGCTTTCAGTCTGTTTGCTTGCATGTTTGTTTTCTTACTTTCTTGGTTGGTTTTTTTGTCTGCTTGCTTGTTTTCTTACTCGCTTTGCTTTCACTTTTTCTTCTGCTTCTGCTTTGTTTGTAGGTTAGTTTGGCATGAAACCATGTATGACTCTTGAAACATGCTGGGTAAAGTATGAGAGGACTTGTATGACTAAAAATTTGGTTATCTGTTGTCCACTTTCTTATGTAAGAACTTGTTGTCTTCAGTCCATGATACATCAACGGAAAATACGTACTGTTCAAAGTGAGCCTTGGTAAAACACAACGCTTGAGTGCTAACTAGTATCACCTACTCTAGTCAGGTTTTTTTGGGTCAATCCTTGTCAGCTCAGTCAAGTAGAGTAAGGTGAGAGGGAAAATCTTAACAAGATCGTTAGAGGTATAATAAACTACTTCTTTGTAGGAACAACCTCTTCTACTCTCAATAAGTTGGCATCCCTCTTCCACCTATGAAAAGCATAAGTGCTATGCAAAGATATGAAGATGAAAAATGAAAAAATTGAAAAAGTGAAAAAAGTTTGAAAATGATGAAAATGAATAAGGCGAAAGAAGAGAAAGGCTTCCTACGCAGAGAGGTTGTACAAGTAACTCCATTGGCATACTGACCAGGCCCGCTGGCAGCAAATCCATGCTTGTGTTCCTATGTGACTCCGTCGGGGTACTATCTAGGCCTGTTGGCAGCAGAGCAACACTAGGGATGAAGCTAAGACTCTTATGACTATACTGCTTGTGCACCAATATACCCCTCAACCCAAATCGAAACAAATGCGTTGCCTTGGTTTGGAATGTGTGTCAATCAACCAAGAGCTTGGTAGATGCTAAATCTCACAATCTAGTGTGGAAACTAAGAGGAGCTGAGAATTGAAAAATACTTTTAGAGGTGTTAGACTTGTTTTCATGAACAAGGTCCATTTAGAGAGCTGGAGTTCTACCAGTGTGTCGCCAAGTGTTGTACTAGCTACAACCACCCTCCAAAATTTTGCCTTAGCTTCGTTTTGGAGCCTCCCTACCAACCGTTCACAACAGCATGTCTTGCTTCATCAAGTACACAAGATTCAATGTTTTTCTTGCAAAAAGGTAGCCTGTCTGTCAAAACTTGATGCGTTCTCCTCACAAGTTGTTCATTCTAACTTGGTCCAATAGAGGCTAAGAAGCTCCTTCAAGCATTTGGGCAAATATGGAGGGAAACCAACATTCCCTCCACAAATTACACAATCCTAATTGGCAACCTACTGGGCCCCATAATTGCGCAATTCTACTGAGCAAGATTCACCCAGAAAATTAGGCAATCCTTCCCACCTGGGCTGCTCAGCCTAGAATTTGCACAAATCTGGCCAATAGTCAGCTGGTCTTCCCAAAAATTGCGCAAATATTTTGAGTAGCCAGCCCAGCTCCCAGCTAGAAATGCGCATTTTCTACCAATAGTGGAGCAGTCTCTTGCATATGTATCTGAGTTGACAGGTTCTCAAGCAAAATAGACTTGCACGCATGGGTTTCTTCTCCCAAGGAAGCATGCAAAGGCATCCCTTGTTTCAGGGATCTATTTTTGGCAGTTGGAGGTTACATGGAAGGATCATTTCAGAAACCTCCCACCAAGTGTCGCTTTCCCTAGATTTGTGGCATGCATGTCACAACCTCGATTTAATCAAAACTCATCAACCAAACACTACAGACCTCATTACTCACATCAACCTTGCAGCTCTAACATCCCACATCGCATCTATTAGCTATTGGAACATTCACCTCAGTTGTCCTAGGATAAGCCCGCTTTCCATGTCTTTTGTTCCAATTCTAGCACTTTTTCTCTTTCCTTCGTATGAATGTTGTCTACTTGATTTCAGTGAGTGCTTGTTGTCGTTTTGATATATAATAGCTTGTACTAGCACGGGTTCAATTTTCGTTGTTGTCTCATTGTTGCCGCATACATGAAACTATTTTTCACCAACGGTCACTGATTCGGTTACTCACCTCACTCACATGCATGTTGTTCCATTTTCTAAATCTATCATTCACCATTTGCATGCATGATCATTCACTTATGCTTACACTCAACATCACCATACATTCACATTCACTTTCGCTTTCAGTTGCCTGTAGGCAAGTTTAGGCAGCCTTGGCCCGGACTCCACCTCACCAAGACAACATTGCACAATCCTAAGAGGGAAGGCTCTATCCTCCTCTCAGGAAGTGAACATTTCTACCCAGTGACTATCCTCTAGTCTTGCATTGTGCAATTCTTAGGGACAGTGACTGTTGGCCCAAAAAATTGGGCAATGTAGTCACTGAGCCTGCAAAAATTTCCAAATGAGATTGCGTATTGCACAATTCCAGTAGTCAGTAGCCAGAATGGACTGTGCATTGCATATTTCCATATATCAGTCAACCTCCCATCAGCCCAGATTGTGCCTTGTACAGTCTTGCCAGTCAGTCTCCCGACCTCCCAGCGGAAGTTGCGTGACCTTCATGATCAATCACACAATTATGTTGCAAGTCAATTCTCAAGTTCATTTTGGTTTTTGACTCACAGATTGCTTGCCATTAGTGTTGTCGTGCCTCCAGGTATCGTAGGTATCGTAGGTGTTCCTCTGCCTCTCACCATCACAGATACAATGGTTTCCAAGAGATCATAGTCGAAGACATTGTTTAGAGCACACTAGGGGATGCAGTCGATCAAGTGTCTATGAGCTTGCCTACTCATGAAGACATCAAGTTGTTCTTAGACAAGGACATCAAGATATTATGGCAGTAGTGTCACAATGAGCAACATCATGAACAATAAGTGAAGGCAGCATACATGATGCAATGAACGCAAGAGGAAAGTTGTTGAAAACACAAAGGCGAAACAAAGTTGCAAGATCAAGCAGATCCATTGATGATGAAAGCAACTTTGGAGACTCAGGCTATGAGGTGATGGCACAATCACATGAAGATAGAGAATGGAACAAAGAAAGAGTTACATGTACTAAGGCAGCAACTCAAGGAAGAACATGAGATGCACAGACAAGCGAATGAGTTGCAATAAGAAAAGGAATAACAGGGGGTGCAACATGCACTCATAGATGAAACTGCGCTCGTACAAATTATAGATCCATCCCAGTAGCTAACACAGAGCAGACATAGTGAGCAGTGTTGTTGATCTCATGCAAGGGATTCAGCAGCATGCATGTCATTGTGCGCACGCGTGTGATCCAACCCATTCAACTCACTCACCAAGAAGAGGACAAGAAGAAAGTCCGACTGGCGCTGATCATGTAGTCGATAGCTGATGTGCATGACCACCAACACACACTGGAAGATCAGCACAGACACTATGCATTAGTGTGTTACTGGTTCGGTTGCACCAAGAAGACCATGTGCATGCTAGCAGACGAGTTGGATGAACGAGCCACACTAAGGCACCCAGATGCAATAGAGGCAAGATTTCACTTCAGTAAGAAGTCACCATGGGGTGCATGCACACCATCATAGACGACCAAGATTGGCATCAACTCACCACCTTCACCATCACAAGGATGTTAATGAGTTGGTCTCACCACAATGGACCGAGTGTCACTGATGTCTTGCATGGCTTGTTCAAGCCATTTTTTCTCACATGAGCACATGTGCATTGTAATGTAACATCATGTCAACTGGAAGTTCAAGTGTCAATTTTTGGATGTAATAGTCATAGAGTAGATGAAGAGTTATGAGGGTAGATGAATTGTCACAAAGGGGAATGTCAAGGGTCACCCCACCCTTTGCTATAAATAGAACCTCATAACTCATTGTAAAGGCTTTTGGTCAGCCAAGCTTCAATATGAGTATCTTAGAGAAAGCTTGGAAAGTATTGTAACGATCATTGGCTTCTCCAATACGCAAAGCTAGTACATCTCTTTGGAAGAGCAGGCGTTTGTGGCTGTAACATTCCACTATTGGAACTAGTGGTTGGACATGGATGTATTATATGATCGGAACTTACACTTCTTAATATGTCAAGAGCCAGTACGTTTCATGCATATGTTGTATTGTATTGTATTCTATCTCATTTGCTCTAAATGATATATGCATTTCCTTTCTTACGCATCCATATATAGACTGTTATTTATATGTATGTACGAATCTTTCTAAAATGTGTTGCTAGTTTAACCATCACTTTGGATTTCTTGCTAACTTGCCTTCCATGTTGTGATGTATCATTTTTCGTGTGTTCCCTTCCAAGCCGAGTGCTATCACAGGTTTCCAACAGGCACACTCACCTCACCCTCAGTGTGTTAGAACCTCTCATGCACCTTCCTTCTCTTACTACAGATGTCACACCCTTGATTCCAATAGAGACATCTTACTTGCCTCTATGCGAAATCACAATCAAGGCATTACCGTATGACCCACTATTGGGACTCCTACACCAAATGTTGTAATGTCTAATTGGGACTTCTTACCTGGGAGATCCCCTTCCATGTTGGCGGGTCCAACACTTTCAACAGATAGGAATTCTCGAAAGTCACTTCCTTAAATCCAAGAAACCAAGGTATCTAATCAATTCCTCATCATTAAGTATCTTTTACTCCCTCAATATATATCTTTCAGTAAACCTACTTTGCAATCCATTTCTTAGTTAACTAAAATTCATATATCCCTATCAGATATCTAAAATAATCCAAAATATCTATAGGATATTTATTATCCCCATCTACATTAACAACAACCACATGAGAAGAAGCACTCGATCCTCTCACTTTCAAATCAAATTGCTGGTGAAGACCCTTGAATCAAGTCTTATGATGTTGCTCCATATGGGAAAATGATCAATCTCCTCTTTCCCAACCTCTAATCTAACTCATACTAACAAAAGATGCTCGTGTAAGTATGTCCACAAGATCCATTTATTGCTGATCATGAAATAGGGTTGTTCCCTTCTAAAACTATTGCAACTAAGGATCTCTCTTGTAGAACACAACTTTATATACCCTTGAAGGATATCCAAAATTATCCTATTTTCTGTCAACATTGCCTTAACTCCTTAGACTCTAATGATAAAAAGTTGATATTCCTCCAACAAAGGAAATTCTTGAGTTGTACTCATAAAATACATGCCCAAAATTATCACATAATATTCCAATAGTATAATTTTTAACTTGATCCTGCCAAACCATGAGTCCACTCTCATCAATGTGTCCCTAAGAATACCAAATGTTGACCTGGTCTTAGAATTCACTACTTTATAGGCGCTCAACTCTTCCTCCCTCTTCTAGTTTTACTACAAGGACTTAAGTTTCCTCTCACTAATGAAGTTTTGCATAACTCTAGTAACCACTGAAGTTATCAACATATTCCGCATAACTATCACATGTAAACATGTAAGCCCTAAATACTTCTTTGCCTCTAGGAACTTCTTCCTTTCAACCTGCATCACCGAACAAACTTTGATGAATGCATCAAGCTCCTCTCTTAACACTAACTCAAGAGATATCTACCCAGTGACATCATCTTCTACATTAGTGATCTTAGGAAAAGGTTCCTTTTGAATGGGAATCCTCTCCTTGTTCAAAAATTGTTCTTGTGAAGATTCCAAATCATACATGACCATGGTAGAATTTTTTTTCTTCCTCCCACCACATGCCCTTCTTAGTTGTTTCTTCATGGACTCAACCTGTTCATAATGTGATTCTCTCATCAAATCAAGGTATTTCACTTCACACTTTGTCCAATCTGAAGTCTCTGAGTGAGCTCTGACCCATGCATCCATATGGCTAGGCTCATCCTTCTCTATTAAACAGACATTAACATTCTTGTGGGTATACAAGTAATTTACTACTAGTATCTTTACCTTTGCACCAAAAACATTAGCATTGAAATCCACCATATTTTCTTCAAAGAATTCCCATTATAGGAAATTTCATCCTAAAAGTGGTTTTCTAAGGAAAATAATAAAATAAGGTTTATGAATTTTGGAGGGAAAAGAAGAAAACTATTTTTGTAATTGTATTTTTGGCTTATCTCCTTATACGTTTACTCAAAATTCAAGTGTAGACACTTGTTGGATGGAAAATTAAATTCCACATTGAACGAGTACTCATTATGCATACTTTTAAGGAAGACGAGCACATTGATAAAAATTGAATATACATTAAAAAAGCATGTTCAACATTCTTTTTTACTGTATCTTAAACTTTTATCAATGTGCATATTCTCAAAATAAGAATAATTGTTACTTGTTAGATGTGGAATTTAATTATGTATCCAATGAGTGTCTACAATTGAAATTTTAGTAAACTTATAAGGACATGAGCCAAAAATACAATTTAAAAAAGTAGGTTTCCTTCTTTTCCCCCCAAAATATTTACATGTGACCCATTTTAAATTTAAAGGATTTTGATTGGTTTACATATTATGACATGGAAATTAGATTAAAATTTCATGGGCACGTTTAGGTTGAAATTTCCTCTAATGAAATTTCTCAAGAGAGTTATAATATCATTGAGCTGATCATGCATTGATGTCTTCCATGGTGGATCTTTTTCCACTTTGTTCTGACAAACCACCATCTTTCCACATAGGGTGATTTTTCACTCTAGTCACCTTAAGAACAGTGTGGTGAAGAGGACCAAACTACCCTTACTTATGTGATTATTTAGCTTTGGTACAACCTTTGGGGAATGGTGTTGAGATCTTCTCTAATACCACCTTCAGGGGAAGGTGGTAGGCTTCACACTGGTAACACTTTTCGTGGAAGGTGATGGGATTTGCTACGATAACACATTTAGGGGAAGGTGGTAGGATTCACTTTGATACAACCTTCACTGGTAGCTGGTGGGTTTCCCTCTAATACCATGTGTCATTCAACAAAATACCTCTTCAAGTTAAGGCATTTTGAGGCCCTCTAAGCTTGTGACACTAGCGAGGTTCCTCATAATGGCTATTACCAACATATGAGTACTTGAATCTAGAACTATGCCTATAACACTTATATTTCTTATTCCCATGTAAGATATATTATGTGTGGAAAATCCAACATTTTATCTTAACACAAGTATAATGCTCAACTAGAATTTTATGTCCACCACATATATTCCACAATCATAATATCAACATCATGCTGCAATATAATATCACATTGATCCAATACAAAACTCTTTCAAAATATAGTACACCACATATATAACATGGGACCCTTAATCCTCCCTTCAATTATATACAAATGTATTTAACTTGTAATGTTGCAACTTATAGATTCCCAATGCCCTTAACCTCTTCAAACATTACAATAGAAAATAATGTCTTGGTTTCCCAAACCAAGTTTCCAAATAAATATAACAATGGTAATCATCCCCTTGGTTCAAGACCCATCTCGCATGAATCAAGTATGCCTAGCTATCGAATCAAATTAGATGTCTAGCAACTTGCATGGATTCCTTTTGGTTTGCATGACTCCTAGCTCCACCTTTAGGTAGGGTGAGTTATCATGTGTCTACCTATCTCCTTCAATCCCACTCCAAATTGATTTCTTGCTTCCTATGTGAGCTCCGATTTATCTTTAATTCCACTTTATTTCTTCTCTTCCTCACTTTGTTCCATCCAATATAAAATTGTTCCTACATTACACGTGATTGGTCAATTGGGTAGTTGAGCTTACTCATTCCATTTTTGGTGCAAGCGCTCACACAATCTTAGCTAATTCTCATTACGTCTCAACTTCTGCAGGAAACCCCAACTTTTGATGGGGCTGACTCATTTCGTCTCGTACGAGGGTTCTTGTGCAATCTCAACCATCACTCATTCCATCTCATATCATGCAAGAAACTCAAACTTCCAAATCATACCTTCTCATTTTTTCTCAAGCATGGGCGCTCATGTGGTCTTGACTGACTCATTCCAACTCCTTAGGCACATTAGTTCATGTGCATCATGTTGTACCTTAGGTGTGTTTCCATCTTGGGTGCTTTGGCAGGCTCGTACCAACACTTGGGTGTCTTGTTCCCTCACATTTGTGTTAACTCGAGCACCTTGTATGGGTGCTCTCATGTCAACTTGGGAACCTTAAGTGTCCCCAATACACTCGTACCAAAACTCGCAAAATGTTACAGAAACATCAAAAAATGTGTGATGATTGTCTCATCTCGCATCTTAACTCATCCAACTAGTGGTGCTCATGGGCACTCAATGTTAGAGGTCTGACAGATATGAAGAAAGTGATGGGACAAGGTTTGAGATAATACGATACAAGGGTGACAAGGGTGACAAGGGCCAAGCTATGGGAAGAAAAAAGGAAAATGACAAAGAACAGGTCAATTAAATGACCCTAAATCGACTATGAAGCTAACCAAGCAAGCAAGATATGGGAGGAAATGATCATCATCCATAGTATATAAGTCAATGTGGGAATGAAAAGAAGACAAAACATACATACAATAATGGAACAATGTGTAAAAGTACAAAATCTTTATCATACCATGAAATAAGAACCAATAGAGCACCATAAAGGAGCTAACAAGAGTAGAAATATGGCATGGGGCTCACATGAGGGAACAATTAGTGAGAGTAGTGGTTTATTACATTGAATCGATTAAGATGTAGAATTTTATTTTTAAGTGGGAAGATGATGGTGAGTCACATTGTCTTCATTCATTGCATGGAGTGATAGTGGTCTTGTCCCCTCCCCATTTATTTCTTCCCCTCTCACCCCATATAGGGATTGGTTTGTACTAGTTGGTTGGACATATTTAGTTCTTTTTATATCATTAATCAAATTTTTCTTATTTGTTTTGAAAAATAATTAGAAAGATAATTTAATGTTGCGTGTATTTCCTTTTGTTAAAGAAGTAAATTCCATTAAGTAACAACTCACCCTTAAGATTGGATTAAATTGTTACATCAATAAAGTATATGTAATATTATTTATGTTAAACATGTCTAATATGAAAGCAACTTTATAAAAAAAATCATTTATATACACATATTAAATCTTAATTTTAAAGTATTTATAATATTTAAATCTCTATAATTTGTGAATTTATGATAATTATAAAATTATATATATTAAAAATATATATAAAAAATTCCCCATTCAAATTATATATATGTGTGGGGGGAGAGGAGGGAGTGTTTATTTTAAAATAAGACTTCAATAATTTTATTTTAATTGTTAATAGTTATTAAATGGATGGTAAGGATTTAAACCTATATCTAATATCTACAAATAATAGTAGTAGCCACGTGAGAGTTTGAGATTTATCTCAATCCCTTTTTACCTTTCAATTTAACCGGTGATAAATTAAATGACTGTAGGCATCAAAACACTTATTGTGGCTATGTTGTAGTAGTGTAAATGTTTGTAAACATTTATATGTAGACTCAATTAAAAAATAATAAAATGTTAAAAGTAATATGGAGCTCAATGTTTGTAAACATTTATATGTAGGCTCAATTAAAAAATAATAAAAAGTTAAAAGTAATATAGAGCTCAATATGCTGAGATACTATAGTGTCCATAAATGTGTGTAAACTTTTAAAGGTTGACTCAATTAATAATAAAAAGTTAGAAGCAAAAAAAATAATAAAATTAAATTTGTTATAATGTAATTTTGTTTTTATTTATAGGAACAAATTTTAGATAAAGGAAAACCATAATAACATGTAAATAGTATCTATAAATTACGATCTATTTACCATATAAATTAAAATAATATTTCCATAACCATATTTAAATTTAATTAATAAGCACATAAAAACTTAATAGTTACAATAAACTAAGAGTGTACCAAGATTTTAACCATGGATATTTACCGCCACTATAATACCCTAGTGAAAAGTAAATATTTAATTTACTTTTACTGAAGTAATTTGGCAAACTTCCTAATATGAATAGATAGTAAACATGAATGTTACTAAGCAAGTTAAGAGGGTGAGAAGGAAGAAAGCCTAAGGTAACCTAGAGAATTGGAACCTAGTTCTAGGAGGTCTAAGAGAGGAAATGAAATTGATTCCTCAAACATGACACTACGACATGACACCACTATGACAAGACACTACCAGAGAAAGGGATTATTGAGTTGGTTGGGGCCATTGGAACTCCATATTAGACTTGTAAGGTATGAGATAAACCTAGAAGGACCTAGTGTGGTCAGAAAGTTCTAGGAAGTTCTAGGTGGTGTTGAAATCTAATTTCAAACTGCCGCGTTATCATTTCAGAAAACTGCATGTTTTTTTCTTGCGATGCGATCTAATCACAAATCGCAAATCGCATGCATGCCCACTACCTCCATCTGTTCACTTGATTTCTACCGATTGCGATGTTGTGATGAGATCCGATCGCAAATCGCAGATCGCACCCATATGGTTGTGCTCCATTTTTCTTCTTCCACCGAATGCGATTTCGCGATGCGATCAAATCGCAAATCGCAAATTGCAAATTTCAATGGTTGTAGTACAGGCTTGCCACATGAAATTGACGTGGAGTAAAAGTTTCATTTTGACCACCAATTTTGTTAGTAAAACAATAAATGTCAGTAAAATAGTAAATGTAATTTACTGTGGGTTGGTAAATTTTGGTAAGATTTTAATTTTATTGTTTTTTATTATTCACGGGAGTATGATATAGTTAAAAATGTATTGTTATGTTTTTTTTTGAGAGAGTAGAGTGAAGAATGCAACAACATGCATATGAAAAAAATTACACAGCAGTGTAAATGTAATTTTTTTTCTAAGCAATGCACAACAGTGCAGAGAAAGTTTTTTTTTGTTGTAGAAATGAAATATGCAACAGCGTGAATGAAATGAGGAGATTTATTTTACAACAGTAAATGCATGTAATCTTTACACAGCAGTGTGTTAAAATTTGTAGTTGAAAGAGAGTAAATTTTTTTTGTTTTGGAACTGAAGTGTTCTTGGAGAATCCCTCTGTGAGAGGAAGATGGTTTTGTAACAACAGTTCTGGTTAATGAATACAAAGAGTTTTTATGGGTGTGAATCTCTGTTCTCCAGCAAACAATTTTTTTTATGCTTCCCTGTGTTAAGATCCTGTGGCAAAAACAGAGTATTACTCTCTGTTCAGTGATTCTTGTTTTGGAATTTACCAGAAAATGCCCAACAGTGGTATTGGAGCTTGTCGAGGCTCTTTGAAAGTGTCAAAAAAGATGAAGGAAGGATTTCTTGCTGGAGAAGCTCAACAGAGTGAAGACTCAGTCTAGAAAAATCCAAGGTATTTTTCAAGTTAGTTTTTTGTGTTACTGTTGAAGGAACAGTCAGATATTTGAAGCATAGTTGAGAGTGCAAGAATGGCTAGGACTAGCACCAGCACTAGCATGGGTATCTTTAATACCCAGCTCCCACAGTTTAATGGGAAAAACTATAACTATTGGGCAATAACCATGAGAGCCCTGTTTGCTTCTCAAGATTTATGGGAATTAGTTGAAGATGGATTTAAAGAACCAGCAGATGAAGAAGAGTTTAATAACTTGACACAGGAAAAGAAAGATCTGTTGAAGAGTTATAAGAAGAAGAACTCAAAAGCCCTCGTATTTTTGTATCAAGCAATGCATGAGAGTGTGTTTCCAAGGATAGCAATAGCTAAGACATCCAAAGAAGCATGGAAAACTCTCAAGACAGCCTATCAAGGCATGGAGAAAGTGAAGACAACAAAACTACAGTTGCTGAGGAGAGATTTTGAGAATCTATGCATGAAGGAGTCAGACAACATTGACTCATTCTTCACACATGTGATTGGTCTGGTCACACAGATAAGGACTCATGGAGAAACTCTTGAAGAAAGGAGGATTGTGGAGAAACTGTTGAGGGTCCTACCCTCAAAGTTCGATGTGATTGTCAGCACCATAGAAGAGACAAAGGAGCTCACAAACTTCTCAGTTGACGAGCTACATGTATCACTGATAACACATGAGCAGAGGTTGAGTAGAAATGAAAACTCATCTCTAGAGCAAGCCTTCAAGACCTAGATGTCCTTTGGAAAAGGAAGAGGTCAAGGCAGAGGAAACAAGAGAGGAAGAGGCAGAAGCCAAAACAGAGGTGGAAGGAACAGTCCATCAAATGCTTAAGGAAGAGGCAGCAATCCAAATCAAAACCAAGGCCAAGGCAGCAGCCAACAAAGTGGACAATATCATGCTCAAGGACAAAGGTATGAAAAATCCAATGTCCAATGTTATTACTGTAAAAAATATGGGCATTATGCCAATGAATGTAGGAAGAAGCAACATGATATGAATAATAGATCTAGTGCAAATATCATTGGAGAAAATATCAGCCAAGATAATGTGCTTTTAGCTTGTAATATGGCTAAAACAAACAGTGATGATATATGGTTTCTAGACTCCGGTTGTAGTAACCATATGACAGGAAACATAGCCCTGTTTTCTGCTTTAGATCAGAGTGTGAAGTCACAAGTCACACTTAGGACTGATAGTAAAATTTCTGTTATGGGAAAAGGAGAAGTTAAAATATTTACAAAGAAAGATGAAAAGAAAACCATAGCAGATGTCTATTATGTTCCCGGAATGAAGTGTAACCTCTTAAGTAGTGGACAACTTGTTCAAAAGGGTTACAATGTATTCTTTGTGAATGATGTATGCACCATCATGGATAGAGCACCCAACAAACGATGTATTACTGAAGTGAAAATGACAAGGAACTGGATGTTCCCTCTTAGGATAAAGGCAGATTTAAAAAATAAAGAAGTAATTGCAGCAGTTACACAAGAGGCTTTCCAAAGTGAACCAAAAGATGAAAATTCGTTGTGGCACTTGAGATTTGGACATCTCAACTTTGGAGGTCTTAACTTGTTGTGCAGAAAAGGAATAGTAAGAGGATTACCATTGATAGAGAAATCGGACAGCCTTTGTGAAGGTTGTATCTTAGGGAAACAACACAGTGAAAGTTTTCCATCAGGAAAAAGCATAAGGGCAAAGGCACCCTTAGAAATTGTCCACTTAGATTTATGTGGACCAATGCAAACTCCATCACTAGCAGGCAACCAATATTTTCTAACATTCATTGATGATTTTACTAGAAAAACTTGGGTTTTCTTTCTAATGAACAAAAGTGAAGTGTTTGAAAATTTTCGAAATTTCAAAGCACTTGTAGAAAACCAAAGTGGGCTGCATATCAAAGTTTTAAGGACTGATAGAGGAGGTGAGTATATCTCCAAAGAATTTCTACGGTTTTGTAGAGAAAATGGAATCCATAAGAAGTTTACAACTAGGTACACCCCGCAACAAAATGGAGTTGCTAAAAGGAGGAATAGGACAATCATGGATATGGCGAGGAGTATGTTAAAGGCAAAGCATTTGCCAAATGATTATTGGGCTAAAGTTGTACACTGTGCAGTATATATTTTGAATAGGTGTCCTACAAAAGCAGTGATGAACAAAGTTCCGGAAGAAGCATGGAGTGGGAGAAAGCAAGGAGTCACCCACATGAAAGTTTTTGGATGTGTGGCTTATGCACACATTCCAGATCAGCTAAAGAAGAAGCTGTACAACAAAGGGGAGAAATGTATTTTCATTGGATACAGTGAGGAATCCAAAGCTTACAGGTTGTATATCCCATCTACCAAGAAGTTTTTTGTGAGCAGAGATGTTCAATTCATTGAGGAGGAAGCTTGGGATGGAAGCATAGAGAAGACAATGAATGTTAAAAGCTCTTTGTCACATGATGAAGATGATGAGGAGATGGCTGAAATACATCCCCAAACAGTAGCGCCAAAACAAGGGCAGCAAGGGACACCCTTGAGGAGAAATGAAAGTGCTTCTCCAAGCACACCACAAGGAGGAAATTCAAGTGCTTCCTCAAGCATTTGCACACCAAATGAAAGAGGTAAGAAGTTCAGAAATTTAAGTGACATTTATGATGAAGGTATGAATTCTTTGTTTGCTTTATATTGTCATGTTGATGACCCTATTCATTTCGAAGATGCAATTAAGGATAAGAAATGGATAGAAGCTATGGATGAGGAGATCAATACCATAGAAAGAAACAAGACATGGCATTTGGTTGAACTACCAAAAGGAAAAGAAGTCATTGGAGTTAAATGGGTTTACAAAACCAAGAGTAATGTTGAAGGCAAAATAGAAAGACACAAGGCAAGACTTGGTGTCAAAGGATACAAGCAACAATATGAGAGAGACTATGAGGAAAATTTTGCACCGGTTGCAAGAATAGAAACAATGAGAGCAGTGTTGTCCATAGCAGCACAAAACAAGTGGAAAGTTTACCAAATGGACGTGAAGTCAGCATTCCTGAATGGAGTGTTAAAGGAATAGGTCTACATTGAACAACCTCTAGGCTATGAAAAGAAAGGCCAAGAGCACAAAGTATGCAGATTGAAGAAAGCTCTTTATGGGCTGAAGCAAGCACCAAGAGCGTGGTACAGTAGGATAGATTCCTATCTACTGGAAAATGGATTTGAAAAGTGTGAGGGAGAACCCACCCTCTGCATGAAAGAAAAAAGATGGTAAATTACTAATTGTTGTGTTATATGTTGATGATGTTATCTTCACAGGTAACGATGAATATCTCATTGAAAATTTCAAAGCAGTCATGAAAGAGGAATTTGAAATGACTGACATGGGTTTGCTTAGATACTTCTTAGGAATAGAAGTAGATCAAAATGAAAATGGAATTTTTATTTCACAAGAAAAATATGTTAATGAAGTATTGGAAAGATTCAGTATGCAGGACAGCAAGGCAACAATCACTCCCATAGTGATGGGATTAGAACTCAGCAAAGAGGACAGCAGTAAGGATTTTGATCCTAGTTTGTACAAGAGCATAGTTGGCAGCCTTATGTATTTAACTGCAACCAGGCCGGATATAATGTTTGTTGTTAGTTTAATCTCCAGATTTATGGAGAGGCCAAAATAAGCACATTGGCATGCAGCAAAAATGATTCTGAGGTATGTTAAAGGTACTAAAAGGTTTGGCATTTTATATACTATCTCAGAATATTCAGATTTAATTAGATACACTGATAGTGATTGGGCTGGAAGTGTATATGATCGGAAAAGCACATCCAGTTATGTTTTTCACATGGGTTCAGGAGTCATTTCATGGGCTTCTAAAAAGTAGCCTATTGTAGCATTGTCTACAACAGAGGCAGAATATGTGGCAGCTACAGCAGCAGCATGTCAAGCAGTTTGGATGAAAAGAATGTTAAGGAGCTTAGGCTAAGAGCAGGCAAAAAGGAACGGTGATTTTTTGTGACAATAGGTCAGCTATTGCATTAACCAAGAATTTGGTGTTTCATAAGAGAACGAAACACATTGACACAAGGTTTCATTACATCAGAGAATTGCTAAATAATGAAGAAATTGTTTTACAACACTGCAAAACTTAAGAGCAGGTTGCAGACATTTTGACCAAACCATTGCGACAGAAAAGTTTTGAATTTTTGAGGAAATGTCTGGGTATGACTGATAATCGCAAATTGCATGCATGCCCACTACCTCCGTCTGTTCACTTGATTTCTGCAGATTGCGATGTTGCGATGCAATCCGATCACAAATCGCAGATCGCACCCATATGGTTGTGCTCCAATTTTCTTCTTCCACTGAATGCGATTTCACGACGCGATCAAATCGCAAATCACATATTTCAATGGTTGAAGTACAGGGTTGCCACATGAAATTGACGTGGAGTAAAAGTTTTATTTTGACCACCAATTTTGTCAGTGAAACAGTAAATGTGAGTAAAATAGTAAATGTAATTTACTTTGGGTTGGTAAGTTTTGGTAAAGATTTTAATTTTATAATTTTTTATTATTGGGAGTATGATATAGTTAAAAATGTATTGTTATGTTTTTTGTTGAGAGAGTAGAGTGAAGAGAAAAAAATGTACACAGTGTAAATGTAATTTTTTTTTTAAGCAATGCACAGAGAAAGTTTTTTACAGCAGTAAATGCATGTAATCTTTACACAGCAGTGTGTTAAAATTTGCAGTTGAAATAGACTAAATTTTGAGGAAAAGACAGAGTAAAAAAAACAATTGTTTTGAAACTGAAGTGTTCTTGGAGAATCTGTGGTTAATGAATACAAAGAGACAATTTTTTTTATTGCTTCCCTATGTTAGGATACTGTGGCAAAAACAGTATTACTCTCTGAAGTAAATACCTAAACTCATTGTTCACGTGAAGCATTATTTTCTCCTTAGTAATTTTGTGGTAGCCTAAACCTAAAAAATATAAGTATTTTAAATGGTTGATTTCCAAAACATATATCGTGGTATAAGTATTTTTTGTAAAAGTCGTGGCTTAAACTACAGTGTTCGATATTGAATGAGAAGGTAAATATTTATGTAAAGATATATCTGTAATTGGATAGAATGGTTGAAAAACATGAGATGGAAATGATTTTAGTATGTTGTATAACAAATTAACTAGATAATATATTTTCTGGTAACCTAAATGGTGTGTAAGACAGATGAAAATGGTTCCAGTTGGAAAACAGAGGTCTGTCCTTTGAAACAACCCTATATATATATATATTCCAAATGGTGAATGTCAGGACCTAGAGGAAGAAGGTACTGCACATTCACCTGAATAATATTATACTGAACTGAAAAATGAAAGGAATTAAAATGGAAATTGTAAACCAGGATATGCCCCGAAACTGCGAACAAAATTGTAAATTGAAACTTTAAATAAGGATGTAAACGAAAGTAAACTTTGAGATACTGAAGTTACAAACAAAAACTTATTGATAATCATGCTTACAACAGTGAGCCAACGACTGATAACAAAGTAAACTCAAATATTGCTTCCGGCTTGTACAGGTCAAAACTACAGGAGAAATTTCTAAAAAGCCCTAACAATTGAAGGGTCACAATACATAATTTATTCATACCATTAGTTTTTCCAACGAACAATATTACCTCTGAATTAAAAAGGGAATAAAAAAATGTAAGGCCAAAGGCCGAGAGGAAATTTACAATTATTAATCAATACTCACAAACAATATAACACAAAGGTGATTTATTTCAAAAATGGTTAATTGTCATATATGTCTTACGAACAATAAATATATTAAACAGTCAAGAAAAACTCGCAAGGATGAGTACCAGAACTTATAACATTACAATCAGTAATAATATTAATAACAATCAAATTCTTTATCTAGTTCCATGTCAAATAAGAACCATAAATTATACAAAACAACAGAAGTATGCCCAGGAAGGGTTTCAGGTTGTATGACCATTTCCTTAAATTTTATAAAACAAAATAACGGAGAAAACCCAGGTTCAATACTAGAAAGGAACATAATTAAACTGGAAACATGTTCCATACCTGAATATGAAAACAATGAAGGAATGTTATGGAAGGAACTTGGAAAACCCTAAGTCGGTCTCATATCTAAAATGCCCAAAACTGTGTAGAGGAAAGCGTGTAGAGAGAAAACCTAGCAATCATAGATAGAATTATTAGTTAGAAACATATCAACAAGAAAGGAAGCATGAAACCCTAAGTTATTGAAGTCAAATTGAAAACCCCAGGGTTTACGTGTGTGAGATACAATCCCATGCAACCTTATTCCTACAAATGCAAACCCTAAAAAAATTAATAATGGACCAATTATCGAAGGAAAAGGACAAGAGTAAAATTTACTCATAAGGGTTTCTTGGGACCAGAAGATCGTGTATACCTTCCAGTCTTGGCAAGAAATTCAATATCAAACTGAAAGAAGCTGGGGTTATTCTAAAACAGGTGGGGAAATGATACTCTGAGAACCATGAGTAGGTGGAGGAGGGTTTTCGTTCCTTATCTGTCAAACTAGAATATATAAGCCATGACATGGCTAAAATATGGTATATTATCGGACCCAAAACCTATAATTTAAATAAACCACGTTACTTTAAACCCTATCTTCTCAAAATGGAGCTATAGAGGATTGCATGAAAGGGAAATAGTAGAATAATACCTGGTTTATTAGCAACATTCCACTGGTTAAGAGAATTTGACGAAATGACTATGGGTTTGAATCGCAAGAGCTGAGCTCTACCGAACACGTAGAGGGGAGAATGGAGGTGTGAATGTGGTAGGGGTGGGGGTTGTTACGCCCCATAACCAACCCTAGCTAATCGTGGTTGTAGGATCCAAGCACTAGCCATGTAGGGGCGGATCTGTTGCCACCTTAACTTGGCTTAGTACAAGCCACGTGACCAAAGAATACTCTTGAATTGTGAGTGCATGGAGATTAGGAGGTTCGAAGAGCATGGTTAAGACTATATACCAAGGTTTTAATAATAATGCACTCCTAAGCCTTTATCCATTGCGACAATGTAATAAATGTTCTTGATATATAAAGTTATGGTGTCTGTCAACCATAAATAAAATATGCATATTAATCCTTAATCCAACATTAATATAATGTGAGTTTTCTAACATATATATATATATATGGACACACACTTAGGGTAAGAGTTTTAGCTATAAGAATTTGAGTAATAAGATGGTTCTGATAAAGAATGAGCAGTTTTAGCCAGATTTATAATATGAGTATCTTTAAGCTCTGTAAAAATGTAAGGTGCTATATTAGGGTTCCATTTCCTAGTTTTATGCCCTAAATGAACTCTTGCTTCCAGCATCTCTTCCAAATCAATGTTCCAATATCTTTTGCTCATTCTTGTTCGCTTTCCTCCCAAAATAGCAAAATAAAATGTATCGTAATATCTAATTATTCCAACGGAATCAATTACATCTCAAAGATTGCCTGTCTGTCTAGTACGTGATAGAAACGTTCTCACTCATAGAATATTTGATATTCTTCCTATTATAGAAGAGATATTCATGAACATAACAAGAAATCTATTTCTCAAGACTATTTCTCAAGACTATTTTAATTTCTGTTTTAATATATTGTGATATTTGTGAGAATTGTCTTGAAAGGAAAAAAAATCTACTTTGTCATGATGAAATAAAATGTCATTCACTTTGTTGCTAAATAGATTCCTATTCCCTATTCTTGGATCTTTTCCGTTTCGTTTCACCTCAAAAGTTATATAAAGCAGAAAAATATATGGCTAGTTTCAACCAAAATGAAATCATTGTTTATATAGTTGAATTCAAGGCATAACATTAAGTAAAGTTAGTTTCAAAGACAAAAAATGGTGAATGGATGTTACAAGTAGTATTAGAGCTACATGATGCAATATTGTGGTCTATGATTCTAACTACAGCTAAAGTAAGATATTAAAGCTTTTTATGAGATGAGGAACCTAATACAATTTCTATAGACACAAAGCAAAGAGAAGTGAAAGAACCTTGTCACGATTAATTGAAATAAATTCCATTTAAGTTAAATAATAATAATTTAATTATTGTTGGGGCACCTTTACCTACAAGAACT
Source organism: Pinus tabuliformis (assembly GCA_031772625.1). Classification (NCBI taxonomy): domain Eukaryota; kingdom Viridiplantae; phylum Streptophyta; class Pinopsida; order Pinales; family Pinaceae; genus Pinus; species Pinus tabuliformis. Next base: position 191,612,265 of record CM062804.1, read on the forward strand.
GATATGTTGGGCATCTAGGAGAGCAAATAGTTGTTTGGAAGATTTATTTATGAACACATGTTAATCAGTAAATCATATCTCATGACTATTGGAAAATGGATAGAGAGAGAAGTTTATGATTTGTAATGATGAGGAAATACATGTGTAGACAAATATAAATGAAATAAGGTAACAATTCCTACTTATTAAGCAATTATAAAACATTAAATAGGTATGTTCAAGAAGGAATGAGAGGTGTTGTATCTGAAATCACGCTAAAAGTAAAGGATTATTTACTTGATGATTTCTTGGTAATAGTTGCAAGGCCCTTTTGTTAATCTACATAAAAGTAAAAGTTCAAAAAACATATAAGATTGATATTCATGAAGATGTTTTATGATTAGATCGTTGAAAAACGAGACAGGTAAGAAATTGGGGTAAAAGTACTGTTGTTTCCAAAGTAATATTTAACTATTGCATTGGGAAGTAATTAATTGATTAGTATAAACTACCTCCTTGCACATATAATGGATTTTGACCAAGAATCTTGTTGGAAGATTTAATGAAGGAAATACTTGATGATGCAAATAGACCTTCGAATCCTAATGAAAGAGTAACCTTATTCGTGCATGGGAATAAAGCCAAAAAGGGGGAAGACTATAGTAGCATTGTGAAACATTCAAAATAATAAGTGCATTGTAATGTTCAAGAAAAAAAGAATATACAAAGAATATAGTGTATATAGAAATAAAAAGGGGAATAAAGGGAATGAGAACCCGATAATACATAAAAGCATAAAACAATATATAGGGTGTATTAGTATAGCCGAGTAAGTAGTTCGGGCATACTTAATGATAAATTTGTCAAATTTGAATGGAGAAAATAGAACATTTATGATTATAAAAATATGTATAAATATGAGTCCATTGGGGTTATCTTGGGTAATTGGTAGGAAGGGTTGGAATCCTTTTCACCAAATTAAGCGCTAGTAAGTGACATGGTAGATATCAATAGTGATGACAACAAAAGATAAAAACATGTATGTCAATAGTATAACTCAGGCTTAAATACTTTCAATGCAATAATAATCGGCTGGAATGAGAAAGCTTGGATTCATGGTTGATATAAAAAAATGGTAAGAGAATCAATGAGCTTTTTCACTAGAGAGTCTCTGGCACACACCATCAACATGGAGGATTGTATATGAATAAATACCATTTTATAATGATTTAAAATTATAAGGGTTTTTGTGTGTAGTGAGATATTATGGCATTTTATAGTTTTTAGATTTTCAAGGAGAAATTTATTTTCTCTCTTAGAGTAAAAGAAATTGTAAGAAACGATCTTTCAATAATTTAAACTTCAGTATGTGTGACTAAATGAAATTGAAATTTCTCCAAGACAAGTTATATAACAATGGGTCAAGAACTAGGGAACAAAACATAACCCATAAGTCCTCTTTTATTTAAGAAATAAAAACTAAAAAACAGAAAAAAAATGGTGTCAAGTTGTTGAAATGTGGCAACAAGAATATTCCAATTCTAATTTGTCCTTGAATTAAAATTAAGAATTTAAATTTGAATTTAGTCTCACTAGCTACTTGAAAAATAATTAATTAATTCATCTTGGATTAATTAGTTGGATAAATTCAAGCTAGAAGTCTTTGTGAAGTCATGCAATAGTTTATCCCTTAAATTAAGGAGATTATCCTTTAATTAAAGAGACAAGGATGAGTTATAATTGAGTTGTAATTAGTTAGCTCAGCTAGATGAGTTATGTCCAGTTAAATTAGTTCCAAACAGTTTGAGGAGCTAATTGTGAGTTCAGTCAGTTAATGCACGCATGCATCAAACTAGTGTACTCCAAATAACTGAAGATTCTCTCATAAATAACTCATGCATGTCTATTCAAAGAAAGACTTAGTTGAGATTAAAGACAAGGACAATGTACTATCAGTTGCAAGAATTTTCCTATAAGGAAAACTCTTGCATGCAGAAGGAATTCATTCCTTTATATTTGTGCAGTTTTACAAGGTGTAAGATTAGTGTGACTGATCAATGTTACACATGGTAACAATAGGATCACCCAAGAAAAATTGTGCTAGGAAATAGGAGCTTGGACGGCAGTGTGGAGGACTTAATGAGAAGTCTATTTTACGAGTGAGCATCTGTGAGGATTGTACTAAGAGCTGGCTAGCTGTGAGAGCTAAAGCTGTGTGTAATCATGAGATATTTCCACTTGTATGATAATACAGATAGTGGGGTTTCTAGCTGAGGCTTTCCCCTGAGTATTCTTATGTGTTTCATGTGCATTGATTATGCTTATGTTTATGTGTGTTCTGCTTGATGTAGCTCAAATCTATTAAGCTTCCGCAAGCTTGATTGTAGAAGTAGATTAAAGTATTTTGCTTTATTTATATTGCATGATCAGGTTAATCTACAGTGAGAATTTATACATGGTATCAAAGAAAAGGCTATCGAAGTTGTGAACAATATACGAAGAAGAGAATTCAAAGTTTGAAGTTTGGGATTATAGGTACAAATCGAATTCATTCATACTTCAGGTTGGTCAATGGCGTTCTATGGCATGAGACTCGAGTATGCCTTGGAAGCCAACTTGAATTACATAGCATGGAAAGATATAATGGAAGCTGTGTTAGAAGACAATGGTTTGAAGGATTTCATTGATCAAGAAATCCCCATCCCAGATGCAACTAATGCACAAGAATTGGCTGAATGGAAGAAGTGTGTGGAGAAGGCGAGACAGATTCTTCTAGAGGGAGTTCGAGACCATATTGTCTCGAGTCTCCATGGGAAGGATACTCCATTTTCAATGTGGAAGACATTGAAGGACCTCTATCATAATAGTAGCAACTAAAGGAAATTGGTGCTCAAGGATAATCTCCAGAAAATCAAGATGGAGAAGGGTGATAATATTTCTACATATTTGAACAAGCTCACCACCTGCAGTGATGAGCTTGGTAGTGTGGGAATAACTACTGCCAATGATGATATGGTGAGCCTTTCTCTCCTTGGTTTTCCAAAGAGCTGGAATAGCTACCAGGACTCTGTAAATGGAAGAGAGAAACTATCGGATTGGGAATGACTGTGGTCGAATCTCATGCAGGAGGAGATCAGGAGGAGCACTCGAGATGGTTCTTCATCAAAGAATGATGATGAAGAAAATCTGGCCTTAGCGAGTAAGGAAAGGAAAGGGAAAGGTAATGCTTCCCATTCCAAATCGAATTCTTCTCACAGAGGGAAGAAGGGTGACAAATCTAAAGTCAGATGCTTTAATTGTCACAAGATGGGACATTATGAAACTAATTTCCCATCGAAGAAGTACAAGAAGGGATCCACAAAAGGATCAAAAGGTGAGGCATTAGCCTCTCAATTTGAAATGGACTTTACTTTGATCGCATGTATGGTTTCATTGATGGTGGGTTGTGTTTTGTATCTTGATAGTGGAGCCTCATTCCACATGACGAGTGATAAAAGTTTATTGAGTACCTTGGAGGAGAAAGACCTCAAGATGCACATAGATATGGTTGATGATGGAAAGTACAGTGTTTCAGGAGTGGGCACAGTTGCTTTTTAGAGGGAGCATGGAGCTCCTCTCACCTTGACTAATGTGAAGTATGTGCCTGGATTGAAGAAGAACTTAGTACCAGTCACGATATTGGAGGAAAAAGGCTACGATGTTGTATTCAGTAAAGGAAAGGCATTCCTAAGACACATATCCATGGGTTTGACCAAGAGGATTGGGATTCGAGTGAAGAATCTCTATAAACTAGAGGTAGATGACTGTGATGCATTGAGTTCGAAAGCAGAATTTGTGTAAAGCCAAGAGATTGGCGAGTTATCGCACAGGCGGTTGGGCCATTTGCATTAAGTGATCTTGAAGATAATGCAACAGATATCTACAAGACTTCAAAAAGGTAAACTTGAGCAAGTTGACACATGCAAAGGTTGTACCTTGGGAAAGTACGTCAAGTCTTCCTTTCATGATCAAGACGATTGAGCAGAAGCGATCTTAGAGTGAGTTCATACTGATTTGTGTGGCCCATTCTCGACAAAATCCATAGCAAAGAAAAGGTATTATGTGATTTTAATTGATTATTTTTCTTGTAAATGCTAGATTTATTTCATGCAAAAGAAGGATCAATTCTCGACATAATCCACAGTGAAGAAAAGGTATTATGTGATTTTCATTGATTATTTTTCTCATAAATGTTGGATTTATTTCATGCAGAAGAAGGATCAAACCTTATCAAAGTTTTGTGAGCTCAAAGTTTTGGTTGAGAAAGAATCAAGGAAGACAATCAAGGCCTTGAGAAGCAACAATGGTGGAGAATATGTCTCTCAAGATTTTAAGGACTTCTATACAGCAGAAGGAATTAAACGGGAGTTGAAAACACCTCATAACCCACAGCAGAATAGGGTGGCGAAGAGGAAGAACATAACGATTGTAGGGTTAGCAAGGGCGATGTTGCATGACCAATGCCTACCACTTCATTTGTGGGTTGAGGCATATAACACAGTGCTCTATTTGCAAAATAGAAGCTCGCATCACATACTTGGGTTGAAAACACCAGAGGAAGCTTTCTTCGGTAAGAGACCAGATGTGGGTCACTTTAGGATCTTTGGCTCATTGGTATATTTCCATGTGGCAAAGGATGCACGAAAGAAGCTTGAGCTAATAGCTCAGTTGGGGATACTTGTGGGGTACACTGATACACCCCACAACTATAGGGTGTACTTGCCTTCCAGTCAAAGGACAGTGGTTTGCAGAGATCTCAATTTTGATGAGCAGAAGGACATGCGAGTTTCCCTTGAGAGCGAACTCCAACTATAGGATGTGGAGGAATTATTGTTTCCTAAGGAGGAGGAGCCTCAAACTGATGTAAAGCAACCACATGTAGAGGTTCCAGGAGTGGATACATCCACTCAAGCAGAGTCTTCGAGATGGATGTGAAGACTACATTCCTGAATGGAAAGATTGATGAAGAGGTGTACATAGAGCAGCTGGAAGATTTTGAGACCTTCGATTATGAGTCACATGTCTATCGACTCAAGAGAGCTTTGTATGGGTTGAAGCAAGCACCTCATGCTTGGTACACAAGGATCGACAACTACTTCACTAGGTTAGGTTTCACAAAGAGTGAAGCAGATGCGAACCTATACCACATTAGGGTGAAAGGTAAGCAGTTGATCATTGTACTTTATGTTGATTATCTCATATTGACAGGTGACGATCAGTTGATCATGTCTTGCAAGGAGTACCTTGCGAGAGAATTCGAGATAAAATACATCGGTCTCATGCATTACTTCCTTGGCATGGAAGTATGGCAGAAGGATGGGGAGTTGTTTGTGTCTCACGGCAAGTATGCTAATGAGATACTCAAGAGAATCTACATGGAGAAGTGCAAGCCCATGCAGACTCCTGTAGTAGGTAACTGGAGGAAGGAGGATGTTTTTTTAGGAGAAGTAGTAGAAGCTACTATGTACAGGCAGCTCGTGGGTTCACTGATGTACTTAGTGAACACATGACCAGATTTGTGCTATGCAGTGAACCAGCTGAGTCAAGCTATGGTTTAGCCTACCCAGATGTTTTCGAAAGTGGAAAAGCATGTATTGAGATACCTCAAAGGCACATCTCAGTATGGATTATGGTACAGATGGACAGAGGGAGTGAAGCTCTAGGGCTTCACTAATGCAGATTAGGTTGTGAGTCCATCAGATAGAAGAGCACATCAGGTGTAATTTTCAACCTTGGGTCGGTGACAGTTTCTTGGTACAGTAGGAAACAGAGGTCAGCTGCACTCAGCTCAGTAGAGGTTGAATACATGGATGCAAGTCAGGCAACATGTGAAGCCATCTAGATGCATAAAATTTTAGTTGGTTTTCTTTTTCAGAGGATGGATCCAACTGTGATCTATTGTGATAATCAGATTTGTATCAAACTCTCTAAGAATCCAGTATTTCATGATAGGTCCAAGCACATCGACATTCGGTATCATCATCTTGGAGACTTTGTGGTGAGGAGGATCATGTTGTTTCAGTATATTTCGACCGAGGAGCAAGATGCAGATATTATGACTAAGGAATTGTCAAAGTGTAAATTCAAGTTCTATAGAGACATGATCAAGGTGGTAGATAATCCCTTTCTTATTGAGAGGGAGTGTTGAAATGTGGCAACAAGAATTTTCCAATTTTAATTTGTCCTTGAATTAAAATTGAGAATTAAAATTCGAATTTAGTCTCACGAGCTACTTGAAAAATAATTAATTAATTCATATTGGGTTAATTAGTTGGAGAAATTCAGGCTAAAAGTCTTTGTGAAGTCATGCAATAGTTATCCATTAAATTAAGGATATTATCCCTTAATTAAAGAAATAAGGATGAGTTATAATTGAGTTATAATTAGTTAACTCAGTCAACTGAGTTATGTCCAGTTAAATTAGTTTTAAACAGTTTGAGGAACTAATTGTGAGTTCATTTAGTTAATGCATGCATACATCAAACTAGTGTACTCCAGATAACTGAAGATTCTCTCATAAATAACTCATGCATGTCTATTGAGAGAAAGACCCAGTTGAGATTAAAGACAGGGACAGTGTAATATTAATTGCAAGAATTTTCCTACAAGGAAAACTCTTGCATGCAGAAGGAGTTCATTCCTTGAGATTTGCGTAGTTTTACAGGGTGCAACATTAGTGTGAGTGATCAATGTTACGCATGGTAATAGTAGGATCACCTAGGAAAAACTGCGCTAAGAAATAGGAGCTTAGAGGGCAGTGTGGAGGACTTAATGAGAAGTCTATTTTGCCTATGAGCATCTGTGAGGATTGTATTGAGAGCTGGCTAGCTGTGAGAGCTAAAGCTATATGTAATCCTAAGATATTTCCACTTGTATGATAATACAGATAGTGGGGTTTTTAGCTGAGGCTTTCCCCTGAGTATTCTTCTGTGTTTCATACACATTGATTATGCTTCTAGTTATATGTTTTCTACTTGATATTGCTCAAATCTATTAAGCTTCCGCAAGTTTGATTGTAGAAGTAGATTAAAGTATTTTTCTTTAGTTATATTGCATTATCAGGTTAATCTATAGTGAGAATTTATACACAAGTAATTGAGGATTGTAGTAGCATTTTTGGATAAAATTTATATTTAAGAACGAGTCACATTGTGATAAAAATTTATGATTGCTTGTGATGGAAAAAGATAGCCTAAAAAATAGTTAAGTAAGCAACATAATTGAAATTTTTAAGTTGAAAGTAACATGATAATAGTATATGGGTTACTCCAAGTCGCCAAATAAATATGGAAGAATTTTGGAAGATAGTGTTGTTGATACTCATAAAGAAATGAGCTTTACATCAAATTTAGTAAGCATAAAATGAGCAATATTAGGGTCAATATAAATAATATGGAAAATCACAAGGAAGGGAATGCACTAGCACCTAAAATATAGAAAAAGGAATCTAGGTAGCTTTTGAATTTTCTATACCTGATGGATGCGAAGTGCTAAAGATTGTTGTGAGTTACAAACTCATAACATTGAATCATGGGATGGTTTGCTAATTGGTCTATTTTATAACCATCTCATGATAGAAAAGGGTCAAGTTTGATTGAAATCAAGATGACAAGAAAATTTTGATTAACTGAAAATAAACGCAGGCTAGATACCATGGGAAGTCTAGCAGAACTGTAGGAATATGTGTCTCTGTGTGTGTGCGTATTATATATATATATATATATATATATATATATATATATATATATATATATATATATATATATATATATATCATATATATATCTAGATGGGGCCAAATGATACAGTCATAAACTACGAGGCGAAAACTCTTAACTTTGTTTCTATTGGTCCAATGCTTTTTGGAAAATATCTTAAGCTGAAAAAAGCAACATAGAAAAATATGTATATATATATATATATATATATATATATATGTTAGGCACACACAAAAATGAATGTGTATTTTAAATATTATAAGGACTTTGTTATCTTAACATGACTTCAAGTTATGGATAAAATGTGATCAGAAACGACGGGTAGACGAGTAAGGTAATCAAATAAAACATGGCCTATAATCTTGAGGAAAGTTAAATCATAATAAATAGAATGTTGGTAACATATTTGCGCAAGCATAACCTATGCATTTTGTCATTCAATGAGCCATCATGGAAAGTGTAGCGTGCCACTATTCAATGGTACCCCAATTAGGTACTTCAAAGAAATTCAATATGACTTTTATAGACATAAATGAAGTTTTCATCAAACAGTTGTTTAGAATGAACATATGCTTAAAAAATCACTATGTCAAGATAACCACAGTAATAATATGTGATGAGGTAGCTAACAGACTCAAAAATGCAAGGGGGAAGAACTCCATAGTTGATGCACCTAAAAAAAAGAGGAGCACATGTAACCAAAACACCTTAGTCAATATTTTACAAAATAGAGAGGGATACAACCCCAAGAGGAGAGTTGTGAGAAAGGTATAAGTGAGATGTGTTGGAGAAACATGGTTGTAAGTCTTGGTGACATAATTTCCTTGTTTTCTATTGTAAATTTCGCCATGTCATACTACTACTAGTTATCTCCTTGAATTTTCATAGTGGTTTCTTTTAATATTGCCTTATGCTTTTGGCCTGGATGGTCTACTAAGAAAGATTAGAAGGAAAAAACTAAAATGAGGAAACCAACTGAATTAGAAAACCTAAATCAAGATTTTTTGATGAAACAAATGGTGGACACTTAACATGGACACGTATGGATCCAATCAAGAATAGGACAATGATAATAGTAATTTTCCTCAATCCTTGGCAATATTGTGTTGCGACATCTATTATATTATCAAATTTTATGCTACCTAAAGGACAAATCAGTGGTGGTAAATGACCATGAGGGAAATGTAAGGAAATATTCTTAGAAAAGGAGAGAAAGGGATAATGATAACAAGTATGATAACAAGTATTATTAATGGGGGAGTGTTATAATACCATAATTCTCCTATTGGGATAAAATTATGGTTTATTAATAATTCCACAGGACCTTGTAGGTCAAATGTATTAAAATAACATGTTGTTGAATGAAGTGAATAACAAGCTCTGGATTGATGTATAGAAAAACTATAATAAATTAACATAGAGAATGTGAGACAATCAATACATATACAAACACGAAAGAGAGAGATTGTATGATTGAACACATAAGAAAAATTGTGTGTAAATTTCATCAACAACCTATAATGCAAGTTGACAAAGGGCCAAAATTGAAGCAATACTACAAAGTGAACTCCTCGTTTTGTTCTAAAAGAAAATAGCAAAGCAACCCACGTTGGGAATAACTAAATTTATTTGGAAAAATAGACAACAATGTAGTCACCTTGAACAAGGCAGGAAAAGGAAGTTATCCTAAATTGTACGCATGCATAACTAATGCATATGCAACATTTTGAATTAAAATGAAAGCATAATTATGCTAACAAGTATGTAAATACATTAGTTTCAATCTATCATAAAAGATAAGAACAATAAATGGTTTTGAATTATTACTACCATCATATAAATAGTGCAAATGGAATTGGTATATCCATGGTCTGAAAGTTACTATAGAACCACACGGTGGGATCCTTGTGAATTAGCATAGCCATTACTGCTATTTTTTATGAGCCTACAATGATGATGTTAACTCTTATTGAGTGTAGTTTTCTGACCATTATGGGGTTGTGATGCATGATGATGACCCTTGTTGGGTACATAAATAATAACTGATGGTGCTTGTAATAAAGTTTAAAAGAATTATATATATGTGTGTGTTTCTTAAATAATAATTGATGGAAACTAATAATCACTTGATGATTTTTAATGTAGTTCAAATTGTACGGAGAGTTCCTGGTCGAACCTCTATGTATTCTTGATCGAAGAAAAAAATGTGTTACGAATTCAAGCTATTATCGACGTTAAGGTGAAGTGTAAGCACTTTATCCTAGAAGAGCCAACCACCTTATCCGAGAAGAGCCAACCTGGGAAGATGAAAATTTCATGTGTGAAGAATATTCCAACTTGTTTTGAAGGGCTCGAAGAAAACACAAAGGACAATTTTTTGCTCGATGGGGGTAAGACGTAATACCCTAAATGAAAAGTAAATATTCAATTTACTTTTACTGAAGTAATTTGGAAAATTTCTTGACATGAAGAGATAATAGAAATGAATATATACATGAATGTTTATTTTTAATTTTATTAATTGACACTGGTTATGATTTACCAAACAATTACTAAAGGGAAAAGATGTTGAGCAAGAGTTTTACTTACTAAACAGTTAAATGATGGTTATTGTTCTCCCTAGAGATAAGTTATCTCAGTTAGGGAATAGGGAGCCAAGAGGCTAAGAGGGAAGAAAGCCTAAAGCAACCTAGAGACTTGGAACTTGGTTAGAGGAGGTCCAAGAGAGGAAATCAAACTAATTCCTCAGACATGACATTGTTGAGGAAGGATAAATTATCTCAGTTAGGGAATAGGGAGCCAAGAGGCTAAGAGGGAAGAAAGCCTAAAGCAACCTAGAGACTTGGAATCTGGTTAGAGGAGGTCCAAGAGAGGAAATCAAACTAATTCCTCAGACATGACATTGTTGAACCTAGAGACTTGGAACTTGGTTAGAGGAGGTCCAAGAGAGGAAATCAAACTAATCCCTCAGACATGACATTGTTGAGGAACGATAGGATGCTGTCAGAAAAAGGGATTCTTGAGCTAGTTGGGGCCCTTGGAAATCCTTGTTAGACCTACAAGGTCTAAGATAAACCTAGACAGAGGTAGTGTGGTAAAAAATTTCAAGATGGACTTGTTTCAATCCCTATCTAAATAATTATTGTAGAAGTAAAATTTCTCTAGGGGAGTACTGGTAAAGGATACATGACTCATTGGTCAGGTGAATCAGTCTTTTCTCCTCATTAATTTTGTGGTATCCTAAACCTAAAACAGATAAGTATTCTAAACTGTTGATTTTCTAAACATATATGTTGTGGTTTAAATTACAATGTTTGATACTGAATGAGAAGGTGAATATTTCTGTAAATTTATATCTGTAATTGGAGAAAATGGTTGAAAACATTAGATGGACACTATGTATACTATATAACAAATTTACTAGATAATATTTTTTATGGTAACCTAAATGGTGTATAAGAGAGTGATGAAAATGGTTAGTTCCCATTGGAAAACAAAGGCCTGTCATTTGAAACAGTCTTTGTTTATATATATATATATTCCAAATGGTGAATGGCAGGTCTGGGAGGAACCAGGTCCCAGTCATTCACTGGAATAATATTAGTAATATTGTACTGGAATGAAAATGAAAGTAATTAAAATAATATGAGCAAAACTATAAATCGAAACTTTAAACAAGGATGCATTGCATTCGGCATACCTGTCGTATAAATGATAGCTCTCTGGTTTCTGAAGTCTATAAAAATATTGAATATATTGAATACCTCTATTCGTTTACCCAAAACCACTTCAAAAAAGCTTATGGAAAATATTTGTTGATACCAACTGCCTGTTTGTCCCTATGAGTTCTGTGCTATTTAGTTCCTGCCATGCCATTCTTTAGTGGATTCTTCATCATATTGTTGATAATGATGCAAATAACATGCCATTGAAACCTTTCGTCACTGCCTTATATACTCAGGTATATCTTATATAATATGTGCACAGAATGAAATGTACATGGGGCTGCGAGAAAGTGGACGAATAGACCAAGCTCGCCGGTGGAGACCGTACTGAATTCAAATTGGGGGAATTATTCACCGTATCGAACCGAATCGGCAAATTTGCGAAAAAAAATTCCCAGTACGGTCGAACTTGGTAACTGATGTAAACTCTTTTGAAGCTGGCCACCTTTGGTAGAAATCTGTGTTGCACCTCTCTGCTGATTCGGATTCATAGCCAAAGGATAGATTCACGTTTCCAATGCGTGTATGTATAGAAGATAACTATGACTACCTGCACAAGGCTTGATTTAAACAGAATCCCAGAGAAATAAAAAAGGATTATGTCCACATTTAAAACTACTGTTTTTGATATCAACAACATGATATATTAACCACCAGTTGCTTGAAATCTTAAATTCAATGATAGCGCGCCCCAATGTCTGCCTGTGCTGCTGATAAGGAATTCGCAAACAACGTAGGTCCTGTTGATCAACAAAATTTAAATGATAATAGGATCTTCAATTCATTAGTAAAGCTGATACAGACATCGAAACGGTATTAGTGACGAGGTGGTTTAAAAAAAACGCACTTATCAAAGAAATCTGGCCTTTACCAAAGAAAATCTGTAGACAACATTCCTTGGTAGTAATAATAATAGTCTGCCATTGTGACTGCAATAGTAGTTAGTTTTCTGCCATAGTGCCTGCAATAATAGTTAGTTTTCTGCCATAGTGTCTTCAATAATAGCGCGCCAAAGAAAATCTGGCCTTTACCAAAGAAAATCTGTAGACAACATTCCTTGGTAGTAATAATAATAGTCTGCCATAGTGCCTGCAATAATAGTTAGTTTTCTGCCATAGTGCCTACAATAATAGTGAGTGTATTGTTAACATAGTTCCAACTGATTCTAACCCTATCTTAAAAAATTTAACAAAACTTTCCAAAGTACAGAAAATAAACATAATAAGCAATGAAAAATCTGGAGTCATATGGTAGTATTCTACATTGTTTGCAGAGGCCTGTCACGGGACAATGACATCAGAAGAAACTCATAGCTTCTGCCATTGTTCCTGCAATGATAGTTAGTTGATGATAAACTATATTGTTAGTTCTGCGATCAGAAGAAGCTCATTGGCATTACAATAATATATTCTGCCATTGATCCTGCAATAATAGTTAGTTGATGATGAATAAAATAGTTCTAACGGATTCTAAAGAATTTTCCAACTTAGAGAAAATAAACATAAGAAGTTGTGAACCATGACTGATGCAGTGGAATTTCTGCATTATTTGCAGAGGACTGTCACAGAATATTTATACAGTTTACGTTGGAATTAAGAATCTTTACGCGAGAATGAACTCGCTACAATTAAGTTGATATTAGAACACATTCATATAGCTTACCGGATAATAAAAAACAAGTTCAAATAAAAACTAAGTCTCTGCAATATCTTTTCACTCCAAAACAAATCATTTAAAAATAGAACGAACATCTATTTTTCCAACTTATTAAGAATAAACATTTAAAAACTGAGGTGCATTCCCTCACACTTCTATTTAAGAATAAACTTAATAAAGAAAAAATATTTTCAAAAAACTGAGGTGCATTCCTCACACCTCTATTTAGCAAATATTATTTGAAAATAAAATAAATCACAAGATACAATAGACTTATCATGCTCTTAGTGGAAAAATATTTAGGAAAAACATGAAAAAATCACCCTCATAGGATGAGAAACATAACAACAACAAGATTGTGTTCACATTCTCTACAATGCTAGACCCTTTCCCTTCTTTCTGTCCTCGGCGGCTGAGGTCAAACTGTCGAGCTCTTGTGAGGCAGACTTGATTGCATGGAGAATCATCTTCTTCACCTCTAACTTGTCTTCTTTCGCCCTGTGATTCTTGGGCAGCAAGCGGAACTCTTCAGTCAACTGAATACATTGCTCTAAATTTTCAGGCGATACAAAATCCATGGCAACTTTAATACATGACTTCGGCTGTATGCGTTATAATATTGACATCATCGGCCACATCCAAGTGCAGCTTAGTGACTGAATCCCCTCTAATATGCTCTTCCTTGGTGCCATAGGCTATGTAAGTTTTGGGACCCAAATCAGGTTTCAAGGAGTGCTTTGGAAGCTTTGTGGCAAGATTTAGAATCCCAGATTTAGGATGGGTGTACTCCTTGAAAGGTAAGGCGCTGATAAATTCAGCACAATGTCTTGGTAGACGCTCTTCGAATGAATTTTCTGGAGGCCAATCCTTTGGTAGATGCTCTTCGAATGAATTCTCTGGAGGCCAATCCTCTTCGAATGAATTCTCTGGAGGCCAATCCTCTTCGAATGAATTCTCTGGAGGCCAATCCTTCAACTTATACAACTGGGGCCAATGATTACTGTGGTATATTCCCCTTACATAATATGCAAAACATTGATGAGATAAACATTGATCTCAGTCCACTTCCAATCCATGCAATTAAGGACTTCCACTTCTAGCTCCTTTGAAAGGACTTTTCTGGTATGCTTTGAATTCTTGGCTCTTGTATCCTTTGAATTCTTAGCTCTAGTAATCCTGAAAGTTGGCCACATGACCATTGGATCCCAACTCAGTCCAGTATTATCTAAAACATTTCTGACAATCACAGGCTCACCTCTTCTCCAATGTTTCTGAAAATGTTCAAGTGTCTCACTCTCAACATCTTGAACAGTTGGAAAATCTAAATAGCTGTCGCTGCCATCCTGCGTGTTAGCATTTTTTCTTAGCTTATCAGAATGCTCAAAATTAGGCTTGAATGCTTAAAATCAGGCTTGAAGCATAGAGAACATGGCTGTGAATCTCTTGATGCCATTGTAACCTCACAATCCCTAGAAACTCTTTGTGCTATTTTCTCTATGTTTGCAACCCAATTTTGCCCAAATCTGGTGCACTTTAATTCTAACAATTTCTTTGCACAACGAGGACATGGGATTGAATGATCAACATTAACTTTAAATTTAGACAATGGTAGTACAGAATCAAACTGACCTGTCATTTTAGAATTCTCATCAACTATCCTCTTTGTTGAATCACCTCCAGGCGGTTGCTCTTCCCCAAGCTCACGACAGCAAGAAAGACAAAGATCATACTCACAATCATCACAGCTTCTGTGGAAACTTACGATAGATGTGTGGCAGTTGTCACAAAAATGACGATCATCTACCTTCACATTAGACACTCGAATCTCCAGGTCTTCTGCAAGTTTTTTTCTGAATTTTGGCCTCCCCTTCCAGTTCCAGCATTTGCTCACCATTCCATGGTCGCTTGGAGAAGAATGCGGAGCTCTGAATCTGGCGAGTTTACCATGGATGGATATGGTGGCAGGTGTAAGTGGCGGTGTGGCATGTGTATTTTTGGGAGGGTGGCAGGTGTATTTTTGGGAGCTCTTGACTGTGTGGCATGTGTATTTTTGGGGGAGGGTTGCAGATGTGTTTTTGGTGGCATGTGTATTTTCTCATGCCCCACTCCACCATAGGCTACCGAAACTTTGGGTAAAATTAACTAAGTGCAATCGAAAATCCGAGAGAATTAAACTTTGGGTAAAAGTAACGCAGGAGATTGCAGAGTTTGGATAAAATCAACAAACCTAATCGAAAAAGAGTAAGTCTGCAATAAGACCTCAATCTAAATAGCCAATAAAAAACTTGGGAAAATTAATTAAATAATTTGAATTATCAGTTTTTTTTATTAAGACTTTGGTTAAAGCACTAAATGGCATTTGATATTTAAAAAGTCAAACAAAATTAATTCAAATTCAATGTGATATCGGTTGCTATATACCTGCTACCATCGACAAGTATAATAAGGTTGCAAGGCAAAGAAAACTTTGAGATATTGAAGTTACAAACAAAAACATATTGATGGTAGCACTTACATCAGTGAGCCAACTTACTGATAAAAAAGTAAAAACCAAATCTTGCTTCTAGTTCATATAGGTCAAGGCTACAAGGGAAATTTCTAAACAGACCCTAACAATTGAAGGGTTGCGACACATAATTTATCTATGTCATTAATTTTTCCAACTAGCAATGTTACCTTTTATTACCTTCGAATAAAAGAAGGAATAAAAAAAACCCAAGGCCATTAATTTTTCCAACTAGCAATGTTACCTTTTATTACCTTCGAATAAAAGAAGGAATAAAAAAAACCCAAGGCCGAAGGCTGAGAGGAAATTTACAATTATTAACCAATACTCACAAACAATATAACACTGGAAAATTATTTCAAAAATAGTTAATTATCATATATGTCTTACGACCAATAGAACTATTAAACAATTGAGAAAAACTCGCAAGGTCTAGTACCATAACTTATAAAATTGCAATATGCAATAATATTAATAGTTATCAAATTCTTTATCTGGTGCCATGTCAAATAACAACACTAACTTATATAGAATAGCAGAACAATGCCCAGTAAAGATTTCAGGACGCACGACCATTTCCTTAAATTTTACAATACAAAATAATCGAGAAAACCTAGGTTCAATCCCAACAAGGAACATAATTTAACTAGAAACCCATTCTAGACATGGAAATAAAAACAGTGAAAGAATATTACGGAAGAAACCTGGAAAACCCTAAGTCGACCATAAATCCAAAATGACCAAAACTATTTAGAGGAAATCTTGTAGAGAGTAAACCTAGCAATCACAGATAAAATTATCCGTTAGCAACACATCAACAAGGAAGCATGAAACCCTACATGATTAAAGTTGAATTGAAAACCCCAAAGTTTACTTGTGTGAGCCACAAACCCATGCAACCTATGTCTTGCAAATGAAAACCCTAAAAAATTATTGAACCAATTATCGAAGGAAAAAGACAAGGGTTAAATTAACTCATAAGAGTTGCTTGGGATCGGAAGATTGTTTATACCTTCAATTGTTTGCAATAAATTCAACATCAAACTCAAAGAAATAGGCGTATTCCGAAATAGGTGGGGGAATGATACCGTGAGAACCTTGAGTAGGTGGAGGAGGGTTTTCCTTCCTTAGCTGTCAAACCAAAATATATAAGCCACGACATGGCTAAACTATGGTGCATTATCATTCCCAAAACATATAATTGAAATAAAACAAATTACTTTAAACCCTATCTCCTCAAACCATAGCTAAAGGCAATTGCATGAAAGCGAAATAGTATAATGATATCTGGTCTATCGGCATTGAATTTGATGAAAAGAGTACTAAGCGTTTGAATCATCAGAGCAAAGATATGTCAGACACGTAGGGGGGCCAATGGAGGTGTGAATGTGGTAGGGGTGAGGATGGCTACACCCCATAACCAACCCTAGATAATCTTGATCATAGGATCCAAGCCCTAGCCATCGAGCGATGGATCTCTTGCGACCTTACCTTGAGTCAGTATAAGCCATGTGGCCAAAGAATACTTCAAAATTGTGAGCACATAGAGATTCGGGAGGTTTGAAGAGCATGGTTAAGACTATGTACCAAGATTTTAATAATAATGCACTGCTAATCCTTTAGTCATTGAGACAAGGCAAGAGCTAACGAGTCTGCCATAGGGCATTAAATGTCCAGTTATATGCATACTGTTTAACAAAATAACACACTTGAGCGGTGGCTAGATAAATAAAAAATAATGGCGGTGTGTTATTTTGTTAAACAATATGCATATAACGAGACATTTAATGGGCGGTGGCTAGATAAATAAAAAATAATGGTGGTGTGTTATTTTGTTAAACAATATGCATATAACCAGCCATTTAATGCCTTATGGGAGGCTCGTTAGCTCTTGCCTTGACAATGTAAGAAATATTATTTATATATAGAGTTATGGTGTTAGTCAACCATTAATATAATACGCATATTAACCAATAAAAAAAAGTCCAACGTTAATATAAATGTGAGTTGTCTGACATATTTCACAATTCTATATATATGGTATTAACTTTAATCATAAGAATTCAGTAATACGATGTACATAAAAGTTATAATCGACATAAAAATATATGGGTTGTTCCAACCAAAATGAAATGATGGCGCATATATTGGAATTCAAGGCATAACATTAAGTTACTTTAATCATTCTTATTATTATTATATAGCGAATGGATGTTACATTTATTTTACCATGGATATTATTAACTTGTATATAGATTTTGTTATATAGACTAATATCATGATTTATCAATACTATAATATGTTAAAAAACTATAACTCATTTCACAATCAAAATTTCACATTTGAACTATATTAATTTTATAATACATCTCACATCATCAATATTTAAAAAATCATAAAATAATTAAATTATATATATATTTTTTTATTATTATTATTATTTTAACTAAAAAAATATATATTACAAAATTAAATTAAAATATATGATTGCTTTACTTTAACTTTACTCGTATTCCTCGAATTTCTTAAATACATTTAAATCTGCAGTCACATATCAAATTGGCAATGAGGACTTATGATAGTTAGCGTTTGACCAACTAAATTGTTTCCAAGTGATCAGAAGGAAGAGATAATAATAATATGAATATTATTTTTTGTGTTGAATGCTAATGTCCATCGGTTGAAATTTCTGTTTGTGCTGGGATACACATCAGTACAATATGAAACATTGGTGTAAAAGGAATAATGATGTGGATGGCTTGAATGCATGAAAAATGGTAGGAATGAAGAGGAAAAAAATTGTTTTTTAATTTTTATATTTTTTAAAATAAAAATATAAGTTTAAAATATTCTATAAATATATAAATTAAATTAAATAATTTTTAAATATTAATTGATATAAATTTATAATATATATTGAGATTTAATATTTTTTATAATTTTTTTATAATTTTTAAAATTTAGAATATATTATAAATTAAATATCTCAATATATTTATTGAATTAACGTTTCTCTGATCTATATTAAGTTTTTGAGACATGTTTTTGGTGATAATCACATCAAAATTTAAGTGTCGAACCATTTCGAACCAACAAGTGTGGTTCATCGTTAGGGCAAGATCTTGCCCTAACGATGAACCACACTTGTTGGTTCGAAATGGTTCGACACTTAAATTTTGATGTGATTATCACTAGAAAACCACATTGGTCTTAGTGAATGTTCATCAACATCATCATCATGATATATATATATATATATATATATATATATATATATATATATAACATTCACTAAGACCAATGTGGTTTATCGGATCTCAAGAAAAGAAAAAGAATCTAATTGTGATTCTTCAAAATCTTGTTTCTATGATCAAAAAGAAGGGAAAGAAGGGCTCCAAGATTGCTATAGTTGGGTTGGCTTAATAAGTCAAGAATATTGGAAATGTGGTAGATGTTAGGGAATTGAGAGCGGATGTGAGTAAGAGTCGGGCAATCTAAAAGGAAGTGTTTTTCATCTTCCACCTTCTTAGTATCGCAAATTTGACAGATTCTATCGTCCTAAGGAATCTTGGGAGTAGATCACTGCCTAGTTTCACTTCGAAGCTCATGAGAATTAGTTCTTATCCTAGCGATGTTCATTTTTTTCTTAGTGCTAGTCAACACAAAGAGATAATTATGGTTATCGAGGGTGGGGTTGATCACCTCCTTATAGTATCTTAGATTCCTTTTAACCTCCACCTCCTTATCATCCCACAACTTGTCCTTAAAATTGGAGGTAATAATATCTTTGACACTTTCCTTGCTTCCCTTGATGATCTCCCCCTTAATCCCCCAATGGTTGAGCCAACACTAGGCATCCCTATGCCACCCGCGCTTAAGGTGAAGGTGTGGGCTTTGACTAAAGTTAGAAGCAAATTTGGGAGCCTATTGGATTCCATGTTGTAAAGCTTCTTCTTATACATCAAATACCTAAACATAGTTGTACTTTCAATGGGGGACAGGCCAGCTTTGATCAAGAGGATAGGATAGGGAGTATTTCCCTTGATCTTGAGGTTGTAGGTTATGAATTTCTTTTGAATCATCTCAATATTTCTCCACGACTCTCTGGATATACTACAACCCCAAACTTCACATCCGTATAAGACAACATGGGTGATGAGAGTCTCAAAGAGGAACCTTTTTTTACTCCAAATGCAAAGATCGATCGACTTAAATTATATATATATATATATATATATATATATATATATATATAATTAAAAAAAAAATTATAAAGGTTTTCTCCTTTATTAATTTTAAAAAATTTTCATATCTTCATACTCGCAACAACATTATTCTTTTCACACCAATAATTTATCTTGTACGAATCTTTATTCCAAAGCACACATTATATATATATATATATATATATATATATATATATATATATATATATATATATATATATTCTCTGGGAAATATTGTATTAACAAAAGGTGACCACCTTAAGTCATCATGACCAATTTAAAAATATTTAGATTATAGATTTAAAAATATTTAAAAAAATTTCCCTAGTGCTGATAAATCGACTCCCTCGAGATAAAGGCCATGTGTAACCTTAAGGACGAAAGGATAGGCAGGTGGTGAGGCCATCATCGTTGCATGTATGGGAAGGATATCAAGGTGGTACTGTGCATGCAGGAAGTTAACATTGATGGAACTAGCTGGAGAGACACCTTATTGCGCTGGTTAAGGGTCTGCATTTGCTCGTTCTCAGGCATTGGCTTATTGGTTCTCATCTCTGATATTGTTTTCATGGTCTTAGGTTGTTGAGGGTTGCTCCAGAGGGAAGCTACGGAGGTGGGCTACTCTAGTTCAGCCGATTCCCTTTGTGTCATGTCCTTAGACCTTAGGTATGTTATTTCTCTCTATCCTTTTCATAACATGCTCTCAGCATCCTTCATGCCTATGTCAATTTGAAAAGGAAGGTTTCTTTATATGGGTGTTGCAAGCGAGTGGACTATCTATCATGAATTATGGAAAGATCTTCGAAGGGTTGTGTTATGAACTGTCTGCATTTCATCTCGCTTTCTCTGTTATCTGTGGAATTTTACTCTCCCACATGGGAATGTATGGTCTTTCTGGAGCTTGGAGTTCTCAATATGCTACATGTTTGGTTATCTGTGTTCGCCATATCCTTCATTTATTATCTATGAAAGTGTGGATGAAACAAGGTCTCATGCATATGGTTCTTTGTATTTTATCCTTGCATTCAGTCTTTAGTGGGTTTGGGGAACCTAGGTCTGTTATTCCTTTCCTTGGGAAATAGAACCATATTATTATATTTGTAGTGGTTGGATTAAGTCCTAATGTTCAATGTTCGATGCCATTAATTTATGTACAACTTCGAAGTATTTACCATTTGTGTAATGACTGGTACGTCAAAACGCCTAGTTGCTTCATGCTCAAGGTCTAGGTTATCTGTTTCAAGAGTCTCTTCTCCACCATTTCTTTACAAATAGGTTTCATGGCTCGCCCCACCTCAGGTTTTGGCTCTCCGGAGATAGGTGGACGTGGCCACGGAAAGAACATGGGATGTCGCAACATCAATAGTCCAACCCAGCCCCGTCAAGAGAGGGGTCGGCGTCACAAATCTGCAACTTGGATAATCCAATATGCCTCCCATGCTTACCAAATAGGAACCCCTTCTCAGGTTCAACAATTGATATTGAATTAGGAATTAGAGCTTAATCAACATATAGAAATGGATATTCACTTGGAAGATTGGAGAGACCTGGTCCCAGAGCTTGGCTACTCCATAGGTTGCACCTCTCAATATAAGCAGACTGTCCACTTGTATTTATTAATGAATAATATTGTATCCAAGATCATGAACCCTCCAGCTAGCCCCTCTAAGCCTGACCCTAGTTTTCAATATCTTTAGAAGGAATTTAATCTGATTCAATTCCAACTTAATTAGTAGAATGTTCACCTCAATCGCATTGAGAAACACATTATGCATCTTCCCTATTCTAAGTTTTCGGGTTCAAGTGTGAAAGATCTAGCCTCTGTGGATTCCTCGGACAAATAACATTATGCTTGGTTTAGTTTGATTTTAAATTTTGTTTAACTATATATGGTAAAGATGTCAGTTATACTTTTATGTTTCAGTTACTTAGATCATAGAAGTTTACAAGACATTCAACCATATAAGGCTCTGTTAGACATACTCAAGCTTTTATTTTTTTGAATGGCATACAATGTTGTTTGGTGGCTGACATACCTAGTTTCCCTATTGGAAGGTAGGGGCCACTGAACTCCTTGATTTCTGGTTGTAACCTACTTGTTGAAGAAGTTGAATGAAAAGGTCTTGTCAAGCTTACTATATATATATATATAGTCACATCCCCCCACAACATCCCTATAACAATTTAGGTTCAAAATTAAATGTAGACGCACAAACAAGAAAGGGTCAGCTATAAACCATTACATATCATAAAGTGGAATAATTTATTATTAAACCACTATATAAGGTGTAATTCATATTAGTTCCAACATATTCATACATTAAACATAAACATAAACATATATTTTTTAGGCTAGTCAACCAAATTTTAATTACGCTTTCATTTAATTCCTAAGTTACTATTTATGATCGTGGTAATGGTAGCATTAAGTTATGTTTATGGTGCCTTGATACTATTGTTGATCTATTCCTAAATTCTACAAATGATGCATCAGGTGCATCCAGTTGGAAATCCTCTTCTCGAGATATGTCACCCGATCAATGGTCCTCTGAATTTGCGCTCGGTGGACGTTGTTGATTGATCGAGAAGGTTAGAGGGAAGCTAACCCACCCCTCTCTTGCTTTCAGGTCTCATTCGCTCATCTCACAAACATGTTTCTTGCTCTCTGTTACCAATGAGGGTTTTTATTTCTTAGAGGTTGTCTTGGTCATAATTCTTCATCATGTTCTTCTTCAACCCGAGGTCTTGCAAGCGGAATGGAGTGAGCTCAAGTCATCTTGTACGAATCCAAGGAATTTATTCTGGTCTCTTACTAAGGATTATTTGGACTTTTCATTCTTTTCTTTTCTTCCATTTATTAGCTGAGTTTGTTTTTCCTCCAAATTTGTTCTTTCCATGCGTTTTCATTTCCAATCAGTTACACAATACCCATAACACCTCTACAGGCATATATGCTCTTTCACAGTCTTTGGGGTTTAATTTCTTACCATTTTGGTTTCCTTGTAGTTTGTATGTTTTCAGAGCTTTGAATGCAAACTCAACTTCTCTTCTAGTATTTTCCTCTATGTGTGTTGCAAATATGTCAGGTGAGTTTCTTTGCTTTACTACCTGCCTTATGATGGCTTCCACTAATTACTCATTGTGGGAGAGTCGGTAATTAAATATTACTCTTTATTCTACATTGTGTAGGTATGTTTCTGTAAAGGTTTTGTTGGTTCATACTTGTTCAATTGGTTGTCTAAAGCATTGATGATGCCTTCTATTTGTACCAAGTGTGGATTCTAATTTTTATGGCTCCGAGTTGGAATTTATAATTTTATGGTCTATGTATTGGAAAAACCCTAACACATTTAGGCTAATGAAAATGATCATTAATAGATATCCTTCTTTTCCAAAGGTATTAGGGTTAATTTTAGTGGTGGTAAAGGGTTTGTCCACCCTCAAATTTGAACTTCGTGACACATATTAGTGTTAGGTCCCTATAATACTAGTGTATTCCCCTTATTGTTATTGTTAGTGCAGCCCCCTATTTTTGTTGTTGTGCCCATGTATCCCCCATGGTGTTATTGTTGTGCCCCAAGAATCCTACTATTGTTATTGTTGTGCCCTTACATTATTATTGTTATGCAAGCTTTGATTATATTATGATCTCTTAAATGCCTTTATAGACCATGGTGGTATTATCTTTTGTATCATCCAAGAATTATTCATTTATATAATGTAAAGTAGGTTGAACCCTTGAGGAGGCTCATTTCTAAGTAGTTGATCTATCATTTCTTCTATTTTGTGAGTTGGTTTCATAACATTTGATATCAAAGCACCTATCTTAGCTATGCCAGACTTCACAAAAACCTTTATTATAGAATGTGATGCCTCAGGAAATGGAATTGGTGTTGTTTTAATGCAAGAAGGAAAACTCATTACTTTTGAAAGTCATCCAATCAAAGGAAAGTATTTACACAAACCTATTTATGACAATGAAATGTTAGTAATGCTACATGCACTAAAGAAATGGAAACCTAATGGGAATACACTTCAAGGTAAAAAAAAATCATGATAGTCTTAAATACTTTTTGGAACAAAGATTATCTTCAGAAGATAAACAAAAATAGGTCACAAAGATGTTGGGTTATGACTTTGAAATCATCTACAAAAAATGGAAGCAAAATGTTGTTGCAAATGCACTCTCAAGAGAAGGATGAAGATGTGGAAGCATTTCTTTGTGTCATTTCTATTATCCAACCTAATTGGATAAGCGAAGAAATGGTTGAATGTAAGATTGAAGAATATGTATGGACACTCATTCAAAAGTTTCAAGAAGATCCTAATACATATAATACAATTATATGGAAAAAAAGATTCATTATGGTACAAAGATCACTTATAACCTTGTAAGAATTTCCAACTCAAGCAAAATATTCTTTTGGAATTGCACACCTCCCCCTTGGGAGGCCACTCAGGGTTTTTAAAAATTTACCACATAGTCAAGAAGGATTTTTTTTGGGATAGACTTAAATCTATTATTCAGAAGTTTGTGGCTGAATGCTTGGTTTTCCAACAAAATAAAGTTTAGACAATTAAGACCCCAGGTCTATTACAACCTTTAATCATTCCAAGTTAGCATTGGGAGGAGGTCTCAATGTATTTTATCACAGGTTTACCCAAGTTTGAAGGAAAGAGTGTCATTGTGGTGGTTGTTGATAGACTTACCAAGTATTCACACTTTTGTGTATTATCTCATCCTTTTAAACCCATTACAATTGCTACTTCATTTATGAAACAATTCAAAAGCTACATGGGAACCCAAAGATTATTGTAAGTGAAAGAGATCCCATTTTCACTGGAAATTTTTGGACGACGTTATTTTCTTGTCCTAGTACTCAATTAGCTCATATCTCATCTTATCATCCTCAATCTAATGGGGAAACTAAGATAGTGAATTTTTTTTGGAAGGATATCTTCATTGCTTTGTATGTGATAAACAAACATAATGGATTAAGTGGTTACCTCTAGATGAATGGTAGTATAACACTTCCTTCCATACTGCAGTAAAATGACTCCATTTATGGAACTTTATGGATGTCATCCACCAACTATCACATCATATTTAAGAGAAAATCTAAGGTTCAAGTAGTGGAAGATCACATCGAGCATCAACAACAATTTTTGTAACTCTTAAAGGATAACTTCACTCTGGCACATAAACAAATAAAACAACAGGAAGATCAACGTCATAGTGAAAGAACTTTTGATGTAGGCAACTCGGTATTTTCACAACCAAACAAATGTCCCTAAGGCAAGCTAAGAAGGATAATAAATTATCACCCAAGTACTATGGTCCTTACAAGGTGTTTCAAAATATTGGTACTATGGCATACAAAATGGAGATTCTTGCATCTTCCTGAGTACAATCAATTTTTCATGTTTCATTCTTAAAGAAGGTTATCAGTGACAAGCTCTCAGTTCAAACAGTGTTTCTAGAACTTGATGAAGAAGGAAAAATCATATTTTATCCTGAAGCAGTCATGGAAACAAGAGCCCAACAGCTACAAAATCGATTAATTTCGTAGTATCTCATTAAAGGAAGAACTTACCTATTGAAGATTTCACATGGTAGGATGATAATTTTATAAGAAGCATCCATAAATAGTCAAGCATTGAGGTCAACACTATTTTTAAGGAGAGGGGCATCCTAGGTCCCTATAATACTAGTGTATTCCCCTTATCGTTATTGTTAGTGTAGCCTGTTATTTTCATTGTTGTGCCTATTTTCCCCATGTTGTTATTGATGTGCCCCATAGAAGCCCACTATTGCTATTGTTGTGCCCTTACATTATTATTGTTATGTAGGCTCTGATTATATTGTGACCCCTTAGACACCTATATATACCAAGGAGGTATTATCATTTGTATCATCCAATAATTATTCATTTATGTAATGCAAATGAGGTTTCCCCCTCGAAGAGGCTAATTGTAACAGCACTGGTCAAAAATTCATGTTAAACAAAAATGAAAATTATTTTATATATATATATATATAAGGCTCCATCCTAGGGTCCTCTAACAAAAACTAAATTCCTCTAGTTTTAAATACAATAAAATGGGAAATAACTTATTTCTAGCTAAACATTTAATTGATGATAATTTACCATTTAAAATTAATTTCCCACAATTAAATAGTAAGCATTTCATTTCAATCACTTACATGAGTAATCTATACACAAAGGAATACTTGTATAGCCTAGTTGAGATGCCCCTAAGCTCCTGATCCTGCTAGGATGCTCCTCTTGACTACCGACTGGATTTACCTCCCAGCCAACTAGGAAGTATTTCCTAGCCCAAAAAACCTCCATAGGTTCCCTAGCCCTCCAAGCACAAGTTAAACAAATACTCTCCTTCTCTCCCTTCTCTTTTCTTCACCTTCCTCTCAAAACAAAGTCTGCCAAAACCACACAAACCAAAATCAAAACCAAGATCCAGGATCCCCCTCTCCTCCCATCATCCTTCTCCTTTTATGCCCCCTTCTCTTCTCCACCTCAACCACCTATCATTAATGTCATAGCAACTCCCTCATCCTTACATTTGACTTATCTTATTGCAAGTAAATTTGAGAGGACATTTTGGGGATGAGATATGAATATATAATTTGGTAATTAATTGTAGAGGACCATGTCTTCTCCCAATTAAATTGGAGAGGACATTTTGGGGATGAAATATGAATATATAATTTGGTAATTAATTGGAGAGGACCATGTCTTCTCCCAAGTAAATTTGAGAGGACATTTTGGGGATATGGATATTTAAATTGGAATAAATAGAAGGAGACCATATCCTATCAAAATTTAAATTTGAGGAGGTAAGGTGGGAATTGAATAATAACAAAATTTATATCAACAATAAATTTACAGTTTCACCAATGTAGGTATGTACCAATATTTCTTGATAATTGTAAGTAAATATTTTAAGGTAATTTAAACACTAGTAAAATTTGCATGATAAGATTAAGTAGGGCATTACATACACCCCTCATTTAGAAAAATTTGTCCTGAAGTTAAAGTGAAAAGATATAAGGAGTTCGAAATAGTTTGATAATAAGGCATAACAAAATAGAGAGAGAGTTGTAGTAGTAAAATTTGATAAGTCAGACAATGACATCATGTCCCATCAAGAGTCTCCATCTAATCTATATCCTCCTATCCTTCCTAACCTACTCCCATTCCCACCCTATCCATCCTCTGCTGCTATATACTGTGGCATCAGTTATACCAATCTAACCAATGATAAGACCAATATGGCGGAAGCGTCGACTATATTGACCTAACTTCCCCAGCAGGCAACCGGAAATATTCATCACATGTCTAGGGGAACGTGTCCATCACTACCCTCTCACGATTCTAGGTTTGGAGGTTACACAGTGGGAAATACCTCCATCCCTCCTTACAACTAGGGTCAAGACCACTAGCAATCGTCATCACACGTCTAGGGGAGTGTGTCCATCACTTTCCTCCCACGATTCTAGGTTTGGAGGTTACACGGTGGGAAATACCTCCACCCCTCCTTACAACTAGGGTCAACACCCTAATATGGACCACATCGCAGTGTTGGTTGGACTTGTGATCGAATAATCCAATCAGGTAGTCTTGTCACCTGCCATTTACATTTTACCCATGTCATAAGAGTGCATATCAAGTAGATGCAAGAGTAGATCTTGGCTATATATATATATATATATATATACTTCTTCTTTTTTTACAATCTGCAGGTTACTTCTCATTCATGCATACATATAACAACAAAATATTTATAGATAAGTGATCTTAAACATCATGTTATTAAGTCTAGTATCCAGTGTCAATCTTGTAGTTTATACTGAAAATAAATCTTACACTAGATAAATCATAATTTCGCTAAGTCATTCATTAGATAAATCATATCCACTTAAGCCATACCTGAAACAACAATAACTCTAATAAGTCATGCAATAGATAAATTATCAACAAGTAAGCCATACATTAGTTCATACATCAAACATTTCCATCATCAGTACCTAATCCATATCATGATTTATATATGTAGTTTCACATGTCCAACTAAATGCATCAATATTACATAGAATTCATAAATAAATAACATGGAACTGCAAAATAGAGCCTTAGAATAGGTAGCTATCTAAGTCAAAATGGGCATCATAGATGCTCGAAAAGTGACGGGTAGCTTGGGTTTTTCAAAAAAATTCCTTAGGAGTGATGGAAGGAAGTAGATATTAGTGAAAAATCTAACAAGGCCAATGGAATCAAAGGGTTATCTATGAGGGATTATTTCTAATGTGTTAGTAATAAAAGTAAGGTCAGAAGACTCTATAACTTTCATTCTAATCTTGCTGGAATTTGATGCAAAAATTCTGCAAGGAAGGGGTCCAAAAGGATCCTTCTTCAACCGAGAAACTCATATTTACCCCAGAAATTGAAGTTAATGAACTTGGTAGATTATTAGAAGATATATCCAACACTATTACTCGTCAAGGACTAAGTTCACAAAGGAGAGAAGAGATGTTACCACACTAAACTCCTTCCAAGAGAGAAATCCCAACAATATCCATGATAAGATGTGAATTATAACCTCTAAATTACATGCCATCCTCCATCATGAAGCATGCACCAATTCAACACCTTCAAAGATGGAACGTGTGAAGTCTCCAAGAGGTGGATGTTTGTTAGCAATGGCACAAAAGTAAGGCCTCAATATGTGAATTTTCATAGCACTCAACCATCTCCATGAAAGAAGGGATGATCTCCAACAATACACCTTCACATTTGTGCCAAGACACTTCTCCAAGATGGCACATGTGGACAAATAATGCATGAGGGAATGTGTAAGGTGGGAGATCCAAGGAAAAATGAGTTAAATAAGCCATGCATCATATGCCAAGTCACCAAGAATCCAACCAACTCATCAAAATGTGCAATATGCCTTCAAATGTGAGCTCAAGGAGGGGAGCACTCTAGGCAAAACCATGCTCCATACAAGTAACCCCTCCACATGTAAATATCATCCATAAGAGCTAGGTCATTAGAGAAAAGGAGTCCCAGCCATGCTCATATCCATTCATCCAAGTAACAAACCATGTGTAATAAATGAGTGCATGCTGAGCATTTTATGCCATGATGGAGTCATCAAATGGAGATGCCAATACAATGTCTACTTAGCCTAAAAGTGTTTTAGGGCGTTACATCAATGGATCCTTATATTCTCTTATCCAATCATCTAGCAAGGAGTGGAGACTAGAACATTGCATTATCAAGTGTAATGCTATATTTCTACGATAAGAAAGTATGCCAAGAAAAAAAACCATTAAAACCTCTAGCACATCCCCATCTATGTCATCACCAATGCAAGGGGCCATGTGAAACTTTAGCCATCCAAAGATCTTTCGAATGAAAATCACAAAGGTAATGGAAAATTCACTATTATAGGCTTCATGCAAATGAGGAGTAATAGATATACCATGTTGAAGATAGAGGCTAAGAGCCCAAGACAATTAGAGGCACATCACACAAAATGATATGACACCTGATATATAGTGGATAAATATTTTAGGATAGAAATCTCCACGCGAAACAATTGTTTTCGTCATTTGATTTCATGGTGTGTCCACAGTTCTGAGCACCACATTTTATAGGTTCAAGGGCTTCATTATTCAACTCTAATAATCATTATGGGCTAATTAATGACCTGCTAACAGTGTACGATCAATAACATTAATGACTAATAAGGGACCACTAAGTCAACACACTAACCACCAGTGTAGGCTAGAACTACCCACTAAGGGTGCTTCATAATGACTTAATAACCATAAACTTGAGCTTAGCCACCATTATATCAGAACATGTTATTTTCAATTGCCCTTATATTTAATATTATCAGTCTCAAGGTATCCCTAAGAGAATGGTTGTTGATATTAATCTATAAAATACCATTTGGTTTTATGTCTACCTTTATGTTTCATCTCGTCTAAATAGTTGAAAAGCATAAAGTTATTTTATAGGATTTTTATGACAATGCTAATGAGACCTCTTATACATTGTGTATGGTAAGGGTAAGTCTTTAATTAGACAAGGTTACAAACTCAACTTCTTTCCTGCATATTTTTTTTTTTTTTGGAATTGAACCTGGGTCAGCGATGGTAAACTTCCACATGTTTAATACTAGACCACAGCTTAGCTGACATTGGTCCATTTTGAGACAACTTGGATCATCGAAATTTCATAAAAAAAATAGTTGATCATAGCAGAACTTTACCTCTCCAGATATTTACCTCCATTGTTAATTGAATTTAGCCAAGGTCTAGTACAAACATATGTCAAAATTCAATTGTCTAATCCTGCCAGATTCAAATTATATATTGTTGTTTACATGAATATGTGGGAACATTTCAGTTTACTCTACAAATGCTAAGATATAAAAATCTATTTGATTCAAGAT
Source organism: Pinus tabuliformis (assembly GCA_031772625.1). Lineage (NCBI taxonomy): Eukaryota > Viridiplantae > Streptophyta > Pinopsida > Pinales > Pinaceae > Pinus > Pinus tabuliformis. Next base: position 191,642,596 of record CM062804.1, read on the forward strand.
ATTGCATTTTATTTTTAGGTCTTTGAAGCTCTTGCGAAACTCAAAAAGCTACTTCACCCAGTCCCAAGGACCTAATAACAATTGAAAAGATGATAGCAGAAGCATACTCAGTTATTGATAAAGCAGTCAAAGTTGGCACCTTGCATAGAAACATAGGGGCACATAGAAAGTCTCGACTTGCAAGAAGAAAGAATTTGTAGAAATCCATCATGGCTGGTACAGGCCAACTATGGCTGCATAAGAATCATAGATAAGGAGATGTAAAAGCTGTGAAACATGAACTTTACCTAACCTGAATTATTGCTTGATTGGACCCTTCTAGGATTTTTTGTTCATATTTTGTATTTATATTGCAAATACATTTGCCCTTGAAATAATTCACGCATGATTTTTATCTTACAATTTGAGGTCATAATTCATTAGTCTAGCATGCGCTTCTATTGGGAGTTTTCTCTCATCATCGCCATCTATTTGAGGCACATGTGTCTTGTCTTGACTAGAAATTTTGGATGCACTTGATAATTTGAAAAACTATCGCTCTTTTTGACATCAGAAATATGGCCTTGATGGATTGCAGCTTTTAAATGCATGAATTAAATACTTAAATGTAAGAGAGTTCAAAATGCATTAAATTTTTGTTATGAGACTTCTCCCTATTAAAAGCATATTTGCATTCTAGGCTGGTATAGAAGAAAGAAAAAGTACTATGTATACAAACCAAATGTTCAAGCAGAGAATTCATAGCTGGCAATTTCTGTTGATATGTGTAAGTTCTAGCTTATCTCAAGGCATGTGGAGGTTATATTCATAATGTTTTGTTCCAGGAGATGCCAACCAAGTTCTTATCAAGATAAGTAAATATTTGAATTTGGAGAATTCGTTATGACAATGGGACTACTCTAGGGATAAATATAGAGGTATAAGTGGCTGGTGCACATCCTCTAAGCGTAGGTAGTTACTAAGTGTTGCATGCACATTTTGACACCAGGTCTCGCATCTCAAATTCAAAGTTGTTGGGGTGGGACTTAGCATTTGAGCAATGGGCTTCACCTATTTGTGAACTATGGGGAGGGCCTTGGCTTTTGAGAAATGTTCCTCACCCAGTTGTCCCTGATTCTGACTCTCAGCCAGCATTTCCAACTTGCTAGCAATGAGTGAGAGTCAGCACTTGTGACTACTCACAAGTCAGAGCTTGACGTGAGAATAAATGCCATATTATTGTTGCCTTGGAGGCCAAGTTGCAAGCAATCAGAAAACTTGCCGATGTCAAATATAAATGCCACAGAAAGGAAAATAAAAGCAATCATTTTGAACAATTTGTTGTTGAGTTTTGCAGAGTACCAGTTGAACTCTTACATTCCAGCCTGGATGAATACTTTTCCTAGCTGAGTTTTGCAACATTTGCGTGTACATCCCTCTTGCAAAACAAGTTATGCTTGAATTTTGTATATTCCTACTTTGTTTGTATATACCATACACTTCCACCAACTTGTTATTTGTTATTGGTGTGTGCAATGCAAAATTGGATACAATCACACAACAGAAAAATGTGAAAAGTTTGCTCTATTCTTTTCAAAACTATCGATTCATAAATGGTAGACCCATGGCCAGTCCATCTCATCAGCACGAATGCTTACTATGGAAATAAATGTCTTTGTTAGTCATAAATAGGCTGAGATCATGCCTTCAACGTGAATTCACCATGATGAATGAGATGGACTTGTGCAAATATGGTTTCACTATTCGATTTGCTTACTATGGTAAGCCAAGAGAATTCTAGAAATGAAGTAAAAAGTGTACTCTGATTTAATAATCGATTGCCAATAGTGAAGCAAACTTCACTCTCTGCAATATTCTAGCCTAGCATTCAAACCATCATATTTCTGCCCAACCTTTAATACAAGTAATTAATAATAGGATGCAACAAACTCTGTTCTGGTTATCAAACACCATATTCATTTCTTGCAGTTCTGCAAAGAGCGCTAAAATAAGTCAAGCTAGTCCATGCCCACTCACTAGACTAGGGTGAATCATAGATTTATAAATAGCTAATGCTCTTCAAGATCACTAAAAGCCAAAAAAAACAAATTTATCACATCAAATAGTCTAGACTAAAAAACATTATCCTGAGAATTAATTAAGTTTTCCTCGATAGGGGTGGAAGAGGAGTGGCGTACCAGTTGTGGGGAGGTAGTTGAAGGAAAAACTATTTTTGCAGCTTTTATAGCTTTTCTAGAAATGTTCTTAAACATATGATGCATAAATCTGGCCAATAAATCAAGGCTTATGTCCTCCTCTTCCTCATGCTCCTCTTCTCCATCATAGTAAGACTTTACATTGTACCCCTCTTCCTCTTGAAGGCTTCGAAGGCTCTGGACTATAAAGGGGATTCAATAAGGTCAATTCTCCTTCACTTCGATGTATCAAATCATGCAAGTATTTGGGATTTTCTAAGAATTGCAATATTATTATGCTTTTCTTCATTTCAAGATCATGGCATAGAATCACTCCATTCATTTTCTGCAATTCTGAAGTGTAGCCCACAATCACCATTTGGTTTTGGCTTCATGAAAGATGGGTTCAACAAATCTATACTGTGGATAATATGTTCATCCCAAAATTTGATAGATAGTGATCCACACAACACTCCACAAGTGAACTAAATAAAAAGCTATATTTTAATCATAGGCCAAATGTTTCAAGCAACATATCGCTCCTGTGGGACCTACATTTCATGTTTGACCATACTTGTCACAATATAGTTGGTCAATCCTAATTACATAGCATTTTTCTACCTCATCTTTCTTTTGGTTTTGATCATAGGCCGACAACTGTTGGAAAAGACAAGGAAGCATTTGTGGCTACCTTTACTGATTTATGCCATGCTGGTTTTTATCTTCACCTATGTTTTGAGCGTCTTCCCATGTTTGTAGATGTGGCTCTCTAGAAGGATATTGATTTATCCATATACATGGTTGAAGCTTCGAGATCCTTTATTTGGGAATCTCTTGAAATTTTGGTTGTAATGAAGTTGTATAGATATGGAAGGGAACAAGCTAAATCGCAGTCACTTTATGAGAAAAATGATGAATCGGTCCAATCTCATAATGGATTCCTTGGATTTGTTAAAAGATTTCTTATCTGGCATGGTGGGAAGATTTTATCAGTGGCTGTGTTTTATGCCAGTATTTCTCTAGTCAGTCTGTTTGGTTTTGGTTACCTTATTAGTCTAGTCTTTGTAACGAATTTTCCCAAAACTTCTCACTTTCCAGCTAAGCTTTATTCAAGCTATACAGGAATTCTGGTTGCATGTGAATATCTATTCCAGATGTTGGGCAGCCAGTTTCAGATGTTCCCAGGTCAAAATATGGAGATTTTTCAGCATGGTTAGGTTTCCAAGTCTTTGAAAAAGGTTTCTTCGGGATTGAATTGGGTTTGAGAAGTAAAATTTTGGTCTTAATTGTATGCACTCTTCAATATAATGCTTTTCAATGGCTTGATAGGATGCCCAACTCCTTGATTAACATAGAGAAGTGGGAAGAGCCTTGCCATTTATTTATTTCTCCTCAAAATAAAGGACAAAGGGAATTTTCCCAAGAAAAAGCACCTCTAATAGAGAGGCCAAAACCCTTCTATCAGGAGCAGAGTGATTTGGATGGTTTTTCCATGAATATATACTCCGATACTAATAAAGTTGGTCAAACTTTACCCACACAGTCTTGTTCTTCATTCAACACTGGAATGGTCTCAAGCTCAATGGTGGTAAATTATCAGACAAGATTGCCCGATCATATCTCATAGACATTCTTGGGTAGAACTAAAAAAATTTGCAAGTCTAATAAAAAAATATGTCTTGCCATGAAAATGGAGAGATTCAAGACTCAATTACGTACGCTAAAATTATATGCCAAATTTTGGGTAGGAAACATTTTCAACCCTTTTGGGCTAGAGATAAGCATGCTTACTTTGTTGCTCGCAAGATTTACTATTTTAAATTTTATATCACTTTTATATGTATTAGTCCTTGGCCTCTGCATTCTGCTAAGTTGGAGAAAACTTTATTTTCTTTGGCCCGTGTTTTTTTATTTTGTTTTCTTGCATTCTTCTCCTTAAATATTTGGCTCTTGGAAATACTGTGACACCTTGGAATCATAATAACACTCATAAAGTGTGTTGTCATGATTGTTGGAATATGTGAAAAGCCTCAAGGAGCTTAATTCTAAATTTGAATCTCTAAACGAGCAAGAAGTTCAAGATGCATCTCGGAAAGAGAGTTTATGCAATGATCTCGTTGATCAACTTATGAGTGAGTCCCCTGTGGAATCAAGCATTGTTGATAGGAATTTAATTAAATAAGATTGTATGAAGTGACTATTGGATATGGTTATTGAAACAATGAAAGAAGACCTTTAATAGTGGTGGGCCTTGGGACTCATGGAATGTATTTCCTTTCATTTTGAGGCTCTCATGAAAGATCAAGAGAGACAACTTTTGGTTTCTAGAAAGTTGGTCCCATGAAGGTTTTTGTTTAGGATACACAATGCCTTAGACTTGGTGACAGAGATAAGTGGGGATCCTGTCAAGAAATAGTTTAAGTTAGAAAAATCTAAAGATTAGTTGGGAGAGAATCTGGGAATGGGGGGATACCTTTATTTGCAGAAATTATGGAAGATAAAACACCACTTTCCACAATACATCCTGATGATTATGGAGATCACCATTGTTTTACAATAGAGTGCCAATCCATCCATTCTGATAGTACTCTTGAAATATTATTTGATTCTCACTTTGATGAGAGCCCTACAAGTCCTAAATGACAACAGAGTGCTAAGAAGGATACACATTGGAGAACTGCTCATACTGTTTTCTCTGATGAACTCGAACTTTTACGAGAACATCACACTAAAGAAAATGCACTTCCCATGTCTACTGCAAACATAAAAGATGTTGAACAGACACTTGAGTTAAAGATGTGATGAGTTTATTGTCAGGGTTGTTTTATTTGTAATCTTAACTCATTGATGATAAATGGTCTTGTGTTTGAAAATTTCTATTACAGTTCTATCAACACACGTTTATTTAAAAGTTTGTTTTACATTTCTGTCACATATACATTTATTTGAAATTTGAAATCCTCATCCTCAGATAACTTTTATTTTTGTTGCCTTTCAAGTAGGAACCCTCCGTACGAAACTTATATATTGGTTGCAAGGGATTAGCACCAGAGCCTGCCATCTTTCCCCTATTTTTCTCCAAGACTGGACTGTGCATTACCTCAGCAGCGGGGAATAGAAGAACTTACTACGGAATCCTTCAGCAGAATCGAACACGTGACCATGATTTCTGGCACCTATCTCAGCCACATCCAAATTCTTCATGCCAGAAGCCTTTTTTTTAGCTGTGTGCAAATAAAAATATGAAACACTCCTCAAAGCCTCATACCTACATTCTTATGACCAACTGAGGAAAATTTGACAGATTTGAAAGAGAAAATCCGCCAATTCTTGTTAGCTCTGAAAAGTGTGATGGTTTATGCAACAAATAACATTCCAACAGTGAGATGCCAGACACCTAGTATTGGTGAGAGAGCATAAATGTCAACAATCTCTCGATTCGAAAGGCTCCTGTGAGGCTTGGTAATGTTGGAGTGATTAGGGTTGGAATAATGATATGTGAGACTTGGGAGGATGGTCAAGTATTCCAAGACATTCAAGTTCACTTGAGGTTTATAATCTCTTTTAGTGGATATTTGGATCTAGCGGGTCTCAGGTCCAAATTTTGAACCCGCTCTGATACCACGTGTAAGGATCCATCCTAGGGTCATCTAAAAAAAACTAAATTTCTCTAGTTTTAAATACAATAAAACGGGGAATAACTTATTTCTAACTAAATATTTAATTGATTACAATTTACCATTTTAAAATTTATTTCCGACAATTAAATAGTAAGCATTTCATTTCAATCAGTTACATGAGTAATCTATAAAAAAGGGAATACCTATTCCGATAACCTAGTTGAGATACCCATGAGCTCTTGATCCTGCTAGGATGCTCGTCTTGACTACCAACTAGATTTACCTCCCAGCTAACTAGGAAGTATTTCCTAGCCCAGGAAACCTCTAGAGGTTACCTAGCCCTCCGAGCCCAAGTCCAACCAGAGGTAGTGTGTCCAATTTAAACAAATACTCTCATTCTCTCCCTTCTCTTTCTTCACCTTCCTCCCAAAATAAAATCCTCCAAAACCACAACCAAAACCAAAATCAAAACCAAGATCCAGGATCCCCCTCTCCTCCCATCACCCTTCCCCTTTTATGCCCCCTTCTCTTCTCCACCTCAACAGCCTACCATTAATGTCATAACTACCCCCTCATTCTTACATTTGACTTATCTTCTCCCAAGTAAATTTGAGAGGAAATTTTGGGGATGAGATATGAATATATAATTTGGTAATTAATTGGAGAGGACCATGTCTTCTCCCAAGTAAATTTGAGAGGACATTTTGGGGATGAGATATGAATATATAATTTGGTAATTAATTGGAGAGGACCATGTCTTCTCCCAAGTAAATTTGAGAGGACATTTTGGGGATATGGATATTTAAATTGGAATAAATGGAAGGAGACCATATCCTATCAAAATTTTAATTTGAGGAGGTAAGTTGACAATTGAATAATAACAAAATTTATATCAATAATAAATTTATAGTTTCACCAATTTAGGTATGTACCAATATTTCTTAATAATTATAAGTCAATATTTTAAGGTAATTTAAACACTAGTAAACTTTGCATGATAAGATTAAGTAGAGCATTACAGGCTTTGATTATATTGTGACCGCTTAGACTCCTATATATACCAAGGAGGTCTTATCATTTGTATCATCCAATAATTCTTCATTTATGTAATGTAAATGAGGTTTCTCCCTCAAAGAGGCTAATTGTAATAGCTCTGGTCAAAAATTCATGTTAAAGAAAAAAACAAAAAACCAAAAAAATAATATATATATATATATATATATATATATAGAGAGAGAGAGAGAGAGAGAGAGAGAGAGAGAGAGAGATAATACCAAGGTCATGGGACATGTATTCCATGATAAATGTTGGGGAAAAAATCCTAGTGGGTGTTAATTTTAGTTATTATGGCTAAAGGAAATTGGAAAAGGCAATGGAAAAGGATTTGAAAAGGAAAAGTGGCATTAATTGGAATTTTACTTATGAAAATAAGGGAAATTAGGAGAAAAGGAAGATGAAAGGTCACAAGTTGCATTTGATGAGGAATTGAAGGAAAATAATGGAAAATTGAAGAAATTAGAGGCCTCATTAATAAAAAGGCTTCTAAGGATCAATTGGTAACCTTTTGTTAGTTCAGTTTTGGAGCTCTCTCTCTCTCTTCTTTCTCTCTCATACTCTTGGATAGTTAGAGTTTTCTTGGATCACTTTAGCATTTGATCCAGGAAAGAAAAGAAGGAAAAAAGGAAGAAAAGACCAAGCAAGGAAGAGTAGCATCTAGCATCTACAGTGGGATTATTTGTAGTTATCAATTTTCATGTGCGATTTTCTTGCTAGATTTGGGCATGCATGGTACATGCATGTGTGTATTTGGTTCTCTTGCTGGCATTGGCATGGGTTTTCCAAGTGTGGAAGTGGTATTTAGCCTTGCCTTTCTATTTCCAGATAGTCATTATGTGATGGGTTCTATTTTATTTGGTTAATCTGAATTACAAGATGGTTTTGAAACTTAGTGAGGTGGTCTCTGAAAGAAAGAACACATGGCCTAGGAATCCATAGACTGGACTGGGACTATGGTAAAGCTAGATTTTGTGTGCCTCATTAAGCCTAGGAATCCTCAATCGGTTAATGACGATATATATGGTAAATCCTAGAGGTTTTTTCCCTCGATCAAGCCTAGGAATGTTTAACCGATGAATGACGAGATATATGGTAAATCCTAGAGGGTGGAGTCTTGATTAGGCATAGGAATCCATGACCATTATATGGCAAGATATACGGCAAGGCTTTGAGACTAGGAGACAGGAAAATTCCTCACAGTGTAGGTGGAGAAATATAGTGGCATCCATGCTTATTTAGGGCCTAGTGATTCGATAGGGATTACAGTAAATCTTATGGAAATCTAGCTGGTTTTGTTTTGAGTCCCACATCCATTCTTGGAATATGGCACGAGTGTGATTGGCTGAAAGAAATATTTGGTTTAGCCTAATATATGGTTGGGTGGTACATGGAAGTCTCAAACCTGGTTGCATTTTTCATATGTTAATAAGAGGTCCTTCTCCTTGGTATTTCATGTGTAAATTTATTGGCTTATATGTGGATTTTATGGTTATTATATCCTTGTTACTTATGTTGGTTATATGTTGGTTATGAGCATGTTTTATGATAGACTTGATGTATGGATCCCATCATGTTTTGATTTGAAAATGAATGTACAATGAATATATGACCTAATATATGATAATTCAGCTATTATGATAAGGCATTAATGATTCTTTATGAATCTCAGATAAGTATGAGACCCATATCCTCAGATCTGTTGTTATGACCTGCAGATTACATATTTGTGACACGTTTGACAAAATGCCTATCATGGATAGTAAGGCTCAGATCAAGTACTTATATGAATGATTTCATTGTTAGCCTTATTCCATTTCTATTTATCATTTCTGAAAGTTTCATGAAGTTTTGGGCAGTGACCTAAGTCTTGGCCCTAAAAAAGAGGCACAAAATCTATGGTCGTTGGCTCAGAACTGACTGAAAAATTCCATAGTCCCTAGCATGCCTTGTTGTGGGAGAAATAGGAAGGCATTAATCACATGCATGGGTTTTCATGGTAGTGGCTGACGGTCTATATTTCTAAAATGGCAAGTTACCTTAGGGTTTGGTCACCTAGAAGGGTTAGTTGGCTCCTGAAGGTTGTGTAGCATGTGTGAAAGGTCATATTGGTTTCGTTTTGTCAGTTCCACTTCATTAACTGTATATGGGAAGTTGAATCACATCATATTAGCCTCGTGTCACATGCTTAGCCTAGTAGACCATTTAACTTGGGTAAATCTGGGAGGAGGATGTTACACTAATTTCTAAGTCATTGATATATCTTTTCTTCTATTTTGTGAGTTGGTTGCATAACAATTATAGGGGAATTTTATTCGAAGCGAAGCTCATAAATTGTTGTTACATTCTTAGAGCTCAACTCTTACTATGATAAAAGTATTACATGTTAAAATAGATGACAAAGCTTGTAACTGTTACACTATCATTATTGTATGTTTCAATATTAATGGTTGTACATTGTGCACAATTTTTTTTTCTCTTAATGCAATTAGACTAGTTATTGTGTACATTCTCAGTTGATATATAAAAAAAAATTGTCTTTTCAATTACTTTCTTTATTGTGGTATGTTGAATATTATTAGTTCACCAAGGAATTATTAGAATGACAATTCTCTGGTTGTGAGAAATTTTTTCTGCTGAAAATTGCATTCACCAATTTTTCCATTTTTTATTAAAATTTATTTTGTTTTCTAGTCCTCACTTTACTATGTTGTAATTTACAATAAGTTTTCTCCTTGGTTCTAGGAGATATAGGGATTATTTCTGGGTTTCTGATCCTATTGGGTTGACATATAAACTAACCCATTCTCTTCCCATAAATTTTTTTAGGTTGATACATTTGTTCTCTTTCCCTTTTAGTTCCACATTTTAGATTGGTTTGGATAACTTATACTTCATGATTCTATTTTTCGATTGGGCCTTGTGGGAGTGGGACTATTCACCAAGACGTTTCCATAATAACAACAAGCTAGGGAGTAACCCATCTCCTAAGGTTTCTTCCACCATAAATAGTATTTAAAAAAGATTATTTTAATTCATGTAGTATGCACGGTTTAAAAATAGAACCCTACAATGTTTGTTGTTTGATCACAGAATATAAAGTTTTCGACCCACACTTGTCCAGTTCTTCAAGACATTTTCATTCCCTATAATTATAACAGTGATACCATTAAAAACTTACTCTATTAGCATGTCATCATCTTAAGAACAATTGTAGAGTTATTTATAGGAACTTATCAGGTTTCTTATTTGTTCTGATAACCATGAACCACTAGGAAAGCAATGCTCCACCCAATCTTGAGACCAGTCTCTAACACTGCATCTCCCCCAGAGCTTGTTTCATACACAGGGTAGCTTTATACGACAATACAAAAATTCTCTTCTCAGACTATCTAATCACAAGAAGACATCCAAAATTAGATTTTTGGCTTCCAAGCTCCAGATAGACTCCATTGGACAACCAACTCTAGAGTCTCTTTTCTAGTCAAAGTTTCATTCGACCTCTTTTCAAGTTCTACTTTGATTTATTTCCTCTCCTACGTTAGGTTCCCAATAACCTCTTGGCTTTATTTTCGGAGGTTTTTCTTATTTCCCATGGAGGAGCTTAGGTAGGTAACCACCTCACCATAGTTTTCCAACTACCTACGGTGAGATTTCTCTAGCATCGCTTCCCATTCATGGCTCATATAAAAACGGTATGCAAGCTAGCATAAAATAAAAAAAATAGCTTCATATATATCCATATATAGTTTTAGCATTCTTGGCAAACAATTGAAACAACATTCTTCTAACTGCAATAAGTAGTAAATCAATATTTACGAAGGTTACCAAGGGTCATTACATTTAATAAACATGATCAAATTTAGACACTTGTAATGGTTAACATGAGAATGGCCCAATCACCCGGTATTGATAATGTAAGGAAGGGCTATGAAGTCAAATTTAGTATATGTAAAAGGAATTCATAATGATCCTTCAAAGTAAAAAGAGTATAATATTTAAAGAAATTATTCTAGGTTTCATTGATATGTATGCCTTTTCTAAGTAAATTAAATATTATAGTATTTGAAGATCTCAGTCTTCCTTTTACTGGTATCCGTCTGTATGTATGGTAAGTAACTTTGATTAATTTTGTATCTATGTGAGATGTAAATTTATGTGGTTTTGGCACTAATTTAATTAGGGTTGAATGGGGGAAAGGCTTTCATGGGGAAACTAGATTGATTTTTTCCACAATAGATTATATTTGGTTAGGGCACTACAACTAAATTTCCTGATGAAAGAAATCAAGGTGACAACATTAATGAAGTTGATCCTAAGAACTCTTGCTCGATGAAATTGGATGGGAACAATTTTTCATTAACCAATACATGAACATCATTGTTTTTATGGGAATGGTTTTCCATTGATAGTTATGTGAACATTGTTGTTCTGGGGTTTTTTCAATTCGTGCCCACTTGAACATTTCTTTGTAGTGGTAAAATTATTCCACGACTTTTGATTTTCCCATTGCAGGTTGGAGGGAAGGGAATATGCAACTTTTGAAAAGCTTTCACATGTATATCTATGGACAAGAGGGATATATTTGGTGGCCATTTTGTCTAATATTGATCACATTGTAACAATAACAACTTCATGCAATGCATCCAACGCCTTTTTATATAGCTTTATGAGTTTGACATATAACTGAATAGGAAGAGTATGCTTTCTCAACTGAGGTGGAACAACAATTCTATGTAGAAAAATGAATGCAATGGGGTCCTTATTCCATCTATTCATATGATCCATTCGTTCATGATTTTTCATATTCTTTTGTCGTTGAGCCTTTCATTTATCTTATGTTGATCTTGTGTTCTCTCATTGCATTGAGAGGTGCATTCTACAACCCAGAATGGGTAGATGTGTAAGTTTGTCCGTCCCACTGAAATTTCATTAATGTTGGCCAAAATAAAAAAAATATATAAAAAAATATAAAAAATATAAAAGCTGAAATCTAAATGATGTTAGCTTAAACAATAACTTACATAACCATATAAATAAACAATTAAAAATTCATTAACAAAACGAAATTTGTTATATATTCATGGCACCAACTAGATTAGTGTTCATTCTCAGTGATTAACACAACAAAATCTATCGCATATTTATCACACTCACTGGATTGGTATTTGTTCTTAGTTGTTGGATTCATGATTTCCATTAGGACCCAAATACCGTAGAAATATTGGTTTTACATTTATAATCCACATAATCAGCCTTTGATAATGGTTACTGAGCCTCCACAAAATTTTATAAGCATTCAAATTGAATGCATAAAAAATGGAGCTACAACTCACAAATGGATATTCATCGAAATCACTATATTGGTATTCGTTCTCAGTCGCTGGATTCATGTTTAACACAACAAAATCTGTCGGATATTTATCGCACTCACTAGATTGGTATTCATTCTCAGTCATTGGATTCATGCTTTCCATTATGACCCAAATACCATGGAAATCTTGGTTTTACTTTTATAATCCACATAATCAATCTTTGATAATGGTTACTAAGCCTCCACAAAAGTTTATAAGAATTCAAATTGAATGCAAAAAAATGGAGCTACAACCCATCAATGTTTGTTCCAGGCTGACTCCCTAATATCAAATGCAAATTTGATATTCTGAATGCATAAAAAATAGAGCTACAACTCAGGAATAGTTGTTCTAGGCTGACTCCCTAATATCAAATTGTGAATTTGATATTCCAAATTGTGGGGGAATGATTTATAATATGTCAAGAGTGTTCAAGGTCTTCGAATTGAATAAGTACAGTCATCTGTTTACAATTGCACAACCAGATAGAAATTTAACTTCAGATCCAAGTAGACTTCCTGAATTTACATTTGCAAGTCCAGAAATATCAAAATAGTGATCTATCAAAAGGTCAATAGGAAATAAATTATGTTCAAGATTTATTCCAAAAGTGATAAAAGATTTCGAAAATAATTTTTCTTTGAAGAGGGTTGTGTTGAAAAAGTTTGAAAATAATTTTTTCGTGCAAGAGGGTTGTTTAGAATTCGTTGCACTTTGTGGATATGATAGAATGTTTGTGAAATAGGAAGTAATGGGTTAGTGATTATTATGGAAAAATTGCACTCTACAGTCCATTTTGGGGTAGATCTCACGTAAACGTAAAATTAAATTTAACATGTAATGTTTAATATTTAACATTTTTAATCTAATGTCGGTCCTATTTAAAAATCAATCTTTTTTTATTTATTAAGCTTGGCAGTTCCATTCCATTTTATAGCTTAAAATAAGCAAGTTTACACCACACAGATTAACCAGGCGACCTCAACCTTCCCCAAAGGGAAACCAAATCTGTTGGCCATCAGTCGGCCTTGTAAGCCATCAAAAAACAATATTGTCTTAATATTTCCATCCAAGCTAGATATGTCTCTATGTGATGTCCATACATTACATAACCGTAAAAACTGATATTTGCAACATAGAAATTAAAAGCTAATCACATAAGTGAAAATTATGCATGGGTAAGAGTCTAATCCTTCTGATCCTCTGAGGCAAATGCAACGGGTGTTGGATCCTTGGTGGATGCTCCTGGCATATCATTCAACTCCAGTATGCAAGGGATATGGAAGTTGATTATGTCCAACCTACTATCTTGTTTATGTAGTTGGAAGAGGATTTTCTCCATGTCCTTCTTATAGTTCAGCATTCCCTGTAGTGTCACCGCCATACCCACAAAGATCTGCTCCATCACCTTGCCTAATAAACTCTTCGTTAACTAGTACAAGTGTAGGGTTTTCTTGAACTATGTGATTCTTCCACGGGTGTTACCCAGATCCAAAACTAGGGTCCTCTAGTTATCCATTTCTTCCTCTATCTCACTTCCTTGTTTTATCTCCTCTTCCCATTCTTCAAGCAATTTTCAGATTCTAGCATCTGTCCCCTCTCGGTATGCCTCTCCTACTTTAGTGATGAAATTTTCTACTGATTTTTTATCCTTGCATGGTTCTGAAGTGCTCGTACACTTATATTTCCTGGGTGTTAGGCCTCTCCTACCATGTCCATGACCCCTCACAGGACGAGCCATGAACTGCTTTTTGGAACACTGATGACATCTAGAATAAGTTAGATTAAAACGCAAAATTTTTGTTATGCACCACCTCTCCGGCTCATTGCCACTTATAGCAGGATACATCGTTCCCTGCTTCTCCTCTCTGCCAATTCTCACCACATTCATGCTGGGGTAGACCGAAGCCCGCAACTCACAATGGGTAGGTCCATGACCCATGCCCCTTGGTCCACCTTGTTTCCCTTCCCCATTACCAGTGTTTGTATACAAGTCAACCCTCCCCAGCCCAAGCCAAGCTCGTAGACCCCCCTTGTTTCTAGCTACATGCCTATGGCAGTTCAGGTTCTTTACCCCCTTTGCCCAAGGATTAGTGACTTTGCCTCTCAGATCCCCTCGAATGGGTTTTCGCCCAGAGTTGTTGGGCTTTCCATCACTCTAGTAGGGGTTCCAGATACCCCAACGCTTGCTTTATGAGCCGTGGGCATGGTTGCACCCCAAGCCCCTTACCAGTTGCTTCCCCTTTCCCCTTTCTACAAGCATATGTCCCTCATGCATTTCCTTGCTGCAATCAATCTCCCCATCGGCCTTGTTTATAGAGCGCGGAGCTTCCCAACCTCACACCAAGTAATTTCCCCCTAGAAGTCATGGGTTTTACCCATTGGACAAAAGGTATGGATGCAAAATCAGGCAATGGCAAGTAATTTCCTTCCCCATTTCCATCAGCACTTTTCTATCCCCCAAATTTTCTTACTAGTTACCCCCCCTTTCACATCGGCAAAATCCCAACCAAAAAATAATTACAATGTTGAAGCGGAGCCGAATTACATACCCAAAGTCTGCAGTCATTTGTTTTCGACCTTGGTTTTTCATGTTTTAGCGTCCTCCCACTGCACTGCAACACCACTCTTCTCCACAAGATTTCTTTCTAACACTTCACGTTGAGTTACCTCTCCTGCCAATATACCCTGTCTTACCCCAAGTCTCGCCACCTTTCCCACATCCCCAGCATGCATTCATGCCAAGGGTCACCGCACCCCCTGCCTTGAACATGTGGGGACAATGGTATTATGTGCCTAGGTACCATTCCTCACTGCACCCAGGCTGTCCCAACTATCAGCCCACATCCAGATCGGAATCAATCTAATTATTATTATCTATATACACAATATACATAAAAAGAGATATGGTAAATAAATAAAAATATAAATAAATTAGAGGTATGGTAAATAAATAAAAATATATCAAATAGGATTATAAATCAACATCTAATTATATACTAAGCCTATGAGCCAAATACCATGGACCAAATTATTATTAATACCATGTAAAAAAACATTATTAACCCTAATATTAATATCTCAAGATTAATATTATTATTGGTATTATTACTAAATCTAATATTAATATTAATTTATTATAATAAAATATTATTAAATATAATAACTTAGGATTAATACAATATTAAATTTGTTATATTATAATATATATTAATATATCATGAATATATATATATATATATATATATATATATTAACTCTAGATATATATGGGAGGGAAGAACAAAGACATAGAGTGATGGAGGTGGAGAAATCGAGGGGGTGACAAGGGAGAGATGGAGATAAACTGAAGGAAAGGGGAGAGGAGGAATGGGGAGAGAGAGAGGGAAAAGAGTGAGAGTGGTAAAGAAGGGTAAGAGAGGGAGAGGGAGACATAAAGATGGAGGTGGCAGAGAGAGAAGGAGAGGGGGAGGGTGATAGTGAGAGGATTGGAGGGCGGAGAGAGAGAGAGAGAGAGAGGGATAGAGAGGAAGGATGATAAATAGGACTTGAGAGAGAGGATGAGAGAGGGAGGGATATAGAAATGGAGTTGGAGGGGGTGAGGAAGGAATAAGAAAGACATAGAGAGTGAGAAGTGGAGAGAGAGGGAGTGACAAGGGAGACATGGAGACAAGGCGGGAAAGAAGGAGAGAGAAGGGAAAGGGGGGGATATAGTAACATAGTTTGATATATATATATATATATATATATATATATATATAGAGAGAGAGAGAGAGAGAGAGAGAGAGAGAGAGAGAGTGATGGGGAAGAGAGAGGAAGATAAGAGAGAGAGGAAGGATGAAATATAGGACTTGAGAAAGAGGAGTAGAGAGGGAAGGATAAAGAGATGGATTTGGAGGGGGAGAGAGGGAGAAGTGGAGAGAGAGAGAGTGACAAAGGAGAGATAGAGAGTGAGTGTGTATGTTTATGGGTGAGATAAAGAGATGTAGAAGGAGAGATGGAGACTAGGGGGGAAAGATGGAGAGAGAGGGGAATATAGTAATAGAGTTGGAAGGTGAAGAGAGAGAGAGAGGTGGGAGAAAAAGGAATAGATAAAGGATGTGAGAGAGTGGAGAGATGTAGGGGAAGAGAGAGGGAGATGCAGGGGGAGAGAGAGGGAGGTAAGAAGAAATACATAGAGAGAGAAAGGCGGAGAGAGAGAGAGAGAGAGAGAGAGAGAGAGAGAGAGAGAGAGAGCGAGTGATAAGGAAGATGGAGAGAGAGGGATAGAGGAAAATGGGAGGGAAGAGAGATACAAGTGGGGGAGAGGGAGAGAAGGGGAAGAGAGAGAGAGGGAGAGAGGAGGAGGGAGTGATATATAGATAGATTGGATAAAGAGAGTCTAAGTTTTGGGGGTGATATAGAGAGACAGAGGGAGATAGATATATAGATGGAAGGTGAAGCAAAAGAAGAGAGAGATGGAGATAGGGAAGGAGGGACAAACAGATTGATAGATATGGAGTGAGAGAGCATGTGTGTTTGGGGGGGTGAGATAAAGAGACAAATAAGGAGAGATGGAGGTAGATATAGATATATATGGAAGGGGGAGAGAGGGAAGAAGATTTCTTGCACTAGATGCATTGATTTTAGTGTTAATGGCGATTTATACTCCTATTTTATTGTTTTCACTAGATGCAACGATTTTATTGTAGATGTTGATTTCTGATGATATTTGATTACTTCCACTAGATGAATTGATTTCAATGTATATGATTTCTAATCCTATTTTATTGGTTGCACTAAATGCATTTATTTCAGTGTAGATGGTGATTTCTAATCCTATTTGATTTCTTGCACTAGATGCATTAATTTCAATGTAGATGTCGATTTCTAATTATATTTGATTGCTTGCACTAGATGAATTCATTTAAATGTAGATGATTTATAACTTATTTGATTTCTTGCACTAAATGCATTTATTTCAGTGTAGATGGTGATTTATAATCCTATTTGATTGCTTGGACCAACTGCATTGATTTCAATGTAGATGTTGGTTTCTAATAATATTTTCTTACTTGCACTAGATGCATTGATTTGAGTGTAGACGTTGATTTCTAATCATAATTGATTAATTGCATTAGATGCATTGATTTCAATGTAGAGGTTGTTTTCTAATATCTTTTGATTTCTTGCATTAGATGCGTTGATTTAAGTGTATATGCTGATTTCTGATTTGATGTAATTAGATGTATGATGGTACAATAATTTCAAAATGATTGGATTAATAGTGTGAATTGATTCCATTGTAAGCATAAAAAATTATTGACACTGCACACTGATTTTTGTGTTATAGTAATTCAATCTATTAACATTGGAGAGCAAGAGAGACAAGGTATGATGTTTAATACAACAATTCAAGCTAAATATTTAAATGGTTTATGATTTCAATCATCCTTTTCATATAATCGATATGAAAATATGGCAAAACTAACAAGGGTGACAATAAGAATAGTAGAAGAAAATAGTTTGATATTGATCACGATGAAGACTATTTCTAATTAACTACAATTTTATTGTTCACGTTTTCTATCATTCAACACTATTACATTGTCATTTTGCATTCAAAATTTGTCTTTCATCATTTTTCATCATTAAAGTTATTGACAATATTTATCATCTCAACAAACTCAGGTAACTAAGCAAATTTAAAATTCAAACAACCAGATAAATCTCAGACATATTTAGTATATTTAAAATGGTTATATTAATATTGGATGTATTTACATATTATTGACAAAATTAATCATATGTTCAATAGATTTTCCTTGGCCGCACACGACTGAAACCAGCCTAGATCCATCTTAACTCCGGATCTATCAATCGCCGAGAGGGATCCTATCTCTTGAGGTGAAACCTTTCCTCAAGTTTTGCACTCAAAAAGGACGTTTTCAGCTCGAGAGACTTGATAACTCTTGACATTTGATAAGTCTAGAGTTAATATGGATCTAGGTTGGTAAACAACCAACTGAGGGAATGATCTTGCATAAAGGTGTAGCATGTTACTTGGCCAAGAATGACTTTCTTGCATAATAGACGCGATTAGAAAGGCAACACAATGAATGGCATTTCATTCATTCATTGAGTTAACATGGTTTGTGAGCAAGTAATTTTGGCCAAACAACTTGATGTCCTCCTTGTGCCAAACCTTGATCAAGAACAATTATAAGTTGTAAGTGAAGGTGGAAACTATATAATTTGCAAGGTTGGTCGTCTTAAATAATATGTTATTGATATGGTTTCTTGAAATTTGTTCGAATGGAGGTGAGTGAAGAATTCTCAATTTCTTCCATCTAGGCGAGGCAATGGCTTTATTCTACAACTAGATTAGAAAATGTGTGATTGGATAGAAACCCAAATAATTTGGATTGTTTGGTTTATAAGCATTGTGAAGAAAATAACATAATGGCCGAGACAAACCTTGTTTGAAGTAAAACAAATGACCTCTCTTGACTATAATAATTCCAAAATATAAAAATGCCCTCTCTATCCATGTGCTCATGACATGTGACATGTTTATAGTCATATCATGACTTTTCCCTTGGGGTTTTTTTTTTATTTTTTTATTTTTATTGAAGTACTTTGTGAACTTATGTTCTTAAAGATCGTTGAGGATTTTGGTGGATTCACCAAGTTTGTTTGTGCCCATAGTTTTTTTTTTTTTTGGTTGAAAGGAAACATATACTTCAAATGGGTAATGGTAGTGCAGTTACACATCTCCCATTATAAGTATCTTAAAAAATTTAAAAACACTTCATGTCAACTCAGTTGATCTTGAAATGGGTATTAATTGGGTTTTCTTGTTCTTCAATCCAATTTATTTAGTAGGGTTGAAAAGAATATTGTAATTCTCTTCCTTGAAACTGAGTTATTGTAATGAGTTTTAATCACCTTATTAGTCCTTGCTGCCGTAGATTATTGGTAATCTAAATTATTAGGTTTACATTAGTTCTTATCACGATAAACAAATTTAAGCCCAAGTTTTAGTTTGATATTTCATAAAACATCTTGATATTTCATAAAATTGTTTTTTGAACCTATGATATAGTTATAATGATTCTTTTAATCAATAAACATTTTCATGGTCTTATTTGGCCTCTTTCAAAGGCATCGCTCTATATTCCTTATGTTAAAATGGTTCACATCATCAATACTTTTTCAAAACAAAAATCAAATGAAAGTAATGCTAGCATTAATTTTTAGCATTAAATGCTTACTTTATAATCACAAACATGAACCTTTGTTACACGTTGGGAACCCTCTATTACACTTGGCTACCGATGAGTGTCGTCACAATGTTCAAGTCGGGAACCCTCTGTTACATGTGGTTGCCCATGAGCATTGCCATAATCCCCTTCCCTGAGCCCTTTTCTACACACGACCTCTATGAAATTGGGGAGATGGAAAGCAGACATCTAAGGATGAAGAAGGATGGATTAAAAATCATTACATATTTCAACAAATTCTAAAACTTTCACTCAATTGGTAGGAAGCGACTAACCTGAATTCAACATCTCCTATCCATTCTTTCTCATATTATTCTGTCATGGATATATTGCTTCGTTTGCAAATATTAGTTCTCAGCACTTTCAAAGAAGTTGAAACTTAAGGCATATATCCAACCTTCATAGTTATTGATGAACAAAACTGATTTATAAGTTTCTCCTCTACTATCAGTTCTTCATACCACCCACATACACAATTTAGTAAATTGTGGTAGCCTGAACCATGTTTCTATCCCCATATAATTATCAGATGGAGACCTTGAAAATATTAATCACTATGATAGTAGTTATGTGATATTTAAGTGTTTGTTTGTGATCAAATATCATCATGCAACAGTGGAATTTTCGTTGGGAAAATATTGGCCTTCATGTCACCACAAAATAATGGGCCTAGGAATTCAAAGAGGAGATGGGACGAAAAAGCAGATTGCAAATCCATCTCGCTGTTGATGTAAAGGTCGAAATGAAGGCAACTTGACCTACAAGGCTATTTTTGGCTATGGGTTTATTCTTGGGGCCTCGCATACATAGCTTAATAATCAACAACATGCATAACTCGTCGGGTGCAAATATAGTGATTCAGATTGTTCACCAAGAAAATAAGCTTGGTTTGTTGTGTTATTCTTACTGGCATATTCAAAACTCATTGCAACATCAAAATTAAGATTTTCCCCCAAGTGATAGAACACTGGCACAAGGATTAAAGGTGAATATTTTTCTCCCATTTTGATAGAAATTAGTAAAATCTATTATTTCTATATATATATACAATTGAATCAATTATTTTTTGGAACTAAATATCTGTAATTTAGGTAAGTATTCATTTTAATTCATTTTTCAATACATAGACGTCGTTACTCACTTACTAAGAAGGAATGGAAATAAGTTATATAGTTAAAAAACATTTTCACTATATATCTGGGCCTTTTTCTATATAATGATTTGTGGGAGTACGATAACCTGATTAGAGCGAACAATAGGCACTTTGGAACCTCTGTTCACTGAGACTGACCAGCTGCTAGTAGTTCCATGACTAAGGGGTTCAACCCTTCTTTACATTTACATGCCTATATCATGAGTTTATAGCTCTTATAGGCTTTCTAGTGTTTCTTTAAAATGCAATGATTGGGCTTCTTAAACATGAGGTCTTCACTTCAATTTCTCCATCGAAGTCTACTGCAATTGGAAATTTTATTGGGTAAGTATTGGTTGTCATAAACTCCTCCTTCTTATAGTAGCTAGTCTTTTTTCATTTATCTTCTACGCGCATATCTATTTTCACTAAAATGTTTCTAACTAGGGATGTGTAAAGAAATAATATATCAAAATAGGTGTAAACAAAGCACCATTCCCTTAATTCGTAAATCTACAATAGCGATAATTGTATTTTTAAAACACTATAGCAGCAATTGGTTTCCCCAATCCTAAAAATGGCAAGAAGCATCCTAAGAGCCAAATGAAGAGAGTCTTGTGTTGGAGCTGAAAGCCGAAGACCCAGAAGGTGTAGCCACTTAGCTACATGCAAGACCCACTTGGCAGTTCACCTTCCTTTTATTTTTCCTTGTTCGTTTAATTTAACTTTATTTATTATTTTATTGCATTTATTTTTTTATGTTTAATTAAATTTTATTTTAAATTTAAATATATTTAAAATTTTAATTAACCTAATTGTTCAGTGAACACCATATCGAGCAGGTCAGATGCTCTCAGGATCAAAATAACCTAGTTTCTTGTCCCACTTCTATGTCATATTATCGCTATATTGTCTTTTCGTCGACTGCTTATATTTTCTTGTAATATGCAGTGCTCATCTAAGGCATTACTAGTTCTTGTTCTAAGACATTACTGGTTCTTGTTCTAAGACATTTTTTGGTTCTTGTTTTAACTTTCATGTAAATCCATCCTTTTTTTTTTGTTGTTTTAACATTTTATTGACTTGTCCTTGCTAAAACATTCTTGTTTTCTATTTCTTTAATATTTTCATAACTTTTCCTTCTGAATACACTCTCGTTTATTCTTTTTCATTTTCTTATAAGTTCAAGGTTCATCCTTTCCACTTATACATTGATATTTATTATGTTTAATGTTTTCTTATGAATTGAAGGTTCATCCATGTCACTTGTTCCTTAGATTGGTTGATGCAAATTGCAATGCAACTTGTGGGTAAAAATGCAAGGAAAAATCCCACCATAAAGTATGCTTAAGAGCTTGTGTTACATGCTATGTCAAACACAACAATGTTCCTCTTGGTACATCTGGAAATAAAGATCTCTGCCCCCGCTATACTAATTTCAAAACACATGGAAATAAACCCAAGTGATCTAAAATGGAGCAGATTAGTAATGTTGTGTTAATTACCCATTTAGAATAATTCAAGATGCTTATCATTTTCTTATCAAGTGCATAAGGATTGACCATGTTTTCTTAATTAATTTATTCCCATGATAGTTTCTTATGTAAATGTTATTAAAATATTTAACATAAAACATATGTTAAACAACAACAAAATAACATCCAAGAACATCAAAATACAATACACAACACAGAGATTTGATGAGGAGTTCACTTCTCTTGGGCTACATCTCCTTAGTCCAACTTCCAATGTTTGGGCCTCAAAATTATAACAAAAGTGTGCTTACAATGCTCAAATGCCTATGAAACTTGTCTCAATGAGTTCAGAATACTCAAAAATGGCTATCTAACCTCTTTTTGCATCCAATTTGGATAAGAACTGAAGAAGTTATGACTTCTCCTAGTTCTCCACTATTTGTTCCACAATTTGCTCCAAAACTAACATAATCCCACAAATTTTCTCCAAAATTAGCTAACTGAGTGAGAATTTGGTTGCCCCATGGGCCATAACCTGTCGGACATATTGCAAATTGCAATCTACAAGGATCGGCAACTTAAAGTCTATGAACACGGCGGAAATGTGTGATTGTACGATGTGATAAACCTGACAGGAAATTAAACTGTGGCTCATAAACGTATTGCATCTAGAAACTATCACATTTCATAATCGATAATCGGTGTGGGATCATTAATAAACGGTATCGGTAGTCTAACGACATATAAACTATAACACATAACATATCATGTCCAGGATCTTATCGCTCATTGCAATCGACGAAGAACCAACGACAATATTAAGTGGAACTTGTGTTTCCTGTGATATGCGATTGTGATATCGCATCGCAACCAAACTTGTCGAGGGCCTATTTCCTTAATACTAGTCCATTTGTGATATGCTATTTCAATTATATCGCATCACAGCCTGTCTGTGCCGGGGCCAATTCTTAACACCATTCTTCTTGTGATTTTAATATGCAATATATGAGGGCCAATGGCATCCTGCCACTTGGCGCCTCCTTATTCGCTGGGATCTTTTTTCACATAATCCAATCCTGCCATGTAGACAAGTCAAACTTGAACTTTGAATTGCTTTAACTTTTGCATATGAGCACGTATTTGAGTCTCTTTCACATCATTGAGTTTAGAATGATGAGATCTTTGATCTAAAGATGAGTTTGACAAAATTCTGACACTTTGATTTGTTAGCATAAACATGAGCACCTGACCACTCCTCCCCACTGGAAGCCTTGTGGACTCTAAAATAATATATTCAGTTATTGAACAAAAGACAGTATTGTTCCCTCACCTTCCCCTCTTCAATCCGTTTGGCCTTTGATGGATTTGTACCTTTGAGACCCACTTAAAGATAATCAAAATTTCCCCTCTTTGATGACCTCGTTCTTCTGCCAAGTATGGTGTCTTGCTGAAGCTGATCAATAAATTCTGGAGAAAAATCTTCAATTGATGGAATCTATAGACTTTCTCCTTGATCTTCAAACAAAGGAGCCTCATATAATCTCAAATTTTCAACATTAACAGTGGAATAAATTTTCATATACGAAGGCAAATCAAACTTGAAAGAATTATTACCAATCTTTTCCAGAATTTTAAATGGACCATAACGGATTGTTTTCAACTTTTTACCTTCACCTTGAAGCCTTTCCTTGCGAATGTATAACCAAACTTCATCCCCTACTTGAAACTAATGATCCACATGATGCTTATCATGCCTTGTCTTACACTTTCCTTGACTCTTTTCTAGTTGTTCTTGAATTGTTTGGTGAATCAACTGAATTTGCTCAATGAATTTCTTTACTCTGTCTAAGTTTATATGTCCATCTACAGCTACACCTTTCTCAAATATTAAATCCAAAGGCGATTTAGGCAAGTAACCAAGACATGCCTCAAAAGGCAAAGTTAGAGTAGAAGAGTGTTTTCCTTGGTTTTAAGCATGTTGGATATAATGAAACTATTCATTCCACAACTTAGGATGTTTGCTGCAATACCCTCTTAGAAAATGAATAAATGTCATGTTAATCACTTCATTTTGACCATTTGTTTGTGTATGGAAGGTTTTACTTTTATTCAACTTGGTGTCCATCAAGTTCCATAAACTTGACCAAAAATTCCCAATAAATCGAGAATCATGATCACTTACAATAGAAATAAGTAATCCAAAATGAACACATACATTTTGAAAGAAAAGTTGAGATGTTTGTTCAACTGTAATTTGTTTTTTACAATGCATTAATATTCAGATCTTGATGAACCTATACAAAACTACATACAAATAATCATGGCTTTTTCTTGATAAAGGAAGACCACCTACAAAATCCATAGAAACACTTTCCCATGGATGTGAAGGCACTGGAAGTGGTGTGTACAATCCTAGTCTCCTATTACTAGGCTTACTGATTGCACACAATGAACAACCTCTGATAAAATGTGACACACTTTCAAGCATACGAGGCCAATAAAAATACCTCTGAAGATTTTCCATTGTCTTACTTACATCAAAATGTCCAGAAATAAGAGAAGTGTGCGCTTCCCTTGTGACATTTACTCCCTCTCCCTGTGGAACACAAAGTTTTCCCAAATGATATAACATATTATCATGTACATGGTAGTCTAATTTGTCAACTTGGTGTCCTTGACTAAAGTTTGAATATACCTCTTGAAAGTCAGTACCATGTGCGCATTGTTCTACATAACGTTTAGGAAAAATATAATTATTCTTGAGTAAAATGGCTACATTAATAACCGGTCTAAAAAGCATATCAACAACTCTGTTATAAATACCTTTCTTGTACATAATTACCAAATGGAATTGCTATAAGAATCCTAACCAACGAAAGTTCCTTGATTGCAACAATTTTTTCTGAGATTGCAAATATTGCAAAGGTTGATGATTGGTGTGAATAATGGTTGTTTTTACCATTAAATAATGCTTCCATTTCTTCACACTTTGTAACAATGTGTAAATCTCTTTATCATATGTAGGATAGTTAATAACAACACCACTAAAAATTTCAGAATGAAATGAAATGGGCTTACCATGTTGTAAAAGAATTGCACCCATGGCGTAGTCACTTGCATCTCTTTCTATTTAAAATGGTTGTTTAAAATCCTGTAATGCTAAAAATGGGTATGAACTGATCTTATGTTTTAAAGCATCAACTGATTTTTGTTGTTTGCATCACCACCGGAGAAAAACCTTCACACTAGTCAAAGCATGTAGTGGAGCTACTATGGAAGAGAAATTGGCAATGAACTTCCTCCAATAATGTGTTTCTCCTAGAAAATGCCATACTTCTGTGACTAATTTGGGTATTGGCCAATTCACAATGACCGAAACTTTAGAGCCGTCAATCTTCAGCTCACATCCTCCAACTATGTGGCCCAAATACACTAAGGAATTTTTCCCGAATTCACATTTAGACATCTTCAAAAATAATTGTTCTTTTTTGAAGACATCCAACACTTTCCTCACATTCTTGACATGCTCTTCTCGTGAATTGTTGAATATCAAAATATCATCTAAATATTCAATTAGAAAATCATCAAGAAAGGATCTTAAAAGATCATTCATAAGTCTCATGAATGTAGCTGGAGCGTTCTAAAGACCGAAAGGCATAACCAGCCACTCAACAAATCCCTATTTGGTTTTAAAAGAAGTCTTCCAAATATCCTCCTCGGCTATTCTAACTTGACGATATCCACTTCTCAATTCTAATTTAGTGAAATATTTTGCATTCTTCAACTGATCTAGCAAGTCATCTATTATGGGCAGTGGGTATCGATTCTTTACGGTAATTTTGTTCAAAGCTCAATAATCTACACACATGCGCCAGGTTCCATCTTTCTTGGGTACTAAAAAAATTGGTGAACCACATCGCGAAGTAGAGAGACTAATTAGACCTTTATCAAACAATTCCTAGACTTGTTTCTTAATTTCTAAACTTTCCATAATGGACATTCGATACATACTAGTGTTTGGGAGTGGACAGTCTTGTGGTAGCTAAATTTCGTGCTAAATTCCCCTTTTTGGTGGCAATCCCTTTGGTTCTTGAAACATATCTCCATATTGATTGACCACATCAACCAATTCATCTTTTAGCTTCATGTCACAACTTGCAAAGGATTCATTCTCCATGTCATTCTTCTGCTTGATCATAAGGAGCACGAGATTCTTGTTGGAATTGACCAGTCACTTCATTTGGCCTATGCTTGCCAAAAACAAATTAAGATTCCAACAAAGGGCTCTCACAATATACTCCACTCTGCCTTTGAACAAATGATATTTCTTCTAAAATATATGGAAAATGAATTTCTTGTCATATAGATATGGGCTTCCCAACCTAATTCCAAAAATATCCAGTGGTACTACATCTAATTTGACTTCATCAACGAAATTGGAAGTAATTGAAAACCTGAAAATGCATTTCCTTGTGACCTGAATATTTTCATCCTTGTTTATCCAACCCAAGGAATACAGTTTATGATGAGGCATGGTTTCCAGATTCAATTTCTTGACCAAGTCTGTAAATTAAATTTGCCTGAGATCCATTGTCAAATAACATATCAATCTTGGTGTGTTTAGAAATAACTCGAATGTGGAACAACTCAATTATGTTTTCCTCATTTGAAACATTGTTGGAGTTATTTGTTGTGCTGGTGCTTGTGATGGCTTCCTCTTGGATTTCTTTTTTGACGACTTTTCCCTTAGTGACTATAGCTACAATCTTTGATTCATCGCCTAAGTCAGAATCCAAGTCTTGTTGTACATCAATGTTTGTCTTATGTTTACCTTTATTGTTAAACTTCATTGGTCATAATTTAGGATGAAGCTTCCAGCAATGCACTTCATCGTGACCCTCTTTGGAACAATTCCTGCATATGGGTTTCTCCCCTTCTTTCTTAACAAAAGCATTTTTCTTCTGCTTTCCTTTAAAATTATTTCCTTTTCCACCACTTTGGAATGGCTTCTTCTTATCTTCTTCTTGTACATTTTTCCCTCTTTCTTCAAGGTCTGTAGCTTGAACACATACCTCATCAAGATTCATGGGATTAAGCATAAGAATGGTGTGTCAAAGATAGCTATGCAAACCTCCTATATATTTCAACAAAGTATCTTCTAACCGCAAGTATATTCCTATCATAAGAGCTCTTCTCCTAAACTCTTGAGTATACTCTTGAACATTTTGACCTTTTAACTATCTGAATTTTTGCCAATTCATGATAGCTTTTTGCATATAGGCTAAAGGGTATAATTGTCATTTTATAGCAGCAATGAAATCAGACCAAGTAATAGAGATTTTACCATGTTTTTTGATCTCGTCTTGAGTCATTGCTTCCCACCAAATGAGTGTTGCACCCTCCATTCTCAATGAAGCCAACCTAATTTTGATATCATCCTCTTGAAGGTTATGAATTCTATAGTACACCTCCAACTGATGAATCTAGTTATCCATCTTTTCTGCATTAACTTCTCCATTGTACATAGGCAACTCGAATTTAACATCAAGCTTTAGAAAAGGTGATTTACCAGTTCCTTTGTAGAATGATGATGAGTATGAATAAGGGTTGTATTAGTGGAAGATTGTGAAGATGCTTGTGGAGTAGAATATGAAGAAGATGGTGGAGAGGGTGGAGGTTTGTCTCCATTCTAATTACCTCATTTTCCATTACCCCCTCCTGAGGAGCCTTCTCCTATGGGAGGTTTGGATTTGTCATTTCAACCTGCTATTCCTCTCTCCATAGAGGACCTTCACCATCTCTGTCATATCAAAGAAAGCCTTTTTGAAGTTCTTATTATCTTTTGTCATGATAGGTTATCCTTCATGAGACATGGTCTTTGAAGACTCAACTACAACTTTTGCAACTTGAGGATGTACTGGTGTAGAGGACATTGGAAACCTTTCTATTCTTCCTCTTAAGCCAACTATTGGCTTTCAACTAGCTTCCCTTCTCCTCTTTTGAGTTTTAACCTTGTTAGTATGACACAATCTTGCAAAAAAATAAATCCTCACAAAGCAAATCTAGTAAGCAAAAACCAATGCTCTGATACCAACTTGATCTGAAATGGAGCAAATTAATAATGATGTACTAATTCCCCATTCAGAATAAAAACCAATATGCTTATCATTTTCTTATCAAGTGCTTAAGGATTGACCATGTTTTCTTAATTAACTGATTTCCATGAGAGTTTCTTATGTAAATGTTATGAAACAATTTTAAAAAAATGTATGTTGAACATCAGCAAAATAACAATAAAAAACATAAAAATACAACACACAATACATAGATTTGATGAGGAGTTCACCCGTCCTAGGCTACGTCTCCTTGGTCCAACTTCCAATGCTTGGGCCTCTTTATTATGCTCAAAATTACAACAAAATTGTGTTTTCAATGCTCAAATTCCTATGAAACCTATCTCAATGAGTTCAAAATACTCAAAAATGGCTATCTAGCCTCTTTTTTCATCCAATTTGGATAAGAATTGAAGAAGTTATGACTTCTCCTAGTTTTCCCACTATTTGTTCCACAAATTGCTCTAAAACTGACATAATCCCACAAATTCGCTCCAAAATCCGCTAACTGAGTGAGAATTTGGCTGTGCTGCAGGCCATAACTTGTCGGCCATATCGTAAATCACAATCAACAAGGATCAGGGGCTTAAAGCCTGTGAACACGACGGAACTGTGTGATTGTGAGATGCAATATTGGCAAACCGAACGGGAACTGAAATTGTGGCTCATAAACATATCGCGTTCGGGAACTATCACATTTGGCAATCGACAAACGGTGGTGGAACATTAATCAATGGTATTGATGGACCCGATGGCATATAAATTGAAAGACATAACATATTGCATCCAGGGTCTTATCTCATCGCAATCAGCGAAGAACCAATGGCAGTCTTAAGCAGAGCTTGTGTTTCCTATGATATGCGATTGGGATATCACATAGCAACCCAACCTGCTGGGGGTTGATTTACATAATACTCATCCATCTGCGTCACAACCTGTCTGTGTCTAGGACAATTCTTAATGCCTTTATGCCTATGACTGCGATATGCGATATGTGAGAACCAATGGCAAACCTCCACTTGGCGCCTCCTCATTCGCTGGGACCTTTGCCACGTCATCCAATCCTGCCATGTAGAGAAGTCGATCTTGAACTTTTACTTGCTCTAACTTTTTCATACGAACTCAAATTTAAGTGTTGTTTTCACCGTTGGATTCAACATGATGAGCTCTTTGATCTGAAGTTGAGCTTCAAAAAATTCAGGCACTTTGATTTTTGAGCATAAACTTAAGCACCTGATCACCAAGTGTCCTTTATATATATATATATATGACAACAAACCTAAATGCCATTGAATTCCCTTGAATGAAGGTAGAATACATTGGTGAATCCTGATTTGTTTGGCAACATACTCTAGTGTTATTATAATATCTGCATCAAATTATTTCTATGTAATGTAACTATATTCATATAAATCTTCAGGGTCAGATGTAGACTGTAGTTGTGGAGGCAAGAGGGTGATGGGAATTTGCGTGAAACCAAAAAAAGGATATGCAGATATTTTCTAGAGTGTGGTAAGTTTTGTCCTTGCCCAATGTGATAGGAATAATAATACACTGATTCTTTGATAATTTAACTGTGTTTTTTGGCTTCATGAATGTCACCCATTTGTATTTCATGTGTGTTTCGAGAATTTATAGTATTTTATCTTTGACTCAATACTGTTTTATTTTGTACTGGTCTAAAATTTGTTTTGCAAAAAAGCTCTAGCTAATTATGAATTTTGTATCCAAAATCTTTGGATTCACACATTTCATGGGGCATATGACTCATCTAAAATGGGTTTTTTGCATGCTTTACAAAGAAATTCAAGATTTTTTAGAGAATACCTTTCATTAGGTGATGGCCCTTGGCATTCTTTTTCTTGTGTTGAGGGATTTTTTTGTGTTGGTCCCTGTGTATGCCTTAATGAATGAATTTGGTGCATTCATATTTTAGCATGAAGTAATATGATTGAGTTATGATTTCTCATATATTCTCACATTTTGCTCATATTTAAATAGTATATTATATTTGCAATATGGTCATGGAGACATCAAAGGCCCTGTTCATAATTGATAATTTTGTGTGTTGTCTTTTTCAAATTGATAAGTTTGTGTGCTTTAATTGTGATACTTTTGTGCATAGAAACACAAATCAACTTTATTTAATATACAAATATATACTAAAAGTAGCCTTCAATTTTGAAGAACAAAGTTTAAGAGGATTCAGATCATATTATTTTTTTTTTTGCCCTCGAATGACCCTCTTTTCATTTGTTGCATTGTATAATTTATTATTGACATCTAGACCACACTCTCTATAGATTTCTTGACAGAAAAATAACCAAGCCGATGAATTTACAAAGAACTGTGAGTTGAGTATTACCCCTTTGTACCCAAATATCACAAGATATAATCAATTCAATAGGTAAACATCTCCACTATCAATTTTCTATGACTCACCTTCCTAGATTCATCATTACGTTTAGATCCGTACTTGTAATTGGGGTGGGTTTTCAGAAAAATCTTTGAGTAGAGTGTGACATTATTTGAAAATACAAATCTACAAGAACATTACCTTTTACTTCTTTTTCTTTGACTTAACGGATTGTTTCTCTTCATTTTTATTGTGTGGGGAACCTTCATCTAACAGTAATATAGATTCCAATTATTTCAATGTAATCTATTCACTTCCACCATCGTCATACTTACCTACAACATGTCATAATCTGAAAAAATACATATATGTGAGTTTATCAAATGAGTAAAATAGAGGAATTTCACACCTATGTTAAAAAAATATGTGGAGTCATAGTTGACACATACCTTGTAAAAGACCTTAAAACTGATAAGTACTCCACCAAAGAGTTCTCCTCCAAAGTCATTCTTGACTTTTCACTCTATGAAAACATTAATGAACTATCAGTATTTTTAAGTCTATTCATAGATGAATGTGGAACACTGCTCTTAGCTTTCTCCTCATTCAATTCAACCTGAAATTCAACAATGTATGTGTTCTCATATGATATCTGTAATTTAGCACCTTCCACGATGTTCCCAGATTGATTTTTCAAATAATTTACTATCTTTGTGTTGTTTGGCTTGCTTGTTATCCACTATAAATAATCTACCCTGAATATTGAGCCCTAACTTTCGTTCTTGTCTAGTGTATGCACCTCTGAATTTTTTTCCATTAATATTTTTTGTACCTCTACTTTGTCATTTGCATTAGCAACAATGCTTCTCAACTTCAAATATTTGTTAGGAGTGTGTACAATTCTTCCAGATCTAGTGATTTTTTCCTTTCTGGAATAATCCTCGGACAATTTTTTCAATTTTGTGGGTGTTTTCTTCTTTTCTGAATCAAATTTGAGACTTTTTGTCACACTTGAATGTTGTTTTTCTAGATCCTGAATGATCTTATCCATTGATTTCTCTTAAGTGCTTGTTAGCTTTAATTGTTTTTCTTGTATGTAAAGTATGTATGCTCTAACATGTCTTACCATGTTTCTTAGTGGCATTATGTTGAATTTGTATCTTCATAACTTTCGTCTATTTTAATATGATACCTCAAAAGTACATGAAATTATTATAAGTCTATGTTTTGAGAGAAGGCAATGGGAAATAGATTTTGCAAGTCTTAGGCTGACCAGAGTTCAAAATCAATCAAAATATTGCATCCTAATGGTAGCATCAAGCACTTCATAGTCCCTATCAAGGAAGGGAAGGCCATGAAGCAATACCCTAGATACTAGGCTATCATTTTGAGGCTTTCTACACAGGGAAACCCATTGTTGCTATTCCCTCAAATGAGTCTCTGAAATTAGGTCACACTTATTTCATTTTCCCAAGAAAAATTGTTTAGTACGTTGTCACAACCTCCATCATTTGTTCTCTCATTTCAAATGTGGCAGTAGAAAATCATGCCAACCGCACATAGGTCAGTGATTCAATAAAAGAAACATTTATGTTCAAATGGGGGCCAATCCCTTCAATATTATGCAAAAAAGGGGAAACTCTCTTCAAGTCAAGATCTTTGTTCACTTTCTCAATGGTCTCTCAAACATTAATGAGACCTCTGGTGGTTGCTATGGATATAAAAGTTCCAAAAAGAGGTTGTGTGACCATTACCAGTTGATGGAATATTATGCCAATTTGGCGAGGCTTGCAATTTGACAGCTTGGAAGCCTAAACTCTCTACCATCACTAAGGTCGAGAGTGCATATGGTAATCCATTTTTACTGAAATTGTTGCGTGTGGGATGAGTAACAGGGTTGAAGCAACTAGTATTATTTACTGAGCAATATTCGTGCATCTTCTTGTAATTGTATAACGTCATTGTCAATTCACTGTAAGAATATTTATGTTTCTTAAGTTTTCAAATGATGAGAGGTAATCAGTACTCATGGAGGACTATCATCTTTGCACTCATGACAGTATGTGACAAAGTGCCAAGTGAGCATGGATTAATTTTTTACCTGTTAGTCTGTACACTGTGAATCTCATATTTTATCTTCATGGTCTTACCTTGCTAGTATTTGCATGAGATTATTACCTTCACATGAAATTTTGGAGCATTCCTAAAATTCACATTTAGATGTAAAAATCAATGCTACTGGCGCTCATATTACTAACTATATATTGTATTTGTAAGTCTATTGACAATCATGTTGCTAACTCTACACAGAAATCTAACCCCTTTGAACTAGTGTGCCGGGATCCTGAGATACAAATTGATTACACCTGTGGTATGTTGAATGATTTATCATCGGAATGTTTATTAATAACTAGTTCTTTTGATTTTTTTACTTGTCATCGGATTTCCCACAAACTAGAAGATTACCTCACAATATTTTCACTTCGACTACCTATTGGAAAATTTACACAGGTTTTAAACTTCTTAATCTATATAATTATAACTTCCAAGAATTTTTTTTATATATTTTCTAATCCATGTAAAATTCAAGGCAATTCGAGGGTCTACTCTTTGAGAGAACTCATTGGCTTAGATCAGAACAAAGACAAAATTAAAAAAACAATGACAAATGTTAACTTAACCATCAAAAGAAGGATGAAAAATGATAACGTACCATCAATATTAGCCTCCACACTCTAACTCGGGAATGATCTTGCTTCAATTTGCTTGGAATGTCACCTAGCTCGCAATACAATATGGGGATCACTACCTATAACTATAACATTGATCTCTAGACACATGGCTTCTATAATACAAGTGCTTAGCTCATATCATTGGACATGGTTGTGAGGTATAGGTTTAACAATATTAAAGTACCCAGTATACAAATGATCCAAATATCAAAATAACATGCTCACAACTTTAATGTGAAAATATATCAAATTCAATAATTCCTTTCACCACGACTTTTACCCTCTACCCCGGTTAAGAAAATTTTCTCATCCTTGAGCTCTCTGGCCCTTAGGCCAAGCACAAAAGAAGGGATAAGGAATTATAATTCAGCATACTACAAGGGATAACATATTTAATAAATAAAAAATATAGTCAGATGACATCCCAAAAGAAAACTTTTGTCATAGTGAATCTTGGAATGAAATATGTTTATAATTATAATTAGGAGATGTAAAGTATCTCATTAGGTTCTTTAAGAAATTAATAATTTAATGATCAGGTTGTAAAATAGTTACATCTAAGAGAACCTTACAATCATGCATTCTCAACACATCATTTATTATTTGGATTAAACTATTAGTGCAATGTGGCATGCAATCTTGTATATTCGATGCAAACAATAATTTTATCTTTTATTTTTTTAATTAATTTTTAATTATTATACCTTGGTTTGTAGTAGTATTGTGTCTTCTATCTAATGGTTTTGTTCGATGATACCTACAGTTTATGATGTAACTATCACTTACAAACATCGATGCCTTCATGGATAATTCCCTTAGAACTTATCCAACTGAAGTCCATGTCCATGTTCATCGCCTACCCTTGCATTAAATCATGACCTCAGAGAATGAAATTGTTTCTTGGCTTGTTCAAGCTTTTCACCTAAGCGATGAGTTTCTTTCAAATTTCCGCAACAAATTTTCTTTTCCCAACTCTAGAACTAAAGAGGCCTTTGTATGTTCATGGCCTCTATATGTCCAACTCCCTGAAACCATTTAGCTTGCTAAAATGGGCTCAATGGAATTCTGGAAGATTAAATGGGTCTAGGAAAGACAGTGCAAATTATCGATTTTCTTTTGCCTTACCCCTGTTAGTATTCTTATCAATGTAAAAATTCTGAGAATACATTGGAAAATTCCACTACCTCTTGTTCTATTGGTAGGGAATTGTTGCTTGACATCCTTTCTTGATATTATTATTCCTGTCATGTTCCTCATTAGGAATCGATTATTATAACAAACTTAAACCTTTTTTTTTTAAATATGGAATAAAACCTTCTCCTTATCTATCAGATAGATAAAATTTATAAAGGGTAAACAATGATTCAAATGATCTGACTCGCATGTGTTTTGAAATGGAACATTATGGACACGAACTACAATTTGATAGTTTTAAAAATCTTAATGAAATAAGCCAATGATTTTTTTGGGAAATCAAACAAAGGTCTATCTAATGTTGTGGATATCTTCGTATTTCAAAGATCCTGATGCATGGTACACCAATAAAAATATTTTTGTAAAACCAAAAAAATTGTACAAAAGTGAAAATGATGAATTCATAACTAGTATGGGTATGTAAAATAAGTTTATTATTCCAAGTTGTTTATATGTTTTGGAGTTTTTGGTTGTAATCTTAAAGAAACAAATTTTTGGTATGATCATTTTTTTGTTTAATTTTTTTTTGAATGTATAAATGGATTTAGTAACTTGAAAAGGCTTTTGAGTGCTCATATTGTGCTGAATTCACAAATATTTCAACAAATTCCTACCAAATCTTAGACAAATTTAACCTTAAAATATCACCAAAATACCTTCAAAACATAAAACAATATGACTATAGCATTACATTTACCCTTAGGAACAAGAAAACAAATTCTACTCTATCTCTCAAAAATGCATCCTAGATCAGTCTATCCCCCTTAAGAAGAAATGGTCCCCATTGCATTGAGTGCCTCTATGATATGGGGATACTTCTGCTGAATTAGGTACCTAGTGAGCCACTTGCCTTGGTGCAGGAGTTGGCCAACATTGCCAACCTGTATAGTTGGGTCATTTTCTGGCGAGTGTTTTTAACATGTGTTTCTAGGATTTGATCAATTGTGGTATGTTCAATGCAGTATGTATTCATCTCTCTTGGTGTTAGTTGCTCAACAATGTCTAATGTGTCCAATAATGGTGGGAAGTATGGCAGAAGGCAGTCCACATTGAATATGGGGTGGAGGCTAAGGAATAGAGGAATACTTAGCTCAAAATCATTGTTAACCATGGCCTTAGTGATGGTGTAAGGCCCATATCAAAGTGGTCGAATATTTTGATGGGATCCAGTAAGGTATTATTTCTATAGATGCAACCACACCTTATCGCATAATTGAAACTTAAGTGGAACCCAATGTTGATCATGAAGTTTTTTATACTTTGCATTGGATTTATCCATGATATCGTGAACCTATTTTTCGATGTGCTGGATGCATTCAATAAACCTAGTGGCTTTATCAACTTTAGACTATACATTCACAAATTCTACCTAT
The DNA here is from genome assembly GCA_031772625.1 of Pinus tabuliformis. Classification (NCBI taxonomy): domain Eukaryota; kingdom Viridiplantae; phylum Streptophyta; class Pinopsida; order Pinales; family Pinaceae; genus Pinus; species Pinus tabuliformis. Next base: position 191,678,434 of record CM062804.1, read on the forward strand.
GTAGTCACAAGAGGCATGACAACATCAATTGAACACAATGGTTGAAATCCTAGGCCAACTTGAAAGGGTTGTGGCCAGTTGAGCTATGGACAACTATTTTATAGTTGCATTGCACATAAGGAAGAATTTCATCCCATGTCAGTGGATGCTTAGAGTTGTACATGCATAGTATGTGCACTGTCATCTTATTAACGACCTCTATCTAGCCATTAGCATGGGGTGGAATGCCATCGACTTGGTAAGCTTGGTGTCCAAAAATAAGCAGAGGCTCAACTATAATGTGCCCAAGAACCTATTGTCTCGATCTGATATAATGGACTACAGGATCCCAAAATTCACCAACACTCATTCAAAGAATATTTTGGCAACATCTTCTATTATATTCTTCATGAAAGAAGTCAATATAGCCATATTATAAAATATCTCAATGACCACAAATACATAGTCATTACCATGCTTAGTAGAAGAAAGGATAGACATATAATCCATGATGATGGATTCCTAAGGTTAGCTAGGACTAAGCAGAGGAGTCCGTAGGCCTTTCTTTTGAATGGTTGCTTGGTAATGGAATAGGTAGTGTAAGGTCTAATATATTTTCCAACATATTGTCAGAGTACTGGTCAATAAAATAAAACTTGTAGTACTGTCACTCTTTTGTCTAGACCAAAATGTTTTGCAACCCGACTGTAGCATGCCTCCAAAATCAGCTTGGCACGATCACTTGAAGGAACATAAAGGTGCCCTAGGTAGTATAACAGTGCATCCTTGAGGTGTAAGTTTGGAACTTTCTTGCAATCCATCAACATTTGGTATGTGGTGGTAAAATCTCGATCATTTTTATATATTTTCAACCATCAAGAAGTCTCATGCCGACAAGAGTTCATAACATTGTTCAGTGCCACAATTGGGGGTCGACTAAGGAAATCTGCAGTGTTATTAATGTTCCCTTCTTGTATTTAATGTTCAAATAAAATTGCTGTAGATATGTGGGCCATTTCTAATGGTGATCATTCTATAACATCCCTTGTGTCTATATCAACTTAAGAGGTCAATGATGTGTGTAGATGATCATCTCCTTCCCCATAATGTAATGTTTCCTCTCTCAGCAAACATGCGCTATGGAATCCATCTCCTTCTCATAGGTGGGGTAATTGTGAATCATATCAAATAGTTTCTTACTATGATAGGCCACTTGATGCTCTTGTTGGGTGAGAACTGTACCAATAGCATAGTCAGAGGCAGCTACCTAAATTTCAAATGGTTGTTGTAGTTTTGCCAATGTGAGTACTGGTGAAAAGAAAAGGCATTGTTTTAGCTCAACAAATGCCTTATGTTGGGATTTAGACTAGAAAAATTTTGCTTTATCTCCTTCCCCTGTAACTTAACTCGAAGGTCAAGTGATATGAGAGAATCTCAACACGAACCTTTAATAAAAATTAGCAAGGCCCAAAAATTTGTGAAGCTCTATTAGAGTTGTCGGGGTTGACCAATCCTAAATGACTTGGATCTTAGCCAAATACACATTCATGTCTTGTTCATCAATGATGTAGCCCATATATTGGACCCATTTTAGGCCAAAGGAACATTTCTCCAATTTGGCACATAGTTTATGTTGTCACAGGGTTTGAAGGACCTACCGAATATGTTGCAAGCTCTCCTCCCAACTCTTTTTGAACATAAGGATGTCATCTAGATATACAACCATAAAATATTTGATAAATTGCCATAAAATGTCATCCATCAACCTCATAAAATTTGCAGGGGAATTTATCAACCTAAAGGGCATGACTAACCACTCAAAAAGGCCCTCCTTGGATTTGAAGGTGGTCTTCCATATATCTTTGAGTTCTATTGGAACTTAGTGATAGCTAGAATTCAAATCAATCTTGTTGCAGTACTTAACCTCCTTGAGCTTAGCAAGAAGGTCACCAATCTATGGGATTGGATACATGTTCCTAACAATGATTTTTTTTAGTGTCTAATAACCAATGCAGAATCTCCAAGTCCCATCCTTTTTCTGTACGCGTACAATTGGGTTTCCAAAAGTTGAGAAACTTGGTCGAATGTACCATTTTTGTAGAAACTCTTGGATCTACTGATCTAGGTGGATATTGGTGGCCACCCACCAATTCCACTTGGACCCCCACCATTTATTCTTTCATTTTTTTAGTTTCCTTAATTATAGCACAGTTTACTATTTTTAGCAGTTTTTCGAGTCCTAAACTTCTGGAGCCATTTTGAGGCCCTAAATGAAGTTTTTGGGAAATCTACTTGTCAATGATATTTTGCCTAAAATTGTCTTCTCTATCATAGTCCTCGGAGAGATCTTTCCAACGGGTTATCATTGCGCATCAAACGGAGATAATATGACCAAGTCGCGACCCTGGGAAGTTGGTTGTCCAACTCACCCCAACGGGGCCCATAAACTCTTGGTGTTACATATACTCGGGTTAGGGTTTTAGTTGTTTATGGTTTTCTTTTATTGTTCAATAATAAAAAGGCCCTTGAGCCTCATTTTAAGATAGTTCAGAGGCATGTAGCCGCTACATCGCTTCTCAGAGATAAGCTACCATTGCCCTAGCTGGGTTATTTCCATTCCTGTTTGTAAGCACATTTCAGTATTTTACATTAATGAAATAAAGTATTATTTCCACTGGATCTCTGTGTTTACGGTTATCTCTATAATTTGTTGCATTCTTGTTTAAATTTGGATCAATGGTATCAGAGGGGTCTGCTTTTCTTCTCTGTTTTTCTTTACATGTCCCCAACGAGGTCAGGATATAAGGAGTTAGGGCTTGAACTAGTCGAAACTTTGCAAGACTAGCCTCGCAAATCCCGACGGCCTACCATGGTAGATGGAAGGAAAGATGAGAGTGTAGGAGATCCTATCAAAATATTGCTTGAAGAAGCCCTCGAGTGACAAAGGAATGCGATGATGGACAACTTTTCCCAGATCCTTCAGCGGCTACCCAGGGGTGATGCATTGGCTTCCAACAGCAACTCTGGAAATGCCACGCCATTTCAGTTACAAGTTAATTTTGAAATCCCATATTTGAGGGTCAAATAGATGCAGATGCTGTCAATAAATGGTTAAATTTGCTAGAGGCTTATTTTTCTGTTCATGATTTTTCCAGTTGGGAAAATATTATTTTCATTCTTCTCAAAGTGGTCCCCCACATCAAGGATTGGTGGGAAACATACTATGAGCAGAAGGATGAAAGTACAGGCTCACTATTTTGCACCCACTTGGAATTCATTCTAGGATGCCATATGGGAGTAGTACTACCCTGTCGAAAGCTATGAGGATCAATACATAAAGTGGACCACGTTGCGGCAGGGAAGGGTCCAAGACGTGCTGGAGTTTACAAATATTTTCCATACCCTTCACACAAAGTTGGGTATCAAGGATACAGAGCAGCATTTGGTACTCAAATACCGTGGTTTCCTGCACAAGTACATCCAAGAAGAAATAGAATTCTTGAACATCTCCTCGCTCGGCATGGCATACCGGTATGCCCTCAAGGTCAAGAAAAAGTTTAAACAGAAGAAGCGAGACTTTGGATCTACGAATCCAAAGCAAGGGAAAGGTGCCCCCAAACCGCAGAACAAAGGACAAAGCTAAGGCGAGGCAGCCCAAGACAACCCGCCAAAGCTGCAAGCAAAGAACAACGCCACAAAGCTGAAAAAGGAAACGAGAAAGTGGTGTGAGTTCCATAAGAGCTCCACTCTCAACACATAGTGAGTGTCGGGCCAAGTAGTCACTGGTTGCCAAGATAAAGGTTTCAGAATTAGATGCATGTCCCGACTTTGAGTCAGAACCCGATAAGGGGAAGGACAAAGGGAAGTAGATTATTGATGCGATGCCCAATTCCACCATTGCCACCATGAAGATCCAGAAGGAGGAACCCGAAGATCAAGAGGAGGAGGAGCGTCTCTTCCATTTCCAGATGTGGGTAAAGGGCTCCCTACTATAGTTCATTGTCGATATCGGGAGCCAAAAGAACTTTATTTCACCAGAGGTCGTGAAGCGGCTAGGCTTACCGACCACAGCACATCCACAACCATACACCATCGAGTGGCTTCACCAAGGACGGGATCTTCGCGTGAGCCAATAGTGTCGCCTTCCATACAACATCAAGCCCTTCACAGATGAGGTATTGTATGACATTACTCCCCTTGAATTTTGTGATGTATTATTAGGACAACCATACTTGTGGAAGCGACATTCTGTGTATGAATCAAGGCCTCATGCTATTATTGTTACTTTGGGAAACAAGTTGTACAGGATACCATAGGTAGCACCACCTACTGCCATCTCTTTGGTTACTGTAAAACAATGCAGTAAGCTCATTTCCAAAATTGGGAAAAAAAATTTCCTGATGATATACCCTCAAGGAAAGACAAAGACGGTGGCCACGACCTCCAAACAGGGCCTCTTCGCATGACAACTACAAATGGACAAGGTCATGGAGGAGTATGAGGACATCTTCACCTCCCCCGTAGGGGTTCCTCTACATTGTCAGGTCAACCACTCCATTGATCTGACCCCAGGTGCCCTGCTGCCCAATGGACCAATCTATCATTGCTATATTCTAGAGAATGATGAAATCAAGATGTAGATTCAGAAGCTTCTGCAAAAAGGTCACATCTGTCCAAGTTCATCACCCTGTGGGAGCCCAATCGTGTTGGTATAGAAGAAGGACGAGACTTGGAAACTCTGTATTGACAATCGGGCATTGAACAAGATCACTGTCCATAACAAGTACCCAATCCCATGATTGATGACCTCCTGCACCAACTGAATGGGGGAAAATATTTTAGCAAGATCGATTTGAAGTCAGGATATCACCAGGTACCAATCGAACCCTTCGATGTGTGGAAGACTGCCTTAAAAGCCAAGGAGGCCCTTTTCGAATGGTTGGTTATGACTTTCGGATTGATGAATGTTCTTGCAACCTTCATGAGGCTAATGGATGACATCTTGCAGCCATTCACCAACTCATTTGTAGTGGTATACTTGGATGACATCCTGATCTATAGCTAGAGTTGGGAAGAGCACCTCCACCACATCTGACAGGTTCTCCAGACACCACGGCAACAAAAGTTATGTGCCAATTTGGACAAATGCACTTTCAACATGACCAAGGTTCAGTATCTCGGATACATTATTGATGAACAGGGGGGTGCATGTGGATCCAGCCAAGATCCAAGTCATTCAGGATTAGCCATCTCCAACCACTCTAACAGAGCTTTGCAGCTTTCTAGGCCTTGCCAACTTCTACTGCCGGTTCATGTTGGGATTTTCACATATCACTTGGTACTTGAGTCAAGTCACCAAGGGAGGAGCGAAAGCAAAATTCTTTTGGTCTGAATCTTAACAAAATGAATTCACAGAGTTGAAAGATCGCCTCTGCTCAGCACCAGTTCTTGCATTACCAGACTTGCAACAACCATTTGAGGTCGAGACAGATGCCTCTGACTATGCTATTGGGGCAGTCCTTACACAACACGGGCATCCAGTGGCATATCACACTGAGACACTTTCAAACACAGTCCAGAAGTATCCCACTTATGACAAAGAGATGTATTCCATTGTGCAGTCCTGTCGACAATGGAAGAATTACATTTTGTGGAAGGAAACGGTCATCCACATAGACCACCAACCCCTACAGTTCATATAGACCCAAGGGAAATTACATAATGATCACCATCAGAAGTGGTCCACATACCTACAACAGTTCCATTTGAATATCAAGTATAAGAAGGGTAGCACCAATAATGTTGTAGATTGCCTCAGTCGACCATCTATCATGGAGTTAACCACTGTGCTCAACTCTTGTGGGCACGAGACTTCTGACTGGTCACTTCTCTACAAAAGTGACCTGGAATTCGGCCACACATACCAGAAACTCTTGGAGGGTCAGCATGTTCCAGATTTTCACCTCCAGGAAGCCCTGTTATGCCACCTGGGTCACCTATGTGTTCCTTCAAGAGAGCGTGCGAAGATGATTTTGGAAGCACACTATAGTGGGGCTGCTAAGCATTTCAGGGTCGAAAAAATTGTGGCAGCACTACAAAAGTATTTCTATTGGTTGAATCTTCGATGGGATGTCGGGAAGTACATCAGATCATGCACTGCTTGTGCCATTTCCAAATCAACCATCAAGAAGCAAGGCCTTTATACCCCGTTGCCTACCCCTAGTCGACCTTCGGAATCTATCTCCATGGATTACATGTTAGGCCTTCCTTCCACTAAGCATGGAAATGACTGTGTTTTTGTTTTCGTCAACAGGTTCTCGAAGATGGCCATTATGGCGGCCTGTAAGAAGAATATCACAGCAAAAGCCACTGCTAAACTCTTCTTTGAACAAGTGTCGGTGCACTTTGGGATCCAACAGTCTATCATCTCATATCAGGAAAGTAGGTTCCTTAGTACATTTTGGTCCAGTCTCTGGTCGATGTTGGACACCAAACTCACTAAGTCCATAGCCTTCCATCGTCAAACTGATGGTCAGACAGAGGTTGTCAAAAAGATGATCGTACACATTCTTCGCATGTACAATTCAAAGCATCCACACTTTTAGAGTCGGTCTTGTCAGTCCTCCGTCAGAGATCAAAACTCTTTCTGCATTTCATTTTTTAGGTGTCTCGCTCGATTCACTCATTTGCATTCCGCTAGGGGCAAGCCATAATCTGACGGAAGGGTCTTGTCAGTCATTACCCCTCATGCTTTGTACCTGCTGGCTCAGGTCTATTCATCAAATCAATTTTAAGGTTATTTACAGTGATGTTCGATGTCTAAGTCAGCAAAGAGTTATTTTAGCCATTAGGTCTAGGATTTAATTCCAGCAGGCTAGAGGGAGGTTCAATAAGTTTCATCTCCAGATTTTCATCATCGATCATGCTCAAGGTTGATTCCTCTTCAAAACTCTGTTTTGAAGAGGAAATCATCAAATTAATGTTTGTAATAAATATGTAAAGTGTTCCGCCATGAAGTACTTCAACTGCAGCCTCGGGTCATCCTTTGCCGAAGACATGCCACCATCTCCTGCAAGAATCAACCAAAAAGCCATCGTTTCAGCCAAAAATCAAAGTGAAGAAATGCTAATTTTGACGTGAAGAAATCAAAGCTATGGCTTGATATACATATTTCTATATTTATTCATGTCATTTGCGCTCAAAAGATCGATTGAAATCGGAGTTTAGTAGGAGAGAGGGAAAACTTGTGAATTTTCAAGCTATGACTGTCTTAGTGTGTGCGCGGCACATAGGTTGGGTGTCGCGGCGCACTGGGGAGGCGCGGCGCACTGGGCGCGACCGCGCAGTGCATTTTAACACGGGCACGGTGCACCCAGGAGGCGCGGCGCATTGGGCCTCCCGCGCGGCGCATACATTTAAAGGCCCGAAACTGCTCGAATTTCCTCCAAATCGCCAAGAAATCACATGGAAGCCTCAATCACCAAAGTTATCTGAGCCCTCTGAGCCATTCTCCGTGGAGGACAACAGCTAATACTGCTGAGATCGGGCAGCTCTCTGCGTATCTCACATGGACGGACTTGACTGTTGCAGTGACAAATGCAAAGGGAGAAACTTAGAAACTGCTTCGAAAATTGACTGGTTATGCAGAGCCTGGGCATATAATGGCTATCATGGGACCTTCGGGATTGGGAAAATCTACCCTTATTGATGCCTTGGCAGGGAGGTTGGCGAAAAATGCTATGCAGACAGGAAGAGTCCTCGTTAATAGGCGTAAGAGAAAGCTCACTTATGGATCTGCAGGATATGTGACCCAGGTAGAAAATCTACTAGGCACTCTAATGGTAAGAGAAACAATCCAGTACTCTGCTAATCTGAGGCTCCCAGACAGTTTGTCTAAAGAGGAAAAGGAAGTCGGAATCGTGTTGAAGATAGGGCGCGGCGCGCGGAGCCTACTGTATGTTCTTTTATATATTAAAGAAAGCTCTGCCTGGGTGAACAGGCTCTTTTATTGTGATCTTGACGCTCTTCCTCAAGGTCTTGAAGGTTTCAAAGGCAGGGAAGAGATGCTTCCTTTCCAAAAACTTGTTGACAACTTTGAAGCAGCGTATGATCCTGTTGCAAATGATGGTGCTTTGTTCACTTTTCGAACCAATAGAAATGCCCTTACGCAGCCGGAAGCATGGAGTGACGTTGTTGGAGAATCTGAGAAGGACGTTCTTGAATCAGCTTTCTGTGTCAATGAAAATCAACTTCTATTAAGCTATTTAAGCGATGTCAAGTATGTTTTGCAAATACGAGACTTGCAATCTAGAAATTTGCTTCATAATTTGCCAATAGATATTGGGTCAGTTTCTGGAATATCAGGAAGGCGTAAAGACAAGGAGATATTTATTGGTTTTACAAGTTTTCTTATCCCTGGTGTTATCTATCGATGCAACCTAGATGTGGTAAAACCAGAGTTAGTAGTTTTTAGAGAGACTATTGTTCCAGGCTTTGATCGAACAGAGTTTGAGGCTAAACAGGTTTTCGTGATCAGCAAGGATGGAACTCAGATACCAATGTTCATTGTATCCAAAAAAGACATTGCTCTAGATGTTTCTCGTCACGCTCTGTTAAATGGTTATGGGGGTTTTAGCAAGAGCATCACCCCAAACTTTAGCGTTGATAGCATTGTCATTTCAAGACATCCGGGGGTAGTTTTGGCAATTGCAAATATTCGTGGTGGCGGTGAATATGGAGAAGAATGGCATAAAGCAGGCTCTCTTTCCAAAAAACAAAATTGCTTTGATGATTTCATATCTGCCGCCGAGTTCCTTGTATCAGAGGGGTATACACAACCTACAAAGTTATGTATTGAAGGAGGCAGTAATGGTGGACTTCTTGTTGCAGCTTGTACAAATCAGAGACCTGACCTATTTGGTTGCACACTGGCTCATGTGGGTGTTATGGACATGTTGCGTTTCCATAAATTTACTATTGGCCATTTCTGGACTACTGACTATGGCTCTTCAGATAAGGAGGGAGAATTTCATTGGTTGATTAAATACTCACCATTGCATGATGTAAAGACACCATGGGACAAACCTGGATAGAATTTGCAGTATCCTGCTACAATGTTATTGACAGCAGATCATGATGACTGTGTTGTGCCACTCCACTCTTTGAAACTCCTAGCAACGATGCAGTATTGTTCTATATGACCTTCGAATGGCATCACCTTCAAACAATATGCAGACAAGGAATAATGCCAGGAACGTTTTAAGCGTTTTCCAGAAAAGAAACGCATTGAGAGACATCGACACCTACCGAACGCCTAAATTTAAAACAAAGACATCTGTCACAGCAGAGAGATAGGAACGTATAGCCTATTTTTGTCTTTAGCCACGATTTAATGGGATCCACGCTACACCTTTTTATTGGCCATCAGAAATTTTCAGCTGGAATAATGTAACGTTGTTCTGTCTTTAGAACGGGTGGATGACTCTTTCTCTATTTTTATAATTTCAGCTGTAACAGCTCCCTATTTGGATCGATTTGTTTTCTCATAGTGGGGCTTATTTATTGTATTGTAAAGCATTTGTAAAGGGTTGAAAAATTCTGGGAGCAGAGGGGAGAAAAACTCAGCACTTCATTGTACAGCTTTGACAGAGAAATAATGAAAGGTTGCAGCTCTGGTTTATGAGATTCATGTGGCAAGAGTTTAGCATGTGTCTTTCTTTCTGTTTCATATGTAGCCTGTTATGTTTGACAGTTCATTCATTATCATTTCTAATTGAATGCTTTTTAAGTAGATGTTGAAGCCCCAAAAATCGGGTCGACAACAAGGGGGATACCCACCCGGTCTGGACCTTGGTTGGCAGCTCCTTATCCGTTTGGTATAGCGGGTCTGACTGGGGATAATGGGACTAGTTTCCCAATCTAAGGGTGTGTGTGTGCAGAGTTGGATGATGCTGATCTACAAGTTATAATCTAAGCTACTTTAATCTAATTCTAATGATATTGTAATCTAATGAAAACAGAACATCTAATCTATGCTAACCCGGGATGTATTTCTTCTATTATGCGATCTAAGGAGATTTCAAACAATAACCAGTAATAAAGACCATTCAGCTATCATAAGAATAGAAATCAATTAAGATGAACCACTTTGCATAAAAAGTTAGGCAAAACAGTTGTGAACAGCATATCGCATAATAAGTTATTCATATATCAAACGTAAATAAATGATTCCACCATACAAAAGTGCCAAATGGTAACTCACACATTCATGCAATAACATATAAACAACTAAAAACTGAATATCACTTTAAGAATATAAGCAGAAATGGCCAAGAGATAAAAGTACCATTTATGACTAGTCCTACTCACAAGCTTCAAGCAAAATTGATTTATCTCTACTTGTTCTAACATCTACTAAGAGTATAGAAGTGAAACATCAGTAGCAGATATCAAATGCAAACATTAATAAACCTTGATCCATTCATTCATCAAAACCTCCTCTGAGGGTGCAGAAGTGCATGTTCTGAGGACATGTTTTTCACAAATTTCCGGACCCTTCTCCAAATGCATGAGAAGGGTTTAAATACTGCTAACTAAATAACTTAATTACATAAATTTAGGATACGGTTTTAAAATGACCACCCTTTATCTAAGCAAACTTATTTCTAAAAGTTGAATCTAATTTCTAACTATTTCTGCATTTGCTGCTTAGTGCTGTGAGTATGCAACATTTGCCTGGGAAAAGTCGGCTGGTCATCTTCTGCTCTTGTTTGAGCTACAAAAATAGAAATGGCAAGCGCTGGCACGTCTTTTTAGTAAACTAGAAGATATTTTTGAGAATCATCTTCTGGTTGGGTGAATTTACTGCGTGTATGCTTGGTAACAACCCAGATTCTTCTTCAACTACCTCTGCTTTTGCTATCTCGGCCTCTGGACTCGTGCATGACTAAGCAAGTTAGGGACTTTGCTTTCTGAACAATTTTCTTAGCGATGCGCGATTAGCGCTAGGCGCTAATCGCACATCAAAAACTGCCTCCGTTCTTTGATCCGGGCCTTTCTGGTGCGTTTTCCGCCTTTAGCGCTTTTTCCTTTACCGGGCATGAGCTTTAGAATTTTGTAAACATGCTACTTTTGTGAGTTTCTTGACCTTGAGTGTCGAATCGCCTATTGATATCAGTATCTATTCAGCAACACTCTGAAATCTACGTTTCTGTTGCATGCAGCATCCGTGTATGAGGGCATCTCTTTTCTGTTCTCCGAGCATTGACGCTTTCCCTTTTTCTTTAGATGTTTCCTGCACATTGCTTCATGTTGTTCCCTATTTTTTATTCCTGCAGTTCACGCAAAGGAAAAGAGTAGTGATAGTAAATTTTGACACAAAAGCTTTGAGCTCTATGAATGTATAAAATCATGACACCCACAGTGAACTGACTCTTTGAAAAACACAAAACTGTCCTTCATGAATACCTTGGCGTACATTCATTAATTTTCTTTAAGCCGTGTGCTCAATTTTTTGGTTTAGGGACAACTTTTCTTGGGTGCTGAGCCGAGGAAAATTTGCGATGGGTGATTTCTGTGACTCGCAAATCATAGATCGCAGTTATCGCAGATCGCAGTTATCACAGATCGCATTGATCACAGATCGCATTGATCACAGATCGCGGAATCACAAATCGCAGATCGCATTGATCGCAGATCGCTGCAATTTGTCAAGTTATTCGTGTGCTGTTTATGCGACGTTGCGATATGCGATATCGCATATCGGCCATCGGAGATTTTCTTAAGATTATTCATTTATGGGCGCTTCTCAATGTATGCGATGTGATGAATTTCACGCCGCTTCTTCGCAGTTGTTTTAATGTGCTCATAAAGGAATGCTTGACTCTTCTCCATGCGATGCATTTTTTAGGAGTGCCATACAAAAATTTTATAAAATTTTTTTGGATTTTTTTTACTAAGGGTCCCCACTTCTTTAGCGTTATTGCTAATGCTAAAGAAGGAGGGGGGTTGTTGGTGGTCACAACAATGGTGATTCACTTGGAAGAACCAGTTATCTCTGCTTTTCTATTGAATTCTTTAAACTTCCAAAACAGAAAAATTTTCATAAATCTAAACTTTCTTATGGACAAATAGAGTATATTATGCCTTATTCTATCAATGATATTTTGTTTCAACTTCTTTCTTTTCTAATCATTTGCTTCCTCAGGCTTGTCTTTGTATCTACATCAGCCATTACTAGGTCATGTAAAGATAAAATAAAGTCTTCTTTGTGTGCTAGCCTTAAAATATGCTCGTTTGCCGTAGGTAGAGTCTTGGTTTGGTAGCCAAATTATGACACAGTCATTCACTTGATTTACACTTTTGCTGAACAAGCTGGCTCGTGATGAGACCCCTTGTCCTTTGATTTCAATAATCTTGAGTCATTGCCTTGTTTTGATGGACAGTGTTTGGCAAAGTTAGCAAAGTTATAATATCTGTGATCATGATAAGCCGGCTCGTGATGAGATCTCTTATTCTTTGAGATATAGTGTTTCTTGGATTGTCTCTCTGAATGCTGCGATTTTCTTTAACAGGGAGGATATCATCGCTTTCCTTAAGAAAGCTCTGGACGACAATAATAGAGTTAAAAAAAACAGCAGTTTCACAGAAAATCTTTATTTTGTTATTGATACCTTTCATTGTGCTGATATAAAACAATTCCTTCGCTAAAGGTTGCTTTCATCAAAAAATTTTTGAAGTTGAAACTAATATCATATCTAGGCTAAGGTTTTTTAACTGTATCTGTCAATAATAAAGATCAGATTTTCAAAAAAAAATTATTTATACAAGCGAAAAGCTCAAAATCTGAAAGAGAATTGGTGTCTTTTCGCGAATACCAATAGTAACCATTAACAACCGGTTTTATTATGAAAGAAAGAAAAACAAAAAACAAAACTATTCTACAAAATAGAATAATAATCTTCTATGGAAAATATATTTTAAGGATTTGACCATTCACAGGCAAAGAATCCCTTCTACCTACTAGATCCTGTAAGACAAATGTTGATGGACCTATGACTTCAATAATCTGAAAAGGACCAAGCCACATCTTTTGAAATTTTGTATGTTTGCCCTTTTCTTCATGAGCTTTATCCCATTTTAAAACTAAATCTCCCATCTGAAAATTTTTTCTGGTCATTTTGTTTGAATCAAAAGAGGATTTTATTAGTGCTTGATGATGAGCATGGGTTCTTTTAGCTTGTTCTCGCTGTTCTTCTAATTTGATTATTTCCATTTATCTTAGCTGTATGGAGGAAGTAGATACTTCATCAATGTACTATATTAAAGACAAAGAGGGAATGACTAAGTGAGTTGGAAGAACCGCTTCTTTCCCATAAACTAAATTAAAGGGGGAAGTGCCGATCGAAGCTTTTTTTGTTATTCTATCTGCCCATAAAGCGTTTATCAAAGCTTTATGCCAATTCTTTTGGTTCTAGTCAACTGTTCTTTTAATAATCCTGATTAGGTTTTCATTTGTTGACTCAGCTAACACATTACCTTGCGGATAGTAATTGGCTGAATATTTTAGTTTGAATCCCCTTTTAAGTGTGAACTCAGTCATTGCATTTCCAGAAAAGTATGATGCATTATCAAATATTAAAGTTGTTGGCAATCCAAACCTAGTGATTATAAATTGATCTATGAATTCGATAATATTTTCAGAATTAGTTATCCTGAGAGGAACTGCCTCTACCCATTTAGTAAAATAATCTGTTGCCGTGAGGATGTATCTATGCTGCTTAGAAGAGTGAGGAACGATCTCACCTATTATGTCCAAGCCCCACTGGCTGAATGGTTGCTCGATGTTTACCGGTTGTAGTGGCAGGGATGGCTTCTTTTGTCTTCCAGCAGTAGTTTGGCAGACTTGACATTTCCTCACGTAACTGTGTGAATCTTTGAACAACGTAGGCCAGTAATATCCTGCATGTAAAATTTTATGTGCAGTAGCATCTCCAGCATAGTGTCCGCCTGCTGGTCCATCGTGGAGTTCCTGCAAAACTTTTTTGGCTTCAGTTTTTTCAAGACATCTAAGAAGAACAGAATCATAATTCTTTCTAAAGAGAATATCATTTATGAGCTGATATTGTTTAGCTTTCAATCTCAGAGCTCTTTTCTTAGTGTGATCCAGGTGTGATGGAGCATACCCGTTCTTAAGATAATAAATGATATCATCATACAATGATTCTGCATCGTTCAGGCTTAGCTCATGCATTTGTACCTCTTCGGATGAAATTTCAAGGATTTGCGATGCTCCAGCTAACATCTTGCAGAAGCCTTGACCTCTTACAATGTTTACTGGTTTGATCTCAAGATCATATTCCTGTAAAGCAGTGATCCAATTCGCTCTTTTCTCGCCCATATCCTTCTGTACAAGAAGATTTCTTACCGCTGGAAACGGTACTATGATCTTAATATGGGTTTTGAGTAAGAAAGGTCTGAAATATTTAACCGTTTTGAAAACAGCATAGGCCTGTTTCTCTACGTCTGAATAATTGAGTTCAGCACCTTGTAGATTTGAGCTAAAAAATGCAATTGGAGCTTCTATTTTTTCTTGATTTGCTTCGGTTAGAATTGTAGCATATGATTTTTCTGAGGCAAATGTGTATAAAACAAAAGATTCTGAAAAATTCAAGGTTGCTAAAGATGGAGCATTAATAATAGCTTGTTTGATCAGGTTGAATGCTTCATGTTCATCTTGACCCCATTTGAAAGTTGAATTCTTTTTAATCATGGTTTGCAAAGGAGACACAATTCGTGAAAAATCTGAGACAAATCTCTTTACAAAATTGATTTGACCAAGGAAATATTGCATGGCTTTTTTGTTATGAGGTAGGGATATTTATGAGATTTCTTTGATTCTGTCAGGATCAATGTGAATACGGGACTTTGACACTATGAATCCTAGAAGTTTTCCTTCACTTAATGCGAAAAAAGATTTCTTCGGGTTAAGTGAAATCCCATACCTTAAACATCATTGAAAAATTTGCTTTAAATCTCTGAGATGGTCGCTTCGCTTCTTGGAATACACTGTTATATCATCCAAATAAATCACTACAGATTTGTTGACTAAACCCTTAAATGTGATGTCCATGGCTCTTTGAAATGTAGCGCCGACATTAATCAAACCAAATGGCATCTTCCGATATGCGTATGTGCCCCATTTAGTTCTGAATGTGGTTTACAACTAATCATTGGGATGCACCAGCACTTGATTATATCCTGAAAATCCGTCCAAGAAAGACATCAGTTCTGAGCCTGCTACTGCTTGTAATATCTGTTCCATAGGTGGAAGAGGAAAATTGTCTTTTTAACAGGCTTTGTTAAGATTACGAAAATTGATAAAGATTCTAATATCTCCGTTTTTCTTTCTAACGGGTATCATATTGGAGACCCATTTGGAATGTCTGACGGGGAAAATTATTCTGGCTTTTAATAACTTATTTAGCTCAGTCTTTATCTGATTTTCTAAATTGGGGTGGATCTTTCTCAGTTTCTGTTGAACAGGTTTTTCGTTGTCAATCATAGGAATAATGTGTTGAATCATAGAAGTGTCGTATGTCTTCAGCTCATCGTAATTCCAGGCAAAAACATTTTTATATTGTCTCAAAAGACGAATATATGCTAGTTTTTCTTCAGGGGCTAGGCCTATGCCTAGATTAATGTTTTGTGGTTTATCATCGGTTCCTAGGTTTACTAATTCGTAGTTCAGAGTTGAACTGTAGAGTTTTGAATTGGTAGACCTTTTAAACAAATTTTTCAAATCGTACAAGTCTTCTAACTTGACCACCGATTTAGGTATAGCATTATTAGTGCCATTTTGTTGTGTTTGTCGATCGTGATGGTCTTCGTCAATTATCTTATTGGAGTAGGATCCTTCAAAAGTGAGGGAATTTACAATATCAGGATCGTCATTGAATACTCTCCAATTTGTATTGTTGTCAGGGATGGATGGTCTAAAGATTAATTCTATTGAGAATCTATCTGGACTAAAATCTTCGGAGGGAATAAGCCTAGAGGCTACGTTAGCCAAAAGGTCTTCACTCGCGTTTTGGAGTCTCGGGATTGAAGAGATATTAAATGCTATGAAATGCTCAGTCAAATCTTGTACTAAAGATTGATAGTGTTTTAAATGACTTGATAGGCAATGTATAGTGTTACGTACCTGTTTGACGATAATCTCAGAGTCTCCAAAGACCTGAAGATACTTGACGTTTAACCCGATTGCTTTGTATAGGCCTTGCACCAAGGCCTCATATTCTGCTGTGTTGTTTGTGCAACTGAATTCGAGTCTGCATGTAAGCATGGTCTTGTTTCCTTCTGGACTAATCAGAACGCATCCTGCTCCTGCTCCTTCGTTAGATTTAGAGCCATCGAAATATAATTTCCAAAACAAAGATGTATTTACAGGTTCATCTACAAAACTAACACACTTTCAACTATCAGTTTGGGAAAAAATTTCGACTTGGGACAAAACTGAATTTTCTAAGTAAGGTGATGGGTGAGCATTGAAATTACCGAGAAAAGAATCTACCGAGTAATTGCCTATGATACTGTTGTTATATGATACTGCTTCATTTTCTCCCTCTAATTCCGTTACTATGTACTTCTGGTGTAATTCTCGTTCAACCTTTATCTGATTCGGTTTACTGTTATAGGGTAACCACATGTGCGACCAGTCGGTTGCAAAGTATCTGTGGAGTTTCTCAGACCAATCCCTGCTAATAATTAATCCATAGAATTCTGGGATATCGGCCACTAGAATGTCAATAACCTGACATACCTTCGGGTTAGATGACAATCTTATGGTTACTTGATTAATTTCACCAATCACTTCGACTTGAGATCAATCAAGCTAAACTATACGCACTGCGGATTTTTGTGGTTGAACATTTAGCTTAGCACATATTGATCTGGGTAAAATATTCGAAGAAGCACCGGAATCTACCAAACAATTTGCACATTTTTGTTGAAAATCTCGTAAGTGAGAAGAAATGGGGGAGTGTGAGATCTTGATCTTCCTCCAATTAAGGCGATATCATTTGGATCAATCTTATTGATCACGTTAGTTGGAGGTCTTCCCATGTTATCGAAAGCTTGAGAGAGTACAGCGGTAGGCAAAGGTACAATAGGCACAGCATGTAATTCTTTCATCATTATCTTCTGTTGATAATTCAATTTGCTCAATTCATAAAAGGTAATATTAGCCCTAGTCTTTTTCATGTCATCAACAATATTGTACTCCATTTCATCCGACACTATCAGCGTTTTTGATGGAGTTGTTTGATCTGCTCAGACTGGGCTAGACTGAGTCGCTTTAGTTGTTGCTTTCTTTGTTGCGACTTTATCTTTTGTTGTAGGGCTTGCGCCCTTCTGCTTAGGGGTAGTTTGGGGAGGATCAAGATGATTTTTGCTTCGTGTGCTAACCGGAAATATTTCTTGATCCTCTTCTTGTGGGAGGATGAAATCCGACATTCCTTGTAATTCCACAACTTCTTCGTCATTGGTTTGCCCTTCAGTGGCACTTTCTTCTTCTTCCTCTTCCTCAGTTTCAGCATTGGAGATGGCATTGGGTGGTTTTGCATTCGTTGAAGGACCTCTTTTAAAAGTTCTGTAGGGCTTTTTTAAAGAAGTTTCTGCTACTTGTTTTTTTATGTCAATCATCTCATTAGACATGGTCTTTAATACTTTCTGCAATCCTTCCAAATCGAAAGGGTCTTTTTTTTGTTTCTTCTTGGAGTCTTCCTTGAAGGTGACTTTTTTAGACTTTCGTTCCTCTATCGCGGATCTCTTTTCCAGGGCTATTACGCGTTTCTCTACTGCTATCGCCTCTGTCATGTTTTCAACTAAAGTTGTTTTATTTGCTCTATCCACAAAGATTGCTATGTTTGATGGTAAAGCAGTAATATACCATTCACATCGTACTTCTTCGCTGGGTTGGGAAGTAGTAGGAATTTTGTTGAGAATTTTATTGAACCGTAAATCGAAATCTTTGATAGGTTCTTTAGCTTGGGCCTTGAGATTGGATAGGTCATTGATTAATGTTGCTGTTGATCTGTCATCACCAAACTTGATAAGGAATTGATTGTGGAAGATATCCCAACTTGTGATAGACCCGAAAGGTAATGAAAAATACCATGACCTGGCTGTTCCTTGCAGTGTGTAGGGGAAAAGCCGAACAACAACATCTTCATTAGTAACTCCATTGAGATTGATAGAAAGCATGAAATTGTTTATGTGTTCTTCTGCTAGCATGCCTGCTTCTGGAATGAATTTAGGTAGCCATTTCTCAGGATGGGCCGGTATTGGGCTCAAGGGTGCAGGCATCAAGACTACCCTAGGGTTGTTCCATGGAGATTGGGCCATCGTTGAGCTTCTAGTAGAGAAAAGTGCAGGAGATGATATCTACGGTTGGGAAGATGAGGATACTATGATCGCGGATGATTGAAGAGGGATTGTGGCAGACGGATGAATGATGGTTTGGAATGGAGGTGTGGGTGGTTGACTTCGTAATGAGGTAGTTGAAATGGGTGATGTAGACGAAAGAATCTCACTGTCAGACTCTTGTGGTGATTTCCTCGCTCTTTTTCCTGGTGGGAAGAGGCAACTCAGTCGGCTGGATGCCAAATTTTTCACTTTTCAATCTGGTTAGGGGATGAGCAGGATTGTACTGCGAAGTCACACTCCTTTGAGATTTATCAGACCTCTTAGGAGAAATGGAAAATCCCTGAAGTTTGTGAATCAGAGATTCGACTTCAGGAGGTTTAATGGTAAATTGGTCTGAAATATGAAGGTGTGCAGCAGCGATTGATACTTGAGCGACTTCTGATTCTGGATTTAAATATACTGGAGAAGTCGAGGGAGATGATAAGGGCAATTTACTCTCAGAATGGTTTTTAGATTTTGATTTAAGTGCCATTCATAGTCAGGCCCTCCTTCTAGTGCCAAATATGTTGAAGCCCCGAAAATCGGGTCGACAACAAGGGGGATACCCACCCGGTCTGGACCTTGGTTGGCAGCTCCTTATCCGTTTGGTATAGCGAGTCCGACTGGGGATAATGGGACCAGTTTCCCAATCTAAGGGTGTGTGTGTGCAGAGTTGGATGATGCTAATCTACAAGTTCTAATCTAAGCTACTTTAATCTAATTCTAATGATATTGTAATATAATGAAAACAACACATATAATCTATGCTAACCCGGGATGTATTTCTTCTATTATGCGATCTAAAGAGATTTCAAACAATAACCGGTAATAAAGATCATTCAGCTATCATAAGAATAGAAATCAATTAAGATGAACCACTTTGCATAAAAATTTAGGCAAAACAGTTGTGAACAACATATCGCATAATAAGTTATTCATATATCAAACATTAATAAATGACTCCACCGTACAAAAGTGCCAAATGGTAACTCACACATTCATGCAATAACATATAAACAACTAAAAACTGTATATCACTTCAAGAATATAAGCAGAAATGGCTAAGAGATAAAAGTACCATTTATGACTGGTCCTACTCATAAGCTTCAAGTAATAATGATTTATCTCTCCTTGTTTTGATATCTACCAAGAGTACAGAAGTGCAACATCAGTAGTAGATATCAAATGCAAAAGTTAATAAACCTTGATCCATTCATTCATCAAAACCTCCTCTGAGGGTGCAGAAGTGCATGTTCTGAGGACAAGTTTTTGACAAATTTCCGGACCCTTCTCCAAATGCATGAGAAGGGTTTAAATACTGCTAACTAAATAACTTAATTACATAAATTTCGGATACGGTTTTAAAGTGACCGCCCTTTATCTAAGCAAACTTATTTCTAAAAATTGAATCTAATTTCTAACTATTTCTGCATTTGCTCCTTAGTGCTGTGAGTATGCAACATTTGCCTGGGAAGAGTCGGTTGATCATCTTCTGCTCTTGTTTGAGCTACAAAAATAGAAATGGCAAGCGTTGGCACCTCTTTTTAGTAAACTAGAAGATATTTTTGAGAATCATCTTTTGGTTGGGTGAATTTACTGCGTGTATGCTTGGTAACAACCCAGATTCTTCTTCAACTGCCTCTGCTTTTGCTATCTCGGCCTCTGGACTCGTGGATGACTAAGCAAGTTAGGGACTTTGCTTTCTGAACAATTTTCTTAGCGATGCACAATTAGCACTAGGCGCTAATCGCGCATCAAAACCTGCCTTCGTTCTTTGATCCGGGCCTTTCTGGTGCGTTTTCCACCTTTAGCGCTTTTTCCTTTACCGGGCATGAGCTTCAGAATTTTGTAAACATGCTGCTTTTGTGAGTTTCTTGACCTTGAGTGTCGAATCGCCTATTGATATCAGTATCTGTTCAGTAACACTCTGAAATCTGCATTTCTGTTGCATGCGGCATCCGTGTATGAGGGCATCTCTTTTCTGTTCTCCGAGCATTGACGCTTTCCCTTTTTCTTTAGATGTTTCCTGCACATTGCTTCATGTTGTTCCCTGTTTTTTATTCCTGCAGTTCACGCAAAGGAAAAGAGTAATGATAGTAAATTTTGACATGAAAGCTTTGAGCTCTATGAATGTATAAAATCATGACACCCATAGTGAACTGACTCTTTGAAAAACACAAAACTGTCCTTCATGAATACCTTGGCATACATTCATTAATTTTCTTTAAGTCGTGCGCTCAATTTTTTGGTTTAGGGACAGCTTTTCTTGGGTGCTGAGCCGAGGAAAATTTGCGATGGGTGATTTCTGCAACTCGTAGATCGCAGATCGCAGTTATCGCAGATCGCATTGATCGCAGATCGCGGAATTGCAGATCGCATATCGCATTGATCATAGATTGCATTAATCGCAGATCGCGGAATCGTAGATCGCAGATCGCTGCAATTTGTCAAGTTACTCGTGTGTTGTTTATGCAACGTTGCGATATGCGATATCGCATATTGGCCATCGGAGATTTTTTTAAGATTATTCATTTATGGGCACTTCTTAATGTATGCGATGTGATGAATTTCGCGCTGCTTCTTCGCAGTTGTTTTAATGTGCTCATAAAGGAATGCTTGACTCTTCTCCATGCGATGCATTTTTTAGGAGTGTCATACAAAAATTTTATAAAATCTTTTTGGATTTTTTTACTAAGGGTCCCCACTTCTTTAGCGTTATTGCTAATACTAAAGAAGGAGGGGGGTTGTTGGTGGTCACAACAGTAGAAAAGGTAGAATTCAATTTACTGCTCTGCCTTGGGAAAGTGTTCATGTTCTATGTTTTCTTCTGTTGAAAAGGATTCATGTATTATGCCCTTTTTGACCTCTCAATAGTCCTTTCACTCCATATTATTTACAAATTTGAATGCTAAACCCCCTGCCTATCTTGCCTCACGAAACACCCTACGTATTTGACTTAATTTCCCTGCTCATGCTGTCCTTTGTCCCCATACAGCCCAGAAAACTCAGTCATTCATCAAAATACCTCTTTCATATTTATTTACTAGCCTAAAATCATTTTCCCATTTCGGTCATCTCTAGCCCCATTGATTTTCTTTCGCTGAGATTGACCCGGAGAGAGCCCTCTCCTGTCCTCGTAGGGCTAGCTACGAGGCTGAGCGTGGTTTGTGGTTATCCTGAATTGTGCCTTCCTCAGCCTAAGGCAGATTTAGGCTCTAACACACGCACATGGGATAAGAGCCTCCCCTATGTTCAGCACAGCTACAACTAGGCTCTCCACAGCTCGACTGGCCATAACCCTTTTCAGGTGGGCTTGGGATTCTAGCCACTATGTCCCATTGATGTGGCCATGGCATTTGCAGCTACTCACGTAGATTCAGCTCATGTCCAGTCCAAAAAAGATAAGCAAATAGCTTCATTGAGTACATCCAACATATTCTCCAATAGGTCCATGACATTCTGGAGAAATCAAATTCCAAGTACAAGTAGTGACATGATGAAAATCAGGTGCTACACAAATTTTAGGTGGGTGACAAAGTTTGGTTGCATTTGTAAAAGGAACACCTTACTGGAGCCTATTGGAGACTCAGACCACTCCAATATGGTCCTTACACCATTATCAAGGTTGTGGGAGACAATGCATTTGAGCTCAACATTCCCCCATTCATTGGCCTGAACCCAGTGTTCAATGTGTACCACCTTCAGCCATACTTTCCACCATTACTAGACACATCCGACATTGCAAAACAACTCACACCCACAGAGTTAAATCCAGATTGCATGGAACAAGCTACAACTGATCAGATCATGGACACAAAGATCAAGCACACTCACCAGTAGAATATCCAACTATATCGAGTTGTCATAGAAGGCCAACACCAACTCCTTCACTAGGGCAAGTGGCTCACCGAGGACCAGGTTCAGTAGAAGTTCCTTCATCTCATGGAGGAACTCAACGCAATGGGGACCATTGCTTCCTAATGGGGGAGGAATGATCGAGGTATATATTGGTGGCCACCCACCAATTCCACTTGGACCCCCACCATTGCTTCTTTCAGTTTTTCAGTTTCCTTAATTATAGCATAGTTTACCACTTTTAGCAGTTTTTCGGGTCCTAAACTTTGAAGCTATTTTGAGGCCCTAAACAATGTTTTTTGGGAAATCTACCGCCAATTATCTTTTGCCTAAAATTGTATTTATTTTTGTAGTCCTGAGAGATATCTTTCCAATGGGCTATCATGTGCGTCAAACGGAGATAATATGACCAAGACGTGAGCCCGAGAAGTTGGTTGTCCAACTCATCCCAACGGGGCCCATAAACTCTTGGTGTTACATCTCTTTGGGTTAGGGTTTTGGTTGCTTAGGGTTTGCTCTTATTGTTCAATAATAAAAACGCCCTTGAGCCTCATTGTAAGATAGTTTAGAGGCATGTAGCCACCACATCTCTTCTCAGAGATAAGCTACCATAGCCCTAGTTGGGTTATTTCCATTCCTGTTTGTAAGCATATTTCAGTATTTTACATTAATGAAATAAAGTATTATTTCTGCTACATCTCTATATTTACGATTATCTTTATAATTTGTTGCGTTCCTATTTAAATCCGGATCATCTACCACTTGATTTCCTCATTTTCTAAAAGAGAGCAATGGTATATTGTCCCTTTGGGTATAGGTGCTTTGAGAGTTAGAACAAATGAATGATTGATCTGACACTGTAAAGGTACCCATGTGGGTGACGATAAGATGTAACTATACTCTTCCATGACCTTATCAACTTTTTTTTGTTGCATGGAGGAAGCCTTTCTAGTGGCCATGATCTTTTGCTTACTTTGAGAGTGAATTAGAAAGAAAACAATTTTTCTAGTCTAGGAGATTATCTTACTACATTGCTTAGTAGAGATCAAATAAATGGCAATAGGATGGTTACCTCTGGTATCATGTATAGTTTTCTACCTAAAGTAATAATAATAGTGTGAGGTCTGGACTCATACATAACATGATGATTCCACTATTAGCATTATGACAAATGTGTTGTCCTTAATGGAAACCTACTTAATAAAGATATCAACATGATGGTAGCAGGATGAGTATTCAAGCTAGTATAGATGTGATAGAAAGAGTGGAAAAAGGAATATAAATTAAGAGATAGAGGAATGGTAAAGATGAAGTTTCAGGAAGTAAATGCGGGTTCTGTGAAGAAAAGTCGAATACATACATAGGTATGGTGAATAAAAGTCCTGTACAATTTTCGCACCATGGTATTTTAAATACCAGGGTTCTTTACCATGGTATTGGCCTATAGTAATGGATGTATCAACAAATATTTGACCTTGTCAAATAATACCATTACCATAACTAAGTGTTTGACCCAAGGTATCGGCTAAGGCCTAAGCTATATAAGGAGATGGAGATCAAATTTCTTAGTGGGCATGATATGGGTTATTGATGAATTGTTTGATCTGAAATAAGTGTGCACCCAAGAGTGTGATGATGGATCAAATCTTATAGATTTGAAATGACTACACATTGAATAATCTTCTTATGGGTTAATATATCTATGATGATGATGTCATGATGTGTTCCTTTTACAATGTATGCTGATATTTGAGTTTGATTGATGTTTTTTTGTGCAGTGAAGGTATGACTCAATAGTTACAGATATGTATGTAGGTTTTCTTTAGAAATATTGCGTACATACGTGGATTTGCTTCTGGGTAGTCATGTATCGATTATGCAGTATGGACAGATATGTACGCAGGTATTCTTCTTGAAATGCACGTAGATACATGGAAGTGTATTATAAGGGTCGTGTATATATGTTAGGTTTTTTATGTATATGATGTTTGATCAGCCTTGTTGTTGTCATGAAGCCTTTCATGATGATGTGTATTTGACATTGTTGATTGAGGTTGAACTGATTATGTTATGAAATATTGAATAGAGATGAAGCTTCTATGATATGATAAGTATTTGGTTCAGAGATCTATGACAAGGTTAGTTTTGGAGTGATTCAGTTTCAAGGTTCATTCTTTTGAGATATATATGCAATTAATTTGAAGAGAAAGAACGTATATACATGTGTATATCTCATAATAGTAGCGTATATATTATGACATAATATTGAGCAAGGTTTGCAGTGACATGATATGGTTTCTGTGATGAACAGTAAGTGGTATGACATTGTTATGAAGAGTATACATTGAATTGAGATGATCTAAATTCTTTGGTTGTTTGAGATAGGTAATTGGTTTATTCAATGATTTGGTGATTAAGTTGGTTCAGTGATTTGATACAGTGATGGTTCTAGCTTTTTATTTGATATTGGGATTAAAAGATGGTAGAGATTCTAGTCTGAAAATTTGATGAAAGGTTGCCTACATGTTTGATTTTTTGGTTCACTTCGATCCACTATGAAAATTATGAAACGTGGTCCATGGAAGTGTTGAGGTTTGGAGCTTTCAGTGAGGAAATCGAAGCTTCTTTCCAGTGGTAGTTGGTAAATCTAATCAAGGGGTTGGATCTCCCTTCTAGTGGGTGCCGATAAAGGAGATAAGGGGGTTGGAGCTCCCTTCCAGTGGGTGCTAAAAAAAGTGAGAAGTTGGGTAGCCTTCTGCAGGTGGATGCCTGCGTGCTAGTATGAGTATGCACTGATACAATATTGTGAGAAGTTTTCATTATAATAGAAGATGAAGATAGAGACAAAAACAACGATGGTTTTCTCCCACATTGGTTTCCACCTAAAAATCTTGGAGTTCATATATGTTGATGTGTTTCCTATGCACGATGGTTTATTTTGTTCTTACTACACATGGTTACTATTAAATTAATGCCTAATGAAATATTAATTAACTGGTTCAAGTTAAATAGATGATGAATTACATGAAAAGTTATTTAACTAGATATATGCTAGTTGTGTACATAACAGTCATGTACATACACATGTTTACTTCATTATAGTCGCGTACATAAATATGAATAAGAAAATAAAAGTGTAAGTGAGTTTTTAAAATACGGATTCCAACCCCACCCCCCCCACACCCCCCTATTATTATTTTTCCCAATAATTGGTGTCAGAGTAGGTCCTTCAGAAGAAGCTTGTTTTCTTGAAGGAGATCCATCAAGAAGATAAAGAAGATAGATCGAAGGAGGGATTCAAAAAAATGTGATAATGATATATCAGATGTAGTGACAGTTACAAATGCCAGCAAATATTCAGCTTTGGGAGCACCCCACTTTATATTGATCAAGAATGAAGAAGATGGTAACAAAGAATTATCAGGTATGGGCCTTTGTTCTAACTGTGGTCCACTTCCTTGCCTATGCAATAATGATAGTGATGATGACAAGGAAACAATTGAAATTTCACTCATGGGTAAAAGTGAAAGTAAGCACTCTAAAGAGAAAACAGATTCAAAAATGTTGGCCCTAGAAGTAGAAGATCAAGGCAAGTCAGAAACAATGGAAAATGAAGGCATACCTATGCTAAGTAATGATAATTATCACCAATGGAAAGAAAATATGAAGTCTAATCTAATGAACCATGATGTTTGGTATTTAGTATGCAATGTCTACACAAAAATTCCTCCATCAGACAAGGAAGTGAAAAAGAACAGTAAGGAATTAAGTGACATCATTAATAGCATACATGATTCAACATTAAATAGGGTTATGCATTATGCAACTGCAAATAAAGTGTGGGATAAGCTACAAGTAATCCATGAAGAAAACCCAAAGGAAGGTTGCTCATGAGGGGAACTACCAAGTAATCTTATCCCTAAAAATGTTTCAAAAAATAAACATGATAACAAAACAACCTTTTGTTATGTTAGATGGAGTTACTGATTCAGAAGAAGATAGGTTAGAAGAATTTCTTGATCTTAGAAAAAAACTTGATCTTGCTTTGAAAAAGACAGTTAATCTTAAAGATAAGTTGCAGGCATATGATAACAGGGACCATATTAAATAAGTAAATGTTGTTGTGGAACGTAAACAATATTGTGAAGGTCTTGAAGCTGATATCATCTCTCTAAGAGAAAATATTGGAAAATCAAATAAGCGGAATGAACAACTACTTCAATCATTTGAAAAACAAGAAAATGGGTTAAAAGAAGAGATTCTTGAATTAAAGGAGCAAGTTGAAGAAGGAAGAAGGGTTGAAGAAGATATGAACAATCAGTATCTAGAAAAGGAAAAGAAGTATCAAAGAATGGAGGTTGAGGTAAACATTCTAAAAGGTAAATTAGAATAAAAATATAAACATTTGATATTTCAAGATAGTACTAAGATTTTTGATAATATTCTTAGTAGTCAAAGGTCTCCTACCATCAAATCTGGTCTTGGTTTTCATGAAACTGTTGAAGGAGAATCTAGTTCACAAGATGATGCAAGGAATTTAAAGGGTAACAATGAAAAACTTGAAATTCTCAACAAAGAGATAAGAAGTCAACCTGATCAACAACCAAGGAAAGTGAATCTTCAAAGAAAATAATTTACTCCTAACTATAGAAATGATAATCGATTCTCTCCTCTGATCAATAATGTTGAATGTTTTATATGTCATAATTATGGACATGTTAGAACTAATTGCAGAAGTAGGTTGTTTCAATCTGAAGTAAATAATCTCTTCACAAAAAGATCCACAACTTCTAGGTACTTAGGCTTCTTTAAGGGATATTGTTTCTCTTGCAATATATTTTGTCACAAAGCTATTGATTGTAATAAAATGAATATGAAACAAAAATATTATGATTACTCTGCTCATATAAGATTTTATGCTTGTAACAAGTTTGGGCATGTAGCAAAAGAATACAGGAACAAATATGGATCACCTTAGGCAACATGGAAAACAATCAAATAAGAATATTGATGTTAGAAGACCTTAAAAAGATGGATCCACCAACATTTCTCGTAATAAGAAGAAAGAAGAAGAATAGATAAGGTGTGGTCTTGCTCTCTACTTGTTTGGAGAAGAAGACGAATGGTACATAGACATTAGATTCTCTCATAACATGACTAGAGATAAGAGTAAGATGGAGTCTCTCAAGAAAAACCAATATGGTAAGGTTATTCTTCGAAATAATGCTCCAACAAAAATTTTGGGAAAAGGTAGAACCATAATTAATAAACATAGAGGAGTATATAATACTTTATTAGTTCAAGGGCTAAACCAGAATATTTTAAGTGTAGTTCAAATGGAAAATAAAGGAAATATAATTGTGTTTACATCAACCAAGTGCAAGGTTATGGATGGAAAGGTCATAGCAAGAGGATACAAAAATCTACAAAAATTATACATGTTTAAAGAACTGAATTCTCTCGGAAATGAGGAGGATTCAGACTCAGAGTAAAAGAATATGATCTCTATTACAAAACAGTATTCTTAAAATAATACTTCTCACAGTGATTGCAAAATTAATGTGAGGTACATGACCTCATTAGGAGTAGAAGATGATTATCAGGTCCTCAAGATCAGTGATGTATGATCTCAGGGGGATAAATACATATGGTTATGATGATTCCCATGGCTATTTTAATATTCATGATTACTAACAATACTTCTTATGTAGTAACAACGAAGAGGTACAATACAGGTTCGACGAGATACAATTATGATAATTCAACATTTTTCTTTTTATACGTGGATTCTATGAAGGAAAGTCACATATATACGTGAGTTCATATCTAGATAATCATGTATGTTTCTCTATGATGAAGAAACTATAGGAATATCCCAGTGAGAAGTTATGATATGCTCCAGCTAGTTATTATTTGGCTTTCTAATTCTGAATTTGGTTGGTTACAATCAATGGATGTTGATGGCTTATAATGGTTTATGAGTTGTTCCAATATGACATGGATTTACCGATTGATGAAGTTTCTTTGATGACCTTACTGATGGATGAGTTGATGCGATAAAACTTGACAGCAAACAATTGGCACAGGTTCAAGGGGATCATTTGTTATGTTTCTAATAGTGCATTGTTGGTATTATGATTGCCTGAGAATTTCTTGCTACATAATGAAGCTACTGAAGATACTCATGTTGCTGAAGTTTTTGAATGATGACTATATGTTGCATCTTGCTATGTTGCTGTCTTGGGTTTCCTATAATGAAATACATACTTGAGCCACATAGTTTTTATGATGCTACTGATCATATTTATGTCGATAGAAGATTCTTTTGATGATGCATACGGTACATATGTTATGTTGCTTTCATGTTGATATTCATAAGTTCAAGGAGATAAATAGAGTTTGATTATGCAACCTCATTATTTGATGATGATGAGTGTCACTCATTACTTTTATGTTCAAAGATGCATAGGTTCCATATGGTATAGTTATGGATGATGATGTCTATAGTGCTTGGTTCTCACATGTACATGATATGTTGCACATGGTATATTGTCTGAGGATTGTTGCTCTTGATGGTATCAAGGAGATGGGTTACTAAAAAAGTTTGATAAATGATGGTGTGCTCATGGTTTGCTATTAATGACTTCTCATTGATGAGAAGCTAGATATATACTACTATCTTTATGTCATGGGATATCATTGATGCGTGAATTACATATAAGGATCTTATCGATGACTACTTAAGTTGCATGTTAATGTATTAATATTGGTGTGATAGTTCATCTTGCATGAAGAAAATGGGCCAAGAGAATGATGTTACTACAGGTTTTCATGAATACATGGTTATTAACATACTACCGCTACATTTGCTAAATGATACTTGGAGACATGGCATATTTAGTCACATATTGATGATGTTGAGGAATGATGCTACTTTTCCCTATCGTGATATGCCTCATTCTCACATATGTTGATTGATGCATGGAAGGATATGTTGATATGCTACAAAAGATCCATATGCCTTTAATGAACATGGATTGAGGCTCTTCCTACTAAGGGAAAGATCAAGTTGACCTTGATGAGGTCAAGAGGATAATTTGATAGCAGATCTCTATGAAAATTTTTATGTTGGTGATGTTTCATACTTGGTCACAGGTTGATGATATCAATTCTACACTATCTTATCTTGCAAATTGATGATGAAAATGTGCATGTCGTTGTTCATGTTGCTGCTAAGAGATGGTAATGGTGTAGATCATATATGGTGTATGATGATTGTTGATGACTATCATGGTCTTATTGAGGTCTTTGGAATTGGTTATCAATTTCATATATGTCTCTTGATGTAAAGGTCATGTAAAGACCTATTTTATAAATTATTGTAAAATTCTGTCATATTGTTGTCAAGTCATGTAATCCCATCATTTTGGTGATGTGATGTAATTTTCAGTCAAATATGTAACCCCGCTATATTGAGAGATCAATGTAAGCATAATTCATTGATGATAGGAAAGTTCATGTCTCATTGAGTCATAGAGTCATGTACTTCTTTGTCTATCTTCAAAAAATTTAGCATGTGCTCAAGGGGAGCATGGTCAATATTCAGTGTTCATACTTAGCAGATCATATCTATAACACTCATGTCAACAAAGGAAGAGAAGCCTTCATTCAGCATTGATCATCACTTTTCCCATGATGTCAACGGGAGAGATAATCTTCATGTTTGGAGAATTCTTGGTGACTTGGGAGAGAAACTGTGTTTGGAGAATGTTTGGTGACTTGGGAGAGAAACTATGTTTGAAGAATGATTGGTCACTTCCGAGATAAACTTGGTATATCTATAGATTTGTTTACAGGTATCTACAAACTATGCTTAGCGAGTTCTTGGTGACTTGGGAGAGACACTTTGTATATCTACAAATTTGTTTCCAAGTATCTACAGGTGGTGGTGACCAAACACCAAAGTGGTTGCCATGAAGTCCAAGGGGGGAGATTATTGGCATTATGACAAATGTGTTGTCCTTGATGGTAACTTAATTAATAAGGATATCAACATGATCGTAGCAAGATGAGTATTCAGCCGAATACAAATGTGACAGAAAGATTAGACAAAGGAATATCAGTTCAGAGACAAAGGAATGATAAATATGAAGTCTGAGGAAGTATTCGTTGGTTCTGTAAATAAAATATGCATACATATGCAGGTCTTGTGAAGAAAAAATGTGTACAATTTCTGCACCATGGTATTCTAAATAACATGGGTCTTTACCCTGGTATTGGCCCATAGTAGTGAGTGTGAGAATAGATATTTGATCTTGTCAAAGAATACCATCAGCATAACTAAGGGTTTGAACCAAGGTATTGGCTAAGGCCTAAGCTATATAAGGAGATGGATATCAAAGTGCCAAGTGGGAATGATATGGGTTATTGATGAATTGTTTGATCTAAAATAAGTTTTCACCCAGGAGTGTGTGATGGAATAGATCTCATAGATATGAAATGATTACACATTGAATAATCTGCTTATAGGTTGATAGATCTGTGATGATGATGTCATGATGTGTGTCCTTTACAGTGTGTTATGTTCCTATTCCAATAGGTGTCATATATCATGATTGACTTGGTTTAGCTCTGTAATATGTACATACCTTTGCTTGTTCCAAATGTTTTCCATATTCAAAAATTCAAAAATATAAAGAGGGTATGTCGTAGAAAAGAATAAAAGGACAAAAGAAATGAAAAAGGTAAAAAAAAAAATGAAAATGAACCCCAAAGAAAAAGAAAAAGAAAAAGACCAGGAAAGTGTGCAAGTCCAAATGCCACTGCTATTTTACTTTTTGTATAATAATGATTGTGTGCAACTTGTTACTTATGCCACAATCCATGGTAACCAAATAGTTTAATCTTGGTTATTCCATGTTTTGAATTTCATGCTTAGAGATAGAGAATAAAATCTGACCAAACTGTTTAATCTTGGTAGATAAGTAGATAGGTAGAGTGAATAAAAGGAGCTCAACAGTTTAATTTGAGCCCTTGGATGTAATAAGGATAGAATTAGATAGATTTCCATTGTAAAATAAAAGAAGAAAGTTTCATAAGGGTTTGCTAGTTTAAGTGCACCCTAATAAAAGAAGAAAAAATGGTAGGATAAGTAGGTAGGGTAAGTAGATGATTGGTTGCAGAATTATGTATGATGAATGGTTAAGTTAAAAGCTCAAATCATTTTCTTTCATCATTACATTACTTTGGCAAAGAAATGGATGACAATGAAGACATTTACATCATGGACAAAAATCAAACTGATTAACCTCCTCACTCATTTTTTCCCTAAATTTTACTAATTTCCCATAACTACTAAAGGCACCAACAACCTGAAAGTTAAAGGGGCTCAGTGCATTTCTCTGACTTCTCGAGGGACTAGACCCTCGGCCCAATAACATGTAAGGCCCAAGTGCTAAAGTCCCTTCATCAGATTCACCCCTTCCATAATTCATTCATTCCCTTTAAATCCTTTTCCTATGGTAAAATCACTCTTTTACTTAGGAAAAATAAATGGTTCTTCATAAAAACCCCCAAAAACACATTTTAGCCTAAGTCATAATGTTGGATGATGAATGTATTTTCAGAAACATTTACTTAGCACATTTTCTTTTCCCATGTTCATATTAACTTCTAATTCTTATTATTTAAGTCCCAAAACAAATTACCCTTTCCCGTATATATTATTAATAAAAATCCCAAAATAAATAAATATCCCATCCCGAAGGTTTGAAAAATAAACCATAATAAAGCTAATCAAGTTGGATTAATTAATCAAACTGTGAATAATTAAGAACCAAACACCCGACGTGTTAAAAAGGGATTAATTTGTCACCTGGATTAATTAATAACCTTTCCGCCAATAAAATCATCCCCGATGTAATTAACATCATCTAATTATATTGATTATGTTGTCGGGTCCCCTTCATTAACTCCCTAACAGCTTTTGATGCTGACTGTCGTCCAATTTACCTTCCCTCATCCAACGATCCTCGCTCATATCACATGGGCCTTTTGGTCGAACGTTAACCACGCGATATAAGTAGTTTTGACTTTTCGTTGATGCTACGTGTCATTCAAATTGTGGCATCGCGTGACCCCTTGCCAAAACCACAAACCTCCCAAAAGAGGTGCGATCAATCCTGCTTATCACCTCTGCTAAACGACAAAGTGTCCCATTGTTAATTGACACCAACTGTCATTTTTCCATTCACTCACCAAAAGTCATTGACTTCGTGCATAAAAACAATAATGTTCATTGTTTTTCCTTTTTTTTGAGAAAAGAAACTTCTGTTCCATGCTCGCACAGAGTACATCCAGGCCAGCAACTCACTCCCAACCGCCAACCACCATCAGTCGTTGAACTCCAGGCCACTGCAAACTACTGCGTGCATCCAGCAAAGCTTTCACCACAGCGATTTGTCCCTTCAGTCCACCATAACCAGGTATTTACCCCATTCCTTCTCAGAAACCCTATTTTGTACTAAAACCTCTACCAAATTTCTTTAATCCCAAGTAATCCAATACAATTAGGTTGTTTCTTAGTCCCAAGGTTTTCCCAAGAATCTGTTTTACCCAAAAACCTTAAAAACCCCAACTTTCTTCCTTGAATACACAAGAACCAAGGATGGAAGCTCCTATTGCCCTAAATGTCACGCCAATCACTACTCCCCACGAAGATTTGGACCACCTTCCCTTGGCTGATAGAGATTTTCAAATCAAGGACCTTACTTTTGAAGAAACCCCCTTGAAACTATACTGCAAGTATCAGGACAATTATCTAAACAATTCTAATAAAATAGGTCTTTGGGAGTCAAACCTACCTAAATATCAGTTCCCCACTGTCCATCTTTTCCCAGAAATTTTCAACCAATGCCATGCAAACTACAACCCAAATATGAGAGTTGTAATGTCCCCTAACCAAAAATTATTTTTTACTATTACATCTGAGTCTGTAAATGAGATGCTGTAATTACACCCTGGCCAGGACCTCACTCCTCTTTCCATTGCCAAATTCCTTGAAAAATCTTCAAGGTTGTCCACTTCTGAAATTAACGAGATCTGTTAGAATTTCATGGAAAAAAAATACAGGCCAAAAGAACCCCCTCCTTCTATGTCAAGCTTCTTTACAACTCTGGGTAAAGATATCATCACCATGATTGCTTGCATTTTGGGTTTTACTACTAGTGAATATGTTGATGAGTTGACCTTAGCCTACATGTCTATTTTCACCCCTGGTCAACCTCTTGCATCCAAATTTGACTATGCTACATTCATTGTTGATAAAATGCATGACCAATTCATGAGGTTAGAGAATGAGAGAGTATTTAAATATTCTTCAGTCCTTTATCATCTTTTCCTCTACTACCAAAGTGATAAATTCCCTTTCTCTATGCAAAAGCTTGACACCAGAGGGAACCCTAGGTCAATCATATTCTGGACTTCCATTTTTCAAAATTCGACTTCTTCTCCACATCCTTATACAAATTTTATTGATAAATTTGTGCATCCAGTTACTACCATGTTGATAGGAAGTCCCCCTCCCAGAATCAGTGATGATATTAAAAGAATTCTTTAGTTATCCAAAAAATACAAGGTTGGGGACTAGTACTTGTAATAGAACCATATCAAGATTAGAATTTATGGATGTGAATTGCCTCCCTTCAAACTGCCCAAGTACCTTCCCATGCGATTATTTTCCCTAGAGTACTACAGGCAAATGATCAACTATGATGAAATCCACTTTATGAAGGCTAAAAAGAAAGCTCAGTTAAGGATAAAGGACCACCTAGGACCATTCATTTGCAACAACAGAAAAGCAGGGAAAGAGGCAGAGGAAATCCTTGAGAGAATGAGATTGAAAAAGAGTTTCATCTGGCCTTATGATCCTCACAGCTTCATCTGTGACAAAAGACAGAAGCATAAACTATCCCCCTACATTCATCATAGAATTCTAGAGATAGAACAATATGCAAATCAAAATGAATGGGTGGAGGGAACACTTATAGAATAGGATAGTACACAAGTTGAAGTAGAAAATGTTATGAAAGATTTGGAAAGAAGACTTGATCTGGATTCCTTTATACAGGTGCCTAAAGAATCTTCACAGAGGCCAACACAAGAGAATAGTGCACAAACATCAGGACAACCAGAGACTTTAGTATAGGGAAAAGATTTAGGGTCACAGAGTATTTCTGAGGAATTGACCTAGATTGATACAAATTTGGGCAACCCTCCAGTATTTCAGACCCCTCTTAATGAAGAGAGAATTCAAAAAGGAAGTAGAAATGAGGCTAGCCCCTCTACAGTGCCATTGGACCAAGTATATGTAAAGAGGTAGAGATTGAATCCTCTGTCTGAGGAAGAATATGAAGAAACAAGAAGTGACACAGTGCAGACAACACTAGTAAGGGAGACACCATCTACCTCCCAAACTTAGGCACTAAGCGAAAAACAAAGTGTAGAAGTGTCATCATTGAGGGTAGCTTCAAAGCAGAGCTAGGATTTGAAATAAAAATACAAATAAATTAAAGCTAGGAATGAGAAGCTCAAAGCTCAAACCTATGCCCACTATCTAAGAAGGGCACCTACAAATCAGAAAAGGTTGATGTCATCCATTGACATCATAGAGGGAAAGATGCAAATGAGTTTTTTGAAGCCAACAGTACAACAACCAAATTCCATGGCTGATTATTTTAAAACAAATTTTGAAGTTCTTGCCAAAGACATCCACCCAATTAATCAGATTGAGCTCCATAAGAAAACAGGTAAGATGGTTTATTCAACATTGACCGATAAAACCATCACTACACATCAGTTGGAGAATTCTCTAAGTAATACTACAGCACAGTTATAATTGGAAAGAGCCTCTTCTCAAGCTAAGGATACTAGGATAAAATCATTAGAAGACCTAGTGATAGAGTTGGGACA
Source organism: Pinus tabuliformis (assembly GCA_031772625.1). NCBI lineage: Eukaryota > Viridiplantae > Streptophyta > Pinopsida > Pinales > Pinaceae > Pinus > Pinus tabuliformis. The sequence continues at coordinate 191,713,699 of CM062804.1, forward strand.
TGATACCAAAGATGTTAAAGCAGCTGAAAGATTGATAAAGAAAAAGAATGATGACATTGTTGCACACAGGAAATAGCTCAAACTGCCTCCCCTCTTACATCCACAAACAACAGAAGTAATTAAAAAACAAAATGAGGAAGAACTTATGGATTTGATCCTTAAGTTGAATGAACAGTTCAAGGAAACAGAGCAAGAGCTAGAAAAAGATTTGCAATCCAAATAGAGTAAGTCGACCACCATGCCTCCAACTATAATACCCATAATTTCTACAGTAGTGCCATCTACTATTGCAACATCTTTGGCACCCAACATTCCCCTAGCAATAGCTCTACCAGTGACAAAAACAGTAGGTACATCAGAAGCAGCAACAACTTTAGCAAAGCATACAGAGGACTTAATAAGGTCGATGGAAGAAATGAAAATCCAAGCAACTAAAATAAAGAAACTAAAAGAAACGGTTAGCACCTTGGAGAATAATTATGAGCTATCACAGTTTAATTACACTGAAGAAGAGAGAAAAATAGAAGAATGATTGAAAGAATCAAGACATTAGAAAAGGACTTGACATTGGAAACGCCTTTGAGGGATACTAGAGACATTTTATGGACCAATATCATTGATTGTATAAATGATATTAGGTCTTCTATTTAGATAATTTTTGAATAGACTGAGTTGGTTAAACTAGCTACAGAGGTTATACAGAAGACCAGGGAAGAATTGGGAGAAAAACCTAAAAAGGCAACCCAATTGATCATTTTTTTGAATAGCAAAAGCAAGCAACAGCTGGAACAATGGGACATCGAGGATCGAACTGGTACTATCCTTGAAATTAAGAAAGTTCTTACTAAAAATAACTTAATGCTTAACCTAGAAAGAATATGTCAAAGTATTCAGGAGGACATAGATGATTTTATGTTAAAATATGAAATTCTAAGAGAAAAAGGCCTCCCAAGCCTGGTCATAAATGACAAGCTGATGACTCATGAGGACTACATCGAGAAACTGCACAAACAAGCCAAACTTCAAGCTAGCTCTTCCACAATGAAAGCACTACCTAGAGGAAAAGTGTTGTATGATAGTTTGGAAAACCTTTTTCATATTGAGCATGAAGTGAGACACTTGTTTACTGTTCAGCCCAATTTTACTAAGTATATTGAAGTTGATGAAATATACAGGAAATTAATCCGGATGAAGATACCAAATGAAGAATGGTGGACCAATATGATCGATATCCTATAATTTACTATGGTAACTCTAAGGTAAAAAAGAAATATTTACTGAGGCAAAAGTTGAGAAATAGGTAAAGAGTATCAGAAACGGGTAAAGAGCATCAGAAACAGGTAAAGAGTATTAGTAGGGAAAAGTAAGAAAATATCCAGCACATAATTACTAAAGCAACAGCAAGAGGAAAATCCCAGTTTCAACCTCCAGCTCATGCATGAATAAAGGGACAACAACAATCTGTTTTCCATATGTCTCTATATTTTTGTAAAAGATATTTTGTATTCCCTAGAATAAGTCTCATATAGTTATGAGATATTTTTGATGTAATTTTTGTATAAATACTTCTCCATTCGAAGTATTGGGTGTGGATTCTATAACATCTCTGTAAATCTATGCTATCAAGCTGAGAAATCTTTTGTACTCAAACTTGGATTTTTGCGGGAAAAGGAATGAAAGTTGAGGACATTTCATTAGATTCTCGTGCAGTATAAGTACAAATAAGTATTCTATACTTGTGATTTTATGTGTTTTCTATATATTTCAATGTTTTATGCATCCTAAATCTAAATGGTAAAATAGTCAAAGTGTATCAGAATTAGCTTTATTGCTCTCTGCTATCAACAGTTTACCATTTTTATGTTTTGTTGTAAACTATCTCGATAAAGGAATTCTTAATTGCTCCTCTGTCCCCGTAGCTTTTCTTATAAGCCCCTAGTATAGGATTCTTAATTTCCCTCTGCTAGTTGACCTATCTTCCTTTCGTCTTTCTAATCCCGACTTGAGGATTCTTGATTGCCCTCTATTTTTGAGCAGAAATATCACCCATTCAAGTTCCAAAGTTTGTTTTTATTTTGTTATCCTGCCTGTTGAACTCATACCTCAGTAATTTGACTTGATCCAGTGAATTATCCCTGATTGAATCCATAGCCCAATGGCCTAAAATCCTAGGTTTCACATGTGTTTCAGAACTCCACCACTCTCAAACAAAACAACCTCACTGAATATTAATAGCCAGCCTAAAATCTTTTCAAACATAGCTAAATCATAAAGAGAGAGCCCTCTCTGAGTGTAGATTGGCTAGAATCTATACTTAAAAGATTGGTTTGTGGTTACCTTGGATCCTTTCCTTCTTTTGATAACTTCTAAGGAAAATCTGAGTGATAACAAAGTGGCAATTCCACTAGGGAAGAACAAATCCTCAATTAAAACAAACCTTTGAGAAACCTAAAAAGCTTGATTTGAAGTATCTTAAAGGATTTTTAGAAGTTATTTTGAAAATCCATAAAAGAATAGCATTTTAAAGACTTGAAATATGGCTTCAAGAAGAAATCATTACACCAGGACTAATCCTGTTCCAAATTATCCCCTTGTGTTTGAAAATCGCAACCTAATTCCGAGAATCCTTAGAAGACAAGAAAGTTCATTGAGCCCCATCCCTTTGAAAAAATCACAATCATGTCCTATTGAGTGGCCTTTTCTAGAAGATCTTCCTTTTGACGAACATTTTGAACTATATCTGTTTAGAACCACATCTGACAATGAACTATTTGACCTAGTCCAAGATCCAGAATTCCTCAAAGAACTTGAAACCCAATGAGCGAATTTGTTAATTGATCGGTATCTACAGGAATCCACTCAGTCATCTCTTACCACTGGTAGAAAAACTAAACTTTCTGAAACAACATCACTTTCTACTAGTTCATCATTATTTCCCCACTCTTCTAAAGTCCATTCCACCCCTCCATTCATCCCTTCACTCCTTCTCCCACCAATCATCACTCAACAACCTACCAGTACCTCCAGTTCCTATTCCACAATGCAAACACCTCCTGTTACCCCAACTCCAATTCATACTACTATGCAACCTAGAATCATGGCTAATAGATATGCTCCCCTTGTGATGCCTACTCCTCTAGGTGCCATGCCTAAGGACCATCAGAGTAAAATTACTACTTTTGATGGCACTGGAACCTATACAGCTCAGAGCACACTAAGAAAATTACCAACTATTTTTATATATACGAAATTGACACAGTTGATGTTCAAATGAGAATCTTTGTTCATAGTCTGACTAGGGAAGTTAGAACTTGGTTTAGATCTTTAACCCCCCAAAGTATACATATCTTAAGAGTTCTCTACCAACAATTCTTGAATAGGTGGGAGAAAAGGAATGACCCCCTGCAAATTTTATCTGAATATGAGAACCTTAAAAGGGGACCTCATGAAACCGTTCAGGACTATGGCACTAGGTTCAATAGTGTTTATAGTGCCATTCTACTCAACCTTAGACCCCCACCTGGTTTAGCCCTGATCAAATTTCCTGATGGATTTGATTCAGATATAGATTTCTAGTTAAGAGAAAGAAACCCCCCCACTCTGGACGAAATGCAGAGTGTAGCAGTAAATGTTGAAGCTAACCTGCTTTCCAAAAGAGCCAAAGCTAGGAATGAGAGAAGAATACCTGCAAAATAAGAGAATACACCCTTTGAACAAAAGATGGATGCTATAGTTAAAGGAATGGATAGATTGTTAGACAGAGTTGAAACTATTGAAAAGAAATCTCCTTGGGATGGCCAACAGGCTAATTCAGGGAGAAATCCTAACTTTAGAAAAAATCAGAACCAAAATGCTGGAAAGAATATTCCTGACCAGAATATCAGACCACCTTTCCAAGAAAACTATGCAGAAGCCTCACATTTAGAAGATCCCCAAGAAGATACTCAGATAAATTTAATGGGTCTAGATGATGAGGAAAAAGTTTTCCTGACTCAGGATGATCAAGAATCATACATGCTCCAACAATTCCAAACCCAAATAGGAGAATCATTCGATTTTAAACAAGGGTATGATTATGCTATTTCCGAGGTACATAAATAGTACAATTTAAGAAGTAGAAGAAAAACTAATGCTCCAAAACAAAACCAGAAAATAACTCCTAATTAATCTGATAAAATTAAAACAACTCCAATAACCAAAACCCTTCGAATCTTATCTAGATAAAATTAGAACCCCCCCAGCCCCACCATTGAAGATGTGTCTGATAATCAGCCCAATAATGAACAACCTTCCACTTCTCTTCCCTCCAAGGAAACAGTGGAAGAATCTCCAAAGATCGTGTTAGGAAAATCAACAAAGAATGTCACAAATCCTAAAAGAGAAGAAGACATAAAAAACATTGCTACCAGAAATCCAAAAGTTCAAATAGACAAAGCAATCCTACCCTTTAATCTGGGGGTTGAGGTTTCCAAGCTTAAAATTTCGGTTCCTTTGACAGAATTGATAAAACAGGAAACTTACAAAGCTCAAATTAGTAAATCTTTGAACCTAGTTGAAAATGAAGCTTTGGTAAATCTATTTGATGATCAACCTAAGTTACTTTTTGGACCAGATGTTAATGGAAAGCCAGTTGAAGGAGGGGTACCACCCTTCTATATCAGTCTTAACATCCACGATAAAACCCTACACAATGCCATGCTAGACTCTGGAGCCTCACACAATCTTATGCCAAGATCTGTAATGGAAAAACTCAACTTAGATATCACCAGACCTTATAAAGATCTTTTCTCCTTTGATTCAAGCCAGGTTAAATGCCTAGGTCTCATAAAAGATTTGTGTGTCTCTCTGGTTTAGTATCCTGCCAAAACTATACTCATGGACATTGTTGTTGCTGATATACCACCCAAGTATGGCATGTTGTTATCTAGATCCTGGGGTGCTAAACTCCAAGGATCTCTTCAATTAGATATGTCTTATGCTACCATTTCAGTTTTTGAACATCCCAAGAAATTGTATAGAGAAACTTTGATGAAGTATGTAGTGAGTAGTCAGGAAAAGCCTCAGAACTTTCCTATATATTCAGTACATTCTGACATGGATTCCTTTATTCTTTACAATGCTGAAACTAATCAAGAAGATATCCCAACTGATATAATAGCAGAACCAAAATAAATTGTAAAAGAAAAGTCAAATATCCAAATTCAAGAGATAACAGATAAAAAAGAAAATCTAGATGCCTTAGCTAAGAAATATTCCATTACCCCAGATGAAAATTATGAATGTGAAATCCTATGGCATTTGGAATTCGATGGTTCAGTAAACAAGCTAGCTGTAACAATAGACGTATGGGTTTACAATTTAGAGAATGATCATGAAGAAGGTCATGCCTACAAGTTAAACTTCAAATGTACAAACAATATAGCTGAGTATGAAGCACTTCTGTTAGGACTAAAACTGGTTAAGAGATTAGGAGCCATCCAGGTATCAATCATGGGAGATTCTGAGTTAGTGATTAAACAAATCAAAGCTATTTACATGACCAAGGATCCTAGGTTATGAATTTATAGAGGAACAGTCATAGAAATACTAAATACCTTTTTAGAAACCAAACTTGTTGTTATCCCCAGAAAACACAACATGCAGGCTCACAGCCTAGCCATGTTTGCTAGTACTTGTAAGTTTCCTTTTGAGCCTAATCATCAGTATACTGCTGAGGTTAGGCATAGACCTACAATTCCTGACAATTTAAAGAACTGGCAAGTATTTGAGAATGATCAGCAAATCAATAATTTTTTAACTTTAGATAATGAATTTGTAAATACAAACATAGATACTGACATAGCAGTAGATTTTAATTATTCTAATGAAGTAGAAATAAATGAGCTAGAAGGAGATCAAATAAAAGATAGAATTCATCCTACAAAATTCACAAAAGCAGATATTAAGGATTTAAAACAAATGGAAATTGATGATGAAACTGAAGTCATAAACCTCAAAGATAATTTCTTTCCCAAAGGACTAATTCCTTTGGAGGACTTATTCGACTCAAATGATATTCCTAAAAAGCCTAAGATGGAACCTTTGAAAGCAGACATTGAGGAATGAAATATAGGAACTCAAGAGAATCCTAAGCTGATAAAATTGTCTAAATCATTACCCCTTGATGAAAAGATGAAATATATTGAGCTAATGAAAGAATTCCAGGATGTTTTTGCCTGGAGTTATGAGGACTTAAAATCTTATGATACTAGTATTATACAACACACTATTCCTTTGAAAGAAGATCATAAACCTTTTATCCAAAAGCTAATAAGGATCAATCCTATTTTATTACCTTCCATTGAAAAAGAGATTAAACGAATGTATGAAGCAGGAATCATCGCCCCCATCAGGTTTTCAGATTGGGTATCCAATCTTGTCTCTATGAGAAAGAAAATAGGAGAAATTAGATTGTGTGTTGACCATAGAAATTTGAACAAAGTCTCGCTCAGAGGTAACTATCCCTTACCTAAAATGGATCACATTCTCCATAGGGTAGTAGGTTCTACAAGTATTCACTTTTAGATGGATTCTCGAGTTACAACCAAATTTTAGTCCATCCTGATGACCAAGAAAAAACTGCATTCACAACCCCATGGGGCACCTTCATGTATGTCAAATTGCCTTTTGGATTGAAAAGTGCAGGGGCCACCTTTCAAAGGGCAATGGATATTTCCTTTGCAAAGGAAATCGATGAATTCCTGGATATATACCTTGATGATATTACAGTGTTTTCTAAGTCAAATCAACAACACCTGGACCATCTTAGGCAAGTATTTTTTAAATGCATAAATATGGCATCTCTCTTAACCCAAAGAGATTTTTATTTAGGTTGGAAGAAGGTAAACTGTTAGGCCACATTATCTCCAAAGATGGAATCAGGATTGACCCAACCAAGATTGAAGCTATCTTGCAAATACCTCACCCAAGAAACATTAAAGAACTTCAGGCATTTTTAGGGAATTTTTTTTTTGAAGAAGAAGATTTATCTCTAATTTAGCTTAACTAATTAGATCATTGAATAATATGTTGAAAAAAGATTTGACTATTAAGTTGACAGTAGAGGCTAAACAATCATTCAAAGAAATAAGATTAGCCTTAACTCGAACACTAGTCCTTACAAGCCCAAAATTTGACAGAGACTTCATGATCTTTTCCTTTGCATCAGAACACACCATAGCTACAGTCCTACTACAAAAGGATGATCAAGCATGTGAAAAACCAATAGCCTTTTTCAGTAAAGCTCTTAGATATGCCTCATTAAAGTATAAAATAATGGAGAAACAAGCTTTTGCTTTGGTAAAAGCTATTAAGAATTTCAGAGTGTATATATTATATTCTCATGTAATAGCTTATGTTCCCAATGTTGTAGTCAAAGATATCCTGATGCATGATGGAGTTGATGGAAAAAGGGGAAAATGGATAGCTAATATTTTAGAATATGATATAGAGATAAAGCCTACCAAGTTAATTAAAGCTCAGGGGTTGGCCAAAATTATGGCAGAAACAAATTTCCAAGCCCTAGACATAAATCTTATTGCAAAACTAGATAACGAACAGGAGATGGCAACTCCACAGATCAGCCAGCCCTTTCTAGATTCCCCCTGGTATGTTGATATTATATATGTTCTACAAAACTTCCAGGCTCCTCCAGGGTTATCCAGAACTAAGAGTAGGTTTTTGAAAATGAAAGCTTCAAAATTTTTCATTACGGATAATACTTTATTTTGGAAAAATCATGAAGGAATTTGTTGAACTGTTTATTAAAAGAAGAATCTGACAAAGTACTCCAAGAATTTCATGCAAGGGATTGTGGTGGATATATCTACTAGAATTCAACTGCTGATAAAATTCTAAGAGCTGGATTTTACTGGTCAACCTTGTTTGCAGATGTTAAAAGATTTGTAACTTCCTTCCATAAATGCCAAATCTTTGAGGGCAAAATAAAACTTATGCCCTTGCCTTTCAAACCTATTTCCACAAAAAAACCTTTTCAACAATGGGGTCTCGAATTCATTGGATAAATCCATCAACCCTCTTCTTCTCAGCATAAATGTATACTCACTACAACTGATTACTTTACCAAATGAATAGAAGCTATTCCCTCTAGACTGGCCACTGATACTATAATAATAGGTTTCCTAGAGGCTAATATTTAGTCTAGGTTTGGTTGTCCCAACAAAATCATCACAGATAATGTTGCGGCCTTCAAGTCCAAGAAAAGGATTGATTTCTATCACACAAGTATCATATAACACTTGGCCAATCCACAACTTACTATCCTCAATGGAATGGACTTGCAGAATCCTCCAATAAAAGTCTAATGAATATTATCAAAAAACTATTGGAAGACAATAAGAAAACTTGGAACAAGAAATTAACCAATGCTTTGTGGGCAGATAGGCTTACAACTAAGAAATTTGGAACCAGTCCCCATGAACTAGTATATGGAATGGAGGCAGTTTTCCCCTCATCTTTAGGAGTTCCAGTCATGAAATTACTTCAAGAAGCTCAAGTGGAACCAAATGATATACAAAGGAGAATTAACCAGACTATCCATTTACAGCAAACCAGAGAGGAAGTATACAACAGAACCCAAGTACTGCAAGAAAACTTAAGAAGATTTTTGACAAAAGGACCAAGCGTAAGACTTCTATCTGGGAGAGAAAGTGTTAAAGTGGGATTCAAGAAGAGAGGACAAAGGGAAACATGTGAAATTTGACTTCCAATGGAAAGGTCTATACATAATATATGCCTTCAAAGGAAATAATCCTATTTTCTTAAAGAATTAGATGGTGCAGAGGTCGAAGGAGGACCAGTCAATGGCCGAATGTTAAAGCACTACATTGATCCTAGTTTCTAATCTTACCATGTTTTTAAACTGTATATATTATATCCTTTTACAGTTCAGTATTGATTGGATGGTAAAAGTTTTGAGGTTGAAGCCCGAAGAGAAGGCCGTAAGCTTCAGAGGTATTACTGTCATACATACAAATAAAGTAGCCAGGAAAAGGAGATTTGTAGAGCATAATCAAAGTCTTTCAAAGGCCATTGATCTACAGTTCTTGACTTTTCATCAGGAAAAGCCATCCCCAAGTGGAGCCACTGTTATGTTCCTATACTAATAGGTGTCATATATCATGATTGACTTGGTTTAGCTCTATAATATGTACATACCTTTGCTTGTTGCAAATGTTTTCCATATTCAAAAATTCAAAAAAAATAAAAAAATGTAAAGAGGGTATGTCCTAGAAAAGAATAAAAGGACAAAAAGAATGAAAAAGGTCAAAAAAGATGAAAATGAACCCCAAAGAAAAAGAAAAAGAAAAATACCAGGAAAGTGTGCAAGTCCAAATGCCACTACTATTTTACTTTTTGTACAATAATGATTGTGTGCAACTTGTTACTTATGCCACAATCCATGGTAACCAAATAGTTTAATCTTGGTTATTCCATGTTTTGAATTTCATGTTTAGAGATAGAGAATAACATTTGATCAAACTGTTTAGTCTTGGAAAATAAGTAGATAGGTAGAGTGAATAAAAGGAGTTGAATGGTTTAATCTGAGCCCTTGGATGTAATAAGGATAGACTTAGATAGATTTCCATTGTAAAAGAAAAGAAAAAAGTTTCATAAGGGTTTGCCAGTTTAAATGCACCCTAATAAAAGAAGAAAAAATTGGTAGGATAAGTAGGTAGGGTAAGTAGATGATTGGTTGGAGAATTATGTATGATGAATGGTTAAGTTAAAAGTTCAAATCATTTTCTTTCATCATTACATTACTTTGGCAAAGAAATGGATAACAATGAAGACATTTACGTCATGGACAAAAATGAAACTAATTAACCTCCTCACTCATTTTCTCCCTAAATTTTACTAATTTCCCATAACTACTAAAGGCACCAACAACCTAAAAGTTAAAGGGGCTCAGAGCATTTCTCTGACTTCTGAAGGGACCGGACCCTCGGCCCAATAACTTGTAAGGCCCATGTGCTAAAGCCCCTTCATCAAATTCACCCCTTCCATAATTCATTCATTCCCTTTAAATCCTTTTCCTATGATAAAATCACTCTTTTACTTAGGAAAAATAAATGGTTCTTCATAAAAACCCCCCAAAAACACATTTTGGCCTAAGTCATAATGTTGGATGATGAATGTAATTTTAGAAACATTTACTTAGTGCATTTTATTTTCCCATGTTCATATTAACTTCTAATTCTTATTATTTAAGTCCCGAAACAAATTACCCTTTCCCGTATATATTATTAATAAAAATCCCAAAATAAATAAATATCCCATCCCAAAGATTTGAAAAATAAGCCATAATAAAGCTAATCAAGTTGGATTAATTAATCAAACCAGATTAATTAAGAACCAAACACCCGACATGTTAAAAAGGGATTAATTAGTCACCTGGATTAATTAATAACCTCTCCGCCAATACAATCATCCCCAATGTAATTAACGTCATTTAATTATGTTGATTATGCCGTCAGGTCCCCTTCATTAACTCCCTAACATCTTTTTCCGCCGACTGTCGTCCGATCTGCCTTCCCTCATCCAACAATCCTTGCTCATATCGTACAGGCCTTTCGGTCAAATGTTAACCATGTCATATAAGTAGTTTTGAATTTTTGCCGATGCTACGTGTCATTCAACTTGTGGCATCGCGCGACCCTCTACTAAAACCACCAACATCCCAAAATCAATGCGATCAGTCCCACTTACCACATCCTCTAAACGACAAAGCGTCCCATCGTTAATTGACACCAAATGTTGTTTTCCCATTCACCCGCCAAAAGTCATTGACTTTGTGCATAAAAACAAAAATGTTCATTGCTTTTCCTTTTTTCCGAGAAAAAAAACTTATATTCCATGCACGCACAGAGTACGTCCAGACCAGCAACTGACTCCCAACCGCCAACCACCATCAGTCACTAAACTCCAGGCCACTATAGACTACTGTGTGCATCCAGCAAAGCTTTCACCACAGCCATTTGTCCCTTCAGTCTACCATAACCAGGTATTTACCACATTCCTTCTCAAAAACCCTGTTTTGTACTGAAACCTCTACCAAATTTCTCTAAGCTCAAGTAATCCAGTACAATTAAGCTGTTTCTTAGTCCCAAGGTTTCCCCAAGCACCTGTTTTACCTGAAAATCTTGAAAACCCTAACTTTCTTCCTTGAATACACAAGAACCAAGGATGGAAGCTCCTGTTGCCCTAAATGTCACACCAATCACTACTCCCCACAAGGATTTGGACCACCTTCACTTGGCCGATAGAGATTTTCAAATCAAGGACCTTACTTTTGAAGAAACCCCCTTGAAACTATACTGCAAGTATCAGGACACTTATCTAAACAATGCTGATGAAATAGGTCTTTGGGAGTCAAACCTACCTAAATATTAGTTCCCCACTGTCCATATTTTCCCAGAAATTGCCCACCAATAACATGCAAACTACAACCCCAATATGAGAGCTGTAATGTCCCCTAACCAAAATGTCCTTTTTACTATTACAGCTAAGTCTATAAATGAGATGCTACAATTACACCCTAGCCAGGACCTCACTCTTTCCTTTGACAATTTACATGAAAAATCTTCAAGGCTGTCCAGTTCCGAAATTAACCAGATCTATCAAACTTTCATGGAAGAAAAATACAGGCGAAAAGAACCCCCTCCTTCTATGTCAAGCTTCTTTACAACTTTGGGTAAAGATATCAACACCATGATTGCTTGAATTTTGGGTTTTACTACTAGTGAATATGTTGATGAGTTGACCTTTGCCTACATGTCTTTTTTCACCCCTGGACAACCTCCTGCATCCAAATCTGACTATGCTACATTCATTGCTGATAAAATGCATGACCAATTCATGAGGTTAGAGAATGAGAGAGTATTTAAATATTCTTCAGTCCTTTATCATATTTTCCTCTGCTACCAAAGTGATAAATTCCATTTCTCAGTGCAAAATCTTGACACCAGAGGGAACCTTAGGTCATTCATATTCTGGACTTCCATTTTTTACAATTCACCTTCTTCTCCACATCCTTATACAAATTTTATTCAAAAATTTGTGCATCTAGTTACTACCATGTTGATAGGAAGTCCCCCTCCCAGAATTAGTGATGATATTAAAAGAATTCTTTTGTTATCTAAACAATACAAGGTTGGGGACTGGTACTTGTACTGGAACCATACCGAGATTAGAATTTATGTATGTGAATTGCCTCCATTCAAATTGCCCAAGTACCTTCCCATGCGATTATTTACCTTGGAGTACTACAGGCAAATGATCAACTCTGATAAAATCCACTATGAAGGCTAAAAAGAAAGCTTAGTTAAGGATAAAGGACCACCTAGGACCATTGATTTGCAACAACAGAAAAGCAAGGAAAGAGGCAGAGGAAATACCTGAGACACTAAGATTTAAAAAGAGTTTCATCTGGCCTTATGATCCTCATAACTTCATCTGTGACAGAAGATAGAAGCATAAACTATCCCCCTACATTCATCATAGAATTCCAGAGATAGAACAATATGAAAATCAAAATGAATGGGTGGAGGGAACACTTATAGAACAGGATAGTACACAAGTTGAAGTAGAAAATGTTATGAAAGATTTGGAAAGAAGACTTGATCTGGATTCCTTTGTACAGGTGCCTGAAGAATCTTCACAGAGGCCAACACAGGAGCATAGTGCACAAACATCAGGACAACCAGAGACTTCAGTACAGGGAAAAGATTTAGGGTCACAGAGTATTTCTGAGGAATTGACCCAGACTGATACAAATATGGGAAACCCTCCAGTATTGCAGACCCCTCTTAATGAGGAGAGAATTCAAAAAAGAAGTAGAAATGAGGCTAGCCCCTCTACAGTGCCATTGGACCAAGTATATGTAAAGAGGCAGAGATTGAATCCTCTGTCTGAGGAGGAATATGAAGAAACAAGAAGTGACACAGTGCAGACAACACTAGTAGGGGAGACACCATCTACCTCCCAAACTCAGGCACTAAGCAGACAACAGAGTGTAGAAGTGTCATCACTGAGGGAAGCTTTAGAGCAGAGCCAGGATTTGAAAGAAAATTACAAAGAAATGAAAGCTAGGAATGAGAAGCTCAAAGCTCAAACCTATGCCCATTATCTGAAAATGGCACCTACAAATCAAACAAGGTTAATGTTAGCCTTTGAAATCAAAGAGGGAAATATGAAAATGATATTTTTGAAGCCAACAGTACAACAGGCAAAGTCCATGGCTGATTATTTTAAAACAAATTTTGAAGTTCTTTCCAAAGACATCCACCCAATTGATCAGATTGAGCTCCATAAGCAAACGAGTGAGATGGTCTATTCAACATTGACTAGTAAAGCCATCACTGCACATCAGTTGGAGAATTCTCTAAGTAATACTACAACACAGTTACAATTGGAAAGAGCCTCTTCTCAGGCTAAGGATACCAGGATAAAATCATTAGAAGACCTGGTGATTGAGTTGGGACATGATCCCAAAGATGTTAAAGCAGCTAAAAGATTGATAAAGAAAAAGAATGATGACATTGCTGCACTCAGGAAATAGCTCAAACTCCCTCCCCTCGTACATCCACAAACAACAGAAGTAATTGAAAAACAAAACGAGGAAGAACTTATGGATTTGATCCTTAAGTTGAATGAACAGTTGAAGGAAACAGAGCAAGAGCTAGAAAAAGCTTTGCAATCCAAACAGGGTGAGTCGACCACCATGCCTCCGACTGTAATACCCATAATTTCTACAGCAGTGCCATCTACTATTGCAACATCTTTGGCACCCAACATTCCCCTAGCAACAGCTCTGCCAGTGACAACAATAGCAGGTACATCAGAAGCAACAACAACTTCAGCAAAGTAGACAGAGGACTTAATAAAGTCCATGGAAGAAATGAAAATCCAAGCAACTGAAATAAAGAAACTAAAAGAAATGGTTAGCAGCTTGGAGAATAATTATGAGCTATCACAGATTAATTACACTGAAGAAGAGAGAAAAAATAGAAGAATGACTGAAGGAATCAAGACATTAGAAAAGGACTTGACATTGGAAAAGCCTTTGAGGGATATTAGAGATATTTTATGGACCAATATCATTGATTATCAATGATATTTGGTCTTCTATTTAGATCATTTTTAAATAGACTAAGTTGGTTAAACTAGCTACAGAGGCTATACAGAAGACCAGAGAAGAATTGGGATAAAACCCTGAAGAGGCAACCCAATTGATCAATTTTTTGAATAGCAAAAGCAAGCAACAACTGGAACAATGGGACATTGAAGATCGAACTAGTACTATCCTTGAAATTAAGAAAGTTCTTACTAAAAATAACTTAATGATTAACCTGGAAATAAGATGTCAAAGTATTCAGGAGGACATAGATGATTTTATGTGAAAATATGAAATTCTAAGAGAAAAAGGCCTCCCAAGCCCACTGGTCATAAACAACAAGTTGATGACTCATGAGGACTACATTGAGAAACTGCACAAACAAGATAAAAGTCAAGTCAGCACTTCCACAAAGAAAGCACTACCTACAGGAAAATTGTTGTATGATGGTTTGGAAAACCTTTTTATATTGAGCATGAAGTGAAACACTTGTTTATTGTTCAGCCAATTTTTCTAAGTATACTAAAGCTGACAAAATATATAAGAAGTTAATCCAGATGAAGATACCAAATGAAGGATGGTGGACCAATATGATCGATATCCTATAATTTACTATGGTAACTCTGAGGTAAACAGGAAATATTTACTAAGGTAAAGGTTGAGAAACAAGTAAAGAGTATCAGAAACAGGTAAAGAGTATCAGTAGGGAAAAGTAAGCAAAGATCTAGCACATAGTTACTAAAGAAACAGCAAGAGGCAAACCTGAGTTTCAATCTCCAGCTCATGCATGAATAAAAGGACAGCAGCAATCTGTTTTCCATCTATCTCTATATTTTTGTAAAATATATTTTGTATTCCCCAGAATAAGTCTCATATAGTTATGAGATATTTTTTATGTAAATTTTGTATAAATACTTCTCCATTCAAACCATTGGGGTGTGGATTCTATAACATCTCTGTAAATCTATGCTATCAAGCTGAGAAATATTTTGTACTCAAACTTGGATTTTTGCTGGAAAAGGAATGAAAGTTGAGGACATTTCATCAGATTCTCGTGCAGTATAAGTACAAATAAGTATTCTATCCTTGTGATTTTATGTGTTGTCTATATGTTTCAATGTTTCATGCATCCTAAATCTAAATGGTAAAATAGTCAAAGTGTATCAGAATTAGCTTTACTGCTCTTTGTTATCAACAGTTTACCATTTTTATGTTTTCTTCTAAACTATCTCGATAAAGGAATTCTTGATTTCTCCTCTATCCCCATAGTTTTTCTTATAAGTCCCTAGTATAGGATTCTTAATTACCCTCTGCTAGTTGACCTATCTTCCTTTCCTCTTTCTAATCTTGACTTGAGGATTCTTGATTTCCCTCTAGTTTTGAGTAGAAATATCACCCATTCAAGTTCCAAAGTTTGCTTTTATTCTGTTATCCTACATGTTGAACTCATATCTCAGCAATTTGACTTGATCCAGTGAATTATCCCTAATTGACTCCATAGCCTGATGGCCTAAAAGCCTAGGTTTCCCATTTGTTTCGGAACTCCACCACTCTCAAAGAAAACAACCTCACTGAAAATTAATAGCTAGCCTAAAATCCTTTCAAACATAGCTAAATCATAAAGGGAGAGTCCTCTCTGAGTGTAGATTGGCTAGAATCTATACTTAAAAGATTGGTTTGTGGTTACCTTGGATCCTTTCCTTCTTTTGATAACTTCTAAGGAAAATTTGAGTGATAACACAGTGTATGCCAAGATTTGGGTTTGATTGATGTTTTGTTGTGCATTGAAGGTATGATTCAATATTTACATATATGTACACATGTTTTCTTTAGAAATATCACGTACATATGCGGACTTACTTTTGGGTAGTTGCATATCGATTCTTTAGTATGGAAAAATATGTACGTGGGTATGCTTCTTGAAAGGCATGTACATATGCGGAAGTGTCTTATAAGGGTCACGTACATATGCTATGTTTTTTCTATATATGATTTCTAATCAGTCTTGTTGTGTTCATTGTTTTCTGTCGATGAAGTATTTCATGATGATATGTGTTTGATAGTGTTGGTTGAGGTTACACTAACTATGTTATGAAATGTTTAGTAACGATGATGTTGTTTTTAGATGATTTGTATTGGGTTCAGAGATCTATGACAAGGTGAATAGTGCAGAGATTCAACTTCAGGGTTCATTGTTTTGAGATCTATATGAGTTTTATCTGAAGAGAAATCATGTGTATACACAAGTGTGCCTCATAATAGTAGCATATATATTTTGACATAAGAATGACCAGGCTTTACAGTGATAGGGTTTGGCTTCTATGATGAATAGTAAGTGGTTTGACATTCTTATGAAGTGTATACAGTGAATTGAGATGATCTAGTTGCTTTGGTTGTTTGAGATTCGGTAATTGGTTTATTCAATGATTTGGTGATTAAGCTGGTTCAGTGATTTGATACAGTGATTAGTTCTAGTTTTTTATTTGATATTGGGCTTAAATGATGGTAGTGGGTGCAATCTGAAAATTTGATGAAAGGTGGCCTACATGTTTGATGTTTTGGTTCAAGTGGATCCACTATGAAAATTATGAAACATGATTCATGAAAGTGCTGAGGGTTGGAGTCTTCAATGAGGAAATCAAATCTTCCTTCCAGTGGTAGCTATTAAATATGATCAAGAATTTGGGGCTCTCTTTTGGTGGGTTCCAGTAAATGAGATCAGGGGGTTGGAGCTCCCTTCCAGTGGGTGTTTGAAAATGAGAGAAGGTGGTAGCCTTCTGCAGGTGGGTGTCTGCGTGCTTGTATGAGTATGCTTCAGTACAAAATTGTAAGATGTTTTTCATTATAATATAAGATGAAGATGGAGACAACAACAATGATGGTTTTCTCCCACATTGGGTTTCCACCCAAAAATCTCGACGCTCATATGTGTTGATGTGTTTCTTATGTATGATGGTTTATTATGATCTTACTACACATGGTTACTGTTTAATCAATGCCTAGTGAACTACTAATACACTAGTTCAAGTTAAATAGATGGTGAATTACCTAAAAACTTAGTTAAGTGGATATATGCTAGTTGTCTTCATAACAACCATGTACATACGCAAGTTTACTTCACTATAGTCGCATGCATAAATATGAATAAGAAAATAAAAGTGTAAATGAGTTTTTAAAATACTGATTCAACCCCCCCCCCCCTCTCACAACATCCTCAACTATGTTTGACCTAATAAAACTTCAAGAGGAGAAACACAAGAGGAGGTTCTTTTGGCTCCCACTATTGATAATGAAATGTAGTGAAGAACCCTTCACCCACATCTATGAGTGGAAGAGAATCTTCATCTCCTCTAGATATTCGAGCTCAATCTTTTGGAACTTGTTTGTGGCAACAATGGCACCGCATTCTTCATCAAGAACATATTTTCCCTTTTCATTCTTCTTGTCATGTTTTGGCTCAGAGTCAAAAAATGCATCTAAAGCTGAAGCTTTTAGCTCATCCACTACTAAATTCTTAGTGCAACACTCATTTTTTTTGTGGGTGGGGCTCTTGTGGAACTCACACCACTTACCTGTATCCTTCTTCATCTTTGTGGTGTTATTCTTTGTTTGCGGCTTTTGTGGGTTTACTTAGGTCACTCCACCTTCGATTTGTCCTTTGTTTTATGGTTTAGAGGTGCCTTTTACCTGCTTCGGGTTCTCAGATCCAAAGTCTCGCTTCTTCCATTTCAATTTCTACTCGATCTTAACATCATATTAGTATGCTACACCAAAAGAAGAGTTGTCCAGGAATTCCATTTCTACCTAGATGTATTTATGCAGACAACCATCGTACTTGAGTACCATATGCCACCCAAAATCCTTGATACCCAACTTCGTGCTTAGGGTATGAAAAACGTTCATGAACTCTTGCACATCTTGGTCCCTTTCTTGTTGTAGTGTGGTCCATTTGATGTACTTATCTTCATATCCCCTGATAGGGTGATATTATTCCTTGATGGAATCTTAGAAATAATTATGGGAGGGTGTGATTGAAAGTAGTGAGGGTTCCTCCTTGTCCCTTTGCTCACAGTAAGATTCCCACTATTCGTTGACATGGGAATTGAATTTGAGGACTAAAAAAGTAATATTTTTCCTATTGGAAAAATTATGGACCGAAAAATATACCTCCAATAGATTTAAACATTTATCTAGAGCATCTAAGTTTATCTAGCCTTCAAATATAGGAAATTAAATGTTAAAGTATACCTTAATGGAGGGGTGCCTCTGAAATCACTACTGGATCAAGATGCTTCACCTGCTAATACCTGCCAAAGGATCTGGAAATCCATCATCTTGTTCCTTTGTCTCTCGAGGGCCTCTTCGAGAAACAATTTGAAAGGATCTACTTCTCCCTTGTCTTTTTTTCTTCCTCCATCGGAGGTCGTTGGGGTCAGCAAGGCTAGTATTGCAAGGGTCCAACTAGTTCAATTCCTAACTCCTTATAACTCGACCTTATTGGGGACATGAAAAAAACAAAAAGGAAAGAAAAGACAAATTTGATACCGCTAATCCTAATTTATGAAGGAACAAAATGAAATACATATTTAAACAAAAACAAAAATATAAAATAAAATAAAACTTTAATTAATAAATAGCAACTGTTGATTATTATTTACATGAAGGAAGCAAACAAGTTAGCTCTAGTGATGGTAGCCTATCTCTGAGAAGAGATGTGATGACTACATGCCTTCTAAACTTAGTTAAAACAAAGCTCTCATGCCTTTTTATAATAAAAAACCAACAAAATATCCTAAACATCTAAAAACCTAACCTTAGGAGATAAGCGCCAAAATCTTGTGGGCCCCACTGTGGTTAGTTAGAATGTCAACTTCTCTGGGTTGGAACGTTGCCATAATATCTTTGTTTGGCACACATCATATCTCATTAGAAAGGTTTATTCGAGGACAACAAATTTCAACTACAAATATGTTGAAAAGTGTGCAACAAGAAATGCTTGTTGAGATTGCAACAAGATGATGGAGCTTAGTGAAAAGAGTCGCCTTCACTAAGTGGGCCCGCAGGCTATTTTTGGCGCAAGTCTATTTTTAGACTATGTCTATTTTTAGACATATGGATCATGTCTATGGATTGCAGGTTGTTGTTTATGGATGATTGGTCAAGTTGGGAAAAATAGATGGACTTCTATTTTTTGATCAAAGTGTGAGTGATCACAGTGTGAGTGATCAAAGTCTATTTTTAGACTAGCTGTCAAAAATAGAAAAGTCAAATATTATTGTCTCATAATAATATTTGGACTATAAACTTGATCTTATTCTCTTGGAGCACTTCAGTTTGAGCTACAAAGGTGGCACATGCAGCTGTCAGAAGGAAATACGCTTTTCTTATGAGTCTGTTGAGTTGTTGCATGCATGACATTAGTTAGAACTCAAGTGAGTTGAGTTGAGTTGACTGGAGGTACAGTTGATGGAGTTGTGTTCAGTTTAGCTTTGTTAAACTAGTTGTATTTAGTCTAACTGATCAATAGACTAGAGATGAGTTGGGTGAATTAGTTATTAATTAATTCACAAGTTATTAACTCATAATGCAACTATAGAATACATCAGTTAACTCAGTTGCACGTCAGTGCATGTTCAGTTCAACAGGGACAGGTGGTAGAGAATCAGATTGCTATCAGTTGTGACTATAGTTGTGCACCCGATCTTGAACAATCAAGGGATTGAGTATGCCAATGAGTTTGCTCACGTATTTGCCCAGTATTGTAGCCTTTGCTCACATCCAACAAAGTGTGAGTGACTATTTTGAGGTGAAATACGAGTTTGGTGAGCCATTCTCATCAGTTCTTGAGAAGGTATTGAGCAGTGGAGGCAGGCAAGCAGTGGAATAGATTTGGAGATCAGATCTGAGCTGTATTGTGTGTAACAGGTGGAGCTGGTACTGGATTTCTTGTGATAAGCATTGTACTTTGTAATGTTACATGATTCAATCAATATAATATACAGATAGTTGGGGTTTTTAGCGAGATGCTTTCCCCGGGATACATACTGTGTTTATGAGTTTGATTGATGCTTCTATGTGTGCCTGTGAATGTTTCTGCTTCTGTAAATTGATGATCAACGTAGAGGAGATTATGTATTATACATGTTCCGCTTATAATTGTATGATCAAGATAATCTCTTTGAATATGTGTTAAATTATTCAAAATTTCTACATGGTATCGGAGCTACTTGATTTGTAGAAGCGATTTTTACAGGATATCAAGCGAGGATTGATCATTAGATCTACTATTCAGGAAGTGTTTACATTCTATTTCTTCAGGCAGAGTCTGTAATCGGGCCAGGTAGCCTCTGGATTCATCCTTCCTTTGGAAGGTGAGATATCCGGTGAATGCCCATATAGTCAATCTCTGTACGAGAAATACTTTGTTCTCACGAATTCTAGATCGGAAGCGGTTGAGTTTTGAGCTGGTGGAATTCGAATTTAATTCCAAAGCAAGAGCAAAACTCAGAAACATTCAGTGTGAGAATGGAGACAGTATGCCCAGGTATCTCACGAAGTTCACCCAATGCCGGGATGAGCTGGGAAGTGTGGGGGTAACTGTCGGATGAGGATGGTGAGTCTAGCACTCCTTGACCTTCCTAAGAGTTGGCATAGCTACCAGGACTCGGTGAATGGAAGGGAGAAACTGCCAGGATGGGAGAGACTTTGGTCGGATCTTGTGCAAGAGGAGATTAGATGGAGCACCAGAGACGGTTCTTCATCCATGCAGGATGAGGAGAACTGTGCCTTAGCAAGTAAGGTGAAGAAGGGGAAGGAGAAGGGTTCTCTTTCCGAATCTTGTTCTTCCAATGATGGGAAGAAGGTTGACAAATCGAAAGTGTGATGTTTTCGTTGTCATGATGGAGACTTGGTGGTTGAGAGGGAGCATATATTACCTTTCAACATGCAGAGCCAGAAGAAGTCTCAGACGATTGTGGAGGAGCCACGATTCGTGCAGCAACTTTAGGAGGTTGTGGAGGAGCCACAACAGGGGAAGCTGAGAGGAGATAGAGTAGAGACATCTACTCATCCAGAGACCTCCAGTAGGGGGAAACTTCGAGCCAGATGGGCTGAGGGATCGCATGCAGCCATACCTCCAGGTAGGAGGTGGGGTGATGTGGATTGATTGTCCCAAGGAGGAGGGGCAAGATCCTTGAGGTACCCAGCCTCTTAGATGAGACCTTGCTACGGGAGCCCAGATGTGTAGTAGCAGGAACTGACTAATTGGGTAGACACAGATGCGGATGGAGTGGCAAAGAGAGCGACAATGCAGGGAATCCCAGGACAGCGCATAGCTAGCAGGCTATAGCAATGCGAGAGGCACAAGTGTTTTCCACAGTGCTAGGTGGCACAGAGAGGTGTGCAATGGTGCGAGATGCATGGAGATGTTGCAGTAGCGCAGATGTCAGAGAGGGAGCACTTGTCAGCAGCAGGTAGAGCTTCAGCATCAGAGGGTGTTTCTATCCCAATAAGGAGGTCAGTTGGGAGGTGCAGTGCGGATGTAATGCTGGGAGATAGAACCAGCAGCAACACGGATGCAGTCAGAGATCAAAGTGATAGAGGCTAGAGCAGTTAGATACTGAAGAGCACAGACATGCAGAGTTTCAGTCGACAGAGGCAATAGCAGTCAGAGACTTTGATGACAGAGCAAGTGGACTGGCCAGATGTGTTGCATGGAGAACATTCCAGAGTTACAGGATCGGGTTTGAGAGGAAGCCTTTCTTGTTGAGAGGGAGTGTTGAAAAGTGTGCAACAAGAAATGCTTGTTGAGATTGCAACAAGATGATGGAGCTAGTGAAAAGAGTCACCTTCACTAAGTGGGCCCGCAGGCTATTTTTGGCGCAAGTCTATTTTTAGACTATGTCTATTTTTAGACATATGGATCATGTCTATGGATTGCAGGTTGTTGTTTATGGATGATTGGTCAAGTTGGGAAAAATAGATGGACTTCTATTTTTTGATCAAAGTGTGAGTGATCACAGTGTAAGTGATCAAAGTCTATTTTTAGACTAGCTGTCAAAAATAGAAAAGTCAAATATTATTGTCTCATAATAATATTTGGACTATAAACTTGATCTTATTCTCTTGGAGCACTTCAGTTTGAGCTACAGAGGTGGCACATGCAGCTGTCAGAAGGAAATATGCTTTTCTTATGAGTTAGTTGAGTTGTTGCATGCATGACTTCAGTTAGAACTCAAGTGAGTTGAGTTTAGTAGACTGGAGGTACAGTTGATGGAGTTGTGTTCAGTTTAGCTTTGTTAAACTAGTTGTATTTAGTCTAACTGATCAATAGACTAGAGATGAGTTGGGTGAATTAGTTATTAATTAATTCACAAGTTATTAACTCATAATGCAACTATAGAATACATCAGTTAACTCAGTTGCATGTCAGTGCATGTTCAGTTCAACAGGGACAGGTGGTAGAGAATCAGATTGCTATCAGTTGTGACTATAGTTGTGCAGCAGATCTTGCACAATCAAGGGTTGAGTATGCCAATGAGTTTTCTCACGTATTTTCCCAGTATTGTAGCCTTTGCTCACGTCCAAAAAAGTGTGAGTGACTATTTTGAGGTGAAATACGAGTTTGGTGAGCCATTCTCATCAGTTCTTGAGCAGGTATTGAGCAGTGGAGGCAGGCAAGCAGTGGAATAGATTTGGAGATCAGATCTGAGCTATATTGTGTGTAACAGGTGGAGCTGGTACTGGATTGCTTGTGATAAGAATTGTACTTTGTAATGTTACATGATTCAATCAATATAATATACAGATAGTTGGGGTTTTTAGCGAGATGCTTTCCCCGGGATACATACTGTGTTTATGAGTTTGATTGATGCTTCTATGTGTGCCTGTGAATGTTTCTGCTTCTGTAAATTGATGATCAACGTAGAGGAGATTATGTATTATACATGTTCCGCTTATAATTGTATGATCAAGATAATCTCTGTGAATATGTGCTAAATTATTCAAAATTTCAACAAGTTAGCTCTAGTGATGGTAGCCTATCTCTGAGAAGAGATGTGATGACTACATGCCTTCTAAACTTAGTTAAAACAAAGCTCTCATTCCTTTTTATAATAAAAAACCAACAAAATATCCTAAACATCTAAAAACCTAACCTTAGGAGATAAGCACCAAAATCTTGTGGGCCCCACTGTGGTTAGTTAGAATGTCAACTTCTCTGGGCTAGAACGTTGCCATAATATCTTTGTTTGGCACACATCATATCTCATTAGAAAGGTTTATTCGAGGACAACAAATTTCAACTACAAATATTTGCAACAAGCTACATGTTTCTCTGTTTCCGCAAAACAAAACATTGTTTAGTGAATCAAAATGGCTCCGAAAGTTCAGGATCCAAAAAGTTACCAAAAATAGAAAATTGTCGAAATAGGATACTTTATGGAAATTAGGAAATTGAAATGAAATAATGTGGGGGGTCTAAGTGGAATAGGTGGGTGGCCACCAATATCCAATTATATGACTCCCCTTTGTTCAAGACCTATCTCACACGAATTTGGTATACCAAGTTGTCCACTTCAATTGGTTATCCAATAACTCGCATGGCTTCCTTTTGGCTTGCAAGAATCCTAGCATCACCTTTCGGTAGAGCGAACTCTCATTTTGTTTCCCATCTTATCGGTCTCGCTCCAAACATGTTTCTTACTTCCTATGATAACTCTTCTTCTCCCTTATTCCACTCTATTCCTTCTATTCCTCACTCATTCCATTTGATGTGTGTGTGTGTGTGTGTGTGCGTGTGTTCCTATCATGCACGTGAACCATCATTTAGGTAGTCGAGATGACTTGTTCTATCTTAGGTGTGTGAACTCATGTGGTCTTGGCCAATGCTCATTCCATGTCAACTCGTGTAGGAAACCCCATTCTTTTGTGGGGCCTACTCATTCCTTCTCATGCATGGAAACTTATGCATTCTCACATGACACTCATTCCATCACATCACATGCAAGAAACCCCAACTTCTTGTCAGGATGACTCACTCTGTCTCAGACGTGGGAACTTGTGTGATCTTAGTAGATTTCTTCCAACTGCTCTAGTGTGTTAGCACAGATGCATTCCATTCTTTCTTTGGAATGTTCTAAATATTGCGTACTTCAGGCAAGCCCATAACAACACTCAAGTGCCTCATTCCCGAGAATGTTTATGCTAACTTGAGCACCTTGTGCGAGCACTCTCAGTCCACTCACGCCAAAACTCCCAAAATGTTATACAAACATCATAAAAGGTTTTATCACCATCTCATCTCATATCTTGACTTGTCCAACTAGTGGCATTCGTGGGCTCTCAAGATCAGAGGCCTGATAGATAGGAAGCAAGTGATGGGATGATGTTTGAGATAATGGGATACAAGATCAATGAGGGCCAAGATAGGGGAAGAATAAAGGATAATGACAAAGAGTAGATGAATTAAATGACCCTATTTTAAACCAACTATGACACCATTTAAGAAAGAAAGAGATGGGAGGAAACAATCATCATCCATAGTAAATAATTCAGTGCAAGAATGCAAAGAATAGGAAACATACTTGTACAACAAGGGAACGATGAGTAGAAGTGAAATCCTCAATCATAGAATGACATAGGAACCAACAAAGCACCATCAAGGAGCTAATAGGAGGAAAGATATGATGTCAAGCTCACATGAAGGAACAATTAGTGAGACTAGGGATCTTCATTACATTGAATCCATTGAGAAATAGACCCATATTTTCAAGTGGGAAGAAGATGGTGAGGCATGTCATCCTCATTCATTCCATGGAGTGATGGTGGCCTCACTACCTCCCCATTTATTTCTTCCCCTCTCACCCCATAGGGATTGATTTGCACTAGTTCGTTTGACTTATTTTAATGAATTTGGATACATATGATTATTAAGAATATTTAGAAAAATATTATAATTATTAAGAATATTTAAATCAATTCCGATATATATATCTATATATATATATCTATATATATATATATATATATATATATATATATATATATATATATATAATATTGATGATTTTTTTTCTCATTTTGTTTTTTAATGCTTAGAAAAATAATTTAATGTTGCATGTATTTTCCTTAGCTAAAAAATTAAATTCCATTAATTAACAACCCACCCAATTTTTTAATATGGGATTGAATTATTACATCAATAAATCAAATGCAATAATATGTAATATTATTTATATTAAAAGTGTCTAAGATGAAAACGATTTTCTACAAAAAAATAATTTATATACACACATTAAATTTTGATTTTAATATAGGACTTTCATAATTATAATTTTAATCGTTAATAATTATTAAGTGCATGGTAAGGATTTAACTTCCATGGAATATCTACAAATATTAGTAGTAGCCACATTAGAGTGTTGAGATTTATCTCAAACATTTTTTGTTTTCCAATTTAGATAGTGCAACCATATAAATTAAATGTCTAAAAAATAATAATGGACATCAAAACACTTATCTTATGATACATTTCACATTGATACAATCTTCTAGATCAAACTATGTGGAGGATTTTTTATCATATCCATCGCTTCAGGTGGACACTCCACCCATCATCCACCTTTTCTAAAATTTAAAAGCAAATGGTTATACCTCTTCACATATCTCAAAACTTTTCAAGGATGCCTCCAATCCCAAATCCTTTAGCCCCATTTCCTCTTCTCCTAAAAGTCAATCTATCTCCCTTACATATAAGGGACAACCAACCTCATTGCAAAAACTTGTTAAAAAATAATATTATGACCATATTTAGGCCCCACAAAACTTTGAAGAAAATGTTTTGATCAACTAAAGATAAGTGTAACCCGATGCTAAGTTTAGGAGTCTACTAGATTCCTTCTTCATGTGGGAATTCATACATTGGTTAGACCAACCAGCCCTTCAAAGAACGTCTTACATAGCATATTGTTGATACTAACCATCTTTTCCTTTATAAATTCACCATCATTGAGCACTCTTTTTATTCTAAGCATTTTATCTGCTTCGATCAATGGAGAATCCTTACCTCTATTACATTTCACAACTCGAGGATCATTAGGGATGCCCTCGAAATAGAGAAGCACCCTGTCAACATTATCAAAGACCATGGCTATAAATTAAGTCATTTTTGGCACCTTGTTATCTACCATATTTATCAATAGTTTGGCCCCCAATTTCTCGTGGTCTCCTCCTTTTATCCCATTTTAAATCATCTTTTAATCCTTCCATTTATTTATTTTTAGAGCGAGTCTCCTTTCATCTGATTTTAATCCTTTTTAAATCTTACCATTTATTTATTTTCGAAGTAAGTTAGTTTCCTTATTATTTTTCTAATCATAATTATTTCCCTTTTATCTCTCTTTCTCCTCTATAATTTTTATTTTATTTCTTATTCCCCTAATTTTCATGTTCTAATTCTCTTTCACCATCTTATTCTTTCTTTATATATTTTAATTTATTTCAAATATATTCTTTTTTTTATTTATTTATTCATGAATTTAAATTATATTTTTATATATTTTATTTATTTTCTTTCAAATATAATTTTATGTATTTAAATTTAATTCATTTGAAGTATATTTAATTTAATTTATTTCTAATGTATTTCTCTTCGTCCATTATTTAGTTATTTATTTATCAATTTATGAAGATTACATTCATTATTTAATAATTTTTCAATAGCTACTTTCAATGTTTTATTATTTTCCTTGGGATATTTTATTATTTTCTTTAATGGCTAGTGAGTTATCAATTTTTATTATAAGACTCATTTGGGATCATAATTTTTTTTCCCTAATTATAGATGAAAGGTTCACCCAAAACATTAGAAATAATAAAAAAAAAACCCTGCCACAAAATTTAATCAGAAAATTCTCTCAATATAAATATGGTTGAAATTTACACTCCCTCAAATCTCACACTATCAATATTTAAAAATTATAAAATAAAATAAAATCATAATTTTGTAATTATTATTAGTTAAATAAAATATAAATTTTACTTAATTATTATTAATTAAATAAAAATCCTATTTCACAATAAACACTTATTATAATTAAAAAATAAATATATTATAGAATTAAATTAAGTAAAATATATGATTATTTTACTTCAACTTTACTCAGATTCTTCCAATTTCTTAGATACTTTTAAATCTGCACTCTATATCTGACTTCAAATTGGCGATGAGGACTTATGATAGTCAACGTTTGATCAAAAAATTCTTTCTAGCCCATCAAAAAGAAGGATAATAGTCTACGGAGGCAGTAGAATGGCCCCTTTTCCGGCACCGGTCGGAAAATCATCCGGCTCCGGCTGCCGGAAATCTCTCCCTCTTCCGCCACCATCTCTCCGCCCGTTCTCCGCCACCCTCCCGGTCCGCCCTGACATTTCCCTGACATTCCTGCCTGACATTCCTGACATTCCTGAGCTGTAATTACCTCGCGAAGTAATCCCCATTCCCTCCATTCGAATTCAACACCCGCGCCCATTCCCTCCATTCGAATTGTGGTTTCGCTGTGCTCTGATCCTCTGCGAACTCCTTCCGCACTGCAGCTCGGAGGCCCCTTACTCTGGTTTCGCTGTGCTCTGATCCTCTGCGAACTCCTTCCGCATCGCAGGTACCCTTTGCCTTTACCTTGGTGGAGATGGTGCCTACCGTCGGCTATGCATACACAGCAGATTTGATGATTTCCTCCTGTGGAGCTGTTTGGGAGATCTCTTGCCTTTCAATTGTGAAAAATGCTTGCCATATCGATATGATAAAAGGAATGTCCATTTTCCCACTTGTTCATGGTAGTGATTTTAATCCCCAAGCCATGCTAGAACTTGGACCAGTCAAGAAGAGTGCAGGGTGTGCATTTTAACCTACGCCCTCTCAACTGAAAATCACATTCAACAATTTGGAGAAGGGGCTCCTATCTTGAGATTTGATTTGATCACAAACTTGTTTTTGTTGACTATGCTAGCCAAAATTTTACCTGAACAGGGCTATACACTTGTTCAGTTTGTATCCAACTATAACATATGGTAGTAGAATAGATTGCCCAGCTTGGATCGGTAGCAAATCCCAACAATCGGCAGTCTTTACCTTGGTGGAGATGGTGCCTACCGTAGGATATGTATAGACAGTAAATTGGATGATTTCCTCCTGTGGAGCTGTTTGGGAGATCTCTTGCCTTTCAATTGTGAAAAGTGCTTGCCATTTCGACATGATAAAAGGAATGTCCATTATGCCACTTGTTCATCGTAGTGATTTTATATTCAATCATATCTGCAGATTGCAGAGAATCCCCAAGCCATGCTAGAACATGGACCAGTGAAGAAGAGTGTAAGGTGTGCATTTTAATCCAGGTCCTCTCAGCTGAAATTCACATTCAACAATTTGGAGAAGGAAATCCTATCTTACCAGCTAACCACCCCTCCCTCCTCACAAAAAAAAAATGAACCTAGACATGGACCAGCCTATTATAGTCTTAACCTTGGTGGAGACACTGCCTAGCGTGAGATATGCACGCACTGCAGGTTGGATGTTTTCCTCTTTTGGCATCTGTCTGGGAGATACTCCTTCTATTCAATTGTCATGAAAGTCGTTTTCCCACTTGTTCATGGTAGTGATTTTATAGTCAATAACATCTGCATAATTTCCCCAAGCCATCCTAGAACATGGACCAATTAAGAAGAGTGTAGGGTGTGCAATTAAACCTAGATCCTCTCAACTGAAAGTCACAACAATCTGGAGAGGAGGCTTCTCTCTTGAACAATTTATAACCAGACCATGATTGAGATTTTATCTGATTACAAGCTTGTTTTTGTTGACTGCGCTAGCTAAAGTTTTACCTGAACAGGGTTATACACACATTCAGTTTGTTTCTAACTATCACTTTCAGCAGTAGAGTAGATTGAGCGGCTTGGATTGGTTGCATATCCAACTGTCAGCAGAGTCTTTACTTTCCAAAGTCTTCCAACCCGATTATTTTGCACTGACTATTCATCTCATCAGAACATACAATGCTTAATTTCAAGAATTATGATGTGTTTATATGCAATTTAAGTCTAGAAACACACTGTATTTAAATTTTTAACACGGTCTTCAGAAATTTGATCTGCAATTATCTTCGACAATATGAAGATCCATTGAATATATAAGAAAAAATAAGAATATGATAAGAGAATTTCATAGGAAGAGTGTGTTAATGGATTGATCCTTATTACTCGGAGGAAACACACCATAAGAAAGGAAACCATTATGGCAGATATAAAACATGTAGGCTACCGAGGTGACAGTTGGTAGTCTATCCAAGTCACCCTTGATGGAACATGCCTGGAGTTTAAGGTATAAGAATGTCTTGTTAAAATTTAAATGTTAAACATCTCATAGTAGAATATTTCTAAACTCAAATGATCAAGGTTCAGTTATAGGTACTCTTACCAGCAATGTCTAAATGGTTCATGGTAAGGAGCTCCTTCTGTTGTGTACGAGAAAACCCTAAACTTACTAGTCAATATGTCACTCTGAGTACAGGAACTGATGGATGGCGCCTTTACAGGGTAGGAAGAGTGAACAATTGCCCATTTGAGACCTTGGAACATAGCACCAAGAGTCTGTACCTTTGATATACTAGAATATGACCACTACTCCTGGCAAGACCATGGTTTTAAATGTGCTTTCTATTTGTCCTTCTGATAAGCATCTTTGTTATGTTATTGACTGGCACAGATTTATTCCACCACAGGAATTTTGACTGCTTTGATGCTCTTACACATAGGTTTGACGTGTCAGCTAGTGGAATTTATTCATAATGAACTATCCCTCAGGTTTATATTTTAAATAATATTATTTGATTCAGTGATTATTGGCCTCTTTACATCACTTGAAACTGTAAACATAATTGAAAAAACCAAGCATCCATTATATATATACGCATATACATATGGAGTTTTAAATGTCAAATGATGACCATTGCAGTGAATATGTACAAGTACCATTGGATAGAAATCTCTACTATAATACATGTAGGCTACCATGGGTATATAAACAAATATGTCAAAAATATCAATTTCCTAGATACAGCACTTCACAAGGCATAGATTTCTTGTGATAAATTTCTGCATACATAGCTTTGTTAATCTGTAATACAGTTCCATCCTCTACTGGTAATGTAATCAAAGTGCAATGGCTGAGACAGAACTAGTATGAAGTGACCATCATATATAACATGTTCTTCAATACAATATGCATGCTAAAAATCAAGTGTTTGGATAAACTCATGAGCAGTTTGGGTTACAAGGTTAATAGGAAAAGAAACAACTTGGCATGGTAAATCCTGGGCACTGCTTCTCAGTCATTTCCAACCACCTTGCCAATCACTTGCAGAATTCACACAAATTTTACAGTCAGATAGAATTTTCTTACTTCATTTAGGGTACATCACCCTTAAGCAAGTATGCCAACTTGTATAATCATCAAATCTCTGTAGATATATTGGATTAATGCTTATGTAAGTGCTAAATAAGCTTACTGAGTGGACTGTAATTTGACCACTCTCAGAATATTGAAGGACTTTGATATCGCTGTAATGCTATCATCAATTTCAATGCTGAACAGGGGTTTGTCGAATCTTATAAGCTTTTGCATTAAGATGAATCACATCAGTTACTCATTTTCCGAATAGGTTAGATAAAAATGTCATAGTGCACAATGAAGCAGTGTCAAGTTAGTGGTTTAGCTCATAGAACAGGAGCAACTCTTCTACCTATATTCCTTTTCTGAAATTTTCCAAATTTCTTCTTCCTCTACCATTCTTTGTATGAGTTGCAAGTGCTTGGGACTCATCATCTTGAAGTTTCTGAAATTTCCCTTTTCATATTAGCCTAGACTCCTCTTGAGTACAGGCAGTCAAATAGTTGATCAAACTTTGGAATTTCCAATCTGCCACAAATGCTTGATACAAATGAATCCCAAGATCTAGAAACTCATTAAGAGTCACAGTCACAAGTTCTGATTCGTCAATATTTCCTCCAATGGCTTTAAGTTGATCTCTTAACTGAGAGATCCTGTTAAAGTTGGGCAGCTAGAGAAAGATTC
The DNA here is from genome assembly GCA_031772625.1 of Pinus tabuliformis. NCBI lineage: Eukaryota > Viridiplantae > Streptophyta > Pinopsida > Pinales > Pinaceae > Pinus > Pinus tabuliformis. The sequence goes on from CM062804.1 coordinate 191,744,997, forward strand.
CCCAGCCCATTTGATCAAGCTTCTATAATGGAACAAAATGGATCAAAGAATTAGTATTGGACAAAAGAAAATTAAATTAATGTCAAGTTGGCTTGATCAACCTATTGGAGGGAAAATGAATTAAATGAAAACAAGATCGTAGATCTGAGATGGACAGGCCCAGGTACAGGGTGAAAACAGGTGAGCTTTGGGGAAGCCTTCAGACCATAACTCCATAATTCTGTTTGGTTGTTTAACGGCAAGGCCGTAGGCCTGCAATTTGGTGGAATGTTGGTATTGGAAGTGAATCGACACAGCTTCCAATCCGTGATCTGTGATCATGTGGTGATCAGTGTTTGGAATTAAGAGTTCTCATTATGAAATACATTTAGGCTTGGTTCAATTGAGATTGGCCATGTAAGAATTTAGGATTTGAAATAAAAGCAGCAAGCCTTTGAACTGATATGGATGTTGTTTCCATAAGACTGTTAACAAGTGTGTGTGTGTGTATTGATAATCAATGTTGATGTTTACTTGTGCGCTAAGAGTAGGACTTCTGCACATGGAGTAAGATTCTATGATGTTGCTTTCCAGTTAGTGAAAGGCTTTTTTATTTTCTGATGTTTAGATGGATGCCATATTTGTTTTATTGTTTCCATTATTTTGGCTGTGCATTCTGAGAAGCACCCCATAGCTGTATCTCTTGTATACCAGCATGCCAACCAGATGATTACTTGCACGTGTGCCTTGTAGTCCATTGATTGCATTCTGTCTCATCTTACCTACCACAATCATCTGAGAAGATAGATGGTCTTTATCTCAAATTCAGAATATTTTTCAATCCACATTTGGTAACATATATTCCACATAAAGATGTTCTATGATGTTGCTTTCCAGTTAAAGGCTATTTTATTTTCTGATGTTTAAATGGACGCCATATTTGTTTTATTGTTTCCATTTATCTTGGCTGTGCAGTCTGAGAAGCACCCTACAGCTGTATCTTGTATGCCAGGATGCCAACCAGATGATTACTTGCCCATGTGCCTTGTAGTCCATTGATTACATTCTTCATGATCTTGGCACTTGACATTATCATATACTTCAATGCTAAGAGAAGAATTTAGTTCAATCATGATCTTGGCACTTGACCCAGTTCAATGTATATTCTAGTTTGGATCTTGTTAAGGCTAGTGCAAAGGATGATCAAGTTCAGTGCTCTGTGGGATCACAATTCAGAGTACCATTATGGTTACAACAAAGCATGTTTTCTGAAGAAGCAAGACTACAAGCCGAGACTTTGTTTGAGCTACAGGACATGCCTGAATCGAGGCTAAGGTTGTATATATGTATCTGAACCGAGCCCTTATGCAAGTTACAATATGACTTGATAAAGGGCTTATATACATTACAGTGTAAAAGATTGTGGAACTGCTTCGCATAATATTAGCAGCTGAAGTTATGTTTGCATACAGTATATGCATATTGATGACACCTAGTGCTCAGAATAAGACATAATTGTCATCCTCACTGTTATCTATTTTATCTCAATTTTCTTTACAGTATATGCTTCTTTCTTAAATATGAACACCATAAATAAAATCAGATTTGTTTTGATCATATAACAGATCTAACATTTGAGAATATATTTGAAGAACAATTTAGATTGATGTCAAAAACAATAATTCATTCCCAAATTGTGGTGTGTATACATCATTGTTACAGCTTAGTCTGCAGTATTAGACCAATTACGTGAGAAAATACAGAAACATTGCAATAAAAAGAACCGACAATTGAATTTGTTGAACAATTACAGAGCCATGTGAATTAACTTGACATTCCATGTCAAAGTTCAAAATTTCATGAAACTTCAGGAGAGTAGTGGCATATAATTGAACTTTTACTTTTGCATTGATGAGAGCTCAAACATTCCTCGGTGCTCATCAGGCACCCATATTTTTAAAATTGCACTGATGAAGGCTCAAACTTTCCTCAAATTTTGCAGGCACCCATGTTCTCAATGTACCTAGAGCCTTCTGAAACAACACAACATTCCATGTCAAAACACAAAGTTTCATGAACTTTCAGAGAACAGATTATGAAAAAGGTATTTTTATAACAACATAACAATGGAAAAACATAAATATACTTATCATATGATAAAGGGCCACCTGACGACGCCATAATAACCTAGCTTATCTATTATTTGTGCATACCTCATTGATTCCCACTAGAGTTGAAGTCCTTCTGTAGATGATCAGTCATGGTTGAAGATGATGCTTCTCCACTTATTCTATAGTTACCTAGAAAAATGTCAAACGTTATCGCAAAGAAATTTTCTAGAGCATCAAGGTATATGTGCACACACAATGAAAGAGTGTCAAATGTACCTAGCATGGAAAGTAAGGTTGGATGGTCTTGCATCTCCCTTTGGTCTTGGGTTATCACCATGGTTGGGGATTGTTGCATTGCTGTAAAAATAAACATACCACATGTTAAAGAATAGTGATGATTAAATACTTAAATCTAAAATCATGACTCTATTCAACACATGAAACTAACCTGGAACCATAGAGACGGCATTATTTGATCGATGACGTCCTCGCTTATTGAGGTATCGAAACTCAAATGGTTCATATTCTGATGGATCAACATTTAAATCAATTTCCAAACCATTGTTTTTTCTGCTGCTTCTTCTTTTCTTTGTGGGGCTAAGGAAACTCTTCTTCCTCTTCAAAGATGGATCAAGAGATTCCAATCCAGGTGTGAAGTCAAAATCAGTAACGTGCAAATTATTGGCTTCATCCAACATTTTTTTAAGCATATCAGTCAATTGGATTGTCTTTGCCAAAGTAGTAGGAGGGTTATCTAAAATGAGATGGGTATAGCTAAACAACTCCTCCCTTGCCAAATGAAGTGCCTCGGCATCTGTGTCAACTTCATTTGTGGCCATAAGAGTAGCATCGACATCTTCATCATGGTTTTGAGGCTCTATATTGATCTCAGGTGGGTCATTGCATATGTTATCCTCTGCATGCTGATGAAGCAATGGATTTGAATTATCCGATTGGAAATACAACCAATTAACCTTTATGGCATGCTTGCAAATGTTTCCACGGATAGACCATGGACATTCACACGTTATAAAATCCTTACGATACCAGGTGACAAGGTATTTTTTATCTCGATCTGTCTGACTTCTCACCCAATAAGCACGTGTTATGTTCTCATGAGGACAACAATCAGTATCCATAATTTTTCTTGCTCGTTCCACTGATGATTCTAGCTGCTTTTCTCTCTTGTAGTTGTTTAGGAATCCTTCTTCTTTTAAGATTTCCTTGAACCGATAACAAGGTTCAACTGTTGTTAGTAGCATATGCAATAACCAATCCATCCTCCGGGCACATTTTTTCCTTCTATCAGATAGAAATGTTGTTTTTAGGTAACAATGGTATGACTCAACAGCATTATTGGTCTCCTGATTTGCATGAGGAAACTCCCGACAACCTTTCACCCACATACCTAATTGCAAATAGAACGATGTCAGTCTCACTCTATCACCTTTATAAAAGAAAAAAATACATATAATATGAAAAAAATGTTTACTTACGAATCTTATCTCCAGTGACCCAATTCTTGTTGAAATAGTCTAAGAACTTCTCTTCATCTGCAAACTTGATAAAAAATTGATTGATTGCATCTTCCACTTCATAATTGAGAGTGTGTTTCATGATGAAACCTAACTCACTGAACATCTCTTTGGCTTTTATGGAACTAGTGGCCAATCGATTGACATTTTTCAACCAAGCCCTCCGTACATGCCAAACGCATAAGATCACATCGCAACCTGTGATCCTCCTGCCATATTCAATGCATTTTAGTGTGATATTTTTAGAAAAAATGCATGTTTGGTTATATCATGACAATGTTAAAGTTACCTCAAGGCACTGATTTCAGCCAGTGCATCATCAACCATGAAAGCATTGACTTTCCAATCAGGACGGGTTTGGAAACACTTGCGCATGAGCTGCTCCAGCCATATTGCAATATCATCTGATGTGTTTCGTGATGCCACGACCCATGCAACAGGCACCCCGCTTTGTTGTTCATCAAATGCCACGAGTGTATACAATTGATACTGTCATTTTCAACATTACATAAATTCAAATACAGGTTATTAATCATTTTGAATGGATACAACTTAAATAAATATATTCAATAAATCATTGGCATCTGACTTACCCCATATTTGTTTGTGTTAAATGTTGAATCCATGGCTATTAAGCTATTGTGCGATAGCTTGACCATTGTCTCCAACATCCACTTTGTTTGAATCCCTATTATAAAAGGGACCTCCACACCATTGGGCTTTTGGTAAAAGAAAAAATCTTCCCGATGCTTTTGATACCAAAGGTTTACACTCATTTCATCCTTTTTGTGAAGTTGATAATTTCCCTTCGCCAACCTATTATAAATGTTTACAATATCTTTCCTGCATAAGAAGAAATCTCTATCTCGAGTTGCCACATCGATGTCAACATGTCTCTTAACGTGGGTTCTATACACTACATCAATAGGCACTCCCAAAAAGAAACAACTCTCTACATATGCAACAATGTCCCTCGAAAGCCTTGGCCTAAGCAAGGCCCTGGTCTCACCTGAAGTGTCACATTGACCATGACAAGCCCAACCTTCCCCATCTACATGTTCATACATATTGAAAGTTAATATTGCTCTATCAGGAATTTCATGCATAACTTTCACAATAAAGTGGCATTGGCAACCCCTCTTCTGCACAAATGAAGTCCTTCGTTTAGCTGAAAGATTTCCTCTTTTGTCCTCTGGGCCAAATGAACAATAATAGCTAAACCAAAAATTTAAATTGTTAGTACATACAAAGAAAGATAACTGTGTTTTCAAAAGATCTAAACAATATATATTTTAAATACTCACATATCATATTGCAATGCAGCAGTAGATCTTTCTTTTGGTTTACCCTTTATTTTTCGTACGAAATTACATGGAGCAATAGGATTTTCTTCCTCTCCTTTTATAAAGTCAGCAACCCGTCGTAACGGGATTACAGCAACACGATCAATACCATTGTTTTTTGTATTTATTTCTGTCCAAACCAAGTCTTTATTAGAGAAAGTCATTTTTCCTTTGAGGTCTTGAACCTCAAGATCCATGATATATTGCCATTTCTTTTGCTTGCCCATTTTGAACTAATCTGGTCAAAGAATATGCAAGGACATCAAAACCAAAATTTCGATCTTAGCAAGTTATTCAACATATATATAAATATAAAACCTCTTTTATGCTTTTTTTGAGGTCTAAAATATCAATCACTCAATGATGACAAAAACAAATAGCACAAAAGGATGCAAAAAATTTGGGATGCAAGCATTTCCTTTAAGATGTTGCTTTTTGCCTCATTCATTTTCAACAAGGCATTCCTTAAAGGAAAGATTCCTTTGACAACATGAACAGATGCAAAGATTTAGTTACAAAACCGTGTTTTCTGCTTACCTAACTCTGAAGCAAAAAAACATAACATAAATATTAAGCAAATGTGAAACAGCAACTCCCGTCTACCAATTTTCAAATATTAAGCAAATGTGAAACAGCAGGACATACTATAACACAGAGACAGAGGAGAAGCGTGGTCTGCAATGAAATTGAAGCTTCCCACCGCAATATTCACGCGAAATTGTTTGAACAACAGAGTGTATGTTTCTCTATTTGAAGGCTGTGCTCTTCTTCTGCCACAAAAATCCTTACATGGCTGTCAGTGAGCCGTCGGTTGCACAATTATTTTTGTTTTATAATATTCAGTTTTCGATATTCTTGGCCAATTGTCCACAAATTCGTGTTTCTTGACCTTATATCCTTTTGCAGAGGACTCTGAAAATATTCCATGAATTAAATTTTAAAAATCTTGGAATAACTTCTGTGATTTGAGCTCATTTTCTAGCGGAAAACTAGTTGAAATTTTGAGATTGAGCCCAATTTATAGTCACTACAATCTTCTTTTCAATAAATTCTGTTTGGATTGGCATCAGGAATGGATCCTATTTGTAGCCATTGTACTTGAAGATTGATAAAGGTGGACCATTGTACCTTTGGGCAACAGCCCGGATGGCAATTGTGAGGATACCCCTGATCTCATTGAGGAAATGCGAATGGAAAAGATTTTGTACTCAGAGTTTGAGAAAAATAGTATTGATCACTTCTTAAATGCACCATCCACTAAAGACATGGTTTTTAACCATTGGCAAGATGACGATGACAAAGTTGAAACCATAATCTAGCAAGTGACAATTATGACCATGATAACGGAAAATGTGGTGTTGCGCTTAGGATAGACTTAGGCCATGAAATACAACAGCCGGGAGTGAGGCATTCCAAAGAAATAATGCAGCCAAAACTAAAGGTTAAATCAATGGAAGATGTGTAAAAGAGCAAGACAGAGGATGCAGAAAACAATGATACATATGCAGCTGGTGGCACTGTTGATGTCAACAATGTCAATGGTGCTATTGGGCAGAGGAAGTGATGAGTTTCCTGAGGCAGCGGATGGAGTTTTACAGTCACCCATTGATACAACTGATGATAGTCTAGGTCAGTGCCTACAATTTTGACAGGGTAGCAAATCTTCCAACAAAATGGAGCTGTCACCAAAGAGGAGGGTCCAGATCATTTCCTGATTAGGTATGCTTGTAATGTCATGAATAATCTCAGCCTTGTAAAACAAAATTTATCCACTCAAGAAGTCCTGCAGACCAGGAATGTAGAAGAGGAAGGTTGCAAGGAAAACGAAATTTTACCTTCTGTGAAATGGACATTAACTATGTCAACTTGCAGTGTTTCTCAGAGTCAAAAGAAACTTTTGAAAGGGATGATAAGCAGATAAAAATGCATGGCTGGACTGTATGTCAATTGTGTAAATTTAGGCATTGTAAACAGAAGTATGGTCTGGACAATATGACAGGAAAAATGCCACTGGTTGATGGTAAATATTTTATGCAAAGGTTCCTTTCAAACCTTGGCCCACACCGAGCTGCACAAACATGTCTCAGTATGACTGGTGGGCTATCTTTCAAGCTTATTTTCAGCCCAGCACCAAAGAAGAAGCCAACCAGCAGGCATCAAAATTTTTACATTCTTCTGTTTTGGGAGATGAAGACCATGGATAAAGAACACTGCACCTTGGAGGTTTTGAGGTTGCTGCATTGGAAGATGGATTGCATTTTGTATGGATCTATTGTTTAGGAGAAAATGAAGTCTTTAAGTTTCCATGGGAAGATATGGCTAGGAGCAATGATCCAAATATTGTTTAGGAGAAGACATTGCCAAGGTTGCAAAGAAATATGTTGGAATTATCTGAGAAAGTATTGGAAAATACTAGCAAGCATAAACTTGAACCTAAAAAAACCAAAAAATAAAAATAAAAAACTGGCAACTTGAAAAACTTAGAAGAAGTTGAAAATATCAAAAGAGAGATCTGAGATATTCGCAACATTTCTTAGGAGAGGAAAACATATCATAAATAGTAGCACTTAGGTCAATCATTCCCTTTACCCTTTTAAAGATCAGGCAATGATAATGAAATTTCATCCTCTTAGGGAACATGGTGTTTTGGTATTCAATTGCTAGATTAAATTGCATTTTCAAAGAAACCGAATTTGCTAAACTAGCAAAAAATGCTGAAAAAATGGGTAACAGCTATAGCTCCTAAAGGAGTTGCAAATATCAGATCTTGCTCACGATGGTTATAGTTGGAATAGCAAGCAAAAAAATAAGCTTTTCTAAGAGGCTGTTACATCCAACAGCTTTTAAAAATCATAGCACTGAGAAACTTACTGTACCTTTTAACTGTACCTTGGGAAGTGATGGTCATTTTGCAAGTTTCTCTTGATGCTTATAAATGGACTTGCAAGTAAAAAAGTAGGGTTTTCTAAGAGGCTGTTTCATCCAACAGCTTTTAAAAATCATAGCTATGAGAAACTACTGTACCTTGGGAAGTGATGGTCATTTTGCAAGTTGCTAGTTGGACTTGCAAGTAAAAAAATATGGTTTTCTAAGAGGATGCTACATACAACCGCTTTTAAAAATCATAGCAGTGAGAAACTTACTGTACCTTTTAACTGTACCGTGGGAAGTGATGGTCATTTTGCAAGTTTTTTGACTACCAAGGTTAGGTCTAATTGTGTTCTTGGATTTAGGCTTTAAGCACAATGCTTAGAAAATGAAGTTTATGTTTGTAGTCAGGAAAAAAAATTCCACACAAGGGCTCTCCTATGGACTTACAATGTTGGTTTAGGCGCCTTTAATGAGATTAAGAATGATTTCTTAGAAGGTTAAAATATATCGAATTTGAATCCGTTGATTTCTAATATGTTGGTTACGGCCCACGCGTAGGCTAAGAGGATCTATGATGCTACTTAAATGTTCAAAGTTATAAACAATTGAATTAGTCCCCTGTATCATTTCCTCAATGATTTGGTGGAACCCAATTGTACTTATCTATATTAAGAAACCATCAGGAAATCTATATTTGGATTGGCATCAGGAATGGATCCTATTTGTAGCCAAGCATTTGGTTCTAAGAATTGGAATCTCATAGGCCTTTCTCTGCAAAGGACCATACTGATTCTTCTGACAGCTAGTGTGCCTATAGGCCTCTTATGGCTCAATGGCTAAATCTGGTGGTTTGAGTTTGAACCCAACCCGTCAGAAGCATTTGGTGCAGCTTTCCAAACTATAGGATTCAGACCTTACAGATGCCTATAGATTTATATTCACACATCATCTTTTCATTTTTAGATGACCACGGTTGTAATAGTAATGTGGTCCTTTTGTCAGATTCTTGATCTAGGTGGCTATTCCCTTCATTGATTCTCGGAGAGACTTGAACCCAATTGCTGGGATGGCATTATGCAGTGTTTGTATTCAATAGCAGAATGGCTGGAAGTGAAATCAATGTGAGGCTACATAATATCAAGTGGAATTGAAATCAGGACAATCTACCAAAATACTCACATCAAAATCCAAGTCCTTCTGTGGCAAGGATGATAACTTGGAAGGATTTATACACTGTAATCAGTGTTGTTGTTCCACTGTATGTGACAATGTTCTTTGCTTATGGATCTGTAAAATGGTGGAAGGTATTCAGTCCCGAGCAATGTGCAGGGATCAATAAGTTTGTGGCTGTATTTGCTGTCCCTCTACTGTCATTTGAGTTTATATCCAGGATCAACCCTTACAAGTTGAATTTTACTTTCATTGCTGCTGATGTGGTATCTAAAGCCATGGCACTTTTGGTTCTGGGCTTGTGGGCTAAGTGGTCACATAGAGGAAGCTTGGATTGGGTCATCACACTCTTCTCATTATCTACATTGCCTAATACTCTAGTCATGGGAATCCTCAACAAAATTCTCAAAAGGAACCAAAAAGTAGTCTAGAATGCTTTTTCAAAAGCTTTGCTGATTCCCAAAAGGAGCCAAAAAGTACCCTAGATTGCTTTTCAAAAGCTTTGCTGGTCCTCTGTCACAAAGTGTGGCAATTGTGAAAATATTATTGAGACCAGACCTAGCCTTGACTACTGCTTTTCAAAAGTTTTTGCTAGTTTTTCTCTGTCGTGAAGTGTGGCAATTGTGAAAATATTAATAAGACAAAACCTAGCCTTGACTACTGCTTTTCAAAAGTTTTTGCTGGTTTTTTCCTGTCGAAAAAGTATAGTGTGGCAATCGTGAAAATATTAATGAGACAAGGCCGTGTAGGAATAGGGGACTGCCTATAAAATATTAATGACATAGGACCGTATAGGAAGACTGATGTATTTCTGGAAGGGGGAATGGAATGATATTGCCTCGAACATAATCATGTTTCTAAAAGAGTTATTTCATGGTGGAATATAGTTGTCACTCAGCTACAAAAGTGTCAATGACAATGCTTGTATTTACTTGATTTCCGACAACTGGAACTTAACAATCAACTGCTTTAGATGGATGACAACGACCACAGTTTCCTTCTGGAACATTTCTTTGAGGGCAGTGCAATCGATGGCTGCTTAACAGTGAGCAGCCCAACATGGAGCTTCAGCTGATCGTTCTTAATTCTAATTACAAACACTCACGCGATCGTTCTGTAACCACTAAACATATTTTTTTATAAATAAAAAGTAAGAATAACAGAGGGATTGTAATGGTTTTAATATTCATTTTTTAACCAGGATTCGAAAACCCGAATCATTGGTTTGGTTTTCTTCTCAAATGCTCTGATGCGTCCAGGAAAATAAATAATGTGACGCTGCGGCTAAATCCACGGTTTGTAATTCAATCCCTGAAAAATTTCAATTCTGGTACAAGCAATAGGATTTTGGAAAGAAATTCTGCGGGAGAAAAATCGAACCACAGAAAAGAGTCTTAAAGGGATTATGATGATATGGGCTTCACAAAAGCAGGAAATCAAGCCAATAGAGGTAGCTGAAAGTAGTATATGAGTTAGTTACCTGCGAGGAGTACGTGGCCGAAGGAGTTCGCAGAGGATCAGAGCACAGCGAAACCACAATGGCGGCAGTAGAATGGCTCCAGAGTAAGGGTAGGGGAGCACAGCGCGCGGGTGTTGAATTCGAATGGAGGGAAAGATCGCGCATGAATGAATTACTCCCCGATCGGCCAGCGCATTCCCTTGTGCAGGAAGGATGTCAGGCGATCGGCGATCGGTCAGGAATGTCAGGGAATGTCAGGGCGGACCGGGAGGTTGGCGGAGAACGGGAGGAGCGATGGTGGCGGAAGAGGGGGAGATTTCCGGCAGCCGGAGCCGGACGATTTTCCGGCCGGTGCCGGAAAAGGGGCCATTCTACTGCCTCCGTAGACTACTCCAAAGGATAATAGTCTACGGAGGCAGTAGAATGGCCCCTTTTCCGGCACCGGCCGGAAAATCGTCCGGCTCCGGCTGCCGGAAATCTCTCCCTCTTCCGCCACCATCTCTCCGCCCGTTCTCCGCCACCCTCCCGGTCCGCCCTGACATTTCCCTGACATTCCTGCCTGACATTCCTGACATTCCTGAGCTGTAATTACCTCGCGAAGTAATCCCCATTCCCTCCATTCGAATTCAACACCCGCGCCCATTCCCTCCATTCGAATTATGGTTTCGCTGTGCTCTGATCCTCTGTGAACTCCTTCCGCACTGCAGCTCGGAGAAGGGGCCATTCTACTGCCTCCGTAGAATACTCCATTATTTTTTGCATTGAATACTAATGTCCCTCGGTTGAAATTTCTTTGAGAGTTGGGGTTCAGATCGGGACAAGATAAATGTTGGTGTGAAAGGAGACCTGATGTGCATGGCTTGAAGGCATGAAAAATTGGTGTCAGAGGAATAATTATGAGGATGTCTCGAGGGCATGAAAAATGGTCGGAAGGAAAAATAAATTGAAGGTAGAATGGAGGAAAGGGGTTTAAAAAGTGAGGTACATTGAAATTGTGCGGAACAGCCTGTTAGCTTCTTCTGGTTAAGCGAGTACAACTGAACTTATTGAGGGAAGCTATCAAGGGTGACAGCATTAACCACGTTGATCCCGCGAGTTATTGCTCGATGAAATGGTAAGGGAACGGTTTTCCATTGACCGTTATGTGAACGTTGCTCTTTTGATGGGGACGGTTTTCCATCGTCAATTCGCGCCCACTTAAGAACGTTTTGTTTGTAGTGGTGATAAAATTATTCCACGACTTTTGATTTTCCCATTGCGGGCTGGAGGGACGGGAATCCGGAACTTTTGAAAAGCTTTCACATGTATATCTATGGACAAGAGAGATATATTTGGTGGACATGCCATCGATATTGACCGTACTGTAACAAGAGCAACCTGATGCATTGCATCGAGCGCTTCGCTATAAATAGATTTATGAGTTTGACATATAACCCAATAGGGCGAGCATGCTTTTCAACGGAAGTGGAACAACAATTCTACGCGGAAAAGTGAAAGACGAGTTTGACAAAGAAATTGAAGACTCTATCAAAGATCTTGTTTATTGCATTATAAAGCACATACATTTATACAAAATTCAGCTTGTAAACTTACAAAGTGATTATTAATTTTCTATCTAATTCTGTTGACTATCGCAGACCCCGTCCTCTCCGTCCTCTCACATTAAATTTGCTGACATGGGAATAGTGGGCTGCGTCGTTGGCGCCGTCGTGATTAATGTTTTAACACCTCCCTTTAATCACGACGACCTAAACTTTAACTTGCCTGCTGGTCTAAGTCTAAGCTAGGTTTACAACAAAACATTTCATTTTTGTCTTTTTGCTAAAGGGTCCATGCTTGTTCATTTGCTCGTGTAGTTTCATCTTCACCTTTTTGGCTTTCCTGATGAGCTTCCTCTGCTCCTTGCTTACGTACTTAACATCAGCAACATTTTCCGAATTGGGATGCAAGGCAACATCCTGAATAGTGAAAACAAGATAATCCAATCCATGCTCTCCCTACCTTCCATGGGGAGCCACTAAAATGCACTCATCTTCGAACATGAGCAGTCTCCGAACAACATCCATGGTAGTATCCTCCGCTATCGCAGACATCTTAGAAGCGGATCGAATCACATTACTAGCAATTGGGTTCAGGGACAAGCAAATTTTTCTCTCATGTGGAATGGACTCTAGCTCTAGATATTTATGGTCATCAATAAAATCATTATATTCATCTAATAATTCTTGTGACTCAAAAATACTACCCGAATAAAAAATATTACCAGGCCCAAAAATACTTCCAAATAAGCTCTCTAAAAATACATCATCAAAAATATCAGTATCCAACATTGTTCCACTCATTGTCCTCCAATTAGACCAGTGACTTTATACTTGGCTCTCGATACGTGGTGGCTACCACAACTAGTGTCACACATGGTGCTCACTACAATGCTTTTTGTAGATTGAATAGTGCATTCAATTGGCCTTCCACACTTGATCCAGATTTAAACAAGAACACAACAAGTTACAGAGATAACCATAAACACAAAGATGCAGTGGAAATAATACTTCATTTCATTAATGTAAAATACTGAAACATGCTTACAAACAGAAACGAAAATAATCTGGCTAGGGCGATGGTAGTTTATCTCTGAGAAGAGATGTGGCAGCTACATGCCTCTGAACTATGTTACAATGAAGTTCGAAGGCCTATTTATTGTTGAAAAATAATGGAAAACCCTAAACATCGAAAAACCTAACCTTAGAAAATGAAACACCAAATTGTAGGCCCTATTTGGGTAAATTGGTACATCAACTTCCCGGGATCGTAACTTTGACATATGATCTCCGTTTGACGCGTACAATATCTCGTTAGAAAAATCTATCTAAGAAATATGACTTTGGGAAGAAAAACATCAATTCATTAACTAATGTAGCTCCCAGATTTCCCAAAAAACATCGTTTAGGTCTTCAAGAAGGCTCTGGAAGTTTAGGACCCAAAAAACTACTATAAATAGTAAATTGTGCTATAATTATGGAAATTGAAAAACTAAAAGAGGTAGTTGTGGGGGTCCAAGTGGCTACCAACATCCACCTAGATCATTCCTCCCCCTTTAGGAAGTAATGGTCCCCATTGCGTTGAGTTCCTCCATCTGCTGAACTTGGTCCTTGGTGAGCTGTTCTGCAATCTATGATGTGTCAAGTAATGGTGGGAAGCATGGTCGAGAGCGGTACACATTGAACACTTGGTGTAGGCGAAGGAATGAGGGAATGATGTGCTCCAAAGCATTGTTTCCAACAACCTTGGTAATGGTGTAAGGACCATGTTGGAGTGGTCTGAGCTTCTGATGGGTTCTTGTAAGGCGTTCTTTCTACAGAAGCAACCAGACTTTGTCGCCCACCTGAAACTTGTGCTGCACCCCTGGGGGTGAGGAGAAGTTGTTCCTGGGTCTTTTCATGACTGTATCCCTCTACTGCCGCTGTTGCATGGAGGAACCCTTCGCGAGGGTTATGGATGTGGCAGCAATCTTCCCCTTCCTTTGGGAGTGAACCAGACAAAAAATGAATTTCCTAGTCTGAGAGATGAGCTTGCTCCCTTTCTTAGCAGTGATCAAAGAGGTTGTGGTAGGTGGGGTTACCTCCAGTATCCTGTATAATGAATTACCCAAAGTAATAATAACAATGCGAGGCCTTGACTCATACACAACATGTCGCCTCCATAAGTATGGTTGGCCTAATAGTACATCACAAACATCAAGAGGTGTAACATCACACAATACCTCATCTGTAAAGGGCTTGATGCTGTAGGGAAGGCGGCACTGCTGGCGGACTCGGAGATCTCATCCTTGGTGAAGCCACCCGATACTGTACGGCTGCGGGTGTGGTGTAGTCGGTAGGCCCAACCGCTTCACGACCTCTGCTGAAATGAGGTTCTTTTCGCTGCCACTGTCGACAATGAATTGTAGCGGCGAACCTTTCACCCACATTTGTGAGTGGAAAAGACGCCCCCGCTCTTCTGGATCTTCGGGCTAATTCTTCTTGATCTTGGTGGTGTTAACAATGGCGTTGTGCTCTGCATCAATGATCTGCTTCCCTTTGCCATTCCCCTTGTTGAGTTCTGACTCAGGGTCAGAACATGCATCTGATTCAAAAGCCTTCAACTCGGCCACCAACGACTGCTTGGTCCGACACTCACTTGTGTTGTGAGCAGGGCTCTTATGGAACTCACACCACTTTCTTGTGTCCTTCTTAGATTTCATGGTGTTGTTCTTTTCTTGTGGCTTCGACGAGTTGTCTTGGGTTGCCTCGTCTTCACTTTGTCCTTGCTTCTGTGATTTGGGGAAGCCTTTCCCTTGCTTCAGATTCGCAGATCCAAAGTCTCGCTTCTTTTATTTGAACTTCTGCTCGATTTTGACAGTGTATCAGTATGTCTTGCCGAGCGAGAAGATGTTCAAGAACTCCATCTCTTCCTAGATGTATTTGTGTAGGCAGCCGCAATATTTGAGTACCAAATGTAGCTCAAATTCCTTGATATCCAACTATGTGCGAAAGGTATGAAAAATATTTGTGAACTATGACACATCTTGGTCCCTTCCTTGCCGCAGCGTGGTCCACTTTATGTATTTGTCCTCATAGTTTTTTGACAGGGTAGTACTGCTCCTTGATGGCATCCCGAAAGGAATTCCAAGTGGGTGCTGCTGAAAATAGTGAGCCCGTACTCTCATCCTCCTGCTCGCAGTAGGTTTCCCACAAGTCCTTGATGTGGGGGGCTGCTTTGAGAAGAGCGAAAATGACATTTTCCTGAATTGAAAAATCATGAACAGAAAAATACCCTTCTAGGAGAGTTAACCATTTATCTATGGCATTTGCGTCTATTTGACCCTAGAATGTGGAGATTTCAAAATTAACTTGTACCTTAAACGGCGTGGCATTTCCAGAGTAGCTGTTGGAAGCCGATGCGTCGCCCCTGGGTAGTCGCTGAAGGATCTAGGCAAAGTTGTCTCTCATCACGTTCCTTTGTTCCTCGAGGGCTTCTCCGAGCAATATTTTGATAGGATCTCCTACCCCCTCATCTTTCTTTTCGTCTGCCATGGGAGGCCGTCAAGATTTGCGACGCTGGACTTGCAAAGGTTCGACCATTTCAAGCCCTAAATCCTTATATCTTGACCTCATTGGGGACATGCAAAGAAAAACAGAGAAAAAACAGACCGCTCTAATACCACTGATCCAGATTTAAACAGGAACACAACAAATTACAGAGATAACCATAAACACAGATATGCGGTGGAAATAACACTTCATTTCATTAATGTAAAATACTGAAATATGCTTATAAATAGAAATGGAAATAAACTGGCTAGGGCGATGGTAACATATCTCTAAGAAAAGATGTGGCAACTACATGCCTCTGAACTATGTCACAATGAGGCTCGAAGGCCTATTTATTGTTGAGAAACAATGGAAAACCCTAAACATCCAAAAACATAACCCTAGAAAATGAAATGCCAAACTTTGGGCCCCGTTTGGGTAAATTGGTACATCAACTTCCCGGGGTCCTAACTTTGGCATACGATCTCCATTTGACACGCGAAATATCTCGTTAGAAAGATCTATCCAAGAACTAAAACTTTGGGAAGAGCAACATCAGTCCATGGCTCCATGTTTCTCCTAGATTTCCCAAAAAACGTCATTTAGGGCCTCAAAACGACTCCGGAAGTTCAGGACCCAAAAAACTGCTAAAAATAGTAAATTGTGCTACAATTACGGAAACTGAAAAACTGAAAGAGACAGTTGTGGGGGTCCATGTGGGATAAGTGGGTGGCCACCAACATCCACCTGGATCAACACTGAGTAACACTTCGAAAACCAAGCTATCATAAATATTGACACTGAACCAAACAAGGATCCACCTTAAACAAGACCAACCTGCACCATCCAACTTTGGGAATCAGCCCTACCTACAACAGTCAATAAATTCAGCAGTCTTCAGCAGCTTCGCTACCACTTTCACCAACAACGACTTGATGACTTCTCTCAACAGCTCTTGCCACAGCCTTACAACCACTCCTCAAGCCTCCTTCGCCACTGCATGAGCCTCAGTCCCACGCGGCCAATTCTCATAGATGACAATAGCTCCTTAGACATAGCTGCTTAAACACAGCCAGATCTCTAAGGTAGACCTAGAAAGACTGAACCACAGGAAAATTCCTCAACCACTGCAGCAGCGACTGGTTACCACCAATCTTCAGTTCAGAAAACATCTAAACATCAACTCAACGCTGCTCAACAATTCCACATGATTCGCAGCTCTTCTGGTAGTCACTACTGTGCCCTCAAGTCAACACAACATAGTGCCATGTGCTCCTCGACACTCTTCAGTGGCTCTCCTCATCCCTCCAGGCTCCTTCAGACTCAGTAGTGTGCTATCACAATACAACTCCATGTTTCGGGAAATAAATTTACAAACAATAGCATTAAACCAACAAATTTACAAAACACGCCGCAATTTTTACTTCAGAATAAAAGGTTCTCTCCACTTAAAGGGCCTCTACCTCGACTGCAATTAAACACAGAGATTACACTGCTAGACAGACTTACTCTAATTCCAGCCTCACACCCCTCGCAAATCTCGACGGCTCACAAGCCTCAACGAGCAACTCAAAAACTCCTACTCACCACTCAATCACACAGCGCCACTGGCCCCAGCAGCCATACATGCACCCACGACCATGCTACATGATATGTCAGCCTCTCGCCACCAAATTTAGCAAAAAAATGCATAGAACTTTGGGCAAAAAACAAATCGTGGGAAACTATCAGTAGTTCAACACACCCTCAACAGTGGTCATCCTCCGCATAACAAGGGATCGTTCTACCTCCTTGCCAGCACTAACCGAGTATGAACAATGCATCTCATCGCTCCAAAGCTTATCTACAAGTTCTCCACACAACTCAATGCTAAACTGCACAATGCCTCCGGATCTACAGTCTCCAGGACTGCACTTAAACAAGACGCAGACACTCAATCTCTTGATTTAATGCCATATACTCACCAAGAAATGGTGATTTAACACACTATTACCACACGCCTAGCCACTTCATAGGATCGGCTCTCCACATTCTCTACGCATAGCGGATATTGCAACACTTCTATGTGGCAAATACAACATCACACCACAAGGCTAGCACAACTCCAAAAACAAGAAATCAGAACCTCGAGTTGTATGTTTGATCCACGCATCTGTAGCATGCTCTCATGTGGTTCACAACAGTGCAACAAGGCAAGGCTTAATGCCCCCTCAAGCCAATGCTCCTCATACAAACAACATCGAAAGCGTCTCCCACATCTCACCTGAGCTCTGATACCATAACAGAAACTCTAAAGACTCTATTAAAAGAGCTTGATAGACACACTGAAGACTCTATTAAAGAGCTTGTTTATTGCATGACAAAGCTCATACATTTATACAAAATTCAGCTGGTAAATCTATAGAGCGATCATTAACTTTTTATCTAATTCCGCAAACTCCCGTCGACTGACATTAAACTTGCTGACATGGGAACAGTGGGCGGCACCACCGTGATTAATTTTTTAACATGGGCATCCTTGTTCCCTGTATTCCTTCATTGCACCTTTTATTTATCTTATGTTGATCTTGTGTTCTCTCATAAACAACCAGCAGAGAGAATGATGTTGCATATAAAGGTGTAGCATATTGCTTGGCCAAGAATGACTTCTCTACATAACAAACCTAATTAGAATGGCAACAAACTGAATGATATGTCATTCATTTATTGAGTTAAGCTGGTTTGTGAGCAACTCATTTTGGCCAAGCAACCTACTCTCCTCCTAGCACCAAACCATGACCCAGAACAATAACAAGTTGTAAGTGACAAAGACCACTATATAGTTGGCAAGGTTTCTAGTCTTAAATAATATGATATTGATATGGTTTTTATTCAAATTCGTTTGAATGGATGTGAGTGAAGAATTTTCAGTTTCTCCCATCTGAGCCAACCATGGCTTTATTCTGCAAGTTAGGAAATGTGTGGTTGGATAGAAACCCAAATAATTTGGGTTGTTTGGTTTATAAGCGTTGCGAAGACAATATGATAATGTTGCAGAGAACTTTCCTATGTGTAGTTGTAAGAGGAATTGATCTATATCCGCTTGATATAGATCTATATCTGCTTGATATATTATGTGTTTCTTGTTGAACTTATATGGATTGCAAATTTCTCGTTGGACGTTATGGACAACTGCGATTTGATAGTTTTAAAAATCTCAATGTAAAATAAGCCAATGAATAAATTTTTGTGAAACGATACAAAGGTCTATGTAATGTTGTGGATATCTTCATATTTTAGAGATACCGATGCATGGTATGCTGGTAAAAATATTGTTGCAAAACCAAAAATGTTGTACGAAACCGAAAATTATCAATTCATAACTGTAATGGGTATCTAAATTAAGTTTTATTTGCAGGAGTTGTTTGTATGTTTTGGATTTTTCGGTTGTAATTTTAAAGAAACAATATTTTGGTTTAATCCTCTTTTGTTAAAATTTATTTTTGAATGTACAAATCCTTTTATTTTTTGAAATTTTTTATAAATATTTCAGACAAATTTAATTTAAATATATGAAAAAAGAACCTTTCAAAACATAAAACAAAAAGACTACAACTTTATCTTTACTCTCATAAACAAGAGAAGAAATCCTACTTTCTTAGAATATTGAGAAATGCCATAGTTGGTGGTCTGCTATACGCAGTGTTCAACCATGTTGAACTTGCCTTATTGTGTTCAATTACAAGTTGAAACCACTACATGAAGATCATCCATTTTAATTGTATTTAATTGTTTATCTGTGTGGAACGATTTTTTACACAACAATTTACTAGAATGTTTTGTGATCCGAATAGATCGGTGCTTCTTTATCCATATGCTCAACATAATACATAATAGAATATGAAAGTAGACTATTTGTGATAGATTTCACTAAAGTTTTATAACTGCATTTCTTTGAGATTCCCTTTTGTATGAGAAATACTCACATTGCATAATTTGATGCGTCAATTTCAATTTCGAAGAAATAGCGTAGATAAGTACCAGATGGAAGTTGAACTTATTTTTTCTTTTCAATTTCTTGAATGGAAGTTATTGAATGCAAGTACGGATAAATAGCTTCTTACTATTCTATTTTGTCAATGGATTCATGAGGCCATGCCATGTGCCTAAATGTAGAGACAAATTTTCTATGGAATTTTGTGAGCAATAGAAAACTTTTGAGCTTGTGAAGGGTTTTAGGAGTGTTGGTATACATACACTTAGTTTTATTTAGCTTTGGTTAAACTCTAGTTCTTACATGTGGTGTGCACTTAGATTTAGTTAACTTTAGTAGTTGCATGTGGCGCATGTGCACATTAACATAATATAAAGCACAATTAGCTTTAATTAGCCTTAGTTATTGTATCTACAACTAAGCACAACTTAGTTTCTTCATGTATTGATTCTCAAATCAATATTGAGTAATCAAATTCATTTTTTGTTCCAAATTTCTATTTCAATTTTTGCAAGTTTGTGCAATTATTCTTCAACTAGATCCTTATATGTTCTTTAATAATTTTACATGGTATTAGAGCTACAAGGGTTTGGAGAAGGTGCATGAACTATCTTTTGCAGGTTTGAAGATCAAAGAATTGGAAATTGTTGGGAGATTTGATTTGTGGATCGGAATATTAGAGAATTGTTTCAATTATTGCTACAACTACAAGGTGAAAGAATGGAGTTCTCATCTTCATCTATTCTCACTTCGTATAAATACTTCTAATGGAAAACAAAGATTTTGCTTCATATCCGAGGCAAAGGCTTATATCGAAAATTTATGAATACAGAAGTTGAGCCCAATTCCACCATTGAAGAATCCAAATAATTCAACAAGATGGATGAGGATTTTGGTCTTCTATTGTTGTCCATATCTCCAACATTTTATTTCCATGTGGACACTTGCAGCACACCAAATGAGGTCTAGACAACCTTGGAAAATTTATTTGGAAAACAGGATGAGATGCGGGCTCATATTCTCGAAAATGAACTAAATTCCTTAGATCCAAATAACTTTGAGAACATTTAATATTTCTTTACAAAATTCAAATCATTGCTTCTTCAATTTTAGGATTGCGGGATCAATAAATCCAAACAGGAAGGTCAATTGATCCTTTCCGTTTGGTCTATATTAGGACCTGAATATGTTGTTTTTGTTTATACATTTCATATAGTTAGACTTGCAATTGGAGTTAAATGGAAAATGCCCAAACTTGATGCATTTATTGAGTCTCTCATTCACGAGCAAGATAAGCTCATCAATATAGGTTCATTAAAATCTTGAAATTCACATGCACTTGCCATTCATGAAAAATGAAAGTTCAACTTGAAACCAAATCAACGTCCCAAAGGCAAAAGAAAGGAAAGAGATCCATATCTAAGAAAGGGAGGAAATCCAAAACCTCCAAAGGACTCTTCTAGCTCCAAGGGTAAGAAGAGAAAGAAAGGAAACTCCAAGCGTCCTTATTGTAATAGAGGTTATCATCCTAAATCCTCTTGCATGTAGAAGACTATTGATTTGATGGAAAATATTATTCAAAAAAATAATCTTGGTAATCACATTCCAAAAAGTGCCAAGAAGAAGACGGATTCCAAGAAGTAGATGGAGGAAAAACCATCAAAAACAAGGGGTAATGGTCATAATTTGATTTCCCTTCATTCTACACTGCAAGAATGGATCATCGATTCAGGAGCTTTGCATCATGTCTTCTTCAAAGGAATCTTTTTATTCTCTACAGGCATACTTGGGTCCTCCTATTCTGATGGGGGGAATTCTATAGTTGAAGCAACTACACAAGGAAGAGTGCAGCTTGAAGATGGAATTTTTGAGAATGTCTTGCATATTCCAAGGATTTCGGTGAATCTTCTTTCAGTGTATTAGATGACACACACCCACACCAGAAGGAAAGTGGAATTTACCTCAAATTCCGTGAGAATTTATGATATGCAAACTAACTTGAAGATTGCATCTCGCAAGGTAAATGATCGAGTCTATATACATTTTCTGATTTTGTTCCTAATTTAAATTCTATTTTACTACATATGTATGCAAATAAAGAAAGTAGGATTTGGCATGAGAGATTTGGGCACTTGTATTTCAGATGTATGCAAAAACTTAGCAAACCACTAATGGTTAAAGGATTGTCATCCATTGAATTTTTAAATGGTGTTTGTAATGGATGTGCTCTTTGAAAGCACCCACAAGATGAGTTCAAGAAGGGGCATGCATGGAGAGCCTCTTCACCATTGGAGCTTGTACATAGTGATCTCTTGGATCCATTTCAAATACCTTCAATGAGAAAAACAAAATATATTTTTTCATTTATAGATGATTACACGAGATACACTTGGGTTTACTTTCAAAAATTCAAGTCTGAAGTTTTTCAGCACCTAAAGATTTTCAAAGGACATGTGGAAAATCAGTCTAGAAAACACTTCAAGATCCTCCGCAGAGATAATGGGAAGGAATATGTTAACAAATATATCCAAAATATTTGTAATGAAGCAATAATACAATTGCAACATATAGTTCCTTACAATCCATAGAAAAAGGGGGTGGCTGAGAGGAACAATAGATATTTGAAAGAGATGGTTAGTTGCATTTTGGATGCAAGATCTCTTCCATCAAAATTGTGTGTTGAAGCTATCAATTGTGCCCC
This sequence comes from Pinus tabuliformis, assembly GCA_031772625.1. Lineage (NCBI taxonomy): Eukaryota > Viridiplantae > Streptophyta > Pinopsida > Pinales > Pinaceae > Pinus > Pinus tabuliformis. The sequence goes on from CM062804.1 coordinate 191,767,208, forward strand.
ATACATCCACAATAGATCTCGTCATAAATCTTTTACTGGAAAAACACATTTTAAGGCTTGGATTGACATTCAACCTAAAGTCAATCATTTATGCATTTTCGTATCTCGAGCATGGGCCCACTTTCTCACAGAGAAAAGAAAGGCTTTGGAGCCTTAGATAAAGGAACGCATGTTTGTTGGATATTCTAATGAAATAAAAGGGTATAGATTGCTTGATATCAAAATTGAAGAGCTCTTTATCGAAAGGAGTCTAAATTTTGAAGAAAAAGCTTTACATGCATCACCAGATGAACCTTTTACAAAGTTTCCCTCGCCACTAATTGATGAGTATGCAGATGATACTTCAGATCAAAATTATGATCTAGATTAACCTTTTCATGTGACACTTGTTGGACCATTAGTTGAACATAGAGATAATATTTCCTCATGCAGTTTGGAAGATTCTTGACCACCTTAAACACAAAACTGGCCCACCATGAGTGATCTCTTATATGATCCTACCACGATACCTCGTTTGAGGAAAATCCATAAGCACTCTTAGCTATGGAGCCATGCATATCAATGCACACTTATATGATGCATGCATTTGATCCACATACTTATGCATAAGTTATTAGGCATCCTGAATGGGAAGAAACTATGGATGAGGAATACAATTCTCTCATTCAGAGCCAGACTTGGGATCTAGCTCCGCTACCTTCTAATTGTAAACTTGTCAGATGCAAGTGGGTTTACCAAAGAAAGAAAGCATCAAATGACCAAGTTAGTCGATATAAAGCATGGTTGGTGGAGAAAGGTTTTCAGTAGGTACATGGTGTTGACGATGATGATACTTTTGCTCCAATGGTGAAAATGGATTCCATTCAACTAGATATCTCTATTGCAACAACAAGACAATGTGAGTGTTGGAAATACTGAGGGGGGGGTGAATCAATATTTCTTTTCAATTTTTATTTTTACCAGTTAGATCACTTACAATTAGAACACAAAATGAACAATAAGAATAAATAGTTTTATTAATCTCAATAAATCCAGTACAATATTTGTGTAGGGCTCCAACCTAGATGAATACACCAATATTCAATCTCCCAAGCTCCAACCTATATTCTTCCAAGCACTGACTTGGACTTCCAAGGCTCCAACCTTGTTAATTTAGAGACACTAACCTAAAGGGCTCCAACACTATATTTGGTTCAGGCTCCAGAATGGTTTCGTGAGGACTCTGATCCTCTAGGGATCCAAACCTATCTCCCAAGGCAGCAACCTTGTCTTTTCGAGGCACCAACCCTCAGCTTCACTTCATCAAGATGTATTTGGTTATAGTTCATGGCTCATAGTGTCTTCTTCAACGAGCCCTGTCAATTTTCGCTTACTCTTCACTTTAGTCTCCACGTCTCGTCATCAATGACAACCTTGATCTCTTAGAATATGTCACCACTGCTCTTCATCATACCCAAACGATTTCTTCATGTCACCTCATGATGTCATCAACAATGCATCATGGTCTTCAATGCTATCTCCAAGTTCAATTTCAAAGTGTCTTCATAAGATGTTCCATAGTGCTTTCAATGTGCTCCAAACGCAATCAAGAAATGCACAATGTATTTAATTGATCTAAGGATAATTTTTGGTCTTCAATTCGCTGCCCCAAGAATTCTTCAAGGGTGTCTTCAATAATTCTTGCCCAAAAAGCTAAAACTCCTTAATAGGTGCTCCAAAACACTTTGTTGACTTCAATCTTCCTCCAAGATAAGACTCTTCAAATATGCTTCTAAAACACACCTCAAATGCTTCTCTCACCCAGTCTTCATGAATACTTCACAAGTGATCATAATTGATCTTTAAAGTCTGATATTCCAAGGTATTTCCTTCAAGTCTGAGTCCTCGAATGCGTCACTGTTTAGCTCTCTTCAAATGATAAATTAGAGAGAAATAACCTAATTATTTCCTTCTCAGCCTCCATAGTTGTATCTATTTCCAAGATCTCCACAAAAAGATGAGATTGTTTGAATATCTGAGGTGAGGCTGCCTTGTGATGGTGTTTTAAAACAACTGGCCTTCTTCTCCAGTGTAATCTTCAGATCATAAGTGCTTCAACAAGGGTTTTCTAAACAAGCTGTTAGAATGTTGATATTGTACTTTATGTCTTCCAACAATGCTAATATTGTGTTTTCTGGGGCCACTGTTCCATACTCCAAAGTCTATTCCTTCAACCTAGGTGTATTATTATTTAAGAGATATATGGACCTTAATGAAAAATAGAACCAAAATTAAGCCACCATTAGAGAAGGCCGAAGTCTGCAGTAGGAAGATTTTTGAAGAGGCCATATTTACAATCCTGTAAAAGGCCACAGGTCAAGTTGCAAATAGGTCCAAAATTTCTGAGGTAACATAGGTCCGAGCTTCGGGTTTGCAATTTTATAGGTCCAAAATTTCTGAGGTAAGTCTGAATTATGTTGCCTGTAGGTGTTACTGCAAATCAAGCTTGAATGAATAAAAAATATTATCCCAAGACAATTTTCTTGTAATGTCCTCCTCGTCCTTATGTGCTTCTAATCCGAATTATGTGCTCCTTTGAAATGATCACTAAAATTGTTGAGGAGAAATGCATTCCGAACTATATATATAATGTTTTTGCAAGACAAAGCGAAGAGACACATCATTGTATGGAGGCCAACTTGAAAGACAAGGTGCAGGTTGGCTCAGTGTCAAAATAATTTTCTCTAACCCAATATCTGAGGTGAGGCTGCATTGTGATAGTGTTTTAACACAACGGATCTTGTTCTCCAGTGTAATATTCATATCATAAATTCTTCGACAAGAGTTTTCTAAACAAGCTCTTAGAATGTTGATATTCTACTTTATGTCTTCCAACAATGCTAATATTGTGTTTTCTAGGGCCACTGCTCCATAGTCCAATGTCTGTTCCTTCAGCCTAGGTCTATTATTATTTAAGAGATATATGGGCCTCACCAAAAAATAGAACCAGAGTTAAGCCACCAATAGAGAAGGCCGAAGTCTGCAATAGGAAGAATTCTGAAGAGGCCAAATTTACAGTCTTGTAAAAGGCCATAGATTAAGTTGCAGATAGGTCCAAAATTTTTAAGGTAACACAGATCCGAGCTTCGGGTCTGCAATTTTACAGGTCCAAAATTTCTGAGGTAACAAAAGTCTGAGTTATGTTGTCTGTAGGTGTTACTACAAATAGAGCTTGAATGAATAAAAAAGATTAGCCCAAGACAATTTTCTTGTAATGTCCTCCTTGTCCTTCTAATCCGAATTTTGTGCTTCTCTAAAATGATCACCGAAAGTTAAGGAAAAATGCATTCCAAACTATATATAGTGTTTTTGCAAGACAAAGTGAAGAGACACGTCACTATATGGAGGCCAACTTGAAAGACAAGGTGCAAGTTGACTCCCTGTCAAAATAATTTTTTCTAACTTAAAAAAGTCATTATCTCCTCAACCACCGAGAGTTTGTGGGCAAGTAAGGGCTCATTATAAAGGGAAAAATATACTCTTTAAGATGGTATAGGTGTCATTATGGAAAGATTCCTCTAAGGTGTCAAAAAATATTTTTCTTTGTGATTTTTCTTTGAAAGTTTTAGTGCAAAAGGTGATTAGGACAACAAGAGGTCATTAGGACTTCTAAGTTCTTCACCATAGTGTATGTGAGTCATCCATGTCACCATGATAGTGTATCCAACATCATGATAGTGTATTTAGAATTCATGTCACCATGATAGTGTATCTGACATCATGATAATGTATTTAGCATTCATGTCATCGTGATAGGGTAGAATCATGTATCCAATAAAAGTTCAATGATATGTCACCAACCATAGTGCAACATTTATTAATTTCCCATTAGGAGGTTTTGAAGTCCCTCATGTCATGTCACCAATCATTTTCCATGTCATCAACACCTTCATTAAGTGCCACCAAGTATGACATCATCAAGTGTAGTCATTCATGTATAGTCCTTCAATATCAAGGGTAAGGACATCATCCAAGTTCTAGGCTTCTTCATCAAGAGTAAGAAAATCATCATGATTTCTAGGGATTATTCATCAAGACCACTGATACATGAGGTTATGGTGTCTTCATGGTTAGTTCAAGCATCTATGGCAAGACATAATCTTAGTGGCTTGACATCATAATGGCATCATTAATAGCTTGACATCTTCATTAATGGCATCCTTATCAAACAACAGGGAGTTGTCATCCTGAGAAAGGACATCATCATATTATGCATCACAAGAATATTTTCCATCCCAATAATTCCATATTGACATCAATTACAACCTTGATTAAAAATCTCCTCATTTGTCATTGATGGCAATATTCTTTCCCTTCCAACATTCTCTCCCCCTTTGACATCAATGGAAAACGGGGTGCCTAAGTACTCCCCCTGTCAAGATGCTTCTTTTATTCATCAATAGTAGTTCTCCATAGGTATGTTACTCCCCCTATCGTGGTGCTCTTCCTTCTAGAAATGTGTTCCAGGATAGATTTGTTTACATTTCTTCATGTGATGAACCAACTTCCCCTACCTACACAAACTCTTCTAACTCAAGAAAACTTGTTGCCTTGTAAACAAGTGGAATAAGTTTTCAACAATAGTTTATCGAATGAATAAGATATCATGTTTTTCAATGTAGTTTCTCCTGAGAGATGATCTCATGTGTGACTCATCAATGATTTTATAGGGCCCTTTCATGGATAACTTCTGCAAGAATGCTCAAGAATCAAAAACTTCCCCTAACTATATGGTCTCCTTTTGGCAGAGTCTCACCATCAAATATTTGAAATATCAAGAATGACTTCATAAAATCAACAACATGTGTTGTTGTCTGGAGTGTTAAAGAAAATTCCGGATTCAATTTGCTCCCTTATCCATACTTTTCTAACTTTCTTCTCTGGCATGGTTCTAGGTTGTGTAGGGGCCCAAGTCAAGTGACAATCACATGCCATATGACCAATGTTATGGCAATTTAAGCACTCCATCTTGTTCATGAATGTGAAATCATGTCTTCTTCTTGCAAAATCATTTATAGGAGATTAACGAGGACCATTATAAATGTCTTTGTGGTATGACCTACAATCTTTTTCCATGTGCCCAAAGTTTGTACAAGAATAGAAATAACCAAGAAATATACTCTAGTACCTGGGAGATGAGTATTTCCTTGATGTACTTCTAAAGTCCTTTTGGCTTGGGATTCTTTGATGATATTCATTTCATTTTGTACTCTTGACATTATCTGCAAGTATTCTTGGAGTAGGATCTCTTCCATAGTTGTCTTGACTCTTCTCCTTCCCTTTGATGGAACTGAGAGCATCAATATTTCTTCCAGGCTTCCTCACATCCTTTATGTTTGAAGAAATATCATTCTTGCTTGAGGATTCACCAACATATCCGAGACCTAATTTATCAAGGGGAGACCTTTGATGACTTAGGATGTCATCTAGGGTTTGAGAACTTTTCAAATTCTTATTTAGCAAGTCAGCTTCCTTTTTAAGAAAGACAAATTCTTCCTTTATTTCCTTGCATTCTTCATCTTTCTTTAATAGAAAAATCTCCATTTCTTCCTTCATATTGGTTTCTTCACATGATTAGGACTTAAGAGAAGTAATTTCTGATCTTAACTTGGTGATGTCATCATCCTTCTCTTCTAGTTGCATATCATGGTGTTTCTCTCCTTTTATTCTTTGTCAACTTGTCCTTCTATGAATGCCAAAGCTTCCATCACCTTATCAGCTCCTTGTTCTTGTTTCCTTTCTTCTTCTAGTTCAGATCTAAGGGAGGAGACCTCTTCGTTATATTGGCCAATCTTTGCTTCAAGTTTTCTCCAGTTCTTGAGTCTTTTTTCAAGGTGGCTTGACAAATTTTCTTCCCTTTTCTTTAAATTATTTAATTGATTTGTCATGGATATGACCTCTTCATGATGCTTTTCTTTGTTTCCATGAAATTCCTCCTTATGTTTGGTGAGCTTCTCATCTCTTTCTTGTACATGAATTTTGAAAAGGTCAACTTCCTTCCTTGTCTTGTCTTCGTCACCATCTTGTGCTTTCTTCTTAAGTTCCTCATTTTCCTTTTTCAAATTGTTAATCTCTTCCATGGAAATTATAAGTTTAGTTAGGAGATATTCTTCAAAGCCTTATTTGCTTTCTTCTTCTTCTAGGTCTTCTTTGGCCTTGATGTCCTCATTCTTTTTTTCAACTTCCTTGATGGGTTCTGGATTTCCTTCTTGCTTTCCATCATATTATTGACTAGATGTCATGGTCAATTCTCCTTTTGAGTAAATTTCATGAAGTTAGTCCAATATATCTTTTGCTGATGAACATTTTTCCAAATTGGCCTTTATAGAATTTGTTATCCCACTCAAAATTTTCTTCATTTCTCTTGTATTGTACTCCTTGGATTCATCGTCCATCATGCTATCAGTAATGACTATTTCCCATACTCCAATGCCTTGAGCCATTAACAAATTTCTCATTCTTACCTTCCATACATCAAAGTTTCGATTGAACAATGGAATTTTCCCAATTTGATTGAGGAAGAGACATCTTTAGGAGGATTGGAGGCTTTCTTCCTTGGCTTTTCCATTTGTGTTCTAAGGATCTACATTCAAGTTGTTATTCTTTGAGTGAAGGTACTGGGTCTAATACCAATTGTTAGAAATACTAAGAAGGGGCGTGAATCAATATTTCTTTTCAATTTTTATTTTTACCAGTTAGATCACTTATAATTAGAACACAAAATGAACAATAAGAATAAATACTTTTATTAATCTCAATAAATCAAGTACAATACTTGTGTAGGGCTCCAACCCTAAATGAAGATACCAGTCTTCAATCTCCCAGGCTCTAACCTGTATTTTTCCAAGCACTGACTTGGACTTCCAAGGCTCCATCCTTGTCAATTTAGAGGCACCAACCTTAAGGGCTCCAACCCTATATCTGGTTTAAGCTCTGACCTAGTTTCTAGAGGACTCCAATCCTCTAAGGCTCCAACCCTATCTTCCAAGGCACCAACCTTGTCTTTTCGAGGCTCCAACCCTTAGCTTCACTTCGTCAAGATGTATTTGGTTATACTTCATGGCCCCCAATGTCTTCTTCAATGAGCCCTATCAATTTTCACTTACTCTCCACTTTAGTCTCCACGTCTCATCATTAATTACAACCTTGATCTCTTAAAAGGTGCCACCACTACTCTTCATTGTACCCAAATGATTTCTTCAAGTCACCTCATGATGTCATCAACAATGCATCATGGTCTTCATTGCTATCTCCAAGTTCAATTTGAAAGTGTCTTCACAAGATGTTCCAAAGTGTTGTCAATGTGCTCCAAACTGAATGACGAAATGCCTAATGTATTTAATTGATCCAAGGATAACTTTCGGTCTTCAATCTGTTTCTCCAAGAATTCTTCAAGGGTGTCTTCAATAATCCTTTCCCAACATAATAAAACTCCTTAATACATGATCTAAAACACTTTGTTGACTTCAATCCTCCTCCATGATAAAACTCTTCACATATGCTTCTAAAACATACCTCAAATGTTGCTCTCACCCAGTCTTCAAGAATACTTCACAAGTTCCTTCAAGTCTGAGCCCTCCAATGTGTCACTCTTTAGCTCTCTTCAAATAATACTTAGACAAAAATAACCGAACCATTTCCTTCTTGACCTCCACAGTTGTATCTATTTCCAAGCTCTCCACAGAAAGATGAGATTGCCCGAATATATGAGGTGAGACTGCCTTGTGATGATGTTTTAACATAGTTGGTCTTCTTCTCTAGTGTAATCTTCTAATAATAAATTCTTGGAGAGGAGTTTGCCAAACAAGCTCCTAGAATGTTGATATTGTACTTTATGTCTTCCAACAATACTAATATTATTCTTTTTGGGGCAACTGTTCCATAGTCCAAGGCCTCTTCCTTCAACCTAGGTCTATTATTATTTAAGAGATATATAGAACTCACCAAAAAATAGAACCAGAATTAAGCCACCAATAGAGAAGGTCGGAGTCTACAATAGGAAGAATTCTAAAGAGGTCGAATTTACAGTCCTGTAATAGGCCATTGGTCAAGTTGCAGATAGGTCCAAAATTTTTGAGGTAACACAGGTCCGAGCCTTAGGTCTTCAATTTTACAGGTCTGAAATTTCTGAGCTAACACAGGTCTGAGTTTTGTTGCCTATAGGTGTTACTGCAAATTGAGCTTGAATTAATAAAAAATATTAGCCCAAGACAATGTTATTATAATATCCTCCTCTGCCTTCTGTGCTTTTAATCCAAATTTTGTGTTCCTTCTCTAAAATGATCACCAAAATTGTTGAGGAGAAATGCAATCCGAACTGTATATATAGTGCTTTTTGCAAGACAAAGCAAAGAGACATGTCACTGTATGGAGGCTGATTTGATAGAAAAAGTGCAGGTCGACTCACTGTCAAAATAATCTTTTATAACTTAAAAAATTCATTATCTCCTCAACCACTGGGAGTTTGAGGGCAAGTAAGGGCTCATTAGAAAGGGAAAAATGTACTCTATAAGATGGTATAGGTCTCATTGGGTAAATATGCCTCCAAGATGTCAAAAAATATTTTTCTTTGTGATTGATCTTTGAAAGTTTTAGGGTACAAGGTGATTAGGACAACAAGATGTCATTAGGGCTTCTAAGTTCTTCACCATAGTGTATGTGAGTCATCCATATCACCATGATAGTGTATTCGACATCATGATAGTGTATTTAGCATTCATGTCATCATGATAGTGTAGCATCATGTATCCAATAATAATTCAGTGATATGTACCAACCATAGTGCAGCATTTAATAATTTCCCATTAGGAGATTTCCAAGTCCTTCATGTCATTTCTTTCCATTAAGTGATTTCCAAATCCTTCGTGTCATGTCTCCAATCATTTTACATGCCACCAAGACCTTCATCAAGTTTCATCACGTATGACATCATCAAGTATGGTCATTCATGTATAGTCCTTCAATATCAAGGGTAAGGACATCATCTGATTTTTAGGCTTCTTCATCAAGAGTAAGAACATCGTCATGCTTTCTAGGGCTTCTTCATCAAGAGCAAGGATACATGAGGTTATGGTGTCTTCATGGTTAGTTCAATCATCTAGGATAAGACATCTTCTTAGTGGCTTGACATCATAATGGCATCATTAATAGCTTGACATCTTCATTAATGGCATCCTTATCAAAAAAGAGGGACTTGTCATCATGAGAAAGGACATCATGAAATTATGCATCACAAGAATATTTTCCATCCTAATAATTCCATATTGAAATCAATGACAACCTTGATTAACAGGGAGGTGCATCATATGGATGTGAAGAATTCATTTCTTCATGGTGATCTCAAGGAGGAAATCTACATGGATTAGTCATAGGGATACATGCAAACTTCATCTCTAGTATGCAAACTAAAGAAGTCTCTCTATGGCCTCAAGCAGGCACTTAGAGCGTGGTATGCAAATATGGATTCCTATTTTTTATCTCAAAAATTTTTATGCTACAAATTCGGCTCCAATGTTTATTTGTTGAAGAAAATTGACTCCTTGTTAATGATAATACTCTATGTAGATGATCTTTTGATAACAGGTTGTTCAACTTCTGTCATTTTTGAGATTAAAACTACATTGCATAAGTGGTTTTCTATGATAGATATGGGCTTGTTAAATTTATTCCTTGGAATAGAGCTCAATTAGAATGGTTCTAGGAGTACCATTTGTCAACCAAAGTATGCTAAGTATCTTTAGGCACGATTTCATATGAGTGACTGCAAACCAGTAGCCACACCTTTCTTATCAGGGATAAAGCTCTAGAATGGAAAAGACACACCATTAGTTGATTGCACATTGTACTGTCATCTTGTGGGGAGTCTTCTTTATCTCACTCACTCCTATTCTGATCTCTCATATGCCATAAGAGTGCTTTCTATATACATGCAAGAGCCACATGAGTTACACTAGAAAGTTGCAAAGCGTATCCTTTGATATGTCCACCAGACAATCACCTATGGGATTAATTATGCAACCAATTGTTCTTTAAATCTCATTGGATTCATAGATTCAAAATGAGTTGGAGATAACCTTGATCACAATTCCACCTCTGGTTATGTACTTAGTTTGGGATCCAGTCCATTTTTTTGGTCATGAAAGAAGCAGGCTACCATTGCTTTGTCATCAACAAAGATTGAGTATAGAGGAGTAGTCAATGCCACTATTCAGGCCATTTGGCTACAACATTTCCATTTTGAGCTTAGTATCATTGTCCATCATCTTGTTGTCATATGGTGTGATAATCATAGTACACTAAAGTTTTGCAGAGCTACAGTGCAGTGAGAACAGGCCAAAGATATTGAGATCCACATGCACTTCATTAGAAAATTGATTCATGATGGCATCATCAATCTGTAGTATTGTCTCAGTTCTTAGCAAACCACTGACATCTTCACCAAGACATTCACTAAGCAGAAGTTTCAATTTCTTCGAGTTGTCTCGAGGTGAAGGACACGATTGTCTAACAGTTGTCTTTTCTTTACCTTTTGCATTGTATTTTAAGTGATTTTTTCTTCCCACTTGGTTTTCCCTCTTTCCTCTTTTCATGCATTGTATATAAGTACCTAAAATGGCCTTGTTGTCGGGACTCATTCATTTTTGCATCATACTCACCTAAGTTATGCTTAAGGGGGTGTGTTGGTGTACATGCACTTAGTTAGCCTTAATTAGATTTGGTAAAACTCTAGTTCTTTCTTGTGATGTGCACTTAGTTAGCTTTAGTTAAATTTAGTGCTTACATGTGGTGTGCACTTGGCTTTAGTTAGTTAACTCTAGTGCTTGCATGTGGTGCATGTGCACATTAACATAACATAAAATACACTTAGCTTCGTTTAACTTTAATTAGCCTTACTTATTGCATGTACAACTAAGCATAACTTAGTTGCTTTATGTATTGATTCTCAAATCAATATTGAGTAATTGAATTTATTTTGTGTTCCAATTTTCTTTTTCAATTCTTGCAAGTTTTTGCAATTATTCTTCATCTAGATCTTTATCTTTATCTGTGCTCTAATAATTTTAGAAAAACCTATCCAAATTTATATGGTTTGAATTTGCTCCCCACCACATAAATATTGTATTATAGATTTTAGATCTTACTAGTGACTTTTCACACAAACACAAATTCTTTATTTTTAAGAGTATCAAAAAAGTGAATTCTATGATTCACATGAGTGAAATCTGACGATTAACATTTCTCCATTCCTTCTATTTGCAACATTTGTAGGCTTATTAATAATGAATAACCCTTGTTTTTCCTCTTTAAATGTTGTGTTTCCTCCTTGAAAAAATATAGATTAGGGGATTAGGTATATATGCCTTGAGTCAATATAAATTTCCCATGTTCCATATTTAATTCTTCCACCCACAACAATTGAGGCCTTCTGGACAAGAACGTGCTCAGATTAGATTGAATAATATTAATGGTTAATATTATTTATGTTAATAGTGTCTAAGATGAAAACCACTTTCAAAAAAAATCATTTATATGTACATATTAAATCTTCATTTTAAAAAATTATAATAATTAAATATCCATAATTTGTAAATTATATATAAGTATTTATTTTGAAATAAGACTTTCATAGTTATAATTATAATTGTTAATAATTATTAAGTTTATCGTAAGGATTCAACCTCCATGAAATATTTACAAATATTAATAGTCACACTAGAGTATTGAAATTTATCTTTTTTTTTTGCTTTTCAATTTAACTAGTGCAGTCATATAAATTAAATGACTAAAAAATAATGATAAACATCAAAACATTTATATATATTTGACATTATTAATATTAAAAAAAATTATAAAAATATTAAAATTGTAAACTTTTTATTATTGTTAATTAAAAATAATATATATATATATATATATATATATATATATATATATAAATATATATAAGTAAAATTCTATTTCAAAATAAACGTTTATTCATATAATTAAAAATAAATATATTATAAGATCAAATTAAAATAAAATATATCGTTGGTTCACTTCAACTTTACTCATATTCTTAGCATTTCTTAAATACTTTTAAATCTGCACACTATATCTCTGAGTTCAAATTGGCAACGAGGACTTATGATAGTCAGCGTTTCATAAATTAAATTATTTCCAGACTAGACCATTAAAAAGAAAGAGAATAAAAATATGAATATCATTTTTTGCATTGAATATTAATGTCCCTCGGTCGAAATTTATCGGCCCAATATAAATATTGGTGTGCAAGGAATAATGATGTAGATGGAATGAAGGCATGAAAATTGGTGGGAGAGTTGGTGTGAGAGGAATACTGAGGAGGATTGATCGCCATGAAAATTGGTGGGAGAGTTGGTATGAGGGGAATATTGTGGAGGATTGATCGAAAGCATGAAAAATGGTGGGAGAGTTGGTATGAGCGGAATATTGTGGAGGATTGATAGAAAAGCATGAAAAATGGTTGGAAGGTAAAATATTTTTTCATAACTATTTTAAATTATTTTGATATGGTTTTTTTAGTTGTTTTTAGTGACATTTTTTGGAATTTTTGGTGTTGGAATCCGGTATTTAAATCTTTGAGTGTATATATAGATTCAGCACCCTGAAAAACCCCTAGGGCATTTCTATTGTGCAGTGGTTACCTATCAAACTTGTGATTTCAATGAATTCCCCCGGATTTTAGAGAAATTAGACCAGAAAAATCCACCAGAAAAGTTTCCAAAAAGTCCCATTCCTGCCAGATTTTAGAGAAATTAGTCCAGAAAAATCCCCAAAAAAATTTCCAAAAAATCACACTGAAGACAACACAGTTTTTTTCAAATTGGTTAAAATGGATGTAAGTGAAGAATTCTCAAATTTATTCCATCTAGGTCTGGCTATGGCTTGATTCTGCATCTAAATTAGCAAATGTGTGATAGAAATCCAAATAATTTGGATTGTTTGGTTTATAAGCATTGTGAAGACAATTAGATAATGCCCAGAGAACCATTCTCTGTGTAGTTGTAGTTGCAATAGGACTTGATATATTCGCTTGATATATTATGTGTTTCTGGTTGAATTTGAATTTATGTCGATTGCAGATTTCTTAAATATAACTATAAAGAAGTAAAACAATTAACTTCTCTTTATCATAATAATTCCAAAATATAAAAAGGCGCTCTCTTTCGATGTAATATTTCCCTTTCCATGTATTCTTTCCCTGTACTCTTGAGATGTGATGTGTTTATAATCATTTCGTGACTTCCCCTTTGTTTTTTTCTTTGGTTTTGTTTTAAGTACTTCATGAACTTATATTCTTATATTTGCTCTGGTAAATATTTTTGAGGATTTTGGTGGATTCACCAAGTCTGTTTGTCCCCATAGTTGAAAAATTATTTTTGTTGATGGTTTAAAACCAACATATGCTTCAAATGGGTAGTGGTAGTGGAGTTACGCATCTCCCATTATAACTGTCCTGAACATTTTAAAAACACTTCTACGTCAACTTGGTTGATCTCCAATTCAATTAGGTCCATTGGGTTTATTTAGTTTGATTATCTTCTGTTCGGTTTATTTAGTTTGATTATTAATTGGGTTTTCCTTTTCCTCAATCCGATTCAATTGGGTCCATTGGATTTATTTAGTTTGATTATCTTCAATTGGGTTATTTAGTTTGATTATTAATTTGGTTTTCTTTTTCCTCAATCCGATTATTTAGTAAGGTTGAAAAGAAGAATGTTATTGTTTTCATTGAAGTAAGGTTGAAAAGAAGAATGTTATTGTTTTCATTGAAATTCAATTATTGTAATGATTTTTAACCACCTTCTTATTATTATTATTTTTCTGATCATCTTCCTCATTAAGACTCGATTATTGTGACAACCTTTAACCTTATTGTTATCAAAGACCGAATAAAATCTTTTCTTAGGGAGAACCATGATTCAAATGATCTCCCACATTCATTCATTTTCCTCTTCATATTTTCTGTTTGTCCATGTGTTTCGGTATGGAACGTTATCGAAAACTGCGACTTGATAGTTTAAAATCTAAATGTAAAGCAAGATGATGAATATTTTTTGCGAAACGAAACAAAGGTCTATATAATGTTGTGGATATCTTCGTACTTTAGAGATCCCGATGCATGGTATGCCAATAAAAATATTGTTGCAAAACAAAAAATGATCCATTCATGACTGTAATGGGTATCTAAAATAAGTTTTATTCGCAGGGGTTGTCTCTATGTTTTAAGAGTTTTAAGGTGTAATTTTGAATAAATAAATTTTTAGTTTAATTATTTTGCGTTAAAAATTATTTTTAAATTTATAAATAGATTTAGTTTTTTGAAAAATTTTGGTAGTATTTAAACTAGCAATTGTCCCAAAAGGTACAAAGAGAGGCCGATAGGATTATTAAATTGGAATTGTTGAATTTTTCTAGAAGAGTTAATTGGTTTGTGAAAAACCTTGTTTTCTTGGACTAGATCATTGTGCAATTACTTTTCTTTGGATGTTTTGTTTATATCTATATTACAAGGAACGCATTGAATGTCTTATTTCATTTTAGAGTAAGTTAATTACCCAAAATCAAGAAACCTCTATAGATGGCCAAGCATATATGAAGCTTGCTAGTGACCAATGCAATAACCACCATGACTATCCTCTACCAATATATTTCATTGAAAACCATAATTGTATATTGCATTTAGAAAGTCAAAACATAATATTAAAAAACATGTTGATATATTGCTATTAAAAAGTTAATTCCATTAGAAGCCATGATATTATTATTATATTTTATAATGAATAATATACATATATAGAATGATACTACATTGAAAACCATAATTGTATATTGCGATTAGAAAGTCAAAATATAATATTCTAAACCATGCTAAATATGACATTACAAACCTTAAATGTCAAAGGGAGAACTTAGAAGTTGGAAATTAAATGACCACAGGCATTCCGAAGATCATGTCTATAGAGACGTTAAAAAACCATGGTCAATGCCAAATTAGGAGGTCGGAAGGCAAAAACAAAAATAAAAAAATATCAAATCGTTGCTAACATTACATGTAGCCATGTAGCAAGAATAAAAGAAGCACTTCTTCCTCATGGATGCCTTCCTGATTGTGATCTCACGCTCGCCTGAAGATGACCATGCCTGAAGACGACTATCTAAACATGAACATGCATGCTCTCCTAAAGAAAACCATGCCTGAAGACGACCATCTAAACATGAACACGCACGCTTGAAAGGAGGAACAACACACCGAACACTATTCAAATCAGCTAATGAAGTATTATAAATTCTTGAAAATTTTGGAAGAGTTTATAATGATGGTTTTGATCTTGTTGAAGACTGATTCATAGCACATGCTATTGCGTTAATAATATTTGACTAAATTAAATGTCACACGACAAGAATCAATCATTATCTGCATGCATAATGAAACACCATGGCAAATTATGCAGTGCGGTCAAAAATGAACATCATGCAGTTTTCAATAAAAAATTTGTTTTATATTGTCTGCATACAAGAAGGGTTTATCTGGCAAATATTTGTGGACGTTATTTATTTGTATTGCAGGTGCTCATCGCAAGTTAGCCTTATGTTGGACTGCGAATTCAGCCCAAGCCCATTGTCATTAATAAAATCAATGCTTTATACAGATATCTATTCTTAAATGAAAACAATTTCACTCTTCGCCATATTAAAAGATGCCAACCGACACAACACAAAACATAAAATGTTGATCGGGGACAGAATTGGAAACCTAGATAGAAAATGGCACAGCCGAAACCTCAACTACGCAGACAGGTTACTAACAGAATCGAACCTTCAACCTTAGGCACGAAAATCTTTCAAGTTCAACCATCTGATAACTGTAAAAACAATATTACAAAATATTTTGCGCACATCTTGAAATGGATTTAAATATCAAATTATACCCCGACCGAGGTTATAAAGTTACTTTTCTCAAACCTTAACAATAAAATGATTGCGTATTCAAGGAATAGTATCTAATAAATCCAATCTCTAGCTAGTACTCCAAATTTTGCATATATAATTATCTGAAAATCTAAATAGTCAAGTTAGTTCTTCCCCTGGTGGCGTTCGAATGCTTACTACTATAGACATCCCTAACTGGTCTGAATCTATTGGATACCCATTTTAATAAACTCACATCTACTACAGTTTGCTCAAACAAATTTACAAGTTAAATGCGTAAAATCTAAAGATCAGATCGTGAAAATTTAACAGTGGATCATGACCCAAATCAAGGAGCTAAGACCTCATAATTAGTCTCCCGCTTAAACAAACAGGAAGGAACAGTGCAAATGCATTTTTATATATCCGACGGTCTATCAAAAGGGATTGTATATACATAATTATATCAAACAAAGCAGATACCATGCAAATTATTGAGTTTTTCCCTGCAAAAATTATTTGGATCTTGCGCTAGCAAAGCTCATGGCTTAAACATCACTCTGTAAGAACACACATTTCCAACGTATCATATCGGCATCTTACAAATTTTCAATTGATGTGGTTCGTCCACTCATGATTTTGCTTCCAGCAGTCCCAATGGGATTCCAGTGCACTCTTCAAATCACTTCACCCCTTATGGGGAATTATGGATAAAAGAAACAGTGGCTGGACTCTGCATACCTGAAAGAAAAACCACTTTGCTACCGGCCTTTCTATCTAGAGAGACGAGTGATATAGGGATTTCTAGCTAAAGGGATGAATGTTAGAGCACTACAACAATGTGATTACGAAATTTATAGATTGGCATCTCATAAGTTAAAATTATTTGCAAGTGTCCACACGGAACTAAGTAAACCCAGACGAGTTTATCAAATCTAACGTTTATACAATAAAAATACACCAGCTAAATGTCAGGTCTAACAGCCAGATTTAGGCAGTTCAAAAGTAGATTCCTGCATCTGGTTACGTTGAACCAAAGGGAAGTAAAAGGTGGATTCATAGCCTCCGTTTTTTCTACTCCAGATTGCAATAGTATTGTCAATGTAGTAGCATTCATGGTGGTTTCACCCAAATCAATAATAATATATTGTGTTGATAAATTTGTTCGAACATTTGAGCAAAGGGCTGGAAGGATTTACCTCATCTTTCAACATATGCAACAAGGTGGTCTTGCCTGCATTATCTAGGCCTAGAAATAGAATCTTGGCCTCTTTCTGCCACAGGCCTAGAGTGGCAAGAACACTGTAAAACCAATCGAACAGAAACATCTTCGAGCCTTCCAATAGTTTCTTACGCAGAACCTGCGAATGACTCCGTAGAGACAAGGATACCCAAATGGGAAATCAGATCCAAAACAATTATCTGCAAATAACCCAATTGATTTTTCACCGTGTCGAATAAGCCGAAGTCCAAAGAAATCGAGAAAACGATAACTTTCTGCTATACCAGACCTGGAATTAAGTATTTCAAAGCCGAAAACGACCGTAGAAAGCTAAGGGTCCAGAATTGCAGAGACCCTGAGAATAAATAGCCACGCTCCAAAAACGAAAAAACCCACGACGGATCTGTCCCCGGAGCTTCTAGTGACGGAGGATTTCTGCTCCGAAATCTCGAGAAAAAGGCATTGTGAGAAAAGCCTCACGAATAAATAAATAAAAGCACACATGTATGTAATATGATAGATAAAAGAATGGAAAAAGCAGTAAAAATATCTTGTCATGACAAGAAGGCAACTCAATCTATATTTGGAAAAAGCAGTCATAGTCAAATCAACGGTTGAAAGTGTCTCGCCTGATCCAACGGAGCAGGGTAAAAGTGTTGACGATTGTTGATGCATAGGAAGGCCTATCGGCCTAACTAATTACCCAGAATTTACAAAACTTTTAACAAATTCTTATCAAATTTTAATATAATTTAAATATATGGAAAAAAACTAGCAAGCATAATTACGTAGAATTTAAAAAACTTCTAACAAATTCTTATCAAATTTTAGACAAATCTAATTTAAATATATGGAAAAAAAAAAACTATCAAAACATAAAACAACAAGACTACAACTTTATCTTTACCCTCCTAAACAAGAGAAAATCCTACTTTATGTCTCAGCAACACGCCCTTCAAATAATAATATAAAATATGTACCGACTGAATTAATTGTTTAAGAGTTTAAGGATATTAAGAGTTTACTCGATCCATCAACTGACCTCCTAACCTTCAATGCATGGTTAGAATATTAAGCAATGCCATAATTGGTGGTCTTCTATAAACAGTGTTCAACCACGCTTGCAACCAGTGCATGAAGATCATTTGGAACAATTATTTGCTGCAATGTTTTGTGATCTGAATGGATCAGTGCATCTTTATCCATATGCTCAACAGAATATATAATCGCATATAAAAGTGGACTATTTGTGACAGATTTACTGAAGTTTTATAAGTGCATTTATTTGAGATTCCCATTTGTATTAGAAATCCTCACATTGCATAGCGTAGATGAGGAAGTACCAAACGCTAGTTAAACTTCTTCTTTTTTTCAATTTCTTGAATGGAAGTTGTTGAATACAAGTACTGAGAAATAGCTCTTTACTGTTCTATTTTTTCCGTGAATTTATGGGCCATGCCATGTGTCTAAATGTAGAGACTATTTTTTTATGGAAGTTTGTAGAAAACTTTTGAACCTAGGAAGAGTTTTAGGAGTGTTGTTTTACATACGTTTAGTTAGTCTTAATTAGTTTTGGTTAAACTATAGTTTTTGCATGTGATATGCACTTACATAGAGTTAGTTAAATCTAGTCTTTACATGTGGTGTGCACTTGGGTTTAGTCAGTTAACTTTAGTGGTTGCATGTGGTGCATGTGCACCTTAACATAACATAAAGCACACTTAGCTTCAGTTAGATTTAATTACCCTTAGTTATTGCATAATTTAGTTTCAATTATGTACAACTAAGCACAACTTAATTTCTTCATGTATTGATTCTCAAATCAATATTGAGTAATCAAATTCATTCTCTGTTTCATTTTCTATTTCAATTCTTGCAAGTTTGTGCAATTATTCTTCAACTAGATCTTTATCTATCCTCTAATAATTTTACATGGAATTAGAGCTACAGGGGTTTGGAGAAGGCACATGAACTATCTTTTGTAGGTTTGAATATCAAAGAACTGGAAATTGTTGGGAGATTTGATTTGTGGGTCAAAATATTAGAGAATTGTTGCAATTGTTGCTACAGTTATGAGGTGAAAGAATGGAATTCTCATCTTCAGCTATTCTCACTCCGTATAACTACTTCTAATGGAAGAAAAAGATTTTGCTTCATATTAGAGGCAAAAACTTGTATTGGAAAATTATGAATACAAAAGGTCATCCCACTTCTGCCATTGAAAAATCCAAATACTTCAACAAGATGAAAAATCCAAATACTTCAACAAGATGGACGAGGATTTTAGTATTCTATTATTGTCCATATCTCCAACATTGCATTTCCATGTGGAGACTTCCAGCACACCGAATGAGTCTTGGACAACCTTGGAAAATTTATTTTGAAATGATGATGAGATGTGGGCTCATATTCTCCAAAATGAACTAAATTCCTTAGATCCAAACAAGTTTGAGAACATTCAAGGTTTCTTTACGAAATTCAAATCATTACTTCTTCAATTAGAAGATTGCAAGATCGATAAATCCAAACAGGAAGGTCAATTGCTCCTTTCTATTTGGTCTAAATTAGGTCATGAATATGTTGTTTTTGTTTCTACATTTCATACAGTTAAACATGCAACTGGAAATAAATGGAAAATGCCCAAACCTGATGCATTTATTTAGTCTCTCCTTCACGAGAAAGATAAGCTCATAAAGGTGGGTTCATTAAAGTCTTCAAATGCACATGCACTTGCCATGGATGAAAAAGGAAAGTCCAACTCGAAACCAAATCAACAATCCAAAGGCAAAGGAAAGGAAAGAGATCTATATTAAAGAAAGGGAGGAAATCCAAAACCTCGAGATGACTCTTCTAGCTCAAAGGGCAAGAAAGCAAAGAAAGGAAACTCGAAGTTTCCTTATTGTAATAGAGGCTATCATCTTGAATCCTCTTGCATGCAGAAGACTATTGATTTTATGGAAAATTTTCTTCAACAAAATAATCTTGGTCATCACATTCCAAAAAGTGCCAAGAAGAAGACAAAGAAAAACCCATCATAAACAAGGGGTAATGGTCATTCTTTGATTTCCCTTCATTGTACACCACAAGAATGGATCAACGATTCAGGAGCTTCATATAATATGGCTTCTTCAAAGGAATATTTTTCTTCTCTATATGCATACTTGGGTCCTCCTATTCTCATGGGGGACAATTATCTAGTTGAGGCAACTGGACAAAGAAGAGTGCAGTTTGAAGATGGAAGTTTTGAGAATGTCTTGCATATTCCAAGGCTCTATGTGAATCTTGTTTCAGTGTATTAGACAACACACACCAACACCAGAAGGAAAGTGGCATTTACCCAGATTGCATGAACATTGATGATATGCAAACCAGCTTGAAGATTGCATCTCACAAAGTAAATGATCAATCTTGTCTGTATACATTTTAATATTTTGTTCCTCAATAAAATTCTATTTTCCTACTTAAGCATGAAAACTAAGAAGGTAGAATTTAGCATGAGAGATTTGGGCACTTGAATTTCAGATATATGCAACAACTTAGCAAGCAACGGATGGTTAAATGATTTTCGGGCATCGAATTTTCAAATGGTGTTTGTAATGGATGTGCTCTTGGAAAGCCTCCATAAGACAAGCTTGAGAAGGGGAATGCATGCAGAACATCTTCACATTTGGAGCTTGTACACAATGATCTCATGGGTCAATTTCCAGTACCTTCAATGAGAAAAACAAAATATGTGTTTTCATTTATAGATTATTACAAGAGATACACTTGGGTTAACCTTCTGAAACTCAAGTTTTAATTGTTTCAGCATATAAATATTTTCAAAGCACATGTAGAAAATAAATCTGCAAAACACATCCATATCCTCCACACAAATAAGGGGAAGGAATATGTCAACAAAGATATCAAAAATCTTTTTAATGAAGTAGGAATACAGTTCTAGCATACAATTCTTTACACTCCATAGAAAAATAGGGTGGTTGAGAGGAAGAATAGATATTTGAAAGAGATGGTCGGTTGCATGCAAGATCTCTTCCATTGAAATTGTGGACTGAAGCTATCAATTGTGCCTCATACATCCATAATATATCTCATCATAAATATGTTACTTGAAAAACACCTTTTGAGGCTTGGAGTGACATTCAACCTAAAGTCAATCATTTCTGCATTTTCGGACCTCGAGCATGGGCCCGCATTGCTATAGAGAAAATAAAGACTTTGGAGTCTTAGAGAAAGGAACACATGTTTTTTGGATATTCTAATGAATTCAAAGAGTACATATTGCTTGATATCAACACTGAAGAGCTCTTTATCGAAAGGAGTGTAAAGTTTGAAGAAGATTTTTTGCATGCACCACTAGATGAGCCTATTACAAAGTTTCCCTCACCACTAAGTGATGAGTATGCAGATGATACTTCAGATCAAAATTTTTATTTAGATTATACTTTTCTTGTGACACTTGTTGGACCACTAGTTTAACAAAGAGATAATATTTCTTCATGCAACTCGGAAGATTCTCGGCCACCTTCAACACAAAAATGACACACCATGAGTCATATCTTATATGATCCTACCACTATACCTTTAGTTTGAGGAAGCTCCATAATCACTCTTATCTATGGAGCTATGCATGTCGATGCACACATATGATACATGCATTTGATCCATAGACTTATGTAGAAGTTGATGGGCATCTTGAATGGGAAGCAACTATGGATGAGGAATACAATTCTCTCATTTAGAGTAAGACTTAGGATCTAGTTCCACTACCTTCCAATTGTAAAATTTTCAAGTGCAATTGGGTTTACCAAACAAAGAAAGCAACAGATGACCAAGTTAGTCAATATAAAGCATGGTTGGTGGTGAAAGGATTCAGTAGGTAAATGGTGTTGACTATGATGATACTTTTGCTCCAGTGGTGAAAATGGATTCCATTCAACTAGCTCTCTCCATTGTAGCAACAAGACAATGGGAGGTGCATCACCTGGATGTAAATAATTCCTTTCTTCATGGTGATCTCAAGGAGGAAATGTACGTGGAGAATTCACAGGGATACATGATAAATTCATTCTGGTATGAAAACTAAAGAAGTCTCTCTATGGCCTCAAGCAGGAACCTAGAGTGTGGTTTTCAAAGATGGATTCCTATTTTTTATCTCACAATTTTGTATGATACAAATTTGATTCCAATGTTTATTTGTTGAAGAAAATTTACTCCTTGTTGATGATAATACTCTACGTAGATGATATTTTGATAATAGGTTGTTCAACTTTTTCCATCGTTGAGATTAAAACTGCATTGCATAAGTGGTTTTCTATGACAGATATGGGCCTCTTGAATTTCTTCCCTGGAATAAAGCTCAATCAAAATGGTTTTAGGATTAGCGTTTGTCAACCAAAGTATGCTAAATATCTTATGGCACGATTTCACATGAGTGATCGCAAACCAGTGGCCACACCTTTCTTATCAGGGATAAATCTTGAGAGTGTCAAAGACACACCATTAGTTGATTGCACATTGTATTGTCATCTTGTGTGGAGTCTTCTTTATCTCATTCACTCCTATTCTGATCTCTTATATGCCATAGGAGCGCTTTCTATATACATGCAAGAGCCATATGAGTTACACTAGAAAGTTTCAAAGTGCATCCTTTGATATGTCCAGGGGGAAATCACCTATGAGTTTAATTACACAAGCAATTGTTCTTTAAATCTCATTGGATTCACAAATTCAGATTGGGTTGGCAATAACCTTGATCGTAAGTCCACCTCCAATTATGTACTTATTTTGGGATCTGGTCCAATTTTCTCGTCAAGCAAGAAGCAGGCTTCCATTGCTTTGTCATCAACAAAGGTCGAGTACAGAGGTGTAGTCAATGCCACGATTGAGGCCATTTGGCTACAAAATTTCCTTTCTAAGCTTAGTATCATTGTAACATTCATTCAAGTCACCTTTGTCTCTTGATTGAAAACAAATTTAAATTAACACTCTGGATCACTTTGGTTCATTGGCCACATAAAGTTATGAGAGTTTTTGATCGACCTCCTAATATAAATTTATGAGTCAATCAATGTCAAAGTACCCTCGCTTGATGGTCTTATCTAGAATTTTTTCTTTTAAAGTTTTATTTCTTTCTGCATTTTTAATCAATGTTTATAGCCTATCTATTACAACATTGCACTATCAGTGCAAAGTTTTTTTATTTTCAATTGACTCATTACCAATAGTTAATATTTTATTTTAAAAATACATATGGTGGAGAATCATTTTCATACTTTTAAGGTTTCAAAGCACATAATACATATTGACATGGAAACATTACTGTAAAATATTTTGAGGAAGGAGATAAAAGTGTGGGTTGCAGGACTCCATTGTCAAAGTGTGCCAATTTTCCTATTATTAGAAACCAAAAACTAAGGTAAACAATGTGGCTTTTAGATTAGTGATAATGATTTTGTAAACCAATAATTTATATATATATATAAAATTTGAATTATTTCATTAATTTGTTTTTTTATTATTTTATAAATTTATAACACCATATATATATATATATAAAGGAGACTATTCATTTAGAAAGGCATTACAAATTAGTTTATACCATTGGTATATAAACATAAATTTTTTAATTTATAATATGACATATCTAAAATTTGTTAATGAAAGTGTTATTGTGTAGAGAGGTGTATTTTACAACTCACTACAAAAGAGATGTGTGATTGTTTGTTCAATATCAAATTAACTTGTGTTTTTTTAAAAAAAATAGAATATTATTTAGAAAGTAAAAAAGGGTCGATTATAATTAAAAAAATGAAAATGAATATATATGTTTGGTTAATTAAAATTCAAATTATAAACATAAAGGTCACATCTTTGCTGAAAATTGCAAGGTTTTGAAATAATAACCCTTGGTCCTTTAACAGTGGTCGTCAAATTCTAAATTCACATTTTACAGTTCATTTTGGATACTGAGATATTTGAGGATTAAAGGATAATATTTTCATTTATGTAACCAATCTATGGTGACAAGCATATCATCTCTGCAATCACATCATTTGAATTACAACGACCCTTTGATCCATTCATCCTACATTCCAGTTCTAATTCTTAAAGGATAATCTTTATGGTTATGTATCATGTGACAAATAATGGTGACAAACATATGAAATGTGCGGCTACATCATTTTAATCCTTGCGGCTCCTTGATCGAGTCATCCTTTGGCCTAAGTCTAACTTTGAGGCATGAAATATACTTGTGGATCTGAAGTATCTTAGTTATTGATACAGTATGGACTGATCTTCAGAAGTTGAGCAAGAGGTTTTGATTATTGCCAGACTAGAATTATGAACCTTGTATGGCCTAATTGAAGAAGTTATTTAAGATCAAATCAAATGTATACTTGTGGCTTGTAGTTCAACACCTTGAAGCAGTTATAGTACGAATATATGGCCTCCATATACCTGATTTTGGGTCTTGACTTAATATTACAGAGGTTAGTTGTTTAATACTAGTGGATTACACACTTCCAAGGTATGTTGATCCTTCTAAGACATCCTAAAAGAAACATTTATTCCTCATGATAAGGATTGGCCCAAACACAACCTAAGCTAGTTTATTAAAAATCACACTCTTATTGTCACATCAAATTGTCATTAGCCCATATTTGTAAAAGTTTTAACAATAGTAAGGTGTCACACAAACAATTCGAAGTCTCATTATATTATTGTCAGATTATCATCTACATCAATAAAGGCCTTAATTGTTGAAGAAGTGTAATAAGGGTTCCTTGCAATAGAGTTTTATAGTCAACAATTTCGTCACTTTTGGAATTCACTGTATCAAAAGTATGAGGCTAGGAGAAGTCTAGTAAACAATGCTTGAATACATTCAAAGAGGCATCAGGCAAGAAAAGGGACATCCTCAATAAGCCTCACGGTTTCATGTTCAACAACAATATCATCAGTAAGGATATTTGTGAGTTTGTAGCAAGGTTTCAATTGAAGTAAGGATTCATCATTTTTTCTGAAGTTAGGTTTTGCAAAGATTGCATTGTTGGGATTTTATTATCTATCGTTTTATTGTGAGTGGGCCATTATCCCTGGTACGTGAACCCACATTTGTTTACAGGATTCTATTCATTGTAAGTGGGTCATTATCACTTGTATGGGAGCCCACAATAATTTGACAAATTCTCTACCATTTCAAGGTGGTTGGGTGGTGCTAGGCACATGATTGAAATTATCTTCAAGTTGGAACCTGAAAACACTTAAGGGTGGTAGGGCAGTGCTAGGGCAAGTTGGATCATGCAAGGGTCTTGAAGCATCCTTTCAATAGAAACTAATAAAACCAGGGTGTTGGAGTGACCTTCTATTTAAGGCTAGAAAATTGAACACTTTTCTAGAGTACTAGGGAGTTGGGGCTTCCCTTTTTCAGTTGGAGCTAATGTATTCATTGATTATTAGAGAAGAATTTGGTGGTTTTTCTCTTGGAATGGTTTCCACCTGAAAATTTTGGTGTCTACTCTCTATTTTTTGTTTATGCTTTGAATTGATGTTGAAGATTAATTAATGCTCTAAAAAGATTAATAAGTTACTAAATGATAAGGAATACTAATTCACCTCTCTCTCAATATTTCCAACACGAGACATGAGCACACACTGATTGGTGTGTCCCTGAGAATACAAAATGTTGACCTCATCTGAGAGTTCACTACTTTGTAGATGATTAACTCTTCCTCCCTCTCCATATTTTTCCTAAGGGAATGATTTTTTATAAAGATGTAGAGGTGTAGCTTGTTACTTGGCCAAGAATGACTTGCCTACATAAGAGACCTGATTAGAATGGCAACAAACTAAATGTATTTCATTCATTATTGAGTTAAGCATGGAAAATTTTAGGGGCTAATATTCGCCCAATGGGCTAATTTTCCATGATTTTTCCACAAAAAAGATTCGCCATTTCCAATTTTTATAAAAGAAGATTCGCCCAAATTTTAGAATATAAAATTATTTTACCTTAAAAATCGCCAACATTATATAGAGTCTATATATAAAATCATTGTAAATTTGAATAATTTTACAAATATATCAATAAACATTTTATATTTTGCATATTAGGGATTAGTGAGATTCGCCAATGTTTTTAAACTTCAAGAAAATTTTCCATCCTTAAAATTTTCCTTGGAGTTAACTTGGTTTGTGAGCAAGTCATTTTGGCCAAGCAACCTGTTGTCCTCCTCGCGCTAGACCATGATCTGGAAGAATAATAAGTAGTAAGTGACGGAGGCCACTATATAGTTAGCAAGGTTTCTCGTCTTAAATAATATGATATTGATATGGCTTTACTTCAACTTGGTGTGAATGGATGTGAGTGAAGAATTCTCAATTTCTTCCATCTGGCTGAGGCCATGGCTTGATTTTGCAACTAAGTTAGCAAACGTGTGATTGGATAGAAACCCAAAATAAGTTGGATTGTTTTGTTTATAAACATTGTGAAGACAATAAGATAACGGCCTGGAGAACCCTCCTCTGTGTACTTGCAATAGGACTTGATCTATATCCGCTTGATATGTTATGTGTTTCTTATTTAACTTATATAGATTGCAGATTTTTGAAATAACATTGTCCAGAAGTAAAACAATTATGCCCATAATAATTCCAAAATATAAAATGTGCTCTCTTTCCAAGTACTCTTTCATTGTACTCTTGAGATGTGATGTGTTTATAATCATTTCCTAACATTTCCTTTGGTTTGTTTTTTTAAGTACTTCACGAACTTATATTCTTATATTTGCTCCGGTAAATATTGTTGAGGATTTTGGTGGATTCACCAAGTCTTTTTGTGCCTATAGTTGAAACAATATTTTTGTTGATGGTTGAAAACCAACATATACTTTAGATGGGTAGTGGTAGTGGAATTACGCATCTCCCATTATAACGGTCCTAAACATTTTAAAAACACTTCTACATCAACTTAGTTGATCTTCAATTGGGTTTATTGAGTTTGATTATTAATTTGGTTTTCCTATTCTTCGATCCAGTTTATTTAATAAGGTCGAAAAGAATATTGTTATTTTTTTCATTGAAATTCAGTTATTGTAATAATTTTGATCCATATTATCATTATTATCATCATCATCTTCCTCATGACGACTCGATTATTATAACAACCTTTAATCTTATTGTTATTAAAGACAGATTAAAATATTATTAGATAGATAAAATTTATAAAGGGAAAACAATGATTCAAATGATCTCACACATTCATTCTCTTCATATTCTCTGCATATTCTTTGTTTTTTCATATGTTTTGATATGTAATGTTATGGACAAATGCAATTTGATAGTTTTAAAAATCTATGTAAAATAAGCCAATGAATATGTTTTTGCGAAACGATACAAAGGTCTATGTAATGTTGTGGATATCTTCATATTTTAGAGATTCATATGCATGGTATGCCAATAAAAATATTGTTGCAAAACCAAAAATGTTGTACAAAAATGAAAATTATCAACTCATAACTGTAATGGGTATCTAAAATAAGTTTTATTTGCAGGAGTTGTCTCTATGTTTTGGAGTTTTCTTTTGTAATTTTAAGGAAATATTTTTTTGGTTTAATCATTTTTTGTTAAAATTTATTTTTGAATGTATAAATATATTCAGTTTGTTGAAAAATATTGCAAATGTTTAGATTATGTAGAATTCAAAAAGTTTCCAACAAATTCCTATCAAATTTCAAGCAAATTTAATTTAAATATATGAACAAAAAACCTTTTAAAATTACATGACTACAACTTTATCATTACTCTCATGAACGAGAAGAAATCCTACTTTCTTAGAATATTGAACAATGCCATAATTGGTGGCCTGCTATAGCCATTGTTCAACCACGTCCAACTTTCCCCTAGTGTGTTCGATTACAAGTTGAAACCACTACATGAAGATAATTCGTTTTAATTGTATTTAATTGTTTATCTATGGAACATTTTTTTGTGATCCGAAAAGATAATGCTTCCGTATCTATATGGTCAATGGAATACATAATAGCATATGAAAGTGGACTATTTGTGACAAATTTCACTAAAGTTTTACTAGCATAGATCCATTTTAAATACAGATTTAATATGAGTCTAGAGAAATTCTCGCAAGTTTGTGCAATTATTCTTCAGATACATCCTTATACGTCCTTTAATAATTTTGCATGTTATTAGAGCTATAGGGGTTTTGATAAGGTGCATGAAATATCTTTTGCAGGTTTGAAGATCAAAGAATTGGAAATTGTTGAGAGATTTGATTTATGGATCAAAATATTAGAGAATTGTTTCAATTGATTCTATAGCTGTAAGGTGAAAGAATGGAGTTCTCATCTTCATCTATTCTCACTCTATAAAACTACTTCTAATGGAAGCCAGAGATTTTGGTTCATATCAGAGGCAAGGCTTGTATCAGAAAGTTATGAATACGAAAGTTGAGCCCAATTCTGCGATTGAAAAATCCAAATACTTCAACAAGATGGGAGGGGATTTTGCTCTTCTATTGTTGTCCATATCTCCAACATTGTGTTTCCATGTGGAAACTTGTAGCACACAGTTTGGAGAACCTTGAAAAATTTATTTTGAAAGCAAGATGAGATGTAGGCTCATATTCTCGAAAATAAACTAAATTCCTTAGATCCAAATAAATTTGAGAACATTCAAGATTTATTTACGAAATTAAAATAATTGCTTCTTCAATTACAAGATTGTAGGATCGATAAATACAAACAGGAAGGTCAATTAATCCTTTCTATTTTCTCTAAATTAGGTCCTAAATATGTTCTTTTTGTTTCTACATTTCATACAATTAGACTTGCAATTAGAGATAAATGGAAAATTCCCAAACTTGATGCATTTATTGAGTCTCTCATTCATGAGCAAGATAATCTCATCAAGATGGGTTCATTAAAGTCTTCAAATGCACATGCACTTACGATGCATGAAAAATGATGGTCCAACTCGAAACCAAATCAATAATCCAAAGGCAAAAAAAAGGAAAGAGATCCATATCCAAGAAAAGGATGAAATCCAAAACCTCCAGATGAATATTCCAACTCTAACGGTAAGAAGGTGTTGTAGCAGCTGCAACACCCTCCAAAATTTTTGCATACACTCGAATTTTGGATCCTATGATTGGTAGTTCCTTTGTCACTTATTGGTCAACTTATGAATTCAAGCTCCCTTCTTGGATCTCAAGAGTCTCTCACACTTTTATCTTTATATAACAAGTGTCGTCTTTACGAATGGGAACTATCACCTGTCATGAAAAGGGGAGTTTTGGTTTTATTCAAGGGGAAATCTTGTGAGAATGAGTTGTTCTCATCATATAGAGATGTTTCAAACTCATTTCCAAAGCTTCCCACACTATTAGACAAGTGTCGTCATCATTGTCACAAAGTCTATTGTTGTAGCAGCTACAACCACCTTACAGAATTTTTCCTTAGCTTCGTTTTGTAGCCTCCCTACCAACCATCCTTAGTAGCATGTCTTTCACTGTCAAGTACATAGGCTTCAACTGAGTTTCAGTGGCTTGTGAGCCTATGCATGTCAACTTGCTTGTCTCCCATCATAGAATTTCATTCCAGACTTAGGTAATTTTTTGGTTGAGATGTTCAATCAAATAATTGTGCAATTCTGGAGAGGCACCAACCTTCCCTCTAGAAATTGCGCAATCCTATTGGGTTGCTTGCTGAGCTTCGGAATTGTGCAATCCAGCCAAGCATCCCTCCCTTAGAAAATTGCACAATCCATCCTAACATTGAGCTTCAACCCATAATTGGCACAATTCTGGGAGGCAGTGACCTGCTAACCCTAGAAATTTTGTAATGCCTGAGGGACAACCAGCCCTGCTCAGCCCAAAAACTACAAAAATCCCTTTCTCGGGCTTGCTGACTGTTGCATGTGCCTTCAGGTTGACTGGTTCCCTCCGAGACTTAGCAATCCTGATTTGCATGCATGGGATGCTTTTCCCAAAATAGAAAAAAAAGAAACATGCAAAAAGCATCCCTAAATTTTAGGGATCTATTTTAATAGCTGGAGGTTATATGCAAAGATCATTTTAGAAACTTCCCTCCAAGTTTTGCTTTTTCCTAGATTTGTGGAATGCGCATCATAAGCCTCAAACTTATTTATTCGATGTTGCAGAGCTCATTCCTCACATCGATCTTGGAGCTCTAACATCTCACAACACATCTAGGAGTCTTCAACACATTTAGCTCAGTTGTTTCTAGGTAAGTCTGCTTTTCATGTCATTTGTTGCTTTTCTGTCCCTTTTCGTATTTAGCTTTGTATAAATGTTGGTTTCTTGGTTTTTTTGAACACCTGTTGTCGTTTTAATATATATTAGCTTGTACCAGAATTGTTTCAATTTTTGTTTGCATCTCACTGTTGTCGCATGCATGACATTGTTTTGCACTAACAGTTGCTGTTGTGGCTACTCGTTTCACACACATGCATGCATTCCTATTTTTTGAACCCTGCATTCACTATTTTCATGCATGATCATTCACTCTTGCTTACACTCATTCTCGCAATGCATTCAAACCTTCTCATGATTTCAGTCGCCTATCGGTGGGTCTGGGCTGCCTTGACCAGGACCTTCCCTTGCTTGTAAAGAAATGCACATTTCTGGAAGTGAAGGCTCTACCTTCAATCCATAAATTTTACAAACCTAGACAACACTAACCTCCATGCTTGCATTGTACAATTCTACGAGGCAGTGCCCTGCTAACCCAGAAAACTATGCAATGCAGTCTCTGGGCATGCATGTCCTTGCTGAATGAAATTGTACATTGCATAGTTTTATCCCTCAGTCGGCAAGTTGGACTATGCATTACGTAGCTCCAGCATTCAGTTAGCCACCTGATACCCTGAACTATTCCTTACGCAGTTTTAGCAGTCAGTCTCCTAGCCTCCCGGTGAAAATTCTGAAATCTTTGCTACTAGTCACCCAGGTGTGTTGCATGTCAGTCCTTAGATTTTTTTTTATTTTCGACTGACAGATTTCTTGCCATGAGTATCACTATGTCTCCTCATATAGTAGGTGTTCGTCTGTCTCTCAGCAGTATAGGTAAAATGGCCTCCAAGAGAGCAGGGTCAAAGGACACTGTTGGAAGTGAAATTGGAGATGCAGTTGAACAAGTGTCTATGAGACTACCCGTTTATGAAGACACCAAGTTGTTAATAGACAGAGACATCAAGATGAAATGGCAGGACATCAACGATACATTCTCAGGCACATTTGAAGAAGATCTAAAAGACCACAAGGTCTATGTCAACATCCACAAATATGTCTTGTACCGGATTGCATGCAGCTATCCTGTGTTTCCATGCGCGGACGTGATACATTGGATTGTCTCGCACATTGATCCTAAGACAATGATGTTGGGCAGTATCAGTCGGACAGAGCTTGCTACCTTCAGGGGGAAGGACTATGTTGTAGATCTAACCCAGAAATACTATAGATCTGATATAGAAATATGAGATAATGCAATTAAACCCAAGAATAACAATATAGAAATATTTATTGATCAAACCCTTAAGGTAGGGCAACACCATACATTCACTCCTTAAGGAAGGAGAATACTCCACAAGCCATATGCCTGTTCATACAAGAATAATTCTCTTCCTCTTCATATCTCTCCATGTGGAGTCTCTAGCCTTTATATAGGCCTCATACATACAATACCGTGCATCATTACCATGGTTCCCTCATACCATCAACTAATACCATGGGCCCATTACATTATTATTAACTACTTTTGGTCCCTTACATGACATGGGTTAACCACCTTATTTATTACTATGGCCCATCCCATTAGTACATTATTACCTTGGGTACCACCCTTGGTACCCCATATTATCCCCCCTAGGTATATAACATTCCACCCCCCTAAGCATGTTTCGTCCCCGAAACATGGGAAGAACACAAATAATAATATCTACTCAGAAGAGTAGTCCACTGATACCACTTGTTGTAGATCTAACCCAAAAATATTATAAATCTGATATAAGAATACAAGATAATGCAAATATACCGAGAAACAATAAGAAACCCAGAAATAATATGAAATGCTTCTTTATTATCAAAACCCTTATGGTAGGGCAACACCATACATTCACTCCTTAAGGAAGGAGAACACTCCACAAGCCATATGCTTGTTCATACAAGAATACTTCTCTTCATCTTCCTCTCCTCCATGTGGAGTCTCTAGCCTTTATATAGGCCTCATATATACAATACCATGTACCATTACCATGGTTTCCTTATACCATCAACTAATACCATGGGCCCCTTACATTATTATTAACTACTTGTGGTCCCTTACATGACATGGGTTAACCACCTTATTTATTACTCTGACCCATCCCATTATTACCTTGGGTACCTCCCTTGGTACCCCATATTATCCCCCCTAGGTACATAACATTCCACCCCCCTAAACATGTTTCGTCCCCGAAACATGGGAAGAACATAAATAATAAGATCTACTCAAGAGAGTAGTCCACTGATACCATGCACGTGCATCTAGCCATCCAAGAGAAAGGTGAACCCTCGATCTCGCTGGTGCCTCGCTCGCTTGAGATGGAAGTTGACCGTGGCAGCTCTTCTGTGTTGATGTGTAGTAGGTGGATCGTCTCTCCTTTCTATCCATCATGTGACTACTTGGTTTCCATGATGGTTGCCTTGTGGGGTGATGTGGGTGATGATATGTTGAAGTTTTAACCCACGATGGCTTTTGCTTGACTTCACCCTGCTGTGGTGCCTGTTGTGGTGTCTTCTTTTTCAATATGACTTCAACCACTGAGCCCTCCTCTGATGTATCATCACCTGTAACCTTTTCTTCTGCAGCCTCTGTTTGTGTTTGATTGTCGATCATCAACGGCTCATCATCTGATATGTCAGTCCCTTGAACATCTTCTGCTTCAACCTCCATGTGCTCTACCTGTTTATGGATGGAAATATCCTGTAATGTAATTTTCTTCTTTTTATACCATAGCTTTAGGAATTTCTTTTGCACATTAATATTGATAGTACCCACGGATTCCATCCAAGGATATCCCAACACAACATCCATATTATCCATCTCTGAAGCATAAAAATCACCATGCAACACATATTTATCCATAGAAATCTTCAAATCCTTATACACTTGAACATCCTCATTATCAACTTGTGCCGTTTCAATGTGTTTTGCTGGAACTTGCAATCTTTTTGCCAAATTAACACTTATAAGATTTTGCTTGCAACTAGGGTTTATAGTCACAACGATTTTCTCCTTCTGAATCGATCCATGAACCTGCAATAAGGAGACACCCGTAGAAATTAAACCCTTATGTGTCTCATTCTCCTTTTTTCTAGCACGAGACCATTTGTCTAAAAGGACTTTTTCAAATTCTGCATCTGAGAGTTTGGTCAACTGTTTGTCATCAAGTGAGAGACACCATTTGTAAGCCTCATCTTTGAAACCCCTCTGCCAATAATCCCTCCCAATGTTTTTCCATACCCACTTATGTTGTTTTATGTATTCTTCAATAGTAGGACCATCATCTTTTCCAGTAAAGTATAGAACCTTGCTAGAAGCCATGAATGGTTTGGAAAAAATTCACTTACTTGGCGAAAATGTGAAAATGTCACAGTTTCGTCAATATTGCTCAGAATCTCTATTATAACCTGTTTTTAGAAATGGAACAACCATTCTGCATCTGCCCATGTGATAGAAATCCTGATTCAGACACTGGAATTTCAGATCTGCGCTGCTACTCTCCCGGCGTCACCCAAAATTTCTGCAAAAAGAGCTGATTTTAAATCAGCGATATCTCCCTCATCCGGACTCCGATTCGACTGATTTTTTTTTGAAGTTGGGTATTTTTTCCCAAAGAATCCAGATCTACAATTAGATTTTGCAGATCTTGTACCAAGACATCTAGATCTGCGCCGCAAAATCGCTGCCCTGAAAATTGTCTGCAACCCCACTGATTTTTAGATCAGCGATATCTCCTTCATCCGGACTCCGATTCAACCGATTTTTTTTTTTGAAATCGGCTATTTTTTCACAAGGAATACAGATCTGCAATTAGATTCTGCAGATCTTACACCAAAACGTACAGATCTGATCAGCAAATTCGCCACCCAAAAAATCCCTGCAAAAATGAAAAAAAAAATCTCCACGGTTTGCCCAAGAAAGTGCTCTGATACCACTTGTTGTAGATCTGACCCAAGATATTATAGATCTGATATAAAAATACAAGATAATGCAAATATACCGAGAAACAATAAGAAACCCAGAAATAATATGAAATGATTCTTTATTATCAAAACCCTTATGGTAGGGCAACACCATACATTCACTCCTTAAGGAAGGAGAACACTCCACAAGCCATATGCCTGTTCATACAAGAATACTTCTCTTCATCTTCCTCTCCTCCATGTGGAGTCTCTAGCCTTTATATAGGCCTCATACATATAATACCATGTACCATTACCATGGTTTCCTTATACCATCAACTAATACCATGGGCCCCTTACATTATTATTAACTACTTGTGGTCCCTTACATGACATGGGTTAACCACCTTATTTATTACTATGACCCATCCCATTATTACCTTGGGTACCTCCCTTGGTACCCCATATTATCCCCCCTAGGTACATAACAGACTATCACGAGATGTATCACTTGCCACAACTAGTGATTACAATGGATAAACCCTTCAGCACACGCAGCAACACAAACTCTAGATATATCTTAAAGAGTTGGGTAAAAGAGCCAGTCAAGTTCAGGATAACACCCAGTCTGCTTTACAAGATGAAGGTACTGTGGAAGGTGTATCAGTACTTGGTCATCTTTTCATGTGGATTATATGGCCAAGAGAACACTGAGACCTTCTCACAAACTTGGGTGATTGCATTGGACCAACTGGCCAGGGAAGGAAGGACATGCAACTGATCCAACATGTTGGCTCTTAGGTTGAAGAAATAGGTATCAAAAGCCTGACACCCACCCAAAGGTCAACAAGTAGGGATATACATGTCCACTTACATTCTGGATGCAATCTGTGCCCATCAGCAGTTCCCAGGTTTGAAGTGGGCATGGACACCTTAGGAAACCTCTGTGCACACTTATTGTAGATTTTTCTTTAAATGCAGCTTATGTGGAGTCATCATACAGTTTTCATACCACTTTGTCACCCCGGTGTAAAAAAT
Source organism: Pinus tabuliformis (assembly GCA_031772625.1). Classification (NCBI taxonomy): domain Eukaryota; kingdom Viridiplantae; phylum Streptophyta; class Pinopsida; order Pinales; family Pinaceae; genus Pinus; species Pinus tabuliformis. The sequence continues at coordinate 191,802,643 of CM062804.1, forward strand.
TATATTTGAGCAAGATCCACCTTGCATGTCACAGGCAGTGATAGAGGCATTGATCGACATAGTAAATTGGTATGCTTCACCCCTTGGAACCTTCATACAGATGTATAGTGCGAAGAAGCCTCCACATGTTTTACCAAAGTTTTTCATGGACAAACTCATCATGCAAGAAGTGTCATATCACATCTTGAAAGGGTTGTGAGATAAACTGTACAGGAAGAAGAAGGAACATTAGCCCGCCCTTCCTTTGTGGATCAAGTTGTATAAGATACGAAATCTCAAGCATGTTGATGCTGAGACAGAAGAGTTCAAAAGGTTCACTTTCGACACCAGAAGTTTCAATCCATATGACCCGCATTTCTTTGTAAAGTACCATTGTGTGAGAGTGCAATTTTGGGGGATCCATGGGGCGTGTCATTGGCCTGAGGAAAGACCCATGGAGATATTTTCATAGCTTCTCCAGGCTCAATGAACCTATCGGCATAGTTGTGGAATGGTTAGCGAAGTAACGCTAAGTAGCATCTCATAGAGCACTATCATCAGTAGCAGTAGAGGGTAACTGACCTGCGCATGACAAAGGAAAGAGAAAAGTTGATGACAACACATAGGCAGAACAAAGTTGGAATTTCAAAGCAGATCCACTCATGATGAGAGCAACTTTGGAGACTGAGGCTAAGAGGTGACAACATGACAAGAGGAATGCACAAAGGGAAAGAGATAAATTGGGGATGGAGGAAACAAATAAGGGGTTGCAAGAGTTGAAGCAACAACTCCTGGAAGAATAGGAGTTGCACAAAAGAGAGAAGGAAGTAGTGCAGGGACAGATATAGCACGAGGTGAAACATGCACAAGTTGATGAAACCGCGCCCATATAGGTTATAGACTCATCTAAGTAGCTGGCACAGAGCAGACATGGTGAGAAGTCACAGGAGAAGTACTTAGCTCAAAATATTGAACATATTGTAGAGTAGATGGATATGAATGTGGTGCAGCCAGAGTCCGAACAGGATATTGACATCATGCCTCATAACCAAGAGGCCGCCCCACTAGCTTCACCAGATCCAGAAGTAGAGAAAGTCCCAAGCGATCAAGGAGACACAGAGATCCTTGAAGACAATCTTGAAGTAGAGATGCACGACATAACTTTCGATGAGTCGCAATACAAACTTTTGCAGTCGTGCAGAGTGCCTACTCCAAATGTCCACACATCTCCTACGTAGTTTGAAGAATGATTGAATGTATCTGATGTATGCAATCATCGAGTAGCATTGGCTGGTTCTACCAAAGAATATGTTGAGGCCACCAGCTCGAGTGTTTGATTCTTCACAGTAGAGAACGAGCCCATGGCCAAGGAGTTACAAGCAGCAAAGTAGGGAGGAGAACATGTTACATCATCCACTAGAGGAGAGTTGAAGAGAGCGATACTGGATGAAATATCATCCCTCAAAACAGTCATGCGGATGTTGTATTCCATATTCAGCATTGTGCATAAGGCAGTTTTCCATCTCAAAGGTTGGCAGTAGCAATGTGTTAGGAGAACACGCATCTTGTTAAATTTGCACACTATTGTTAACCGCATGCAAACATGGATAATGATATACAAAGGATCCCCATTCCATTTGCTAAAGATGATGAACCCCAAGGTGGTAGAGTTGAAGGCACGCATCCATAATCATATCTAAAACTATGAGGAACTGTCGCAGCTCATCACTAGTTTGTAGGATTCACATGTACGAGTGTTCAAAAGCATGGATGTTATTGTTTGCACGCATGTGATCCCATCTATTGGCACACTCATCAAGGTGAAATCAAAGTACCATGTCTAAATGGAGCTAGACATGTACTTTGATGAGCTAATGCATGTAGCCACGAGTGCAGAATTGGAGATTGGCGCAGACACTATGCATCAATATGTTCCTAGTCTGGCTACACTCAAGACTATGATGACATGTTATCAATTGAGTTGGGAAGAGGTGCCATATCAGTGTACCCAAATGGAAAAAAGGTGAGAGTTCGCTTTCAGCAGGATGTCACCATTGAGCACATGGACACCATCATGGACTACCAAGCTTGGCATCAGTTCACCACCATTGATCATCATGAAGATGTCGAATAGTTGGTCTTCCCACAGCTGTCTGAGTCTTAGTAGTGTCTTGCATGGCTTGTTTAAGCCTATTTTTTCTCACATGCGTACATGTACAGATTATAATGTAACATCTTGTAAAAGTGAAAGACCAAGTGTCAATTCTCGAATGTAACAATCATGTAGTGGATGAAGAGTCATGAGGGTAGGTGAAGAGTCACAAAGGGGAATGTCAAGGGTCACCCAACCCTTTGCTATTTATAGAAACTCATAACTCATTGTACAGGCTTTTGGGAGCCAAGCTTCCTATAGGTGTATCTTAGAGAAAGCTTGGAGTGTATTGTAATGAGGCTTCGCTTCTTCATAGTGCAGAGCTAGTATATCTCTTTATAGGAGCAGGCAGCAATGATTGTAACATTTTGTTGTCGGAACTTGTAGTTGGACATGGTTGTATGTATGATTGGAACTTTCATTTTCTTAATATAACAGAGGAAACATGTTTCATGCATATGTTGTTTTTGTATTTCAGTTGTCTTGGTTACACTAATAATATATGTATCTGTTTGCTTATGCATGTATGTATGAAATCTTTCTATATATGTATGTATGGATCTTGTTGAGATGTGATGCTGGCTTAACCATCACTTTGGATTGTTTGTTCACCTGCCTTCCATCTTGTGATGTATCTTTTCTCATCTGTTCCCTTCCAAGTTATGTGTTTCCACAAGTTTCCAAGGGGTGCACTTATTCCACTTTCCATGTGTTAGAACCCTTCATGCACCTTCCTTGGCTTGATGAGATGGTCACACCCTTGCTACTAACAAGGGCATCCTACTTGCCTCTGTGTGCAACCATGGTCAAGGCGATACAGTATGACCCACTGGTGGGACCCCTACATTAAACATTTTGAGGTCTAATTGGGACCTCTTACTAGGGAGATCCCCTGACATGTTGGTGGGTCTAGGACCGTCAACATTTCTGGCGCTAGAAGGAGGACCAGATGAAAAGCTGAGCCCTTACATCTTGTTTTGAATCTTCTTATATCCATCATGGATATTGTTAGACTCATCCCTTGGTGATTTTTCTCTAATGCTGAACATCTCGACATCACGAGGGCGTTTTTTGATCTCTTGTCATAATTCATGTCTGATAGTGAAGGCGAAGTGGCCTGGCTTGAGTACTTGCAAGACTTCTATGCATTTATTGATGATGTAGATGACTTCTCTGATGAAGAATACAACTTTCTGCTTTAACGCACACTTCGCTAATCCCCACAATGATGGTGTAGTAGCCTGACACCCGACAACGTGCACTCACTTGAGCAGTTATGTGATCTCATTGAATCTACTTTCCATCATTTTGATCTAGAACCTCTTGAAAAAAATTGTTAAAACAACAGAAGACTCTGTAAGGATCACCTATGGATTTTTAGAAGTGATTATGTATATTGTGGTTTCAAGCTCTGAAAAGCTAGATGAAGTTTCAAACCCGCTCATCATACATTGGTGATGGAGCTACGTAATCATCGAATGCGTAATCTCAACTTTCGTCCAGATTTGGTTGTGAAGCCCATGGGTTGTCATGTGCATTTGTTACCACAACCTCTGTCTTTGTGCTCTATTGATCCTCTAGATTGACTGTCTTGTGTTCTTCCATTCCAAACTATACACCTATTGTGAGCAAGGATCAATCCATTGATGGAGTTGGTGTTGCACAACCAACCTACACTATCATTTATGATGAGTATGACTAGGAATCTGAACATCAACCCGTGGCGAAGGATGATCTCCTTCTGTTCGTGTCTCCTCCACTTTTCCCTGACATCTTCAGCGATTCTACTATCTCTGGTTTTCCTTATGTAAATCCACCAATGGATGCACCCGCTCTTGATCATTTGCAGAAAACACCGATATCATTCCATCATTCGATAATGGAGAGGACAGATGCTTCATTGAAAATCCACTTGATTTCTCATCTATTTTTTTTGGAAATGCAGAGGGTGAAATTTATTGCTTCTCATCTACCCCTCTGTTTGATTTATCATATCATGAGGATGCCTATGAAATCATTGATTTTTTTTATCATAGTTGTCATGACCTCTTTACTCTTATATTCGTTCACATGATGATTCTATCGCTTTTTATCTTTCTGAACCACCTCTTTATGATTATCTATTTGTTGATGAAGTCAAAACCCAATAGACAGTTAAGGCACATCAGCCTGAGCTGATGGTTATGTCAGGCCCTCGCTGTCCTGAGGTTGGTTTCACTTCCGGTCAGGAAATTATTGAAACACCCAAGGCTCCTCATCACTCATCTATATGCACTGAAGATCAATTCCACAGACAGATGTCGCTTCCTCCACACGAACTACATGATCCCATCGCTCATGCATTGGAGGAATATTACACAACAAGCACATGTGTGCAATGCAAGTTGTCTTTGTTTCTTTCATTTGCTTGCATGTCATAGTTAAGAGAATGCATGTGTTTAACATCTGCAGCAGTGTCACACAACAACATGGTAACTCCACGGATTGCATGTCATGTCCTTACACTCATTTCTGTTATGTGGGCACGTTTAAACTCGGAGTGTGTTTGTCTTCATTTTTATATCTTTCATGTTTGCTGGTTCATGCAACTGCGTTGTTCACAAACCATGCCTTCACCAACATGGGTTGACCAATGCGCCGATGGCTGCACTGGAAATATCACTTCATGTGATTAGACCTATGCAGTGTTATCTTAGGACTAGGAGTAGTGTTTGCTTCTTGTCTTGTTTGCTTGCATTCATGTTTGTTTCTTGCCTTGTGTGTTTGCTTACTTGCTTTCTTGTTTGCTTACTCGCTTTTCTTTCACGTTTTTCTTCTAGTCTTTTGCTCCTTTAGTTTTTTGTTCGTCTATTTATGTTTGTAGGTTAGTTTCGCATGAAACCATGTATGACTCTTGAAATGAGCGAGGGTAAAGTGCATGAGGACTTGTGAAGTTATCAATACTTGGTTATCTGTCATCCTATCTCTATATGTAGAACTTGTTATCTTTAGTCCATGATACGCCAATGGAAAATATGTGATGTTCGAAGTGAACTTTGATGAAAACAAAATGCTTGCGTGCTAACTAGTATCACCTACTATAGTCAGTTGTTTTGGGTTAACCCTTGTCAGCTCAATCAAGTAGAGTAAGGTGAGGGGGGAAACCTTAACAAGTATATCAGAGATATATACAAAATACTTCTCTAAAGGAACAACCCCTTATTCTCTCAATAAGTCGGGATCCCTCTTCAAACTCTGAAATGAATAAGTGTATATGCATAGTTATGAAAAATGAAAAATGAAAAAATAAAAATGTGAAAAATTTTGAAAAAATGAAAAACGCATAAGGCAAAAGAAGAGAAATGCTTCATGTGCAGAGAGGTGATGCGAGTAACTCTGTCAGGGTACTGACCAGGCTCGTTGGTAGCGGAGTGATGCTTGTGTTCCTGCATGACTCCACCGTGGTACTGTCTAGGCTTGCTGGTAGTCAACCAACAGCAGAGATGAAACTTGAAACTTTGACTATCATATTACTTTTATACTGATATACCCCTCATCCCACTTGAAAAAATTGACTATCATATTGCTTTTATACCGATATACCCCTCATCCCAGTCGAAAAAATTGTGTCGACTTGGCTTGGAATGTATGCTGACCAACCAAGAGCATGGCAGATGCTACATATTTCAATCAAGCTAGTGTGGGAGTCAAGATTATTAGAGAAATGAACAATACTTCTAAAGGTGTTAGACTTTCTTTTCATGAAATAAGTTCCATGCAAAGAGTTGGAGTTCTACCAGTGTATCGCCAAGTGTTGTAGTGGCTACAACCACCCTCCATAATTTTTTCTTAGCTTCATTTTGGAGCCTCCCTACCAACCATCCTTAGTAGCATGTCTTGCATTGTTAAGTACATAGGCTTCAACTGAGTTTCAGTGGCTTACCATCCTGTGCATGTCAACTTTATTGTCTCCTATCATAGGTTACCATTCCAGACTTAGGTAATTTTCTAGCTGAGATGTTCACTCAGAAAATTACACAATTATGGAGAGGAACCAACCTTCCCTCCAGAAATTGCACAATCCTGCTTTGTTGCCTACTGAGCTCCAGAATTGCGCAATCCCTCCAGGCAACCATCCCTTAGAAAATTGCGCAATCCATCTTAACACTAGGCTTCAGCCCAAACATTTCACAATTCTAGGAGGCAGTGACCTGCTAACCCCAGAAATTGCATAATCCTTGAGCGCCAACCAACCCTACTTAGCCAAGAAACTGTGCAAATCCTTTTCTTAGGCTTGCATACTACTTCCTGTGCCTTCAGGTTGATCGGTTCTCTCTGGGACTGAGCAATCCTGATTTGCATGCATGGGCTTCTTTTCCCAAAATAGAAAAAAAAGAAACATGAAAAAAGGATCCCTAAACTTTAGGGATCTATTTAAGTAGCTTGAGGTTACATGCAAATATCATTTTAGAAACTTCCCTCCAAGTGTCTCTTTTTCCTAGATTTGTGGAATGCATGTCATAAGCCTCAAAATTATTTATTTGAAACTGCAAAGCTCATTCCTCACATCGATCTTGGAGCTATGACATCCCACAACACATCTAGGAGTCTTTGGCAGATTCAGCTCAGTTGTTTCCTCGTAAGTCTATTTTTATTGTCATTTGTTGCTTTTCTGTCACTTTTCTTATTTTTCTTTGTATGAATGTCTTTTTCTTGGTTTTTTTGAATGACTGGTTTCTTTTTAATGTATATTATCTTATAGAAGCATCATTTCAGTTTTTGTTTGCATCTCACTATTGTCGCATGCATGAAACTGTTTTGCACTAATAATCATCGTTGCAATGACTCATTTCACACACATGCATGCATTTCCATTTCCTGAATCCTGCATTCATTGTTTGCATGCATGATCATTCACTCTTGCTTACACTCAATCTCGCCATGCATTTAAACCTTCTCATGATTTCAGACGCCCGTCGGTGGGTTTGGGCTGTCTTGACCCAAATCTTGCCTTACCAATACAGAAATGAGCATTTTTGGAAGTGAAAGCTCTACCTTCCCTCCAAAAATTGTGCAAACCTGGCCAGCAATGACCTCAAGGCTTGCATTGTACAATTCTGGGAGGCAGTGCCCTACTAACCTAAAAAATTGCTCAATGCAGTCTTTGGGCATGCATGTCCTTGCTGACTGAAGCTATGCATTGTGCAATTTCAGCCGTCAGCAAGTACGATGGACTATGTATTGCGCAGTTCCAGTAGTCACTCAGCCTCCTAACGGCCCAGACTATGCCTTATGCAGTTTTGGTAATCAATCTCCCAGCCTCCTAGTGAAAATTGTGTAATCTTTGTTGCCAGTCACCCAAGTGTGTTGCATGCTAGTCCTTAGACTTGTTTATTTATTTATCTGACTGATTTCTTGCCATGGGTGGCACTGTGTCTCCAAGTATAGCAGGTGTTCATTCATCTCTAAGAAATACAGGTAAAATGGCCTCCAAAAGAGCAGGGTCAAAGGACACCGTTGGAAGTGAAACTGGAGATGCAGTTGAACAAGTGTCTATGGGCCTACCCGTTTATGAAGGCACCAAGCTGGTCATAGACAGAGACTTCAATATGAAATTGCAGGACATCAATGATACATTCTCAGGCACATTTGAGGAATATCTGGAAGACCACATTGTCAACATCCACAAATATGGCTTGTATCGGATTGCATGTAGGTATCCCGCGTTTCCATGCGCAAACATGATACATTGGATTGTCTCGCACATTGATCCTAAGATGATGATGTTGAGTAGTTTCAGTGGGACAAAGCTTTCTACCTTCAGGGTGAAGGACTATCACGAGATGTATCACTTGCCACAACAGGTGATTACAATGGAGAAACCCTTCAACACACGTAGCAACACAAACTCTAGAGATATCTTGAAGAGTTGGGTGAAAGAGCTAACCAAGTTTAGGACAACACCCAGTCTCTCGTTTACAATACGAGGATACTGCGAAAGTCATATCAATACTTGGTCATCTTTGCATGCCTCTTATATATCCAAGAGAACACTTAGACCTTCTCGCAGAGCTAGGTGATTGCATTGGACCAACTGGCCAGCGAAGGAAGGCCATGCAACTAGTCTGACATGTTTTCTCTTAAGTTGAAGGAACAGGTAATAGAAGCTCAACATCCACCCAAAGGTCAGCAAGCGGAGATATACATGTTCGCTTACATTTTGGATGCAATATGTGCCCATCAGTAGTTCCCAGGTTTGAAGTGGGCATGGACACCTTCGGAATCCTTTGTGCACACTTATTGCAGATTGTTCTCCGAATGTAGCTTTGGCGAGGTCATCACATAGTTGTTAGACTACTTTTTTACCCCAGTGTACAAAATGATATTTGAGCAAGATCCACGTTGCATGTCATAGGCAATGATGGAGGCATTGATCGACATAGCAAATTGGTATGCCTCACCCCTTGGCATCTTCATACAGATGTACAACACGGAGAAGCCTCCGAATGTTTTACTAAAGTTTTCCATGGACAAACTCGTCATGCAAGAAGTGTCATATCACATCTCGACAGGGTTGTCAGCTATAAACTACACAGGAAGAAGAAGGCATCTTTGCCCACCCTTCCTTTGCGAATAGGGTTGTATGAGATACAAAATCTCAAGCATGTTGATGACGAGACAGAAGAGTTCAAAAGGTTCACTTTCGACACCATAAGTTTCAATCCGTATGACCCACACTTCTTTGTAAAGGACCATTGTGCAACAATGCAATTTCCATGGATCCACGAGGCATGTCATTGGCCTGAGGAAGACCCAAGGAGATATTGTCACATCTTATCCAAGCTCAATGAACTGGTCGACATAGCTGTGGAATTGTTAGCAAAGTAGAATCTCAGAGAGAACCATCATCAACAATAGCAGAGGGTAATAGACCTACGCATGACAAAGGCAAGAGAAAGATTGATGACATCGCAGAGGTAGAAGAAAGCTGCAAGTTCAAAGCAGATCCACTCATGATGAAAGAAACTTTGGAGATTGAGGCTAAGAGGCAATAACACGACAAGAGGAATGCATGAAGGCAAAGAGATAAATGGAGGATGGAGGAAATAGAGAAGGAGTTGCAAGAGTTGAAGCAAGAACTCCTGGAAGAAGATGAGTTGCCCAGAAGAGAGAAGGAAGCGCAATAGGGACAAACATAGTAGGAGGTGTAAGATGCACAGGTTGATGAAATCGTGCCCATACAAGTTATAGACTCATCCGAATAGCTAGCACAGAGTAGATAGGGTGAGCAGTCGCAGGAGCAAGACTTAGCTCAAGAGATTGAACATATGCTAGAGAAGATGGATATGGATGTGGTGCAGCCAGAGTCCAAACATGATATTTACCTCATGCCTCATAACTAAAAGGTCAGCCCACCAGCTTCACTAGATATAGAAGTATAGAAATTCCCAAGTGATCAAGGAGACACAAAGATCCTTGAAGACAATCTCAAAGCAGAGATGCACAACATATCTTTCAATGAGTCACAACACAAAGTTATGCAGTCCCGTAGAGTGCCTTCTCCGGATGTCCACACATATCATGCACATTTTGAAGAATTAGAGATCATATATGATGTGTGCAAGCAACCAATAGCATTGGCGATGCTACCAGAGCATATGCCAAGGCCACCAACTCGAGTGTTCAATTCTTGATAGTAGAGAACAAGTGCATGGCCAAGGAGTTACAAGCGGCCAAGGAGGGAGGAGAATAGGTTACATCATCTTCCAAAGCAGACTTGAAGAGAGCAATACAGGATGAAGTTTCATCCTTCGAAACAGTCATGTAGATGTTGTATTCCAGTTTCAGAACCCTGCATAAGGCAATTGTCCATCTTAACGGTTGGCAACTGCACTGTGCTAGGAGAGCATGTATTTTTTTAAATCTGCACACTGTTGTTGACCACATGCAGACATGGATAATGATAAACAAATGAGCCCCATTTAATTTGCCAAAGATGATGAAGCCCAAGGTGGTAGATTTGAAGGCATGCATCTAGAATAAGATCTAGAACAATGAGGAACTCCCATATCTCATCACTAGTTTGTAGGCTTCACATGCACGAGTGTTCAAAAGCATGGATGTCATTGTGCACATGCACACAATCCCATCTATTGGCACACTCATCAAGGCAAAATGAAAGAACCAAGTCCAAATGGAGTTGGACATGTACTTTGATGATTTGATGCACGTAGACACTAGCGCAGACTTGGAGATCAACATAGACACTATGCATTAGTATGTTGTTATTCCAACTGTACTCAAGGATATGATGCACATGTTATCACATAAGTTGGACAAAGGTGCCATATCAGTGTACCTAGATGAAACGGAGGTGATAATTCGCTTTTAGCATGATGTCACCATTGATTACACAGACACTATCATGGACTACTAAGATTGGAATCAGTTCACCACCGTTGGTCATCACAAAGATGTTGAAGAGTTTGTCTTCCCCTAGTTTTCCGAGTCTTAGTAGTGTCTTGCATGGATTTCTCAAACCTATTTTGTCTCACATGGGTACATGTGTATATTTTAATGTAACATCTTGTAAAAGTAAAATACCAAGAATCGATGGTCGAATGCAACAGTCATGTAGTAGTTGAAGGGTCATGAGGGTAGGTGAAGAGTCACAAAGGGGAATGTCAAGGGTCACGCCAACCTTTGTTATTTATAGAACATCATAACTCATTATACAGGATTTTGGGATCCAAGCTTTCTATAGGTGTATCTTAGAGAAAGCTTGGAGTGTATTATAACAAACCTTGGCTTCTGCACAGTGCAGAGCTAGTATATCTCTTTGGTGGAGCAGTCGCTAGTGACTATAAATTTCCGTTGTTGGGACTAGTAGTTAGACATGGTTGTATATATGATTGGAACTTTCATTTTCTTAATATAATAGAGCCAACACGTCTCATGCATATGTTGTTATTGTATTTCATTTGTCTTGGTTACACTAACAACATATGTATCTGTTTACTTACGCATGTATGTAAGGACTCTTTATATATATGTATGTATGAATATTTTTGAGATGTGTTGCAGGTTTAACCATCATTTTGGATGGTTGGTTCACCTGCCCTCTAGCTTGTGATGTATCTTTGCTTGTGTGTTCCCTTCCAAGATGCGTGTTTCCACAAGTTTTCAAGGGGTGCACTCATTCCACTTTCAATGTGTTAGAACCCTTCATGCACCTTCCTTGACTTGCTGCGTTGGTGACACCCTTACTACCAACAAGGACATCTTGCTTGCCTTTGTGCACAACCATGGTCAAGGCGATACTGTATGACCCACTGCTGGGACTCCTACACCAAACAGTATGAGGTCTAGTTGGGACATCTTACTGGGAGATCCCCTAACATGTTGGCGGCTCCAGCACCGTTAACAATTTTGTAAAGGTTGTTACATTAAGGGAAGTATGTTTTCATATCTTCTAGATGATCTACATGGTTTCACCAACTGTCCAAATGTGTGGACATAGCCAAGTTCTATCATTGTTCACATCAGTTTCACAAATCCCACAATTAGCCAAATTCTGGAGGATTCCTAGCAACCTAGCCTCATCTAGCCTTCCTAAACTATGCACTTTCCATCTTCAACCTTTAGGATTTTCCCTTGCTTTCTGGAACTATGCAATGTGCAACAATCCTACCCTCCCTTGGCCTCCAAAACTGTGGATATGCTTCATACATTGTCCTTCCCTAAGCCGAAGCTCACTGCCTACAAAAACTGTGCAATTATGTCCCTCAAGCTTCTCATATGCCTAGACTGCCTTGTCTCTTAAAACTGTAAAATTTATCCTCCCAGGGCCTAATGCCACAATAACCACTACTTGCTTGAACCACACAATTTGGTTCCTCAGTGGGCACTACACAAATTTTTCCCTTAGTGAGAATTGTGTAGAAATTTCCCTTAAACTAGCTTGAGTTTCTTACTACATAGTCTCAGTGATCAACTTAACCCTTGGATTCTTGAATTGCACAATTGTGCAGTCCCTAAGCCTTCTCCCTTGACCTGTCACTTAGTCCTGGCCAATTTCATAAATCCAAGTGCTCTATCTTAGGCTAGGGGTTTTTCATACTGATGTCGTCTTGTCATGAGTAAGTTGCAGATGCAAGTACTCTCTTACACTATGTAATATGTTGAAGAAGGAGGACATGCTAGATAACACTTAAGGAGCCGAGGAGAAAATATAATCATCAAATAAGAACACCAAGGAACCCTTGGGTATGATAGAAGATCAAAGATGAGGACTGCATGAAGACTCCATCTGATTCACAACCCTTTAGAGGGTAGGTGCGAAGAACAAAACACATATTTCATGAAGTTGAAATGCACCTGTTAGTTTAATATGAAGGAAAACTTATCGTTGTCATATAATTATGTCTTCAATGAGAGGTATGGTCACAAACACTGAAATGCATTCCATGTGTTTTCACTAGGTATTTCAGTCCCTTTTGCAAGGTAGGAAAGATGTCGTCCTTTTGCATGTTGTATATCGCACTTTATGCATAAGATCATTCTGGTGGTTTCAAGGGCTCGTCTTTGTTCTTATGATTTTTCCTAACAATGTAAACACCTGTCGAACTCATTCACAAAATTTTGAGCATTGTCGCAAAAGTATCATCATGGTCATCATAAATTCTATCTTAGGTGTCACACTTGTCGTAACTGGTTATGAAGTGGGCATGCATAAGAGAAATTGTTTTTCATGTGTCATGGCTGATCAACGTTGATGAGTCTTCAAGTATTCTAAGTGTTACGACACAATCTAAGCTCCATCGCTTCACCTGTCAGTTTCATTAGTCCAATACTTAGCCTTTTCTGAAGAAGCTCCTCGACCGTTCAACTTGGCTTCACCTAGCCGGCCTCGATTGTGCATTGTGGAGTTCCATTCAGCAGCCTATGACCTTGACCCTTGGATCTGTGCAATTTGCAGTTCCTTCCTTCCCAGGATTGTTGCATTGCACAATTCCTGATCCCAAGACCGAGCCTTCCCTTTTAGAAGTGCGTAATCCTTTTAGTCATCCTTCCCTTCCAGAACTGCGTAGAAGTTGCACTCAGTGGTCCTCCCTTTATTCCGACTCATTTTCTCCCAAATATGCACAAGAATTAGTCAGCCTTCCTCTCCAAAACTGTATAGAGATTTTCCACCAATGCTCCTCCTTCAGTCAGGCTCACTCATATCTAAAACTAGGCAAAAGACAACCAATGAGCCCAACCTGAAATGTGGATTGTATAGTTCCAGGCCTGAAGCCTTAGTTCTGGATGTTGGTATTACGTAGTCAATGAGCCTCCCTTCCCAACCTGTAACTCAATTCTGACTCAGTAGCTGGACCAAAATGCACCATCTTAGGCTAGGATTTCTTCAAGAAAATGTCATCTCATCATGAGTGAATTACAGATACATGAACCTAGCGGGATGAAGAAGAAGGAGGTGAAGGAGGAATAAATTCAAAGGACATTCTTGTAGCTGAGCGTGCAAGTTTATCTATCAAATAAAAAGGACACAAACTTGCGACCACAACCCAAGAATTGAGATCATTCTAGATTCTTGTCACTAGGACATGAGGAAGTGGAAGACGAGAGTATTCTCAAGCAGACATCATTCACAATAACATCAGTGACTTGATAGTGCCACATCATTAAGCCATCTATGTCAGCAGTGTCATGTCAAGTTGTGTCATGAGTTCTCATATGCCACATCATCATTGTGGACCATGTATATTGTATTCAAATGTATTGTAAAGTGTAAATCCAAAGGACACACATGGATATGGAGAGTCATGTAAGTTGAAAAGTCATAGGAAGTTGAAAAATCATGAGGGTAGTCAAAGAGTCACAAAGGGAAGCATCACCCCTTGATTATGTATACCCTCTCATTGTATGAGCAAGGGACTTTTTACCTTTTCTCCTACCGCAAGGCATTAGAGAGATCAACTAGTTCTTTGAGGAGCAAGGAGTGACTCCAATGTCCCATTATTGGGGCTAGTGATGTACATTGTAAACATGTGTCTTGGAACTTTTGCTTAATAACAAAAGCCTTTTAAGGGCAGCACATTCTTCATGCATGGACTATGAATGTTTGTAAGGCTATTCTGTGGTTTCTTGTATTTCATGTTTTCTTTCACATGTACTAATATACTTGAACTATTTTGGTTACTTTAGTGCTTATCTTATTGAGAATGTGTTGTAATGGGTGTTATTTTTGTCACATCTTTGTGGACTATTCCATGGGATACTAGATAGGTTTTTCCTTGTTTTTTGGTTGTGATGACTGTCGTATCCACTGTGGAATATTTCATTGGATGTTAGACAAATCCTTCTGGTTCATGTGTGTCTCTTCTTGGGTGGTACTATTACCTTTCATTTAGAGGCTCACTTTTCTCCCCCATTTACAGTAGAGGAACCTTGACACAATTGCAACTAAACACTCACCAGACACACCTCGCGTTCTTTTCAAAGACACCATTGCATCCATGTCCTGTGCTAATGGTTAGAGCTGAGGTATATCTTTGAGATATATGGAAACCGGGCCAACATTTTGGATGGAGCTCCTACACCAAATGGTGTGATGTCAATTGGGACTTCACATCGAGGAGACCCCCTTGGTTGATGGATTTCCATCACCTTCAACAAAATGGCACTAGAAGGAGGACTAGATGACAGACTATGCCCTTTGAGTCTATTTTGAATATTTTATTTAAAATGGCTCTTCCCCAAATCATAATCTCAGGATGTTTTTCTAAAGAGCTTAATTGTACCATCGCTGTGGAAGTTATTCATAACCTATTCGAATTTAAGTTTGATTGTGAGGGTGAATCAAATTTTCATGAACATCTATTTCAAGTTGTTTGTCTTTTTCTTTCTAACGAAATACATTGCAAATACATCATGGATAGATTACTCACCCTCACATTTGAAGGTCGCGTTAATCATTGGTTCCATACATTACCCATTTCCTCTATCCATTCATTCAACTAGCTTGCCAAGAAGCTTTGTTTGTCTTTTTCTTTCTAACGAAATACATTGCAAATACATCATGGATAGATTACTCACCCTCACATTTGAAGGTCGCGTTAATCATTGGTTCCATACATTACCCATTTCCTCTATCCATTCATTCAACAAGCTTGCCAAGAAGCTTCATAAGGCCTTCGATAAGTATAACTACTGAGATGTTTATAGAAGAATCAATATTTTAAGAATGAACCCTAATGAATCAATTCATCTTTTTATGATCGATTCCTTCACCTTTGTTATGAAATTCTTAAAAGATATTTGAAAGCTAAAAGCATGTTAATGTGTATCACTTTTTCCCTTTTTGTGGCAAAGAAGTTTTATAAAAATAAATGGAGTTGGAATGTTTACTCTTAAATTTACAAAATCATCAAGAATTAGGTGGTGGTAAAAGAAGACAAAACATGTCAATTTAAATTCAATTTCATGTCATATTTTTTCTAAAATTTAATATATATTTTTTATCTAATTTATTCATTTTCTTTAAAAGATATTCATTAATATTTTACATAAATTTTTAAGTAGTGACAAAACTGTCACCCCCCCCCCCCCCCATTTCTCTATGATTTATGTTTTTTAATTCCAATTTCTTTAAGAGACGTGTTTTAAACATTCTAAAGATTGCTAAACAAATTTAAAAATAAAAAGTAAGCATATTTTTTAATTATTATTAAAATACTAGTAAAAATGATAATCTTTTTGTATATATAAAACCGCGACCCAAGAAACTATCCTTTCAAGTTTATAAAATCAATTTTTTTTTAATATAAATTTGAAAATAACATATAACAAAATGTTAAAACCGCGACCCAAGAAATTATCATTTCAAGTTTATAAAATCAATTTTTTTAATAGAAATTTGAAATTAACATATAACAAAATGTTAAAATTATTTTTTGAAATTTTTTAAAATATATTTTAACTTTTTTATAATAAAATTTTTAAATATGATTATAATAACATATTTTATATTATTCAAAATATAATATATAAAATCATTTGTTTAGAGATTCTAATTCTATTTATATATATATTTTTAAAGAGTTTTAGCATTTCATTTAACTTTACATATTTAGGATATTTTAAAAAGTTATTTATATTTTGTTAGTGATTAACCATAGTTTTTACCAATATTTACTATCAGTTGAGTTATTTACAAATTTAGTATTTAATTTTTATAACATTATTTATATTTTCTGAACCCATTAAATAGGTTCACTATAGCTTTTACCAAATAAGATAAGCAATAACCTCAATAAGATAAGCAGTAACCTCCTAATTTTTCCTCTTCCCCAACTCTTGTGAATCACGAGACACCTCAAATTGCAAAGAAGGAGCTTACTGCCCATTTTTCTCTTTGTCCTCCTCCCTTTCCAATCCCCATGCAGGTGCATCATTGTGGTGGTTGTAAAACTGGGAAATCTGTAAATTAAATCTCGAGTCCATCTTCTTTGTCTTCTTCTGCTTTTCATGATTCAGTGGAGGAAATTCCAGAATGGCTCATGAAGCCTATGGTGAAGACTCAGTCCTTCATCCCACAAGATGATGTCACCATTCACAACTCTAGTCTCCAATGTGATCTCCATTTCTATCATCCTCTATCATCCACATCCCATGAGTCTTCATACCATGATCTGCTCGGTTAGTCTACTCCACTAGCTAGTTTTCCATACTCTCATGGTTTTCAAGTTGTTGTTTCAAACTGTGAGAAGGTACAAGGTAGTCACATTACACAATAAGAGGAGTAGAAAGGTGAAGATTCTTTCAATATTTCCTCTCTTTTTCAGAATCTTCCATGTCAAAACAATATGTTTCCATTCTTGGATGATTCTCAATATGCTAATATCAGTAGAGAATCGAATGAAATCAATAATTTCAATCAAACCCCAGCTTTTGGCAATAATCATTCCAATGATGATGTCTCTATTTCCGTATGTCGTGACGAATGCCCAAGCACATCACATGATCTTTCAGTTTCTCATGAAGATTTTAATTTAGATCTATAATCTAGTGTGGTCAAAGGAGATGTTCATATTTAAACTTCCTCTTCACCTCACCATCCCTTGTGTTATATCGTTTACAATGCATCTACTTGCAACAAATATACCCCATTCTCTTCAGTTTCTTCATCCAAAGAGTTATCCTCTCAATTCACAATAAGTGGTGAGGTTGTCCATGATGAAATTGAAAACAATCAAATCATAGAGTACCCTTCCCAGCCCTCATTGTCTCTTCTCCTACATGAAGAAAACTCTTCAAATCAAATTTCTCATGAGCTCTCACTGATTCATTTATCTTTAAATTTGTGATTACAAGAATCTTCCGTCTTGAGCAATCCGGTTGTTGAATTTGAAAATCTGGTAAAATCTATGACAAAGATGGCTTCTTTCCGATGAGCAGTGGCTGACAAGGTATAGCTATTAAATTATAGGGGCCAGATGGTATGGCATGCATGATACAACCCCTTCCTTTCCCTTTCCTCCTCCCTTACTTTAGTGTTTTCGTTCCGCCCTGCCCACCTATGGACCTATTCCCCTACACCACTTTGATGAATGAGGCGCTTAGTGAGTCAGTACTGCTATCAAAACCATTTTCTCTTCTCGGGAATGGCTGGATCGACCCCTTATTGGTATTATATTTAGACTTTGTCATACCACCTTACATCTATCCAACGCCCTCTATCTGCCTTCAGCCACCTATTTATATCTTACGCTGGACATCTCAAGCTCAGCCTCCCCCAGCTCCCTCTTCAGTAACTCTACGAACTTAAATAGGAACACAACAACTTATACATATAATCATAGACACATATATCCAACAAAAAAACACTTCAATTCATCAATATAAAAATACTTAACTATGCTTACAAAACATAATTGAAATAAGATATCTCGAACGATGTTAGCTTATCTCTGAGAAGAGATGTGGCAGCTACATGCCTCTGAACTGTGTTACAATGAGGCTCAAGGGCCTATTTATAATTGTAAAACATGAGAAAAAACTAAGCAACCAAAACCCTAACCCCAGGAGATGTAACACCAAGAGTTTGCGGGCCCCATTGGGGTTAGTTGGGTAGGGAACTTCCTAGCATCGTAACTTGGTCATATTATCTTTGTTTGTCACATGTGATACCTTGTTGGAAAGGTCTTGCTAAGTACTACAAGTTTTACCATATTCCCTTTCCTATGGCTATGGGCCTGCCAATGACCCCAAAAAAACGTCGTTTAGGGGGTCAAAATTGCCCGAATGTTCAGGACTTGAAAAACTACTAAAAATAGTAATTGCTGAAATGAACAAGGAAACAATTGAAACTAACTGGGGGGTCTAGGTCAAATAGGTGGGTGGCCAGCAATATCCACCTGGATCATTCCTCCCCCCTTAGGAAGCAATGGTCCCCATTGCGTGCAGAGCCTGCATGAGGTGAGGAAATTTCTATTGAACCTGGTCCCTAGTAAACTACTTGCCCTGGTGAAGGCGTTAGCTTGCTTTGACAAACTAATATAACTGTATCCTTTGTTGGAAAGTGTACCTAATCTATTTTTCCATGATCTAATTAGTTGTGGCATGTTTCGTGTAGTCTGTCTTGAGCTCTATTGGTGTGAGTTGTTCTGCAATGTTAGATGTGTCCAACAATGGTGGAAAGTATGACCGAAGGTGATCTAGATTGACCATTGGGTGTAGAACAAGGAACGGTGGAATGTTGAGATCAAAGGAATTGTCACTGACAGCCTTGGTGATGGTGTATGGCCCATATCGGAGCATTCAAAGCTTGTGGTGGGATCCAACAAGGTTCTCCTTCTGCAAATGTAGCCAAACTTTGTCGCCCACGTAGAACATGTGCGACACTCGATGTTGATAATGGCATTCCTTGTACATAGCATTGGCTCTATTCAATATATATTGGACCTATTGGCAGATGTGTTGAATGTGTTCAATGAAGTTTTTAGCCCTTTCAGCTTCAAACTAAATGTAAGATGAATCTACCTGAGTGGCTGCAAATCGTATGGCTGCATCAATGGGGCATAATTGCTGAAATCCCAAACCTACCTAAAAGGGGTTGTGGCCTATTGAGCTACAGAGAGCATTGTTGTAGTTATGTTGGACATAGGGGAGACTTTCATCCCACATGTGTTGATGCTTCGAGTTTTACATGCAAAGAATGTGTACGATCATCTTGTTAACACCCTCCGTTTGGACATCATTTTGGGGATGGAAAGTGGTGGAATAAGTAAGTTTTGTATCCAGCATCAACCAGAGACTTGAACAAATTGAACTCATGAATCTAATTTCCTAATTTGAGACAATGGATTGTGGGATCCCAAAGTGTAAACACACTCGCTCAAAGAAGAGCTTAGCAGTGACCTCTATTGTGATACTCTTCTTACAGGAAGCCATGATGTCCGTATTAGAGAATCTGTCGACAACTACGAAAACAAAATCGTTGTCATTCTTAGTAGAAGGAAGGCTCGACATGTAATCCATGGAGACAAATTCCCAAGTCTGGCTAGGAGTAGGTAGAGGAGTATACAGGCCTTGCTTCTTGATGGTTGGTTTGGCAATGACGCAGGTTTTAATGTACTTCCCAACATCCTGACAAACTTTTGCACAATAAAAATACTTTTGCAATACCACCACTATTTTCTCTACTCCAAAATGTACAATGACCTTACTGTAGTGTGCCTCCCAAATCATCATGGCACACTTATTTGAAGGAACACAGATGTGTCACAGGTGGCATAACAGTGCATCCTAAAGGTGAATATCTGGAACTTGCTTCCCTTCCAGGAGTGTCTAGTATATGTTGCTGAATTCTGGATCGCTCTTGTAAAGATGCAGCTACCCCAATGTCTCATGCCCACAGGATTCGAGCACAGTGATTAGCACCATGACCGGTGGTCAGATGAGGCAATTAGCAATGTTATTGGTGCTTCCCTTCTTATACTTAATGTTCAAATGGAATTGTTGCATATAGGTGGACCATTTCTGATGGCAATCATTCTGTAACTCTCCTTATGTCCGTATGAACTATAGAGTTTGGTGGTCTGTGTGGATGACCCTTTCCTTCCCTGGAATGTAATGCTTCCATTGACGACAGACTTGCATAATCGAATGCATTTCTTTGTCATAAATGGGTACTTTCTAACTATGTTTGAAAGTGTCTCAGTATGGTAAGCCACTGGATGCCAATGTTGAGTAAGAATCTCACTAATAGCATATTCGGAGGCATCTGTCTCAATCTCAAATGGTTGTTGCAGGTCTAGTAATGTGAGCATTGGTGCAGAACAGAGGCGATTCTTCAACTTTGAGAATGCTTTTTGTTGGGTTTCCAACCAAAAAAAATTTCTTTCACTCCACCCTTGGTGACTTGACCTAAAGGCCAAGTGATATGAGAGAACCCCAACATGAACCTACATAGAAATTGCCAAGACCCAAAAAACTACAAAGCTCGGTTAGTGTGGTTGGGGTTGGTCAATCCCGAATGACTTGTATCTTGGATGGGTCCACATGTACACCCTGCTCATCAATGATGTATCCCAGATATTGAACCTGGGTCAGGCCAAAGGTGCATTTCTCCAAGTTAGCACACAACTTGTGTTGTTGCAGGCTTTGAAGGACCTGTTTAATATGGTGGAGGTTCTCTTCCCAACTCTGGCTGAAGATCAAGATGTCATCTAAATACACCACCACAAATGCATTGGTGAAGGGTCGCAAGATGTTGTCCATAAGTATCATGAAGTTTGCAGGGGCGTTCGTCAATGCGAATGGCATGACCAACCATTCGAAAAGGCCCTCCTTAGATTTGAAGGCATTGTTCCACACATCGGAGGGTCCAATAGGCACCTCGTTATAATCTGACTTCAAGTCAATCTTGCTAAAATCTTCGGCCCCTTTGAGCTAGTCCAAAAGGTCATCAATCCACTGGATTGGGTATCTATTCTCCAATAGTTCCTAAATTTTCCTCTTGATCTCATCATTCTCCATAATAGAGTGTCAATAGAGCAATCCATTAGGCACCGATGTGCTCGAGGTCAGATGGATGGAGTTCTTGACCTGACAGTGCAGAGGTACCCCTATGGGTGAGGCAAAAATATCCCTGTACTCCTCACGACCTTGTCCATTTGTTTTTTTTATGCAAAGGAGCCCTACCTGGAAGCCGCGACAACAACGTTTTTCTTTCCCTCAGGGTGAAACATAGGGAAAACAATTTTCCTAGTTTGGGAAATGATCTTACTACATTTCTTTGTTGTGATCAAAGAAATGGTGGTAGGAAGGGCTACCTTAGGTATCCTGTACAACTTATTAGCCAAAGTAATAATCAAAAAGCGAGGTCTAGACTCATATACAACATGTCGCTACCACAAGTATGGTTTTCCTAACAATACATCACAAACTTCAAGAGGAACAACATCACATAGTACCTCATTTGTGAAGGGTTTGATGCTGTAGGGAAGGATACATTGTTGGTGGACGCAAAGATATCATCCTTGGTGAAGCCACCTGATGGCGTATGGTTGTGGATGTGTTGTAGTATTTAGGTCGAGTCGCTTCATGACCTCTGTTGAGATGAGGTTCTTTTGGCTCATGTTTTCGACAATGAAATGCAACAAAGAAACCTTCACCCACATCTATGAGTGGAAGAAGCGTTCCCCCTCCTCTGGATATTCAAGCTCAATATTTTGGATCTAGGTGGTGGTCATGGTGGCACTGACCTCCACATCAATGATATGCTTCCCTTCTTTAGTTCCCTTATCGGGTTCTGATTCAAAGTCAGAACCTGCATTTTATTTGGATGCCTTCAGCTCGACCATGAGTGATTTCTTGGCTCGACTCTCACTTTTATTGTGAGTGGAGCTCTTATGGAACTCACACCATTTTCCCATGTCCTTCTTCATCTTCATGGTGTTTTCCTTTTCTTGTGGCTTCAGGGAGCTATCTTGGGTAGCCCCACCTTGGCTTAGTCCTTTTTTCTATGGTTTGGGGGCACATTTTCCTTGCTTTGGATTTGCAGATCCAAATTCCCACTTCTTCTCTTTCAACTTATGCTCAATCTTGTGAGCGTATGGATACACCATCTCACCCTGGATGTACTTGTGTAGACAGTCACAGTACTTAAGCACCAAATGCCAGTCCGTGTCCTTGATGCCCAACTTTGTGCGAAGGGTATGGAAAATATTTGTGAACTCTAGCACATCTTGGTCCCTTCCTTATCATAGCGTGGTTCACTTTACATATTTGTCTTCATAGCTCCCAATAGGGTAATATTTTTCCTTGATTTCATCTCGAAAAGAATTCAAAGTAGGTGTGGCTGAAAACAACGAGGGTTCACTCTCGTCCTTTTGTTCACAGTAGGTTTCCCTCTAGTCCTTGATGTGTGGGGCGGCTTTGAGAAGTGAAAAACTAATATTTTTTCGATTGGAAAAGTCATGAACTGAAACATATCCTTCCAACAGATTTAACCATTTATCTACACCATCTGCATCTAGCAGGCCTTCAAACATGGGAATATTGAAGTTATCTTGTAACTTAAAAGGAGTGGCACCTCTAGAGTGGCTGCTGGATGAAGATGCATCGCCTGTGGGTAGCCATCGAAGGATCTCAGCAAATTTATACATCATCATGTCCCTCTGTCACTCGAGTGCTTCCAAGAGCAACATTGTGAAAGGATCCTCTGCCCCCTCATCTTTCGTTTCTTCCATCATGGGAGGTGATCAGGTTTTGTGAGGCTGATCTTGCAATGGTTCAACCAGATCAAGCCCTAATTCCTTATATCCTGACCTCGTTGGGGACATGCAAAGAAAAATAGAGAAAGGGAAGACCACTCTAATACCACCGGTTCAAACTTAAACAGGAATGTAACAACCTATAGATATAATCATAAACACGAAGATGTAGCAGAAAAAAACTTCATTTCATTAATAGAAAAATACTGAACTATGCTTACAAACAGAATGGAAATAAGATGGCTTGGGTGATGGTACCTTATCTTTGAGAAGAGACGTGGTGGCTACATGCCTCTGAACTGTATGAAAATGAGGCTCAAGGGCCTATTTATTACTGGAAAACATGAGAAAACCCTAAACAACCAAAACCCTGACCCTAGGAGATGTAACACCAAGAGTTTGTGGGCCCCATTGGGGTTAGTTGGGCAGCCAACTTCCTGACGTCGTAACTTGCTCATATTATCTCTGCTTGGTGCATATGATACATTGTTGGAAACTTCTCACTGAGTAATATAGATCTCACCGTAGGCCCTTGCCTATGACCATGGGTTTGCCATAGACTGCAAGAAAACACCATTTAGGGGGTCAAAACTACTCTGGATGTTCAGGACCCGAAAAATTGCCAAAAATAGTAAATTTTGAAATGAACAAGGAAACATATGAAACTGACTGGGGGGTCTAGGTGTAATAGGTGGGTGGCCACCAATATCCACTTGGATGAGTGACCTTATTGAAACCAACAATAGCAGTTATCCTCAAACCATGCATGATCTGGTTCATGCTTCAAAATGCGATTTTAAAATCCTGAAAAGTTCCAGGATCTGCTAGGGAGTTGAGGCATTTCAACTTTCATTGATGGTTATGTCGGTATCTTTCGACTCTAGTAAGCCCCTCGAGCTAAGTAAGATTTTTTTTCTCTTGCATAATCCATCTCTGTGCATGGTTTAACTCAATGTAAATTTCCTTGTGAAATGTTTTTGGGATTCCCACTATGACCTTTCAAATTTTCAATATTTTACTTTTGACTGAATTAAAGAATCTGTTATACTTCATTCATTTTCATGTAGATCTCTCGTATCAAACTCGAGTTGGGAATGTGCATCTCTCATAGAGTCATGGAATTGTACAGTTTATCATTCCAAAGACTATGTTTGCCCGAAGGAATCATGTTTATCGAATTTATCCCTTAATGGTCAGTTGTTAGGTCTTCTTATGAATTTGATGTTCTGAATATGTCCTCTCATTGCACCAGAAATCCTCTTGAGTGATGATAAATGCATAAGTTGTCTCACAAGTCAAGTTCTTCTTTGGTCACCATGTCCCAACTAGACTCACATATTTGTGGTGTTGGAATCCTTTTTAAACTCTCTTGATGACTATGATGCTTGTATAATTTGGCTCGCAGGGAGCTTGGTTCTATTATTCATAGAATTCACGAGACTGTTCAAATTGATTTTTCTTCATTTATTGCAAACTGGGAATCTGTTGCTTCAATCAACTCATCTAACCATTTCTTTGTCTTTGGTGACTGTCATTCATATTATCATTTTACCATCAGCACATCCAATGGCAGTTGTTTTGCAACCCTTGATATTCATTGTTCAACATCTCTCTTTTCATATTTTTTCAAGCATGCGAGGCACTTCAACCTTCGCTGATGGTTATGATAGGTCCTCATTTTCTTGACTTGAATGCTCATTATGATCAGATCTATTTTTCCTCACAAGATTACCATCGTGATCCCACTCCTTTAATTGAAAATTTACCTTTTCTAGTATTTCGCGGTTTGCAAGAAGGCCATCATGAATTTTACGACCCAATCATTGAATGGCTAGAAAAATCTTACATGGAAAGCTCTATAGCAAACAACAAGTTTTGATATTTCCTAGTGCTTGCTAAGGAGCTTAGTGTAGATGAAGACACATCCATAAGAAGCTTCTGAGGTTTGTTGAAAAATGGTACTCTATGCAAAGGTAAGCATGTGAATTGGATCAAAGTAGTGGTTGTGATAGACCTTTTTGCCCACAGGCAAGACCTTCCTTTTCTTGTGAAACTTATTCAAGTTCTTATATTTTCTATTGTACATCACATTATATCTCCTTTAAATTTTCTTAACATTGTGAATGCAGGTCGAGAACAACTACAGTGGCTTCATTGGAAATTTCAGTACACATGATCCTGATCTTCTAATTGTTAGGTTATGAGTAGGATTAGTTGCATCCTAGTTTCCCCTTCCTTGTTGATCTAAATTTAAACAGGAATGCAAAAAATTATAGATATAAAAATAAACACATAGATGTAATAGAAATAAAACTTAATTTCATTAATATCAAAGAACTTAAATATGCTTACATATACAATGGAAATAAACTAGCTCGAGCAATAGTAGCTTATCTCTAAGAAAAGATGTGGTGGCTACATGCCTCTGAACTATGTTACAATGTGGCTTGAGGGCCTACTTATTATTGAGAAACACTGGAAAACCCCAAACATCCAAAAACCTAACCTAGGGTATGACACACCAAACTATGGGCCCTATTGGGGTAAATTGGTACATCAACTTCCTGGGGTCATAACTTTGGCATACAATCTCCATTTGACATACACTATACTACATTAGAAAGATCATTCTGAGGGCTGAAAGTATTAATAGTGAATATCAAGTTAAAATCTCATATTCTCCACCTGTTATTTTCTCAAAAAAATATCGTTTAGGGCCTCAAAACGGCTCCAGAAGTCCAGGACCCGAAAAACAGCCAAAAATAGTAAATTGTGCTACAATTAAGGAAACTAAAAAAATGATAGAAACAATGGTGGGGGTCCAAGCGGAATAGGTGGGTGGCCACCAATATCCATCTGGATCACTTGCACTCATCTTGTAGTCATTCCCTGTAGTCTCTCCTAGTTTTCTTATTCTAGTTCTACATCACGTTTGTTATAGCTGTTATCACTCAGGTTGTCCTTAAGCTCCGGAAAAGGATACGACCGAGGTAACCACAGACCAACTTTGGACTGCAGGTTCTAGCCAACCTGAAATCAGAGAGGGCTCTCTCTTTTAGATTTAGCTTTGTTGAAAAGGATTTTAGGCTAGGTTTTGAGTTCAGAGGGTTTTTGTTTTGTTTTTGGTGGGAAAATTGATGTCTTCAGACAGAGAGGCAAGGCATAGTCTGGAAGTTTCAAACCATTGGGCATGGAGTCGAGGAGGAGAACTGCTGGTGCATTTCTTTGGTCACAAGAGAGGGAAAATGGAGCAAGATAGCTACGCATGAAACAGTATTTCAGGTTTAAATGATGGAAAGAATGCTAAGTAATGAGAGGCAGTTAAGAATCTCTCAATCAGCTTAACAGATGGGGGTAACAGAGCTCTACCTAGGGGCAGTAAAGAATCCCTAGATAATTGGCAAACACAAGTGAATCAGGGTAAATATGAGCCCGGGGGAATTCACATTCATAACCAATTCATTCAGAGGAAAACATAAAGAAACAGCAGAAATTGAGCATAGAGTGTACTTAAACAAATTCTAAGCTATTCTTTCTTTCTACTATTTAGATAGTGGTAAACAATAAACAGAGGTAAGATGCACTTATTGCTTCAGATGACAACACAAGAATTCCATCTTCATATCTCCAAAAACATTCATTTACGACAGATAGTTTGCTCTCCAAGCTTTCAGCAATCTTTGATTATAGAAAAAACACAGGTATATAATGCGAGTCTCTAGTGAAAATTCTCAATTTTCCAACCCTTGTAACAATGTAGAGGGCGGTATATATAGGGAAAAACTCTCTACAACTGCTTTTATTACAACTTGACCTAAATAGGTCTGAAAGAAAGATGATTACTTAACCTAATCCTATCCAGAAATAAATGCAAAAAAATATCTCGGGCTACGCTCAGGGCTGCCGTATCAAAACTGAGTAAATGATGTAGTCCTTGGCGGCTTGGTGCAGTGTTTTCTGCAATAAATGTGTATGGGTTTCTGCTTCTTTGCTGTCTGTCTGCATTTAAAGCTTTAACTGTGATTTGAGGGCAAGGATGGGCTTACGCCTCTTGATTTGACTTTCTGGGGGGCTCATCAATGTTCAGGTGCTTCGAGCCCCTAAAAAATCTTGACTGATACTCTTTGGCTCTTCTTCTTCCTCTGATACTCTTTGACAATAAACTGGGCCACTGTTTTCCTTTGCTGTGGGTCTAATCACAAATTAATGGCCGCTGTTCGGCCTCTGTTTCCTCTAGAACTGTCTTCTGCTCCTTTCGGCAAGCTTCGCGAAGAAAAATGGGTCATTCACCACCTTTCTGGCTTGCTGAGGGTTGCAAAATGAAAAGATTCCCTAAAGATTCCCCATTCAGGCCTAATTTATCTAGCGATGAGAGATTTGCGCAAATCGCTCATCAAAAACTGCCTCAGAAACTGATTCCGGGGCTCCGGAGTGCGATTTTCGCCCTTCACACCAAAAGAGTGATGATGATGTCAGCATGATGACGTGGTAGGATGGCGTCACCATGATGACGTCATCACATACAGAGGTGACGTGGCAGTACGGTGGCTCTGAAGATGTGGCAGGACACATGGCAGGTGACTCGGCGGTACAGTGGCAGGAGGGCCACGCAGGCGGATGACGTGTCATGGTGACTGGGTAGGGGGGTGACGCAGGCAGGTGATGTCACCAGGCAGGGGGCGGTTTCTGGTTTTGGGGTGCACCGCCTTTGGGCATGAGCGGTTTTGTCAGAAGGGGCTCCACCACAGCGCAGGAGGTGACGCATGGCGGGAGTACGACGGCAATACCGCCCATCTCCCAGAAGCTAACCTTTGGGTGGTTCGGAGATGGGACAGCCCGCCAACCGTCGATCTGGGCGCAGGGCGATCGGACGGCTGGCGGCGATGGTGAGGCGGCGGGGGTATACGGGCGGGGAATATTTGCAAAATATTCCAAATTTAATAACACGCGCAGGTGGTTTAAACTTCAGGAAAGTGGGTTATGGGGTTTAAAATGGGTGGGTTACGATATTTATAGTTAGGGCATAGGGAAAAGGGGTAGAACATGGGTTTTTTGTGCGCGGGTTTAACAATTTATGCCCGAAACTTAGGATAAGGGGGCAAAAAGTTGGTTTTTGAGGGTTTTAGGGCTAGGGAAGAGGCTGTTAGCATGACCAGGTGTCATCTAACCCCTATTATGACTCGAATGGGCTAAAAACAGCCCCAGGTGGACCATTTTTTCCCGGACTTATAAAAAATATGGCTATATTGCCAGGGAGGGGATATTTACATCGGGGAGTTTTATATACATTCTTTTAGTATGGGAAAGGGGAAGACTGATATGGAGTTATATAGTAGAGTTAGTGGTTAATATGGTGATGATAAACAGGTGCTAAGGTCAGGGACCTTAGGCTAATTTTGGGGAAAAGAATTTGAAAAGAAATAAAATCCTTGAGTGAAGCAGATCTTCACCAAGTTAACTGATATGGATGATGATGAAACTAAGAGGAATCAAGCAGATCTTGACCTTTTTGGGAAGTTAGTAAGTGACTTAGGGAATTAGAAGAAGGGGGAGTTAGTGATGTCCACCTTTGAGCTCCTTTGAATGAAAACTGCCTGCACTGTGATTCGGAAAAATATACACTTAGTAACACAAAATTGATCATAAGTCATCTTTCTGCAACCTCTCAGATACCTACCCAGCCTACTCACCTAACATTTTTTTCTTCTTTTTTTGGTTTGGGTGCACTTAGACTTGCAGACCCAGATTTACAATTTTTCTTTTTAATGTTTCTTATCTAGCTCTACACTTATTTCTGCCAGGGGCCAGATTAAACAGTTGGGTCCCTTTGATTCTCTACCTATCTACAAATCTCCCAAGATTAAACTGTTTGGTCAGATGCATTCTCTATATTCTAAAACAGGAAATTGAAAGCTAGGGAGACCAAGATTAGACTGTTTGGACCTCCCTTAAATGAAAACTCTTCAAAACTGGAACAACTCATCAAAATTGGAATCAGCAGTGGCATTTGGACTAGCACACTTCATGGTTTTCTTCTTTGGTCTCTTCTGGAAATATGGAACACTGCAGCTTGCAAAGTATGACATATTTGGCATGTAAAAATGTCAATCATGAAAGATGAAACCCTGTTGCAACAGGAGGCTAACAATAGCCATTTTATTTCTTCTCTTTGGTTGTGTTTTCTCTTTCTTTTTCGTCTTATTTTCCTTGTTGTTGAATTTATCATTTTTTTTTCATTAAGTGAAGAAGTGCTATGTCTATACCCATGTTGGCTTCTTAGTACGTATGTGGCTGAAGTCTAAAGAGCCTTGTGACACTGCAACATTTGGTTGAACCTCCAGCCATTCTTCTTTGTGTTGGGTTTGTCCTTTGGTCGATGAAGTTCTGATGGGAAATATGATCTACCCGTAAGGAGAGTTTTGGTCCAACCATGAACCCACGTCTAGTCTGGAAACCTCATGCCTATTCTCAGTTTTTTATGCTTTGATGTTCTCAAGCTTTTCCAACTAGTAGAAATAGAGAAGGGGGGAAATATAAACAAGAAAACCTAAATCAAAGGTCTCTATATGCTTCTCTGAAGGAAAACCTCTTCTACTCTCAATAAGTCGAGATCCCTCTTCCCCCCCAAAATATATAAATGTCAATGCATAGTTCTCTTTAAATAAATAAATAAATGAAAAAGAAGAGAAAGGATTCCTACGCAAAGAGGTTGAGCAAGCAATTTTGTTGAGGTATTTTCCAAGCTCACTGGCAGTGGAAAACTTTTTGTGTTCCTGCGTGACTCCATAGGGTTATTCTCTAGGCGTGCTGGTAGCAGAGAAACAACAGAGATGAAACATTATACTCTGAAAATCTTAAGCTCATGAGCTATACTACCCTTCCCAACTTGAAACATTATGATTATGTTGAATCTTATGTTGTGTTCAACCGATAAGGTACAGAGGGGACCATGTCTAGTCTTGGGGTAAGTGAGAAAGGCCAAAGTGGTCTACATGATGAATCAATACTCTGTGAAGAACGAAG
The DNA here is from genome assembly GCA_031772625.1 of Pinus tabuliformis. Lineage (NCBI taxonomy): Eukaryota > Viridiplantae > Streptophyta > Pinopsida > Pinales > Pinaceae > Pinus > Pinus tabuliformis. The sequence goes on from CM062804.1 coordinate 191,832,556, forward strand.
TCCCTACACGAAAGAGTTAACCAAAACAAAGAAGCTGGATTCTACCAATTTCTTGCCAAGTGTTTTAGTAGTTGCAACACCGTCCAAAATTTTAGCCTACACTCAATCTTTTGGGCCTATTGTGGCTTTTCCCTTGCCTACTAGAACTATGAAATGCGCAGAAACCACAACTTGCCTTGGCCTCCAAAACTATGCATATGCTTCCTATAGTGTCCTTCCCTCAGCTGGAGCTCACTGCCTCCAGAAAATGTGAAGTTCTGTCCCTCAAGCTTCTTAGCTTCCCAGTCCCACTTTCTTCCTGAAATTGTGTAGTTTACGCTACTAGGGGCCCCATTCTGCAGTAGCCACTTCCTACTTGAACTACGCAATTTTGTCCCATAGTGGGCACTGTGCAAATTTTTCCCTTAGTGGGGAATTTGAAGAAATTTCCCTCAATCTGGCCTGAGCTGCGCACTGTGCAGTCTCAGTGATCAAGATTGGCCCTTGGCTTCTTCAACTATGCAATTGTACAGTCACTAGACCTTCTCCCCTGACCTATCACTTAGTCTTGACCTACCACTCAGTCCTAACCTAATTCCTGAATCCAAGTGATCTATCTTAGGTTAGGGGATTTCAGACTGATGTCGTCTCGTCATGAGTAATTTGTAGATGCAGGTTCTCTCTTACACTATGCCAAGGTGATGAATAAGGAGATGAAGAAGCAGGACATGCTAGATGACACTTAAGGAGGTGAGGAGAAAATATGATCATCATATAAGAAGACCAAGGAACCCTGGGGTATGTGTTAGAAAATTATATATTGCAGAGCAATGGAACACATAAAATATTGAAGAAATATAAACATAAAAAAAGCATAAAACAGGAGAGACACAGATATACGTGGTTCACACAGTTTGGGCTATTTCCACGGAGAAACAGCAAGTCCTTCCTTTTATATTATCTAGCAAACTGAAGAAATAAAACCTATAGCAGATCAACTGTAATTCCCTCTTCGCTCTCAATATCCTCTCTCTTCCTCACTCAGAATACATATCTACATGGACGCAGTACAATTCCCTCATATATAGCGGGGGGTTGCCTTCTAGGTCAAAAAACCCTAAATTTAACATAACTTCTACCGTCAGATCTCCACCTAATGAATGGCCCAGATGGAATACGAAACTAAAACATTTTACAAGGCAATTTTACATATATTTTTAGATTTCGGGGCGCTGCCCCCGATCCCCTCACCAGGGGGGGGGGTCCCAAAGTTCGCTAACCCCCCTGGATCCCCCCTGCAACGAATATTTTACGGTCGACGTTGACGCCCTATTACAAACTAGGGTCCAATGCGGCGATACCTTTGAATACAAAATATAATCAGGCTCCACACCTAACGGTATGATAGAAGAATAGAGATCAGGACCGCAGGAATACTCCATCTGATTCGCAACCATTTGGAGGGTGGGTACGAAAAAGAAAGAACACCTTTCATGAAGTTGAAATGCACCTCTTAGTGTAATATGAAGGACAAAGGATCATTGTCATATCATTATGTCTTCAATGATAGGTATGGTCACAAACACTAAAAGTCATTCCATGTGTTTTCGTTGTGTTTCGCTCTGTTTTGCAAGATAGTCAAGATGTCATATTTTTGCATGTTGGTTGTCTCACTTTATGCATAAGCTCATTCTGGTGGTTTGAAGGGCTCATCTTTATGTTTATGATTTTTCCTAACCATGTAAACATCTGCCACACTCATTCACAAAGTTTTGAGCATCATCACAAAAGTTTCATCACGATCATCATAAAGTCTATCTTAGTTATCGCACTTTTCATAACTGGTTATGAAGTGGACATGCACAAGATAAAGTGTTGTTCATGTGTCATGGGTGATCAATGTTGTTGAGTCATGAAGTATTCTAAGTTTTAGGACACAGTCTAAGCTCCATCACTTCAGCTATCAGTTTCATTGGTCCAACAATTAGCCTTTCTTGAAGAAGCTCCCAGACCGTTCAACTCGGCTTCATCTAGCCTACCTGGACTGCACGTTGTGTAGTTTCAATTAGTCGGTTGTGACGTTGAACCTTCGATGTATGCAATGCACAGTTCTTGTCATCCCAGCACTATTGTATTGCACAATTCCTGAGCCCAAGACTCAGCCTTCTCTTCCAGAATTACGCAATCCTTTCAGTCATCCTTCCCTTCCAAAACTACGTAGAAGTTGCCTTTAGTAGTCCTCCCTTATCTTTTGTCCCTAGAACTACACATACTTCTTCCACATTGGCCCCTCCTTCAGCCAGGCTCACTCATCTCTAAAACTACATAGAAGACAACCTATGAGCCCAGCCTGAACTACGCATTGTGCAGTTCCAGGCCTCAAGCCTCAACCCTGTATGTTGGGAATGTGTAATAAGTAGTCATTGAGCCTCTGTTCCCAACTTGTAACTGAGTTTTGGCTCAATCCCTAGACCAAAATGCACCATGATCTTAGGCTAGGAGGATTTCAAGCTGATGTTGTCTCGTCATGAGTGAATTATAGATACAGAAACCTAGAAATATGATGAAGAAGGATATGAAGGGGGAAGAAGTCCAAAGGAAATTCTTGCAGCCGAGCATGCAAGTTGATCTATCAAAGAAAAAGGACACCAACTCACAACCACAATCCAAGAATTGAGATCATTGGATATTCCTATCACTAATCCATGAGGAAGTGGAAGATAAGAGTATTCTCAAGCATACATCATTCACATCAGAAACAATGACTTGACAGTGCCATATCATCAAGAAGTCCATGTCATAAACTGCAGTCAAGGTGATACCATACGACCCACTGTTGGGACTTCTACACCAAACGGTCCAAGGTCTAGTTGGGACATCTTACTGGGAGATCCCCTGATATGTTGACGGGTTGGAAGTATGTTTTCATATCTTCTAGATGATCTACATGGTTTCGCCAAGTGTCCAAGCATGTGGCCACAGTCAATTTCTACGATTGTTCACATCAGTTTCACGGATCCCACACTTAGTCAAATTCTGGAGGATTCCTAGCAACCTAGCCTCATCCAACCTTCCTAAACTACACACTTTCCATCTTCAACCTCCAGGATTTTCCATTTCTTGCTATAACTGCATAATGTGCAATAATCCTAGCCTCCATTGGCCTCCAAAACTGTGGATATGCTTCATACATTGTCCTTCCCTAAGTCAGATCTCACTACCTACAAAAATTGTGCAATTCTATCCCTCAAGCTTCTCATATGCCCAGTCCCCCTTGCCTCCTAAAACTGAACAATTTGTCCTCCCAGGGCCTCATCCCGTAGCAAAAATTGTTTTCTTGAACTACACAATTTGGTTCCTCAGTGGGCACTCCACAAATTTTTCCCTTAGTGAGAATTGTGAGGAAATTTCCCTTCGACTAGCCTGAGCTACTCACTGTGCAGTCTCAGTGATCAGCTTAACCCTTGGATTCTTGAACAGCACAATTGTGCAGTCACTTAGCCTTCTCCCCTAACCTATCACTCAGTCCTAGCCAATTTCATAAATCAAAGTGCTCTATCTTAGGTGAGTGGTTTTTCATACTAATGTCGTCTCGTCATAAGTAAATTGCAGATGCAAGTACTGTCTTCCACTATGGAAAGATGATGAAGAAGGAGGACATGCTAGATGACACTTAAGGAGCCAAGAAGCAAAGATAATCATCAAATAAGAAGACCAAGCAACCCTCGGGTATGATAGAATACCAGAGATCAGGACCACACGAAGACTCCATCTGATTCACAAGCCTTTAGAGGGTAGGTGTGAAAAACAAAGCATACATTTCATGAAGTTGAAATGCACCTCTTAGTGTAATATGAAAGAAAACTTATCATTGTCATATAATTATTTCTTCAATGACAGGTATGGTTGCAAACACTCAAAGTCATTCCATGTGTTTTCACTAAGTGTTTTGCTCCCTTTTGCAAGATAGGCAAGATGCCATCTTTTTTCATGTTGGCTATCACACTTTATGCATAAGATCATTCTAGTGGTTTCAAGGGCTCATCTTTTTGCTTATGATTTTTCCTAACAATGTAAACATCTATCGAACTCATTCACAAAGTTTTGAGCGTCGTTGTACAAGTGTCTTCATGGTCGTCATAAAGTCTATCTTAGGTGTCGCACTTGTCGTAACTGGTTATGATGTGGGCATGCACTAGAGAAAGTGTTGTTCATGTGTCATCGCTGATCAATGTTGATGAGTCTTCAAGTATTCTAAGTGTTAGGAGACAGTCTAAGCTCCATCAATTCACCTGTTAGTTTCACTAGTCCAACACTAAGCCTTTTCCGAAGAAGCTCCCTAACCCTTCAACTTGGCTTCACCCAACTAGGCTCGATTATGCATTGCGGAGTTCCACTCAACAACCTATGACCTTGACCCTTGGATCTGTGCAATTCACAATTCCTTCCCTCCCAGGACTGTTGCATTGCACAATTCCTGATCCCAAGACCGAGCCTTCCCTTCCAGAAGTGCGTAATCCTTTTAGCCATCCTTCCCTTCCAAAATTGTGTAGAAGGTACCTTCAGTGGTCCTCCCTTAATTCTGACCCATTGTCTCCAAAATCTACACAGAAATTAGTCAGTCTTCCTCTCCAGAACTACGTAGAAATATTCCACAATAGCCCCTCCTTCAGTCGGGCTCACTCATCTCTAAAACTATGCAGAAGATAGTGAATGAGCCCAAACTGAACTGCACATTGCATAGTTCTAGGCCTCAAGCCTCAGTTCTAGATGTTGGTATTGTGTAATCACTAAGCCTCCCTTCCCAACCCATAACTCAATTCCGGCTCAGTCCTTGGACCAAAATGCACCATCTTAGGCTAGGAGGTTTTCGAGCTAATGTCATCTCGTCATGAGTGAATTGCATATACATGAACCTGGCGGGATGATGAAGAATGAGATGAAGGAGGAAGACATGCAAAGGACATTATTGTAGCTGAGCGTGCAAGTTTATCTATCAAAGAAAAAGGACACAAACTCGTGACCACAACCCAAGAATTGAGATCATTGGACATTCTTGTCACCAAGCCATGAGGAAGTGGAAGACAAGAGTATTCTCAAGCAGACATCATTCAAAATAGCTTCAGTGACTTGAAAATGCCACATCGTCATTGTGGACCATGTATATTGTATTCAAATGTATTGTAAAGTGGAATTACAAAGGACACACATGGATATGGAGAGTCATGTAAGTTGAAAAGTCATAATAAGTTGAACAATCATGAGGATAGTCAAAGAGTCACAAAGGGGAAGCATCACCCCTTGGTTATATATACCCCCTCATTGTATGAGCAACGGACTTTTTAGCTTGGCTCCTCCCGCAAGGCATTAGAGAGATCAGCTAGTTCTTTGTATTTCATGTTTTCTTTCACATGTACTAAGATAGTTGAACTATTTTGGTTATTTTAGTGCTTACCTTATTGAGAACGTGTTGTAATGGTTGTTATTGTTGTCACATCCTTGTGGACTATTCTGTGGGATACTAGACAGATCTTTCCTTGTTTTTTAGTTGTAACAACTGTCGCATCCACTGTGGAATATTCCACTGGATGTTAGACAAATCCTTCTAGTTCATGTGTGTCTATTCTTGGGTGGTACTATTACCTTTCATTTAGAGGCTCACTTCCCCCCCCCTTGCAGTAGAGCAACCTTGACACAATTGCAACTACACACTCACCAATCACACCTCCCTTTCTTTTCGAAGGCACCATTGCATCACTCTCCTGTGTCAATAGTTAGAGACAAGGTATATCTTTGAGATATATGGAAACTAGGCCAACATTCTAGATGGAGCTCCTACACTAAATGGTGTGAGGTCTACTTGGGACTTCACATTGAGGAGACCCCCTTGGTTGTCGGATTTCCATCACCTTCAACAAAATGTTACTAGAAGGAGGATGAGATGACAGAATATTCCCTTTGAGTCTATTTTGAATCTCTTATTTAAAATGGCTCTTCCCAAAATCATAGTCCCAGGATGTTTTTCTAAAGAGTTTAATTGTACCATCCTTGTGGAAATTATTCATAACCTATCCGAATTTAAGTTTGATAGTGACGGTGAATCAAATTTTTGTGAACATCTGTTTCAAATTGTTTGCCTTTTTCTTTCTAACGGAATACGTTGCAAAGATGTCATGGATAGATTACTCACCCTCACATTTGAAGGTCATGCTAATCATTGGTTCCATACATTACCCATTTACTCTATCCATTCATTTGACCAGCTTACCAATAAGCTTCATAAGGCCTTCGATAAGTATAACTACTGAGATGTTTATAGAAGAATCAATCTTTTAACAATGAATCCTGATGAATCAATTGAGATTTTGATGATTGATTCCTTCACCTCTATTATGAAATTCCTAAAAGATATTTCAACTCGGAATTCATGAAACAAGAGTTTAAGAACTTGTTTCCTGTCTCTTCATATAGTGAACCTGAACCTCCCGATTTCTCCTCTTCCTCAATTGTTGTGAATCATGAGACACCTCAAGTAGAGGAGGAGCTCATTGCCCCTTTTTCTCTTTGTCCTCCTCCATTTCCAATCCCGATGCAGGTGCCTCATTACGGTGGTTGTAAAAATTGGAAATCTGCAAATCAAATCTCTAGTCCATATTCTTAGTCTTCTTCCGCTTTTCATGATTCAATGGAGGAAATTCCATAATGGCTTATGAATCCTACGGTGAAGACTCACTCCTCCATCCCAAAAGATGACGTCACAATTAAAAACTCTAGTCTCCAAGCTGATCTACATTTTTGTCATCCTCTATCACCCACATTCCATGACTCTTCATACGATGATCCGCTCGATTATTCTGCTCCACCAGTCTTTCAATATTTCCTCTCTTTTTTAGAATCTTCCATGTCAAAACAATGTGTTTCAATTCTTGGATGATAGAGAATCCAATGCAATCAATTATTTCAATCAAACCCCAGCTTTTGGAAATAATCATTCCAGTGATCATGACTCTATTTCCATATGTCGTGACGAATGCCCAAGCACATCATATGATCTTTTAGTTTCTCATGAAGATTTTAATTTAGATCTATAATCTGGTGCAGTCAAAGAAGATGCTCATATTGAAACTTCCTCTTCACCTCACCATCCCTTGTGTTATGCTATTTACAATGCATCTACTTGCAACAAATATACCCCATGCTCTTCAGTTTCTTCATCTGATGAGTTATCCCCTCGATTGACACAAAGTGGTGAGGTTGTCCATGATGAAATTGAAAACAATCAGATCATAGAGTACCCTTTCCCAACCCTCATTGTACCTTCTCCTGCATGAAGAAAAATATTCAAATCATCTTTCTCATGATCTCCCACTGATTCATTTATCTTTAAATCTGTGATTAGAAGAGTCTTCCGACTTGACCAATCCGGTTGCTGAATTTGAAAAATCCGGTAAAATCTGTGACAAAGATGGCTTCTATCCAATGAGCAGTGGTTGGTATGAACTTAAATAGGAACACAGCAACTTATACATATAATCATAGACACAGAGATGTAACATAAAAACACTTCATTTCATTAATAGAAAAATACTTAACTATGCTTACAAACAGAATGTAAATAAGATAGCTTGGGCGATGGTAGCTTATCTTTAAGAAGAGATGTGGCAACTACATGCATATAAATTGTGTTACGATGAGGCTCAAGGGCCTATTTATTATTAGAAAACATGAGAAAAACCTAAACAACCAAAACCCTAACCTAGGAGATGTAACACCAAGAGTTTGTGGGCCTCGTTGGGGTTAGTTGGCCAGGGAACTTCTGGGGTCGTAACTTGGCCATATTATCTCTGTTTGTCACATACGATACCTTGTTAGAAAGGTCTCGCTGAGTACTATAGGTTTTTCCTTAGGCCCTTTCCTATGGCTACGGGCTTGCCAATAACCCCAAAAAAATGTTGTTTAAGGGGTCAACATTGCCTGGACGTTCAGGACCCGAAAAACTACTAAAAATAGTAATTGCTGAAATGAACAAGGAAACAAATGAAACTAACTGGGGTGTCCAGGTGGAATAGGCAAGTGGCCACCAATATCCACTTGAATCACCCCCCCCCGCTTAGGAAGTAATGGTCCCCATTGCATGCAGAGCCTCCATGAGGTGAGGAAATATTTTTTGAACCTGGTCGCTGGTAAACTACTTGCCCTGGTGAAGGAGTTAGCTTGCTTTGACAAATCGATATAACTGTATCTTATGTTGGAGAGTTTCCTTGATCTATGTCCATGATATGATCAGTTGTGGCATGTTCCATGCAGTTCGTGTTGAGCTCTGCTTGTGTGATTTGTTCTGTAATGTGAGATGTGGTGGAAAGTATGGTCAAAGGTGATCTACATTGAACGCTGGGTGTAGAAAAAGGAATGGTTGGATGCTGAGATCGAACGAATTGTCACTGACAGCCTTGGTGATGGTGTATGGCCCATATTAGAGCAGTCGAAGCCTATGGTGGGGTCCAGAAAGGTGCTCCTTCTGCAAATGTAGCCAAATTTTGTCGCCCACCTGGAACATGTGTGACACTCGATGTTGGTCATGGCACTGCTTGTAATTAGCATTGGCTTTGTCCAATATATCATGGACCTATTGGTAGATGTGTTGAATGTGTTCAATGATGCTGTTAGCCCTTTCATCTTCGAACTAAACATGAGACAAATCTACTTGAGTGGCTACAACTGGTATGGCCACATCAATGGGGCATAATGGCTGAAATCCTAGCCCTACCTAAAAGGGGTTGTGGCCTGTTGAGCTGTGGAGAGCTTTGTTGTAGTTGTGTTGGACATAGGGGAGACTTTCATCCCACATTTGTGGATGCTCCAAGTTTTACATGCAAAGAATGTGTATGATCATCTTGTTGACAACCTCTATTTGGAAATCAGTTTGGGGATGGAAAGTCATGGACTTAGTAAGTTTTGTATCCACCATCGACCAGCGACTTGACCAAAATGCACTCATGAATCTGATTTCCCAATCTGAGACAATGGACTGTGGGATCCAAAAGTGTAAACACACTCGCTCAAAGAATATCTTAGCAGTGTCCTCTACTGTGATACTCTTCTTGCAGGCAACCATGATTTCCATCTCAGAGAATTTGTCGATGACTACGAAAACAAATTCGTTGTCATGCTTAGTAGAAGGACTGACATGTAATCCATGGATACAAATTCCCAAGGCTAGCTAGGAGTAGGTAGAGGAGTATATAAGCCTTTCCTCTTGATGGTTGGTTTGGCAATGGCACAGGTTTTAATGTACTTCCCAACATCCTGACAAAGTTTCGCACAATAAAAATACTTCTGCAATACCACCACTATTTTCTCTACTCCGAAATGTACATTGACTCGACTGTAGTGCGCCTCCTAGATCATCTTGGCACACTCATTTGAAGGAACATAGATGTGTCCCAGGTGGCATAACAGTGCATCCTGAAGGTGAAAATTTTGAAATTGATTCCCTTCCAAGAGTGTCTGGTATATGTTGCCGAATTCTGGATCACTCTTGTAAAGATGTGGCCACCCCGATGTCTCATGCCCACACGAGTTGAGCACAGTGATTAGCGCCATGACCAATGGTCGGATGAGGTAATCAACAACATTATTGGTGTTGTCCTTCTTATACTTAATTTTGAAATGCAACTGTCGCGTATAGGTGGACCATTTCTTATGGCGATCGTTCTGTAACTTCCCTTGTGTCCATATGAATTGTAGAGGTTAGTGGTCTGTGTGGATGACCATTTTCTTCCCCATAATGTAATGCTTCCATGGACGGCAGACCTACACAATCAAATACATTTCTTTTCCATGAATGGGGTACTTTCGAACTATGTCTGAAAGTGTCTCACTATGGTGCACCATTGGATGCCCATGTTGAGTAAGAACTGCACCAGTAGCATAGTTGGAGGCATATGTCTCAATCTCAAATGGTTGTTGCAGGTATAGTAATTTGAGCATTGGTGTAGAACAAATGTGATTCTTCAACTTATAGAACGCTTTTTTTAGGTTTCCATCCAAAAGAAAATTATTTCGCTCCACCCTTGGTGACTTGACTTAAAGGCCAAGTGATATGAGAGAACCCCAACACAAACCTACAGTAGAAATTGGCAAGACCCAAAAACCTGCTAAGCTCAGTTAGAGTTGTTGGGGCTTGTCAATCTTGAATGACTTGTATCTTGGATGGTTCCACATGTACATCCTTCTCATCAATGATGTATCCCAGATATTGAACCTGGGTCAAGCCAAAGGTGCATTTCTCCAAGTTAGCACACAACTTGTGTTGTCGCAGGGTTTGAAGGACCTGTTGAATATGGTGGAGGTTCTCCTCCCAACTTTGACTAAAGATTAATATGCCATCTAAATACACCACCACGAATGCGTTGGTGAAGGGTCGCAAGATGTCATTCTTTAGTATCATGAAGGTTGCAGGGGCATTCATCAATGCGGACGTCATGAGAAACCATTCGAAAAGGCCCTCCTTGAATTTGAAGGCATTCTTCTACACATTGGAGGGTCCAATAGGCACTTGGATATAACCTGACTTCAGGTCAATCTTGCTAAAATATTTGGCCCCTTTGAGCTGGTCCAAAAGGTCGTCGATCCACTGGATTGGTTACCTATTCTATAAAATGATCTTATTCAATGCTCGATAGTCAATACATAGCTTCCAGGTCCGATCCTTCTTATGTACCAATATAATTGGGCTCCCAGAAGGTGATGATCTTGGCCTGGCGTGCCTTTTTTGCTATAGTTCCTGAATCTACCTCTTGATCTCATAATTCTCCATAATAGAGCGTCGATAAATCGGTCTATTGGGAAACAGTGCGCCCGGGGTCAGATAGATGGAGTGCTTAACCTGACAGTGCACAGGTACCCCTATGGGTGAGGTGAAAATATCTCTGTACTCCTCCACGACCTTATCCATCTATTTTTGTTGTGCAGAGGAGCCCTGCCTAGAAGCCGTGGAAACAACCTTCTTCTTTCCCTCAAGGCGAATCATCAGGAAAACAAATTTCCTAGTCTGCGAAATGATCTTACTGCATTTCTTTGCAGTGATCAAAGAGATGGTTATAGGCAGGGCTACCTTCGGTATCCTGTACAACTTATTAGCCAAAGTAATAATCACAGAGCAAGGTCTAGACTCATTTACAACATGTGGCTTCCACAAGTATGATTGTCCTAACAATACATCACAAACTTCAATAGGAACAATGTCACACAATACCTCATCCATGAAGGGCTTGATGTTATAGGGAAGGAGACATTGTTGGTTGATGCGAAGATCTCATCCTTGGTGAAGCCACCAGATGGTGTATGGTTGCGATGTGTTGTAGTCTTTAGGTCTAGCCTCTTCATGTCCTCTGTTGAAATGAGGTTCTTTTGGCTCCCGCTGTCGATAATGAACTGCAACAGAGAAACCTTCACCCACATCTGTGAGTGGAAGAGGCATTCCCGCTCCTGTGGATATTTAGGCTCAATCTTCTAGATCTTGGTGGTGGTAATGGTGGTATTGACCTCCACATCAATGATCTGCTTCCTTTTATCAGTTCCCTTATCGTGTTCTGATTCAGAGTCGGAACCTGCATCTCATTCGAAAGCCTTCAATTTGGCCACAGGTGATTACTTGGCTTGACACTCACTTGTATTGTAAGTGGAGCTCTTATGGAACTCACACCATTTTCCCATGTCCTTCCTTGTCTTCGTGGTGTTGTTCTTCGCTTGTGGCTTTGGTGGGTTGTCCTCGGTAGCCTTGCCTTGGCTTTGTCCTTTGTTCTATGTTTTGGGGTTGCCTTTTCCTTTCTTTGCATTTGTAGATCCAAAGTCCCACTTCTTCTGTTTCAACTTATGCTCAATCTTTCCAACGTATGGATCCACCGTGTTGAGCAGGGAAACATCCAGGAATTCTATCTCGTCTTGGATGTACTTGTCTATAAAACTGCAATACTTGAGCACCAAATTCTGCTTAGTATCCTTGATACCCAACTTTGTACAAAGGATATGGAAAATATTTGTGAACTCTAGCACATCTTTGTCCCTTCCCTGTCATAGCATGGTCCACTTTATGTATTTTTCTTCATATCTCTCGACAAGGTAATATTTTTCCTTGCTGGTGTCTCGGAAAAAATTCGAAATAGGTGCGGCTGAAAACAATGAGGGTTCACTCTCATCCTTTTGTTCACAGTAGGTTTCCCACTAGTCCTTGACATGTGGGGTGGCTTTGAGAAGTGCAAAACTAATATTTTTCAGTTGGAAAAGTCATGAACTGAAAATAATCCTTCCAACAGATTTAACCATTTAGCTACCGCATCTGCATCTAGCAAGCTTTTGAATATGGGAAAATTGAAGTTAACTTGTACCTTAAAAAGAGTGGCGCCTCTAGAGTGGCTACTAGATGAATATGCATCGCCTGTGGGTAGCCATCGAAGGATCTAGGCAAATTTATCCATCATCGCGTCCCTCTACCACTCGAGGGTTTCCTCCAGCAACATTTTGAAAGGATCTCCTACCACCTCATCTTTGGTTTCTTCCACCATGGGAGACCGTCGGGTTTTGTGAGGCTGATCTTGCAATGGTTCAACCAAATCAAGCCATAATTCCTTATATCCTGACCTCGTTGGAGACATACAAAGAAAAACAGAGAAAGAGCAGACCTCTCTGACACCGCTGATTTGAACTTAAACATGAACGCAACAACCTACATATATAATCATAAACACAAAGATGTAGCAGAAAAATTCTATTTGATATTTCGGGTGTGACCTTTCAAATTTTCAAGATTTTACTTTTGACCGAATTCAAGAATCTTTTATATTTCATTCATTTTCATGCAAATCTCTCGCATAAAACTTGAGTTGGAAATGTGCATCTCTCATAGAGTCATGGAATTCCAAAGTTAATCATTCCAAGGACTATTTTTTCCTGAAGGAATCATGTTTATCAAGGTTATCCTTTAATGGTGAGCTCCTAGGTCTTCTTACAAATTTGATGTTCTGAATATGTCCTCTCATTGCACCAGAAATCCTCTTGAGTGATGATAAATGCACAAGTTGTCTCGTGAATCAAGTTCTTATTTGGTCACCATGTCCCAACTAGACTCATGTATTTGTGGTGCTAGAATCCTTTTTCAACTCTTTTGATGACTATTATGCTTGTATAATTTTTCACCAGCTGCAAGGAAATGGTTTGTCATATTTGGCTCGCAAGGAACTTGGTTCTATTATTCAGAGAATTCACTAATGCTTCTTCATTTATTGCAAACTAGGAATTTGATGCTTCAATCAAATCATCTGACCATTTCTTTGTCTTTGGTGACTGTCATTTATCTTATCATTTTACCATCATCACATCTGTAGAAATTTTGAATAATAAACACTTATTCAACAGAGATTATCCTGATTATACACTATTGCGGAATACATGCATAATACATAACCTCCTCTACATTGATAATCAATTTAGCAGCATCAAAAACAATGAAACATCAATAGCATGCACACATTAACACAATATGTAACCCGGGGAAAGCTTACAGCTGAAAACCCCACACTATCTGTATATTAATGATTGAGAACATGTAACAATACATAGTACAATACTCCTCACAAGTATCCAGCACTGTCTCCACCTGTTACACACAAAACTAGCTCAGATCCGAACAAGTCACAGGTTCAAATCTCCTCCGCTGCTTTGCCTGTCTCTATTGCACGATACCAAGTGAAAATCACTCACACTGAAAATCACGTGAGAACAGGCTATAATACTGGGCATATACTGGGCACTCATCATGGGCATACTTAATCCCTCGATTGTGCAAGATCTCATGCACAGCTATAGTCACGACTGATAGAAATCTCAGCCTCTAACACCTGTCTCCACTGAACTGTACATGCATTGAGTTAACTGATATATTCTTCAGTTGCATTATGAGTTAATAATTAGTAAATTAATTTAATAAATTAATTCACATCACTCATCACTAGTCTATTTGTAGTTAGACTAATTACAACTAGTTTAACCAAGTCAAACTAAACACAACTCCATCAACTCCACATCGAGCTTCACAGAACTCACATGCATGAGTTCTAACTGATGTCCTACATGCAATAGCTCAACTGACTCACAAGAAAAGTGTATTTCCTTTTGACAGCTGCATGTGCCACATCTGTAGCTCAAACTGAAGTGCTCCAAGAAGATAAGATAATGTTTATGGTCTAAATATTATTATGAGACAATAATATCTGACTTTTCTATTTTTAGCCTGGCAGTCTAAAAATAGACTTTGATCACACCACTGTGAACCAGAAATAGAAGTCCATCTATTTTTCCCAACATGACCAATCATCCATAAACAACATCCTGCAACTCATAGACCATGATCCATATGTCTAAAAATAGACATAGTCTAAAAATAGACTTTGCACCATAATTTTCCTGCGGGCCCACTTAGTGAAGGTGACTCCTTTCCACTAAGTTCCATCATCTTGTTGCATTCTCAACACTCCCTCTCAACAAGATATGGATTATCAGCAACCCCTATCCTACCTCGGTGGTATTAGAATTTGCTCCTGGTGAGCACCTTCGTCAAGATATCGGCATCCTAATCCTTCGTTGGAATGTATGAAAGTAACATGATTCTCCACTGCACACAATCTCTGATATGATGGTACCTAATGTCAATGTGCTTAGATCTATCATGAAATATAGGATTAGCTGAGAGTTTAATGCAACTCTGGTTATCACAGTAAATCACAGTAGGCTCCAAGTAAGAACCGAACAAACCAACTAGGATCTTCCTCATCCATATAGCCTCACATGTAGCCAAACTTGCTGCCATATACTCGGCCTCTGCTGAACTGAGTGCCACGGATCTTTGTTTCATGTTGTACCAAGAAACTACTATCGACCCGATACTGAAGACCCCTCTTGATGTGCTCTTTCTGTCCGTTGGGCTCCCTACCCAATCTGCATTCATGAAGCCACATAGCTTTACCTCATCCTCCTGTCTGTACCACAATCCATATCTCGATGTGCCTCTCAAGTAACACAATACATGCTTGCCTACCTTCCAGAAGAGCTTGTTTGGCTTAACCATAGCTTGTGAAAGCCGGTTAACAGCATAGCATATATCAGGTCGTGTATTGACCAGATACATAAGCGATCCCACCAACTGTCGATAAACAGTGGCATCCACTTCTTCTGTCAAAGTGGCATCCTCCTTCCTCCAACCTCCAGGAAGAGGAGTATCAATAGGCTTGCAGCCATGCATGTTGAACTTCTCCAGTATCTCCCGAGCATACTTACCCTGAGAAACAAATAGTCCATCAATGCGCTGCCAAATTTCCAATCCCAGGAAATAATGAAGGAGGCTCAAGTCTTTCATCTCAAACTCCTTAGCAAGATCATGCTTGCATGAAAGTATCAACAGCTCATCACCCGTTAGAATCAAATCATCTACATAAAGTACAATGATAAGCAACTTACCCTCCACCACAATCTGGTATAGGTTAGGATCCGCCTCACTCTTGGAGAATCCAAGTCCCATGAAATAACTGTCTATCCATGTGTACCAAGCACGTGGTGCTTGTTTCAACCCATACAACGCTCTCTTGAGCCTGCACACATGCGACTCGTGGCTGAAGTTCTCAAAACCTTCGGGCTGCTCAATGTACACCTCCTCCTCAATGACTCCATTGAGGAACGCAGTCTTCACATCCATCTGATGAATGTGCCATCCCATCTATGCTGAGAGAGCAAGAAACGTCTGTATGGAAGAATACCTTGCGACAGGTGCAAAGGTCTCCTCATAATCAATCCCCTCTATCTGTGAAAAGCCTCGAGCAACAAATCTTGCCTTGTACTTCTCCACACTCCCGTCAGCTGCCTGCTTAACTTTGTAGATCCATCTTGAACCCACCACTGATTTCCCTTCCGGTCTAGGAATAATCTCCCATGCACTGTTTCTGACAATCGAATCATACTCTTCCATCATGGCATCTACCCATGCGAGATCCTCCATAGCTTCCTTGAAAGAGGATGGCTCAGTAACAACACATTTTCTCATAAGAGCCATGTATCCAGTGTACCAATCAGGTGATTGTCTCTACCTACATTTGGCTGTAGGTGGTCCTACAAATTTCTCTACATCATGAGCCAATCGCTTAGCTTCTGTCAAGCGCTTTCGGCCTCTGATTGTTGCCACTACATGAGTGGTCTCTTCCACTCCATGAACCTCGTCCTGTGGCTCATCCACGTCCTGAAGCTCATCCTTAGGAACTAACATTTCCTCATCTACATGCAAGTGTGGCTCCCTCTCGAGCGAACACTTCATGGTTTTCTCCTCCTGAAATTTTATATCCCATCGCACAACAGTATTACCACTGTCTGGCAAATACACACGATAGTTGTGGGGCATATCAGTGTACCCCACAAATATCCCAACCTTTGCAGTCAGCTCCAACTTCTTCCTGGCATCCTTCGTCACATGCATGTAAACGTTAGCACCAAAAATCCTCAAATGAGAAAGATCAGGCTTCTTACCAGAATAAGCCTCCTCAGGTGTACTCATGCCAAGTATCGTGTGAGGACAACGGTTCTGCACATAAACTGTTGTATTGCATGCTTCTGCCCACAAGTGAAGGGGTAGGCCCTGATCATGCAACATCGTCCGTGCAGCAACCACGATCGTTTTGTTTTCCGCTCAGCAACCCCATTCTGCTGTGGGTTATGGGGAGCTATGAGCTCTCTTTGAATCCCTTCTACACTGCAGAAATCCTTGAACTCGCCAGAGATGTATTCACCACCATTATCACTCCTAAGAGCCTTCACCTTCTTCCCCGACTCTTTCTTGAACAGTGCTTTGAACTCACAAAACTTTGAGTATGTCTCGCTCTTCTTCTGCATGAAGAATATCCAACACTTACGAGAGAAATCATCAACAAAAATCACATAATACCTATGTTTTGCTATCGAAGCTATTGAGGAAGGTCCACACACGTCTGTGTGAATTCTCTCAAGGATCGTCATGGCACGACTATCCTTCTCGTGAAAGTTGGCTTTCACAAACTTTCCCAAAGTACACCCCTTGCACTAATCTAACTGCGCAAGAGTGCCTTTAGGAAGCCCTGTAGTGATTTGCTGCAGTATCTTCAAGGCTCCATGGTGAAGGTGACCGAATCTCCTGTGCCACAGCTCGCCATCATCTTGGTTCACCAATCCTTCTGCCTTGCATGCCATTGCTACGCATCCATCTACATGCAACTGATAAAGGTTCCTCACTCGAACCCCTATCTTCCGAGTTTCTCCAGTGGTCTTATTGCGCATGAAAGCCTTTCCCTCTCTAAAAACAACATCATATCCCTTGTCTTCTAACATCACCACAGAGATAAAATTCTTCTTCAATCCTGGAACATGCATCACTTCCTTCAATACGAAGGGTTTACCAGACTCCCTCTCAAAGGAAATGGTACCATCATCGCCCATCTCGATGTGCACTCCAAGATCTTTGTCCTCCAGATCAGAAAACAAATCTCGATCTCCTGTCATGTGAAAAGATGCACCACTGTCCAAGAACCACACTGATCCCATCACACTTGAAACCAAGCATGCAATCAATGAAAAATCAAGCTCAAACTATGAGGCTAGAGCCTCTCCTGTTGCAAATCTAGCAGCTTGCTTGTTCTTCTTCTTCTGCAGACAATTAGTGGCATAGTGTTCGTGCTAGTGACAGTGAAAACACTTCACCTTGGACATGTCCTGCTTCCTGCCTTTCATACCAGACTGAGAAGCTTTCTTGTTCCTCCCCTTCTTTGCTTTGGCAGCCAAAGCGCAATTTTCTTCATCAGGTCCCTTTGATGAAGATCCGTCCCTGGTATTCCGCCTGATCTCCTCCTGCACAAGATCCGACCAAAGTCTCTCCCATCTTGGAAATTTCTCCCGACCATTGATAGAGTCTTGATAGGAATGCCAACTCTTCGGAAGACCAAGGAGAGCCAAGCTCACCAAGTCCTCATCATCGACAGTCACCCCCACACTTCCCAGCTCATCTCTGCACTGAGTGAACTTAGTGAGATACTTGGGCATACTATCTCCCTTCTCACATTTGATGTTTCTGAGTTTATCCTTGAGCACCAGCTTCCTCTGATCGCTCTTGCTTTGGAATAGATTTATCAACACTTTCCACATCATGTATGGAGAAGCCTTACCATGCAGGCTGGACACAATGTGATCCTTCACGCCCTCCAACAGAATCCTTCGACACTTTGTTGTCTTCTTTTGCCAAGCATCAAGTTGAGTAGCATCAGTAGGCTTTGGGACATCAGCCTCTATGAAATCCTTCAGCCCATTATCATCCAGCACTGCCTCCATCTTGTCCTTTCATGTAATATAGTTCGAGCTTCCCTCAAGAGCATACTCCAATCGCAATCCGTTGAAAGACATTGCAACGTTGACACCAAGAAAACACTGCTACAAATTCGAATTCCACCAGCTCCAAACTCAACCCCCTCTGATCTAGAATTTGTGAGAACAAAGTATTTCTCGTACAGAGATTGACTGTATGGGATTTTACCGGATATCTCACCTTACAAAGGAAGGATGAATCCAGAGGCTACCTGGCCCGATTACAGACTCTTCCAGAAGAAATAAGATGTAAACACTTTCTGAATAGTAGATCTGATGATCAACAGCTCTGATACCATGTAGAAATTTTGAATAATAAACACTTATTTAACAGAGATTATCCCGATTATGCATTATTGCGGAATACATGCATAATACATAACCTCCTCTATGTCGATCATCAATTTAGCAGCATCAAAAACAATGAAACATCAATAGCATGCACACATTAACAAAGTATGTAACCCGGGGAAAGCTTATAGATGAAAACCCCACACTATCTATATATTAATGATTGAGAACATGTAACAATACACAGTACAATACTCCTCACAAGTATCCATCACTATCTCCACCTGTTACACACAAAACTAGCTCAAATCCGAACAAGTCACAGGTTCAATATCCTCCGCTGCTTTGCCTGTCCCTATTGCACAATACCAAGTGAAAATCACTCACACTGAAAATCACGTGAGCACAGGCTATAATACTCGGCATATACTGGGCACTCATCATGGGCATACTCAATCCATTGATTGTGCAACATCTCATGCACAACTATAGTCACAACTGATAGCAATCTCAACCTCTAACACCTGTCTCCACTGAACTGTACATGCACTGAGTTAACTGATGTATTCTTCAGTTGCATTATGAGTTAATAATTAGTGAATTAATTTAATCAGTTAATTCACATCACTCATCACTAGTCTATTTGCGGTTAGACTAATTACAACTAGTTTAACCAAGTCAAACTAAACACAACTCCATCAACTCCACATCCAACTTCATAGAACTCACATGCATGAGTTCTAACTGATGTCCTGCATGCAATAGCTGAACTGTCTCACAAGAAAAGCATATTTCCTTCTGACAGATGCATGTACCACATTTTTAGCTCAAACTGAAGTGCTCCAAGAGGATAAGATAATGTTTATAGTCTAAATATTATTATGAGACAATAATATCTGACTTTTCTATTTTTAGCCTGGCAGTCTAAAAATAGACTTTGATCACACCGCTGTGAACCAAAAATAGAAGTCCATCTATTTTTCCCAACATGACCAATCATCCATAAACAACATCCTGCAACTCATAGACCATGATCCATATGTCTAAAACTAGACATAGTCTAAAAATAGACTTTGCGCCATAATTTTCCTGCGGGCCCACTTAGTGAAGGCGACTCCTTTCCACTAAGCTCCATCATCTTGTTGCATTCTCAAAAACATCGAATGGCAATTTTTTTCACAACCCTTGATCTTCATTGTTCAACATCTCTCCATTCATATTTTTGTCAAGCATGCAAGGCACTTCAACCTTCACTGATGGTTATGGTAGGTCCTCATTGTCTTGACATGAATGCTGATTATGATCAGATCTATTTTTTCTCACAATATTACCATCGTGATCCCACTCCTCTGAAAATTTACCTTTTCTAATATTTATGGGTTTTCAAGAGAGCCATCATGAATTTTACGATCCAATCATTAAATGGCTAGAAAAATCTTACCTGGCAAGCTTTGTAGCAAACAACAAGTTTTGATATTTGTTGGTGCTTTCTAAGGAGCTTAGTGTAGATGAAGACACATCCACAAGAAGCTTCCAAGGTTTGTTGAAAACTGGTATTCAATGAAAAGGAAAGGATGTGAATTGGATCAAAGTAGTGGTAGTGACATACCTTTTCGCCCATAGGCAAGACCTTACTTTTTCTGTGAAAGTTATTCAAGTTCTTATCTTTTCTATTGTACGTCACTTTATATCTCCTTTAATTTTTCATATCTTTGTGAATGCAGGTCAAGAACAACTACAGTGGCTTCACTAGAAATTTCAGTATACATGATCCTGACCTTCTAGTTGTTAGGTTATGAGTAGGACTAGTTGCATCCTAGTTTCCCCTTCCTTGTTGATCTGAATTTAAATAGGAATGCAACAAATTATAGATATAAACATAAACACAGAGATGTAGTAGAAATAAAACTTCATTTCATTAATATCAAAGAACATATGCTTACATACAGAATGGAAATAAACTAGCTCCAGTGATAGTAGCTTATCTCTGAGAAGAGATGTGGTGGCTACATGCCTCTGAACTGTGTTACAATGTGGCTTGAGGGCCTATTTATTATTAAGAAACATTGGAAAACCCTAAACATCCGAAAACCTAACATAGGAGATGAAACACCAAACTATGGGCCCCATTGGAGTAAATTGGTACATCAACTTCCCGGGGTCGTAACTTTGGCATACAATCTTCATTTGACGTACACTATACCTCACTAGAAAGACCTGTCTAAGGACTACAACTATTAATAGTGAATATTAAGTTAAAATCTAATATTTTCCACCTGTTATTTTTCCAAAAAACATTATTTAGGGCCTCAAAATGGCTTCAGAAGTCCAGGACCCGAAAAACTACCAAAAATAGTAAATTGTGCTACAATTAAGGAAACTAGAAAACTGAAACAAACATTGGTGGGGGTCGAAGTGGAATAGGCGGTGGCCACCAATATCCACCTGGATCACTTGCACTCATCTTGAACTCATTCTCTATAGTCTCTCCTAGTTTTCTTATTCTGGTTCTACATCATGTTTTTTATAGTCGTTTTATTTCTTCTATTTGGTTGTGTGTTGTGTTTCTTTTTGTCTTGTTTTCCTTCTTGTTGAATTTTCATTTTGTTTTCATTAAGTGAAGAAGTGTTGTGTCTGGACTCGTGTTGGCTTCTTAGTATGTATGTGGCTGAAGTATAAAGAGCCTTGTGACACTGCAACATTTCATTGAACCTCCAGACAGTCTTCTTTGTGTTGGCTTTGTCTTTTGGTCGATGAAGTTCTGATGGAAAATATGATCACTCTATAAGGATAGTTTTGGTCCAACCATGAACCCACGTCTAGTCCGGAAACCTCATGCCTATCCTCGGTTTTTTGTGCTTTGATGTTCTCAAGCTTATCCAACTAGTAGAAATGGAGAAGGGGGGAAATCTAAACAAGAAAACATGAATCAAAGGCCTCTATATGCTTCTCTGAAGGAAAAACCTCTTCTGCTCTCAATAAGTCGGGGTATTGTCTAGGCTCACTAGCAGTGGAGAAAACTTTGTGTTCCTCTGTGACTCCGTAGGGGTATTGTCTAGGCGTGCTGGAAGCAGAGCAACAACAGAGATGAAACATTATACTCTAAAAATATTAAGCTCGTGAGCTACACTACCCTTACCAACTTGAAACATTGTGATTATGTTGAATCTTATGTTGTGTTCGACTGATAAGGTACAAAAGGGACCATGTCTAGTCTCGGGGTAAGTGGAAAAGGCCAAATTGGTCTACACAATGAATCAATACTCCCTGAAGAACGAAGTCCCTACACCAAAGAGTTAACCAAAACAAAGAAGTTAGATTCTACCAATGTGTTTCCAAGAGTTTTAGCATCTGCAACACTGTCCAAAATTTTATCCTACACTCAAATTTTGTAGCCTATTGTGCCTTTTCCATTGCCTACTAGAACTGTGCAATGCATAGAAACCACAACCTTCCTTTGTCTCGAAAACTATGCATATGATTCCTATAGTGTCCTTCCCTCAGCTGGAGCTCATCGCCTCCAGAAAATGTGAAGTTCTATCCCTCAAGATTCTTAACTTCCCAGTCCCATTTTCCTCTTGAAATTGTGCAGTTTACCCCCCCAGTGCCCCATTCTGCAGTAGCCACTTCCTACTTGAACTGGGAAATTTTGTCCTTTAGTTGGTACCATGCAAATTCTTCCCTCAGTGGAGAGTGCGAAGAAATTTCCCTCAATCTGGCATAACTTGCACACTGTGCAGTCTCAGAGATCAAGATTGACCCTTGGCTTTTTCAACTACGGAATTGTGCAGTCACTTGACCTTTTCCCTGACCTATCACTCAGTCCCGACCTAGTTCATGAATCCAAGTGCTCTATCTTAGGTTAGCGGTTTCTAGACTGATGTCGTCTTGCCATGAGTAAGTTGGAAATGCGTTTTCTCTCTTACACTATGCTAAGATGATGAATAAGGAGATGAAGAAGCAGGATATGCTAGATGACACTTAAGGAGTTGAGGAGAAAGGATAATCATCATACAAGAAGACCAAGGAACCCTAGGTATGATAGAAAAACAAAGATCAGGAGAGTAGGAATACTCCATCCAATTCGCAACGCTTTGGAGGGTAGGTACGAAAAAAAAGCACATATTTCATGAAGTTGAAATGCACCTCTTAGTGTAATATGAATGACAACGTATCATTTTCATGTCATTATGTCTTCAATGACAAGTATGGTTGCAAACACTGAAATTCATTCCATGTGTTTTCGTTGTGTTTCGCTTCCTTTTGCAAGATAGGCAAGATGTTGTCTTTTTGCATGTTTGTTGTCTCATTTTATGCATAAGCTCATTCTGGTGGTTTGAAGGGCTCATCTTTATGTTTATGATTTTTCCTAACCATGTAAACACCTACCATAAATTCTATCTTAGTTGTCACTCTTATCATAACTGGTTATGAATTATGCAATTGTGTATTCACTCGACCTTCTCCCTTGACCTGTCACTCAGTCCTAGCCAATTTCATAAATCCAAGTGCTCTATCTTAGGCTAGGGGTTTTTCATACTAATGTCATCTCGTCATGAGTAAGATGTAGATGCAAGTACTCTCTTACGCTATGGAAATATGATGAAGAAAGAGGACATGCTAGATGACACTTAAGGAGCCAAGGAGAAAAGATAATCATCAAATAAGAAGACCAAGGAACCCTCGGGTATGATAGAAGATTAGAGATCAGGACCACATGAAGATTCCATCTGATTCACAAGACTTTAGAGGGTAGGTGTGAAAAACAAAGCATATATTTCATGAAGTTGAAATACACCTCTTAGTGTAATATGAAGGAAAACTTATCATTGTCATATAATTAAGTCTTCAATGACAGGTATGGTCACAAACACTGAAAGTCATTCCATGTGTTTTCACTAAGTGTTTCGCTCCCTTTTGCAAGATAGGAAAGATGTCGTCTTTTTTCATGTTAGCTATCACACTTTATGCGTAAGATCATTTTGGTGGTTTCAAGGGCTCATCTTTGTGCTTATGATTTTTCCTAACAATGTAAACACCTATCGAACTCATTCACAAAGTTTTGAGTGTCATCGCACAAGTGTCTTCATGGTCGTCATAAAGTATATCTTAGGTGTCACACTTGTTGTAACTGGTTATGAAGTCGCCCTGCACAAGAGAAAGTGTTGTTCATGTGTCATGGGTGATCAATGTTGATGAGTCTTCAAATATTCTAAGTGTTAGGACACAGTCTAAGCTCCATCACTTCCCCAGTCAGTTTCACTAGTCCAAAACTTAGCCTTTTCCGAAGAAGCTCCCCGACCCTTCAACTTGGCTTCACCCGGCCGGCATGGATTGTGCATTGCGTAGTATTCAACAGCCTATGACCTTGACCCCTGGATTTGTGCAATTCACAGTTCCTTCCCTCCCAGGATTTTTGTATTGTGCAATTCCTGATCCCACGACTGAGCCTTCCCTTCTAGAAGCGCGCAATCCTTTTAGTCATCCTTTCCTTCTAGAACTATGTAAAAGGTGCCTTCAATGGTCCTCCCTTCATTCCAACACATTGTCTCTGAAATCTGCATAGGAATTTGTTAGCCTTCCTCTCCATAACTACATAGAAATATTCCACAATATCCCATCGTTCAACCGGGCTCATTCATCTCTAAAACTATGTAGAAGAGATAAAATGAGCCCAACCTGAACATCGCATTGCATAGTTCGAGGCCTCAAGCCTCAGTTTTGGATTTTGGTATTGCGTAGTCACTGAGCCTCCCTTCCCAACATGTAACTCAATTCTGGCTCAGTCCCTAGGCCAAAATGCACCATCTTAGGCTAGGAGGTTTTCGGGCTAATGTCATCTCGTCGTGAGTGAATTGTAGGTAGATGAACCTTGAGAGATGATGAAGAATGAGATGAAGGAGGAAGAAATGCAAAGGACATTCTTGTAACTGAGCATGCAAGTTTATCTACCAAAGAAAAAAGACACAAAATTGTGACCACAACCCAAGAATTGAGATCATTGGAGATTCTTGTCACCAAGCCATAAGGAAGTGGAAGACAAGAGTATTCTCAAGCACACATCATTCACAATAGCATCAGTGACTTGATAGTGCCACATCATTAAGTCGTCCATGTCAGCAGTGTCATGACAAGTTGTGTCATGGGTTGTCATATGCCACATCATCATTATGGACCATGTATATTGTATTCAAATGTATTGTAAATTGGAATTCCAAAGGACACAAATTGATATGTAGAGTCATGTAAGTTGAAAAGTCATAGGAAGTTGAATAGTCATGAGGGTAGTTAAAGAGTCACAAAGGGGAAGCATCACCCCTTGGTTATATATACCCCCTCATTGTATGAGCAAGGGACTTTTCACCTTGGCTCCTCCCGCAAGGCATTAGAGAGATCAGCTAGTTATTTAAGGAGCAAGGAGTGGCTCCAATGTCCCACTATTGGGGCTAGTGTTGTACATTGTAAACATGTGTCTTGGAACTTTTTCTTAATAACAAAAACCTTTTAAGGCCAGCACATTCTTCATGCATGGACTATGAATGTTTGTAAGGCTATTCTGTGGACGTTTGTAATTCATGTTTTCTTTTACATGTACTAAGATAGTTGAACTATTTTGGTTATTTTAGTGCTTATCTTATTGATAATGTGTTGTAATGGTTGTTATTGTTGTCACATCCTTGTGGACTATTCCATGGGATACTAGACAGATATTTTGCTTGCTTTTTGGTTGTAATGACCATCGCATCCACTGTGGAATATTTCACTGGATGTTAGGTGAAGCCTTCTAGTTCATCTATGTCTCTTCTTGGGTGGTACTATTACCTTTCATTTAGAGGCTCACGTTTCTCCCCCCTTTACAGTAGAGAAACCTTGACATAACTGCAACTACACACTCACGAGGCACACCTCCCTTTCTTTTTGAAGGCACCATTGCATCACTCTTCTGTGTTGACAGTTAGAGCCAAGGTATATCTTTGAGATATATGGCAACGGCGCCAACATTTTGGATGGAGCTCCTACACCAAATGGTGTGAGGTCTACTTGGGACTTCACATCTTGGAGACCCCCTTGGTTGATGGATTTCCATCACCTTCAACAAAATGGCACTAGAAGGAGGACCAGATGACAGAATATTCCCTTTGAGTCTATTTTGAGTCTCTTATTTAAAATGGCTCTTCCCCAAATCATAGTCCTAGGATTTTTTTCTAAAGAGCTTAATTGTACCATCCCTGTGGAAATTATTCATAACCTATCTGAATTTAAGTTCGATGGTGAGGGTGAATCAAATTTTCGTGAACATCTGTTTCAAGTTTTTTGTATTTTTATTTCTAATAGAATACATTGAAAATATGTCACAGATAGATTACTCATGCTCACATTCGAAGGTTGTGTTAATCATTGGTGCCATACATTACCCATTTCCTCTATCCATTCATTCAACCATCTTGCCAAGAAGCTTCATAAGGCTTTCGATAACTATAACTATAGAGATGTTTATAGAAGAATCAATCTTTTAAGAATGAATCCTGATGAATCAATTGAGGTTTTTATGATTGATTCCCTCAACTCTGTTGTGAAATTCCTAAAAGATATTTGAACTCAGATTTCTTAAGACAAGAGTTTAAGCACTTGGTTCTTATGTCTTCAAATAGTGAACCTGAACCCCCTGATTTTTCCACTTCGCCAACTCTTGTGAATCATGAGACACCTCAAATTATCGAGGAGGAGCTTACTACCCCTTTTTCTCTTTGTCCTCCTCCCTTTCCAATCCTGATGTGGGTGCCTCATTCTGGTGGTTGTAAAACTGGGATTTCTACAATCTCAAGTCCATCTTCTCAGTCTGCTTCTGCTTTTCATGATTCAATGGAAGAAAATTTAAGAATGCCTCATGAAGCCTGAGGTGAAGACTCACTCCTCCATCCCACAAGATGATGTCACCATTAACAACTCTAGTCTCCAAGTTGATCTCCATTTCTATCATCCACACTCCATGACTCTTTGTACCACGATCTTCTTGATTAGTCTACTCCACTAGCTATTTTTCCACACTCTCATGGTTTTCAAGTTCTTGTTCCAAACTGCAACCAGGTACAA
Organism: Pinus tabuliformis; assembly: GCA_031772625.1. Classification (NCBI taxonomy): domain Eukaryota; kingdom Viridiplantae; phylum Streptophyta; class Pinopsida; order Pinales; family Pinaceae; genus Pinus; species Pinus tabuliformis. The sequence continues at coordinate 191,859,349 of CM062804.1, forward strand.
GGCAATCACATTAAATATGAAGAGGAGTAGAAAGGTGAAGATTCTTTCAATATTTCCTCTCTTTTTCAGAATCTTCCATGTCAAAAAATGTGTTTCCATTCTTGGATGATTCTCAGTCAGCTAATCTCAGTAGAGAATCCAATGAAATAAATTGTTTTAATCAAACCCTAACTTTTGGAAATAATCATTCCAAATATCATGAATCTATTTTTGTAAGTCGTGATGAATTCCCAAGCACATCATATGATCTTTCAGTTTCTCGTGAAGATTTTAATTTAGATCTATAATCTGGTGCAGTCAAAGAAGATGTTCATATTGAAACTTCCTCTTCACCTCACCATCCCTTGTGTTATATCATTTACAATGCATCTACTTGCAATGAATATACCCCATGCTCTTCAGTTTCTTCATCCGATGAGTTATCCCCTCGATTGACACAAAGTGGTGAGGTTGTCCATGATGAAATTGAAAACAATCAAATCATAGAGTACCCTTCCCAACCCCCACTGTATCTTCTCCTACATAAAGAAAAATCTTCAAATCAGATTTCTCATGAGCTCTCACTGATTCATTTATCTTTAAATTTGTTATTAGAAGAGTCTTCCAACTTGAGCAATCCGGTTGCTAAATTTGTAAAATCCAGTAAAATTTGTGGCAAAGATGGCTTCTATCCAATGAGCAGTGGCTAATACGAACTTAAACAGGAACACAACAACTTATACATATAATCGTAGACACAAAGATGAAACAGAGAAACACTTCATTTCATTAATAGAAAAATACTTGACTATGCTTACAAACATAATGGAAATAAGATAGCTCGGGTGATGGTAGATTATCTCTGGGAAGAGATGTGGCAGCTACATGCCTCTGAACTGTGTTACAATGAGGCTTAAGGGCCTATTTATTATTTAAAAACATGAGAAAAACCTAAACAACCAAAACCCTAACCCTAGGAGATGTAACACCAAGAGTTTGTGGGCCCCGTTGGTGTTAGTTGGGCAGGGGACTTCCTAGGGTCGTAACTTGGTCATATTATGTTCGTTTGTCGTGTACAATACCTTATTGGAAAGGTCTCAGTGAATACTACAGGTTTTTCCATAGGCCCTTTCCTATGGCTACAAGCCTACCACTGACCCCAAAAAAACGTCATTCGGGGGGTCAAAATTGCCCTGACATTCAAGACCCAAAAAAATAACTAAAAATAGTAATTGCTGAAATGAAGAAGGAAACAGATGAAACTAACTAGGTGATCTAGGTGGAATAGGTAGGTGGCCACCAATATCCACTTGGATCATTCCTCCCCCATTAGGATGTAATGGTCCCCATTGCGTGCAGAGCCTCCATGAGGTGAGGAAATTTCTGTTGAACCTGGTCCCTGGTAAACCGCTTGCCCTGGTGAAGGAGTTGTCTTGCTTTGACAAATCAATATAACTGTATCCTCTGTTGGAGAGTGTCCTTGATCTATGTGTCCGTGATCTGATCAGTTGTGGCATGTTCCATGCAGTTTGTCTTGAGCTCTATTGGTGTGAGTTGTTCTGTAATGTCAGATGTGTCCAACAATGGTGGAAAGTATGGCCGAAGGCAATCTACATTGAACGCTGGGTGTAGAACAAGGAACAGTGGTATGTTGAGATCGAAGGAATTGTCACTGACGCACTTGGTGATGGTGTATGGCCCATATCAAAGTAGTCAAAGCTTGTGGTGGGGGCAACAAGGTGCTCCTTCTGCAAATGTAGCCAAACTTTGTCACCCACCTGGAACATGTGCGACACTTGATGTTGATCATGGCGTTGCTTATACTTAGCATTGGCTCTATCCAATATATCATGGAACTACTGACATATGTGTTCAATGAAGCTATTAGCCCTTTCAGCTTCAAACTAAACATGAGACGAATCTACCTGAGTGGCTGCAAATGGTATGGCCATATCAATGGGGCATAATGGCTAAAATCCCAGCCCTACCTTAAAGGGGTTGTGGCCTGTTGAGTTGTGGAGAGCTTTCTTGTAGTTGTGTTAGACATAGGGAAGGCTTTCATCCCACGTGCATGGATGCTTCAAGTTTTACATGCAAAGAATGTGTACGATAATCTTGTTGACAACCTATGTTTGGACATCAGTTTGGGGATGGAAAGTCGTGGACTCACTAAGTTTTGTATCCAGCATCGACTAGAGACTTGACCAAAATGCACTCATGAATCTGATGTCCCAATCTGAGACAATAAATTGTGGGATCCCAAAGTGTAAACACACTCGCTCAAAGAAGAGCTTAGCAGTGGCCTCTACTATGATGCTCTTCTTACAGGCAACCATGATGTCCATCTTAGAGAATTTGTCGACGACTACAGAAAGAAAATCATTGTCATGCTTAGTAGAAGGAAGGCCCGACATGTAATCCATGGAGTCAAATTCCCAAGGCTAGCTAGGAGTAGGTAGAGGAGTATACAGGCCTTGCTTCTTGATGGTTGGTTAGGTAATGGCGCAAGTTTTAATGTACTTCCCAACATCCTAACAAAGTTTCACGCAATAAAAATACAACTACAATATCGCCACTATTTTCTCTACTCCGAAATGTACAGCAACTCGTCTGTAGTGCGCCTCTAAAATTATCATGACACACTCATTTGAAGGAAGACAGATGTGTCCTAGGTGGTATAACAGTGCATCTTGAAGGTGAAAATTTGGAACTTGCTTCCCTTTCAGGAGTGTTTGGTATATGTTTCTAAATTCTGGATCGCGCTTGTAAATATGCGGCCACCCCTATGTCTCATGCCCACAGGAGTTGAACATAGTGATTAGCGCCATGACCTGTGGTCGGATGAGACAATCAACGAAATTATTGGTGCTGCCCTTCTTATACTTAATGTTCAAATGGAACTGTTGCATATAGGTGGACCATTTCTGATGGCAATTGTTCTACAACTTCCTTTGTGTCCTTATGAACTGTAGAGGTTGGTGGTCTATGTGGATGACCGTTTCCTTCTGCAGAATGTAATACTCCCATTGACAGCAGACTTGCACAATCGAATACATTTCTTTGTCATAAATGGGGTACTTTCGAACCATGTTTGAAAGTTTCTCACTATGGTAAGCCATTGGATGCCCATGTTGACTAAGAATCGCACCAATAGCATAGTCAGAGGTATCTGTCTCAACCTCAAATGGTTGTTGCAGGTCTGGTAACGTGAGCATTGGTGCAGAACGAAGGCGATTCTTCAACTTGGAGAATGCTTTTTGTTGGGTTTCCGACAAAAAAAACTTTTCTTTCACTCCACCCTTGGTGACTTGACTTAAAGGCCAAGTGATATGAGAGAAACCCAACACGAACCTACGATAGAAATTGGCAAGGCCCAAAAAACTACAGAGCTCTATTAGAGTTGTTGGGGTTGTTCAATCTCGAATGATTTGTATCTTGGATGGGTCCACATGTACACCTTGCTCATCAATGATGTATCCTAGATATTGAACCTGAGTCAATCCAAAGGTGTAGTTCTCCAAGTTAGCACACAACTTATGTTGTCGCAGGGTTTGAAGGACCTACTGAATATGGTGGAGGTGCTCTTCCCAACTCTGGCTGAATGTCAAGATGTCATCTAAATACACCACCACGAATGCATTGGTGAAGGGTCGCAAGATGTCGTCCATCAGTATCATAAAGGTTGCAGGGGTGTTCATCAATCCGAATGGCATGACAACCCATTTGAAAATGCCCTCCTTGAATTTGAAAGAATTCTTCCACACATTAGAGGGCTCGATAGGAACCTAGTTATAACTTGACTTCAAGTCAATATTGCTAAAATATTTGGCCCCTTTGAGCTAGTCCAGAAGGTCATCAATCCATCAAATTGGGTACCTATTTTGGACAATGATCTTATTCAATGCCTGATAGTAAATACAGAGCCTCCAGGTCCCCTCCTTCTTTTTTACCAATAAAATTGAGCTCCCAGAAGGTGATGAGCTTGGCTTGATGTGCATTTTCTGCAATATTTCTAGAATCTACCTCTCGATCTCATCATTCTCCACAATATAGCGCCAATAGATCGGTCCATTGGGCAACGGCATGCCCGAGCTCAAATCGATGGAGTTCTTGACCTGATAGTGTAGAGGTACACCCGTGGGTGAGGCGAAAATATCCTATACTCCTTGAAGACCTTGTCCATTTGTTTTTGTTGTGGAGACGAGCCCTGCCTGGAAGCCGTGGCAACTACCCTCTTCTTTCCCTCGAGGTGAATCATAAGGAAAACAAATTTCCTGGTCTGGGAAATGATTTACTACATTTCTTTGTAGTGATCAAAGAGATGGTTGTAGGTAGGGCTACCTTCAGTATCATGTACAACTTATTAGCCAAAGTAATATTCACAGAGGTCTAGACTCATATAAAGCATGTTGCTTCCACAAGTATGGTTCTCCTAACAATACATCACAAACTTCAAGAGGAACAATGTCACACAATACCTCATCCGTGAAGGGCTTCATGTTGTAGGGGAGACATTGTTGGCTGAAGCGAATATATCGTCCTCGGTGAAGCCACCCGATGGTGTATGGTTGTGGATGTGTTGTAGCCTTTAGGTCTAGTTGCTTCATGAACTATGCTAAAATGAGGTTCTTTTGGCTCCTGATGTCGAAAATGAACTGCAACAGAGAAACCTTCACCCACATCTCTGAGTGGAAGAGGTGCTCCCCCTACTCTAGATATTCAGGATCAATATTCTGGATCTTGGTGGTGGCCACGGTGGCACTGACCTCCACATCAACGATCTACTTCCCTTTGTCAGTTCCCTTATCGGGTTCTGATTCAAAGTCGGAACTTGCATCTGATTCGGAAGCCTTCAGCTCGGCCACGAGTGATTTCTTGGCCCAACACTCACTTGTATTATGAGTGGAGCTCTTCTGGAACTCACATCATTTTCCCATGTCCTTCTTCGTCTTCATGGTGTTGCTCTTCACTTGCGGCTTCGGTGGGCTATTCTGGGAATCCTCACCTTGGCTTGGTCCTTTTTCTATGGTTTGGGGGCACCTTTTCCTTTATTTGGAATTGTAGATCCAAAGTCGCACTTCTTTTGTCTCAACTTATTCTCAATCTTGCTAGCGTATGGAGATGCTGTGCCAAGCAGGGAAACATATAGGAACTCCATCTCATCCTAGATGTACTTGTGTAGACACTTGTGGTACTTGAGCACCAAATGCCACTTAGTATCCTTGATACCCAACTTTGTGCGAAGGGTATGGAAAATATTTGTGAACTCTGGCACATCTTGGTCCCTTCCCTATCGTAGCATGGTCCACTTTATGTATTTGTCTTCATAGCTCCTAATAGGGTAATATTTTTCCTTGATGGCATCTCGAAAAGAATTCAAAGTAGGTGCAACTGAAAACAACGAGGGTTCACTCTTTTCTTTTCTTTCACAGTAGGTTTCCCACCAGTCCTTAACATGTGGGGTGGCTCTGAGAAGTGAAAAACTAATTTTTTTCAATTGGAAAAGTCATGAACTAAAAAATATACTTCCAAGAGATTTAACCATTTATATACAACATCTGCATCTAGCGGGCCTTTGAATATGGGAATATTGAAGCTAACTTGTACCTTAAAAGGAGTGGCACCTCCAGAGTGGCTGCTAGATGAAAATGGATTGCTTTTGGGTAGCCATCGAAGGATTTGGGAAAATTTATCCATCATCGCATCCCTTTTTAGCTCAAGGGATTCCTCGAGCAACATTTTGAAAGGATCTCTTGCCCCGTCATCTTTCATTTCTTCCACCATTGTAGGTCGTCAGGTTTTACGAGCCTAATCTTGCAATGGTTCAACCAAATCAGGCCCTAATTCCTTATATCCTAACCTCATTGGCGACATGTAAAGAAAAATAGAGAGGTCTCATACCACTGATTCAAACTTAAACAGGAATGAAAAAACCTACAAATATAATCATAGACACAAAGATGTATCAGAAAGAAAACTCCATTTCATTAGTAGAAAAATATTGAACTATGCTTACAAACAGAATGGAAATAAGATAGCTCAGGCAATGGTATGTTATCTATGAGAAAAGATGTCGTGGCTACATGCCTCTGAATTTTGTTACAATGAGGCTCAAGGGCCTATTTATTATTGGAAAACATTAGAAAACCCCAAACAACCAAAACCCTAACCCTAGGAGATGTAACACCAAGAGTTTGTGGGCCCCGTTGGGGTTAGTTGGGTAGCCAACTTCCCGGCATCGTAACTTGGTCATATTATCTCTGTTTGGCGCGTATGTTACCTTGTTGAAAACTTATTGCTGAGTACTACGGGTTTCACTACAGGCCCTTGCCTACGACTATGGGTCTGCCGCAGACCCCAAGAAAACACCGTTGAAAAGATCAAAATTGATCGAAAAGTTTAGGACCTGAAAAATTACCAAAAATAGTAAATGCTGAACTGAACAAGGAAACAAATGAAACTGACTGGGGGGTCTAGGTGCAATAAGTGGGTGGCCACCAATATCCACCTGGATCAGTGACCTTACTGAAACCAACAATAGCAGGTATCCTCAAACCATTCATGATCTGGTTCATGCTTCAAAATGCGATTTTCAATCCTGAAAAGTTCGAGGACCTGCTAGGGATTCAAGATAATTCAACTTCCATTAATGGTTATGTCAGGATATTCCGACTCTGGTAAGCCCCCCAAGCTAAGTCAGATTTGGCTTCTCTTGCACAATTCGTCTCTCTGCATGGTTTAACTCTATGAAAATTTCCTTGCGAAAAATGTTGGGTATTCCAGGTGCGACCTTTCAAATTTTCAAGATTTTACTTTTGACTGAATTCAAGAATTTGTTATATTTCACTCATTTTCATGAAAATCTCTCACATCAAACTCAAGTTGGGAATGTGCATCTCTCATAGAGTCATGGAATTGCAAAGTTTATCATTCCAAGGACTATGTTTGCCCGAAGGAATCATGTTTATCAAATTTATCCATTAATGGTGAGCTCCTAGGTCTTTTTTTTAATTTGATGTTCCATCGTCTCATTGCACTAGAAATCCTCTTGAGTGATGATAAATGCACAAGTTGTCTCACGAATCAAGTTCTTGTTTGGTCACCATGTCCTAAATGGACTCATGTATCTGTGGTGCTGGAATCCTTTTTAAAATCTTTTGATGGCTATGGTTCTTGTATAATTTGTCGCCAACTGCAAGAAAATAGTTTGTCATATTTGGCTCACAAGGAAATTGGTTCTATTATTCAAAGAATTCACGAGACTTCTCAAATTGATTTTTCTTCATTTATTGCAAACGTAGAATCTGATGCTTCAATCAACTCATCTGACCATTTCTCTATCTTTGGTGGCTATCATTCATCTTATCATTTTACCATCAACACATCCAATGGCAGTTGTTTCGCAACCCTTGATCTTCATTGTTCAGCATCTCTATATTCATATTTTTGTCAAGCACGTGAGGCACTTCAACCTTCGTTAATGGTTATAGTAGGTCCTCATTGTCTTGACATGAATGTTGATTATGATATGATATATTTTTCCTCACGAGATTACCACCATGATCCCACACCTCTAATTGAAAATTTAGCTTTTCTAATATTTCAGGGTTTTCAAGAGGGCCATAATGAATTTTATGATCTAATCATTAAATGGCTAGAACAATCTGACCTGGAAAGCTCTGTAGCAAACAAGGAGTTTTTATATTTCCTTGTGCTTGCTAAGGAGCTTAGTGTAGATGAAGACACATTCACAAGAAGCTTCCGAGGTTTTTTAAAAAATGGTATTCAACCAAAAGTTAAGCATGTGAATTGGATCAAAGTTGTGGTTGGGACACACCTTTCCACCCATAGGCAAGACATTCCTTTTCTTGTGAAAGTTATTCAAGTTCTTATCTTTTCTATTGTACATCACTTTATATCTCCTTTAACTATTTGTATCTTTGTGAATGTAGGTCGGGAAAAATTACAGTGGCTTGACTAGAAATTTCAGTATACATGATCCTAACCTTCTAGCTATTAGGTTATGAGTAGGATTAGTTGCATCCTAGTTTCCCCTTCCTTATTGATCTGAATTTAAATAGGAATGCAAAAAATTCTAGATATAAACATAAACACAGAGATGTAGTGGAAATAAAACTTCATTTCATTAATATCAAAGAACTTAAATATGCTTACATACAAAATGGAAATAAACTAGCTCCAGCTGTGGTAGCTTATCTCTAAGAAGAGATGTGGTGGCTACATGCCTTTGAACTGTGTTACAATGCGCTTGAGGGCCTATTTATTATTGAGAGACACTGGAAAACCCCAAAGATCCAAAAACCTAACCTAGGAGATGAAACACCAAACTATGGTCCCCATTGGGGTAAATTGGTACATCAACTTCTCGGGGTCGTAACTTTGGCATACGATCTCTGTTTGTCATACACTATACCTCGTTAGAAAGATCTATCTGAGTACTACAAATATTAATAGTGAATATCATGTTAAATTCTCATATTTTCCACCTGTGATTTTCCCAAAACACATTGTGTAGGGCCTCAAAACGGCTCCAGAAGTTCAGCACCAGAAAAACTGCAAAGGATAGTAAATTGTGCTACAATTAAGGAAACTGAAAAACTAAAAGAATAAATGGTGGGGGTCCAAGTGGAATAGGTGGGTGGCCACCAATATCCACTTGGATAACTTGCACTCATCTTGCACTCATTCGCTATAGTCACTCTTAGTTTTCTTATTCTAGTTCTACATCATGTTTGTTATAGCCATTTTATTTATTCTCTTTGGTTGTGTGTTGTCTTCCTTTTTGTCTTGCTTTCCTTCCTGTTGAATTTCTCCTTTTGTTTTCATTAAGTGAAGAAGTGTTATGTCTAGACCCGTGTTGGCTTCTTAGTAAGTGTGTGGTTGAAGTTTAAAGATCCTTGTGACACTGCAACATTTGGTTGAACCTCTAGCGAGTCTTCTTTATGTTGGCTTTGTCTTTTAGTCGATGAAGTTTTGACAGAAAATATGATCCATCTGTAAGGAGAGTTTGGTCCAACCATGAACCCACATCTAGTGTAGAAACCTCATGCCTATTCTCAGTTTTTTATGCTTTGATGTTCTCAAGCTTATCCAACTAGTAGAAATGGAGAAGGGGGGAATATAAACAAGAAAACCTGAATTAGAGGTCTCTATATGCTTCTTTGAAGGAACAACCTCTTCTACTCTCAATAAGTCGAGATCCCTCTTCCTCCCCAAAATAAATAAATGTCAATGCACAGTTCTCTTAAAATAAAAAAATGAAGGAAAAATAAGAGAAAGGATTCATGTGCAGAGAGTTTGACCAAGCAACTTCTTCGGGGTATTGTTCAAGCTCACTAGCAGTGGAGAAATTTTTGTGTTCCTGCATGACTCCGTCGAGGTATTTTCCAGGCATGCTGGCAACAGAGCAACACCAGAGATGAAACATTATATTTTGAAAATCTTAATCTCGTGAGCTACACTACCCTTCCCAACTCGAAACATTGTGATTATATTGAATCTTATGTTGTGTTAGACCGATAAGGTATAGAGGGGATCATGTCTAGTCTTGGGGTAAGTGGAAAAGGACAAAGTGGTCTACAAGATGAATCAATACTCCCTGAAGAACGAAGTCCCTGCACGAAATATTTAACCAAAATAGAGACATTGGATTCTACCAATGTGTCGTCAAGTGTTTTAGAAGCTGCAACACCATCCAAAATTTTAGCCTACACTTGAATTTTGGAGCCTACTATGGTTTTTCCCTTGCTTGCTAGAATTGTGCAATGCGCAGAAAGCACAACCTGCCTTGGCCTCCAAAACTGTGCATATGATTCCTATAGTGTCCTTCCCTTAGATGGAGCTCACTCCCTCCAAAAAATGTGAACTTTTGTCCCTTAAGCTTCTTAGCTTCCCAGTCCCATTTTCCTCCTGAAATTGTGCAGTTTACCCTCACAGGGCCCCATTCCACAGTAGCCAATTCCTGCTTGAACTACGCAATTTTTTCCCTCAGTGGGCACTGCGCGATTTTTTTCCTTAGTGGGGATTGTGAAGAAATTTCCCTCAATCTAGCCTGAGCTGCACACTGTGCAGTCTCAGTGGTCAAGATTGAACCTTGGCTTCTTCAGCTACACAATTGTGTAGTCACTGGACCTTCTCCCCTGACCTATCACTCAGTTCTGACCTAGTTCATAAATCCAAGTGCTCTATCTTAGGTTAGGGTTTTTAAACTGATGTTGTCTCATCATGAGTGAGTTGAAAATGTAGGTTCTCTCTTACACTATGCCAATATGATGAATAAGGAGATGAAGAAGAAGGACATGCTAGATGACACTTAAGAAGGTGTGGAGAAAAGATAATCATTAGATAAGAAGACCAAGGAACCCTGGGGTATGATAGAAGAACAAAGATCAGGACTGCATGAATACTCTATCTGATTCACAACCCTTTGGAGGGTAGGTATGAAAAACAAAGCACATCCTTCATGAATTTGAAATGCACCTCTTAGTGTAATATGAAGGACAACGTATCATTGTCATATCATTATGTCTTCAGTGAAAGGTATAGTTACAAACACTGAAAGTCATTCCATGTGCTTTCGTTGTGTTTTTCTCCCTTTTGCAAGATAGGAAAGATGTCATCTTTTTGCATGTTGGTCGTCGCACTTTATGGATAAGCTCATTCTAGTGGTTTAAACACCTTCCACACTCATTCACAAAGTTTTGAGTGTCATCGCACAAGTTTCGTCACGATTGTCATAAAGTCTATCTTAGTTGTTGCACTTGTCCTAAGTGGTTATGATGTGGGAATGCACAAGAGAAAGTGTTTTTCATGTGTCATGGGTGATCAATGTTGTTGAGTCATCAAGTATTCTAAGTGTTAGGACACAATATAAGCTCCATCACTTCACCTGTCAATTTCATTGGTGCAACACTTAGCCTTTTTCGAAGAAGCTCCCGACCCTTCAACTTGGCTTCACCTAGCCTGCCTGGACTTCGCATTATGCAGTTTCAGTCAGTTGGTTGTGACCTTGAAACTTTGATCTATGCAATGCATAGTTCCTGTCATCCCGAGATTGTTGTATTGCGCAATTCCAAAGCCCAAGACTCAACCTCCCTTCTAGAATTGTGAAATCCTTTCAGTCATCCTTCCCTTCAAAAATTGCGTAGAAGTCACCTTCAGTTGTCCTCCCTTAGCCTTCCTACCTAGAACTGCACCTAAATCTTCGACAATGGCCCCTCCTTCAGCCAGGCTCACTCATCTCTAAAACTACATAGAAGGCAACCTGTGAGCCCAACCTGAACTATGAATTGCACAGTTCCAAGCCTCAAGCCTCAGGACTGGATGTTGGGAATGTGTAATACATAGTCATTGAGCCTCTGTTCCCAACCTGTAACTAAGTTATGGTTCAATCCCTAGATTAGAATGCACCATGATCTTAGGCTAGGAGGTTTTCGGGATGATGTCATCTCGTCATGAGTGAATTATAGATACATAAACCTGGCAAGATGATGAAGAAGGAGATGAAGGAGCTAGAAATGCAAATGACATTCTTGTATCTGAGCATGCAAGTTGATCTATCAAAGCAAAAGGACACCAACTTGTGACCACAATCCAAGAATTGAGATAATTGGATATTACTGTCACCAATCCATGAGAAAGTGGAAGACAAGAGTATTCTCAAGCATACATAATTCACAACAGAAACAATGACTTGATAGTGCCACATCATCAAGAAGTCCATGTCAATAGTGTCATGTCAAGTTGTGTCATGAGTTATCGTATGCCACATCGTCATTGTGGACCATGTATATTGTGTTCAAATAACAACAAAGAACATAAAAATACAACACACAACACAAAGATTTGATGAGGATCTCACCCCTCCTAGGCTACGTCTCCTTGGTCTAACTTCCAATGCTTGGGACTCTCTATTATGCTCAAAATTACAATGAAAGTGTGTTTACAATGCTCAAATGCCTCTAAAACCTGTCTCAATGAGTTCAAAATAATAAAAAATGGCTATCTAGCCTCTTTTTGCATCCAATTTGGATAAGAACTGAAGAATTTATGACTTGTCCTAGTTCTCCCACTATTTGTTCCACAAATTTCTCCAAAACTGACATAATCTCACAACTTCACTCCAAAATCCACTAACTGAGCGAAAATTTGGCTATGTTGTAGGCCATAACCTGTCGGCCATATCACAAATCGCAATTGGTAAGCATTGGCTTCTTAAAGTCTGTGAACATGATGGAAATGTGTGATTATATGATTGAATATTGGGAGACCCGTCAGGTACTAAAAATTTTGGCTCATAAGCATATTGCATCCTGGAAATATCGCATTTCACCATTGGCAATTGGCACGGGAACATTAATTAGTGGTATCGGCGGACCCGACTGCATATAAACTGTAACACATAACATACAACGTCCGGGGTCTTATCACTCATCGTAATCGACAAAGAACAAGTTGCATTCTTAAGCAGAACTTATGTTTCCTACAATATGTGATTGTGATATCACATCACAACCCAACCTGCCAGGGGCTGATTCCTGTAATACTCGTCCATCTGTGATATGCAATGGAAATTAGATCGCATCACAACCTACCTACGTCGAGGCCAATTCTTAACACCTTTCTACTTGCAACTGCAATATGCGATATGCGAGGGCCATTGGTAGCCTTCCACTTGTCACCTCCTCTTTTGCTGGGACCTTTTCCATGTCATCCAATCCTTCCATGTAGGCAAGTGAAACTTGAACTTTGACTTTCTCTAACTTTTGCATAAGAGCTAAAATTTGAGTGTCATTTGCACCGTTGGATTTAGAATGATGAGATCTTTGATCTGAAGTTGAGTTTGAAAAAATTATGACACTTCGATTTTTGAGAATAAACTTGAGCGCCTGATCACCAAGTGTCCTTTATATGTGTGTGTGTGTATATATATATACATATACATATATATATATATATATATATATATATATATATATATATATATATATATATATATATATATATATATATATATATATATATATATATATATATATATGACAACAAACCTAAATGCCCTTGAATTCCCTTGGATTCAGGTTGAATACATTGGTGAATCCTGCTTTGTTTGCCAATATACTCTGGTGTTATTATAATTTCTACATTAAATTATTTTTCTATGTAATTTAACTATATTATATAAATCTTCAGGGTCAAATGTAGACTGTAGTTGTGGATGCAAGAGGGTGATGGGAATTTGTGTGAAACCAAAAAAGGGAGATGCATATCTTTTCTAGAGTATGGTAAGTTTTGTCCTTTCCCAGTGCAATATCAATAATAATACATTGATTCTTTGACAGTTTAACTATGTTTTCTGGCTTTGTGAATCTCACCCATTTGTATTTCATGTACGTTTCCAGAATTTATAGTATTTTATCTTTGACTCAATACTATTTTATTTTGTACCGGTCTAAAATTTGGTTTGCAAAAAAGTTCTCGGTAATTATGAATTTTGTATCCAAAATCTTTGGATTCACACATTTCATGGGGCATATGACTCATCTAAAATGGGTTTTTTCATTCTTTATAAAGAAATCAAAGATTTTTTAGAGAATACCTTTCAATAGGTGATGACTCTTGGCATTATTTTTCTTGTGTTGAGGCATTTTTGTGTGTTGGCCCTTGTGTATGCTTTAATGGATGAGTTTGGTGCATTCAATTTTTAGTATGAAGTAATCTGATTGAGTTTTGATTTCTCATATATTCTCACATTTTTCTCATATTTACACAGTATATTATATTTTCAATATGGTCACAGAGACATCAAAGACCCTATTCATAATTGATAAGTTTGTGTGTTGTCTTGTTCAAATTGACAAGTTTGTGTGCTTTAATTGTGATACTTTTGTGCATAGAAACACAAATCAACTTTATTTAGTATACAAATATATACTAAAAGTAGCCTTCAATTTTGAAGAACAGAGTTTAAGAGGATTCATATCATATTATGCTTTTTTTCCCTCAAATGACCCTCTTTGGATTTCATGGACTGTATAATTTATGATTGACATCTAGACCACAGTCTCTATGGATTTCTTGACAGAAAAATAACCAATCCGATGAATTCACAAAGAACTATGAGTTGAGTATTGCCCCTTTGTACCCAAATATCACAAGATATAGTCAATTCAATAGGTAAACGTCTCCACCATAATTTTTATGTGATCCACCTTCCTAGATTCATAATTACGTTTAGATCCCTGCCAGTCATTGGGGTGGCTTTTCAGAAAATTCTTTGAGTAGAGCATGACATTAATTGAAAATACAAATCTACAAGAACATTACCTTTTTCTTCTTGCTCTTTGACTTAATAGATTGTTTCTCTTCATTCTTATTGTGTGGGTAACCTTCATCTGACAATAATATAGACTCCAATAAGAGAAATTTGACACCTATGTTAAACAAATACATGGAGTCATAATTGACAGATACCTTGTAAAAGACCTTTTAAATGATAAATACTCCTCTAAAGTCCCTCTTGACTTTTCACTCTATCAAAACATTACTTCTATCAGTATTTTTAAGTATATTCCAAGATGAATGTGGAACACTACTCTCAGCTTTCTCCTCATTCAATTGAACTTGAAATTCAACAACATATGTGTTCTCATATGATATCTATAATTTAGCACCTTCCACGATGTTCCTCCATTGAATTTTTAGATAATTTACTATCTTTGTCTTTTTTGGCTTGCTTGTTAACCACTGTAGATAAGCTACCTTGAATATTGGACCCTAACTTTTGTTTGAATGTTGTTTTGTTGGATCCCGAATGATATTACCCATTGATTGCTCTCAAGTGCTTGTTAGCCTTTAATTTTTTTCTTATATGTAAATCACATATTCTCTAACATGTCTTATTGGGTTGCTTAGTGGAATTATGTTGAATTTGTATCTTCATAACTTTCATCTATTTTATTCTGATCCCTGAGATGTACATGCAATTCTTATACATCTTTGTTTTGAGAGAAGGCAATGGGAAATAGAGTTTGTAGCTCTTACGTTGATCAGAGTTCAAAATCAATCAAAATACCGCATCCTAATGGTAACATCGAGCACCTCATAGTTCCTATCAAGGTAGGGAAAGCCATGAAGCAATAACCTAGATACTAGGCTGCCATTTTGAGGCTTTCTACATAGGGAAACCCATTGTCTCCCTCAAATGAGACTCTAAAATTAGGTCACACTTATTTCATTTTCCGAAAAAAATGTGTTCAATATGTTGTCATAGCCTCCATGGTTGCTTCTCTCATTTCGAAGGTGGTAGTGGAAAATCATGCCAACCACACATAGGTCGATGATTCAAGCAAAATCAACATTTATGTTCAAATGGGGTCCAAGCCCTTCAATATCGTGCAAAATAAGGGAAAATCTCCATAAGTCAAGATCTCCTTTCACTTTCTCAATGGTCTCTCAAACATTAATGAGACCTCTGGTGGTTTCTATGGATATAAAAGTTCCAAAACGAGTTTGTGTGACCATTATCAGCTGATGGAATATTATGCCAATTTGGTGAGGCTTGCAATTTTACAGCTTGGAAGCCTAAGATCTCTACCATTACTAAGACCGAGAGTGCATATGATAAGCCATTTTTACTGAAATTGTTGTGTGTGGGATGAGTAGCATGGTTGAAGCAACTTGTATTATTTACTGAGCAAGATTCCTGCATCTTCTTGTAATTGTATAATGTCATTGTCAATTCACTGTAATAATATTTATGTTTCTTATGTTTTCAAATGATGAGAGGTTATCAATATTCATGGAGGACTATCATCTTTGCACTCATGATAGTATGTGACAAAGTTCCAATTGAGCATGAATTAAATTATTCCTGTTAGTCTTTGCACTGTGAATATCATACCTTATCTTCATGGTCTTCCCTTGCTGGTATTTGCATGAGATTATTACCTTCACATGAAATTTTGGAGCCTTCCTAAAATTCACATTTATATGTAAAAACCAATGCTACTGGCACTCATATTACTATCTCTATTTAGAACTCTATATTGTATTTTTAAGTATATTGACACTAATGTTGCTAACTCTACATAGAAATCTATTTCTCAAACCCCTTTGAACTAGTGTGTTGGGATCCTGAGATACAAACTGATTACATCTGAGGTATGTTGAAACATTTATCATCATAATCTTTATTGATAACTAGTTCTTTTGATTTTTGTACTTGTCATCAGATTTCCCACAAACTAGAAGATTACCTCACAATATTTTCACTTCATCTACATATTGGAAAATTGACACAGGGTTTAAAGTTCTTCATCTACATAATTATAACTTCCAAGTAATTTCTTTATGTAATTTCTAATTCATATAAAATTCAAGGCAATTCGAGGGTCTATTGTATGAGAAAACTCATTGGCTTATACAAGAACAAAGATGAAATTAATAAAAGGATGACAAATTTTAAGTTAACCATCAAAAGAAGGATGAAAATTGATACTTAACCATCAATCTTAGCCTCCACAATGTGACTCAGGAATGATCTTACATTCAATTCGCTTGGAATGCCACCTGGCTTGCAATACAATATGGGGATCACTAGCTATAACTATAACAACGATCTCTAGACACATGGCTTCTATAATACAAGTGCTTAGCTCATATCATTGGAAATTATTGTGAGGTATAGGTTTAACAAAATTATAGTTCCTAGTATACAAATGATCCAAATATCAAAATAACATGCTCACAACTTTAATGTGAAAATCATATTAATTTCAATAATTCCATTCACCATGACTTTTACCCTCTACCCCGTTAAGAAAATTTGGCCATCCATGAGCTTTCTGACCCTTAGTCCAAGCACGAAAGGAGGGATAAGAAATTATAATTCAGCATACTGAAAAGGATAACATATTTAATAAATAAGAAATAACAGTCAGATGACATCCCAAAAGAAATCTTTTGTCACAGTGAATCTTGGAATGAAATATGTTTATAATTATAATTAGGAGATGTAAAGTATCTCATTAGGTTCTTTAAGAAATTAGTTTTAATGATCAAGCTATAAAAAAGTTACATCTAAGAGAGCCTTACCATCATGCTTTCTCAACACATAATGTATTATTTGGATTAAACTATTAGTACAATGTGGCATGCAATCTTGTATATTCTATGAAAGCAATATTTTTACCTTTTATTTTGTTAGTTAATTTTTAATTATTATAGCTTGGTTTGTAGTAGTATTGTGTCTTCTGTCTAATGGTTTTGTTCCACGATACCTACAGTTTATGATGTAACTATTGCTTACAAAGATTGATGCCTTAATGGATAATTCCTTTAGAACTGATCCAACTGAATTCCATGTCCATGTTCATCGCCTACCCTTGCATGAAATCCCGACCTCGGAGAATAAAGTTGTTTCTTGGCTTGTTGAAGCTTTTCACCTATGCGATGAGTTTCTTTTGAATTTCCACAACAAATTTTCTTTTCCAAACTCTGGAACTGAAGAGGCCTCTGTATGTCCATGGCCTCTATATTTCCAACTCACTGAAACCATTTAGCTTGCCAAAATCACCTCAATGGAATTTTGGAAGATTAAATGGGTCTAGGAAAGACAATGCAAATTATTGATTTTCTTTTGCCTTGCTCCTGTTAGTATTCTTGTCAATGTAAAAATTCTAAGAATACATTGGCATATTCCACTGCTTGTTGTTCTATTATCAGGGACTTGTCGCTCAACATCCTTTCTTGTTATTATTATTCTCATCATGTTCCTCATTAGGAATTTATATTATAACAAACTTTAATCTTTTTTATTAAATATCGAATAAAATCTTCTCCTTATCTATCACATAGATGAAATTTATAAAGGGAAAAAAATGGTTCAAATGTTCTCACTCGCATGTGTTTTGAGATGGAACGTTATGGACATGAACTGCAATTTGATAGTTTTAAAAATCTCAATGAAACAATCCAATGACTTTTTTACGAAATCAAACAAAGGTCTACGTAATGTTTTGGATATCTTCATATTTTAGAGATCTTGATGCATGGTACACCAACAAAAATATTTTTGTAAAACCAAAAAAGTTGTACGAAAGCGAAAATGATGAATTCATAACTGGTATGGGTATGTAAAATAAGCTTATTTTTCCAAGTTGTTTATATGTTTTGGACTTTTTGGTTGTAATCTTAAAAAACAAATTTTTGGTATGATCATTTTTTTTGTTTAATTTTTTTTTTGAATGTATAAATGGATTTAGTACCTTGAAAAATATTTGAAGTGCTCATATTGTGCTAAATTCACAAAGATTTCAACAAATTCCTACCAAATTTCAGACAAATTTAACCTTAAAATATCACCAAAATACCTTCAAAACATAAAACAATATGACTACATCTTTATATTTACTCTTAGGAACAAGAAAATAAATTGTACTCTATCTCTTAGAAACCCATCCTAGATCAGTCTATCCCCCTTAGGAAGCAATGGTCCCCATTGCATTGAGTGCCTCCATGATATGGGGATACATCTGCGGAATTTGGTCCCTAGTGAGCCACTTTCCTTGGTGCAGGAGTTGGCCAACTTTGACAACCTATATAGTTGGGTCATCTTTTGGTGAGTGTTTTTAACATGTTTTTCCATGATCCAATCAACTATGATATGTTCAATGCAATATGTATTCATCTCTATTGGTGTTAGTTTCTCAACAATGTCTGATGTGTCCAACAACGGTGGGAAGTATGGTAGAAGGTAGTCCACATTTAATATGGGGTGCAAGCTAAGGAATAGACGAATACTTAGCTCAAAAGCATTGCTAACCATGGCCTTAGTGATGGTGTAAGGCCCGTATCAAAGTGGTCGAAGCTTTTGATGGGCTCTAGTAAGGTGTTCTTTGTATAGATGCAACCACACCTTATCGCCCACTTGAAACTTAAGTGGCACCCAATGTTGATCATGAATTTTTTTATACTTGGCATTGGCTTTATCCATGATATCATGAACCTATTAGCTAATGTGTTGGATGCATTAAATAAACTTGGTGGCTTTATCAACTTTAGACTGTACATGCACAAATTCTACTTGTGTAGTCGCAAGAGGCATGACAACATCAATCGAGCACAATGGTTGAAATCCTAAGCCAACTTGAAAGGGGTTGTGACTAGTTGAGCTATGGAGAGCTCTGTTATAGTTGTGTTGCACATAGGGAAGAATTTCATCCCATGTTTGTGGAGGCTTAAAGTTGTACAAGCGTAGTATGTGCACTATCATCTTATTAATGACCTTTGTCTAGCCATCATTATGGGGTGGAATGCCATCGACTTAGTGAGCTTGGTGTCAAAAAATGAGCAAAGGATCAACTATAATGTGCCCAGGAACCTATCGTCTCAATCTGATATAATGGTCTGAAGGATCCCAAAATACACCGACACTCATTTGAAGAAGATTTTTGCACTGTCTTCTATGATATTCTTCATGAAAGCATCCAATATAGCCATCTTTTAAAATATCTCAATGACCACAAATACACAGTCTTTACCATGCTCAGTAGAAGGAAGGCCAGACATATAATCTATGGAGTTGGATTCCTAAGGTTAGCTAAGAGTAAGTAAAGGAGTCTATAGGACTTTCTTCTGAATGGTTGGCTTGGCAATGGCATAGGTAGTGTAGGTCTAATATAGTTTCGAACATCTTGTCAAAGTACTGGCCAATAAAAATACTTCTGCAATACTGCCACTCTTTTGTCTAAACCAAAATGTTTTGCAACCTGACTGTAGCGTGCCTCCAAAATCAGCTTGGCACGTTCGCTTGAAGGAACATAAAGGTTCCCCGAGTAGCATAACAATGCATCCTGGAGGTGTAAGTTTGGTACTCTCTTGCAATCCATATTCATCTGGTATGTCGTGGTAAAATATGGATCATTTCTATATATTTTCAGCCATCAAGAAGTCTCGTGCCAACAAGAATTCATAGCATTGTTTAGTGCCACAATCGGGGGTTGACTAAGGAAATATACAATTTTATTAATGTTCTCCTTCTTGTATTTAATGTTCACATGAAATTGTTGTAGATATGTGGGCCATTTCTGATGGTTATCATTCTATAACTTCCCTTTTTTCTGTATCAACTGAAGCGGTCAGTGATCTGTGTGGATGATCGTCCCCTTCCCCATAATGTAATGTTTCCTCTCTCGGAAAGACTGCATTATGGAATACATATCCCTATCCTAGGTGGGGTACTTATGAATCGTATCAAAGAGTTTCTCACTATGATAGGCCACCCGATGCTCTTGTTGAGTGAAAACTACACCAATAACATAGTGAGATGCATCTATCTAAATTTCAAATGGTTATTGTAGGTCTAGAAATGTGAGTACTGGTGAAAAGAAAAGGCATTTTTTTAGCTCAACAAATGCTTTCTGTTGGGATTCGCACTAGAAATTTTTTTCTTTCTCTCTATCCCTGGTAACTTAACTCAAAGGTCAAGTGATATGAGAGAATCTCAACATGAACCTTTGATAAAAATTCAGAAGGCCCAAAAAGTTGTGAAGCTCTATTAGAGTTGTCGAGGTTGGCCAATCCTGAATGACTTGGATCTCAGCAAAATACACATTCATGTCTTGTTCATCAATGGTGTAGCCCATATATTGGACCCAGTTTAGTCCAAAGGAACATTTCTCCAATTTGGCACATATTTTATGTTGTTGCAGGGTTTGACGGACCTACCGAATATGTTGCAAGTGCTCTTTTCAACTCTTGTTGAAGATGAGGATGTCATCCAGATAACCATGAAATATTTGATAAAATGCCATAAGATGTCATCCCTCAACCTCATAAAATTTGCAGGGGAATTTATCAACCTGAAGGGCATGACCAACCACTCAAAAAGGGCCTCCTTGGATTTGAAGGTGGTCTTCGATATATCGTTGGGTTCTATTAGAACTTAATGATAGCTAGAATTCAAATCAATCTTGTTGAAATAGTTAGCCCCCTTGAGCTTAACAAGAAGATCATCAATATATAGGATTGGATACATGTTCCTAACAGTGATTTTATTTAGTGTCTAATAATTAATGCAGAATCTCCAAGTCCCATCCTTTCTTGTACGAGTACAATTTGGTTTCCAAAAGGTGAGAAACTTGGTCGAATGTACCCTTTTTGTAGCAACTCTTGGATCTACATTGATTTCCTCATTTTCCATAAGAGGGTGATGGTATATTGTCCCATTGGGTATAGGTGCTTTGAAAGTTATAACAAATGAATGATTGATCTGACACTGTAAAGGTAGCCCTGTGGGTGAGGATAATATGTACCTGTACTCTTCCATGACCTTATAAACTTTTTTATGTTGCATGGAGGAACCCTTTCTAGTGGCCATGGATGTGGCTATGATATTTTTCTTACTTTGAGAGTGAATTATAAAGAAAAAAAATTTCCTAGTTTGGGAGATTATCTTACTACATTTCTTAGTAGAGATCAAATAAATGGTGGTAGGATGGTTACTTTCGGTATCATGTATAGTTTTGTACCTAAAGTAATAATAATAGTGCGAGGTCTGGACTCATACATAGCATGATTCTTCCACTATTGGCATTATGAAAAATGTTTTGTCCTTAATGGAAACCTACTTATTAAAGATATCAACATGATGGTAGTAGGATGAGTATTCAGTCCAGTATAGATTTGATAGAAAGATTGGACAAAGGAATATCAGTTAAGAGATATAGGAATGATAAAGATGAAGTTTGAGCAAGTAAATGTGGGTTCTGTGAAGAAAAGTCGTGTACATACGTAGGTATGGTGAAGAAAAGTCATGTACGGTTTTCGCACCATGGTATTCTAAATACCAAGGTCCTTTACAGTGGTATTGGCCTATAGTAATGAGAACAACAATAGATATTTGATCCTGAAAAAGAACCATTACCATAACTAAGGGTTTGACCCAAGGTATTGGATGAGGCCTAAGCTATATAAGGAGATGGAGATCAAAGTGCTAAGTGGGCATGATATGGGTTATTGATGAATTATTTGATCTGAAATAAGTGTGCACCCAAGAGTGTTATGATGGATCAGATCTTCTAGATCTGAAATGACTACACATTGAATAATCTTCTTATGGGTTGACATATCTATGATGATGATGTCATGATGTGTGTATTTTACAGTGTATGCTGAGATTTGAGTTTGATTGATGTTTTGTTGTACAGTAAAGGTATGATTCAATAGTTACAGATATGTATGTAGGTTTTCTTCATAAATATCACGTACCTACGTGGATCTACTTCTGGGTAGTCATGTATCTATTCTGTGGTATGGATAGATATGTACGTAGGTATGCTTCACATACATACGTGCAAGCATATTATAAGGGTCATGTACATATGTTAGGTTTTTGATGTATATGATGTTTGATCAGTCTTGTTGTTGTCTGTCTATGAAGTCTTTCATGATGATGTGTATTTGAAAGTGTTGGTTGAGGTTGAAATAATTATGTTATGAAATGTTGAATAGTGATGATGCTTCTATGAGATGATATGTATTTGGTTCATAGATCTATGACAAGGTTAGTTTTGGAGTGATTTGGTTTCAGGGTTCATTGTTTTGAGATCTGTACACAATTTATCTGAAGAGAAAGCCCGTATATACATGGGTATGTCTCGTAATAGTAGCATATATATTATGACATAAGATTGACCAGGTTTTGCAGTGACATGATATGGTTTCTTTGATGAATAATAAGTGGTTTGACATTCTGATGAAGAGTATACAGTGAATTGAGATGATCTAACTGCTTTGGTTGTTTGAGATTCGGTAATTGGTTTATTCTATGATTTGGTGATTAAGTTGGTTCAATGATTTAATACAGTGATTGGTTCTAGTTTTTATTTGATATTGGTATTAAATGATTGTAGAGGGTCTAGTCTGAAAAATTGATGAAAGGTGGCCTACAGTTTTGATTTTTTGGTTCAGGTGGGTCCAATATGAAAATTATGAAACATGGTCCACAAAAGTGTTGAGGGTTGGAGCATTTAGTGAGGAAATAAAAGCTTCCTTCTAGTAGTAGCTAGTAAATATGATCAAGGGGTTGGTGATCCCTTCTAGTGGGTGTTGGTAAATGAGATAAGGGGGTTGGAGCTCCCTTCCAGTTGGTGCTAAAACATGAGAGAAGGTGGTAGCCTTCTGCAGGTAGGTGCCTCCATGCTAGTATGAGTATGCGCTAGTACAATATTGTAAGAAATTTTTCATTATAATAGAATATGAATAAAGAGATGACAGCAACGATGGTTTTCTCCCACATTGGGTTCCACCTAAAAATAATGGATTTCATATGTGTTGATGTGCTTCTTATGCATGATGTTTTATTTTGTTCTTACTACACATGGTTACTGTTTAATTAATGCCTAATGAAATATTAATTAAATGGTTCAAGTTAAATAGATGATGAATTGCCTGAAAATTAGTTAAGTAGTTATACAATAGTTGTCTACATAACAGTCATGTACATATGCAACTTTACTTCATTATAGTTGCGTACATAAATCTAAATAAGAAAATAAAAGTGTAAGTGAGGTTTTAAAATATTGATTCACCCCCACCCCTGCCCCCTCTCAATATTTTTCCCAACAGTTAGTATCAGAGTAGGTCCTTCAGAAGAAGCTTGTTTTCTTGAAGGAGATCCACAAGAAGATAAAGAAGATAGCTTGAAGGAGGCATTCAAAAAATTGTGACAATGATATATCAAATGCAGTGACATTAAAAATGTTAGCAAATATTTAGGTTTGGGAGCACCACACTTTCTATTGATCAAGAATGAAGAAGATGGTAACAAAGAATTATCAGGTATGGGCTTTTGTTCTTATTGTGGTCCACTTCCTTGCCTATGCAATAATTATAGTGATGATGACAGTGAAACAATTAAAATTTCACTTATGTGTAAAAGTGAAAGTAAGCACTCTAAAGAGAAAACAGAGTAAAAAATGTTGGCCCTAGAAGCCGAAGATCAAGGCACGTCAGAAACAATGGAAAATGAAGGCATACATATGCTAAGTAATGATAATTAGCACCAATGGAAAGAAAAGATGAAGTCTAATCTAATGAACCATGATGTTTTGTATTTAGTATGCACCAAAATTCCCCCATCAAATGAGGAAGTGCAAAAGAACATTAAGGAATTAAGTGACATCATTAATATCATACATGATTCAACATTAAATAGGGTTATGCATTATGCAACTACAAAGAAAGTGTGGGATAAGCTACAAGAAATCCATGAAGAAAACCCAAAGGAAGTTGCTCATCATGGGAACTACCAAGTAATATTATCCCTAAAAATGTGTCAAAAGACAAACATGATAACAAAACAACCTTTTTTATGTCATATGGAGTTGTTGATTCAGAAGAAGATAGGTTAAAAGTATTTTTTGATCTTAGAAAAAAACCATAAGAAGGATCATATTAAATCAGTAAATGTTGTTGTGGAATCTAAACAATATTGTGAAGGTCTTGAAGCTGATATCAGCTCTCTAAGATAAAATCTTGAAAAATCAAATAAGTGGAATGAACAACTACTTCAATCTTTTGAAGAACAAGAAAATGGGTTAAAATAAGAGATTCTCGAATTAAAAGAGAAAGTTGAAGAAGGAAGAAGGGTTGAAGAAGATATGAACAAGAAGTATCTAGAAAAGGAAAAGAAATATCAAAGAATGGAGGTTGAGGTAAACATTCTAAAAGGATTAGAAGTAAAAGATAAACATTTTAGATTTCAAGATAGTACTAATATTTTGGATAATATTCTTAGTAGTCAAAGATCTCCCGCCATCAAATCTGGTCTTGGCTTTCATGAAACCGTTGAAGGAGAATCTAGTTCACAAGTTGATGCAAGGAATTTAAAGGGTAACAATGAAAAACATGAAATTCTCAACAAAGAGATAAGAATTCAACATGATCAACAACCAAGGAAAGTGAATCTTCAAAGAAAATAATTTACTCCTAACTATAGAAATGATAATCAATTCCCTCCTCTGATTAATAATGTTGAATGTTTCATATGTCATAATTATGGACATGTTACAACCAATTGCAGAAGTAGGTTGTTTCAATCTCAAGCAAATAACCGCTTCACAAAAAGATCATCAACTTCCATGTACTCAGGATTCTTTAAGGGATATTGTTTTTCTTGCAATATATTTGTTCACAAAGCTATTCATTGCAATAAAATGAATATAAAACAGAAATATTATGGTTACTATTCTCATATAAGATTTCATGCTTGTAACAAGTTTGGACATGTAGCAAAAGAATACAGGAACAAATCTATCGATCACCTTAGACAACATGACAAACAATTAGATAAGAATATTGATGTCATAAGACCTGAAAAAGATGGATCCACCAACATTTATCATAATAAGAAGAAAGAAGTAGAATAGATAATGTGTGGTCTTTCTCTCTACTCATTTGAAGAAGAAGATGAATGATGCATAGAGATTGGATTCTCTCATCACATGACTGGAGATAAGAGTAAGATGTAGTTTCTCAAGAAAAACCAATATGGTAAGGTTATTCATGGAATTAGTGCTCCAACAAAAGTTCTAGGAAAAGGTAGAGCTAGAATTAATAAACATAGAGGAGTAGATGATACTTTATTAGTTCAAGGGCTAAACCAGAATATTCTAAGTGTAGTTCAAATGAAAAATAAATGAAATATAGCTGTGTTTACATCAACCAAGTGCAAGGTTATGGATGAAGAAACTCGAAAGGTCATAGCAAGAGGATACAAAAATCTACTAAAATTATACATGTTTAAAGAGCTGAATTCTCACGATAATGAGGAGGATTTAGACTCAGAGTAAAATAATATGATCTCAATTATAGAACACTATTCTTAAAAGAATACTTCTTACAGTGATTGCAAAATTAATGTGAGGTACATGACCTCATGAGGAGCAAGAGATGATTACTGGGTCCTCACGATTAGTGATGTATGATCTCAGGGAGAGAAATACATATGGTGATTATGATTCCCATGGATGTTTTAATATTCATGATTACTAAAACTACTTCTGATGTAGTAATAGTGAAGAGGAACAGTACAGGTTCGGTGATCTACGGTATGAGAATTCAACATTTTTCTTTCTTTAGGTGGATCGTATGAAGGAAAGTCACATATATACATGAGTTCAAATCTAGACAGTCGCGTATGTTTCTATATGATGAAGAAACTATAGGAATTTCCTAGGGAGAAGTTCTTATATGATCTAGTTAGTTATTATTTGGCTTTCTGGTTTTGGCTTTGGCTCGTTATAATCAGTGGATGTTATTGGCTTATAATGGTTTATGAGTTGTTGCAATATGACATGGATTTACTAATTGATTATGTTTCTTTAATGACCTTACTAATGGATGAGTTGATGTGATTAGAACTGACAGTGAACAATTGGCATAGGTTCAGGGGGAGCATTTGTTATGTTTCTAATAGTGCATTGTAGGCATTATGATTGCTTGAGAATTTCTTGTTACATAATGATGCTTATATTAATGAAGTTGTTGAAGATACTCATGTTGTTGAAGTTTTTGAATGATGACTATATGTTGCATCATGCTATGTTGCTGTCATGGGTTGCCTATGATGAAATCATGACTTGAGCCACATAGTTGTTATGATGCTACTGATCAAATTTATGTTTATAGAAGATTCTTTTCATGATGCATATGGTGCATATGTTATGTTGATTACATGTTGATATTCATAAGTTCAAGGAGATAAACAAAGTTTGATTATGCAACCTCATTATTTGATGATGATGAGTGTCACTCATTACCTTTATGTTTCTTTCATTATGCCTTCAAATATGCATAAGTTGCATATGGTACAATTATGGATGATGATGTCTATAGTGCTTGGTTCCAACATGTACATGATATGTTCCACATGGTATATTATTTGAGGATTATTTCTCTTGATAGTATCAAGGAGATGGGTTACTAACAAAGTTTGATAAATGATGGTGAGCTCATGGTTTTCTATTAATGACTTCTCATTGATGAGATGCTAGATACATACTACTGTCTCTATGTCATGGGATATCATTGTCGGTTGAATTACATATAAGGATCTTATGGATGATTACTTAAGTTTCATGTTAATGTATTAGTATTGGTGTGATAGTTCTTCTTGCATGAATAAAATGGGCCAAGAGAATGATGTTACTGTAGGTTTTCATGAATACATGGTTATTAACATACTACCGCTACATTTACTAAATGATACTTAGAAACATGGCATATTTGGTCACATATTGATGATGTTGAGGAATGATGCTACCTTTCCCTATCGTGATATGCCTCATTCTCACATATGTTGATTGATACATGAAAGGATATGTTTTTATGCTACAAAAGATCCATACGCCTTTAATGAACATGGATTGAGGCTCTTCCTACTAAGGGAAGGAGCCAGTTGACCTTGATGAGGTCAAGAGGATAATTTGATAGCAGATATATTTGAAAAGTATCATGTTGTTGATGTTGCATTCTCGGTCACAGATTGATGATATCAAAGCTACATTGTCTTATCTTGCAAATTGATGATGAAAATGTGCATGTCGTTGTTCATGTTGCTGCTGAAAGATGGTTTTGGTGCAGATCCTATATGGTGTATGATGATTGTTGGTTCTTATCATGGTCTTATTGAGGTCTTTGGACTTGGCTATAAATTCCATATCCGTGTCTTGATGTAAAGGTCATGTAAAGACCTATTTTATAAATGATTGTAAAATTCAGTCATATTTTGGTCAAGTCATGTAATCCCATCATTTTGGGAATGTGATGTAATGTTGAGTCAAATATGTAACCCGATTGTGCTAGGAGATCAATGTAAGCATGAGTCATTGGTGATAAGAAAGGCCATGTCTGGTTGAGTCATAGAGTAATGTACTTCTTTGTATATCTTCAAAAAATTCAGCATGTGCTCAGGGGGAGCATGGTTGGTATTCAATGTTCATAATCAGTAGATCATATCTACAACACTCATGTCAAAAAAGGAAGAGAAGCCTTCATTTAGAATTGATCAACACTTTTCCTTGATGTCAAAGGGGGAGAGAAGCTTGGTTTTGTAGAATTCTTGGTGACTTGGGAGGGAAATTGTGCTTAGAGAATGCTTGGTGACTTGGGAGAGACTGTGTTTGGAGAATGCTTGGTGACTTTGGAGAGAAACTTGGTATATCTACAAATGTGTTTACTGGTATCTACAAACTGTGTTATGCTTGGTGACTTGGGAGAGACACTTGGTATATTTACAAATGTGTTTCAGGTATCTAGAGGTGGTGGTGACCAAACATCAAAGTGGTTGCCATGAAGTTCAAAGGGGGAGATTGTTGGCATTATGAAAAATGTGTTGTCCTTGATGGTGAATTAATTAATAAATATATCAACATGATTGTAGAAGGATGAGTATTCAAGCCAGTACAAATGTGACAAAAAAATTAGACAAAGGAATGATAAAGGAGAAGTTTGAGGAAGTATACGCATGTTCTGTAAAGAAAATGTGCATACATACACAGGTCTGGTGAAGAAAAGTCGTGTACAACTTTTGCACCATGGTATTCTAAATAACATGGGTCTTTACCATGGTATTGGTCCATACTGAACAAGAGAATAAATATTTGATCCTGTCAAAGAATACAATCGACATAACTAAGGGTTTGACTGAAGGTATTGGCTAAGGCCTAATCTATATAAGGAGATGGAGATCAAAGTGCTAAGTGGAAATGATATGGGTTATTGATGAATTGTTTGATCTGAAATAAGTTTTCACCCAGAAGTGTGATGATGGATTAGATCTCATAGATTTGAAATGACTACACATTGAATAATCTACTTATAGGTTGATAGATATATGATGATGATGTCATGATGTGTTTCTTTTACAGCGTATGCCAAGATTTGGTCTTGATTGATTTTTTGTTCTGCATCGAAGGTATGATTCAATATTTACAAATATGTACGCATGTTTTCTTTAGAAATATCGCGTACATATGCGAATTTGCTTCTTGGTAGTCGCGTATCGACTCTATAGTATGGAAAAATATGTACATGGGTATGATTCTTGAAAGGAACTTACATACGTGGAAATGTCTTATAAGGGTCACATACATATGCTATGTTTTTTCTATATGTGATTTCTAATTAGCCTTGTTGTGTTCATTGTTATCTGTCGATGAAGTCTTTCATGATGATCTATGTTTGATAGTGCTAGTTGAGGTTGCACTGATCATGTTATGAAATGTTGAATAACCATGATGTTACTGTGATATGATCTATGTCGGGTTCAGATATCTGTGACAAGGTGAGTAGTGGAGTGATTCAGTTTCAAGATTCATTTTTTTGTGATCTGTATGCGGGTTATCTTAAGAGAAAGCACGTATATACACGGGTGTGTCTCATAATAGTAGCATATATATTATGACATAAGAATGACCAGGGTTTACAATGACATGATCTAGTTTCTATGATGAACAGTAAGTGGTCTGACATTCTTATGAAGAGTATATAGTGAATTGAGATGATCTAGCTTCTTTGGTTGTTTGATATTCAGTAATTAGTTTATTCAATGATTTGGTGATTAAGTTGGTTCAGTGATTTGATACAATGATTCGTTCTAGTTTGTTATTTGATATTGGGCTTAAATGATGGTAGTGGGTCCACTCTGAAAATTTGATAAAAGGTGTCCTACATGTTTGATGTTTTGGTTCAAGTGGAACCAGTATGAAAATTATCAATGTGATCCATGAAATTGCTGAGTATTAGAGCCTTCAGTGAGGAAATTAAAGCCTCCTTCCAATGGTAGCTAGTAAATATGATCAAGGAGTTGAAGCTCTCTTCCGGTGGGTGCCGTTAAATGATATCAGGGGGTTGGAGATTCATTTCAGTGGGTGTTGGAAAACGAGAGAAGGTGGTAGCCTTCTATAGGCGGGTGGCTACTTGGTGGTATGAGTATGTGTCAATACAAAATTGTAAGAAGCTTTTCATTATAATAGAAGATGAAGACAAAGATGATAATGATGATGGTTTTCTCCCACATTGGGTTTCCACCTAAAACTCGATGTTCATATGTGTTGATGTTTTGTTTATGTATGATGGTTTACTCTGTTCTTACTACATGTGGTTATTGTTTAATTAATGCCTAATGAAATACTGATACACTGGTTCAAGTTAAACATATGGTGACCTACCTGAAAAGTTCGTTAATTGTATATACGCTAGTTTCTGCATAACAGTCGCAAAAATATGTAGGTTTACTTAATTATAGTCATATACATAAATATGAATAAGAAAATAAAAGTGTAAGTGAGTTTTTAAAATACTAATTCAACCTCCCCTCTCAGTATTTTTCCCAACATCCCAACTATGGTTTGCCTAATAAAACATCACAAACTTCAAGAGGAGAAACATAAATGAGGTTATTTTGGCTCCCACTATTGATCATGAACTATAGTGGAGAACCCTTCACCCACATCTATAAGTGGAAGAGAATATTCCCCTCCTCTACATATTTGACCTCAATCTTTTAGACCTTGTTTGTGGCAACAATGGCACTGCATTCTTCATCAATAATCTATTTTCCTCTTTCATTCCCCTTGTCATGTTTTGGCTCAGATTCAAAACAGGCATTTGAATCTAAAGCTTTTAGCTCATCCACTACTGACTTCTTAGCACGACACTCATTTTTTTGTGGGTAGGGATCTTGTGGAACTCACACCACTTTCCTATATCCTTCTTCATCTTTGTGGTGTTATTCTTTGTTTGTGGCTTTGGTGGGTTTACTTGGGTCACTCCACCTTGGCTTTGTCCTTCTTTTTATGGATCAGAGGTGCCTTTTCCTTGCTTCGGGTTCGTAGATTCAAAGTCTCGCTTCTTATATTTAAATTTCTTCTCCATCTTAACATCATATTAGTATAAGGAGTTGTCCAAGAACTCCATTTCTACCTATATATATTTATGCAAACAACCACTGTACTTGAGTACCATATTCAACTCAAAATCCTTGATACCCACTTCATGCTTAGAGTATGAAAAACATTCGTGAACTCTAGCACATCTTGGTCCCTTTCTTGTAGTAGTGTGGTCGATTTGATGTAATTATTTTCATAGCTCCTAATAGGGTGATATTATTCCTTGATGGCATCTCAGAAAGAATTCCAAGAGGTTTAAATTGAATGTAGTGAGGGTTCCTCCTCTTCCCTTTGCTCACAGTAAGTTTCCCACTAGTCCTTGACATGTGAGGCGAATTTGAGGAGTGAAAAATTAATATTTTCCCTATCGGAAAAACTATGGAATGAAAAATATACTTCCAAAATACTTAACCATTTATCTAGAGCATGTACTTCTATCTAGCCTTCAAATATAGGAATGTCAAAGTTAACGTGTACCTTAAAGGGGGGGTGCCTCCGAAATGACTATTGGATCAAGATGCTTCACCTGCTGATACCCGCCGAAGGATCGGGGTATCCATCATCTTGTTAATTTGTCACTCGAAGGCCTCTTAAAGCAATAATTTGAAAGGATCTAATACTTCCTTGTCTTTTTTTCTTCTGTCATGGGAGGTCGTCGGGGTTAGCGAGGCTAGTATTGCAAGGGTTCAACTAGTTCAAGTCCTAAGTCCTTATAACTCGACCTCATTGGGGACATGCAAAAAGCAACAGAGAAAGAACAAGCAACTTTGATACCACTGATACTAATTTATGAAGGAACAAAATGAAATACATATTTAAACAAAAACAAAAATATACAATAAAATAAAACTTTAACTAATAATAGACACTGCTGAAAACTATTTACATGAAGGAAGGAAAGAAGCTAGCTCTAGTGATCGTAGCTTATCTTTGAGAAGAGATGTGATGACTACATGCCTTCTGAACTTAGTTAAAATGAAGTTCTCAGGCCTTTTTATAATTACCAAACAACAAAAAATCCTAAACATCTAAAAAGCTAACCCTAGGAGATAAGCGCCAAAATCTTGTGGACCCCACAGGGGTTAGTTAGAACGTCAACTTCTCCGGATTGCAATGTTGGCATATTATCTTTGTTTGGCACACATCATATCCCATTAGAAAGGTCTATTCAAGGACAACAAATTTCAGGTACAAATGTTTGCAACAAGCTACATGTTTCTCTGTTTCCCCCAAAAAGCATTTTTTAGTGCCTCAAAATGGCTCTAGAAGTTCAAGATCCAAAAAGTTACCAAAAATAGAAAATTGTCGAAATAGGAAACTGTGATGGAAATTAGGAA
The DNA here is from genome assembly GCA_031772625.1 of Pinus tabuliformis. Classification (NCBI taxonomy): domain Eukaryota; kingdom Viridiplantae; phylum Streptophyta; class Pinopsida; order Pinales; family Pinaceae; genus Pinus; species Pinus tabuliformis. Next base: position 191,891,639 of record CM062804.1, read on the forward strand.
ATTGAAAGGAAATAATGTGGGGGATCCAAGTGGAATAGGTAGGTGGCCACCAATATAAACTTGTATCACTCCCCTTTGTTCAAGACCTATCTCACACGAATTTGGTGTACCAAGTTGTCCACTTGGATTGGTTATCCAATAACTCGCATGGCTTCCTTTCAACTTGCAAGAATCCTCCTAACATCACCTTTCAGTAGAGCGAGCCATCATGTTTTTCCCCATATTTTCGATCTTGCTCCAAATATGTTTCTTACTTCTTATGAGAACTATGGTTCTCCTTTATTCTACTTTGTTCCTTCTCTTCCTCACTCATTCCATTTGATACATGTGTGTGTGTGTGCGCGCTCTCCTATCATGCAAGTGAACAATCGTCTATGTATTCGAGTTGACTTGTTTTGTCTTGGGCGTGGGAACTCATGTGGTCTCAGCCAACACTCATTACATCTCAACTCGTGTAGGAAACCCCAAATTTTTGTGGGGCCTACTCATTCCTTCTCATTCGTGGGAACTTATGCAGTCTTAGACGACGCTCATTCCATCTCATCACATGCAAGAAACCCTGACTTCTTGTCAGGCCGACTCATTTTATCTTAGACGTGGGCACTTGTGTGATATTAGCAGACTCATTCCAACTCCTTTAGTGTTGAAAAGTGTGCAACAGGAAATGCTAAATTTAGAATGTGCTAAAAATAGAACTCCTAAAAATAACACTTATAAAAATAGCAATTTGGCCAATGAGCATTTTGGCCACCTTGCGTGAGAGGTGAAACTGCTAAAAATAGAATCTTCTAAAAATAGCATTTATGGGTCCCTTCCTATTTTTAGCAGTCCCTAGTCTAACTATAGGAAGTAAAAACGAATTTGGTCTTAAGAGCAGTTTAAAATATTAATTAATTGATCTCCATGAATTAATTAATTATGGAAAATTAAACTTGAAGTCTTTGTGAGATCATGCAATTATTTTCTCTCTTGATTTAGGAATTTATCCCTTGATTAAAGGAGATAAGGTTCAGTTCTATAATGAGAGGATCAATTGACTTAGTTTTACTTAGTCAAGTCCAGTTAAATTAATTTAACAAGTTGTTAAATTAATGAGATATAGTTTGTTAATGCTTGCATGCATGTGACAACTATTATTTTAGATAACTGAGCATTCCCTCATGGATAATTGATGCATGTCAGTTCAGACAGAGACCTAGTTGAGATCAAATGAGGGACAATGTACTATCAGATGCTTGGATATTTCTAGTAAGTATTCCTTGCATGGAGAAGGATCTATTTCCAAGAGAAATATATAATATAGGAGATTGGAGGACTTGTGGCCTATATATTGAAGCCTAGGTAGTCTATGATCTTCATCTTTTGATTGTAGAGAGTATAGGATAGCTCTTGAGCTGATTCTTTTTGTAAACAGAAGAGGATTTCCACTTGATTGATAATACATATAGGGGTTTTATGCTAGTTCTTTCCCCAGTGATATATCTTGTGTTATGGTTGATTATTTCTCTTGATTAGTTATATGTGTTTATGCTTGATGTTTCTCATGAAATTGATTATGCTTCCACTTAATGTTTTGCATAACTAGATCAAGTATTATTCTTTAGTACATTGTATATATCAGTTTGATCTATAGGTGTGAAATTTCTACATGGTATCGGAGCATAGGTGATCAAGGAAGAACAGTATACAAGCAAGAGAAATTCAAAGATTATTATTTGGGATATAGATCTCAAGTTCTTATCACATCTATTTCACCAATGGCTTTCTATGGTTTGAGGCTTGAGTATGCCCTTGATAGCAGCTCAAACTACATAGCTTGGAAGGATCGCATGGAGGAAGTATTGGAAGATAACAGACTTAAGGACTTCATTGATCAAGAATTCCCTAAGCCTACTGATGCTACTCAACTGGTGGAATGGAAGAAATGTGTGGCTAGAGCTAGGAGAATCATCCTAGAGGGAGTTCGAGATCACATAATTTCGAGCCTCCATGGGAAGGAGACTTCGCATGCAATGTGGAAAAACATTGAAAATTTATATCAGAATAATAGTGATCAGAGGAAGCTGGCACTGAAGGACAAACTTCCCAAGATCAAGTGTGAAAAGGGTGACACTATCTCTACTTTCCTGAACAAGCTCACCACCTATAGGGATGAGCTTGCAAGTGTAGGGGTCATGACTGATGATGATGATATGGTGAGTCTAGCACTCCTTGGCCTTCCTAAGAGCTGGCATAGCTACCAGGACTCAGTGAAAAGAAGGGACAAACTGCCAAATTGAAAAAAACTATGGTTAGATTTGATGTAGGAGGAGATCAAACGGAGCACCAGGGATGGAGCTTCTTCATCAAAACATGATGATGAAGAGAACTTGGCTTTAGCATCTAAAGCTAAGAAAGGGAAAGGGAAGGCATCCCAATCCAAGTCTTCTCAAGGAGGGAAGAAGTTTGACAAGTCGAAGGTGAGATGCTTTCATTGTCATGAGTTGGGTCATTATGCTACTAATTGCCCAAAGAAGAAGTCCAAGAAAGGTTCCTCCAAGGAATCTGATGGTGATGCACTAGCTTCACACTTTGAGATTGATTTCTCACTTATTGCATGCATGGTTTCATCTAGCATGGGATGTGTTTGGTACTTGGATAGTGGAGCCTATTTCCACATGCTAGGTGACAAGAATATTTTCAGAACTTTGGAGGAGAAGGATCTCCAGATATGGATCGAGATGGGCAATGACGGAAAGTACCGTGTCTCAGGTGAAGGTATGGTTGTGTTTCAAAGGGAGCATGGTTCTCCCATCACTCTTTCTAATGTTATGTATGTACCAGGGCTAAAAAAGAATCTTGTGTTTATTACTATGCTTGAGGATAAAGGCTATGATGTAGTCTTTAGTTTGGGAAAGGTTTTCCTAAGGCATATTGGCATTGGACAGACCAAACAGATAGGGATTCGAATTAAGAATCTCTATAAGTTACAGGTAGAAGTCTGTGTTGCATTGAGTTCCAAAGCAAAGGTGGTGCATGGCTAAGATAGTGGCGAGTTATGGCATAGGAGACTGGGCCACTTGCATCATGGGGCCTTCGGTTCTACCAGATTACCCAAGTGCAAGCTGAAGCAAATGAGCACATGCAAAGGTTACACTTTGGGTAAGTATGCAAAAGCTTCCTTTCATGATTGGGATAGTAGAGCAGGAGCAGTTCCGGAGCAAGTTCACTTAGATGTATGTGGGTCCTTCTCTACAGCCTCCATGGTAAAGCATAGGCACTATGTTATCTTTGTTGATGATTTTTCTCGTAGATGTTGGACTTACTTAATGCAAAAGAAGGATCAAACCTTCTTGAAGTTTTGTGAGTTCAAAGCTTTGGCAGAGAAAGAATCAGGGATGAAAATAAAGGCCTTGAGAACTGATAACAGTGGAGAGTATGTTTCCCAAAATTTTAAGGACTTCTGTACTTTAGAAGGAATTAAACGAGAACTCACGGCACCTCATAACCCACGAAAGAATGGGGTGGCTGAAAGGAAGATCATGTCTATTGTGGGAGCAGCTCAAGTGATGTTGTATGACCAAGGCCTACCACTTCATCTGTGGGCTGAGGCATGCAATACAACAGCATATCTTCAGAACAAAAGTCCTCATCACATGTTGGGGATGAAGACACCTATTTAAGTTTTTTCGGGGAAGCGACCAGATATGAGTCACTTCCACATCTTTGCATCACTAGTCTTCTGCCATGTGACCAAAGATGCTCGGAAGAAGCTAGACCCAACAACTAAGTTGGGAATACTTGTGGGGTACACGGATACACCTCACAACTATAGTGTGTTTCTGCTTGCCAATCAGAGGACCGTAGTGCACAGGGATCTAAAGCTTGATGAGCAGCGAGCCATGCAAGTGTCATTTGAGAGGGAGCTCAAGTTGCATGGTGATGATGAGGAACTATTAGTTCCTAAGGAGGAGGAGCCTCCTGGTGATATGGATCAGTCACATGCAGAGATTCCAGTAGTGGATATCACCACTATTGGAGACTCTTCCAGAGATGGGTAGAAATGCTCACGGGAAGCTGACAAATTGATGCAGGATGCGAGAGAGAAAGTGGGGTACCCATCCTCTCAGCACAGACAGAGGAGATCTTCTTATAGATACACTAGCTACATGGCCCTGGTTGGGGAGTGTGTAGTGACCGAGCCTTCTTCTTTTAGGAGGCAATGCAGCAACTAGTTTGGGTGGATGTGATGGTAGAGGAGTATGATTCTATCATGTGGAACAGTGTGTGGGATGTTGTCCCTAGACCAGGGGACAATTCAGTAGTTACTTCCCGATGGATTTACAAGGTAAAGCATGCAGCTGATGGCAGTATTGAGAAACACAAGGCAAGGTTTGTTGCCCATGGTTTCTCACAGGTGGAGGGGATTGACTATGACAAGAATTTTGCTCCTATTGCAAGGTACTCATCGATTAGATCACTTCTAGCACTATCAGCTCATATGGGTTGGAAGATCCATCAAATGGATGTGAAGACATCTTTCCTCAATGGGGAGATTGAGGAAGAGGTATACATAGAGCAACCTGAGGGATTTGAGACCTTCAATCGTGAGTCGCATGTGTGCCGGCTCAAGTGAGCATTGTATGGGCTGAAGCAAGCACCCTGTGCTTAGTATACCAGGATCGATAGCTATTTCACCGGGTTGGGCTTCACCAAGAGTGAATCAGATGCGAACCTCTACCCCATCATGGTAGAAGGTAAGTTATTGATTATTGTACTTTATGTCAATCTGATTTTGACAGGTGATGATCAGTTGATCAAGTCCTGCAAGGAGGACCTTGCAAGAGAGTTTGAGATGAAGGACATGGGCCTCATGCACTACTTTCTAGGCATGGAGGTGTGGCAGAGAGATGGGGAAGTATTTATGTCTCAAGGCAAGTATGCCAATGAGATACTCAGACGCTTCCACATGGAGATGTGCGAGCCCATGGAGACTCCTCTAACAGGTAACTAGAGGAAGGAGGATGCTACTTTAGGTTAGGTAGTAGCTACTATTGTTTATCAACAGCTTGTGGGTTCACTTATGTATCTAGTGAACACACAACTAGATTTGTGCTTTGCGGTGAACCAGCTGAGTCAAGCTATGGTTCACCCAACCAAGTTATTTTGGAAGGCGACAAAGCATGTGCTGAGATATCTCAGAGGCACTACACAGTATGGATTATGGTACAGGCAGACAGAGGGAGTGAAGCTCCAAGGCTTCATGGATACAGATTGGGCAGGTAGTCCATCAGACATGAAGAGCACTTCTGGAGGAATCTTCAACCTTGGGTCAGCTATGGTTTCTTGGTATAGCAGCAAATGAAGATCAGTTGCACTTAGCTCAGTGGAGGCTAAATACATGGCTGCTAGTCAGGCTGCATGTGAGGCCATCTGGATGCGGAAGATTCTAGTGGGATTGTTTGGTCAGATGATGGATCCTACCGTGATATATTGTGATAATCAGAGTTGCATTAAACTCTCTGAGAATCCAGTGTTTCATGACAAGTCCAAGCATATAGATATTTGCTATCATCATCTACGGGATTGTGTGGTCAAGAGGATCATGATGTTGCCATACATTTTGATCGAGGAACAGGATGCATATATTTTGACAAAGGCATTGTCAAAGGGCAAGTTTGAGTTCCACAGAGATAGGATCGAGGTTGTTGATAATCCCTTTCTTGTTGAGAGGGAGTGTTGAAAAGTGTGCAACAAGAGAATGCTAAATTTAGAATGTGCTAAAAATAGAACTCCTAAAAATAACACTTCTAAAAATATCAATTTGGCCAATGAGAATTTTTGCCGCCTTGGGTGAGAGGTGAAACTACTAAAAATAAAATCTTCTAAAAATAGCATTTCTGGGTCCCTTCCTATTTTTAGTAGTCCCTGGTCTAACTATAGGAAATAAAAACGAATTTGGTCTTAACAACAGTTTAAAATATTAATTAATTAATCTCCATGAGTTAATTAATTATGGAAAATTAAACTTGAAGTCTTTCTGAGATCATGCAATTATTTTCTCTCTTGATTTAGGAATTTATCCCTTCATTAAAGGAGATAAGGTCCAGTTCTATAATGAGAGGATCAGTTGACTTAGTTTAACTTAGTCAAGTCTAGTTAAATTAATTCAACAAGTTGTTAAATTAATGAGATATAGTTTCTTAATGCTTGCATGCATGTGACAACTATTATTTCAGATAACTGAGCATTCCCTCATGGATAACTGATGCATGTCAGTTCAGACAGAGACCCAGTTGAGATCAAATGAGGGACAATGTACTATCAGATGCTTGGATATTTCTAGTAAGTATTCCTTGCATGGAGAAGGATCTATTTCCAAGAGAAATATGTAATATAGGATATTGGAGGACTTTTGGCCTATATATTGAGGCCTAGGTAGTGTATGATCTTCATCTTTTGATTGCAGAGAGTACAGGATAGCTCTTGAGTTGATTATTTTTGTAAACAAAAGAGGATTTCCACTTGATTGATAATATAGATAGGGGTTTTATGCTGGTGCTTTCCCCAGTGATATATCTTGTGTTATGGTTGATTATTTCTCTTGATTAGTTATATGTGTTTATGCTTGATGTTGCTCCTGAAATGAATTATGCTTTCGCTTAATGTTTTGTAGAACTAGATCAAGTATTATGCTTTAGTACATTGCATATATCAATTTGATCTACAGGTGTGAAATTTCTACATTTAGTGTGTTAGTGTGGGTGAATTCCGTTCTTTCTTTGGAATGTTCTATTCCATATTAGGTACTTCAGGCAAACCCATAACAACACTTGAGTGCCTCATTCCCAAGAATGTTTGTACTAACTTGAGCACCTTGTGCGAGCACTCTCGGGCCACTCATGCCAAAAGTCCCAAAATGTTATGCAAACATCGTAAAATGTTTTATCGCCATCTCATCTCGCATCTTGACTCATCCAACTAGTGGCATTTGTGGGCTCTCAATCTCATAGGCCTAAAATATAGGAAGCATGTGATGGGACGAGGTTTGAGATAATGGGATGCAATACCAATCAGGGCCAAGCTAGAGGAAGAATAAAGGACAATTACAAAGAGTAGATGAATTAAATGACCCTTTTTTAAACCAACTATGGAGCCAGTTAAGCAAGCAAGAGATGGGAGGAAACAATCATGATCCATAGTAAAGAAGTCAATGCATGAATGCAAAGAAGAGGAAACATACTTGTACAACAAGGGAACGATGAGTAGAAGTAGAAACCCTCCATCATAGCATGAAATAGGAACCAACAAAGCACCATCAGGGAGCTAATAGGAGCAATGATATGACGTGAGGCTCACATGAAGGAACAATTAGTGAGACTAGGGAACTTCATTGCATTGAATCCATTGAGAAATGGACCCATATTTTCAAGTGGGAAGAAGATGGTGAGGCATGTCATCCTCATTCATTTCATGGAGTGATGATGGCCTCGCTACCTCCCCATTTATTTCTTCCCTCTCACCCCATATAGGGATTGATTTGCACTGGTTGGTTTGACTTATTTTAATGAATTTGGATACATATGATTATTAAGAATATTTAGAAAAATATTATAATTATTAAGAATATTTAAATGAATTAGGATATATATATTATTAATGATTTTTTTCTCATTTTAATTTTTTAATGATTAGAAAGATAATTTGATGTTGCATGTATTTTCCTTAGTTAAAAAATTAAATTCCATTAAGTGACAACCCACCGAAGTTGTTAATATTGTATTGACTTCTTACATCAAGATATCAAATGCAATAATGCACATATATATACATGAAGTTATTAAAAGTGTCTAAGATGAAAACCATTTTCTCAAAAAAAAAATCATTTATATACACATATTAAATTTTGGTTTTAAAATATTTATACCAGTTAACTCTCTCTCTCTCTCTCTCTCTCTCTCTCTCTCTCTCTCTCTCTCTTAAAAAAATTATATATATATATATATATATATATATATATATATATATATATATATATATATATATATATATATATATATATATATATATATATATGAGTGTTTATTTTGAAATAGGACTTTCATAATTATAATTTTAATTGTTAATAATCATTAAGTGAATGGTAAGGATTTAACTTCTACGGAATATCTACAAATATTAGTAGTAGCCACATTAGAGTGTTGAGATTTATCTCAAACATTTTTTGTTTTCCAATTTAACTACTGCAACAATATAAATTAAATGTGTAATAAATAATGATAGACATTAAAACCCTTATCTTATGATACATTTCACATTGATAGAATCTTCTAGATGAAACTGTGGAGGATTTTTTATCTTATCCATTTTTTCAAGTGGAACCTCAACCCATCATCTACCTTTTCTAAGATTTGAAAGAAAATGGTTATACCTCTTCACATATCTCAAACGTTTTCAAGGATGCCTCCAATCCCAAATCCTTTAGCCCCATTTCCTCTTCTTCTCAGACTCAATCTATCTCCCTTACATAAAAGGGACAACCAACCTCATTGCAAAATATTGTTAAAAAGGAATATTATGACCATATCTAGGCCACACAAAACTTTGAAGAAAATGTTTTGATCATCTAAAGATAAGTCTTACCCCATGCTAAGTTTAGGAGTCTACCAGATTCCTTGTTCATGTGGGAAGTCATACATTGGTCAGACCGACCGACCCTTCAAAGCACGTCTTACAAAGCATATTGTTGATACTAACCATCTTTTCCTTTCTAAATCTACCATTGTTGAGCACTCTTTTTATTCTAAGCATTTGATCTGCTTCGATCAATCCATGATCCTTACCTATATTCCATTTCACAACTCTAGGATCATTAGGGATGCCCTCGAAATAGAGAAGCAGCCTCACAAGATTAATAAAGAAGATGGCTATAAATTAAGTCATTCTTGGCACCTTGTTATCTACCATATGTATCAATAGTTTGGCCCCCAGTTGCTAGTGGTCTCCTCTTTTAATCCTTGCATTTATTTATTTTTAGAGTAAGTCTCCATCTTTCATATGATTTTTAATCCTACTATTTATTTATTTTCATAGTAAGTTTGTTTCCTTCTTATTTTTCTAATCATAATTATTTCCCTTTTATTGTCTTTTTCCTCTATATTTTCTATTTTATTTCTTATTACCCTAATTTTCATGTTCTAATTCTCCTTCCCCTCTTTTCTCTCCTTATATATTTTAATTTATTTCAAATATATTCTTCTTCTTTATTTATTTATTCATCTATTTAAATTATATTTTATTTAATTTGTTTCAAATATAATTTTATGTATTTAAATTTAATTCATTTCGAATATATTAAGTTTATTTAATTTAATTTATTTCTAATATATTTTTCTCCTTCCATTATTCAGTTATTTATTTATCAATTTATTTTTATTATTTAATTTAATTCATTTATTTTAACTCTTTCCCGTAAGAAAAGGCTACATTCATTATTTAATATTTTTCCTAAATGGCTACTTTCAATGTATTATTACTTTCCTTAACAATTAGTCTAGATATTTTATTATTTTCCTTAATGAATAGTGAGTTATCACCTTTTATTATAGCGTTCATTTAGGATCATAAAATTCCTTCTATCCCTAATTATAGATGGAAGGTCCACCTCAAACCTTAGACATAATAAAAAAATCTTCCACAAAGTTTAATCCGAAAATTCTCGCAATATAAATATTGTTGAAATTTACAATCCCTCACATCTCACACTATCAATATTAAAAAAATAAAAATAAAATCATAATTTTTTAATTATTATTGATTAAATAAAAATATAATTTTTATTTAATTACTATTAATTAAATAAAAATTCTATTTCACAATAAACACTTATTGTATTTAAAAAATAAATATATTATATAATTAAATTAAGTAAAATATATGATTGTTTTACTTCCATTTTACTCATATTCTTCCAATTTCTTAAATACTTTTAAATCTACACTCTATATGTGAGTTCAAATTGGCGATCAGGATTTATGATAGTCATAGTTTCATTTAAAAAAAAAAAAAAACATTAAAAAAAAGATAATAAAAATATGATATAGATAAATATTTTTTGGATTAATCACGATCATATTAATTGATTTGAAATATTGCTAATTCTTAATATTAAAAACATCTATTTACATTATAAATCACAAAAATCTTAAATTTAATAAAAATATAATAATTATTTTTTTCATTAAATAGTAATGTCCCTCGGTTGTTTGGATTCAGATCGGCACAAGATAAATATTGATGTGAAAGGAGTCCTCATGTAGATGGCTTGAAGGGATGAAAAATTGGTGTCATACGAATAATTATTAGGATGTAGGATGTCTCGAGGGGTACGAAGGAAAAATAAAATTTCACGATTTTTTTTTTTTTTTTATATTTTTAAAATATAAATATAAAATTTTAATTAATTAATTAAATTAAATAAATAGGTTGTAAATATTGATTAATATAATTTTATAATATATATTTATGATATATTTTAAATTATTAGTGTTAAAATAATATAAAAATTAATTAAAATATAATTTAATTTTAATAATAAAAATATTAGTTTAAAATATTTTTTGATTTAATTTATTTATTAAATTAAAAAATTATTTGTAAAAAATATTTTCACTATTAATTTTAACCAATTTTCACATCTTCAATCTAGTAATACTGTTTTTCTTTTCACACCGATATTTCATCTTCTACCAATTTCTATCTCAAAACATACGAAATTTCAACCAATCTATAACGAAAGTTATGATTATCAAATCCAAGAAAGACACTCTAATTTTATTTATGACAATAGTAACTTGCAGGAAGTGTCTTCTTACAAGTACCTAGGAATTGATATTCATCGCAAGCTCAACTAGAACTATAGCATTGAGAAAAGGATTAATGGGGAGTGGAAAGCTTATTTCAGTCTTGAAAATAATTGTAAAACGTCAAACCTCATAATGTGGGATAGAAAGAAGATCCTTTTTGAATCTTTAGTCACTTCTGTCATCTTATATGGATGTGAGGTTTGGGGTTGCAGCATCTCTAGAGAATCCTAGAGAAAGATTGAGCAAACCCAGAAGCTTTTTATAACGTATAACCTCAAAATTAAAAGCAATACACCCTATCCTATTAACCTTATAGAAGTGGGTCTTTCCCCTATCGAGAGCCTAGATATGACTAGGCTTCTATTGTACAAGCACAAACTCAATAACATAGGAGACCATAGACTTCCTAAGCTAGCTTTAAATTCTAGTCAAAACCACCTAACACTCAGGTTGGTATAAAGACATCCGGGCCTCATTAAACCATTGGGAGATCCACGAGAATGTTGCATTGCAAAACATTAATATCATTAAAAATATTGTTACTTCTAAGTTTAAAGAAAAAATGAGGTGTGAGAAATATTTAGCATCTAAAAGAAAATTAAGATATCATAAGGAGGTCATCAACCCCACCCTATAAGATCAAAAGTATCTCTCTGTTTTAACTAGCTCAAAGAAGAAAAATAATATAGCCAAGATTAGAACAAACTCTCATGAGCTCCAGATCAAAAGTATCTCTCTGTTTTAACTAGCTCAAAGAAGAAAAATAATATAGCCAAGATTAGAACAAATTCTCATGAGCTCCATAGTGAGACGGGTCGTTGGGCAGTTCCTAAAACACCATGGATGGAAAGGATTTGCCATCTCTGTGAGAATATGAAAATCCAAGATGAAAATCACTTCCTCTTACAGTGCCCCTCATACAACCACATTAGATCTCATTTCATAATCTTTGTTGTAACACTGACCTTCCTAACCTTTTAGGATGTCATAATTATAGTGAGCTCTCGAGACTTCTCTCCAAGCTTTTTGAGCATAAAAATAAAATCTTAAATCAAACTAAATAATTCATTTTTTTAGATCCGATAGTCCAAAATTTAATCTCATTGAAGAATTAACAATCATCATCATACATATCGGGAAAAAATTTATCATCAAAAATCAAAAATTGACCTAGACCCGCGTAAGTCATGATAGATTCACCGTACATTTAAAAATATTTAGATTATATATTTAAAAACATTTTTTAATTTTAATAACTATGTGAGAAGCCAAATCAAAGTCAGCACTCGTAATGTTAACATGAGAATGGCCCAATGACCCTTTATTCATAACGTTTTATGCTTTTTATTAACATTGAAACTCCAAGAGGAAGGGGTATGAAATCAAATTTAGTACATGTAAAAGGATTTCATAATGTTCCTTCAAAATAAAACGAGTATATAATATTTAAAGAAGTCGATGTGTCTTTTTACGGTTATGCACACCTATGCAAAGTACATTAAATATTTATAATATTCACAGATGCCAGTTTGCCTTTTACTTTATGCATCTGTATGTATGGTAATTTGATTAAGTTTGTATTTGTCTGTCACCTAAATTTATGTGGTTTTGCCACTGGTTTAATTGCCTTTTACTGTTATGCATCTGTATGTATGGTAATTTGATTAAGTTTTTATTTGTATGTCACCTAAATTTATGTGGTTTTGGGACGGGTCTAATTAGCATGGAACGGAGGAAAGGGCTTTAAAAAGTGAGGTACATTGAAATTGTGCGGAACAGACTATTAGCTACTTCTGGTTAAGGGAGTACAACTGAACTTCTTGATAAAAGCTATCAGGGGTGACAACATTAACCATGTTGATCCCGCGACTTATTGCTCGATGAAATAGTAAGGGAACGGTTTTCCATTGACCGTTATGTGAACGCTGCTCTTTTGATGGGGACGGTTTTCAATCGTCAATTCGTGCCCACTTGAACGTTTTGTTTGTAGTGGTGATAAAATTATTCCACGACTTTTGATTTTCCCATTGCGGGCTGGAGGGAGCGGCATCTGCAACTTTTGAGTAGCTTTCACATGTATAGCTATGGACAAGAAGGGTATATTTGGGGGACATGCCGTCCGATATTGACCATAGTGTAACAAGAACAACCCCATGCATTGAATGGGGAGAGTATGCTTTTTCAACTGAAGTGGAACAACAATTCTACGCGGAAAAGTGAATGCAATGGGGTCCTTATTCCCTCTATGCCTTCGTTGTGCCTTTTATTTAGCTTATGCTGATCTTGCGTTTTCTCATAAATAACCAGTAGAGGGAATGATGTTGCATATAAAGGTGTAGTGTGTTACTTGGCCAAGAATGAATTGCCTACATAACAGACCTGATTAGAATGGCAACAAACTCAATGGTATCTCATTCATTCATTTATTGAGTTAAGCTGGTTTGTGAGCAACTCATTTTGGCCAAGCAACCCGCTCTCCTCCTCGGGCCAGACCATGATCCGGAACAATAATAAGCTGTAAGTGACGGAGGCCACTATATAGTTGGCAAGATTTCTCGTCTTAAATAATATGATATTGATATGGTTTTTCTTCAAATTCGTTCGAATGAATGTGAGTGAAGAATTTTCAATTTCTTCCATCTGGGCCAGGCCCTGGCTTGATTCTGCAACTAAGATAGAAAATGTGTGATTGGATAGAAACCCAAATAATTTGGATTGTTTGGTTTAAAAGCATTGCGAAGACAATAAGATAATGGCCCAGAGAACCTTCCTATGTGTAGTTGTAATAGCAATTAACTTCTCTGGCCATAATAATTCCAAAATATAAAAATGCGCTCTCTATCCCTGTAACCTTGAGATGTGATGTGTTTATAATCATTTCGTGACTTTCCCTTCGGTTTATTTTTTATTTTTTATAAGTACTTCATGAACTTATATTCTTATATTTGCCCCTGTAAAGATTGTTGAGGATTTTGGTGGATTCACCAAGTCTGTTTGTGCCCTTAGTTCAAAATTTACTTTTGTTGATGGTTGAAAACCAACATATACTTCAGATGGGTAGTGGTATTTGATGGGTAGGGGTAGTTGAGTTACGCACTCCCATTATAACTGTCTTGAACATTTTAAGAACACTTCTTCTACGTCAACTTAGTTGATGTTCAATTGGGTTTATTTAGTTTAATTATTAATTGGGTTTTTCCTGGTCTTCAATCCAATTTATTTAGTAGGGTTGAAAAGAATATTGTTTTCTTTTCATTGAAATTCAATTATTGTAATGATTTTTAACCACGTTATTATTATTATTCTCGTCATCTTCCTCATTAGGACTCAATTATTATAACAACCTTTAACCTTATTGTTATTGAAGACGGTATAAAATCTTATTGCATAGATATAATTTACAAGGGAAAACAATGATTCAAATGATCTCACGCATTCATTTTTTTTCCTCTTGATATGGAACGTTATGGACAACTGCAATTTGATAGTTTTAAAAAGCTCAATGTAAAATAAGCCAATCAATATATTTTTGCGAAACGATACAAAGGTCTATGTAATGTTGTGGAAATCTTCGTATTTTAGAGATCCCGATGAACGATCCGCCAATAAAAATATTGTTGCAATTCCAAAAAAGTTGTACGAAAACGAAAATGATCAATTCACAACTGTAATGGGTATCTAAAATAAGTTTGGTTGCAGGAGTTACCTCTATGTTTTGGAGTTTTGGGATGTAATTTTAAGAAACAAATTTTAGAGTTTTCGGTTGTAATTTTGTGAGAAACAAAATTTTGGTCTGATCTTTTTTTTTAATATATAAATGGATTTAGTCTTCTAAGAAATCTTTCACATACTTTCAGGATTGTGCAGAATTCACAGAGATTCCAACAAGTACTCTGATTGTTGAACACAACAAGTACACAGAAATGTTGTGTTTCCTCCTTAGAAAAAATATAGAATAGGGGATCACGTATATATGCCTTCAGTGGTGGGTTTTTTCTCTTGAAATATTAAGCTCATTTCAAAACAGCGAGAAGTCGTCAACCGAAGGAATTATCTATTTCTTAACTAAAATCTAGAGTCAAAAGGCCTGCTGGGCAAGAGCGTGCTCTAATTTGCTCTTTACTAAGCAGTTCCCGAAGTTGTTTTCAATTATTTCCAAAATGCATCTTCTCTACGGCGTTCATGAATAGGCCTTAATATTCTTGTAACATTCATTCAAGTGGCCTTTGTCTCTTCATTGAAAACAAATTTAGAAGGTTACAGCAACACTCTTTATCGCTTTTGTTCATTGGTCACATAAAGTTATGAGACTTGTTGATCAACCTCCTAATATAAATTTATAAGTCAACTGATCTCTCGGACACCTCACACCTCACACTTAATCGATGGCAAGTACCCTGGCTTGCAGGACCCAATTATCAAAGTGCGCCAATTTTCCTATTATTAAAAACCAAAAAATATGGTAAGGCATTGACTTTTAGATTAGTGATAAAGATTTTGTAAACCAATAATTTATGTGTTTTTAAATAATTTCAATTATATCATTAATTTAATAATTAATTTTTATTTTATTTTATTGTTTTAATTATTTTATAAAATTCTAACACCACATATATATATATATATATATATGAGACGGTATTCACTTAGA
Source organism: Pinus tabuliformis (assembly GCA_031772625.1). Lineage (NCBI taxonomy): Eukaryota > Viridiplantae > Streptophyta > Pinopsida > Pinales > Pinaceae > Pinus > Pinus tabuliformis. The sequence goes on from CM062804.1 coordinate 191,907,134, forward strand.
AAGAAATCATCTTATACCATTGGTATAAAAACACACATTTTTTAATTTATAATAGGAGACATTTAAATTTGTTAACTAAAGTGTTATTGTGTAGAGAAGTGTATTTTATAGCTTATTATAAAAGAGTTTCAAATTAATATTTTTTAAATAAAATTAAAATATTATTAAAAAAAAATAATCTTTTATAATATATATATATATATATATATATATATTTCGTTAATTTGAATTAAAATTATGTTCATAAAAATGAATATATATGTTCGGTTAATTTTAATTAAAATTTTGAAGAAAAAGGTCATGCCTAAAGGGTTTTGAAATAATAACCCTTAGTCCCTTAACTATGGTCATCAAATTTTGAATTCACATTTATACAGTGCGTTGTGGATCCTGAGATATTTGCGGATTAAAAGATAATCTCTGCAGTCATGTAATCAATCGGTGGTGACAAGTATCTTATCTATGCAGCTACATCATTTGAATTATTGCGGCCCTTTGATCCCTTCATCCTACAACCCAGTTCTAATTCTTAAAGGATAATCATTGTGGTTACGTATCATGCAAATAAAGTATTTGTAATGATAAACATATGAAATGTGAAACTACATCATTTTAATCATTGCGGCTCCTTGATCCAATCATCCTTCAGCCTGAGTCTAATTATGAGGCATGAAATATACTTTTGGATCTGAAGCATCTTAGTTATCGATACAATACAGATTCATCTTCAGAAGTTGAGCAAGAGGTTTTGATTATTGTCAGACCAGAATTCTAAAGCTTGTATGGCCTAATTGAAGCAGTTCTTTAAGAGAAAATCAAATGTATAATTTTGGCATGTAGTTCAGCATCTTGAGGTAGTTACAGTAGGAATATTTGGCCTACATATACCTAATGTTGGGTCTTTGTTGAGAAGTGCAACAAGAAAGTCTCAATTTGACTTTGCCTTGGTCAAATTGGGAAAAATCGAATTTCCACATCATCAAACAACTTGGATGCAATTAACTTGTGTGACATGGCTCTTCGCACTCATTTAGCTCAGTAGATTCAAGTTAGAGGGCTAGATGTTTAGTTATGCATGTGTGATTGCTAAATCTTAGTAATTTAGTTCAGTTATATCCAGTTGTGTTTAGATAAAGTAGTTCTAATAGTTGGAGGAACTAGTGGAAGGTCAGTGTGTAGTGGGACAACAATCCAACTCAGTGATCATCCAGTTAATTAATCAATCAGCCTGAAATATCTAGTGCATGCAGAGAATTCGAATTCCAACTGTGGTGGAGATTCCAAGGCAGTGTAACAAGTAGTTGTAAACTAGCTTGAGTGTACAGGTCTTGCACGCAAATAGATGATCAAACCTTGGGAATCACGCAATCAATTGGAGGAAAATTCTTAGAAAATAGGAGTTGATTCTCTAAGAATTTCACAAGGAAATAGGAGCTCAAGCAGAGGAAATTTTGACTAATTCTAGGTCAAAGCTTCTCATTGTGCAAAGAGATAGGTTATTCACTTGTTGGTTGTGCTCACTATGGGCAAGAAATTGTAATACATCTATATTCATCTAATTAATGCAAAGAGGCTTGAGGGGTTTTTCCCAGTTGGGTTCCCCTAGAAAAAATACTTTTCATGTGTGTTATTTCTTATTCCATGTATGACATTGTTGTTCTAAATTGTTAATTGAATTCCACAAATCAGTAGATTAGAATTGTGTCTTTTGATTTAGATTAAAATTTCTTGAGATTCTATCACCATATTTCTACAGTCTTTACATAATACTACAGAGGTTAGTTGCTAGATATTGTTGGATTAAGCACTTCTAAGGTATGTTGATATTTCTATGAAATCATAAAAGGAACATTTATTCCTGATGAGAAGATTTGGCTGAAACACAATTTAAGTTAGTTTATGAAAAATCGCACTCTTGTTGTCACATAAAATTGTCATTAGCCTAAATTTGCAAAATAAGTTTCAACATTAGTAAGTTGTCATACCAACAGTTGGAAGCCTCATTATCTTATTTTTAGATTATCATATATAGTAGTAAAGGCCTTAATTATTGAAGATGTGTAACAAGGGTTCCTTGCAAGAGGGTTTTATTGTCAATAGTTTTGTCACTTTTGACATTCACTGTATCAAAAGTATGAGGCTAGGAGATGTCTAGTAAACAATGTTTGAAGACAATCAAACAAGCCTAAAGAAGGAAAGGAATCATCCTTAACAAGCCTCATCGTGTCACCTTCAAAAACAATATCATCAATAAGGATATTTGTCACTGTGTAGCAGGGTTTCAATGTAAGTAAGGGTTCATCATTTTTTCTCTTTTGAAGTTGGGGTTTTGAAAGATTACATTGTTGGGAATTTAATATCTATCATTGTTTTATGAGTGGGCCATTATCCTTGGTACGATAGCCCACATTAGTTTTTAGAATTCTGTTCATTGTAAGTGGTTCATTATCCCTAGTACAAGAGCCCACAATAAATGAAAAATTCTCTATCATTTCAAGGTTTTTTGGTGGTGTTAGGTAGGTGATTGAAATCACCTTCAAGTTGGAGCTTGAAAACACTTCAAGGCGGTAGGGTAGTGCTAGGACAAGTTGGATCTTGCAACAGTGTTGAAGCATTCTTCCAGTAGTAGTTGATAAAATGAGGGCATTGACGTTGGACAATTGAACACTTTTCTAGAGTATTAGGAAGTTGGGGCTTCCCTTTTTTAGTGTGAGTTGAAGCATTAATGTACTCATAAATTATTAGATAATCATTTTGTGGTTTTTACCCCGAAAGGGCTTCCACCTAAAAATTTTGGTGTCTAATGTCTATTGTTTGTTTATTCTTTGAATTGAAGCTAAAGATTAATTAATGCTCTGAAAATATTAATAAGTTACTAATTGATAAGAACTATTGATTCACCCCACTCTTAGTACTTCCAACATAAGCCATGAGCCCACTCTATTCGATGTGTCCATGATAATACCAAATGTTAACATCATCCCATAGTTCACTACTTTGTAGATGCTTAAATCTTCCTCCCTCTCCATCTTTTTCTACGAGGAGTTAACTATCCTCTCACTAAAAAAGTTGTGCATAGCTCCGAGATCAACTAAAGGTACCAACTTCTTCCGCATCAGTATCATGTGTACAAACCTAAGCCCCAAGTAAATAACATGATGCTTCCACAAGTATCATTGGCCTAAAAAAACATCAAAAACTTCAATCAGAGAAACGTCACATAGTACCTCGTTCATGAAGGGCTTGATGATGTAGGGAAGGAGAAACTTGTGGTTGACGCAAAGATCTCATCCTTGGTGGAGCCACCCGATGGTGTATGGTTGTAGGTGTTGTGGGGTCGGCAGGCCCAACCACTTAATGAACTTTGTTTAGATGAGGTGCTTTCAAATCCCATTTTCAATAATGAACTGTAGCAGAGAACCCTTCACCCGTATCTTTGAGTGGAAGATATGCTTCCCCTCCTTTAGATCTTCGGGCTCAATATTATGGACCTTGTTGGTGGCAATTTTATCATTGGTTTCTACATCAATAATCTTCTTTCCCTTGTCATTCCTCTTTTTTTGTTCTGTCTCAGAGTCGGAACATGCATCTGACTTTGAAGCTTTTAGCTTGTCCACTAGTGATTTCTTGGCGTGACACTCATTTACATTGTGGGTGGGGCTCTTATGCAACTAACACCACTTTCCTATGTCCTTCCTCATCTTCGTAGTGTTATTATTTTCTTGTGGGTTTGATGTGTTGTCTTGGGTCACTCCACCTTGGCTCTATCCTTTTTTCTATGGTTTAGAGGTTCCTTTTCCCTGATTCAGATTCAAAAATCCAAGGTCTCACTTCTTATGTTTAAATTTCTACTCGATCTTAATATCATATCAGTATGATACACCAAGCGAGAAGATTTCCAGGAAATCCATATCTACCTAGATGTATTTATGCATAAATTCGTTGTACTTGAGTACCATATGCTGCTCAAAATCCTCGATACCCAGCTTCATGCTTAGGGTATGAAAAACATTCATGAACTCTAACAGTTCTTGGTCCCTTTCTTATCATAGTGTGGTCCATTTGATGTACTTATCTTGATAGCTCTTGAGAGGTTATTATTTCTCCTTGATGGAATTTCAGAAAAAATTCCAAGAGGGTGCAGCTGAAAGTAGTGAGGGTTCCTCCTCATCCGTTTTCTCACAGTAAGTATCCCACTAGTCCTTCACATGGGGGACCACTTTGAGGAGTTAAAAATTAATCTTTTCCTTATTGGAAAAAATATGGACCAAAAAATATCCTTCCAAAATATTTAACCATTTATCTAGAGCATCTACGTATATCTATCCTTCAAATATAGGAATGTCAAAGTTAACTTGTGCCTTAAAGGGGGTGGTGCCTTTGATATGACTACTAGATGAATATTCGTCACCTGTTGATACCTACCGAAGGATCTGGGAATCCATCATCTCATTCCTTTGTCGCTCAAGGGCCTCTTCAAGGAAAAAATTTTAAGGATCTCTTGCTCCCTTGTCTTTCTTTCATTCCTCCATGGGAGGTCGTCAGGGTGGGTGAGGCCACTCTTGCAAGGATTCAACTAGTTCAAGTCCCAACTTCAACCTCATTGGGGACATGTTGATGGTGCTAGAAATTCGTCAACCAAGGGGGTATCCCTAATGTGAACTCCCAATTAGACCTCACACTATTTCGAGTAGGATCCCCATCTAGAGTATTGTCTTGGCTGCCATGTATCCTTATAGATTTCCCTTGGATACAAAGTTCAACATAAGAGATTAATACACATATATTTTCGGATCATAAAATGAGTATGCCTTATGAAATGTTCAGTTGCAGAAAGTATCAAGGTCCTTCTATCGAAAGGGAAGAGAAAATTGGGCCCTTTAAAGACAAGTAATAGTACTAATCTAGAAAAGGCACATGAGCATATACATATGAATGAATCGTTGATCAACCAGTGAAATAGTTCACAAGGAAGCAATTACTGTTAAATAAATTACGACACACCTTCAACGAGGTAAGCACCAAATCCTGTGAAATAGTTTAATTTGCTTAGTACAAATGAAAGACACATACATTGCAAACATTAAAAGAATAGTCTTACAATATTCATGACATATGCCTAAAAGTATGTTAGTTTAATGAGTTTCTGAATTAATAAAAATTTCCAAGATACATCAAGTCTATGAACACCACTAGCCCCAAAAGTGGAGCATTATAGAAATCACTTGCTTCTAAAAAAATTATCTTCCTCTCCAATTCCTGGTAGGAGGAGCCAAGGTGAAAAGTCATTTACATGAGCAATGAGGGTGTATATATAACAAATTGGGTGACCATTCACCTCCCTTGTCACTCTTGGACCACCATCATGATTGTTTGACTTCTCAATGAACTTTAAACTTCCTACATGACTTTTCGTATTACATGGATGACTCTTGGACTTCTACTTTACATTACATTTCTCTAATATTGAATTTACATAATCCAGAAATGATGTGGCAAATAATGACTCGTGACTGGACATGACATGACATTAATGACATGGAATACATGATGATGTGGTAGTGCCATGTTGTCCTTCTTGCTATTTTGTCTTCAATAAAATATATATCCAATACTTTCTCTTCATGAGAGATATTATTTGTTCGTTATATATTCCCTCCAAAAGGTTGTGAACTGGATGGAGTCTTCATACAATCCTGATCTTTGATCTTTTGTTGTAACAATGTTCCTTCGTCTGCTTTCTTGATGATCATTTTATCTCCTCAGCTCCTTAAGTGTATTCCAACATGCTTGCCTTATCCATCTCCTTCATCATCATCCTGTCATGACATAATAGAAAACCCATGACTACATTCACCCATTATAAGATGACATCATTCTCATAAAACCCTAGCCTAAGATACTTCATGAAATCACTTATTAGGGATAGAACTGGTGACTAGTTGAGTGACTAACTCAGGGATTGCCTAGTTCCAGAGGCCTAGGTCTAGGATTGATCCTTGAGACTACACATTGCATAGTTTAGGAGGATTTTGGTGGAGGGATTTCACAGTTGAGGGACTCAAGGACTCAAGCTGGAGGCTTGATGCTTGAGACTGCTGAATGCATAGAGAAGGTTGGTTGGAGGTAATAATTGCATAGTTCAGGAACTCTAAGAGTGGGACAAAGCACTAAGATTATGTAGTGTGTAGTTCTAAGAGTCAAGATCAGGGCTTGAGGGTTGAGACTACGCAATGCGCAGTTTAGGATACCTGAGTGAAGTCAAGTTTCCCAGGAATGAAATTTTTCAGAAAAGGCTAAGTGTGGAATTAGTGAGGCTCAAGTGAGAAGAGAAAAAAATTAGATCATGATCACACACTCAGAACAATAGATGAAAAAATATTGATCACTTAAAAAATAAGAACAACAAGATGCCCTCAATGCGACAACAATGCAACATACCTCTCCAAGTGCAACACAAAATATACAATTTGAAACAAAAGTGACGACACTTGTAAAACATGTCTATATGACTAGTAGGACTCATCAACATCAAATTTACCCCTTCAAACAAGCCAAAACTCCAATTTACATGATAAGCGACACTTCCCATGCCAAAATATGACATTTGCTATATAAAGAGAAAAGTGTGAACAACACTTACGATATACTAATGATTTAAAAAAAAACACACGTCAAAGCCAAGATCACACAAAAATGACACTAATTAAGATGAAATCAAGTGAAGGTGATAGTAAAGAAACATGGAAGTGACACTTGCGAAAGTGAAGGCATGCAAAAGCGACAGTTTCGAAAACTCACCAAAACAAAAGTACAATCACAACAAAAAGTGAGAGACTGTCAATTAAAGCACTCACTAAATTTCTACATTGGTTGATAATTTCACAGGCACAACCTTGATGGACTATGCCATGTCTTTTCAAGCTTGCGTAAAACAATGTTCTCATGAACTTATTACAAACTAAGCATGTGCGAGAAGGTGACATCAACACTTATAAGCCAAGAGTGACCTAAAAGACTTAACAAGGCATTAATTTACCAAGAAATGACTATGGAATGACCGAACAGAAGATCCTCAGTAGGCTCCAAATTTCAAGTGTAGGAAAAATTTTGGAAGGTGTTTGTCACAGCGACAACATGACATGTACAAAAAAATAGAGAAATAACGAACAACTCTGATACCGTTGATCCATATTTATGAAGGAACAAAATGAAATACATATTTAAATAAAAAAATAAAGATATAACAAAACAAAACTCCAATTAATAAATAGAAATTGCTGAAAACTATTTACATGTAGGAAGGAAACAAAGTAGCTCGTGCAATGGTAGCTTATCTCTAAGAAGAGATGTGATGTCTCCATGCCTTCTGAAATTAGTTACAATGATGCTCTCAGGCCTTTTTATCATCAAGAAACAACTAAAAATCCCGAACATCTAAAAACCTAAGCCTATGAGATAAGCGCAAAAAGCTTGTGTGCCCCACTGAGCTTAGTTGGAAAGTCAACTTCCTAGGTTCATAACATCGGCATACGATCTTCGTTTGGAATGCATCATATCCCATTAGAAAGCTCTATATGAGGGAAAAAAATTCAATTAGAAACGTATACCATAGGCTAAATTTTTTCCTGTTTCCCCCAGAAAACATCATTTAGGGCCTCAAAATGGCTCAAAAAGTTCAGGAACCCAAAAAGTTGTCAAAAATATAAAACTGTTGAAATAAGAAACTGTGATGGAAATTAAAAAATTGAAAGGAAACAATATGGGGGGTCCATGTGGAATAGGATGGTGGCCACCAATATCCACCTGGATCACTCCCCTGTTTTCAAGACCCTTATCACACGAATTTGGTGTTGTCCAATTAAACTAGCATGGCTTCTTTTTGGCTTGCAAGCATATTAACTTCACCTTTCGATAGAACGAGCCCTCATGTTATTTCCCATATTTTCAGTCTCATTCCAAACATGTTTCTTAGTATCTTAGTTATTGATATACCTAGAATACCTACATGAAATATACATGCAGATCTGAAGTAGCTTAATTATTGATATAGTATGGACTAATCTTCAGAAGTTCAGCAAGAGGTTTTGATTATTGTTAGAGAAAAATTTTGAAGCTTGTATGGCCTAATTGAAGTAGTTCTTTAAGAGAAAATCAAATGTGGACATGTGGCTTGTAGTTCATTACCTTGAACTAGTTACAGTAGGAAGATTTGGCCTCCAATACCTAATGTTGGGTATTTACCTAATACTACAAAGATTAGTGGTTGAATACTAGTGGATTACACACTTCTAATGTATGTTGATCCTTCTAAGAAATAATAAAGGAATATTTTATTCTTGATGAGAAGGTTGTGCCCAAACACAACTTAATTTGGTTTATGAAAAATCACACTCTTGTAGTCACATCAAATTTTCAGTATCCCAGATTTGCAAAAGAAGTTTCAACAACAGATAGTTTTCATACGAATAGTTTCAAGTCTCATTATCTTACTGTAAAATTACCATCTATTGCAGTAAAGACACTAATTGTTGAAGAAGTGTAATAAGGGTTCCTTGCAACAGGGCTTTATAGTTAGCAGTCTTGTCACTTTTGACATTCACGATATCAAAAGTATGAGGTTAGAATCAGTCTAGTAAACATTCTTGAAGACATTTGAAGAGGCCTAAAACAGGAAAGGAGTCATCCTCAACAAGCCTCACGGTGTCATCTTTAACAATAATATCATCAGTAAGGATATTTGTCACTTTGTAGCAGGGTTTCAATTGAAGTAAGGGTTCATCATTTTTTTGAAGTTAGGGTTTTGCAAAGATTAGATTGTTTGGATCTACTGTCCATCATTGTATTGTGAGTGGGCCATTATCCATGGTATGAGATTACACATTAGCTTGTAGAAGTCTATTAATTGTACATGGGTCATTTTCCCTAGTATGGGAACCCAAAATAATTTGAAAAATTCTCTATCATTTCAAGGTGGATGGCTGGTGCGAGGTAGGTGATTGAAGTCACCTTCAGGCTAGAGCCTAAAAACACTTCATGGTGGTAGGGAAGTTTTAAGGAAATTTGGAGCTTGCAAGGGTGTTGAAGCAACCTTTTAGCAACAACTGATAAAACCAAGGCATTGGAGTATCCTTCTATTTGGAGATGGAAAATTGAACACTTTTCTAGAGTACTAGGGAGTTGGTACTTCCCTTTTTCAGTTGGTGTTGAAGCATTAATGTACTCATAAATTATTAGAGAAGCAGTTAGTGGATTTCTCCGAGAATGGTTTCCACCTAAATATTTTGGTGTTTATTATCTCTTGTTTGTTTATGTTTTGAATTGATGTTGAAGATTAGCTAATTCTCTAGAAAGATTAATTTGTGTCTAACTGATAAGAATTACTAATTCAACCCCCTTTTAGTATTTCCAACAAAAACCATAATCCCACTATTATCAGTGTGTCCCTGAGAATACCAAATGTTGACCTCATCTCAGAGTTCACTACTTTGTAGAGCCTTCTCTTCCTCCCTCTTCATGTTTTTCTACAAGGACTTAACTATGCTCTCACTAACGAAGTTGGGTGTAGCTCCAATATCAACAAAAGCTACCAACATCCTCCCCATCACTTTCACATCTACAAAACTAAGACCCAAATCCTTCACCTCTCGGGACTTCTTCCCTTTATCTTACATCACTAAAGCACTTATGTTGAACAAATCAAGCTCTTCTCTTGAAATCAATACTCAATGAGATGCTCTTCTATAGTACAGACCTCAAAAGAAGATTCTTTTGGAATGGAAATCCTCCCTTGTTTAGGAAGTGTTCCTATGAAGACTTGAAATCAAGCCTGACCTTGGTAGACTTCTTCTTCGTCCTATGACAATGTCTCCTTCTTGGTCGCTTTTTCACTAACTCAACATGTTCATAATGTGTTTCTTTCATCGAAGAAATGTATGCTACCTCACACTTAGTCTCATATGAAGTCCCCAAGTGAGCTCCAACCCATTACAGGAAATTTCAACCTAAAAGTGGCCACAAAATTTTCATTTTATAATATGTAAACCAATCAAAATTATTTAAATTTAAAAAGAGGTACATGTCTTAAATACTTTAAATTGTTTTAATTTGGGCATGTGTGAAATATTTTATTATTAATTTGGGTATTTGTGAAATATTTTATTAATATTATTTACCTACCTTACCCATATGAATTAGAATATAAAAATAATAGCAATGAAATGTAATCTTGATATTAGTGAAAAATATAAATTTAAAATGAGAGCCCATTTGATGTTAATAACCATGCCCTAGAAAATTACCAAAAAAAATAGTTGAATATAAAATATATGTAGACAATTAAATATAAAATATAAATATAGATAGTTAATTTTAAATATAAAATATAGGCATAGTCTAACTTAGAGATGAAATAACCTTTTTCACCAGAATCTCATGATACAATTTCAAGCTAGAATGTGTTTTTTGGTTATTTACAAAATATTTTTGAATGCATAAATGGATTCAACACCCTGAAAAGCCTCTAGTGCACTCGAATTCTATAGATTAAACAAATTAAACTCAAAAAATTTAAAATATCTACCATATTTTGGTTAAAACTAACCCAAAAAAAATGTCATGAAAAAGGCCATTTCGTCTATAAGTTGGACTACGACTAAATTATATATGGATAGTTATTTTAATAAAAGTGTCAGATATTGATCCCCTAATGGGGGTGAGCAATCAATGATCCAAGTGGCTTGAAGGTCTCCCCCATATACCATGCATCAAACATGCTCTCAACCATAAACAATATTAGTCAATGTTGTGTCCAAACAACAAAACCTCTAAAGGCATTAGGTATAATTATTGCTGTCCTCAGGAAAATTTGGAATGGTTTTGTGAATTGGGAGATGAATAGAGGGAATAGGGAGGTAAGAATTGGTTGTGGCTTCCAAGGAGTCTTTCTCTAAGAATCGAAAGAGTAATGAGAAATTAAGGAAGGTCTTAATGTTGGAGTTTCATTATCGAGTAGCTCTCAGGAATTCATTTAGGATCCAAGCATGCAACCTTTGTTGATTTCTGGTAGCATTAGATGTGCTCTAAGCCTCAAAATTTGCAGGAAGGCTAGGACACAAGTATTCCATAATACTTAGAAATCGTTTTGGGTAATTCCACCCAGAGACAGGTTTATTAAAATAATTAATTATTTTTAATGGATGCATATGTCTAAACTTATGAAATTAAAATAATTAAAGGGTATTAATTAAACTAGGTGTGAAACTTCTACAGTAAGATGAGGATCAAGTCAAAATTATCTGAGTCGTTGATGAGAATCTAATTTGGGCCATTGATTGATAAATGAGAAAATTATAAGAAGGACTTCGACGGGCATTTGGAAAAGGCGCCAGGTAGATACATGATGGCCCAAGTACATCGGTTTTCTCACTGGCTGAATCTTGGAAAGAGGAAATCAAATAAGAGGGTGAGTTGCAAGTGAGAGGGAGAGGGTATCAGCAATAGTCGAGAGTGCAGGATATGACAGGAAGAGCTTGCAGAAGATGGGTGCATATCACCCACATAGAGGAAGTGACGCAAGGACAACACAGTCACTACGCAAAGGGTGACATAGTGTGGCTAGCGTGAGGGCAACATGTCCTCTCAAGTGTCATAAATTCACTATGGAGTGGAGAATTTTTTTTTTTAAATTTCACTCAATAATTCTTCTTCTATTTTGCTATCCGTAGATTGTACATGAGATTTTTCTGAAGAATAATAAAAGAAACCCTTATCTGTTGCACTGATTTTCCCACATTGGGTTTTTCAGGGGAAAATTTTCCAAAATCAATTGTGTTAATGTGTTATTGTTGTGCTACTATTTTCTTTAGATCTATTTTCTGCAGTAATTAATTTGTGAAGACTGTAGTGTATGTATTTCGATGTTTGTCAGAGACAACGACAAATAATTTGTTTTAGTAAATTAGCTAATATAAGAAATATTATCAGCTGTTGTAGTAGGATTTGAAATTTCCATATTTTCACATGGTATCAAAGCGAAGGTGAAGCAAGAGAGTAGACCAAAAGAGCACAACATTGAAGACAAGGAGGGAGATTGAAGTGTTGTGTAGGTAACAGATTGAATCCCTAGAGGGATTACATAGTCCAAGCCAGGAGGGAAAGGTTCTCGGGGAAATTCTCTCTCTGAGTAATTTGACAGAGAGGTAAGATTTCCAATTCGTGATTTTTCAGTGGTAAAGGGAGCAGTGCAACAGTAGTCCAGCACAGAGAAATCTTTAGGTGGGACACAATTTTCTATAGCAGTTTTTGGGGCAGAAAAATGTTAGGACAAGAAGAATAGCACAAAATAACATGGATAGTCAAGATGTATAGATTGTAAGAAGAATTCACATGTTTTTCAAGTTCAGCATCATCAGGTGTTTGGTATATTGATAGCGGGGCTTCAGATCACATGACTAGTGTATGAGAGTACTTCTCTAGCTATCAAGAAGAGCAAATGGACATCCAAATCACTATGGGAAATAGAATGAATTGTACTCTAGTAGGGAGAGGCACCATAGCGTTTCAGAAGGAAGTAGGAACCAACAAAAGAGCCACTAATGTACTGCATGTGTCAGGGTTAGGAATGAATTTGATTTCAGTGTTCCAATTACAGGAAAAAGGTATGATGTATACTTCATTGGAAGGAAAGTGTATGTCAAACATCCCAGCTGGGAGAAGAAGAGACAAATTGGGAGCTTGAAGCAACAGATTGTATATATTGTAGCTCGAATCTCCAATAGCACTAATAGGTAGTAATCGTAATGGGGAAAAGGAAATGAATGAACTATGGCATAGGCGAATGGGACACTTACACCATGGAGCATTGAGAATGCTCAGAGAGGCTGTTACAAGAGTTCTACTTCTCAGTACTGAGAATGATGATGTGTGTATAGGATGTGTACTAGGGAAATATGCTAAGACATCTTTTCCTAGAAGTGACAATAGAGCAAGAAGCGTGTTAGGATTGATACACTCAAATATTTGTGGCTCGATGTCCATGAAAGCTCTTAGTGATGGTGAGTACTTTGTCACCTTTATTGATGATCACTCTAGAAAAACCTGGATCTATTTCCTAAAGACCAAGGATGAGGTCTTTCAATGATTTAGAGAGTTAAGGCTCTTGTAAAAAACATGACAGGGAAAAATATAAAGGTATTGTGTTCAGATAATGGTGGAGAATATATGGATAAAAACTTCACAGATTTCTGCACAAAGGAGGGCATTAAAGGAGAGTGGACAAATCCATACATTGCACAATAGAATGGAGTAGTGGAGTGGAAGAATAGAACAGTTATCAAGGCAGCAAAGGCTATGTTATATTACCAGGACTTGCCTAGATTCTTATGGGTAGAGGCATGCAACACAACGGTGTACATCCAAAATAGAAATTTTCACAGAGCATTGGGGAATATAACGATTGAAGGAGTGTTCACAGGGAAAAGGTCGGAGGTGAGTCATCTCAAGATATTTAGAACTATGGCATATTGTCACATTACAAATGAGAAGCGTAGTAAGATGGATCAGACTACAGAAAATGGGGCATCTCGTAGGGTATAGTAAGACCTCAAAAGCATACAGAATCTACATTCCAAGAAACAGAAAAATTGTAGTAAGGTGAGATGAAAAGTTCACGGAAGATAAAGCTTTCAGAAAATCTGAAGAGATGCTAGCAGAAGATCATTCAGTATATGTTCCATTAGTCCAATAGCAGAAGGGGCAGGAAGAAGGACAAGCAGGAGGAAATATATCAGTATCGAGTACCATAACCAACACCAATATTTCCTCAGGAGTAGGAGATATAGGAAGTTCTCAGCAAAAGGAACAACAGGAACAAAAGGAGGATTTGTTTGAGCCTACCACCATTAGTGATAGAACTAGTAGGGAAGTACAACAAACACTGAGGGACATAGAGGAGTTTTCCAGAGCTCCTAGAACCAACAAGAGGCAGTGTAGATAGCCTAATAGGTACCAAGCCTTGGTAGCACAAGTTGAAGAACCCTCCAGTTTTCAGGAAGTCGTACAACACCAAGTTTGGGTGGATGCCATGGTAGAAGAATATAGTCCTATCACGATGAATGATGAATGGGAAGTGGTACCTAGGCCAAAGGATAAATCAGTTGTAGGATAAAGGTGGATCTGTAAGATCAAGTATGTTGCAGATGGAAGTATACAGAAGTACAAGGCTAGGTTTGTGGCAAAGGGGTACACACAAAAGGAATGAATAGACTATGAGAAAACCTTTGCCCTAGTAGCTAGATATACCTTTATCAAATATGTTATATCCCTAGTAGCTCAAATAGGATGGGAGATTCACCAAATGGATGTTAAGGCAACATTCTTGAACGGGGTGATAGAAGAAGAGGTGTATATAGAACAACCTGAAGGCTTCGAGGCTTATGAAAAGAGAACTCATGTATGCAGGTTAAAGAAAGCCCTGTATGGACTCAAGAAGGCACCCAAAGCATGGTATGATCGAATTGATAGTTACTTGCAGCAATTGGGATTCATCAATAGTGATGTTGATCCCAATCTCTACTATATAATGGTGGAGAATGAGCCACTTATTCTGGTATTATATGTGGATGACTTATTTCTAACAGGGTCATCTAGGCTCATAAAGTACTACAAGAAGAATCTTGAATAATAATTTGACATGAAGGATATGGGGTTAATGCATTATTTTCTAGGGTTGGATGTTTGGCATAAGAATGGGGAGATCTTCCTTAGGCCAGGAAGATATGCTACAGATATTCTGAAGAGATTCAGAATGCAAGATTTCCACCCAATGGCTACGCCTATTATCACCAACTAGAAGAAAATAGATGCATCAGGAGACAAGGAAGTGGACCCCACCTTGTTTAGACAACTCATTGGGTGCTCATGTATCTGGTCAACTCTATGCTAGGCATTTGTTTCATTGTCAACACCCTTAGTCAGTTCATGGTGGAACCAAAAAGGGTACATTGGGAAGCACCTGGGCTCATTCTTATATATGTGCATGGTATAGTTGGATATGCATCGAAATACACCCAAGGAGATGACGTCAGATTGAGCGGATTCATAGATTCATATTGGGAAGGTAGTTTAGTAAACGAGAAAAGTACCTCCAATTATTTCTTCATCGTTGGATAAGGAATGATATCTTGGTGTAGAAGGAAGCAGAAGTCAGTAGCTCTAAGCTCAACAAAAGCAGAATATATGGCGACTAGCACAACTATGTGTGAAGCTATATGGCTTAGAAAACTACTTGTGAGTTTGTTCAGGAAAAGGATGGAAGTGACCAGTGTTTTCTGCGATAATCAAAATTGTATCAAACTCTCTTAGAATCCATTATTTCATGATCAGTTGAATTACATTAATATCATATGTCACTTTATCAGAGATTGTGTTCATTGTGGGGCAGTACAGCTGCAGTATGTCCCCACAGGAGATTAGGTAGCAGAGGTACTCGCAAAGGCTCTAGGAAGAGCTAAGTTCATCTAGTTCAGGATGAAGATCAGTATGGTAGACACCCTATTTCAATAGCGGAAACAGATGGTTTCTCAGTTGCAGCAGCGAGAGATGAGAGGGAGTTGTACTACAGATGTAGTAGTTAGAAGTAATATGCAGGGACAATAGTAGCATAGATGCATAATTTTCACAGTAGTTGGTGGGAAGTGATGTCAGACATTAGCAGTGCAGAGGGAGATGTTACATACTCATGGTAATGCTTCAGCAGGGTTCATTACTAGAGCACATTCCTCGCTAAGAGGGGGTGTTGATTTCTAGTAGCATTGGATGTGCTCTAAACCTCAAAATTTGTAGGGAGGCTAGGACACATGTATTCCATAATACCTAGAAATAATTTTGGGAAATTACGCCTGGATACAGTTTTATTAAAATATTTAATTATTTTTAATGGACTCCTAAGTCTAAACTTAGGAAACTAAAATGATTAAAGGGTATTAATTAAACTAGGTGTGAAACTTCTATAAGAAGATGAGGATCAAGTCAAAATGATCTGAGACATTGATTAGAACCTAATATGGATCATTGATTGATCAATGAGAGGATTATAAGAAGGACTTCGATGGGAATTTGGAAAAGACATTAGGCAGATACTCAGTGGGCCAGGTAGATCGATTTTCTCACTGGCTGAAGTTTTTCAAGAGGAAATCGAATCGGAGGGTGAGTTGCACGTGAGAGGGAGAGGGTATCAGCAATAGTCGAGAGTGTAGGAAACAACAAGAAGAGGCAGTGTAGAATATAGACATAGATCACTCACACAGAGGGAGTGACATGGGGACAATGCAGTCACTATGAAGAGGGTGATGAAGTGTGGCTAGCGTGAGGGCAGAAGGTCCTCTCAAGGGTTAGAAATTCACTATGGAGTGGAGAAATTTGTTTGTAAAATTTCTCTCAGTGATTTTTATCTTATTTTTCTATCTATAGATTGTACATGAGCTTTTGCTAAAGAATAATAAAAGAAACCCTCATTTGTTGTGCTGGTTTTCCCACATTGGGTTTTCCGCGTACAATTATCCAAAAATAATTGTGTTAATGTGTTATTGTTGTGCTAGTATTTTCCTTACATTTATTTTCCATAGTAATTAATTTGTGAAGACCGGAGTGTATGTATTTCAATATTTGCCATAGACAACTGCAAGTAATTTGTTTCAGTAAATTAACAAATAGAAGAAATATTATCAGTTGTTGCAAGAGGTTTGGAATTTCAAGATTTTCACAACCTTTCTACCCTAGAGGTATCCCTATCTTTCTAGGAATTGAAAGCACTAGTAATGACTTCTACAAGCGTTATTGGCCTCTATCCTGGGATCCACTCATTGGAATTTTGTTATATCTAGTTTGTGGTTTCAACATGGGTCATTTGTTTCTCTAGTGATAAGCAACTGGTTTTTTACATGGGAGGTTTCATGCTCTGGCTATTAGGCTCTATTGTTAAGGTATGACTTGTGGCACTCTTGTATCGTAGAATCTCTCTCAATTCCCTCCAAGTTGTGTTTATTGCCCCGTCACCTATTGTTTCAGGGTGGTAATGTCTTTGTTTCTCCTAGGTCCATTCTCATCCTATTATGTATTTTCTAGCGGTGCCTTTAGGTTAGCCTCACCCTGAAGCTATTAAATTGTGTATGATATATTTCTGCATGTGGAAAGTATATTAAGCATCAGGCTTGTTGCAGATCAATTTTCATCAGGTAGCTCTGGTTAGGGTGGGGAATTGTATTAAATCCAAAAGGCCCCAACACTGCTTGGAAGCACTATCTAATTGTGGCCATGGTTTCTGCCAACCTTGATCCTTGTGGGGATTTTCAAGTATTGGAGTCTTTTTCACTTGCTTCTAATTTGGTTTATTAGTGTCAATTTTGGGTCCATTAGGTGGGTGTCTTTGAGGGTGTTGATGACCGATTCGTGTTCCAAGTCTCAGTTATAGTTTTGTATGCAGGTGTGTCCTGGCTGGGGATGATCTCACATAGGTAGCCACTAGCACAGGTAGGTTGCGACAAGAGTCGGTAAAGAAAGTTCATCCACCAAGGAAGACTCTGTCAGCATCAAGAGAGACAAAGAAGTTTCCCAAGATCTGGGCTGCTCTTCGAGTCATGTGGACCAATAAATCACCATTGAATTGCTAGCTGAACAATTGAGGGGAATCCAGTGCAACTTGGATATTCTCAGAGAGCATAGATATGAGGACCATAATGAGTTAATGGCCTATATGTATGATATTTAGTATATCCAAATAAAGATTCTAGAGAAACTAGCAAATGTGCGCAAGAGCCAACGACAGACTAATGACTGTCTGCATGAACTTGAGTCTAGAATGGAACACATTGATTTCCATATGCATGAGCGAAATGACCCAATGGTAGAACTGCCCATGTTTCCTCCTCATCCACCATCTTGATTTGTAATCCATAGGATTTCTACTTATTTTGTCTCTCTTTTGGCAATATGGTTGTCCAGCCCTTCAAACATAAAGGTTCATTGGAAAAATCTTGTGCACTCATTAGAGGAATTTTGAGGTCTAAAATGGGCCTCATAAGGAAATTATAAAATAATAGTGGAAATAATAAAATCAGATTAGATTACATCATCAAATTTTAGAGGGGAAAAAGAAAAAACTAGTTTTTTCAACTCATATTTTCAACTTTTCTCCTTATGGTTTTACTCAAATTTCGAGTGGAAACACTCGTTGGATGAAAAAATTTATTCCTCGTCCAAAGAGTACCCATGTTGATAATTTTGATGGACCTTCCTACATTAAAAATGATAAATATGTGAAAAATGTGATTGCAATAATGTTTTTTCATTTATTTCTCATTTTTCGTGTAACAAGGTCCATTGAAAGTATGCAACTTGGGTACTCCTTGAATAAGGAATTAAATTTTGCTTCCAATGAGTAATCCCACTCGAAATTTTAGTAAAACCTTATGGAGATAAGTTTAAAATACGAGTCGAAAAAGTAGTTTTACTATTTTTGTTATTTTTTAATATTTTTACTTTTTTACTCCAAAAATGATGAATCATCACCCATGGTTGACATCATCATCTGGAATCCCATTGGTTATTTTAAGGTTTATTTTGGTTGTACGTTTTTCTTAGGAGGCCCATTTTAGACCTCAAAATTCTCCTAATGATATTATGGCTCTACTGGCTAACAAATCTAGTTGGAGTGAAGCTAGGGGAGCGGCTGAAAATAATTTTGTATATTGTATTTTTCTTATCATATAATAGATTTTTTTTTTGCCAACAAAAAAAAGTGCCATATATTGAGGGATTTCAATAAAAGTAAAAAATTAGAAAGGTGTAGTCTAACTTGTAGATGAAATATCTTTTTTCACTCACATCTGGAGATATAATCTCAAGAAAGAGTGTGTTTTTTTTTGTTGCTTAAAATACATTTTTGAACGCATAAATAGATCCAACACCGTAAAAAACACCTAGGGTACTCAAATTCTATAGATTAAACAACTTAAACTCAAGTTTCTAAAAACCTCTACAGGATTTTGGTTAAAATTAACTAGAAAAAATATTGTGAAAAAATTCATTTCGTCTATAAGTTAGACTATGCCAATTAGAAATAGTATATTAATTTTTTATTAAATCTCATGCTAATAAATATTGTAGAACATAGATAAAAATAAAATAATATTAAAAAATGGTCTACATGACAATTTTTTTATTAATTTTTATTTTTCCTTAAGAGACCACTTTGAGGCTAAAGTTTCCTCTAATGCATTCATCCACATAGCTAGGTTGATCATTCTCTATCAAACAAACCTCAACACTATTGTGGGTATATGAGTAGTCTACTAATTATCCCTTTACCTTTTCACCAAAAGCTTTAGCATTGATATCCACCATATTTTCTTCCAAGCATTCCCAACTTCTCAAGAGAGTTTTAATTTCATTGAGGTGATCTTACATTCATGTCTTCCATGATGAGTCATTTTCCATTCATTCTAATAAACCACCATATTTCTACATGGGATGGTTCTACACTCCACCGGTAATGTTAAGAACAATGTGGTGAATAGCACCAAACTTCCCTTAATTCTATGATTCTTTAGCTGTAATACCACCTTTAAGGTAAGGTGGTGATCTTTTCTTTAATACCACCTTTGGGGAAGGTGGCATGATTTAAATTGATGCCACTTTTGAGGGAAGGGGGTAGACTTTGCTTCAATACCACTTTTACGGAAAGGTAGTGGGCTTCACTCTGATACCACCTTCAAGGGAAGGTGGTAGGCTTCACTTTGATACCACCCTCGAGGGAAGGTGGTGGGATTTTCACTAATACCATGTGTCATGCCACCATAGCGCTCCTCATGTTAAGATGTGTCGAGGCCCTATGACCATACAACACTAGCAAGGTTCCTCACAATGTTTGTAACCAACTTATGAGTAGTTGACTCTCAGAATATGACTCTGGAACTTATACTTCTTATTGCCATGTAAGATATATTATGTGTGTAGAATCCAACATTTAATATTAACACACGTATAATTCTCAAATAAAATTCTATGACCACCACATATAGTCCACAATAATAACATAAATGACATGCCATAATGTATCGTCATGTTCGTACAATATAAAAGTCTTTTAAAATACAATACACCACATATATAGAATGGGACCCTTGGTCCAATTATATACAAATGTATTTAATTTACAATACTACAACTTAGAGATTCCTACGGCCCTTCATCTCTTCTCAAATTACAACAAAAAAATAGAATCTTGCTTATCCATTTACCAAATGATTAGAAGAAAAAAACCCTCCCCTTCGTTCAAGACCCATCTCGCTCGAATTTGGCATACCTAGTTGTCCACTTAGCTTGGTTTTCCAATAAATCATATGACTTCCTTTTGACTTGAATGACTTCTAAATTGACCCATCAGTAGAGAAATCCCTCATGTTTTTGCCATTTTGTTTAGTCCTACTATAAACATGTTCCTTACTCCCTATGAGAACTTTGCTTCCCCTCTATTCTAATTCGTTCCTTCTCTTCCTCACTCCATCCATCCAATATATATATACATATATATATGTGTGTGTGTGTGTGTGTGTGTGTGTGTGTGTGTGTGTGCATGTTCCTATCGTGCATGGGAACAGTCATTCGGGTGGTTGGGCTGACTTGTTTTGTCTCGAGCATGGGAACTTGGGTGGTATTGGCCAATACTCACTCCATCTCAACTCGTGTAGGAAACACCAACTTCTGGTGGGGATGACTTGTTCCTTCTCATGCATGGGAACTTGTGAGGTCTCAGCCAACAGTCGTTCCATCTTATATTGTGCAAGGAACCTCAACTTCTAGTTAGGGCGCCCTATTTTGTCTTCAGCGTGGCCACTTGTGCAATGTTGTGTGACTAGTTCCAACTCCTAGGGTGCATTAGTGTGGGAAAATTATGTTTTGTCTTAGGTGTGTTTTGTTCCATCTTGAGCGCTTTGGGCATACTCATACCAACACTTGGGTGCCTCATTCCCGGCCATGTGTGTGCCAACTTGGGCACCTTGTGCAAGCACTCTTAGTCCACTCATGCCAAAATTGCCAAAATGCTGTAAAATTATCGCAAAATATTTGATCACCATCTCATCTCACATATCAACTCATCTAACTAGTGGTGTTCATGGGTGCTCAATCTTATAGGCCTAACTGATAGGAAGAAAGTGATGGGGCAAGGTTTGAGATAATGGGATACAAGAGTTATGAGGCAAAAGATTAGGGAAGAACAAAGGACTATGACTAAAAGTAGTTGAATTAAATGACGTTGTCATAAACCAAAGCCATTCAAACAATGATGAAACAATCATCATCCATGGTAAAGAAGTTGATGTAGGAATGCAAAGAAGAGGAAACATACTTACAACAAAGGAACGATGAGTAAAAGTAGAAAATTTCCATCATAGCATGAAATAGGAACCAACAAAGCACCATCAAGGAGCTAAGAATGATGAGTAGAAGTAGAAAACTTCCATCATAGCATGAAATAGGAACCAACAAAGCACCTTCAAGGAGCTAATAGGAGTAGAGATATGGTGTGAGGGAACACTTAGTCAGAGTAATGGTCTTCTCTACTCTAAATTTATTGAGAAATAGGCCCATATTGTCAAGTGGGAAGAGGATAGTAAGACACATCATCTTCATTCATTGTATGGAGTGATGGTGGCCTCACCGCCTACCCATTTATTTCTTTCCCTCTCACCCCATATAGGGATTGGTTTGCATTAGCTGGTTGTACTTGTTTAAATGTATTTAGATACATATATTATTAATCAAGTTTGTCTCTTTTGTTTTCTAAAATGATTAGAAAGAAAATTTAATGTTGTATGTATTTTCTTTTGTGAAGAAAGTAAATTCCATTAAGTGACAACCCACCCAAGTTGTTAGATTGGATTGGATAATATTAATTCTTAATTTTATTTATGTTAAGAGTGTATAAGATGAAAACCACTTTCTCAAAAGAAAAAATCAATTTATATGCAAATATTAAATGTTAATTTTAAGTTATTTATAATAGTTAAATGTCCATAATTTATAGATTATATATAAGTAGTTATTTTAAATAAAACTTTTATAATTATAACTATAGTTGTTAATAATTATTAAGTGCATAGTAAGGATCTAACATCTATAAAATATTTACAAATATTAGTAAAAGTCATATTAGAATGTCAAGATTTATCTCCAGTGTTATGTTTTTCTTTTCAATTTAACTAATACAGCCATATAAAATAAATAACTAATAAATAACAATAAACATCAAAATACTTATATACCTTTCACATTATTAATATAAAAAAATCACAAAAATATTAAATTCACAAAAAAAATTATTACCATTAATTAAAAAAAATGACATATGCATTAAATATATATACATTTAGAAAAATAAATAATCAATATTCTTTTTCAAAATATTCATGTAATTAAAAAATAAATATATTATAAAACTAGAGTAAAGTAAAATATATGATTGTTTGACTTTAACTTTACTCATATTCTTCGAATTTCTTAAATAGTTTTAAAGCTACACTCAATATCTGAGTTCAAGTTGGCAATGAGGACTTATCATAGTGAACGTTTGATCAATTAAATTCTTTACAGACCATAAAAAGAAGAGAATAAAATATGAATATCATTTTTTGCATTGAATAGTAATGTCCCTCGGTTGAGATTTCTGTGTGCTTTGGGTTCAGATCGGCACAAAATAAATATTGGTGTGAAAGGAATAATGATGTGGATGGCATGAAGGCATGAAAATTGGTGGGAGAGTTGGTGTGAGAGGAATATTGAGGGGTTGATCGAAAGCATGAAAAATGGTGGGAAGGAAAAATAATTTTTCCTAATTTAAGTTT
Source organism: Pinus tabuliformis (assembly GCA_031772625.1). Classification (NCBI taxonomy): domain Eukaryota; kingdom Viridiplantae; phylum Streptophyta; class Pinopsida; order Pinales; family Pinaceae; genus Pinus; species Pinus tabuliformis. Next base: position 191,930,035 of record CM062804.1, read on the forward strand.
AAAATATTAAAAATATATATAAATAGATTATTTAAATTTGATAAGAAATTTCAACCGAAAGAGATTACTTATATATATAATTTTATCATCAAAAGTTGACCAGCATAAGTCATGACAGCCCATAAACAAATTTTATATTATATATTTAATAAATTTAATAAATATGAGCAAAATCAAAACCAAAGTCAAACACTAGTAATATTATACATGAGAATGGTCCAATGACCCGGTATTGATAATGTTTTTTGTTTTTGATTAATACTGAAACTCCTGGAGGAATGGGTACTAAATAAAATTTAGTATATGTAAAAGGAATTCATAATGTTCCTTCAAAGTAAAAAGAGTTTATAATATTTAAAGAAATCGGTGTGCCTTTTTACTGTTATGTACACCTATGCAAAGTATATTAAATATTATAATATTCACAGATGTCAGTTTGCATTTTACAGTTATCCATCTGTATGTATGGTAAATTTGATTAAGGTTTATATTTGTATGTGACCCAACTCTATGTGGTTTTGGCACTGGTTTAGTTAGGATGGAACGGGGGACAAGCTTTAAAAAGTAGAATGAAATTGTGCGGAACAGACTATTAGCTACATCTGGTTAAGGGACGACAACTGAACTTCTTGATAAAAGCTATCAAAGGGTGACAGCATTAACCAAGTTGATCCCGAGAACTATTGGTCGACGAAATAGGATGGGAACAGTTTTGCATTGACCGTTATGTTAACATTGCTGTTTTGATGGGGACGTTTTTCAATTGACCGTTACGTGGACATTGCTGTTTCGGGGTTTCGTCAAATCGTGCCCACTTGAACGTCTTGTTTGTAGTGGCGGTAAAAGTATTCCACGACTTTTGATTTTGCAATTGCGGGGTGGAGAGAATCGGCAACTTTTGAAATGCTTTCACATCTATATATCTATGGACAAGAAGGTTATATTGGGTTGGCATGCCGTCCGGTATTGACCATAGTGTTTAACGAGAAGAACCTGATGCATTGCATCCACCGTTTTGCTTTATGTAGATTTATGAGTTTGACATATAAAAAAATACGGCGAGTATGCGTTTTCAACGACAATTCTACCCGGAAAAAGGAATCCTTATTCCCTCTATTCATATGATCCGTTCCTTCGTGGGTTGTCATCTTCTTCCGTCGATGAGCCTTTCATTTAGTTTATGCTGAACCGGCGTTCTCTCATAAACAATGAGTTGAGGGAAAGATGTTGCACAAAGGTGTAGCGTGTTACTTGGCCAAGGATGAGTTGCCTACATAACAGACCTGATTAGAATGGCAACAAACTGAATGGTATTTCAATCATTCATTTATTGAATTAAGCTGGTTTGTGAGCAACTCATTTTGGCCAAGCAACCCGCTGTCCTCCTCACCCCAGACTATGATCGGGAACTATAATCAACTGTAAGTGACAGAGGCGACTATATTAACTGGTTACCGAGGTTTCTCGTCTTAAATAACATGCTATTGATATGGTTTCTTCAAATTCGTTCCAATGGATGAGTGAAGAATTTTCGATTTCTTCCATCAGGGCCAGGCCATGGCTTTATTCTGCAACTAAGTTAGCAAATGTCTGATTGGATAGAAACCCGAATAATTTGGATTGTTTGGTTTATAAGCATTGTGAAGACAATAAGATAATGGCCCAGAGAACCCTCCTCTGTTTAGTTGCAATAACCCTCCGCTGTGTAGTTGAAATTGCAATAGGGCAATAGGACTTGATCCATATCCACTTGCTATATCATGTGTTTTTTTTTGTTGACAGTTTTCTGGAATATAACTCAAGAAGTAAAACACTTAACTTCTCTTACCCACAATAATTCCAAAATGCGCTCTCTTATGTACTCTTGAGAATGTAATCTGTTCATAATCATGCCGTAACTTTTCCTTCGGATTTTTCTTTTTGTATAAGTACTCATGAACTTATGTTCTTATATTTCTCCTGTAAAGATTGTTGAGGATTTTGGTGGATTCACCAAGTCTGTTTGTGCCCTTAGTTCAAAATTTATTTTGTTGATGGTTGAAAACCAGCATATCCTTCAGATTGGCAGTAGTGGTAGTGGAACAACGCATCCTTCAAATAATAATATGAGTCATTGAATAGGGACATTTGTGGGGTTCATGAATAGGTTTTAATATTCTTGTAACATTCATTCAAGTCGCCTTTGTCTCTTCATTGAAAACAAATTTAAATGGTTACAGCAACACTCTTGATCGGTTTCGTTCGTTGGTCACATAAAGTTATGAGAGTTGTTGATCAACTTCCTAATATAAATTTATGAGTCAGCTGATCTCTCGGATATCTCACACTTAATGGATGGCAAGTACCTGGCTTGATGGTCTTATTTAGATTTTTGTTTTCTTCTTTCTTTTTTAAGTTTTCTTTCTTATGCATTTTTTTTAAGCAAAGTTTAGGTTTTCTATTACCACATTGCACTATCGGTGCAAAGATTTTTTATTCAATGCAATCGTGTGTTGCTGCCCAATTGGCAATTACCAATTGACTCATTACCAATAGTTAATATTTTACTTTAAAAATACATATGGTAGATAATCCTTTTTTCTTTTTCTTTTAAGGCTTCAATGCACATGATACATATTGACATGTAAACATTACTGTAAAATAATGTGAGGAAGGAGATAAAAATGTGGGTTGCAGGACTCAATTGTCAAGTGTGTCAATTTTCTTATTATTAAAAACCATACTATTATAAGGCCAGGCATGGGCTTTTTGGATTAGTGATAACGATTTTGTAAACCAATAATTTATGTGTTTTTAGATAATTTCAATTATGTCATTAATTTAATAATTAATTTGATTTTTATTTTATTTTTTTAATATTGTATAAAGTTCTAACATTATATATATATAGAGGAGACGATATTTATTCCGAAAGACATTACAAATCATCTCATACTATTTATATAAAAAATATATATTTTTTAATTTATAATATGAGAAATTTAAAATTTGTTAATTAAAGTGTTATTTTGCACAAAAGTGTATTTTACAGCTCACTACAAAAGAGTTTGGAATTCACATGTGTTTTTAAAAGGAAAAATAGAATATTAGCTAAAAAGTGAAAAAAAGACTGTTTATAATTAAAAAAAAAAGAAAGATAAAAATGAATATATATATATATATATGTTTGGTTAATATTAATTAAAATTATGAGTATAAAGGTCATGTTTACATGGTTTTGAAATAATAACCCTTGGTCCTTTAACTATGGTCATCAAATTATGAATTCACTTTTGTATAGTGCGTTGTGGATCCTGATATATTTGTGGATTAAAGGATAATCTATGAGGTCATGTAACCAATTGGTGGTGACAAGCATCTAACCAATCAATGGTGACAAGCATCTGATCTATGCGGCCACATCATTTGAATTATTGTGGCCTATTTGATCGTGTCATCCTATGATCGAGTTCTAATTCTTAAAGCATACTATTTGTGGTTACGTATCATGCAAATAACCTATTTGTGATGATAAACATTTGAAATGTGTGGCTACATCATTGTAATCATTGCGGCTCCTTGATCTAGTCATCATGCAACCTAAGTCTAATTCTGAGGCATGAAATATACTTGTGGATTTGAATGTATCTTAGTTATTAATGCAATACGAATTGTTCCTTAGAAGTTGAGTAAGAGGTTTTGATTATTGCCAGACCATAATTCTGAAGTTTTTATGGCCTAATTGAAGCATTTCTTTAAGAGAAAACAAAATGTATACTTTTGGCTTGTAGTTCAACACCTTGAAGTAGCTACAATAGGAATATTGGCCTCCAGATACCTAATGTTGGGTCTTTGTTGAGAAGTGTAGCAAGAAAGTCTCAATTTGACTTTGCCTTGGTCAAACTGAGAAAATTTGAATTTCCACATTGTCAGACAACTTGGATGCAATTAACTTGTGTGACATGGCTCTTGTCACTCAGTTAGCTAAGTAGATTCAATTTAGAGGGTTTGGAGTTCAATTAAGCATGTGTGATTGCTAAATCTTAGTAATTTAGTTAAGTTACATCGTGTTCTGTTCAGTTAAACTAATTCTAATAGTTTGAGGAACTAGTTGAAGGTCAGTTGGGGAGTGGGATATCAGTCCAACTTAATGATCATTCAATTAATTGATCAATCATCCTAAAATAACTAGTGCATGCAGAGAATTCGAGTTCCCAGTTCTGGTGGAGATTCCAAGGCAATGTAACAAGTCGTACAGGTGTTGCATGCAAAAGGATGATCAAACCTTGATAATTGTGCAATCAATTGGAGGAAAATTCCTAAAAAATAGGGGTTGGTTCTCTAAGAATTACGCAAGGAAATAGGGGCTCAAGCAGAGGTAGAAATTGACTAATTCTAGGTCAGAGCTTCTCATTGTGTAAAGAGATAGATTATTCACTTGCAGGTTGTGCTCAGTGTGGGAAAGTAATTGTAATACATCTCTATTCATCTAATTAATGCAAAGAAGCTTGAGGGGTTTTTCCCAGTCGAGTTCCCCCAGAAAAAATGTTGTACATGTGTGTTATTTCTTATTCCATTTTTGATACTTTTGTTATAAATTGTGAATTGAATTCCAAAGATCAATAGATTAGAATTGTGTCTCTTGATTTGGATTAAAATTTCTTGAGTAGTTGCAATTCTAACACCATATTTCTACAACCTTGACATAATACTATAGAGGTTACTTGTTGAGTATTGTTGGATTACACACTTCTAAGGTATATTGATAATTCTAAGAAATCCTAAAAGAAACATTTATTCCCGATGAGAAGGTTTGACCCAAACACAAGTTAGTTTATGAAAAAACACACTCTTTTTGTCACATAAAATTGTCATTAGCCTAAATTTGCAAAAGAAGTTTCAACATCAGTAAGGTGTCATACCAACAGTTGGAAACCTCATTTTCTTATTATCATATTATCATCTACAGTAGCAAAGGCCTTAATTACTGAAGAAGTATAATGAGGCTTCCTTGTAACAGGGTTTTACAACCAACAATTTCGTCACTTTTGACATTCACTGTATCAAAAGTATGAGGTTAGGAGAAACCTAGTAAAAAATGCTTGAAGGCAATCAAAGAGGCCTAAAGTAGGAAAGGAGTCATCCTCAAAAAGCCTCAGGGTGTCATCTTCAGGAGAAATATCATCAGTAAGGATATTTGTCTCCTTGTAGAATGGTTTCAATTGAGGTAAGGGTCCATCATTTTTTCTGAAGTTATGGTTTTGCAAAGATTATATTGTTTGGATTTTACTATCTATGATTGTATTATAAGTGAGCCATTCTCCTCGGTACGGGAGCCCACATTACTTTTTATTCATTGTAAGTGGGTGATTATCCCTAGTATGAGAACCCACAATAATTTGACAAATTCTCTATCATTTTAGAGTTTTTGGATGGTGTTAGGTAGGTGATTGAAGTCACTTTTAGGTTGGAGCCTGAAAACAATTCAAGGTGGTAGGGTGGTGCTAGCGAAAGTTGGATCTTGCAATGGTGTTGAAGCATCCTTTTAGTAGCATATGATAAAACGAGGGCATTCGAGCTGGAAAATTGAATGCTTTTCAAGAGTACTAGGGAGTTGGGGATTCCACCTAAAAAAGTTGGTGTCTATTGTCTTTGTTCTATTATGCTTTGAATTGATGCTAAAGATTAATTAATGCTTTGAAAATATTAATAGGTTACTAACAAATAAGAAATATCAATTCACCCCTCTCTAGTATTTCCAACACAAGACATGAATCCACTTTGATCGGTGTGTCCCTAATAATACCAAATGTTGACCTTATCCCATAGTTCACTACTTTGTATATGCTTGACTCTTCCTTGGCCTCCATCTTTTTCTATAAGGACTTAACTATCCTCTCACTAACGAAGTCGTGCGTAGCTCCAGTATCAACTAAAGGTACGAAATTCTTCTGCATCACTATCACGTCTACAAATATAAACCCCATGTACATAGCATAATGCTTCCAAGAGTATGTTTGGCCTAACAAAACATCACAAACTTCAATAGGAGAAACATCACACAGTACCTCGTTCATGAAGGGCTTGATGATGTAGGGAAGGTGAAACTAGTGGTTGACGAAAAGATATCGTCCTTGGTGGAGCCACCCAATGGTGTATGGTTATAGGTGTGGTGGGGTTGGAAGGCCCAACTACTTAATGACCTCCATTGAGATGAGGTTCTTTCTACTCCCATTGTCAATAATGAACTATAGTAGAGAACCCTTGACCCATAGCTATGAGTGGAAGAGACGCTTCCCCTCCTCTGGATCTTCAGGCTCAATATTCTAGACCTTGTTGGTGGCAATTATGGAACTGGGTTCTACATCAATAATTTGATTTCCCTTGTGATTCCCCTTGTTGTGTTCTGGCTCAGAGTCAGAACATGCAACTAACTTTGAAGCTTTTAGCTAATCCACCAGTGACTGCTTGGCACAACACTCATTTGCGTTATGGGTGGGGCTCTTGTGGAAATAACACCACATTCCCATGTCCTTCTTCATCTTTGTGGTGTTATTATTTTCTTGTGGGTTCGATGAGCTGTCTTGGGTCACTCCACCTTCGCTCTGTCCTTTGCTCTATGGTTTGGAGGTTCATTTTCCCTGATTCAGATTCGTAGATCTAAGGTATCGCTTCTTCTGTTTAAATTTCTACTTGATCTTAATATCATATCAGTATGCTACACCAAGCAAGGAGATGTCCAGGAACTCCATCTCTACTTGGATGTATTTATCCAGAAAGTCATTGTACTTGAGTACTGGATGCTGCTCAAATCCTTGATACCCATCTTTGTGCTTAGGGTATGAAAAACATTCGTGAACTTTGACAGTTCTTGGTCCCTTTCTTGTCGTAGTGTGGTCCATTTGCTGTACTTATCTTCATAGCTCCTGACAGGGTAATATTCTTTCTTGATGGCATCTCGGAAAAAATTCCAAGAGGATGCGACTGAAAGTAGTCATGGTTCTTCCTTGTCCCTTTGCTCACAGTAAGTTTCCCACTAGTCCTTGACATGGGGGGCAGTGTTGAGGAATTAAATCAATCTTTTCCTATTAGAAAAAATATGGATCAAAAAATATCCTTCCAACAGATTTAACCATTTATCTAGAGCATCTACATATATCTAGCCTTCAAATATAGGAATGTCAAATTTAACTTGTACGTTAAAGGGGGTGGTGCGGCGTGCCTCTGATATGAAAAACAGATGAATATGCTTCGCCTATTGATACTCGCTAAAGGATCTGGGAATCCATAATATCATTCCTTTGTTGCTCAAGGGCCTCTTCTAGCAATAATTTGAAAGGATCTCTTGCTCCTTTGTCTTTATTTTCTTCCTCCATTAGAGGTTGTCATGTTCGGCGAGGCCAGTCTTGTAAGGGTTCAACTAGTTCAAGTCCCAACTCATTATACCCCAACCTCAGTGGGTACATGTTGATGGTGCTAGGAATACGTCAACGAAGGGGGCATCCCCAATGGGAAGTACTAATTAGACCTCACAAGATTTGGATTAGGATCCCTGTCCGGAGTATTGACTTGCCTACCATGTATCATTATAAATTTTCCTAGGCTATAAAGCTCAGCACAAGAGAGTAATACACAAGTATTTTTGGATCAACAAGTGAGTATGCCTTGTGAGATGTTTATTTTTGGAAAGTATCAAGGTCCTTCTATCGAAAGAAAAGAAAAGTGGTCCATTTAAAGACATGTAATAGTAATAATTTAGAAAAGGCATACGAGCATATACATATGAGTGAATTGTTAATCAACCACCTAAATAGTTCACAAGGAAGAAATATTGTTAAAGAAAATACAACACACCTTCAACAAGGTAAGTACCAAAACCACCAAAATAGTTCAATTTCCTTAGCATAGATGAAAACCACAAACATCGCAAACATTACAAGAATAGTCTTCCAATATTCACGACATATGCGTGAAGGCATGTTAGCTCAAAAAGCTTCTGGATTAAGTAAAAGTTCCAAGATACATCAGGAAAGTGAACACCACTAGCCCTGTTATAGGCTATTTTGTCTCATCTGGTCAATAATCCTCCAAATGGGATCAATCAACATTATATTCCCCCCTTTTCAACATCATTTCACAAATCCCTATGCATGACTCTCTCCTTCCCCAGATTTTTTGTCCTAAACTACATCTAAACCAATTTTAGGACCAACGCAGTGTGACCTCTTGTTGGGCAATGTTCACCTACAGGTTTTTCCATTGTGGCCTATGTTGATCACCTACAAGTTGCTCCCCTTTGAACCTGTGTTCATTTCCAGAAGCTTCCAGGATCTGTTGTAACCATTTACCTTAGATAAAACTATCAAATCCTATCCTGTCCTACCTTGGATTTTCCATCCCTTATCCTTAGATCTCATCCTCCCATCAAGTGTGGATCTCAATCCCAAGATTGGTAAAAGGATAATAACTCCCAACTTACCTCACTCCTCTATATATTTACAACCTTCCTTATGCAAGGGGTCGGCTTTTAGAGAGTGATTCTACCCTTATGTTGTTGTTGTGAGAGTTATCATTTCATGAATTTAGGGTGATTGGAGGTGAACTTTGTGACAAAGGAAGTACAAGTCAACAACTTGGAGGAGCTCTTCTATAAGATCAACACCTATTTATGGTTGTAACTCACTCCATTTATATCAACAAAAAGAGTAATTTTTTTCCTATACATGATGTCATTATTTCATATATTTCAATACCATGTTTACCTTATGAATAAAGTAGATAGATGATGCTACATAGATCTCGTAGTTTCTTCGCTTGTGTTTTTTAGTTGTGCAGGTTCTAATTTTGGCAGCTAGAGCTAGGATTGTAGCATTCAAGCCAAAGAAGTATCGAAATAAATGACAGATTCCAAGTAAGTTTCATCCTTTCATCTACTTACTTTAAGGAAAACATTGTGTCCCTTGTCATTATGTTGTTCTAGGTTAGCCACCAAGCCTAGCATAGATATTTTTTCCACAGTCATAAATCTTGCATAACTAATTGGTGACCATACTGGGGAATGGTGTATTCCCTTGGTGTTTTGTTTGTCCATTATGTTTTCTTTACCTCTTTCATAGACCTTTTCTTCTTTAACCAGCCAATAAGAGACCTAGGAAGTGATTTCATTGAATCTTGTTTGCAAATTTTGTGTCAGAATTGTCTTTCCCAAGACCAATGCACCCTCTGATCTATTGACAAAGTATTGCACCCCACTTGGGTCCTCTCTATGTATGCATTGCAAAGCAATGGTGCCTCTTCTGTGCGTGCATTGGCCCTTGTTTTTGAATAAAACTTTCCCTTGTTTTTTATTCTCTTTGATTAGCCTACTTCCAACTGACCTTCCCTAAGTCTTGAGTGTCTTGTAGTCTCTCTGAAGCCTCCATTTTGTTTGAATTTGTGTTTGATTGCATTTAGTGAAAATTGGTTTTGGTTTTTCCTTTTTCTTATCATTAGGTCACTTGAAAACTTGTTTTGTTTGATCATTGATCGCTTGGATGAATTGTTGTTCTAGTCCTCATTCTAAAAAGTGCATTTGAATCAGTGATTAGACTTTACATCTTGTTTTTCCTCATTTTCAAAAATTAAGTGTGTTGAAAAGAAAAATATTTGCATTTTCATCTAGGGTTTTGTGTGTGAAATTAGAATTCCCCAATGCGAAACTGCATATTTTTTCTTTCATTTTTGCAAAACTAATAATAATAATAATATATGCTTGTTAAAATCCTTTGAGTGTCATCTCTTTTGATTTTTGAAAATTTCACCCAATTTCAGTTTGATTCCTATGTTCATGAAATCTCAGATTATGTTTGATTTCATTTCAATCCACTTGGGTTCGTTTTGAATAATTCTCTTGCATGAATCACATTTCCATAGTTAGAATTCTCATTTTCACAGCAGGAAAAGAAATTATGTATAGATTACATTTGCACAATTTCCAAGGGAATCATGCATAGATTACACTGCAGAGTTTGGCATATTTTATGTTAGTTGCATCTTAGGTGTGTTCAAGTGACATCGAATTTTGTTCCTTGAAATCAAAATATAATTCAAGATAAACATTAAAATTTATTGAATCAACCTAAGGAGCATTTGTAACATTAACGCAAAAATTTAGAGATCTAGGCTAGAGACATGTTCCAACATCGTTAAACGTAGCAGTTGTCCTTTTCTTCCAACATTGTATCCCGTGGGTGAAATTAGGTTCCACATATGTGAGTGTATAGGATCCTTCTCCACATACCTTTGGGTATATTGGATGATGCTCCATGCATGCAAAGTATATGGCAACACTCTCATCGAACAATTATGTAGTAGACAACACTATTACGGATTGTACTACCATGTACCGTTGAGTATATTTTGAGAGTCCCCTATAGGTTTCTATCCATCCATAGGTAATTTATTTGGCCACCTTGTAAACCATGATACACTGAACACATCATTAAGGGACATTTCTTGCACGTAGGTTAAGTCCTTGGCTCTCCAACGTGTATATTGCAGTTCACGATTGCTTGGTAAACCTTTATTCCTAGTTACCCCTTTGTTTTGTTTGTGTATTTAATTTCTAAAATAAATTAGTTGATTGTGAAACAACATCCTCCTTGTGGAACAACTCCTTAGTGAATCTTAGCTTGAGACAAATGGCAACATTTCCGAAGTCCACCAATCAAGGGAACATCTCTACGGGAATCCTGGTCCTTTTCCTTATTTTGGAAATATTGGTGCTCCTTATATGGAAATGTTGTCCCTTCCCAAATTTACCATTATTTTTCCAGTCTGGTTGTTTTCGACCACTATAATTCTGAATCTCAAAACTTCTTCTCAACCAAGTTATCCTCCACCCGAAGAACATCAACCTCATGTTGATCCTAAAGTTGACTCCTTTCCTTCTTCACCTATTATTTCTTCATCCCTTTCTTCTTCTTCGCCTGGTGAAAGTCTTGATTCTAGTAAACAGGAAGCTAAGAAGAAGAAGAAAATGATGAAGAAGAAGAAGAAAAATAAGCAGGGGGGAAACCAAGTTACCATTTCTACAAATGCAACTAGTATGTAAAAATATTCCAATCAACCCCGTAAAGTTAAATTCCCTTGCAAGTTATGTAAGGGTGAAAACTTTCATAGAGATTGTCCTAGCATTCCCAAGTTATTAGAAGTGTGGTCCACGGGCTCACATCGGCCTTTGTCATCAACTTCTAGAGATCATGCTGGTGACAACCCTCAACTAGTGATAGTAACATCCATGGGAACAAGGGTAAAGTTAAGTTTCCCTATAGGTTATGTGAAGGGAATCATCCTATTCACCTTTATAATTATATGGATGAAGCCTCAAAAGTTTCAAAAAACCTTATAGATTCTCATCCTCCACTCCCAACTGGTTATCAAAAGATTTCTCCAAATCCTCCACTAGTTGATGTAGTGATTGATCAGAATCCATCTCCTGTCAATCCCACTCTCTTTGAATATGAATCCCATGAGTCTATTCCTGACCAACTATTGGTTGAGAAAACATTTGACTCAATTCCACCTTCAATCGATCATACCTTTCCCATAGAGAGTGAACTTCATACCACTCAGGTTCTTCTCGTTTCTTCAGATTTAAATGAACTTGAGGGAAATCCTCCCATTCCAATGGCACAGGGGGGAATCCTCCTATTCCCATAACACAAGGGGTCATTTATCTTGTTCCCAGGACACCCTCTCCAAGTAGTATGTTCAATTCCTTTGATTGGAGTCGACTAGCAGGATATCATATTCCTCTTTGTGTTCCCTTCTAGATCATGGTACAAGCTTATAATGGTTTATGAGTTGTTGCAGTATGACATGGATTTACTGATTGGTGATGTTTCTTTGATGACCTTACTGATAGATGAGTTGATGTGATCAGAACTGACAGTGAACAATTGGCATAGGTTCAGGGGGATCATTTGTTATGTTTCTAATAGTGCATTATTGGCATTATGATTTCTTGAGAATTTCTTGTTACATAATGATGCTTATATTAATGAAGTTGTTGAAGATACTCATGTTGTTGAAGTTTTTGAATGATGACTATATGTTGCATCATGCTATGTTGCTGTCATGGGTTGCCTATGATGAAATCATGACTTGAGCCACATAGTTGTTATGATGCTACTGATCATATTTATGTTGATAGAAGATTCTTTTCATGATGCATATGGTACATATGTTATGTTTCTTACATGTTGATATTCATAAGTTCAAAGAGATAAACAAAGTTTGATTATGCAACCTCATTATTTGATGATGATGAGTGTCACTCATTACTTTTATGTTTCTTTCATTATGCCTTCAAAGATGCATAAGCTGCATATGGTACAGTTATGGATGATGACGTCTATAGTGCTTGGCTCCAACATGTAAATGATATGTTGCACACGGTATATTGTTTGAGGGTTACTAACAGTGTTTGATAAATGATGGTGAGCTCACGGTTTTCTATTAATGACTTCTCATTGATGAGATGCTAGATACATACTACTGTCTCTATGTCATGGGATATCATTGAAGGTTGAATTACATATAAGGATCTTATGGATGATTACTTAAGTTTCATGTTAATGTATTAGTATTGGTGTGATAGTTCTTCTTGCATGAATAAAATGGGCCAAGAGAATGATTTTACTGCAGGTTTTCATGAATACATGGTTATTAACATACTACCGCTATATTTGCTAAATGATACTTAGAAACATGGCATATTTAGTCACATATTGATGATGTTGAGGAATGATGCTACTTTTCCCTATCGTGATATGCCTCATTCTCACATATGTTGATTGATACATGAAAGATATGTTTTTATGCTACAAAAGATCCATACGCCTTTAATTAACATGGATTGAGGCTCTTCCTACTAAGGGAAATAGCCAATTGACCTTGATGAGGTCAAGAGGATAATTTGATAGCAGATATCTTTGAAAAATATTTTGTTGTTGATGTTGCATTCTTGGTCACAGATTGATGATATCAAAGCTACATTGTCTTATCTTGCAAATTGATGATGAAAATGTGCATGCCATTGTTCATGTTGTTGTTGAAAGATGGTTTTGGTGCAGATCCTATATGGTGTATGATGAGTGTTGATTCCTATCATGGTCTTATTGAGGTCTTTGCACTTGGTTATAAATTCCATATCTGTCTCTTGATGTAAAGGTCATGTAAAGACCTATTTTATAAATGATTTTAAAATTTAGTCATATTTTGGTCAAGTCATGTAATCCCATCATTTTGGGCATGTGATGTAATGTTGAGTCAAATATGTAACCCTGTTGTGCTGAGAGATCAATGTAGGCTTGAGTCATTGGTGATAGGAAAGGTCATGTATGGTTGAGTCATAGAGTCATGTACTTCTTTGTATATCTTCAAAAAATTCAGCATGTGCTCAGGAGGAGCATGGTCGATATTCAATGTTCATACTCAACAGATCATTTCTACAACACTCATGTCAACAGAGGAAGAGAAGCCTTCATTTAGAATTGATCAACACTTTTCCTTGATGTCAAAGGGGGAGAGAAGCTTGGTGTTTGGAGAATTCTTGGTGACTTGGGAGAGAAACTGCGCTTAGAGAATACTTGGTGACTTTCGAGAGAAACATTGTTTGGAGAATGCTTGGAGACTTGGGAGAGAAACTTGGTATATCTACAAATGTGTTTACTGGTATCTACAAACTGTGTTATGCTTGGTGACTTGGGAGAGACACTTGGTATATCTACAAATGTGTTTCTAGGTATCTAGAGGTGGTGGTGACAAAACATCAAAGTGGTTGCCATGAAGTTCAAAGGGAGAGATTGTTGGCATTATGAAAAATGTGTTGTCCTTGATGGTGACTTAATTAATAAATATATCAACATGATGGTAGAAGGATGAGTATTCAAGCCAGTACAAATGTAACAAAAAAATTAGAAAAAAGAATAATTGTTCAGCGACAAAGGAATGATAAAGGTGAAGTTTGAGGAAGTATACGCATGTTCTGTAAATAAAATATGCATACATACATAGGTCTGGTGAAGAAAAGTCGTGTACAATTTCTGCACCATGGTATTCTAAATAACATGGGTCTTTACCATGGTATTGGTCCATACTGAACACGAGAATAAATATTTGATCTCGTCAAACAATACAATCGACATAACTAAGGGTTTGATCGAAGGTATTAGCTAAGGCCTAATCTATATAAGGAGATGGAGATCAAAGTGCTAAGTGGAAATGATATGGGTTATTGATGAATTGTTTGATCTGAAATAAGTTTTCACCCAAGAGTGTGATGATGGATTAGATCTCATAGATTTGAAATGACTACACATTGAATAATCTACTTATAAGTTGATAGATCTGTGATGATGATGTCATGATGTGTGTCTTTTACAGTGTATGCCAAGATTTGGTTTTGATTGATTTTTTGTTCTGCATCGAAGGTATGATTCAATATTTACAAATATGTATGCATGTTTTCTTTAGAAATATTGCGTACATATGTGGATTTTCTTCTTGGTAGTCACGTATCGACTCTGTAGTATGGAAAAATATGTACGTGGGTATGATTCTTGAAAGGAACTTACATACGCAGAAATGTCTTATAAGGGTCCCATATATATATGCTATGTTTTTCCTATATGTGATTTCTAATCAGCCTTGTTGTGTTCGTTGTTATCTATCGATGAAGTCTTTCATGATGATCTATGTTTGATAGTGCTAGTTGAGGTTGCACTAATCATGTTATGAAATGTTGAATAACGATGATGTTATTGTGATATGATCTATGTTGGGTTCAGATATCTATGACAAGGTGAGTAGTGGAGTGATTCAGTGTCAAGGTTCATTTTTTTGTGATCTATATGTGGGTTATCTTAAGAGAAAGCATGTATATACACAGGTGTGTCTCATAATAGTAGCATATATATTATGACATAAGAATGACCAGGGTTTACAATGACATGATCTAGTTTCTATGATGAACAGTAAATGGTCTGACATTCTTATGAAGAGTATATAGTGAATTGAGATGATCTAGCTTCTTTGGTTGTTTGATATTCAGTAATTAGTTTATTCAATGATTTGGTGATTAGGTTGGTTCAGTGATTTGATATAGTGATTGGTTCTAGTTTGTTATTTGATATTGGGCTTAAATGATGGTAGTGGGTAAAATCTGAAAATTTGATGAAAGGTGTCCTACATGTTTGATGTTTTGGTTCAAGTGGAACCAGTATGAAAATTATGAAACGTGATCCATGAAAGTGTTGAGGATTAGAGCCTTCAGTGAGGAAATTAAAGCCTCCTTCCAATGGTAGCTACTAAATATGATCAAGGAGCTCGAGCTATCTTCGGTGGGTGCCGTTAAATGATATCAGGGGGTTGGAGCTTCATTCCAGTGGGTGTTGGAAAACGAGAGAAAGTGGTAGCCTTCTATAGGCGGGTGCCTATGTGCTGGTATGAGTATGTGTCAGTACAAAATTATAAGAAGCTTTTCATTATAATAGAAGATGAAGACAAAGATGACAATGATGATGGTTTTCTCCCACATTGGGTTTCCACCTAAAACTCGATGTTCATATGTGTTGATGTGTTGTTTATGTATGATGGTTTATTCTGTTCTTACTGCACATGGTTATTGTTCAATTAATGCCTAATGAAATAGTGATACACTGGTTCAAGTTAAACATATGGTGAATTACCTGAAAAGTTAGTTAATTGTATATACGCTAGTTGTCTGCATAACAGTCGCAACATATGCAAGTTTACTTCATTATAGTCACATACATAAATATGAATAAGAAAATAAAAGTGTAAGTGAGTTTTTAAAATACTGATTCAACCTCCCC
Organism: Pinus tabuliformis; assembly: GCA_031772625.1. Taxonomy (NCBI): domain Eukaryota; kingdom Viridiplantae; phylum Streptophyta; class Pinopsida; order Pinales; family Pinaceae; genus Pinus; species Pinus tabuliformis. The sequence continues at coordinate 191,945,892 of CM062804.1, forward strand.
TCTCAGTGTTTTTCCCAACATCCACAACTATGGTTGGCCTAATAAAACATCGCAAACTTCAAGAGGAGAAAAATAAGATGAGGTTATTTTCGCTCCCACTATTGATAATGAACTATAGCGGAGAACCATTCAGCCACATCTATGAGTGGAAGAGAATCTTCCCCTCCTCTACATATTCGAGCTCAATCTTTTAGACCTTGTCTATGGCAACAATGGCACTGCATTCTTCATCAATAATCTATTTTCCTCTTTCATTCCCCTTGTCATGTTTTGGCTTAGAGTCGAAACAAGCATTTGAATCTAAAAGCTTTAGCTCATCCACAACTGACTTCTTAGCACGACACTCATTTTTTTTGTGAGTAGGGCTCTTGTGGAACTCACACCACTTTCCTATATCCTTATTCATCTTTGTGGTGTTATTCTTTGTTTGTGGCTTTGGTGGGTTTACTTGGGTCACTCCACTTTGGCTTTGTCCTTTTTTTTATGGCTCAGAGGTGCCTTTTCCCTGCTTCGATTCGTAGATTCAAAGTCTCGCTTCTTATATTTAAATTTCTTCTTGATCTTAAGATCATAATAGTATAAGGAGTTGTCCAAGAACTCCATTTATACCTATATATATTTATGCAAACAACCACTGTACTTGAGTACCATATTCAACTCAAAATCCTTGATACCCAACTTCATGCTTAGGGTATCAAAAACATTCATGAACTCTAGCACATCTTGGTCCCTTTCTTGTAGTAGTGTGGTCGATTTGATGTACCTATCTTCATAGCTCCTAATAGGGTGATATTATTCCTTGATGGCATGTCAGAAAGAATTCCAAGAGGGTGAAATTGAAAGTAGTGAGGGTTCCTCCTCTTCCCTTTGCTCACAGTAAGTTTCCCACTAGTCCTTGACATGGGAGGCAAATTTGAGGAGTGAAAAATTAATATTTTCCCTATTGGAAAAACTATGGAATGAAAAATATACTTACAACATACTTAACCATTTATCTAGAGAATCTACTTCTATCTAGCCTTCAAATATAGGAATTTCAAAGTTAACGTGTACCTTAAAGGGGGGGTGCCTCCGAAATGACTATAGGATCAAGATGCTTCACCTGCTGATACCCGCCGAAGGATCTGGGTATCCATCATCTTGTTAATTTGTCACTCGAAGGCCTCTTAAAGCAATAATTTGAAAGGCTCTACTACTCCCTTGTCTTTTTTTTTCTTCTGTCATGGGAGGTCGTCGGGGTCAGCAAGGCTAGTATTGCAAGGGTTCAACTAGTTCAAGTCCTAACTCCTTATAACTTGACCTCATTGGGGACATCCAAAAAGGAACAGAGAAAGAACAAACAACTTTTATACCACTAATCCTAATTTATGAAGGAACAAAATGAAATACATATTTAAAAAAAAAAAAAACAAAAATATACAATAAAATAAAACTTTAACTAATAAATAGACACTGCTGAAAACTATTTACATGAAGGAAGGAAAGAAGCTAGCTTTGGTGACCGTAGCTTATCTTTGAGAAGAGATGTGACGACTACATGCCTTCTAAACTTAGTTAAAATGAAGTTCTCGGGCCTTTTTATAATTAACAAACAACAAAAAATCCTAAACATCTAAAAAGCTAACCCTAGGAGATAAGCGCCAAAAGCTTGTGGACACCATTGGGGTTAGTTAGAACATCAACTTCTTGGGGTTGCAATTTTGGCATATTATCTTTGTTTGGCACACATCATATCCCATTAGAAAGGTCTATTCAAGGACAACAAATTTCAGCTACAAATGTTTGCAACAAGCTACATGTTTCTTTGTTTCCACCAAAAAACATTTTTTACTGCCTCAAAATGGCTCCAGAAGTTCAAGATCCAAAATGTTACCAAAAATAGAAAATTGTCGAAATAGGAAACTGTGATGGAAATTAGGAAATTGAAAGGAAACAATGTGGGGGGTCCAAGTGGAATAGGTAGGTGGCCACCAATATCAACTTGTATCACTCCCCTTTGTTCAAGACCTATCTCACACGAATTTGGTGTACCAAGTTGTCCACTTGGATTGGTTATCCAATAACTCGCATGGCTTCCTTTCGACTTGCAAGAATCCTAACATCACCTTTCAGTAGAGCGAGCCCTCATGTTTTTCCCCATCTTTTCGATCTCGCTCCAGATATGTTTCTTACTTCCTATGATAACTCTGGTTATCCTTTATTCTACTTTGTTCCTTCTCTTTCTCACTCATTCCATTTGATACATGTGTGTGTGTGTGTGCTCCTATCGTGCAAGTGAACAATCGTCTAGGTAGTGGAGTTGACTTGTTTTGTCTCGGGCGTGGGAACTCATGTGGTCTCAGCCAACACTCATTACATCTCAACTTGTGTAGGAAACCCCAAATTTTTGTGGGGCCTACTCATTCCTTCTCATGCGTGGGAACTTATGCAGTCTTAGACGACGCTCATTCCATCTCATCACATGCAAGAAACCCCGACTTCTTGTTAGGCCGACTCATTCTATCTTAGACGTGGGCACTTGTGTGATCTTAGCAAACTCATTCCAAGTCCTTTAGTGTTGAAAAGTGTGCAACAAGAAATGCTAAATTTAGAATGTGCTAAAAATAGAACTCCTAAAAATAGCACTTCTAAAAATAGCAGTTTGGCCAATGAGAATTTTGGCCACCTTGGCTGATAAGTGAAACATCTAAAAATAGAATCTTCTAAAAATAGCATTTCTGAGTCCCTTCCTATTTTTAGCAGTCCCTGATCTAACTATAGGAAGTAAAAATGAATTTGGACTTAAGAGCAGTTTAAAATATTAATTAACTAATCTCCATGAGTTAACTAATTATGGAAAATTAAACTTGAAGTCTTTGTGAGGTCATGCATGAAATTTTTTCTCTCTTGATTTAGGAATTTATCCCTTGATTAAAGGAGATAAGGTTCAGTTCTATAATGAGAGGATCAGTTGACTTAGCTTTACTTAGTCAAGTCCAGTTGAATTAATGGGATATAGTTTGTTAATGCTTGCATGCATGTGACAACTATTATTTCAGATAACTGAGCATTCCCTCATGGATAACTGATGCATGTCAGTTCAGACAGAGACCCAGTTGAGATCAAATGAGGGACAATGTACTATCAGATGCTTGGATATTTCTAGTAAGTATTCCTTGCATGGAGAAGGATCTATTTCCAAGAGAAATACATAATATAGGATATTGGAGGACTTTGGCCTATATATTGAGGCCTAAGTAGTCTATGATCTTCATCTTTTGATTGCAGAGAGTACAGGATAGCACTTGAGCTCATTCTTTTTCTAAACAAAAGAGGATTTCCACTTGATTGATAATATAGATAGGTGTTTTATGCTGGTGCTTTTCCGAGTGATATATCTTGTGTTATGGTTGATTGTTTCTCTTGATTAGTTATATGTGTTTATGCTTGATGTTGCTCACGAAATCGATTATGCTTCCGCTTAATGTTTTGTAGAACTAGATCAAGTATTATGCTTTAATACATTGCATATATCAGTTTGATCTACAGGTGTGAAATTTTTACATGGTATCGGAGCATCGGTGATCAAGGAAGAATAGTATACAAGCAAGAGAAATTCGAAGTTTATTATTTGGGATATAGATCTCAAGTTCTTATCACATCTATTTCACTGATGGCTTTCTATGGTTTGAGGCTTGAGTATGCCCTTGATGGCAGCTCAAACTACATAGCTTGGAAGGATCGCATGGAGGCAGTATTGGAAGATAACAGCCTTAAGGACTTCATTGATCAAGAATTCCCTAAGCCTGCTGATGCTACTCAACTAGCGGAATGGAAGAAGTGTGTGGCTAGAGCTAGGAGAATCATCTGGGAGGGAGTTCGAGATCACATAATTTCGAGCCACCATGGGATGGAGACTCCACATGCAATGTGGAAAAAATTGAAATATTCATATCAAAATAGCAGTGATCAGAGGAAGCTGGCACTGAAGGACAAACTTCGCAAGATCAAGTGTGAAAAGGGTGACACTATCTCTACATTCCTAAACAAGCTCACCACCTTTAGGGATGAGATTGCAAGTGTATGGGTCATGACTGCTGATGATGATATGGTGAGTCTAGAACTCCTTGGCCTTCCTAAGAGCTGGCATAACTACTAGGACTCAGTGAATGGAAGGGAAAAACTACCAGATTTGGAACGACTATGGTCAGATTTGATGCAGGAGGAGATCAAATGGAGCACCAGGGATGTAGCTTCTTCATCAAAACATGATGATGAAGAGAACTTGGCTTTAGCATCTAAGTCTAAGAAAGGGAAAAGGAAGGCATCCCAATCCAAGTCTTCTCAAGGAGGGAAGAAGTTTGACAAGTCGAATTTGAGATGCTTTCATTGCCATGAGTTGGGCCATTATGCTACTAATTTCGCAAAGAAGAAGTCCAAGAAAGGTTCCTCCAAGGAATTTGATGGTGATGCACTAACTTCACAATTTGACATGGATTTCTCACTTATTGCATGCATGGTTTCATCCAACATGGGATGTGTTTGGTACTTGGACAATGGAGCCTCTTTCCACATGTCAAGTGACAAGAATATTTTCAGCACTTTGGAGGAGAAGGATCTCTAGATACGGATCAACATGGGCAATGATGGAAAGTATCGTGTCTCAGGTGAAGGTACGGTTGTGTTTCAGAGGGAGCATGGTTCTCCCCTCACTCTTTCTAATGTTATGTATGTACCAGGGCTGAAAAAGAATCTTGTGTCTATTGCTATGCTTGAGGATAAAGGCTATGATGTAGTCTTTAGTTTGGGAAAGGTTTTCCTAAGGCATATCGACACTGGACAGACCAAATAGATAGGGATTCAAATTAAAAATCTCTATAAGTTACAAGTAGAAGATTGTGTTGCATTGAGTTCCAAAGCAGGGGTGGTGCATGGCTAAGATAGTGGCGAGTTATGGCATAGGATACTGGGCCACTTGCATCATGAGGCCTTGAAGATCATGCAGCAAATTTCTACTGGATTACCCAAGTGCAAGCTGGAGCAAACGAGCACATGCAAAGGTTGCACTTTGGGTAAGTATGCAAAAGCTTCCTTGCATGATTGGGATAGTAGAGCAGGAGCAGTTCTGGAGCAAGTTCACTCAGATGTATGTGGGTCCTTCTCTACAGCCTCCACGGCAAAGCATAGGTACTATGTTACTTTTTTTTATGATTTTTCTCGTAGATGTTGGATCTACTTCATGCAAAATAAGGATCAAACCTTCTTGAAGTTTTGTGAGTTCAAAGCTTTGGCAGAGAAAGAATCAGGGATGAAAATAAAGGCCTTGCAAACTGATAACGGTGGAGAGTATGTTTCCTAGCAGTTTAAGGACTTATGTGCTTCAGAAGGAATTAAACGGGAACTCACGACACCTCATAACCCACAACAGAATGGGGTGGCCGAAAGGAATAACATGTCTATTGTGGGAGCAGCTTGAGTGATGTTGCATGACCAAGGCCTACCACTTCATCTATGGGCTAAGGCATGCAATACAAGAGTATATCTTCAGAACAAAAGTCCTCATCGCATGTTGGGGATGAAGACACCTATAGAGGATTTTTGGGGAAGCGACCAGATATGAGTTACTTCCACATATTTGGATAACCAGTCTTCTGTCATGTGACCAAAGATGCTTGGAAGAAGCTAGACCCAACAACTGAGTTGGGAATACTTAAGGGGTACATGGATACACCTCACAACTATCATGTGTTTCTGCCTGCCAATCAGAGGACCGTAATACGCAAGGATCTAAAGTTTGATGAGCAGCGAGCCATGCGAGTGTCACTTGAGAGAGAGCTCAATTTGCATGGTGATGATGAGGAACTATTAGTTCCTAAGGAGGAGGAACCTCCTGATGATGTGGATCAGCCACATGCAGAGATTCCAGTAGTGGATATCACCACTGCTGGAGAGTCTTCCAGAGATGGGAAAAAACGCTCATAGGAAGCTGACAGATTGATGCAGGATGTGAGAGAGAATGTGGGGTAGCCATCCTCTCAGCGCAGACAGAGGATATCTCCCGATAGATACACTGGCTACATGGCCCTGGTTGGGGAGTGTGTAGTGACCAAGCCTTCTTCTTTTGAGGAGGCAATGCAGCAACCAGTTTGGGTGGATGCGATGGTAGAGGAGTATGATTCTATCAAGTGGAACAGTGTGTGGGATGTTGTCCCTAGACTGAGGGACAAGTCAGTAGTTACTTCCCAATGGACTTACAAGGTAAACCATGTAGCTGATGGCAGTATTGAGAAACACAAGGCAAGGTTTATTTCCCATGGTTTCTCACAGGTGGAGGGGATTGACTATGACAAGACTTTTGCTCCTCTTGCAAGGTACTCATCAATTAGATCACTTCTAGCACTATCAGCTCAGATGGGTTAGAAGATCCATCAGATGGATGTGAAGACATCTTTCCTCAATGGGGAGATTGAGGAAGAGGTATACATAGAGCAGCCTGAGGTATTTGAGACCTTCAACTGTGAGTCGCATGTGTGCCGGCTCGAGCGAGCATTGTATGGGCTGAAGCAAGCACCTTGTGCTTGGCATACCAGGATCGACAGCTATTTCACCGGGTTGGGCTTCACCAAGAGTGAAGGGGATGCGAACCTCTACCACATCATGGTAGAAGGTAAGCTATTGATTATTGTACTTTATGTCAATGATCTGATTTTGACAGATGATGATCAGTTGATCAATTCTTTCAAGGAGGACCTTGCAAGAGAGTTTGAGATGAAGGACATGGGCCTCATGCACTACTTTCTAGGCATGGAGGTGTGGCAGAGAGATGGGGAAGTATTTGTGTCTCAAAGCAAGTATTCCAATGAGATACTGAGGTGCTTCCACATGGAGATGTGCAAGCCCATGGAGACTCCTCTAGCAGGTAACTAGAGGAAGGAGGATGCTACTTTAGGTGAGGTAGTAGTTGCTACTATTTATCGGCAGCTTGTGGGTTCACTTATGTATCTAGTGAACACACGACCAAATTTGTGCTTTGCGGTGAACCAGTTGAGTCAAGCTATGGTTCACCCAACCAAGTTATTTTGGAAGGAGACAAAGCATGTGCTGAGATATCTCAGAGGCACTACACAGTATGGATTATGGTACAGGCAGACAAAGGGAGTGAAGCTCCAAGGCTTCACAAATGCAAATTGGGCAGGTAATCCATCAGACATGAAGAGCACTTCTGGAGGAATCTTCAACCTTGGGTCAGTTGTAGTTTCTTCGTATAGCAGCAAACAGAGATCAGTTGCACTTAGATCAGTGGAGGCTGAATACATGGCTGCTAGTCAGGCTACATGTGAGGCCATCTGGATGCGGAAGATTCTATTGGGATTGTTTGGTCAGATGATGGATCCTACCGTGATATATTGTGATGATCAGAGTTGCATTAAACTCTCTGAGAATCTAGTGTTTCATGACAGGTCCAAGCATATAGATATCCACTATCATCATCTATGGGATTGTGTGGTCAAGAGGATCATGATGTTGCTATACATTTTGACCGAGGAACAGGATGCATATATTTTGACAAAGGCATTGTCAAAGGGAAAGTTTGAGTTCCACAAAGACAGGATCAGGGTTGTTGATAATCTCTTTCTTGTTGAGAGGGAGTGTTGAAAAGTGTGCAACAAGAAATGCTAAATTTAGAATGTGCTAAAAATAGAACTCCTAAAAATATCACTTCTAAAAATAGCAGTTTGGCCAATGAGAATTTTTGCCACCTTGGGTGAGAGGTGAAACTGCTAAAAATAAAATATTCTAAAAGTAGCATTTATGGGTCACTTCCTATTTTTAGCTATCCCTAGTCTAACTAGAGGAAGTAAAAACAAATTTGGTCTTAACAACAGTTTAAAATATTAATTAATTAATCTCCATGAGTTAATTAATTATGGAAAATTAACTTTAAAGTCTTTGTGAGGTCATGCAATTATTTTCTCTCTTGATTTAGGAATTTATCTCTTGATTAAAGGAGATAAGGTTCAGTTCTATAATCAGAGGATTAGTTGACTTAGTTTTACTTAGTCAAGTCTAATTAAATTAATTTAACAAGTTGTTAAATTAATGAGATATAGTTTGTTAATGCTTGCATGCATGTGACAACTATTATTTCAGATAACTGAGCATTCCCTCATGGATAACTGATGCATGCCAGTTCAGACAGAGGCCCAATTGAGATCATATGAGGGACAATGTACTATCAGATGCTTGGATATTTCTAGTAAGTATTCCTTGCATGGAGAAGGATCTATTTCCAAGAGAAATACGTAATATAGGAGATTGGAGGACTTTTTGCCTATATTTTGAGGCCTAGGTAATCTATGATCTTCATCTTTTGATTGCAGAGAGTACAGGATAGCTCTTGAGCTTATTCCTTTTGTAAACAAAATAGGATTTCCAGTTGATTGATAATATAGATAGGGGTTTTATGTTGGTGCTTTCCCCAGTGATATATCTTGTGTTATGGTTGATTATTTATGTGTTTATGCTTGATGTTGCTCATGAAATCGATTATGCTTCCACTTAATGTCTTGTAGAACTAGATCAAGTATTATGCTTTAATACATTGCATATATCAATTTGATCCACAAGTGTGAAATTTCTACATTTAGTGTGTTAGTGTGGGTGAATTCCATTCTTTCTTTAGAATGTTCTATTCCATATTGGGTACTTCAAGTAGACCCATAACAACACTTGAGTGCCTCATTCCCAAGAATTTTTGTGCTAACTTGAGCACCTTGTGTGAGCACTCTCAGTCCGGTCATGCCAAAAGTCCCAAAATTTTATACAAACATTGTAAAATGTTTTATCTCCATCTCATCTCGCATCTTGACTCGTCCAACTAGTGGCATTTGTGGGCTCTCAAGCTCAGAGGTCTGAAATATAGGAAGCATGTGATGGGACGAGGTTTGAGATAATGGGATACAATACCAATCAAGGCCAAGCTAGGGGAAGAACAAAGGACAATTAGAAAGAGTAGATGAATTAAATGACCCTGTTTTAAACCAACTATGGAGCCGGTTAAGGAAGCAAGAGATGGGAGGAAACAATCATCTTCCATAGTAAAGAAGTCAATGCATGAATGCAAAGACGAGGAAACATATTTGTACAACAAGGGAACGATGAGTAGAAGTAGAAACCCTCCATCATAGCATGAAATAGGAACCAACAAAGCACCATCAAGGAGCTAATAGGAGCAATGATATGATGTGAGGCTCACATGAAGGAACAATTAGTGAGACTAGGGATCTTCATTGCATTGAATCCATTGAGAAATGGACCCATATTTTCAAGTGGAAAGAAGATGGTGAGGCATGTCATCCTCATTCATTTCATGGAGTGATGATATCCTTGCTACCTCCCCATTTATTTCTTCCCCTCTCACCCCATATAGGGATTGATTTGCACTGGTTGGTTTGACTTATTTTAATGAATTTGGATACATATGATTACTAAGAATATTTAGAAAAAAAATCATAATTATTAAGAATATTTAAATGAATTCGGATATATATATTATTAATGATTTTTTTCTCATTTTCATTTTTTAATGATTAGAAAGATAATTTGATGTTGCGTGTATTTTCCTTAGTTAAAAAATTAAATTCCATTAGGTGACAACCCACCGAAGTTGTTAATATTGTATTGAATTCTTACATCAAGATATCAAATGCAATAATACACATATATATACATCAAGTTATTAAAAGTGTCTAAGATGAAAACCATTTTCTCAAAAAAAAAAAAAAATCATTTATATACACATATTAAATTTTGGTTTTAAAATATTTATACCAGTTAACTCTCTCTCTCTCTCTCTCTTAAAAAATCCTTTATATATATATATATATATATATATATATATATATATATATATATATATATATATATATATATATATATATATATATATATATATATATCTATATAGATATATATATCTATATGAGTGTTTATTTTGAAATAGGACTTTCATAATTATAATTTTAACTGTTAATAATCATTAAGTGAATGGTAAGGATTTAACTTCTATGGAATATCTACAAATATTAGTAGGAGCCACATTAGAGTGTTGAGATTTATCTCAAACATTTTTTGTTTTCCAATTTAACTACTGCAACAATATAAATTAAATGTATAATAAATAATGATAGACATTAAAACTCTTATCTTATGATACATTTCACATTGATATAATCTTCTAGATGAAACTATGTGGAGGATTTTTTATCCTATCCATTTTTTCAAGTGGACCCTCCACCCATCATGCACCTTTTCTAAGATTTGAAAGAAAATGGTTATACCTCTTCACATATCTCAAAAGTTTTCAAGGATGCCTCCAATCCCAAATCCTTTAGCCCCATTTCCTCTTCTCCTCAGAGTCAATCTATCTCCCTTACATAAAAGGGACAACCAACCTCATTGCAAAATATTGTTGAAAAGGAATATTACGACCATATTTAGGCCACACAAAACTTTGAAGCAAATGTTCTGATCATCTAAAGATAAGTCTGACCCCATGCTAAGTTTAGGAGTCTACCGGATTCCTTGTTCACGTGGGAAGTCATACATTGGTGAGACCGACCGACCCTTCAAAGCACGTCTTACAAAGCATATTGTTGATACTAACCATCTTTTCCTTTCTAAATCTGCAATTGTTGAGCACTCTTTTTATTCTAAGCATTTGATCTACTTCGATCAATCCACATGATCCTTACCTATATTCCATTTCACAACTCCAGGATCATTAGGGATGCCCTCGAAATAGAGAAGCAGCCTGTTAAGATTAATAAAGAAGATGGCTATAAATTAAGTCATTCTTGGCACCTTGTTATCTACCATATGTATCAATAGTTTGGCCCCCAATTGCTAGTGGTCTCCTCTTTTTATCCCATTTTTAATCCTCTTTTAATCCTTCCATTTATTTACTTTTAGAGTAAGTCTCCATCTTTCATCTGATTTTTAATCCTCTTTTAATCCTACCATTTATTTATTTTCATAGTAAGTTTGTTTCCTTCTTATTTTTCTAATCATAATTATTTCCCTTTTATCTGTCTTCTTCCTCTATATTTTCTATTTTATTTCTTCTTCCCCTAATTTTCATGTTCTAATTCTCCTTCCCACTCTTATTCTCACCTTATATATTTTAATTTATTTAAATATATTATTTTCTTTATTTATTTATTCATCCATTTAATTTATATTTTGTTTAATTTGTTTCAAATATAATTTTATGTATTTAAATTTAATTCATTTGGAATATATTTTATTTATTTAATTTAATTTATTTCTAATATATTTCTATTCTTCCATTATTTAGTTATTTATTTATCAATTTATTTTTATTATTTAATTGAATTCATTTATTTTAACTCTTTCCATTAAGAAAAGGCTACATTCATTATTTAATATTTTTCCTAAATGGCTACCTTCAATGTTTTATTATTTTCCTTAACAATTACTTTGGATATTTTATTATTTTCCTTAACGACTAGTGAGTTATCACCGACTAGTGAGTTATCACCTTTTATTATAGCATTCTTTTAGGATCATAAAATTCCTTTTATCCCTAATTATAGATGGAAGGTCCACCTCAAACCTTCGACATAATAAAAAATCTTCCACAAAGTTTAATCCAAAAATTCACTCAATATAAATATTGTTGAAATTTACAATCCCTCACATCTCAAACTTAAAAAATTATAAAATAAAAATAAAATCATAACTTTTTAATTATTATTAACTAAATAATAATTCTATTTTACAATAAACACTCATTGTATTTAAAAAATAAATATATTATATAATTAAATTATATTAAATATGATTGTTTTACTTCCATTTTACTCATATTCTTCCAATTTCTTAAATATTTTTAAATCTACACTCTATATGTGAGTTCAAATTCGTGATGAGGACTTATGATAGTCATAGTTTGATAATAAAAAAATTCTTTTTAAATATTAAAAAGAAAGAGATAATAAAAATATGATATAGATAGATGTTTTTTGGATTAATTACAATTATATTAGTTGGTTTGAAATGTCGTCAATTTTTTATTGTGATTATATGATTAATCTAAAAAAACGTCTATTTACATTATGAATCACAAAAATATTAAATTTAACAAAAATATAATAATTATTTTTTGCATTAAATAGTCATTCCAGATCGGCACAAGATAAATATTGGTGTGAAAGGAGTCTTGATGTAGATGGCTTGAAGGGATGAAAAATTGGTGTCATACGAATAATTATTAGCATGTAGGATGTCTGAAGGAAAAGAAAAATTTCACGATTATTTTTTTTTTTTTTTATTTTTAAAATATAAATATAAAATTTAAATTAATTAATTAAATTAAATAAATAGGTTGTAAATATTGATTAATATAATTTTATAATATATATTTATGGTATATTTTAAATTATTAGTGATAGAATAGTATAAAAATTAATTAAAATATAATTTTATTTTAATAATAAAAATATTAGTTTAAAATATTTTTTTATTTAATTTATTTATTAAAATCAAAAAATAAATAAATTAAAAAAATATTTGTAAAAATTATTTTCTTTATTAATTTCTACCAATTTTCACATCTTCAATCCAATAACATAGTTTTTCTTTTCACATTCATATTTCATCTTCTACGAATCTCTATCTCAAAATATATGGAAATTTCAACCAATCTATAACGAAAGTTATGATTATCAAATCCAAGAATGACACTTACTCTAATTTATTTATGACAATAGTAACTTGCAGGAAGTGTCTTCTTACAAGTACCTAGGAATTGATATTCATCACAAGCTCAACTAGAACTATAGCATTGAGAAAAGGATTAATGGGGAGTGGAAAGCTTATTTTGGTCTTGAAAATAATTGTAAAACGTCAAACCTCGTAATGTGGGATAGAAAGAAGATCCTCTTTGAAACTTTAGTCACTCCTCTTATCTTATATGGATGTGAGGTTTGGGGTTGTAGCATCTCTAGAGAATCCTAAAGAAAGATTGAGCAAACCCAGAATCTTTTTATAATGTATAACCTCAGAATTAATGCAATACACCCTATCATATTAACCTTATAGAAGTGGGTCTTTCCCCTATCGAGAGCTTAGATATAACTAGGCTACTGTTGTACAAGCACAAACTCAATAACATAGGAGACCATAGACTTCCTAAGCTAGCTTTAAATTCCAGCCAAAACCACCTAAGAATCAAGCCAGGTTGGTATAAAGACACCAGGGCCAGGTTAAACCATTGGGAGATCCACGAGAATGTTGCATTGCAAAACATTAATAACATTAAAAATATTGTTACTTCTAAGTTTAAAGAAAAAAATGGGGCGTGAGAAATATTTAGCATCTAAAAGAAAATTAAGATATCATAAGGAGGTCATCAACTCCACCCTAGAAGATCAAAAGTAACTAGCTCAATGAAGAAAAATAATATAGCCAAGATTAGAACAAACTCTCATGAGCTCCATAGTGAGACGGGTCTGATGAAAACGAAGACCGGTGATCTTCATTTTCAGAATTTTTACCCGCTCGATCTTGGACTTGTGGGTTATGGGCCCATGAAACCTTTATTTGGAACACTGAAGGGCCTCGCCTCAAACCCGGATGGCCCAAGAACATCACAGACACATTGTGATAAATCACATAGCAGATAAAGAAAATTATCTTTAAACACAGCTTCCATATATTTCATGAATTTAAAACCACGAGAAAACAAAATTTAACAATCAATAAATGTCATTACATTTTTGCCTATTCTTTGTACATGTATTGAAACCGTTAATACTCTGAGCCACCCCACTCCCTCACGCTCTGACGTGACTTCGTGCATGAGCTAGTTTGCAATCCGATTTGCACTTCCCTAACGGGCTCATCTTCTCCTCGAAAACTGATTGCAAAATCTCTGTCAAGTTCTTCAAAATCAAGCATCCATCTTTGGAGCCCTTGGATCATATGGCAGCCGTATGTCGAAATCAATTAATGCAATTTCTGTGATGGGCAGGATGATTCTACCCACGCCTCTTCTCAGTCCGATGCCAATGTTAGTTTGGTGCCATAAAACGAAAAGTCTCTAGTCGGTTCCCACATATCTGGAATCAGAATTAACGGAAAACTTGAACGCCATTTTCTTACGCTGGGTAGTCGTTGACAGAGAGCTATAATTGTGATGGGGACGAGTTGGGGAAGCCTCGGCCCCTGCCCCATCCTCATCCTTTGTCGCCGCTCAGCTCTCCTCCACCTTCGAACTGCTTCCACTGCTATCTCCAAACATTTGGCTTGAACCTTTTTCTTTGACTCCGACCATAGTCATAGCTTCCTTCTTGGCTCGGGTTGCTGCTACCAATTCAATGTCTCCCTAACTTTATGCGGCTCCTCTGCCCATCAACATAAATTCTCTTCAATAGCGCAGACATAGGCAGGTCGAGTTTGCTTGCTAAATGCTTTACTGTTGCGTAGAGTCTCTGCTCCGCTGGGTTGGAGCTGCCGTTGCTGCTGTCTCCTGCATGAGATGACTCTCTCTGGCCATCTGATAAGAACATTCCAGCAAATAAAACAAAACGCTGGCAAACAATTCAGTCAAAAACACACACAAACACAAGTTCACATAAATGCGTTTTCATTAATTACAGTCTCAGATTACAATTTAAGGCATCTCAGCCTTAATCCGGAATTTCTCCAGCAACTACATATTGCCCTCTCTCATACGCACAGGTTTCTCTCTTCTTTCTTTTCCTCCTTGATTTACTCAAGAATCCTTCAGTTCTTATTACACCTACATTCAGTTTTAACTGATTTTTTAACCAAATTTAGTTCCTTGAACAGAATTCAGTTGTGGCTGGCTTGGGTGTCCACGTGATCGTCCACTTGTCTTCTTCTTCTAATTTGCTTTCATTGATGTGTCCGGATGCTCCTGCATCAGGGTCGTTGGGTAGTTCCTAAAACACCATGGATGGAAAGGATATACCATCTCTATGAGAATATGAACATCCACGATGAAAATCACTTCCTCTTACAGTGCCCCTCATACAACTACATTAGATCTCATTTCATAATCGTTGCTACAATACTGACCTTCCTAGCCTTTTGGATGTCAAAATTATAGTGAGCTCTGGAGACTTCTCTCCCAGCTTTTTGAGCATAAGAATAAAATATTAAATCAAACTAAATAACTAGTTTCTATAGGTCCAATAGACCAAAATTTGATCTCAGTAAATGTTAACAATCATCATCATACATATATATATATATAATTATCGAATAAAATTTATCAACAAATATTGACCCAGACCCGAGTAAGTCAAAATAGATTCACCGTACATTTAAAAATATTTAGATCATATATTTAAAAACATTTTAAAATTTTAATAACTATGTGAAAAGCCAAATCAAAGTCAACACTCGTAATGGTTAACATGAGAATGGCCCAATGACCTTTTATTCATAACGTTTTATGCTTTTTATTAACATTGAAACTCCAAGAGGAAGGGGTATAAAATCAAATTTAGTACGTGTAAAAGGAATTCATAATGTTCCTTCAAAATAAAAAGAGCGGTTATGCACACCTATGCAAAGTACATTAAATATTTATAATATTCACAGATGCCAGTTTGCCTTTTGCTGTTATGCATCTGTATGTATGGTAATTTGATTAAGTTTGTATTTGTCTGTCACCTAAATTTATGTGGTTTTGCCACTGGTTTAATTGCCTTTTACTGTTATGCATCTGTATGTATGGTAATTTGATTAAGTTTGTATTTGTATGTCACCTAAATTTATGTGGTTTTGGCACTGGACTAGCATGGAACAGAGGAAAGGGCTTTAAAAAGTGAGGTACATTGAAATTGTGCGGAACAGACTATTAGCTACTTCTGGTTAAGGGAGTACAACTGAACTTGATAAAAGCTATCAGGGGTGACAACATTAACCATGTTGATCCCGCGACTTATTGCTCGATGAAATAGTAAGGGAAGGGTTTTCCATTGACCGTTATGTGAACGCTGCTCTTTTGATGGGGACGGTTTTCAATCGTCAATTCGTGCCCACTTGAACGTTTTGTTTGTAGTGGTGATAACATTATTCCACGACTTTTGATTTTCCCATTGCGGGCTGGAGGGAGCGGCATCTGCAATTTTTGAGTAGCTTTCACATGTATAGCTATGGACAAGAGGGGTATATTTGGCGGACATGCCGTCCGATCTTGACCATAGTGTAACAAGAACAACCTCATGCATTGCATCCAGCGCTTTGTTATATATAGATTTATAAGTTTGACATATAACTGAATGGGGAGAGTATGCTTTTTCAACTGAAGTGGAACAACAATTCTACGCGGAAAAGTGAATGCAATGGGGTCCTTATTCCCTCTATTCCTTCGTTGTGCCTTTTATTTAGCTTATGCTGATCTTGCGTTTTCTCATAAATAACCAGTAGAGGGAATGATGTTGCATATAAAGGTGTAGTGTGTTACTTGGCCAAGAATGAATTGCCTACATAACAGACCTGATTAGAATGGCAATAGCTAATCTTGCGTTTTCTCATAAATAACCAGTAGATGGAATGATGTTGCACATAAAGGTGTAGTGTGTTACTTGGCCAAGAATGAATTGCCTACATAACAGACCTGATTTATTGAGTTAAGCTGGTTTGTGAGCAACTCATTTTGGCCAAGCAACCCGCTCTCCTCCTCGCGCCAGACCATGATCCGGAACAATAATAAGCTGTAAGTGACGGAGGCCACTATGTAGTTGGCAAGGTTTCTCATCTTAAATAATATGATATTGATATGGTTTTTCTTCAAATTCGTTCGAATGGATGTGAGTGAAGAATTTTCAGTTTCTTCCATCTGGGCCAGGCCCCGACTTGATTCTGCAACTAAGATAGAAAATGTGTGATTGGATAGAAACGCAAATAATTTGGATTGTTTGGTTTATAAGCATTGCGAAGACAATAAGATAATGGCCCAGAGAACCTTCCTATGTGTAGCTGTAATAGCAATTAACTTCTCTGGCTATAATAATTCCAAAATATAAAAATGCGCTCTCTATCCCTGTAATCTTGAGATGTGATGTGTTTATAATCATTTCGTGACTTTCCCTTC
The DNA here is from genome assembly GCA_031772625.1 of Pinus tabuliformis. NCBI lineage: Eukaryota > Viridiplantae > Streptophyta > Pinopsida > Pinales > Pinaceae > Pinus > Pinus tabuliformis. Next base: position 191,963,020 of record CM062804.1, read on the forward strand.
GGTTTATTTTTTATTTTTTATAAGTACTTCATGAACTTATATTCTTATATTTGCCCCTGTAAAGATTGTTGAGGATTTTGGTGGATTCACCAAGTCTGTTTGTGCCCATAGTTGAAAGATTATATTTGTTGATGGTTGAAAACCAACATATACTTCAGATGGGTAGTGGTATTTGATGGGTAGGGGTAGTTGAGTTACGCACTCCCATTATAACTGTCTTGAACATTTTAAGAACACTTCTTCTACGTCAACTTAGTTGATGTTCAATTGGGTTTATTTAGTTTAATTATTAATTGGGTTTTTCCTGGTCTTCAATCCAATTTATTTAGTAGGGTTGAAAAGAATATTGTTATTCCTTTCATTGGAATTCAATTATTGTAATGATTTTTAACCACGTTATTATTATTATTCTCGTCATCTTCCTCATTAGGACTCAATTATTATAACAACCTTTAACCTTATTGTTATTGAAGACGGTATAAAATCTTATTGCATAGATATAATTTACAAGGGAAAACAATGATTCAAATGATCTCACGCATTCATTTTTTTTCCTCTTGATATGGAACGTTATGGACAACTGCAATTTGATAGTTTTAAAAAGCTCAATGTAAAATAAGCCAATCAATATATTTTTGCGAAACGATACAAAGGTCTATGTAATGCTGTGGAAATCTTCGTATTTTAGAGATCCCGATGAACGATCCGCCAATAAAAATATTGTTGCAATTCCAAAAAAGTTGTACGAAAACGAAAATGATCAATTCACAACTGTAATGGGTATCTAAAATAAGTTTGGTTGCAGGAGTTACCTCTATGTTTTGGAGTTTTGGGATGTAATTTTAAGAAACAGATTTTAGAGTTTTCGGTTGTAATTTTGTGAGAAACAAAATTTTGGTCTGATCTTTTTTTTAATACATAAATGGATTTAGTCTTCTAAGAAATCTTTCACATACTTTCAGGATTGTGCAGAATTCACTGAGATTCCAACAAGTACTCTGATTGTTGAACACAACAAGTACACAGAAATGTTGTGTTTCCTCCTTAGAAAAAATATAGAATAGGGGATCACGTATATATGCCTTCAGTGGTGGGTTTTTTCTCTTGAAATATTAAGCTCATTTCAAAACAGCGAGAATTCGTCAACCGAAGGAATTATCTATTTCTTAACTAAAATCTAGAGTCAAAAGGCCTGCTGGGCAAGAGCGTGCTCTAATTTGCTCTTTACTAAGCAGTTCCCGAAGTTGTTTTCAATTATTTCCAAAATGCATCTTCTCTACGGCGTTCATGAATAGGCATTAATATTCTTGTAACATTCATTCAAGTGGCCTTTGTCTCTTCATTGAAAACAAATTTAGAAGGTTACTGCAACACTCTTTATCGCTTTTGTTCATTGGTCACATAAAGTTATGAGACTTGTTGATCAACCTCCTAATATAAATTTATAAGTCAACTGATCTCTCGGACACCTCACACCTCACACTTAATCGATGGCAAGTACCCTGGCTTGCAGGACCCAATTATCAAAGTGCGCCAATTTTCCTATTATTAAAAACCAAAAAATATGGTAAGGCATTGACTTTTAGATTAGTGATAAAGATTTTGTAAACCAATAATTTATGTGTTTTTAAATAATTTCAATTATATCATTAATTTAATAATTAATTTTTATTTTATTTTATTGTTTTAATTATTTTATAAAATTCTAACACCACATATATATATATATATATATATATAAGACGGTATTCACTTAGAAAGAAATCATCTTATACCATTGGTATAAAAACACACATTTTTTAATTTATAATAGGAGACATTTAAATTTGTTAACTAAAGTGTTATTGTGTAGAGAAGTGTATTTTATAGCTTATTATAAAAGAGTTTCAAATTAATATTTTTTAAATAAAATTAAAATATTATTAAAAAAAAATAATCTTCTATAATAAAAATATATATATATATATATTTCGTTAATTTGAATTAAAATTATGTTCATAAAAATGAATATATATGTTCGGTTAATTTTAATTAAAATTTTGAAGAAAAAGGTCATGCCTAAAGGGTTTTGAAATAATAACCCTTAGTCCCTTAACTATGGTCATCAAATTTTGAATTCACATTTATACAGTGCGTTGTGGATCCTGAGATATTTGCGGATTAAAAGATAATCTCTGCAGTCATGTAATCAATCGGTGGTGACAAGTATCTTATCTATGCAGCTACATCATTTGAATTATTGCGGCCCTTTGATCCCTTCATCCTACAACCCAGTTCTAATTCTTAAAGGATAATCATTGTGGTTACGTATCATGCAAATAAAGTATTTGTAATGATAAACATATGAAATGTGAAACTACATCATTTTAATCATTGCGGCTCCTTGATCCAATCATCCTTCAGCCTGAGTCTAATTATGAGGCATGAAATATACTTTTGGATCTGAAGCATCTTAGTTATCGATACAATACAGATTCATCTTCAGAAGTTGAGCAAGAGGTTTTGATTATTGTCAGACCAGAATTCTAAAGCTTGTATGGCCTAATTGAAGCAGTTCTTTAAGAGAAAATCAAATGTATAATTTTGGCATGTAGTTCAGCATCTTGAGGTAGTTACAGTAGGAATATTTGGCCTACATATACCTAATGTTGGGTCTTTGTTGAGAAGTGCAACAAGAAAGTCTCAATTTGACTTTGCCTTGGTCAAATTGGGAAAAATCGAATTTCCACATCATCAAACAACTTGGATGCAATTAACTTGTGTGACATGGCTCTTCGCACTCATTTAGCTCAGTAGATTCAAGTTAGAGGGCTAGATGTTTAGTTATGCATGTGTGATTGCTAAATCTTAGTAATTTAGTTCAGTTATATCCAGTTGTGTTTAGATAAAGTAGTTCTAATAGTTGGAGGAACTAGTGGAAGGTCAGTGTGTAGTGGGACAACAATCCAACTCAGTGATCATCCAGTTAATTAATCAATCAGCCTGAAATATCTAGTGCATGCAGAGAATTCGAATTCCAACTGTGGTGGAGATTCCAAGGCAGTGTAACAAGTAGTTGTAAACTAGCTTGAGTGTACAGGTCTTGCACGCAAATAGATGATCAAACCTTGGGAATCACGCAATCAATTGGAGGAAAATTCTTAGAAAATAGGAGTTGATTCTCTAAGAATTTCACAAGGAAATAGGAGCTCAAGCAGAGGAAATTTTGACTAATTCTAGGTCAAAGCTTCTCATTGTGCAAAGAGATAGGTTATTCACTTGTTGGTTGTGCTCACTATGGGCAAGAAATTGTAATACATCTATATTCATCTAATTAATGCAAAGAGGCTTGAGGGGTTTTTCCCAGTTGGGTTCCCCTAGAAAAAATACTTTTCATGTGTGTTATTTCTTATTCCATGTATGACATTGTTGTTCTAAATTGTTAATTGAATTCCACAAATCAGTAGATTAGAATTGTGTCTTTTGATTTAGATTAAAATTTCTTGAGATTCTATCACCATATTTCTACAGTCTTTACATAATACTACAGAGGTTAGTTGCTAGATATTGTTGGATTAAGCACTTCTAAGGTATGTTGATATTTCTATGAAATCATAAAAGGAACATTTATTCCTGATGAGAAGATTTGGCTGAAACACAATTTAAGTTAGTTTATGAAAAATCGCACTCTTGTTGTCACATAAAATTGTCATTAGCCTAAATTTGCAAAATAAGTTTCAACATTAGTAAGTTGTCATACCAACAGTTGGAAGCCTCATTATCTTATTTTTAGATTATCATATATAGTAGTAAAGGCCTTAATTATTGAAGATGTGTAACAAGGGTTCCTTGCAAGAGGGTTTTATTGTCAATAGTTTTGTCACTTTTGACATTCACTGTATCAAAAGTATGAGGCTAGGAGATGTCTAGTAAACAATGTTTGAAGACAATCAAACAAGCCTAAAGAAGGAAAGGAATCATCCTTAACAAGCCTCATCGTGTCACCTTCAAAAACAATATCATCAATAAGGATATTTGTCACTGTGTAGCAGGGTTTCAATGTAAGTAAGGGTTCATCATTTTTTCTCTTTTGAAGTTGGGGTTTTGAAAGATTACATTGTTGGGAATTTAATATCTATCATTGTTTTATGAGTGGGCCATTATCCTTGGTACGATAGCCCACATTAGTTTTTAGAATTCTGTTCATTGTAAGTGGTTCATTATCCCTAGTACAAGAGCCCACAATAAATGAAAAATTCTCTATCATTTCAAGGTTTTTTGGTGGTGTTAGGTAGGTGATTGAAATCACCTTCAAGTTGGAGCTTGAAAACACTTCAAGGCGGTAGGGTAGTGCTAGGACAAGTTGGATCTTGCAACAGTGTTGAAGCATTCTTCCAGTAGTAGTTGATAAAATGAGGGCATTGACGTTGGACAATTGAACACTTTTCTAGAGTATTAGGAAGTTGGGGCTTCCCTTTTTTAGTGTGAGTTGAAGCATTAATGTACTCATAAATTATTAGATAATCATTTTGTGGTTTTTACCCCGAAAGGGCTTCCACCTAAAAATTTTGGTGTCTAATGTCTATTGTTTGTTTATTCTTTGAATTGAAGCTAAAGATTAATTAATGCTCTGAAAATATTAATAAGTTACTAATTGATAAGAACTATTGATTCACCCCACTCTTAGTACTTCCAACATAAGCCATGAGCCCACTCTATTCGATGTGTCCATGATAATACCAAATGTTAACATCATCCCATAGTTCACTACTTTGTAGATGCTTAAATCTTCCTCCCTCTCCATCTTTTTCTACGAGGAGTTAACTATCCTCTCACTAAAAAAGTTGTGCATAGCTCCGAGATCAACTAAAGGTACCAACTTCTTCCGCATCAGTATCATGTGTACAAACCTAAGCCCCAAGTAAATAACATGATGCTTCCACAAGTATCATTGGCCTAAAAAAACATCAAAAACTTCAATCAGAGAAACGTCACATAGTACCTCGTTCATGAAGGGCTTGATGATGTAGGGAAGGAGAAACTTGTGGTTGACGCAAAGATCTCATCCTTGGTGGAGCCACCCGATGGTGTATGGTTGTAGGTGTTGTGGGGTCGGCAGGCCCAACCACTTAATGAACTTTGTTTAGATGAGGTGCTTTCAAATCCCATTTTCAATAATGAACTGTAGCAGAGAACCCTTCACCCGTATCTTTGAGTGGAAGATATGCTTCCCCTCCTTTAGATCTTCGGGCTCAATATTATGGACCTTGTTGGTGGCAATTTTATCATTGGTTTCTACATCAATAATCTTCTTTCCCTTGTCATTCCTCTTTTTTTGTTCTGTCTCAGAGTCGGAACATGCATCTGACTTTGAAGCTTTTAGCTTGTCCACTAGTGATTTCTTGGCGTGACACTCATTTACATTGTGGGTGGGGCTCTTATGCAACTAACACCACTTTCCTATGTCCTTCCTCATCTTCGTAGTGTTATTATTTTCTTGTGGGTTTGATGTGTTGTCTTGGGTCACTCCACCTTGGCTCTATCCTTTTTTCTATGGTTTAGAGGTTCCTTTTCCCTGATTCAGATTCAAAAATCCAAGGTCTCACTTCTTATGTTTAAATTTCTACTCGATCTTAATATCATATCAGTATGATACACCAAGCGAGAAGATTTCCAGGAAATCCATATCTACCTAGATGTATTTATGCATAAATTCGTTGTACTTGAGTACCATATGCTGCTCAAAATCCTCGATACCCAACTTCATGCTTAGGGTATGAAAAACATTCATGAACTCTAGCAGTTCTTGGTCCCTTTCTTATCATAGTGTGGTCCATTTGATGTACTTATCTTGATAGCTCTTGAGAGGTTATTATTTCTCCTTGATGGAATTTCAGAAAAAATTCCAAGAGGGTGCAGCTGAAAGTAGTGAGGGTTCCTCCTCATCCCTTTTCTCACAGTAAGTATCCCACTAGTCCTTCACATGGGGGACCACTTTGAGGAGTTAAAAATTAATCTTGTCCTTATTGGAAAAAATATGGACCAAAAAATATCCTTCCAAAATATTTAACCATTTATCTAGAGCATCTACGTATATCTATCCTTCAAATATAGGAATGTCAAAGTTAACTTGTGCCTTAAAGGGGGTGGTGCCTTTGATATGACTACTAGATGAATATTCGTCACCTGTTGATACCTACCGAAGGATCTGGGAATCCATCATCTCATTCCTTTGTCGCTCAAGGGCCTCTTCAAGGAAAAATTTTTAAGGATCTCTTGCTCCCTTGTCTTTCTTTCATTCCTCCATGGGAGGTCATCAGGGTGGGTGAGGCCACTCTTGCAAGGATTCAACTAGTTCAAGTCCCAACTCCAACCTCATTGGGGACATGTTGATGGTGCTAGAAATTCGTCAACCAAGGGGGTATCCCTAATGTGAACTCCCAATTAGACCTCACACTATTTAGAGTAGGATCCCCATCTAGAGTATTGTCTTGGCTGCCATGTATCCTTATAGATTTCCCTTGGATACAAAGTTCAACATAAGAGATTAATACACATATATTTTCGGATCATAAAATGAGTATGCCTTATGAAATGTTCAGTTGCAGAAAGTATCAAGGTCCTTCTATCGAAAGGGAAGAGAAAATTGGGCCCTTTAAAGACAAGTAATAGTACTAATCTAGAAAAGGCACATGAGCATATACATATGAATGAATCGTTGATCAACCAGTGAAATAGTTCACAAGGAAGCAATTACTGTTAAATAAATTACGACACACCTTCAACGAGGTAAGCACCAAATCCTGTGAAATAGTTTAATTTGCTTAGTACAAATGAAAGACACATACATTGCAAACATTAAAAGAATAGTCTTACAATATTCATGACATATGCCTAAAAGTATGTTAGTTTAATGAGTTTCTGAATTAATAAAAATTTCCAAGATACATCAAGTCTATGAACACCACTAGCCCCAAAAGTGGAGCATTATAGAAATCACTTGCTTCTAAAAAAATTATCTTCCTCTCCAATTCCTGGTAGGAGGAGCCAAGGTGAAAAGTCATTTACATGAGCAATGAGGGTGTATATATAACAAATTGGGTGACCATTCACCTCCCTTGTCACTCTTGGACCACCATCATGATTGTTTGACTTCTCAATGAACTTTAAACTTCCTACATGACTTTTCGTATTACATGGATGACTCTTGGACTTCTACTTTACATTACATTTCTCTAATATTGAATTTACATAATCCAGAAATGATGTGGCAAATAATGACTCGTGACTGGACATGACATGACATTAATGACATGGAATACATGATGATGTGGTAGTGCCATGTTGTCCTTCTTGCTATTTTGTCTTCAATAAAATATATATCCAATACTTTCTCTTCATGAGAGATATTATTTGTTCATTATATATTCCCTCCAAAAGGTTGTGAACTGGATGGAGTCTTCATACAATCCTGATCTTTGATCTTTTGTTGTAACAATGTTCCTTCGTCTGCTTTCTTGATGATCATTTTATCTCCTCAGCTCCTTAAGTGTATTCCAACATGCTTGCCTTATCCATCTCCTTCATCATCATCCTGTCATGACATAATAGAAAACCCATGACTACATTCACCCATTATAAGATGACATCATTCTCATAAAACCCTAGCCTAAGATACTTCATGAAATCACTTATTAGGGATAGAACTGGTGACTAGTTGAGTGACTAACTCAGGGATTGCCTAGTTCCAGAGGCCTAGGTCTAGGATTGATCCTTGAGACTACACATTGCATAGTTTAGGAGGCTTTTGGTGGAGGGATTTCACAGTTGAGGGACTCAAGGACTCAAGCTGGAGGCTTGATGCTTGAGACTGCTGAATGCATAGAGAAGGTTGGTTGGAGGTAATAATTGCATAGTTCAGGAACTCTAAGAGTGGGACAAAGCACTAAGATTATGTAGTGTGTAGTTCTAAGAGTCAAGATCAGGGCTTGAGGGTTGAGACTACGCAATGCGCAGTTTAGGATACCTGAGTGAAGTCAAGTTTCCCAGGAATGAAATTTTTCAGAAAAGGCTAAGTGTGGAATTAGTGAGGCTCAAGTGAGAAGAGAAAAAAATTAGATCATGATCACACACTCAGAACAATAGATGAAAAAATATTGATCACTTAAAAAATAAGAACAACAAGATGCCCTCAATGCGACAACAATGCAACATACCTCTCCAAGTGCAACACAAAATATACAATTTGAAACAAAAGTGACGACACTTGTAAAACATGTCTATATGACTAGTAGGACTCATCAACATCAAATTTACCCCTTCAAACAAGCCAAAACTCCAATTTACATGATAAGCGACACTTCCCATGCCAAAATATGACATTTGCTATATAAAGAGAAAAGTGTGAACAACACTTACGATATACTAATGATTTAAAAAAAAACACACGTCAAAGCCAAGATCACACAAAAATGACACTAATTAAGATGAAATCAAGTGAAGGTGATAGTAAAGAAACATGGAAGTGACACTTGCGAAAGTGAAGGCATGCAAAAGCGACAGTTTCGAAAACTCACCAAAACAAAAGTACAATCACAACAAAAAGTGAGAGACTGTCAATTAAAGCACTCACTAAATTTCTACATTGGTTGATAATTTCACAGGCACAACCTTGATGGACTATGCCATGTCTTTTCAAGCTTGCGTAAAACAATGTTCTCATGAACTTATTACAAACTAAGCATGTGCGAGAAGGTGACATCAACACTTATAAGCCAAGAGTGACCTAAAAGACTTAACAAGGCATTAATTTACCAAGAAATGACTATGGAATGACCGAACAGAAGATCCTCAGTAGGCTCCAAATTTCAAGTGTAGGAAAAATTTTGGAAGGTGTTTGTCACAGCGACAACATGACATGTACAAAAAAATAGAGAAATAACGAACAACTCTGATACCGTTGATCCATATTTATGAAGGAACAAAATGAAATACATATTTAAATAAAAAAATAAAGATATAACAAAACAAAACTCCAATTAATAAATAGAAATTGCTGAAAACTATTTACATGTAGGAAGGAAACAAACTAGCTCGTGCAATGGTAGCTTATCTCTAAGAAGAGATGTGATGTCTCCATGCCTTCTGAAATTAGTTACAATGATGCTCTCAGGCCTTTTTATCATCAAGAAACAACTAAAAATCCCGAACATCTAAAAACCTAAGCCTATGAGATAAGCGCAAAAAGCTTGTGTGCCCCACTGAGCTTAGTTGGAAAGTCAACTTCCTAGGTTCATAACATCGGCATACGATCTTCGTTTGGAATGCATCATATCCCATTAGAAAGCTCTATATGAGGGAAAAAAAATTCAATTAGAAACGTATACCATAGGCTAAATTTTTTCCTGTTTCCCCCAGAAAACATCATTTAGGGCCTCAAAATGGCTCAAAAAGTTCAGGAACCCAAAAAGTTGTCAAAAATATAAAACTGTTGAAATAAGAAACTGTGATGGAAATTAAAAAATTGAAAGGAAACAATATGGGGGGTCCATGTGGAATAGGATGGTGGCCACCAATATCCACCTGGATCACTCCCCTGTTTTCAAGACCCTTATCACACGAATTTGGTGTTGTCCAATTAAACTAGCATGGCTTCTTTTTGGTTTGCAAGCATATTAACTTCACCTTTCGATAGAACGAGCCCTCATGTTATTTCCCATATTTTCAGTCTCATTCCAAACATGTTTCTTAGTATCTTAGTTATTGATATACCTAGAATACCTACATGAAATATACATGCAGATCTGAAGTAGCTTAATTATTGATATAGTATGGACTAATCTTCAGAAGTTCAGCAAGAGGTTTTGATTATTGTTAGAGAAAAATTTTGAAGCTTGTATGGCCTAATTGAAGTAGTTCTTTAAGAGAAAATCAAATGTGGACATGTGGCTTGTAGTTCATTACCTTGAACTAGTTACAGTAGGAAGATTTGGCCTCCAATACCTAATGTTGGGTATTTACCTAATACTACAAAGATTAGTGGTTGAATACTAGTGGATTACACACTTCTAATGTATGTTGATCCTTCTAAGAAATAATAAAGGAATATTTTATTCTTGATGAGAAGGTTGTGCCCAAACACAACTTAATTTGGTTTATGAAAAATCACACTCTTGTAGTCACATCAAATTTTCAGTATCCCAGATTTGCAAAAGAAGTTTCAACAACAGATAGTTTTCATACGAATAGTTTCAAGTCTCATTATCTTACTGTAAAATTACCATCTATTGCAGTAAAGACACTAATTGTTGAAGAAGTGTAATAAGGGTTCCTTGCAACAGGGCTTTATAGTTAGCAGTCTTGTCACTTTTGACATTCACGATATCAAAAGTATGAGGTTAGAATCAGTCTAGTAAACATTCTTGAAGACATTTGAAGAGGCCTAAAACAGGAAAGGAGTCATCCTCAACAAGCCTCACGGTGTCATCTTTAACAATAATATCATCAGTAAGGATATTTGTCACTTTGTAGCAGGGTTTCAATTGAAGTAAGGGTTCATCATTTTTTTGAAGTTAGGGTTTTGCAAAGATTAGATTGTTTGGATCTACTGTCCATCATTGTATTGTGAGTGGGCCATTATCCATGGTATGAGATTACACATTAGCTTGTAGAAGTCTATTAATTGTACATGGGTCATTTTCCCTAGTATGGGAACCCAAAATAATTTGAAAAATTCTCTATCATTTCAAGGTGGATGGCTGGTGCGAGGTAGGTGATTGAAGTCACCTTCAGGCTAGAGCCTAAAAACACTTCATGGTGGTAGGGCAGTTTTAAGGAAATTTGGAGCTTGCAAGGGTGTTGAAGCAACCTTTTAGCAACAACTGATAAAACCAAGGCATTGGAGTATCCTTCTATTTGGAGATGGAAAATTGAACACTTTTCTAGAGTACTAGGGAGTTGGTACTTCCCTTTTTCAGTTGGTGTTGAAGCATTAATGTACTCATAAATTATTAGAGAAGCGGTTAGTGGATTTCTCCGAGAATGGTTTCCACCTAAATATTTTGGTGTTTATTATCTCTTGTTTGTTTATGTTTTGAATTGATGTTGAAGATTAGCTAATTCTCTAGAAAGATTAATTTGTGTCTAACTGATAAGAATTACTAATTCAGCCCCCTTTTAGTATTTCCAACAAAAACCATAATCCCACTATTATCAGTGTGTCCCTGAGAATACCAAATGTTGACCTCATCTCAGAGTTCACTACTTTGTAGAGCCTTCTCTTCCTCCCTCTTCATGTTTTTCTACAAGGACTTAACTATGCTCTCACTAACGAAGTTGGGTGTAGCTCCAATATCAACAAAAGCTACCAACATCCTCCCCATCACTTTCACATCTACAAAACTAAGACCCAAATCCTTCACCTCTCGGGACTTCTTCCCTTTATCTTACATCACTAAAGCACTTATGTTGAACAAATCAAGCTCTTCTCTTGAAATCAATACTCAATATTTATCTACTCAATGAGATGCTCTTCTATAGTACAGACCTCAAAAGAAGATTCTTTTGGAATGGAAATCCTCCCTTGTTTAGGAAGTGTTCCTATGAAGACTTGAAATCAAGCCTGACCTTGGTAGACTTCTTCTTCGTCCTATGACAATGTCTCCTTCTTGGTCGCTTTTTCACTGACTCAACATGTTCATAATGTGTTTCTTTCATCGAAGAAATGTATGCTACCTCACACTTAGTCTCATATGAAGTCCCCAAGTGAGCTCCAACCCATTACAGGAAATTTCAACCTAAAAGTGGCCACAAAATTTTCATTTTATAATATGTAAACCAATCAAAATTATTTAAATTTAAAAAGAGGTACATGTCTTAAATACTTTAAATTGTTTTAATTTGGGCATGTGTGAAATATTTTATTATTAATTTGGGTATTTGTGAAATATTTTATTAATATTATTTACCTACCTTACCCATATGAATTAGAATATAAAAATAATAGCAATGAAATGTAATCTTGATATTAGTGAAAAATATAAATTTAAAATGAGAGCCCATTTGATGTTAATAACCATGCCCTAGAAAATTACCAAAAAAAATAGTTGAATATAAAATATATGTAGACAATTAAATATAAAATATAAATATAGATAGTTAATTTTAAATATAAAATATAGGCATAGTCTAACTTAGAGATGAAATAACCTTTTTCACCAGAATCTCATGATACAATTTCAAGCTAGAATGTGTTTTTTGGTTATTTACAAAATATTTTTGAATGCATAAATGGATTCAACACCCTGAAAAGCCTCTAGTGCACTCGAATTCTATAGATTAAACAAATTAAACTCAAAAAATTTAAAATATCTACCATATTTTGGTTAAAACTAACCCAAAAAAAATGTCATGAAAAAGGCCATTTCGTCTATAAGTTGGACTACGACTAAATTATATATGGATAGTTATTTTAATAAAAGTGTCAGATATTGATCCCCTAATGGGGGTGAGCAATCAATGATCCAAGTGGCTTGAAGGTCTCCCCCATATACCATGCATCAAACATGCTCTCAACCATAAACAATATTAGTCAATGTTGTGTCCAAACAACAAAACCTCTAAAGGCATTAGGTATAATTATTGCTGTCCTCAGGAAAATTTGGAATGGTTTTGTGAATTGGGAGATGAATAGAGGGAATAGGGAGGTAAGAATTGGTTGTGGCTTCCAAGGAGTCTTTCTCTAAGAATCGAAAGAGTAATGAGAAATTAAGGAAGGTCTTAATGTTGGAGTTTCATTATCGAGTAGCTCTCAGGAATTCATTTAGGATCCAAGCATGCAACCTTTGTTGATTTCTGGTAGCATTAGATGTGCTCTAAGCCTCAAAATTTGCAGGAAGGCTAGGACACAAGTATTCCATAATACTTAGAAATCGTTTTGGGTAATTCCACCCAGAGACAGGTTTATTAAAATAATTAATTATTTTTAATGGATGCATATGTCTAAACTTATGAAATTAAAATAATTAAAGGGTATTAATTAAACTAGGTGTGAAACTTCTACAGTAAGATGAGGATCAAGTCAAAATTATCTGAGTCGTTGATGAGAATCTAATCTGGGCCATTGATTGATAAATGAGAAAATTATAAGAAGGACTTCGATGGGCATTTGGAAAAGGCGCCAGGTAGATACATGATGGCCCAAGTACATCAGTTTTCTCACTGGCTGAATCTTGGAAAGCGGAAATCAAATAAGAGGGTGAGTTGCAAGTGAGAGGGAGAGGGTATCAGCAATAGTCGAGAGTGCAGGATATGACAGGAAGAGCTTGCAGAAGATGGATGCATATCACCCACATAGAGGAAGTGACGCAAGGACAACACAGTCACTATGCAAAGGGTGACATAGTGTGGCTAGCGTGAGGGCAGCATGTCCTCTCAAGTGTCATAAATTCACTATGGAGTGGAGAAATTTTTTTTGTAAAATTTCACTCAATAATTCTTCTTCTATTTTGCTATCCGTAGATTGTACATGAGATTTTTCTGAAGAATAATAAAAGAAACCCTTATCTGTTGCACTGATTTTCCCACATTGGGTTTTTCAGGGGAAAATTTTCCAAAATCAATTGTGTTAATGTGTTATTGTTGTGCTACTATTTTCTTTAGATCTATTTTCTGCAGTAATTAATTTGTGAAGACTGCAGTGTATGTATTTCGATGTTTGTCAGAGACAACGACAAATAATTTGTTTTAGTAAATTAGCTAATATAAGAAATATTATCAGCTGTTGTAGTAGGATTTGAAATTTCCATATTTTCACATGGTATCAAAGCGAAGGTGAAGCAAGAGAGTAGACCAAAAGAGCCCAACATTGAAGACAAGGAGGGAGATTGAAGTGTTGTGTAGGTAACAGATTGAATCCCTAGAGGGATTACATAGTCCAAGCCAGGAGGGAAAGGTTCTCGGGGAAATTCTCTCTCTGAGTAATTTGACAGAGAGGTAAGATTTCCAATTCGTGATTTTTCAGTGGTAAAGGGAGCAGTGCAACAGTAGTCCAGCACAGAGAAATCTTTAGGTGGGACACAATTTTCTATAGCAGTTTTTGGGGCAGAAAAATGTTAGGACAAGAAGAATAGCACAAAATAACATGGATAGTCAAGATGTATAGATTCTAAGAAGAATTCACATGTTTTTCAAGTTCAGCATCATCAGGTGTTTGCTATATTGATAGCGGGGCTTCGGATCACATGACTAGTGTATGAGAGTACTTCTCTAGCTATCAAGAAGAGCAAATGGACATCCAAATCACTATGGGAAATAGAATGAATTGTACTCTAGTAGGGAGAGGCACCATAGTGTTTCAGAAGGAAGTAGGAACCAACAAAAGAGCCACTAATGTACTGCATGTGTCAGGGTTAGGAATGAATTTGATTTCAGTGTTCCAATTACAGGAAAAAGGTACGATGTATACTTCATTCGAAGGAAAGTGTATGTCAAACATCCAAGCTGGGAGAAGAAGAGACAAATTGGGAGCTTGAAGCAACAGATTGTATATATTGTAGCTCGAATCTCCAATAGCACTAATAGGTAGTAATCGTAATGGGGAAAAGGAAATGAATGAACTATGGCATAGGTGAATGGGACACTTACACCATGGAGCATTGAGAATGCTCAGAGAGGCTGTTACAAGAGTTCTACTTCTCAGTACTGAGAATGATGATGTGTGTATAGGATGTGTACTAGGGAAATATGCTAAGACATCTTTTCCTAGAAGTGACAATAGAGCAAGAAGCGTGTTAGGATTGATACACTCAAATATTTGTGGCTCGATGTCCATGAAAGCTCTTAGTGATGGTGAGTACTTTGTCAACTTTATTGATGATCACTCTAGAAAAACCTGGATCTATTTCCTAAAGACCAAGGATGAGGTCTTTCAATGATTTAGAGAGTTAAGGCTCTTGTAAAAAACATGACAGGGAAAAATATAAAGGTATTGTGTTCAGATAATGGTGGAGAATATATGGATAAAAACTTCACAGATTTCTGCACAAAGGAGGGCATTAAAGGAGAGTGGACAAATCCATACATTGCACAATAGAATGGAGTAGTGGAGTGGAAGAATAGAATAGTTATCAAGGCAGCAAAGGCTATGTTATATTACCAGGACTTGCCTAGATTCTTATGGGTAGAGGCATGCAACACAACGGTGTACATCCAAAATAGAAATTTTCACAGAGCATTGGGGAATATAACGATTGAAGGAGTGTTCACAGGGAAAAGGTCGGAGGTGAGTCATCTCAAGATATTTAGAACTATGGCATATTGTCACATTACAAATGAGAAGCGTAGTAAGATGGATCAGACTACAGAAAATGGGGCATCTCGTAGGGTATAGTAAGACCTCAAAAGCATACAGAATCTACATTCCAAGAAACAGAAAAATTGTAGTAAGGTGAGATGAAAAGTTCACGGAAGATAAAGCTTTCAGAAAATCTGAAGAGATGCTAGCAGAAGATCATTCAGTATATGTTCCATTAGTCCAATAGCAGAAGGGGCAGGAAGAAGGACAAGCAGGAGGAAATATATCAGTATCGAGTACCATAACCAACACCAATATTTCCTCAGGAGTAGGAGATATAGGAAGTTCTCAGCAAAAGGAACAACAGGAACAAAAGGAGGATTTGTTTGAGCCTACCACCATTAGTGATAGAACTAGTAGGGAAGTACAACAAACACTGAGGGACATAGAGGAGTTTTCCAGAGCTCCTAGAACCAACAAGAGGCAGTGTAGATAGCCTAATAGGTACCAAGCCTTGGTAGCACAAGTTGAAGAACCCTCCAGTTTTCAGGAAGTCGTACAACACCAAGTTTGGGTGGATGCCATGGTAGAAGAATATAGTCCTATCACGATGAATGATGAATGGGAAGTGGTACCTAGGCCAAAGGATAAATCAGTTGTAGGATAAAGGTGGATCTGTAAGATCAAGTATGTTGCAGATGGAAGTATACAGAAGTACAAGGCTAGGTTTGTGGCAAAGGGGTACACACAAAAGGAATGAATAGACTATGAGAAAACCTTTGCCCTAGTAGCTAGATATACCTTTATCAAATATGTTATATCCCTAGTAGCTCAAATAGGATGGGAGATTCACCAAATGGATGTTAAGGCAACATTCTTGAACGGGGTGATAGAAGAAGAGGTGTATATAGAACAACCTGAAGGCTTCGAGGCTTATGAAAAGAGAACTCATGTATGCAGGTTAAAGAAAGCCCTGTATGGACTCAAGAAGGCACCCAAAGCATGGTATGATCGAATTGATAGTTACTTGCAGCAATTGGGATTCATCAATAGTGATGTTGATCCCAATCTCTACTATATAATGGTGGAGAATGAGCCACTTATTCTGGTATTATATGTGGATGACTTATTTCTAACAGGGTCATCTAGGCTCATAAAGTACTACAAGAAGAATCTTGAATAATAATTTGACATGAAGGATATGGGGTTAATGCATTATTTTCTAGGGTTGGATGTTTGGCATAAGAATGGGGAGATCTTCCTTAGGCCAGGAAGATATGCTACAGATATTCTGAAGAGATTCAGAATGCAAGATTTCCACCCAATGGCTACGCCTATTATCACCAACTAGAAGAAAATAGATGCATCAGGAGACAAGGAAGTGGACCCCACCTTGTTTAGACAACTCATTGGGTGCTCATGTATCTGGTCAACTCTATGCTAGGCATTTGTTTCATTGTCAACACCCTTAGTCAGTTCATGGTGGAACCAAAAAGGGTACATTGGGAAGCACCTGGGCTCATTCTTATATATGTGCATGGTATAGTTGGATATGCATCGAAATACACCCAAGGAGATGACGTCAGATTGAGCGGATTCATAGATTCATATTGGGAAGGTAGTTTAGTAAACGAGAAAAGTACCTCCAATTATTTCTTCATCGTTGGATAAGGAATGATATCTTGGTGTAGAAGGAAGCAGAAGTCAGTAGCTCTAAGCTCAACAAAAGCAGAATATATGGCGACTAGCACAACTATGTGTGAAGCTATATGGCTTAGAAAACTACTTGTGAGTTTGTTCAGGAAAAGGATGGAAGTGACCAGTGTTTTCTGCGATAATCAAAATTGTATCAAACTCTCTTAGAATCCATTATTTCATGATCAGTTGAATTACATTAATATCATATGTCACTTTATCAGAGATTGTGTTCATTGTGGGGCAGTACAGCTGCAGTATGTCCCCACAGGAGATTAGGTAGCAGAGGTACTCGCAAAGGCTCTAGGAAGAGCTAAGTTCATCTAGTTCAGGATGAAGATCAGTATGGTAGACACCCTATTTCAATAGCGGAAACAGATGGTTTCTCAGTTGCAGCAGCGAGAGATGAGAGGGAGTTGTACTACAGATGTAGTAGTTAGAAGTAATATGCAGGGACAATAGTAGCATAGATGCATAATTTTCACAGTAGTTGGTGGGAAGTGATGTCAGACATTAGCAGTGCAGAGGGAGATGTTACATACTCATGGTAATGCTTCAGCAGGGTTCATTACTAGAGCACATTCCTCGCTAAGAGGGGGTGTTGATTTCTAGTAGCATTGGATGTGCTCTAAACCTCAAAATTTGTAGGGAGGCTAGGACACATGTATTCCATAATACCTAGAAATAATTTTGGGAAATTACGCCTGGATACAGTTTTATTAAAATATTTAATTATTTTTAATGGACTCCTAAGTCTAAACTTAGGAAACTAAAATGATTAAAGGGTATTAATTAAACTAGGTGTGAAACTTCTATAAGAAGATGAGGATCAAGTCAAAATGATCTGAGACATTGATTAGAACCTAATATGGATCATTGATTGATCAATGAGAGGATTATAAGAAGGACTTCGATGGGAATTTGGAAAAGACATTAGGCAGATACTCAGTGGGCCAGGTAGATCGATTTTCTCACTGGCTGAAGTTTTTCAAGAGGAAATCGAATCAGAGGGTGAGTTGCACGTGAGAGGGAGAGGGTATCAGCAATAGTCGAGAGTGTAGGAAACAGCAAGAAGAGGCAGTGTAGAATATAGACATAGATCACTCACACAGAGGGAGTGACATGGGGACAATGCAGTCACTATGAAGAGGGTGATGCAGTGTGGCTAGCGTGAGGGCAGAAGGTCCTCTCAAGGGTTAGAAATTCACTATGGAGTGGAGAAATTTGTTTGTAAAATTTCTCTCAGTGATTCTTATCTTATTTTTCTATCTATAGATTGTACATGAGGTTTTGCTAAAGAATAATAAAAGAAACCCTCATTTGTTGTGCTGGTTTTCCCACATTGGGTTTTCCGCGTACAATTATCCAAAAATAATTGTGTTAATGTGTTATTGTTGTGCTAGTATTTTCCTTACATTTATTTTCCATAGTAATTAATTTGTGAAGACCGGAGTGTATGTATTTCAATATTTGCCGTAGACAACTGCAAGTAATTTGTTTCAGTAAATTAACAAATAGAAGAAATATTATCAGTTGTTGCAAGAGGTTTGGAATTTCAAGATTTTCACAACCTTTCTACCCTAGAGGTATCCCTATCTTTCTAGGAATTGAAAGCACTAGTAATGACTTCTACAAGCGTTATTGGCCTCTATCCTGGGATCCACTCATTGGAATTTTGTTATATCTAGTTTGTGGTTTCAACATGGGTCATTTGTTTCTCTAGTGATAAGCAACTGGTTTTTTACATGGGAGGTTTCATGCTCTGGCTATTAGGCTCTATTGTTAAGGTATGACTTGTGGCACTCTTGTATCGTAGAATCTCTCTCAATTCCCTCCAAGTTGTGTTTATTGCCCCGTCACCTATTGTTTCAGGGTGGTAATGTCTTTGTTTCTCCTAGGTCCATTCTCATCCTGTTATGTATTTTCTAGCGGTGCCTTTAGGTTAGCCTCACCCTGAAGCTATTAAATTGTGTATGATATATTTCTGCATGTGGAAAGTATATTAAGCATCAAGCTTGTTGCAGATCAATTTTCATCAGGTAGCTCTGGTTAGGGTGGGGAATTGTATTAAATCCAAAAGGCCCCAACACCGCTTGGAAGCACTATCTAATTGTGGCCATGGTTTCTGCCAACCTTGATCCTTGTGGGGATTTTCAAGTATTGGAGTCTTTTTCACTTGCTTCTAATTTGGTTTATTAGTGTCAATTTTGGGTCCATTAGGTGGGTGTCTTTGAGGGTGTTGATGACCGATTCGTGTTCCAAGTCTCAGTTATAGTTTTGTATGCAGGTGTGTCCTGGCTGGGGATGATCTCACATAGGTAGCCACTAGCACAGGTAGGTTGCGACAAGAGTCGGTAAAGAAAGTTCATCCACCAAGGAAGACTCTGTCAGCATCAAGAGAGACAAAGAAGTTTCCCAAGATCTGGGCTGCTCTTCGAGTCATGTGGACCAATAAATCACCATTGAATTGCTAGCTGAACAATTGAGGGGAATCCAGTGCAACTTGGATATTCTCAGAGAGCATAGATATGAGGACCATAATGAGTTAATGGCCTATATGTATGATATTTAGTATAGCCAAATAAAGATTCTAGAGAAACTAGCAAATGTGCGCAAGAGCCAACGACAGACTAATGACTGTCTGCATGAACTTGAGTCTAGAATGGAACACATTGATTTCCATATGCATGAGCGAAATGACCCAATGGTAGAACTGCCCATGTTTCCTCCTCATCCACCATCTTGATTTGTAATCCATAGGATTTCTACTTATTTTGTCTCTCTTTTGGCATATATGGTTGTCCATCCCTTCAAACATAAAGGTTCATTGGAAAAATCTTGTGCACTCATTAGAGGAATTTTGAGGTCTAAAATGGGCCTCATAAGGAAATTATAAAATAATAGTGGAAATAATAAAATCAGATTAGATTACATCATCAAATTTTAGAGGGGAAAAAGAAAAAACTAGTTTTTTCAACTCATATTTTCAACTTTTCTCCTTATGGTTTTACTCAAATTTCGAGTGGAAACACTCGTTGGATGAAAAAATTGATTCCTCGTCCAAAGAGTACCCATGTTGATAATTTTGATGGACCTTCCTACATTAAAAATGATAAATATGTGAAAAATGTGATTGCAATAATGTTTTTTCATTTATTTCTCATTTTTCGTGTAACAAGGTCCATTGAAAGTATGCAACTTGGGTACTCCTTGAATAAGGAATTAAATTTTGCTTCCAATGAGTAATCCCACTCGAAATTTTAGTAAAACCTTATGGAGATAAGTTTAAAATACGAGTCGAAAAAGTAGTTTTACTATTTTTGTTATTTTTTAATATTTTTACTTTTTTACTCCAAAAATGATGAATCATCACACATGGTTGACATCATCATCTGGAATCCCATTGGTTATTTTAAGGTTTATTTTGGTTGTACGTTTTTCTTAGGAGGCCCATTTTAGACCTCAAAATTCTCCTAATGATATTATGGCTCTACTGGCTAACAAATCTAGTTGGAGTGAAGTTAGGGGAGCGGCTGAAAATAATTTTGTATATTGTATTTTTCTTATCATATAATAGATTTTTTTTTTGCCAACAAAAAAAAGTGCCATATATTGAGGGATTTCAATAAAAGTAAAAAATTAGAAAGGTGTAGTCTAACTTGTAGATGAAATATCTTTTTTCACTCACATCTGGAGATATAATCTCAAGAAAGAGTGTGTTTTTTTTTGTTGCTTAAAATACATTTTTGAACGCATAAATAGATCCAACACCGTAAAAAACACCTAGGGTACTCAAATTCTATAGATTAAACAACTTAAACTCAAGTTTCTAAAAACCTCTACAGGATTTTGGTTAAAATTAACTAGAAAAAATATTGTGAAAAAATTCATTTCGTCTATAAGTTAGACTATGCCAATTAGAAATAGTATATTAATTTTTTATTAAATCTCATGCTAATAAATATTGTAGAACATAGATAAAAATAAAATAATATTAAAAAATGGTCTACATGACAATTTTTTTATTAATTTTTATTTTTCCTTAAGAGACCACTTTGAGGCTAAAGTTTCCTCTAATGCATTCATCCACATAGCTAGGTTGATCATTCTCTATCAAACAAACCTCAACACTATTGTGGGTATATGAGTAGTCTACTAATTATCCCTTTACCTTTTCACCAAAAGCTTTAGCATTGATATCCACCATATTTTCTTCCAAGCATTCCCAACTTCTCAAGAGAGTTTTAATTTCATTGAGGTGATCTTACATTCATGTCTTCCATGATGAGTCATTTTCCATTCATTCTAATAAACCACCATATTTCTACATGGGATGGTTCTACACTCCACCAGTAATGTTAAGAACAATGTGGTGAATAGCACCAAACTTCCCTTAATTCTATGATTCTTTAGCTGTAATACCACCTTTAAGGTAAGGTGGTGATCTTTTCTTTAATACCACCTTTGGGGAAGGTGGCATGATTTAAATTGATGCCACTTTTGAGGGAAGGTGGTAGACTTTGCTTCAATACCACTTTTACGGAAAGGTAGTGGGCTTCACTCTGATACCACCTTCAAGGGAAGGTGGCAGGCTTCACTTTGATACCACCCTCGAGGGAAGGTGGTGGGATTTTCACTAATACCATGTGTCATGCCACCATAGCGCTGCTCATGTTAAGATGTGTCGAGGCCCTATGACCATACAACACTAGCAAGGTTCCTCACAATGTTTGTAACCAACTTATGAGTAGTTGACTCTCAGAATATGACTCTGGAACTTATACTTCTTATTGCCATGTAAGATATATTATGTGTGTAGAATCCAACATTTAATATTAACACACGTATAATTCTCAAATAAAATTCTATGACCACCACATATAGTCCACAATAATAACATAAATGACATGCCATAATGTATCGTCATGTTCGTACAATATAAAAGTCTTTTAAAATACAATACACCACATATATAGAATGGGACCCTTGGTCCAATTATATACAAATGTATTTAATTTACAATACTACAACTTAGAGATTCCTACGGCCCTTCATCTCTTCTCAAATTACAACAAAAAAATAGAATCTTGCTTATCCATTTACCAAATGATTAGAAGAAAAAAACCCTCCCCTTCGTTCAAGACCCATCTCGCTCGAATTTGGCATACCTAGTTGTCCACTTAGCTTGGTTTTCCAATAAATCATATGACTTCCTTTTGACTTGAATGACTTCTAAATTGACCCATCAGTAGAGAAATCCCTCATGTTTTTGCCATTTTGTTTAGTCCTACTCTAAACATGTTCCTTACTCCCTATGAGAACTTTGCTTCCCCTCTATTCTAATTCGTTCCTTCTCTTCCTCACTCCATCCATCCAATATATATATACATATATATATATATGTGTGTGTGTGTGTGTGTGTGTGTGCATGTTCCTATCGTGCATGGGAACAGTCATTCGGGTGGTTGGGCTGACTTGTTTTGTCTCGAGCATGGGAACTTGGGTGGTATTGGCCAATACTCACTCCATCTCAACTCGTGTAGGAAACACCAACTTCTGGTGGGGATGACTTGTTCCTTCTCATGCATGGGAACTTGTGAGGTCTCAGCCAACAGTCGTTCCATCTTATATTGCGCAAGGAACCTCAACTTCTAGTTAGGGCGCCCTATTTTGTCTTCAGCGTGGCCACTCGTGCAATGTTGTGTGACTAGTTCCAACTCCTAGGGTGCATTAGTGTGGGAAAATTATGTTTTGTCTTAGGTGTGTTTTGTTCCATCTTGAGCGCTTTGGGCATACTCATACCAACACTTGGGTGCCTCATTCCCGGCCATGTGTGTGCCAACTTGGGCACCTTGTGCAAGCACTCTTAGTCCACTCATGCCAAAATTGCCAAAATGCTGTACAATTATCGCAAAATATTTGATCACCATCTCATCTCACATATCAACTCATCTAACTAGTGGTGTTCATGGGTGCTCAATCTTATAGGCCTAACTGATAGGAAGAAAGTGATGGGGCAAGGTTTGAGATAATGGGATACAAGAGCTATGAGGCAAAAGATTAGGGAAGAACAAAGGACTATGACTAAAAGTAGTTGAATTAAATGACCTTGTCATAAACCAAAGCCATTCAAACAATGATGAAACAATCATCATCCATGGTAAAGAAGTTGATGTAGGAATGCAAAGAAGAGGAAACATACTTACAACAAAGGAACGATGAGTAAAAGCAGAAAATTTCCATCATAGCATGAAATAGGAACCAACAAAGCACCATCAAGGAGCTAAGAATGATGAGTAGAAGTAGAAAACTTCCATCATAGCATGAAATAGGAACCAACAATGCACCTTCAAGGAGCTAATAGGAGTAGAGATATGGTGTGAGGGAACAATTAGTCAGAGTAATGGTCTTCTCTACTCTAAATTTATTGAGAAATAGGCCCATATTGTCAAGTGGGAAGAGGATAGTAAGACACATCATCTTCATTCATTGTATGGAGTGATGGTGGCCTCACCGCCTACCCATTTATTTCTTTCCCTCTCACCCCATATAGGAATTGGTTTGCATTAGCTGGTTGTACTTGTTTAAATGTATTTAGATACATATATTATTAATCAAGTTTGTCTCTTTTGTTTTCTAAAATGATTAGAAAGAAAATTTAATGTTGTATGTATTTTCTTTTGTGAAGAAAGTAAATTCCATTAAGTGACAACCCACCCAAGTTGTTAGATTGGATTGGATAATATTAATTCTTAATTTTATTTATGTTAAGAGTGTATAAGATGAAAACCACTTTCTCAAAAGAAAAAATCAATTTATATGCAAATATTAAATGTTAATTTTAAGTTATTTATAATAGTTAAATGTCCATAATTTATAGATTATATATAAGTAGTTATTTTTAAATAAAACTTTTATAATTATAACTATAGTTGTTAATAATTATTAAGTGCATAGTAAGGATCTAACATCTATAAAATATTTACAAATATTAGTAAAAGTCATATTAGAATGTCAAGATTTATCTCCAGTGTTATGTTTTTCTTTTCAATTTAACTAATACAGCCATATAAAATAAATAACTAATAAATAACAATAAACATCAAAATACTTATATACCTTTCACATTATTAATATAAAAAAATCACAAAAATATTAAATTCACAAAAAAAAATTATTACCATTAATTAAAAAAAAATGACATATGCATTTAGAAAAATAAATAATCAATATTCTTTTTCAAAATATTCATGTAATTAAAAAATAAATATATGATAAAACTAGAGTAAAGTAAAATATATGATTGTTTGACTTTAACTTTACTCATATTCTTCGAATTTCTTAAATAGTTTTAAAGCTACACTCAATATCTGAGTTCAAGTTGGCAATGAGGACTTATCATAGTCAACGTTTGATCAATTAAATTCTTTACAGACCATAAAAAGAAAGAGAATAAAATATGAATATCATTTTTTGCATTGAATAGTAATGTCCCTCGGTTGAGATTTCTGTGTGCTTTGGGTTCAGATCGGCACAAAATAAATATTGGTGTGAAAGGAATGATGATGTGGATGGCATGAAGGCATGAAAATTGGTGGGAGAGGAATATTGAGGGGTTGATCGAAAGCATGAAAAATAGTGGGAAGGAAAAATAATTTTTCTTAATTTAAGTTTAAAATATTAAAAATATATATAAATAGATTATTTAAATTTGATAAGAAATTTCAACCGAAAGAGATTACTTATATATATAATTTTATCATCAAAAGTTGACCAGCATAAGTCATGACAGCCCATAAACAAATTTTATATTATATATTTAATAAATTTAATAAATATGAGCAAAATCAAAACCAAAGTCAAACACTAGTAATATTATACATGAGAATGGTCCAATGACCCGGTATTGATAATGTTTTTTGTTTTTGATTAATACTGAAACTCCTGGAGGAATGGGTACTAAATAAAATTTAGTATATGTAAAAGGAATTCATAATGTTCCTTCAAAGTAAAAAGAGTTTATAATATTTAAAGAAATCGGTGTGCCTTTTTACTGTTATGTACACCTATGCAAAGTATATTAAATATTATAATATTCACAGATGTCAGTTTGCATTTTACAGTTATCCATCTGTATGTATGGTAAATTTGATTAAGGTTTATATTTGTATGTGACCCAACTCTATGTGGTTTTGGCACTGGTTTAGTTAGGATGGAACGGGGGACAAGCTTTAAAAAGTAGAATGAAATTGTGCGGAACAGACTATTAGCTACATCTGGTTAAGGGACGACAACTGAACTTCTTGATAAAAGCTATCAAAGGGTGACAGCATTAACCAAGTTGATCCCGAGAACTATTGGTCGACGAAATAGGATGGGAACAGTTTTGCATTGACCGTTATGTTAACATTGCTGTTTTGGATGGGGACGTTTTTCAATTGAACGTTACGTGGACATTGCTGTTTCGGGGTTTCGTCAAATCGTGCCCACTTGAACGTCTTGTTTGTAGTGGCGGTAAAAGTATTCCACGACTTTTGATTTTGCAATTGCGGGGTGGAGAGAATCGGCAACTTTTGAAATGCTTTCACATCTATATATCTATGGACAAGAAGGTTATATTGGGTTGGCATGCCGTCCGGTATTGACCATAGTGTTTAACGAGAAGAACCTGATGCATTGCATCCACCGTTTTGCTTTATGTAGATTTATGAGTTTGACATATAAAAAAATAGGGCGAGTATGCGTTTTCAACGACAATTCTACCCGGAAAAAGGAATCCTTATTCCCTCTATTCATATGATCCGTTCCTTCGTGGGTTGTCATCTTCTTCCGTCGATGAGCCTTTCATTTAGTTTATGCTGAACCGGCGTTCTCTCATAAACAATGAGTTGAGGGAAAGATGTTGCACAAAGGTGTAGCGTGTTACTTGGCCAAGGATGAGTTGCCTACATAACAGACCTAATTAGAATGGCAACAAACTGAATGGTATTTCAATCATTCATTTATTGAATTAAGCTGGTTTGTGAGCAACTAATTTTGGCCAAGCAACCCGCTGTCCTCCTCGCCCCAGACCATGATCGGGAACTATAATCAACTGTAAGTGACAGAGGCGACTATATTAACTGGTTACCGAGGTTTCTCGTCTTAAATAACATGCTATTGATATGGTTTCTTCAAATTCGTTCCAATGGATGAGTGAAGAATTTTCGATTTCTTCCATCAGGGCCAGGCCATGGCTTTATTCTGCAACTAAGTTAGCAAATGTCTGATTGGATAGAAACCCGAATAATTTGGATTGTTTGGTTTATAAGCATTGTGAAGACAATAAGATAATGGCCCAGAGAACCCTCCTCTGTTTAGTTGCAATAACCCTCCACTGTGTAGTTGAAATTGCAATAGGGCAATAGGACTTGATCCATATCCACTTGCTATATCATGTGTTTTTTTTTGTTGACAGTTTTCTGGAATATAACTCAAGAAGTAAAACACTTAACTTCTCTTACCCACAATAATTCCAAAATGCGCTCTCTTATGTACTCTTGAGAATGTAATCTGTTCATAATCATGCCGTAACTTTTCCTTCGGATTTTTCTTTTTGTATAAGTACTCATGAACTTATGTTCTTATATTTCTCCTCTAAAGATTGTTGAGGATTTTGGTGGATTCACCAAGTCTGTTTGTGCCCTTAGTTCAAAATTTATTTTGTTGATGGTTGAAAACCAGCATATCCTTCAGATTGGCAGTAGTGGTAGTGGAACAACGCATCCTTCAAATAATAATATGAGTCATTGAATAGGGACATTTGTGGGGTTCATGAATAGGTTTTAATATTCTTGTAACATTCATTCAAGTCGCCTTTGTCTCTTCATTGAAAACAAATTTAAATGGTTACAGCAACACTCTTGATCGGTTTCGTTCGTTGGTCACATAAAGTTATGAGAGTTGTTGATCAACTTCCTAATATAAATTTATGAGTCAACTGATCTCTCGGACATCTCACACTTAATCGACGGCAAGTACCTGGCTTGATGGTCTTATTTAGATTTTTGTTTTCTTCTTTCTTTTTTAAGTTTTCTTTCTTATGCATTTTTTTAAGCAAAGTTTAGGTTTTCTATTACCACATTGCACTATCGGTGCAAAGATTTTTTATTCAATGCAATCGTGTGTTGCTGCCCAATTGGCAATTACCAATTGACTCATTACCAATAGTTAATATTTTACTTTAAAAATACATATGGTAGATAATCCTTTTTTCTTTTTCTTTTAAGGCTTCCATGCACATGATACATATTGACATGTAAACATTACTGTAAAATAATGTGAGGAAGGAGATAAAAATGTGGGTTGCAGGACTCCATTGTCAAGTGTGTCAATTTTCTTATTATTAAAAACCATACTACTATAAGGCCAGGCATGGGCTTTTTGGATTAGTGATAACGATTTTGTAAACCAATAATTTATGTGTTTTTAGATAATTTCAATTATGTCATTAATTTAATAATTAATTTGATTTTTATTTTATTTTTTTAATATTGTATAAAGTTCTAACATTATATATATATAGAGGAGACGATATTTATTCCGAAAGACATTACAAATCATCTCATACTATTTATATAAAAAATATATATTTTTTAATTTATAATATGAGAAATTTAAAATTTGTTAATTAAAGTGTTATTTTGCACAAAAGTGTATTTTACAGCTCACTACAAAAGAGTTTGGAATTCACATGTGTTTTTAAAAGAAAAAATAGAATATTAGCTAAAAAGTGAAAAAAAGACTGTTTATAATTAAAAAAAAAGAAAGATAAAAATGAATATATATATATATATATGTTTGGTTAATATTAATTAAAATTATGAGTATAAAGGTCATGTTTACATGGTTTTGAAATAATAACCCTTGGTCCTTTAACTATGGTCATCAAATTATGAATTCACTTTTGTATAGTGCGTTGTGGATCCTGATATATTTGTGGATTAAAGGATAATCTATGAGGTCATGTAACCAATTGGTGGTGACAATCATCTAACCAATCAATGGTGACAAGCATCTGATCTATGCGGCCACATCATTTGAATTATTGTGGCCTATTTGATCGTGTCATCCTATGATCGAGTTCTAATTCTTAAAGCATACTATTTGTGGTTACGTATCATGCAAATAACCTATTTGTGATGATAAACATTTGAAATGTGTGGCTACATCATTGTAATCGTTGCGGCTCCTTGATCTAGTCATCATGCAACCTAAGTCTAATTCTGAGGCATGAAATATACTTGTGGATTTGAATGTATCTTAGTTATTAATGCAATACGAATTGTTCCTTAGAAGTTGAGTAAGAGGTTTTGATTATTGCCAGACCATAATTCTGAAGTTTTTATGGCCTAATTGAAGCATTTCTTTAAGAGAAAATAAAATGTATACTTTTGGCTTGTAGTTCAACACCTTGAAGTAGTTACAATAGGAATATTGGCCTCCAGATACCTAATGTTGGGTCTTTGTTGAGAAGTGTAGCAAGAAAGTCTCAATTTGACTTTGCCTTGGTCAAACTGAGAAAATTTGAATTTCCACTTTGTCAGACAACTTGGATGCAATTAACTTGTGTGACATGGCTCTTGTCACTCAGTTAGCTAAGTAGATTCAATTTAGAGGGTTTGGAGTTCAATTAAGCATGTGTGATTGCTAAATCTTAGTAATTTAGTTCAGTTACATCGTGTTCTGTTCAGTTAAACTAATTCTAATAGTTTGAGGAACTAGTTGAAGGTCAGTTGGGGAGTGGGATATCAGTCCAACTTAATGATCATTCAATTAATTGATCAATCATCCTAAAATAACTAGTGCATGCAGAGAATTCGAGTTCCCAGTTCTGGTGGAGATTCCAAGGCAATGTAACAAGTCGTACAGGTGTTGCATGCAAAAGGATGATCAAACCTTGATAATTGTGCAATCAATTGGAGGAAAATTCCTAAAAAATAGGGGTTGGTTCTCTAAGAATTACGCAAGGAAATAGGGGCTCAAGCAGAGGTAGAAATTGACTAATTCTAGGTCAGAGCTTCTCATTGTGTAAAGAGATAGATTATTCACTTGCAGGTTGTGCTCAGTGTGGGAAAGTAATTGTAATACATCTCTATTCATCTAATTAATGCAAAGAAGCTTGAGGGGTTTTTCCCAGTCGAGTTCCCCCAGAAAAAATGTTGTACATGTGTGTTATTTCTTATTCCATTTTTGATACTTTTGTTATAAATTGTGAATTGAATTCCAAAGATCAATAGATTAGAATTGTGTCTCTTGATTTGGATTAAAATTTCTTGAGTAGTTGCAATTCTAACACCATATTTCTACAACCTTGACATAATACTATAGAGGTTACTTGTTGAGTATTGTTGGATTACACACTTCTAAGGTATATTGATAATTCTAAGAAATCCTAAAAGAAACATTTATTCCCGATGAGAAGGTTTGACCCAAACACAAGTTAGTTTATGAAAAAACACACTCTTTTTGTCACATAAAATTGTCATTAGCCTAAATTTGCAAAAGAAGTTTCAACATCAGTAAGGTGTCATACCAACAGTTGGAAACCTCATTTTCTTATTATCATATTATCATCTACAGTAGAAAAGGCCTTAATTACTGAAGAAGTATAATGAGGCTTCCTTGTAACAGGGTTTTACAACCAACAATTTCGTCACTTTTGACATTCACTGTATCAAAAGTATGAGGTTAGGAGAAACCTAGTAAAAAATGCTTGAAGGCAATCAAAGAGGCCTAAAGTAGGAAAGGAGTCATCCTCAAAAGGCCTCAGGGTGTCATCTTCAGGAGAAATATCATTAGTAAGGATATTTGTCTCCTTGTAGAATGGTTTCAATTGAGGTAAGGGTCCATCATTTTTTCTGAAGTTATGGTTTTGCAAAGATTATATTGTTTGGATTTTACTATCTATGATTGTATTATAAGTCAGCCATTCTCCTCGGTACGGGAGCCCACATTACTTTTTATTCATTGTAAGTGGGTGATTATCCCTAGTATGAGAACCCACAATAATTTGACAAATTCTCTATCATTTATTGTTTTTGGATGGTGTTAGGTAGGTGATTGAAGTCACTTTTAGGTTGGAGCCTGAAAACAGTTCAAGGTGGTAGGGTGGTGCTAGCGAAAGTTGGATCTTGCAATGGTGTTGAAGCATCCTTTTAGTAGCATATGATAAAACGAGGGCATTCGAGCTGGAAAATTGAATGCTTTTCAAGAGTACTAGGGAGTTGGGGATTCCACCTAAAAAAGTTGTTGTCTATTGTCTTTGTTCTATTATGCTTTGAATTGATGCTAAAGATTAATTAATGCTTTGAAAATATTAATAGGTTAATAACAAATAAGAAATATCAATTCACCCCTCTCTAGTATTTCCAACACAAGACATGAATCCACTTTGATCGGTGTGTCCATAATAATACCAAATGTTGACCTTATCCCATAGTTCACTACTTTGTATATGCTTGACTCTTCCTTGGCCTCCATCTTTTTCTATAAGGACTTAACTATCCTCTCACTAACGAAGTCGTGCGTAGCTCCAGTATCAACTAAAGGTACAAAATTCTTCTGCATCACTATCACGTCTACAAATATAAACCCCATGTACATAGCATAATGCTTCCAAGAGTATGTTTGGCCTAACAAAACATCACAAACTTCAATAGGAGAAACATCACACAGTACCTCGTTCATGAAGGGCTTGATGATGTAGGGAAGGTGAAACTAGTGGTTGACGAAAAGATATCGTCCTTGGTGGAGCCACCCAATGGTGTATGGTTATAGGTGTGGTGGGGTTGGAAGGCCCAACTACTTAATGACCTCCATTGAGATGAGGTTCTTTCTACTCCCATTGTCAATAATGAACTATAGTAGAGAACCCTTGACCCATAGCTATGAGTGGAAGAGACGCTTCCCCTCCTCTGGATCTTCAGGCTCAATATTCTAGACCTTGTTGGTGGAAATTATGGAACTGGGTTCTACATCAATAATTTGATTTCCCTGGTGATTCCCCTTGTTGTGTTCTGGCTCAGAGTCAGAACATGCAACTAACTTTGAAGCTTTTAGCTAATCCACCAGGGACTGCTTGGCACAACACTCATTTGCGTTATGGGTGGGGCTCTTGTGGAAATAACACCACATTCCCATGTCCTTCTTCATCTTTGTGGTGTTATTATTTTCTTGTGGGTTCGATGAGCTGTCTTGGGTCACTCCACCTTCGCTCTATCCTTTGCTCTATGGTTTGGAGGTTCATTTACCCTGATTCAGATTCGTAGATCTAAGGTATCGCTTCTTCTGTTTAAATTTCTACTTGATCTTAATATCATATCGGTATGCTACACCAAGCAAGGAGATGTCCAGGAACTCCATCTCTACTTGGATGTATTTATCCAGAAAGTCATTGTACTTGAGTACTGGATGCTGCTCAAATCCTTGAACATTGACAGTTCTTGGTCCCTTTCTTGTCGTAGTGTGGTCCATTTGCTGTACTTATCTTCATAGCTCCTGACAGGGTAATATTCTTTCTTGATGGCATCTCGGAAAAAATTCCAAGAGGATGCGACTGAAAGTAGTCATGGTTCTTCCTTGTCCCTTTGCTCACAGTAAGTTTCCCACTAGTCCTTGACATGGGGGGCAGTGTTGAGGAATTAAATCAATCTTTTCCCTATTAGAAAAAATATGGATCAAAAAATATCCTTCCAACAGATTTAACCATTTATCTAGAGCATCTACATATATCTAGCCTTCAAATATAGGAATGTCAAATTTAACTTTTACGTTAAAGGGGGTGGTGCGGCGTGCCTCTGATATGAAAAACAGATGAATATGCTTCGCCTATTGATACTCGCTAAAGGATCTGGGAATCCATAATATCATTCCTTTGTCGCTCAAGGGCCTCTTCTAGCAATAATTTGAAAGGATCTCTTGCTCCCTTGTCTTTATTTTCTTCCTCCATTAGAGGTTGTCATGTTCGGCGAGGCCAGTCTTGTAAGGGTTCAACTAGTTCAAGTCCCAACTCGTTATACCCCAACCTCACTGGGTACATGTTGATGGTGCTAGGAATACGTCAACGAAGGGGGCATCCCCGATGGGAAGTCCTAATTAGACCTCACACGATTTGGATTAGGATCCCTATCCGGAGTATTGACTTGCCTACCATGTATCATTATAAATTTTCCTAGGCTATAAAGCTCAGCACAAGAGAGTAATACACAAGTATTTTTGGATCAACAAGTGAGTATGCCTTGTGAAATGTTTATTTTTGGAAAGTATCAAGGTCCTTATATCGAAAGAAAAGAAAAGTGGTCCATTTAAAGACATGTAATAGTAATAATTTAGAAAAGGCATACGAGCATATACATATGAGTGAATTGTTAATCAACCACCTAAATAGTTCACAAGGAAGAAATATTGTTAAAGAAAATACAACACACCTTCAACAAGGTAAGTACCAAAACCACCAAAATAGTTCAATTTCCTTAGCATAGATGAAAACCACAAACATCGCAAACATTACAAGAATAGTCTTCCAATATTCACGACATATGCGTGAAGGCATGTTAGCTAAAAAAGCTTCTGGATTAAGTAAAAGTTCCAAGATACATCAGGAAAGTGAACACCACTAGCCCTGTTATAGGCTATGTTACACAGTAATTTGTCACTGCCTTCCTGTCAGTCACCCTGCTGTGTCAATCACTAAGCTTCATGCCTTCTGAACTAGCCCAGAAACCCATTTTTCTAAAGTTTTATGAATCAGTGCGTCTGTTTGAAAAATATCCGCGATTACTGGCGCTCCATAGTGTATTCAATGCGCTGACAGCTCGGAAGGACATCACTTTTCCGCGCTGGTCGCTAGCGCGCCTTTCCCATGTGCTTCCGCGCTGACATGACTATCCCAGTTATGTAGACGCGGCGACATCGCGTCAGTTTCCTCATTATCCACGCTGATCCAGTTTGGGCGAATTTGTTCAAACAACCAGCCTTCCAGATAACTCCAGGCTTGGTTGTTAGCTTTGTGAATGTCGACTCCCTTCTATGGCATGTCTGTTCGACCCTTTGCAACCACTTCCCTTGAAGATAAGCTCATCCTTCCACCCTTTTAGGAGGCTCATTCTCCTATATAAACTTCCACCATTACCATGAGCAGCTAGTTTTTGGATAGTTAGACATAGCTTGGATTGTATAGGGCTTATAGTGCTCAGATTGCTGCTACTATAGGTATTTGGTGTGCTAGGTGTGGAAGTGATTGATTGCTTAGGGAAGGTTGTTTTGTGTTGCTTGTGTGAGAGAGAGAGTTGTTTGTCTTGGGAAAATCATCCTCAAAGGTGAATGCTTGAGATACATGCTGACTGGCCCCTCCTGAGAAGGTTACCGACGTCAGAACATTTGGTTGTACTCTTCTCTATTCTGATTAATAATAGATGACTGCTATTATTGTTCCATTCTCATTTGTACTTGCAATGGTTAAATGTGAATTACATCTTTTCTGACCGATGTATGGTTGCTTTTACTAGATTTCACGCTTGTGTTTGTTTCCTCTTCGTGTGTGCAGGTATCTATTCGCGGAGATCGCGGAGGATTGTGACCAGCCAAAGCGAAGGAGCGAAGGCAACATCTCTTCGTCAAACAACAGCGCTGGAATCCAAGTAGGTGCTCTTTACCTCTTGTTTAATTGTAATTAGGAACATGCATAGCAGCATTGTTTGATTGTTGCTAGACCCTTGCTGGGCTAGTAGGGATCGCCTCTATCCGTAGAGGGGATTTACCTCTCCAACAATTTGGCGACTCCGCTGGGGATCAGCCTTTTTTCTCTTGTGTCCATTTTTGTGTTTGAATTTGATTGCTCTCTTTTTGAAATTTTGGGGATTAATTATCAGTCTTTTGCGTTTCCTGGGTTGATCTGGGAGATGCCCCTGTTTGATTGAAAGATTGGCTGTTTTGATTTGGGAGTTTTGATTTGCCTGTCACTATTTTTGAGCTCCATCGCGGATTTAATTTTAACAGTCGCGCTGACATCGCGCTCACCCTTTTGCAACATCCTGTTCATTGCGTAAATACGCCTAACAGTCGCGACGATCCTGGAAAATCGGATCAGCGCGGAAAAGACGTGTATAGTCGCGATGTCAGCGCCACTTGCTAGCTTTCTACCCACGCTGACCTTGGGTTTCTAGCTTAATTCCGCGATGACTGTGTTTTTCTGAGATCAGCTCAGTTTTTGGGCAAAAGTCGCGCTGACAGCGCGGGTGGTCTGTGTAAAAGTTGCGCTGACTCCTGAAAAGTTGTTTTTATAACTTTATCTCCTGAATTCATCAATCTTTCTTATCCCCTGTGGTTTCTTGTCCCTCATTAGCTTGTTTTGATTGCTTTTTGGTTAAGGGATGCTCTCTCTTTGATTTCATTCGAGTGACTCTTGTGTTTTTAGACCATGTGACCTAGCCCTTTAGAAGTTTCATCGAGAAACCGTTTGCTTGGGTTACTTGTCTATTCAACATTCATCCAAAACCCTCTTATTGATTTGCTTGAGGCTTTTTCACTGCTTGTTGCTGGTTGATTTTTAGTGTCGATTATTGAACCACCTTTTTTATGTTGATTCGATTTCTTCACTACCAAGCATAGATTACGATTGTTTGGATCGATCAGTTCACATTCGCTTCCTCCTTGCTTGCAATCCTTGCTTGTCTTGCCGAGCTTAGATCACATAGCTCGTGCGGAACTTAGTTTTCCTTTTGATTTGGAAGCCTTCGTTGGATGTTTTGGGAACTTTGTGTGCTTTCATTAAGTGATTTGCTTGGTGTTCCGGTTCCTCCAAATTCATTTAGATGCTTTGTGCCATTGGAAGAAAATCAAACTAGTAGCTTTGCTTTGAGAATTGAAAAGGAAAAGAACATTTCGTTGATTTGCATTTTCAAATGAAAAAGTTTCCTTTCCTTGCTTTTAGCTGCATTAGGTTGCTTGTTTGCTTGTATTTGTTTTGTTTGATCAAAATTCTTTACCCTCTCATAGCTAGAATTCATCGAACAAAATGAAATTCTTTGGCATGTAGTTGGCATCTAGGTAATTGTGAGAGAACACACGATAGAGCCTGAAATCGAAACTTAATCTCAAGATCAACTATAAAATGAACCGAATGAATCTAAAAATGCATTGGAACTAAACGCAAGCATCTAGAGGTCTAGGTTAGAGACGTGTTCCGACGTCTTTAAACATAGTCACTGTTGTTTCACATTAGGTTGGGTGATTCCTCCTTCTGTGACTCGATAGTGGTCTAACACGGACTGCGCTCCCACGTACCGTCGTGTATATAGGGAGACCCCACTAGGCTTTTATCCTTTATCCATAGGAAGCCGAGTCTGCCGCCTTACGATTCGCAATGCAGTGAACACAGCATTCACAAAGATTGACCACCCGTACCCTAAAAAGTATTCTGTGGTTTTGCGAAAAGTCTGGCAAACCTTATACCTAGAGTCTCCAGAGCAGTCACTTTTGATCCTTTTCGGACTCCCTAAATGAAAAGGTGCCTGTGAGCGTCTTGTCACTTCGTGCTCATTAAACATTCGAAGGAGACTGGAGTCATCTTTTCGTCCTTTTCTCGACTCTTGAAACATGAAAAGGTCAAGTTTGGTTCTTGTGTCTTAAAAGTTTATTTGGCCATGATAACATCACCTGGTTAGATCTTGTGTGCGTTAGCTTGAGTAGGTTTCGTTTTCGTTTGCTATGGCAACTTTTCCAGGATTCACTAACCCAGGTTCCCCCTCTGATGGGAACCCAGGACAATTCCCTCCTCTTGGGAATGTTGGTGCTCCGTATATGGCGACGTTGTCCCTACCAGGGTTAACTGTCGGGTTGCCTGTGTGGTTGTTTTCAACCTCTTTGGTCCCTACCGTATCGGCTGTTAGTCCATCAGTCCCTCCACCTGAACAACGTCATGTTGATCCTAAGGTGGATCTCTCCCCTTCGACGCCTACTTCTATGTCTTCCTCTTGTACTTCGCCTGGTGAAATTCTCGGTGTGAGTAACCAGGTGGCTAAGAAGAAGAAGAGGAAGACCAAGAAGAAGAAGTCCCCTCAGGGAGAGCCTACACACACAGTCCCCCTCTCAAGTCCAGCTATCCACTCCAGTACACCTGAAGTCGGGTCACCTTCTGCTCCTCCGCGGAAGGTTAAGTTTCCTTGTCGATTATGCAGGGAGGACCATCTGCTTCGTGATTGTCCTGGCATTCCCAGGGTATTAGAAGTTTGGTCCCACGATCCGGCCCGCCCTTCATCGTCCACTAATGATCATGGCGATGCTACCTCATCAGTTGGGAATGGTAAGGAGAAAGGAAAGTTTCGAATCCCCTGTCGACTTTGTGAAGGCAAACATCCCCTTCACCTTTGTCCCCTCATGGATAAAGCCTCTGCTGTGTTGGAAAGTCTTGCTGCTCCTCCGAATCCATTTCCCGCCGGTTATCAACGTCTTTCTACAACTGTAGATCGCACCCCTGTTGACAAAGAGATCGCTTCAGATTCCCCTTTTTTCCAGGCCCCTCTTCCCGAACCTGGCTGTTCCCAGTCTGTTCTAGACCCGTCGTTGGTCGGAAAGGGTGTTGATTCGAGTTCACCTCCTCTCAAGCACTTTGTTTCGGAAGAGCAAAATTCTCATGTTCTTCTCGTCTCGTCAAATTCTCCTGAGCTTGATAATGGTTTTTCCACCTCAATCTCTCCGGAGAATTCTGATTCGTTTCCTTGTGAGCAGGGGGGCAACCATATGGTTCCCCCACCAAGTAGTTCGATCATTTCCTTCGATTGGAGTCGTTTGACTACCCCTCCCCTTCCATCCCATGTGCCTTTCTGGGTCACCGCCTATGCTGCCTGAATGGCGCTGCCCGGCACTGTGTTGGATGAAGGTGCATCGGTTAGTCTCATGCCCGTTACTACTTGGCAAGCCTTGGGTTCCCCATCGCTTGTACCTGTCGCCCCGAATCTCACCGCTTTTGATGGAGGAACGAGTCAACCATTAGGGATCCTTCCACAGTTTCCTATTACTTTGGGAGGCAAGACCGTCTATATAGACGTCTCGGTTACCCAAGGTTCTTTAGACTTCAGTCTTCTCCTTGGTCGTGATTATGTGTATGCCATGGGAGCCCTTGTTTCTTCACTTTTCCGTGTGGTTTGTTTTCCACACAATGGAAGAATCGTGACGTTCGATCAATTATCGTTCGTTCGTCCACAAGCCCCTCTGGCGCACTCATCCTTCCCTCCTGGCTTTCATCCACAAGTTGCATCTGCCTCGCCGCAAATCAACTACGTGGCCACCTACCCCGTGCCCGTACCCAGTGATGACACCATCGTGCATAGTGTCCTGGGGGCATTAGGTCCTGATTTCCAAGATGTCGGCCTTCCCTCCGGAGCCACTTTCTTGGGGGCCTCCACTTCCCGTTCATTATGATGAAGTCTGGACGGAGCATAGTTCAATTTCCTATGTCAAGCTCCCTAAAAAATGAAATTAGGTCGGAGCATAGTTCACTTTCCTATGTCAAGCTCCTTAAAAAATGAAATTGGGTCTGGTCGGAGCATAGTTCCTTTCCGGTGTCAAGCTCCTTAAAAAATGAAACTAGGCTTGGTCGAGCATAGTTCCTAATCTTGTGTCAAGCTCGTTAAAACATGAAACAAGGGTTATGAGGATAGTTCTTTTACTGTGTCAACCTCATTAAAAAAATGAAACAACTCCCTTTTCAGATCGA
This sequence comes from Pinus tabuliformis, assembly GCA_031772625.1. Taxonomy (NCBI): domain Eukaryota; kingdom Viridiplantae; phylum Streptophyta; class Pinopsida; order Pinales; family Pinaceae; genus Pinus; species Pinus tabuliformis. The sequence goes on from CM062804.1 coordinate 192,000,741, forward strand.
GTCTCTGATTAAGATCTCGTAAAATACAAGTCGAGTCTTTCATCGATCTCGAGAGTGAACCTTCATTCCATCCACTTTGTTGAATGCAATGAAGCTTGGGGGGCATGTACCTCGATTTGCGTCATTATGCTGGGGGCATGTGAGCTTATAACAAGCATAGTTTTTCGTTTCAAGCTTGTGTAAACATGAAACTGAATCCAAGCAAAGTTCTCCATGGTTCAAGCTTGTGTAAAAATGAACCCATACCCGATTTACATCTCGTGATTGCCATTTTTATCCGCTGAATTCTGCTAGATGATCCTTGGTTGTTTCATTCCATTGCTACCATCTCTTTGGCCGATCATATGCTCTCACTTGGTTGTTTATCCTTTCCTGAGGAACCGCAGCGATGAGTGGTTTTATTAGCCAGCCTCTTGACCATTACATGTTTTGAGCAGTTCCACCATTGCCGGAACCAGTTGCTACCCTTTATACCACTCGTTCCTCTAGGACGAGTCACCTTTAAGCTCTTTTCTGACTCGTAAAATGTGAAAAGATTGCCGAGTATTTTTCCCTTTTTGACTCGTTAAAGAGAATAAAAATGGAGGTCTGCTTTCAGCTCTTTTCCGACCGTTTAAAGATGAAAAGATTGCCAAGTTTCCCCTTGACTCGTTAAAAGGAATGAGAGGCGGTCGCCTTTAAAGCTCTTTTTTCGACCGTTTAAACTAAAAAGATTGCCGGGTTTTTTTGTCATTTCGAACTCGTTATTGGCTCCAAAACGACGTGCTTCTGACCGCTTTTTTACTTTTTCGGGTCGAAGTCACTATTTACGAAAAGTACTCCTCGATCGTAATGGTCGGGCGGTTCTTTCGAGCATTGTTTTATACTTTTTCGGGCTCGAGAGACACAACTGTACGAAAAAGGACCCCCCTGGAGTCTCCTTTTCCGCTGTCTTTTCAGACTCTCTAAACAAGAAAAGACGCCGAGTTTTTCCTTTGTTAGGCTCGTTAAACACTTGATGACATCAGACATTGTCAAAATGACACTCTTCAAGCATATGCTATCCCCGTCAAGCTTGTCATCCAAAAATAACCGGGGTACCTGCCAGAAATGGTGGGGAAAATGGAACTGTAATAATTGTCGTGTCGGCAGTATGTCGCTCTTGAACATGGCACTAGCCTGCATTCGTGTCTGGGTGGGGATATCTCATCTCATTTCACATTAGCCTCCGTGGGTTTGGGTTACCCTGTTTTGACCTCTCATCTGCTCATTGCCCTGTCACCATGACCTCTGCTCATTTGATGTCAAATACTGCCAAATCCGTTATAGTGCCGCCGATATGTTCAAGAGAAGTTGACCTCTGCAATAATACAACCTCATCTGCTATCTCACACAAATCATTTTTCCTCTGTCTCGCGTCGATGATGTGGGAAACATTATGGCCCACCTTCGATCAAGGTCACTTCCTGTCGACTTCAGCTCATTATCCGGGAAGGTGACTTAGAGACTCCCTTCAGGTGCCTTAGAACCTGCATGCCTCAATGGCAGGTTCTTCGTGTTCGACGCGAGGTTTACATCATTGGCCTCCGATCGAACGATTCCGTAGGTGTTCGACACCAGCTCATTAATTCACATGCCGCGGATTGTACCTATAGTACCTTGAGGGCCATTGTCATTATTGGTGGTGCCTCTCGCGTCTGTTAACAGTTTTCATCATTGACTGGTCATCAGACGATGTTCATGCATGTTCGACTTCAACTCATATATTCACATGCTTGAACTTGTACTTTGTTCGGATCGGGATGGAGCGCAAGACCCTGGATCCCTGTCTGTTGAGGGCTAGGTTGCGATTTTGTGGATGATCATTACATGACTCATTGATGGATGGCTGCGCCCATACCTGAGTCTTCATGGATGGCTGCGACCATACCTTATCATTACTATGGTCTCTTTAGCTGGGTGGCTGCGTCCATTCCACAGACCTTTTCGCATGTCTTCGTGGATGGCTGCGCCCATGCCTGGACTGCATGTACTTGATTATCAGAGATATTTCGGTCCTTCCTGGTGGTGTTCCAGTTCGGTGTGTGTTGTAAAGCATTTCACCACTCCCACTCTCTCGGTCTTCATGCTTTAGGGGGCATCTGTTACACAGTAATTTGTCACTGCCTTCTTGTCAGTCACCCTGCTGTGTCAGTCACTAAGCTTCATGCCTTCTGAACTAGCCCAGAAACCCATTTTTCTAAAGTTTTATGCATCAGCGCGTCTGTTTGAAAAATATCCGCGATTACTGGCGCTCCATAGTGTATTCAATGCGCTGACAGCTCGGAAGGACATCACTTTTCCGCGCTGGTCGCCAGCGCGCCTTTCCCATGTGCTTCCGCGCTGACATGACTGTCCCAGTTATGTAGACGCGGCGACATCGCGTCAGTTTCCTCATTATCCGCGCTGATCCAATTTGGGCGAATTTGTTCAAACAACCAGCCTTCCAGATAACTCCAGGCTTGGTTGTTAGCTTTGTGAATGTCGAATCCCTTCTATGGCATGTCTGTTCGACCCTTTGCAACCACTTCCCTTGAAGATAAGCTCATCCTTCCACCCTTTTAGGAGGCTCATTCTCCTATATAAACTTCCACCATTACCATGAGCAGCTAGTTTTTGGATAGTTAGACATAGCTTGGATTGTATAGGGCTTATAGTGCTCAGATTGTTGCTACTATAGGTATTTGGTGTGCTAGGTGTGGAAGTGATTGATTGCTTAGGGAAGGTTGTTTTGTGTTGCTTGTGTGAGAGAGAGAGTTGTTTGTCTTGGGAAAATCATCCTCAAAGGTGAATGCTTGAGATACATGCTAACTGGCCCCTCCTGAGAAGGTTACCGACGTCAGAACATTTGGTTGTACTCTTCTCTATTCTGATTAATAATAGATGACTGCTATTATTGTTCCATTCTCATTTGTACTTGTAATGGTTAAATGTGAATTACATCTTTTTTGACCGATGTATGGTTGCTTTTACTAGATTTCACGCTTGTGTTTGTTTCCTCTTCGTGTGTGCAGGTATCTATTCGCGGAGATCGCGGAGGATTGTGACCAGCCAAAGCGAAGGAGCGAAGGCAACATCTCTTCGTCAAACAATAGCGCTGGAATCCAAGTAGGTGCTCTTTACCTCTTGTTTAATTGTAATTAGGAACACGCATAGCAGCATTGTTTGATTGTTGCTAGACCCTTGCTGGGCTAGTAGGGATCGCCTCTATCCGTAGAGGGGATTTACCTCTCCAACAGGCTATTTTGTCTCATCTGGTCAATAATCCTCCAAATGGGATCAATCAACATTATATTCCCCCCTTTTCAACATCATTTCACAAATCCCTATGCATGACTCTCTCCTTCCCCAGATTTTTTGTCCTAAACTACATCTAAACCAATTTTAGGACCAACGCAGTGTGACCTCTTGTTGGACAATGTTCACCTACAGGTTTTTCCATTGTGGCCTATGTTGATCACCTACAAGTTGCTCCCCTTTGAACCTATGTTGGTTCTATAAATTCGAGAAAAGGAGAGATAATCTTGAAGCCTCCATTTCCAAAAGCTTCCAGGATCTGTTGTAACCATTTACCTTAGATAAAACTATCAAATCCTATCCTGTCCTACCTTGGATTTTCCATCCCTTATCCTTAGATCTCATCCTCCCATCAAGAGTGGATCTCAATCCCAAGATTGGTAAAAGGATAATAACTCCCAACTTACCTCACTCCTCTATATATTTACAGCCTTCCTTATGCAAGGGGTCAGCTTTTAGAGAGTGATTCTACCCTTATGTTGTTGTTGTGAGAGTTATCATTTCATGAATTTAGGGTGATTGGAGGTGAACTTTGTGACAAAGGAAGTACAAGTCAACAACTTGGAGGAGCTCTTCTATAAGATCAACACCTATTTATGGTTGTAACTCACTCCATTTATATCAACAAAAGAGTAATTTTTTTCCTATACGTGATGTCATTATTTCATATATTTCAATACCATGTTTACCTTATGAATAAAGTAGATAGATGATGCTACATAGATCTCGTAGTTTCTTCGCTTGTGTTTTTTAGTTGTGCAGATTCTAATTTTGGCAGCTAGAGCTAGGATTGTAGCATTCAAGCCAAAGAAGTATCGAAATAAATGACAGATTCCAAGTAAGTTTCATCCCTTCATCTACTTACTTTAAGGAAAACATTGTGTCCCTTGTCATTATGTTGTTCTAGGTTAGCCACCAAGCCTAGCATAGATATTTTTTCCATAGTCATAAATCTTGCATAACTAATTGGTGACCATACTGGGGAATGGTGTATTCCCTTGGTGTTTTCTTTGTCCATTATGTTTTCTTTACCTCTTTCATAGACCTTTTCTTCTTTAACCAGCCAATAAGAGACCTAGGAAGTGATTTCATTGAATCTTGTTTGCAAATTTTGTGTCAGAATTGTCTTTCCCAAGACCAATGCACCCTCTGATCTACTGACAAAGTATTGCACCCCACTTGGGTCCTCTCTATGTATGCATTGCAAAGCAATGGTGCCTCTTCTGTGCGTGCATTGGCCCTTGTTTTTGAATAAAACTTTCCCTTGTTTTTTATTCTCTTTGATTAGCCTACTTCCAACTGACCTTCCCTAAGTCTTGAGTGTCTTGTAGTCTCTCTGAAGCCTCCATTTTGTTTGAATTTGTGTTTGATTACATTTAGTGAAAATTGGTTTTGGTTTTTCCTTTTTCTTATCATTAGGTCACTTGAAAACTTGTTTTGTTTGATCATTGATCTCTTGGATGAATTGTTGTTCTAGTCCTCATTCTAAAAAGTGCATTTGAATCAGTGATTAGACTTTACATCTTGTTTTTCCTCATTTTCAAAAATTAAGTGTGTTGAAAAGAAAAATATTTGCATTTTCATCTAGGGTTTTGTGTGTGAAATTAGAATTCCCCAATGTGAAACTGCATATTTTTTCTTTCATTTTTGCAAAACTAATAATAATAATAATATATGCTTGTTAAAATCCTTTGAGTGTCATCTCTTTTGATTTTTGAAAATTTCACCCAATTTCAGTTTGATTCCTATGTTCATGAAATCTCAGATTATGTTTGATTTCATTTGAATCCACTTGGGTTCGTTTTGAATAATTCTCTTGCATGAATCACATTTCCATAGTTATAATTCTCATTTTCACAGTAGGAAAAGAAATTATGTATAGATTACATTTGCACAATTTCAAGGGAATCATGCATAGATTACACTGCAAAGTTTGGCATATTTTATGTTAGTTGCATCTTAGGTGTGTTCAAGTGACATCGAATTTTGTTCCTTGAAATCAAAATATAACTCAAGATAAACATTAAAATTTATTGAATCAACCTAAGGAGCATTTGTAACATTAACGCAAAAATTTAGAGATCTAGGCTAGAGACATGTTCCAACGTCGTTAAACGTAGCAGTTATCCTTTTCTTCCAACATTGTATCCCGTGGGTGAAATTAGGTTCCACATATGTGAGTGTATAGGATCCTTCTCCACATACCTTTGGGTATATTGGATGATGCTCCATGCATGCAAAGTATATGGCAACACTCTCATCGAACAATTATGCAGTAGACAACACTATTACGGATTGTACTACCATGTACCGTTGAGTATATTTTGAGAGTCCCCTATAGGTTTCTATCCATCCATAGGTAATTTATTTGGCCACCTTGTAAACCATGATACACTGAACACATCATTAAGGGACATTTCTTGCACGTAGGTTAAGTCCTTGGCTCTCCAACGTGTATATTGCAGTTCACGATTGCTTGGTAAACCTTTATTCCTAGTTACCCCTTTGTTTTGTTTGTGTATTTAATTTCTAAAATAAATTAGTTGATTGTGAAACAACATCCTCCTTGTGGAACAACTCCTTAGTGAATCTTAGCTTGAGACAAACGGCAACATTTCCGAAGTCCACCAATCAAGGGAACATCTCTACGGGAATCCTGGTCCTTTTCCTTATTTTGGAAATATTGGTGCTCCTTATATGGAAATGTTGTCCCTTCCCAAATTTACCATTAGTTTTCTAGTCTGGTTGTTTTCGACCACTATAATTCTGAATCTCAAAACTTCTTCTCAACCAAGTTATCCTCCACCCGAAGAGCATCAACCTCATGTTGATCCTAAAGTTGACTCCTTTCCTTCTTCACCTATTATTTCTTCATCCCTTTCTTCTTCTTCGCCTGGTGAAAGTCTTGATTCTAGTAAATAGGAAGCTAAGAAGAAGAAGAAAATGATGATGAAGAAGAAGAAAAATAAGCAGGGGGGAAACCAAGTTACCAATTCTACAAATGCAACTAGTATGTAAAAATATTCCAATCAACCCCGTAAAGTTAAATTCCCTTGCAAGTTATGTAAGGGTGAAAACTTTCATAGAGATTTTCCTAGCATTCCCAAGTTATTAGAAGTGTGGTCCACGGGCTCACATCAGCCTTTATCGTCAACTTCTAGAGATCATGCTGGTGACAACCCTCAACTAGTGATAGTAACGTCCATGGGAACAAGGGTAAAGTTAAGTTTCCCTATAGGTTATGTGAAGGGAATCATCCTATTCACCTTTATAATTATATGGATGAAGCCTCAAAAGTTTCAAAAAACCTTATAGATTCTCATCCTCCACTCCCAACTGGTTATCAAAAGATTTCTCCAAATCCTCCACTAGTTGATGTAGTGATTGATCAGAATCCATCTCCTGTCAATCCCACTCTCTTTGAATATGAATCCCATGAGTCTATTCCTGACCAACTATTGGTTGAGAAAACATTTGACTCAATTCCACCTTCAATCGATCATACCTTTCCCATAGAGAGTGAACTTCATACCACTCAGGTTCTTCTCGTTTCTTCAGATTTAAATGAACTTGAGGGAAATCCTCCCATTCCAATGGCACAGGGGGGAATCCTCCTGTTCCCATAACACAAGGGGTCATTTATCTTGTTCCCAGGACACCCTCTCCAAGTAGTATGTTCAATTCCTTTGATTGGAGTCGACTAGGAAGATATCATATTCCTCTTTGTGTTCCCTTCTAGATCATGGTACAAGCTTATAATGGTTTATGAGTTGTTGCAGTATGACATGGATTTACTGATTGGTGATGTTTCTTTGATGACCTTACTGATAGATGAGTTGATGTGATTAGAACTGACAGTGAACAATTGGCATAGGTTCAGGGGGATCATTTGTTATGTTTCTAATAGTGCATTATTGGCATTATGATTTCTTGAGAATTTCTTGTTACATAATGATGCTTATATTAATGAAGTTGTTGAAGATACTCATGTTGTTGAAGTTTTTGAATGATGACTATATGTTGCATCATGCTATGTTGCTGTCATGGGTTGCCTATGATGAAATCATGACTTGAGCCACATAGTTGTTATGATGCTACTGATCATATTTATGTTGATAGAAGATTCTTTTCATGATGCATATGGTACATATGTTATGTTTCTTACATGTTGATATTCATAAGTTCAAAGAGATAAACAAAGTTTGATTATGCAACCTCATTATTTGATGATGATGAGTGTCACTCATTACTTTTATGTTTCTTTCATTATGCCTTCAAAGATGCATAAGCTGCATATGGTACAGTTATGGATGATGACGTCTATAATGCTTGGCTCCAACATGTAAATGATATGTTGCACACGGTATATTGTTTGAGGGTTACTAACAGTGTTTGATAAATGATGGTGAGCTCACGGTTTTCTATTAATGACTTCTCATTGATGAGATGCTAGATACATACTACTGTCTCTATGTCATGGGATATCATTGATGGTTGAATTACATATAAGGATCTTATGGATGATTACTTAAGTTTCATGTTAATGTATTAGTATTGGTGTGATAGTTCTTCTTGCATGAATAAAATGGGCCAAGAGAATGATTTTACTACAGGTTTTCATGAATACATGGTTATTAACATACTACCGCTATATTTGCTAAATGATACTTAGAAACATGGCATATTTAGTCACATATTGATGATGTTGAGGAATGATGCTACTTTTCCCTATCGTGATATGCCTCATTCTCACATATGTTGATTGATACATGAAAGATATGTTTTTATGCTACAAAAGATCCATACGCCTTTAATTAACATGGATTGAGGCTCTTCCTACTAAGGGAAAGAGCCAATTGACCTTGATGAGGTCAAGAGGATAATTTGATAGCAGATATCTTTGAAAAATATTTTGTTGTTGATGTTGCATTCTTGGTCACAGATTGATGATATCAAAGCTACATTGTCTTATCTTGCAAATTGATGATGAAAATGTGCATGCCATTGTTCATGTTGTTGTTGAAAGATGGTTTTGGTGCAGATCCTATATGGTGTATGATGAGTGTTGATTCCTATCATGGTCTTATTGAGGTCTTTGCACTTGGTTATAAATTCCATATCTGTCTCTTGATGTAAAGGTCATGTAAAGACCTATTTTATAAATGATTTTAAAATTTAGTCATATTTTGGTCAAGTCATGTAATCCCATCATTTTGGGCATGTGATGTAATGTTGAGTCAAATATGTAACCCTGTTGTGCTGAGAGATCAATGTAGGCTTGAGTCATTGGTGATAAGAAAGGTCATGTATGGTTGAGTCATAGAGTCATGTACTTCTTTGTATATCTTCAAAAAATTCAGCATGTGCTCAGGAGGAGCATGGTCGATATTCAATGTTCATACTCAACAGATCATTTCTACAACACTCATGTCAACAGAGGAAGAGAAGCCTTCATTTAGAATTGATCAACACTTTTCCTTGATGTCAAAGGGGGAGAGAAGCTTGGTGTTTGGAGAATTCTTGGTGACTTGGGAGAGAAACTGCGCTTAGAGAATACTTGGTGACTTTCGAGAGAAACATTGTTTGGAGAATGCTTGGAGACTTGGGAGAGAAACTTGGTATATCTACAAATGTGTTTACTGGTATCTACAAACTGTGTTATGCTTGGTGACTTGGGAGAGACACTTGGTATATCTACAAATGTGTTTCTAGGTATCTAGAGGTGGTGGTGACAAAACATCAAAGTGGTTGCCATGAAGTTCAAAGGGAGAGATTGTTGGCATTATGAAAAATGTGTTGTCCTTGATGGTGACTTAATTAATAAATATATCAACATGATGGTAGAAGGATGAGTATTCAAGCCAGTACAAATGTAACAAAAAAATTAGAAAAAATAATAATTGTTCAGCGACAAAGGAATGATAAAGGTGAAGTTTGAGGAAGTATACGCATGTTCTGTAAATAAAATATGCATACATACATAGGTCTGGTGAAGAAAAGTCGTGTACAATTTCTGCACCATGGTATTCTAAATAACATGGGTCTTTACCATGGTATTGGTCCATACTGAACACGAGGATAAATATTTGATCTCGTCAAAGAATACAATCGACATAACTAAGGGTTTGATCGAAGGTATTAGCTAAGGCCTAATCTATATAAGGAGATGGAGATCAAAGTGCTAAGTGGAAATGATATGGGTTATTGATGAATTGTTTGATCTGAAATAAGTTTTCACCCAAGAGTGTCATGATGGATTAGATCTCATAGATTTGAAATGACTACACATTGAATAATCTACTTCTAAGTTGATAGATCTGTGATGATGATGTCATGATGTGTGTCTTTTACAGTGTATGCCAAGATTTGGTTTTGATTGATTTTTTGTTCTGCATCGAAGGTATGATTCAATATTTACAAATATGTATGCATGTTTTCTTTAAAAATATTGCGTACATATGTGGATTTTCTTCTTGGTAGTCACGTATCGACTCTGTAGTATGGAAAAATATGTACGTGGGTATGATTCTTGAAAGGAACTTACGTACGCAGAAATGTCTTATAAGGGTCTCCCATATATATATGCTATGTTTTTCCTATATGTGATTTCTAATCAGGCTTGTTGTGTTCGTTGTTATCTATCGATGAAGTCTTTCATGATGATCTATGTTTGATAGTGCTAGTTGAGGTTGCACTAATCATGTTATGAAATGTTGAATAACGATGATGTTATTGTGATATGATCTATGTTGGGTTCAGATATCTATGACAAGGTGAGTAGTGTAGTGATTCAGTGTCAAGGTTCATTTTTTTGTGATCTATATGTGGGTTATCTTAAGAGAAAGCATGTATATACACAGGTGTGTCTCATAATAGTAGCATATATATTATGACATAAGAATGACCAGGGTTTACAATGACATGATCTAGTTTCTATGATGAACAGTAAATGGTCTGACATTCTTATGAAGAGTATATAGTGAATTGAGATGATCTAGCTTCTTTGGTTGTTTGATATTCAGTAATTAGTTTTTTCAATGATTTGGTGATTAGGTTGATTCAGTGATTTGATATAGTGATTGGTTCTAGTTTGTTATTTGATATTGGGCTTAAATGATGGTAGTGGGTAAAATCTGAAAATTTGATGAAAGGTGTCCTACATGTTTGATGTTTTGGTTCAAGTGGAACCAGTATGAAAATTATGAAACGTGATCCATGAAAGTGTTGAGGATTAGAGCCTTCAGTGAGGAAATTAAAGCCTCCTTCCAATGGTAGCTAGTAAATATGATCAAGGAGCTCGAGCTATCTTCGGTGGGTGCCGTTAAATGATATCAGGGGGTTGGAGCTTCATTCCAGTGGGTGTTGGAAAACGAGAGAAAGTGGTAGCCTTCTATAGGCGGGTGCCTATGTGCTGGTATGAGTATGTGTCAGTACAAAATTATAAGAAGCTTTTCATTATAATAGAAGATGAAGACAAAGATGACAATGATGATGGTTTTCTCCCACATTGGGTTTCCACCTAAAACTCGATGTTCATATGTGTTGATGTGTTGTTTATGTATGATGGTTTATTCTGTTCTTACTGCACATGGTTATTGTTCAATTAATGCCTAATGAAATAGTGATACACTGGTTCAAGTTAAACATATGGTGAATTACCTGAAAAGTTAGTTAATTGTATATACGCTAGTTGTATGCATAACAGTCACAACATATGCAAGTTTACTTCATTATAGTCACATACATAAATATGAATAAGAAAATAAAAGTGTAAGTGAGTTTTTAAAATACTGATTCAACCTCCCCTCTCAGTGTTTTTCCCAACATCCACAACTATGGTTGGCCTAATAAAACATCGCAAACTTCAAGAGGAGAAACATAAGATGAGGTTATTTTCGCTCCCACTATTGATAATGAACTATAGGGGAGAACCATTCAGCCACATCTATGAGTGGAAGAGAATCTTCCCCTCCTCTACATATTCGAGCTCAATCTTTTAGACCTTGTCTATGGCAACAATGGCACTGCATTCTTCATCAATAATCTATTTTCCTCTTTCATTCCCCTTGTCATGTTTTGGCTTAGAGTCAAAACAAGCATTTGAATCTAAAAGCTTTAGCTCATCCACAACTGACTTCTTAGCACGACACTCATTTTTTTTGTGAGTAGGGCTCTTGTGGAACTCACACCACTTTCCTATATCCTTCTTCATCTTTGTGGTGTTATTCTTTGTTTGTGGCTTGGTGGGTTTACTTGGGTCACTCCACTTTGGCTTTGTCCTTTTTTTTATGGCTCGGAGGTGCCTTTTCCCTGCTTCGGGTTCGTAGATTCAAAGTCTCACTTCTTATATTTAAATTTCTTCTTGATCTTAAGATCATAATAGTATAAGGAGTTGTCCAAGAACTCCATTTATACCTATATATATTTATGCAAACAACCACTGTACTTGAGTACCATATTCAACTCAAAATCCTTGATACCCAACTTCATGCTTAGGGTATCAAAAACATTCATGAACTCTAGCACATCTTGGTCCCTTTCTTGTAGTAGTGTGGTCGATTTGATGTACCTATCTTCATAGCTCCTAATAGGGTGATATTATTCCTTGATGGCATGTCAGAAAGAATTCCAAGAGGGTGAAATTGAAAGTAGTGAGCGTTCCTCCTCTTCCCTTTGCTCACAGTAAGTTTCCCACTAGTCCTTGACATGGGAGGCAAATTTGAGGAGTGAAAAATTAATATTTTCCCTATTGGAAAAACTATGGAATGAAAAATATACTTACAACATACTTAACCATTTATCTAGAGAATCTACTTCTATCTAGCCTTCAAATATAGGAATTTCAAAGTTAACGTGTACCTTAAAGGGGGGGTGCCTCCGAAATGACTATAGGATAAAGATGCTTCACCTGCTGATACCCGCCGAAGGATCTGGGTATCCATCATCTTGTTAATTTGTCACTCGAAGGCCTCTTAAAGCAATAATTTGAAAGGCTCTACTACTCCCTTGTCTTTTTTTTTCTTCTGTCATGGGAGGTCGTCGGGGTCAGCAAGGCTAGTATTGCAAGGGTTCAACTAGTTCAAGTCCTAACTCCTTATAACTTGACCTCATTGGGGACATCCAAAAAGGAACAGAGAAAGAACAAACAACTTTTATACCACTAATCCTAATTTATGAAGGAACAAAATGAAATACATATTTAAAAAGAAAAAACAAAAATATACAATAAAATAAAACTTTAACTAATAAATAGACACTGCTGAAAACTATTTACATGAAGGAAGGAAAGAAGCTAGCTTTGGTGACCGTAGCTTATCTTTGAGAAGAGATGTGACGACTACATGCCTTCTAAACTTAGTTAAAATGAAGTTCTCGGGCCTTTTTATAATTAACAAACAACAAAAAATCCTAAACATCTAGAAAGCTAACCCTAGCAGATAAGCGCCAAAAGCTTGTGGACACCATTGGGGTTAGTTAGAACATCAACTTCTTGGGGTTGCAATTTTGGCATATTATCTTTGTTTGGCACACATCATATCCCATTAGAAAGGTCTATTCAAGGACAAAAAATTTCAGCTACAAATGTTTGCAACAAGCTACATGTTTCTTTGTTTCCACCAAAAAACATTTTTTACTACCTCAAAATGGCTCCAGAAGTTCAAGATCCAAAATGTTACCAAAAATAGAAAATTATCGAAATAGGAAACTGTGATGGAAATTAGGAAATTGAAAGGAAACAATGTGGGGGGTCCAAGTGGAATAGGTAGGTGGCCACCAATATCAACTTGTATCACTCCCCTTTGTTCAAGACCTATCTCACACGAATTTGGTGTACCAAGTTGTCCACTTGGATTGGTTATCCAATAACTCGCATGGCTTCCTTTCGACTTGCAAGAATCCTAACATCACCTTTCAGTAGAGCGAGCCCTCATGTTTTTCCCCATCTTTTCGATCTCGCTCCAGATATGTTTCTTACTTCCTATGATAACTCTGGTTATCCTTTATTCTACTTTGTTCCTTCTCTTTCTCACTCATTCCATTTGATACATATGTGTGTGTGTGCTCCTATCGTGCAAGTGAACAATCGTCTAGGTAGTGGAGTTGACTTGTTTTGTCTCGGGCGTGGGAACTCATGTGGTCTCAGCCAACACTCATTACATCTCAACTTGTGTAGGAAACCCCAAATTTTTGTGGGGCCTACTCATTCCTTCTCATGCGTGGGAACTTATGCAGTCTTAGACGACGCTCATTCCATCTCATCACATGCAAGAAACCCCGACTTCTTGTTAGGCCGACTCATTCTATCTTAGACGTGGGCACTTGTGTGATCTTAGCAAACTCATTCCAAGTCCTTTAGTGTTGAAAAGTGTGCAACAAGAAATGCTAAATTTAGAATGTTTTAAAAATAGAACTCCTAAAAATAGCACTTCTAAAAATAGCAGTTTGGCCAATGAGAATTTTGGCCACCTTGGCTGATAAGTGAAACATCTAAAAATAGAATCTTCTAAAAATAGCATTTCTGAGTCCCTTCCTATTTTTAGCAGTCCCTGATCTAACTATAGGAAGTAAAAATGAATTTGGACTTAAGAGCAGTTTAAAATATTAATTAACTAATCTCCATGAGTTAACTAATTATGGAAAATTAAACTTGAAGTCTTTGTGAGGTCATGCATGAAATTTTCTCTCTCTTGATTTAGGAATTTATCCCTTGATTAAAGGAGATAAGGTTCAGTTCTATAATGAGAGGATCAGTTGACTTAGCTTTACTTAGTCAAGTCCAGTTGAATTAATGTGATATAGTTTGTTAATGCTTGCATGCATGTGACAACTATTATTTCAGATAACTGAGCATTCCTTCATGGATAACTGATGCATGTCAGTTCAGACAGAGACCCAGTTGAGATCAAATGAGGGACAATGTACTATCAGATGCTTGGATATTTCTAGTAAGTATTCCTTGCATGGAGAAGGATCTATTTCCAAGAGAAATACATAATATAGGATATTGGAGTACTTTTGGCCTATATATTGAGGCCTAAGTAGTCTATGATCTTCATCTTTTGATTGCAGAGAGTACAGGATAGCACTTGAGCTCATTCTTTTTATAAACAGAAGAGGATTTCCACTTGATTGATAATATAGATAGGTGTTTTATGCTGGTGCTTTCCCGAGTGATATATCTTGTGTTATGGTTGATTGTTTCTCTTGATTAGTTATATGTGTTTATGCTTGATGTTGCTCACGAAATCGATTATGCTTCCGCTTAATGTTTTGTAGAACTAGATCAAGTATTATGCTTTAATACATTGCATATATCAGTTTGATCTACAGGTGTGAAATTTTTACATGGTATCGGAGCATCGGTGATCAAGGAAGAATAGTATACAAGCAAGAGAAATTCGAAGTTTATTATTTGGGATATAGATCTCAAGTTCTTATCACATCTATTTCACTGATGGCTTTCTATGGTTTGAGGCTTGAGTATGCCCTTGATGGCAGCTCAAACTACATAGCTTGGAAGGATCGCATGGAGGCAGTATTGGAAGATAACAGCCTTAAGGACTTCATTGATCAAGAATATCCTAAGCCTGCTGATGCTACTCAACTAGCGGAATGGAAGAAGTGTGTGGCTAGAGCTAGGAGAATCATCTGGGAGGGAGTTCGAGATCACATAATTTCGAGCCACCATGGGATGGAGACTCCACATGCAATGTGGAAAAAATTGAAATATTCATATCAAAATAACAGTGATCAGAGGAAGCTGGCACTGAAGGACAAACTTCGCAAGATCAAGTGTGAAAAGGGTGACACTATCTCTACATTCCTAAACAAGCTCACCACCTTTAGGGATGAGATTGCAAGTGTATGGGTCATGACTGCTGATGATGATATGGTGAGTCTAGAACTCCTTGGCCTTCCTAAGAGCTGGCATAACTACTAGGACTCAGTGAATGGAAGGGAAAAACTACCAGATTGGGAACGACTATGGTCAGATTTGATGCAGGAGGAGATCAAATGGAGCACCAGGGATGTAGCTTCTTCATCAAAACATGATGATGAAGAGAACTTGGCTTTAGCATCTAAGTCTAAGAAAGGGAAAAGGAAGGCATCCCAATCCAAGTCTTCTCAAGGAGGGAAGAAGTTTGACAAGTCGAATTTGAGATGCTTTCATTGCCATGAGTTGGGCCATTATGCTACTAATTTCGCAAAGAAGAAGTCCAAGAAAGGTTCCTCCAAGGAATTTGATGGTGATTCACTAACTTCACAATTTGACATGGATTTCTCACTTATTGCATGCATGGTTTCATCCAACATGGGATGTGTTTGGTACTTGGACAATGGAGCCTCTTTCCACATGTCAAGTGACAAGAATATTTTCAGCACTTTGGAGGAGAAGGATCTCTAGATACGGATCAACATGGGCAAGGATGGAAAGTATCGTGTCTCAGGTGAAGGTACGGTTGTGTTTCAGAGGGAGCATGGTTCTCCCCTCACTCTTTCTAATGTTATGTATGTACCAGGGCTGAAAAAGAATCTTGTGTCTATTGCTATGCTTGAGGATAAAGGCTATGATGTAGTCTTTAGTTTGGGAAAGGTTTTCCTAAGGCATATCGACACTGGACAGACCAAATAGATAGGGATTCAAATTAAAAATCTCTATAAGTTACAAGTAGAAGATTGTGTTGCATTGAGTTCCAAAGCAGGGGTGGTGCATGGCTAAGATAGTGGCGAGTTATGGCATAGGATACTGGGCCACTTGCATCATGAGGCCTTGAAGATCATGCAACAAATTTCTACTGGATTACCCAAGTGCAAGCTGGAGCAAACGAGCACATGCAAAGGTTGCACTTTGGGTAAGTACGCAAAAGCTTCCTTGCATGATTGGGATAGTAGAGCAGGAGCAGTTCTGGAGCAAGTTCACTCAGATGTATGTGGGTCCTTCTCTACAGCCTCCACGGCAAAGCATAGGTACTATGTTACTTTTTTTTATGATTTTTCTCGTAGATGTTGGATCTACTTCATGCAAAATAAGGATCAAACCTTCTTGAAGTTTTGTGAGTTCAAAGCTTTGGCAGAGAAAGAATCAGGGATGAAAATAAAGGCCTTGCAAACTGATAACGGTGGAGAGTATGTTTCCTAGCAGTTTAAGGACTTATGTGCTTCAGAAGGAATTAAACGGGAACTCACGACACCTCATAACCCACAACAGAATGGGGTGGCCGAAAGGAATAACATGTCTATTGTGGGAGCAGCTTGAGTGATGTTGCATGACCAAGGCATACCACTTCATCTATGGGCTAAGGCATGCAATACAAGAGTATATCTTCAGAACAAAAGTCCTCATCGCATGTTGGGGATGAAGACACCTATAGAGGATTTTTGGGGAAGCGACCAGATATGAGTTACTTCCACATATTTGGATAACTAGTCTTCTGTCATGTGACCAAAGATGCGTGGAAGAAGCTAGACCCAACAACTGAGTTGGGAATACTTAAGGGGTACATGGATACACCTCACAACTATCATGTGTTTCTTCCTGCCAATCAGAGGACCATAATACGCAAGGATCTAAAGTTTGATGAGCAGCGAGCCATGCGAGTGTCACTTGAGAGAGAGCTCAATTTGCATGGTGATGATGAGGAACTATTAGTTCCTAAGGAGGAGGAACCTCCTGATGATGTGGATCAACCACATGCAGCGATTCCAGTAGTGGATATCACCACTGCTGGAGAGTCTTCCAGAGATGGGAAAAAACGCTCATAGGAAGCTGACAGATTGATGCAGGATGTGAGAGAGAATGTGGGGTAGCCATCCTCTCAGCGCAGACAGAGGATATCTCCCGATAGATACACTGGCTACATGGCCCTGGTTGGGGAGTGTGTAGTGACCAAGCCTTCTTCTTTTGAGGAGGCAATGCAGCAACCAGTTTGGGTGGATGCGATGGTAGAGGAGTATGATTCTATCAAGTGGAACAGTGTGTGGGATGTTGTCCCTAGACTGAGGGACAAGTCAGTAGTTACTTCCCAATGGACTTACAAGGTAAACCATGTAGCTGATGGCAGTATTGAGAAACACAAGGCAAGGTTTATTTCCCATGGTTTCTCACAGGTGGAGGGGATTGACTATGACAAGACTTTTGCTCCTCTTGCAAGGTACTCATCAATTAGATCGCTTCTAGCACTATCAGCTCAGATGGGTTAGAAGATCCATCAGATGGATGTGAAGACATCTTTCCTCAATGGGGAGATTGAGGAAGAGGTATACATAGAGCAGCCTGAGGTATTTGAGACCTTCAACTGTGAGTCGCATTGTATGGGCTGAAGCAAGCACCTTGTGCTTGGCATACCAGGATCGACAGCTATTTCACCGGGTTGGGCTTCACCAAGAGTGAAGGGGATACGAACCTCTACCACATCATGGTAGAAGGTAAGCTATTGATTATTGTACTTTATGTCAATGATCTAATTTTGACAGATGATGATCAGTTGATCAATTCTTTCAAGGAGGACCTTGCAAGAGAGTTTGAGATGAAGGACATGGGCCTCATGCACTACTTTCTAGGCATGGAGGTGTGGCAGAGAGATGGGGAAGTATTTGTGTCTCAAAGCAAGTATTCCAATGAGATACTGAGGTGCTTCCACATGGAGATGTGCAAGCCCATGGAGACTCCTCTAGCAGGTAACTAGAGGAAGGAGGATGCTACTTTAGGTGAGGTAGTAGTTGCTACTATTTATCGACAGCTTGTGGGTTCACTTATGTATCTAGTGAACACACGACCAAATTTGTGCTTTGCGGTGAACCAGTTGAGTCAAGCTATGGTTCACCCAACCAAGTTATTTTGGAAGGAGACAAAGCATGTGCTGAGATATCTCAGAGGCACTACACAGTATGGATTATGGTACAGGCAGACAAAGGGAGTGAAGCTCCAAGGCTTCACAAATGCAAATTGGGCAGGTAATCCATCAGACATGAAGAGCACGTCTAGAGGAATCTTCAACCTTGGGTCAGTTGCAGTTTCTTCGTATAGCAGCAAACAGAGATCAGTTGCACTTAGATCAGTGGAGGCTGAATACATGGCTGCTAGTCAGGCTACATGTGAGGCCATCTGGATGCGGAAGATTCTATTGGGATTGTTTGTTCAGATGATGGATCCTACCGTGATATATTGTGATGATCAGAGTTGCATTAAACTCTCTGAGAATCTAGTGTTTCATGACAGGTCCAAGCATATAGATATCCCCTATCATCATCTATGGGATTGTGTGGTCAAGAGGATCATGATGTTGCTATACATTTTGACCGAGGAACAGGATGCATATATTTTGACAAAGGCATTGTCAAAGGGAAAGTTTGAGTTCCACAAAGACAGGATCAGGGTTGTTGATAATCTCTTTCTTGTTGAGAGGGAGTGTTGAAAAGTGTGCAACAAGAAATGCTAAATTTAGAATGTGCTAAAAATAGAACTCCTAAAAATATCACTTCTAAAAATAGCGGTTTGGCCAATGAGAATTTTTGCCACCTTGGGTGAGAGGTGAAACTGCTAAAAATAAAATATTCTAAAAATAGCATTTATGGGTCACTTCCTATTTTTAGCAGTCCCTAGTCTAACTAGAGGAAGTAAAAACAAATTTGGTCTTAACAACAGTTTAAAATATTAATTAATTAATCTCCATGAGTTAATTAATTATGGAAAATTAAACTTTAAAGTCTTTGTGAGGTCATGCAATTATTTTCTCTCTTGATTTAGGAATTTATCTCTTGATTAAAGGAGATAAGGTTCAGTTCTATAATCAGAGGATTAGTTGACTTAGTTTTACTTAGTCAAGTCTAATTAAATTAATTTAACAAGTTGTTAAATTAATGAGATATAGTTTGTTAATGCTTGCATGCATGTGACAACTATTATTTCAGATAACTGAGCATTCCCTCATGGATAACTGATGCATGCCAGTTCAGACAGAGGCCCAATTGAGATCATATGAGGGACAATGTACTATCAGATGCTTGGATATTTCTAGTAAGTATTCCTTGCATGGATAAGGATCTATTTCCAAGAGAAATACGTAATATAGGAGATTGGAGGACTTTTTGCCTATATTTTGAGGCCTAGGTAATCTATGATCTTCATCTTTTGATTGCAGAGAGTACAGGATAGCTCTTGAGCTTATTCCTTTTGTAAACAAAATAGGATTTCCAGTTGATTGATAATACAGATAGGGGTTTTATGTTGGTGCTTTCCCCAGTGATATATCTTGTGTTATGGTTGATTATTTATGTGTTTATGCTTGATGTTGCTCATGAAATCGATTATGCTTCCACTTAATGTCTTGTAGAACTAGATCAAGTATTATGCTTTAATACACTGCATATATCAATTTGATCCACAAGTGTGAAATTTCTACATTTAGTGTGTTAGTGTGGGTGAATTCCATTCTTTCTTTAGAATGTTCTATTCCATATTGGGTACTTCAAGTAGACCCATAACAACACTTGAGTGCCTCATTCCCAAGAATTTTTGTGCTAACTTGAGCACCTTGTGTGAGCACTCTCAGTCCGGTCATGCCAAAAGTCCCAAAATTTTATACAAACATTGTAAAATGTTTTATCTCCATCTCATCTCGCATCTTGACTCGTCCAACTAGTGGCATTTGTGGGCTCTCAAGCTCAGAGGTCTGAAATATAGGAAGCATGTGATGGGACGAGGTTTGAGATAATGGGATACAATACCAATCAAGGCCAAGCTAGGGGAAGAACAAAGGACAATTAGAAAGAGTAGATGAATTAAATGACCCTGTTTTAAACCAACTATGGAGCCGATTAAGGAAGCAAGAGATGGGAGGAAACAATCATCTTCCATAGTAAAGAAGTCAATGCATGAATGCAAAGACGAGGAAACATATTTGTACAACAAGGGAACGATGAGTAGAAGTAGAAACCCTCCATCATAGCATGAAATAGGAACCAACAAAGCACCATCAAGGAGCTAATATGAGCAATGATATGATGTGAGGCTCACATGAAGGAACGATTAGTGAGACTAGGGATCTTCATTGCATTGAATCCATTGAGAAATGGACCCATATTTTCAAGTGGAAAGAAGATGGTGAGGCATGTCATCCTCATTCATTTCATGGAGTGATGATATCCTTGCTACCTCCCCATTTATTTCTTCCCCTCTCACCCCATATAGGGATTGATTTGCACTGGTTGGTTTGACTTATTTTAATGAATTTGGATACATATGATTACTAAGAATATTTAGAAAAAAAATCATAATTATTAAGAATATTTAAATGAATTCGGATATATATATTATTAATGATTTTTTTCTCATTTTCATTTTTTAATGATTAGAAAGATAATTTGATGTTGCGTGTATTTTCCTTAGTTAAAAAATTAAATTCCATTAGGTGACAACCCACCGAAGTTGTTAATATTGTATTGAATTCTTACATCAAGATATCAAATGCAATAATACACATATATATACATCAAGTTATTAAAAGTGTCTAAGATGAAAACCATTTTCTCAAAAAAAAAAAAAAAATCATTTATATACACATATTAAACTTTGGTTTTAAAATATTTATACCAGTTAACTCTCTCTCTCTCTCTCTCTTAAAAAAAACTTTATATATATATATATATATATATATATATATATATATATATATATATATATATATATATATATATATATGAGTGTTTATTTTGAAATAGGACTTTCATAATTATAATTTTAACTGTTAATAATCATTAAGTGAATGTTAAGGATTTAACTTCTATGGAATATCTACAAATATTAGTAGGAGCCACGTTAGAGTGTTGAGATTTATCTCAAACATTTTTTTTTTTCCAATTTAACTACTGCAACAATATAAATTAAATGTATAATAAATAATGATAGACATTAAAACTCTTATCTTATGATACATTTCACATTGATATAATCTTCTAGATGAAACTATGTGGAGGATTTTTTATCCTATCCATTTTTTCAAGTGGACCCTCCACCCATCATGCACCTTTTCTAAGATTTGAAAGAAAATGGTTATACCTCTTCACATATCTCAAAAGTTTTCAAGGATGCCTCCAATCCCAAATCCTTTAGCCCCATTTCCTCTTCTCCTCAGAGTCAATCTATCTCCCTTACATAAAAGGGACAACCAACCTCATTGCAAAATATTGTTGAAAAGGAATATTACGACCATATTTAGGCCACACAAAACTTTGAAGCAAATGTTCTGATCATCTAAAGATAAGTCTGACCCCATGCTAAGTTTAGGAGTCTACCGGATTCCTTGTTCACGTGGGAAGTCATACATTGGTGAGACCGACCGACCCTTCAAAGCACGTCTTACAAAGCATATTGTTGATACTAACCATCTTTTCCTTTCTAAATCTGCAATTGTTGAGCACTCTTTTTATTCTAAGCATTTGATCTACTTCGATCAATCCACATGATCCTTACCTATATTCCATTTCACAACTCCAGGATCATTAGGGATGCCCTCGAAATAGAGAAGCAGCCTGTTAAGATTAATAAAGAAGATGGCTATAAATTAAGTCATTCTTGGCACCTTGTTATCTACCATATGTATCAATAGTTTGGCCCCCAATTGCTAGTGGTCTCCTCTTTTTATCCCATTTTTAATCCTCTTTTAATCCTTCCATTTATTTACTTTTAGAGTAAGTCTCCATCTTTCATCTGATTTTTAATCCTCTTTTAATCCTACCATTTATTTATTTTCATAGTAAATTTGTTTCCTTCTTATTTTTCTAATCATAATTATTTCCCTTTTATCTGTCTTCTTCCTCTATATTTTCTATTTTATTTCTTCTTCCCCTAATTTTCATGTTCTAATTCTCCTTCCCACTCTTATTCTCACCTTATATATTTTAATTTATTTAAATATATTATTTTCTTTATTTATTTATTCATCCATTTAATTTATATTTTGTTTAATTTGTTTCAAATATAATTTTATGTATTTAAATTTAATTCATTTGGAATATATTTTATTTATTTAATTTAATTTATTTCTAATATATTTCTATTCTTCCATTATTTAGTTATTTATTTATCAATTTATTTTTATTATTTAATTAAATTCATTTATTTTAACTCTTTCCATTAAGAAAAGGCTACATTCATTATTTAATATTTTTCCTAAATGGCTACCTTCAATGTTTTATTATTTTCCTTAACAATTACTTTGGATATTTTATTATTTTCCTTAACGACTAGTGAATTATCACCGACTAGTGAGTTATCACCTTTTATTATAGCATTCTTTTAGGATCATAAAATTCCTTTTATCCCTAATTATAGATGGAAGGTCCACCTCAAACCTTCGACATAATAAAAAATATTCCACAAAGTTTAATCCAAAAATTCACTCAATATAAATATTGTTGAAATTTACAATCCCTCACATCTCAAACTTAAAAAATTATAAAATAAAAATAAAATCATAACTTTTTAATTATTATTAACTAAATAATAATTCTATTTTACAATAAACACTCATTGTATTTAAAAAATAAATATATTATATAATTAAATTCAATATGATTGTTTTGTGAGTTCAAATTCGTGATGAGGACTTATGATAGTCATAGTTTGATAATAAAAAAATTCCTTTTAAATATTAAAAAGAAAGAGATAATAAAAATATGATATAGATAGATGTTTTTTGGATTAATTACAATTATATTAGTTGGTTTGAAATGTCGTCAATTTTTTATTGTGATTGTATGATTAATCTGAAAAACATCTATTTACATTATGAATCACAAAAATATTAAATTTAACAAAAATATAATAATTATTTTTTGCATTAAATAGTCATTCCAGATCAGCACAAGATAAATATTGGTGTGAAAGGAGTCTTGATGTAGATGGCTTGAAGGGATGAAAAATTGGTGTCATACGAATAATTATTAGCATGTAGGATGTCTGAAGGAAAAGAAAAATTTCACGATTTTTTTTTTTTTTATATTTTTAAAATATAAATATAAAATTTAAATTAATTAATTAAATTAAATAAATAGGTTGTAAATATTGATTAATATAATTTTATAATATATATTTATGGTATATTTTAAATTATTAGTGATAGAATAGTATAAAAATTAATTAAAATATAATTTTATTTTAATAATAAAAATATTAGTTTAAAATATTTTTTTATTTAATTTATTTATTAAAATTAAAAAATAAATAAATTAAAAAAATATTTGTAAAAATTATTTTCTTTATTAATTTTAACCAATTTTCACATCTTCAATCCAGTAACATAGTTTTTCTTTTCACATCCATATTTCATCTTCTACAAATCTCTATCTCAAAACATATGGAAATTTCAACCAATCTATAACGAAAGTTATGATTATCAAATCCAAGAAAGACACTTACTCTAATTTATTTATGACAATAGTAACTTGCAGGAAGTGTCTTCTTAAAAGTACCTAGGAATTGATATTCATCACAAGCTCAACTAGAACTATAGCATTGAGAAAAGGATTAATGGGGAGTGGAAAGCTTATTTTGGTCTTGAAAATAATTGTAAAACGTCAAACCTTGTAATGTGGGATAGAAAGAAGATCCTCTTTGAAACTTTAGTCACTCCTCTTATCTTATATGGATGTAAGGTTTGGGGTTGCAGCATCTCTAGAGAATCCTAAAGAAAGATTGAGCAAACCCAGAATCTTTTTATAATGTATAACCTCAAAATTAATGCAATACACCCTATCATATTAACCTTATAGAAGTGGGTCTTTCCCCTATCGAGAGCTTAGGTATAACTAGGCTTCTGTTGTACAAGCACAAACTCAATAACATAGGAGACCATAGACTTCCTAAGCTAGCTTTAAATTCCAGCCAAAACCACCTAAGACTCAAGCCAGGTTGGTATAAAGACACCAGGGCCAGGTTAAACCATTGGGAGATCCACGAGAATGTTGCATTGCAAAACATTAATAACATTAAAAATATTGTTACTTCTAAGTTTAAAGAAAAAAATGGGGTGTGAGAAATATTTAGCATCTAAAAGAAAATTAAGATATCATAAGGAGGTCATCAACTCCACCCTAGAAGATCAAAAGTAACTAGCTCAATGAAGAAAAATAATATAGCCAAGATTAGAACAAACTCTCATGAGCTCCATAGTGAGACGGGTCGTTGGGCAGTTCCTAAAACACCATGGATGGAAAGGATATACCATCTCTATGAGAATATGAACATCCACGATGAAAATCACTTCCTCTTACAGTGCCCCTCATACAACTACATTAGATCTCATTTCATAATCGTTGCTACAATACTGACCTTCCTAGCCTTTTGGATGTCAAAATTATAGTGAGCTCTGGAGACTTCTCTCCCAGCTTTTTGAGCATAAGAATAAAATATTAAATCAAACTAAATAATTAATTTCTATAGGTCCAATAGACCAAAATTTGATCTCAGTAAATGTTAACAATCATCATCATACATATATATATATATAATTATGGAATAAAATTTATCAACAAATATTGACCCAGACCCGAGTAAGTCAAAATAGATTCACCGTACATTTAAAAATATTTAGATCATATATTTAAAAACATTTTAAAATTTTAATAACTATGTGAAAAGCCAAATCAAAGTCAACACTCGTAATGGTTAACATGAGAATGGCCCAATGACCTTTTATTCATAACGTTTTATGCTTTTTATTAACATTGAAACTCCAAGAGGAAGGGGTATAAAATCAAATTTAGTACGTGTAAAAGGAATTCATAATGTTCCTTCAAAATAAAAAGAGCGGTTATGCACACCTATGCAAAGTACATTAAATATTTATAATATTCACAGATGCCAGTTTGCCTTTTGCTGTTATGCATCTGTATGTATGGTAATTTGATTAAGTTTGTATTTGTCTGTCACCTAAATTTACGTGGTTTTGCCACTGGTTTAATTGCCTTTTACTGTTATGCATCTGTATGTATGGTAATTTGATTAAGTTTGTATTTGTATGTCACCTAAATTTATGTGGTTTTGGCACTGGACTAGCATGGAACAGAGGAAAGGGCTTTAAAAAGTGAGGTACATTGAAATTGTGCGGAACAGACTATTAGCTACTTCTGGTTAAGGGAGTACAACTGAACTTGATAAAAGCTATCAGGGGTGACAACATTAACCAAGTTGATCCCGCGACTTATTGCTCGATGAAATAGTAAGGGAACGGTTTTCCATTGACCGTTATGTGAACGCTGCTCTTTTGATGGGGACGGTTTTCAATCGTCAATTCGTGCCCACTTGAACGTTTTGTTTGTAGTGGTGATAAAATTATTGCACGACTTTTGATTTTCCCATTGCGGGCTGGAGGGAGCGGCATCTGCAACTTTTGAGTAGCTTTCACATGTATAGCTATGGACAAGAAGGGTATATTTGGCGGACATGCCATCCGATATTGACCATAGTGTAACAAGAACAACCCCATGCATTGCATCCAGCGCTTTGTTATATATAGATTTATGAGTTTGACATATAACTGAATGGGGAGAGTATGCTTTTTCAACTGAAGTGGAACAACGATTCTACGCGGAAAAGTTAATGCAATGGGTTCCTTATTCCCTCTATTCCTTCGTTGTGCCTTTTATTTAGCTTTTGCTGATCTTGCGTTTTCTCATAAATAACCAGTTGAGGGAATGATGTTGCATATAAAGGTGTAGCGTGTTACTTGGCCAAGGATGAATTGCCTACATAACAGACCTGATTAGAATGGTATTTCACTCATTCATTTATTGAGTTAAGCTAGTTTGTGAGCAACTCATTTTGGCCAAGCAACCCGCTCTCCTCCTCGGGCCAGACCATGATCCGGAACAATAATAAACTGTAAGTGACGGAGGCCACTATATAGTTGGCAAGGTTTCTCGTCTTAAATAATATGATATTGATATGTTTTTTCTTCAAATTCGTTCGAATGGATGTGAGTGAAGAATTTTCAGTTTCTTCCATCTGGGCCAGGCCCTGGCTTGAATCTGCAACTAAGAAAATGTGTGATTGGATAGAACCCCAAATAATTTGGATTGTTTGGTTTATAAGCATTGCGAAGACAATAAGATAATGGCCCAGAGAACCTTCCTATGTGTAGTTGTAATAACAATTAACTTCTCTGGCCATAATAATTCCAAAATATAAAAATGCGCTCTCTATCCCTGTAATCTTGAGATGTGATGTGCTTATAATCATTTCGTGACTTTCCCTTCGGTTTATTTTTTATTTTTTATAAGTACTTCATGAACTTATATTCTTATATTTGCCCCTGTAAAGATTGTTGAGGATTTTGGTTGATTCACCAAGTCTGTCTGTGCCCATAGTTGAAAGATTATATTTGTTGATGGTTGAAAACCAACATATACTTCAGATAGGTAGTGGCATTTGATGGGTAGGGGTATTTGAGTTACGCATCCCCCGTTATAACCGTCTTGAACATTTTAAGAACACTTCTTCTACGTCAAATTAGTTGATGTTCAGTTGGGTTTATTTAGTTTCATTATTAATTGAGTTTTCCCTGGTCTTCAATCCAATTTATTTAGTAGGGTTGAAAAGAATATTGTTATTCTTTTCATTGAAATTCAATTATTGTAATGATTTTTAACCACGTTATTATTATTATTATTCTCGTCATCTTCCTCATTAGGACTCGATTATTATAACAACCTTTAACCTTATTCTTATTAAAGACGGTATAAAATCTTATTACATAGATATAATTTATAAGGGAAAACAATGATTCAAAAGATATCCCACATTCATTTTTTTTTCCTCTTCACATTCTCTGTTTGTCCATATGTTTTGATATGGAACGTTATGGACAACTGCAATTTGATAGTTTTAAAAAGCTCGATGTAGAATAAGCCAATGAATATATTTTTGCGAAACGATACAAAGGTCTATGCAATGTTGTGGATATCTTCGTATTTTAGAGATCCCATGAATGATCCGCCAATAAAAATATTGTTGCAATTCCAAAAGTTGTAATTATATGAGAAACAAAATTTAGTTTTGATTCTTTTTTAATATATAAATGGATTTAGTCTTCTAAGAAATCTTTCACATACTTTCAGGATTGTGCAGAATTCACAGAGATTCCAACAAGTATTCTGATTGTTGAATGCAACTCTCGACAGGCTCACCCTCACCCTGTCGGACCTCTCCTTATCAGTCGAGCCCCGTTGCCGGTCCTTATCAGTCGAGCAACTAAAGTTCCTCTTGGGTTTACTTATTGGGTGGGGGGGCTTATGGTCGAGTAACTAAAGTTTCAATTTACTTATTGGGTGGGGGGGGCGTTGGTCGAGCCCTCTCCTTTTAGTCGAGCGTTCGTTACCTCTTCCATAGGTCGAGAGTTCGACAGGCTCACCCTCACCCTGCCAGACCTCTCCTTATCAGTCGAGCAACTAAAGTTCCTCTCCTTATCAGTCGAGCAGATGGCGGCCTTATTAGTCAAGCATGCTTACGCACCCTGCCGATCCTCTCCTTATCAGTCGAGCCTGCTTAAGCATCCTCAAATGGCAAGAATAAGAGAGAAAGATGTTCAAACCTCCGCCTCCTCGTAGGGCAAGAATAGTAGGGAAAGATGTGAAAACCTTCGCCAAGGATGTGTAATAGGGATCTCCTTAAGGTTCCATGAGTTTAGGTACTTATATGATTTCTTTTTATGCAACCATTACAACCTCAATTGACAAGTGTCACCAACCGCAACATATATAATATGTTGAAGGTGCGAAGCCGCTTGTCCCTCCGGGGACAAGGAATTCCGCTACTGCAACTAGTAAGTGATCGAATATGATCAATTGATTCGTGCATACGGAACGGAAAACTACCACATCATAGTTTCATATGATGAAGACATTTCTGGAATGTGAGCCATTTCTTCATGCATAATGACATATGCCCATATATGCATTGTCTGCTAAACCGTAATGACATATATAATGAATGAATGCATAATGACATATACACAGAAATGTTGTGTTTCCTCCTTAGAAAAAAATATAGAATAGGGATCACATATATATGCCTTCAGTGATGGGTTTTTTCTCTTGAAATATTAAGCTCATTTCAAAACAGAGAGAAGTCATCAACCCAAGGAATTATCTATTTCTTAACTAAAATCTAGAGTCAAAAGGCCTGCTGGGCAAGAGCGTGCTCTAATTTGCTCTTTACTAAGCAGTTCCCGAAGTTGTTTTCAATTATTTCCAAAATGCATCTTCTCTACGGGGTTCATGGATAGGCCTTAATATTCTTGTAACATTCATTCAAGTGGCCTTTGTCTCTTCATTGAAAACAAATTTAGAAGGTTACAGCAACACTCTTTATCGCTTTTGTTCATTGGTCACATAAAGTTATGAGACTTGTTGATCAACCTCCTAATATAAATTTATAAGTCAACTGATCTCTCGGACACCTCACACCTCACACTTAATCGATGGCAAGTATCCTGGCTTCATGGTCTTATTTAGATTTTTTGTTTTCTTCTTATTATTTTTTTTCAAGTTTTCTTTCTTTCTGCATCTTTTGAAGCAATGTTTATAGGTTTCCTATTACCACATTGCACTACAGGGGCAAAGATTTTTTATTCAATGCAATCGTCGTGTGTTTGCCCAATTTCCAATTCACTCATTACCAATAGATAATATTTTATTTTTAAAATACATATGGTGGATGATCCTTTTTGTCCTTTTAAGGCTTCAATGCACATGATATATATTGACATGGAACGAGGTAAGACTGTGGATTGCAGGACTCAATTATCAAAGTGCGCCAATTTTCCTATTATTAAAGACCAAAAAATATGGTAAGGCATTGACTTTTAGATTAGTGATAATGATTTTGTAAACCAATAATTTATGTGTTTTTAGATAATTTCAATTATATCATTAATTTAATAATTAATTTTTATTTTATTTTATTGTTTTAATTATTTTATAAATTTCTAACACCATACATATATATATATATATGAGAAACGGTATTCATTTAGAAAGAAATCATCTTATACCATTGGTATAAAAATACACATTTTTTAATTTATAATAGGAGACATTTAAATTTGTTAATTAAAGTGTTATTGTGTAGAGAAGTGTATTTTACACAAATTAATATTTTTTAAATAAAAATTAAAAAAATCTTCTATAATGAAAAAATATATATATATATGTTTCGTTAATTTGAATTAAAATTATGTTCATAAAAATGAATATATATGTTTGGTTAATTTTAATTAAAATTTTGAACATAAAGGTCATGCCTAAAGGGTTTGAAATAATAACCCTTGGTTCCTTAACTATGGTCATCAAATTCTGAATTCACCTTAATAAACCTTGGTCCTTTAACTATGGTCATCAAATTTTGAATTCACATTTATATAGTGCATTGTGGATCTTGAGATATTTGCGGATTAAATGATAATCTCTGCAGTCATGTAATCAATCGGTGGTGACAAGTATCTTATCTATGCGGCTACATCATTTGAATTATTGCGGCCCTTTGAACCCTTCATCCTACAACCCAGTTCTAATTCTTAAAGGATAATCGTTGTGGTTACGTATCACACAAATAAATTATTTGTAATGATAAACATATGAAATGTGCAACTACATCATTTTAATCATTGTGGCTCCTTGATCCAATCATCCTTTAGCCCGAGTCTAATTATGAGGCATGAAATATACTTGTGGATCTGAAGTATCTTAGTTATTGATACAATACAGATTGATCTTCAGAAGTTGAGCAAGAGGTTTTGATTATTGTCAGACCAGAATTCTAAAGCTTGTATGGCCTAATTGAAGCAGTTCTTTAAGAGAAAATCAAATGTATATTTTTGGCTTGTAGTTGAACATCTTGAGGTAGTTACAGTGGGAATATTTGGCCTACATATACCTAATGTTGGGTCTTTGTTGAGAAGTGCAGCAAGAAAGTCTCAATTTGACTTTGCCTTGGTCAAATTGAGAAAATTCGAATTTCTACATCATCAGACAACTTTGATGCAATTAACTTGTGTGACATGGCTCTTCGCACTCATTTAGCTCAGTAGATTCAAGTTAGAGGGCTAGATGTTTAGTTATGAATGTGTGATTGCTAAATCTTAGTAATTTAGTTCAATTATATCCAGTTGTGTTCAAATAAAGTAGTTCTAATAGTTGGAGGAACTAGTGGAAGGTCAGTGTGTAGTGGGACAATAATCCAACTCAGTGATCATCCAGTTAACTGATCAATCAGCCTGAAATAACTAGTGCATGCAGAGAATTCGAATTCCAACTGTGGTGGAGATTCCAAGGCAGTGTAACAAGAAGTTGTAAACTAGCTTGAGTGTACAGGTGTTGCACGCAAATAGATGATCAAACCTTGGGAATTGCGAAATCAATTAGATGAAAATTCTTAAAAAATAGGAGTTGGTTCTCTAAGAATTACACAAGGAAATAAGAGCTCAAGCAGAGAAAAATTTTGACTTATTTTAGGTGAAAGCTTCTCATTGTGCAGAGAGATAGGTTATTCACTTGCAGGTTGTGCTCAATGTGGGCAAGAAATCATAATACATCTATATTCATCTAATTAATGCAAAGAGGCTTGAGGGGTTTTTCCCAGTTGGGTTCCCCTAGAAAAAATACTTTTCATTTGTGTTATTTCTTATTCCATGTATGACATTGTTGTTCTAAATTGTGAATTGAATTCCACAAATCAGTTGATTAGAATTGTGTCTCTTGATTTAGATTAAAATTTCTTGAGATTCTATCACCATATTTCTACAGTCTTTACATAATACTATATAGTTTAGTTGCTAGATATTGTTGGATTAAGCACTTCTAAGGTATGTTGATCTTTCTATGAAATCATAAAAGGAACATTTATTCCTGATGAGAAGATTTGGCCGAAACACAATTTAAGTTAGTTTATGAAAAATCACAATCTTTTTGTCACATAAAATTGTCATTAGCCTAAATTTGCAAAATAAGTTTCAAAAACAATAAGTTGTCATACCAATAGTTGGAAGCCTCATTATCTTATTTTTAGATTATCATATATAGTAGTAAAGGCCTTAATTATTGAAGATGTGTAACAAGGGTTCCTTGCAAGAGGGTTTTATTGTCAACAGTTTCGTCACTTTTGACATTCATTGTATCAAAAGTATGAGGTTAGGAGATGTCTAGTAAAAAAAATTTGAAGACAATCAAACAAGCCTAAAGAAGGAAAAGAATCTTCCTTAACAAGCCTCATCATATCACCTTCAACAACAATATCATCAGTAAGGATATTTGTCACTGTGTAGCAGGGTTTCAATGTAAGTAAGGCTTCATCATTTTTTTTCTTCTGAAGTTGGGGTTTTGAAAGATTACATTGTTGAGAATTTACTATCTATTATTGTTTTATGAGTGGGTCATTATCCTTGGTACGATAGCCCACATTAATTTTTAGAATTCTATTCATTGTAACTGGTTCATTATCCCTAGTACGAGAGCCCACAATAATTGAAAAATTCTCTATCATTTCAGGGTTTTTTGGTGGTGTTAGGTAGGCAATTGAAATCACCTTCAGGTTGGAGCTTGAAAACACTTCAGGGCAGTAGGGTGGTGCTAGGACAAGTTGGATCTTGAAACAGTGTTGAAGCATTCTTCTAGTAGTAGCTGATAAAATGAGGGCATTGACACCGGACAATTGAACACTTTTCTAGAGTATTAGGAAGTTGGGGCTTCCCTTTTTAGTGTGAGTTGAAGCATTAATGTACTCATAAATTAATAGAGAATCATTTCGTGGTTTTTACCCCGAAAGGGCTTCAACCTAAAAATTTTGGTGCCTAATGTCTATTGTTTTTTTATGCTTTGAATTGATGCTAAAGATTAATTAATGCTCTGAAAATATTAATAAGTTACTAATTGATAAGAACTATTGATTCACCCCACTCTTAGTACTTCCAACATAAGCTATGAGCCCACTCTCTTCGATGTGTCCATGATAATACCAAATGTTAACATCATCCCATAGTTCACTACTTTCTAGATGCTTAACTCTTCCTCCCTCTCCATCTTTTTCTACGAGGACTTAACTATCCTCTCACTAAAAAAGTTGTGCATAGCTCCAGTATCAACTAAAGGTAGCAACTTCTTCCGCATCAGTATCATGTGTACAAACCTAAGCCCCAAGTAAATAGCATGATGCTTCCAAAAGTATGGTTGGCCTAAAAAAACATCAGAAACTTCAATCAGAGAAACATCACACAGTACCTCATTCATGAAGGGATTGATGATGTAGGGAAGGAGAAACTTGTGGTTGACGCAAAGGTCTCATCCTTGGTGGAGCCACCCGATGGTGCATGGTTGTAGGTGTTGTGGGGTTGGCAGGCCCAACCACTTAATGATCTTTGTTTAGATGAGGTTCTTTCAAATCCCATTTTCAATAATGAACTGTAGCAGAGAACCCTTCACTCGTATCTTTGAGTGGAAGATATGCTTCCCCTCCTCTAGATATTCGGGCTCAATATTCTGGACCTTGTTGGTGGCAATTTTATCATTGGGTTCTACATCAATAATGTTATTTCCCTTGTCATTCCTCTTATTTTTTTCTGTCTCAGAGTCGAAACATGCATCTGACTTTGAAGCTTTTAGCTTGTCCACTAGTGATTGCTTGGTGCGACACTCATTTACATTGTGGGTGGGGCTCTTATGGAACTAACACCACTTTCCTATATCCTTCCTCATCTTCGTGGTGTTATTATTTTCTTGTGGGTTTGATGGGTTGTCTTGGGTCACTCCACCTTGGCTCTATCCCTTTTTCTATGGTTGAAAGGTTCCTTTTCCTTGATTCAGATTCGCAGATCCAAGGTCTCGCTTCTTATGTTTAAATTTCTACTCGATCTTAATATCATATCAGTATGCTACACCAAGCGAGAAGATTTCCAGGAAATCCATATCTACCTAGATATATTTATGCATAAATTCCTTGTACTTGAGTACCATATGCTGCTCAAAATCCTTGATACCCAACTTCATGCTTAGGGTATGAAAAACATTCATGAACTCTAGCAGTTCTTGGTCCCTTTCTTACCGTAGTGTGGCCCATTTGATGTACTTATCTTGATAGCTCTTGAGAGGTTATTATTTCTCCTTGATGGAATTGCAGAAAAAATTCCAAGGGGGTGCAGCTGAAAGTAGTGTGGGTTCCTCCTCATCCCTTTTCTCATAGTAAGTATCCCACTAGTCCTTCACATGGGGGACAACTTTGAGGAGTTAAAAATTAATATTTTCCTTATTGGAAAAAATATGGACCGAAAAATATCCTTCCAACATATTTAACCATTTATCTAGAGCATCTACATATATCTATCCTTCAAATATAGGAATTTCAAAGTTAACTTGTGCCTTAAAGGGGATGGTGCCTTTGATATGACTACTAGATGAATATTCGTCGCCTGTTGATACCCGCCGAAGGATCTGGGAATCCATCATCTCATTCCTTTGCTGCTCAGGGGCCTCTTCAAGCAACAATTTAAAAGGATCTCTTGCTCCCTTGTCTTTCTTTTATTCCTCCATGGGAGGTCATCAGGGTCGATGAGGCCACTTTTGCGAGGGTTCAACTAGTTCAAGTCCCAACTCCTTGTACTCCAACTTCATTGGGGACATGTTGGTGGTGCTAGAAATTCGTCAACCAAGGGGGTATCCCTGATGTGAAGTCCCAATTAGACCTCACACTATTTAGAGTAGGATCCCCATCTAGAGTGTTGTCTTGGTTGCCATGTATCCTTATATATTTCTTTTGGATACAAAGTTGATCATAAGATATTAATACACATATATTTTTGGATCATAAAATGAGTATGCCTTATGAAATGTTTAGTTGCAGAAAGTATCAAGGTCCTTCTATCGAAAGGGAAGAGAAAATTGGGCCCTTTAAAGACAAGTAATAGTACTAATCTAGAAAAGGCACATGAGCATATACATATGAATGAATCGTTGATCAACCAGTGAAATAGTTCACAAGGAAGCAATGACTGTTAAATAAATTACAACACACCTTCAACAAGGTAAGCAACAAATCCTCTGAAATAGTTTAGTTTCCTTAGTACAAATGAAAGCCACATACATCGCAAACATTAAAAGAATAGTCTTACAATATTCACGACATATGCATAAAAGTATGTTAGTTCAATGAGTTTTTGAATTAATAAAAATTTCCAAGATACATCAAGACAATGAACACCACTAGCCCCAAAAGTGGAGCATTATAGCAATCACTTGCTGCTAGAAAAAATTATCTTCCTCTCCAATTCCTGGTAGGAGGAGCCAAGGTGAAAAGTCATTTACAAGAGCAATGAGGGTGTATATATAACAAATGGGGCGACCATTCACCTCCCTTGTCACTCTTCGACCACCATCATGACTGTTTGACTTCTCAATGAACTTTAAACTTCCTAGATGACTTTTTGTATTACATGGATGACTCTTGGACTTCCACTTTACATTACATTTCTTTAATATTGAATTTACATAATCCACAAATGATGTGGCAAATAATGACTAGTGACCGGACATGACATGACATTAATGACATGGAATACATGATGATGTGGTAGTGCCATGTTGTCCTTCTCTCTATTTTGTCTTCAATAAAATATATATCCAATACTTTTTCTTCATGAGAGATATTCTTTGTTCTTTATATATTCCCTCCAAAAGATTGTGAACTGGATGGAGTCTTCATACAATCCTGATCTTTGATCTTTTGTTGTAACACAATGTTCCTTCATCTACTTTCCTGATGATCATTTTATCTCCTCAGCTCCTTAAGTGTATTCCAACATTCTTGCCTTATCCATCTCCTTCATCATCATCCTGTCATGACATAATAGAAAACCCGCGACTATAATCACCCATGATAAAATGACATCATCATCATAAATTCCTAGCCTAAGATACTTCATGAAATCACTTATTAGGGATAGAACTGGTGACTAATTCAGTGACTAACTCAGGGATTGCCTAGTTCCAGAGGCCTAGGTCTAGGATTGATCCTTGAGACTACACAATGCATAGTTCAGGAGGCTTGTGGTGGAGGGATTTGATAGTTGAGGGACTCAAAGACTCAAGATGGAGGCTTGATGCTTGAGACTGTGGAATGCATAGAGAAGTTTGGTCGGAGGTAATAATTGCATAGTTCGGGAACTCTAAGAGTGGGACAAAGCACTAAGATTGTGTAGTGTGTAGTTCTAAGAGTCAAGATCAGGGCTTGAGGGTTGAGACTACGTAATGTGCAGTTTAGGATACCTGAGTGAAGTCAAGTTTCCTAGGAATGAAATTTTTTGAATAAGGCTAAGTGTGGAATTAGTGAGGCTCAAGTGAGAAGAGAAAAAAATTAGATCATGATCACACACTCAGAACAATAGATGAAAAAACATTGATCACCTAAAAAATAAGAACAACAAGATGCCCTCAATGCGACAATAATGCAACATACCTCTCCAAGTGCAACACAAAAGATACAATTTGCAAAAAAAGTGACGACACTTGTAAAACATGTCTATATGACTAGTAGGACTCATCAACATCAAATTTACCCCTTCAAACAAGCCAAAACTCCAATTTACATGATAAGCGACACTTCCCATGCCAAAAGATAACATTTGCTATATAAAGAGAAAAGTGCGAATGACACTTACGATATACCAATGATTTAAAAAAAACACATGTCAAAGCCAAGATCACACAAAAATGACACTAATTAAGATGAAATCAAGTGAAGGTGACAGTCGAAAACATGGAAGTGACACTTGCGAAAGTGAAGGCGTGCAAAAGCGATAGTTTGGAAAACTCACCAAAACAAAAGTACA
Organism: Pinus tabuliformis; assembly: GCA_031772625.1. NCBI lineage: Eukaryota > Viridiplantae > Streptophyta > Pinopsida > Pinales > Pinaceae > Pinus > Pinus tabuliformis. Next base: position 192,036,926 of record CM062804.1, read on the forward strand.
ATCATAACAAAAAGTGAGAGACTGTCAATTAAAGCACTCACTAAATTTCTACACGGGTTGATAAATTTCACAGGCACAACCTTGATGGACTATGTTGTGTCTATTCAAGCTTGCGTAAAACAATGTTCTCATGAACTTATTACAAACTAAGCATGTGCGATAAGGTGACATCGACACTTATAAGCCAAGAGTGACCTAAAAGACTTAACAAGGCATTAGTTTACCAAGAAATGACTATGGAATGACCGAGCGCAAGATCCTCAATAGGCTCCAAATTTCAAGTGTAGGAAAATTTTGGAAGGTGTTTGTCATAGCGACAACATGACATGTACAAAAAAATAGATTAAGAACAAACAACTCTGATACCATTGATCCAGATTTATGAAGGAACAAAATGAAATACATATTAAAAAAAAAAATAAAGATATAACAAAACAGAACTCCAATTTATAAATAGAAATTGTTGAAAACTATTTACATGTAGGAAGGAAACAAACTAGCTCATGCAATGGTAGTTTATCTCTAAGAAGAGATGTGATGTCTCCATGCCTTCTGAAATTAGTTACAATGATGCTCTTAGGCCTTTTGATCATCAAGAAACAACTAAAAATCCTAAACATCCAAAAACCTAAGCCTATGAGATAAGCGCAAAAAGCTTGTGTGCCGCACTGAGGTTAGTTGTAAAGTCAACTTCCTAGGGCTGTAACATCGACATACGATCTTCATTTGGAATGCATCATATCCCATTAGAAAAGTCTTTATGAGGGAAAAAAATTTCAATTACAAACGTATACCATAGGCTAAATTTTTTCCTGTTTCCCCTAGAAAACATCATTTAGGGCCTCAAAATGGCTCAAAAAGTTCACAAACACGAAAAGTTGTCAAAATAATAAAACTGTTGAAATATGAAACTGTGATGGAAATTAAGAAATTGAAAGGAAACAATATGGGGGGTCCATGTGGAATAGGAGGGTGGCCACCAATATCCACCTAGATCACTCCCCTTTCTTCAAGACCCATATCACACGAATTTGGTGTTGTCCAATTAAACTAGCATAACTTCTTTTCGGCTTGCAAGCATATTAACTTCACCTTTCGATGGAACGAGCCCTCATGTTGTTTCCCATATTTTCAGTCTCGCTCCAAACATGTTTCTTAGTATCTTAGTTATTGATATACCTAGAATCCCTACATGAAATATACATGCAGATCTAAAGTAGCTTAGTTATTGATATAGTATGAACTAATCTTCAGAAGTTCAACAAGAGGTTCTGATTATTGTTAGAGCAAAATTTTGAAGCTTGTATGGCATAATTGAAGTAGTTCTTTAAGAGAAAATCAAATGTATACTTGTGGCTTGTAGTTCATTACCTTGAACTAGTTACAGCAGGAAGATTTGGCCTCCATATACCTAATGTTGGGTATTGACCTAATACTACAAAGATTAGTGGTTGAATACTAGTGGATTACACACTTCTAATGTATGTTGATCCTTCTAAGAAATCATAAAGGAAGAATTTATTCTTGATGAGAAGGTTGTGCCCAAACACAACTTAATTTGGTTTATGAAAAAGCACACTCTTGTAGTCACCTCAAATTTTCAGTATCCCGGATTTGCAAAAGAAGTTTCAACAACAGATAGTTTTCATATGAATAGTTTCAAGTCTCATTATCTTACTGTAAAATTATCATCTATTGCAGTAAAGAAATTAATTTTTGAAGAAGTGTAATAAGGGTTCCTTGCAACAGGGCTTTATAGTTAGCAGTTTCGTCACTTTTGACATTCAATATATCAAAAGTATGAGGTTAGAAGCAGTCTAGTAATCATTCTTGAAGACATTTGAAGAGGCCTAAAACAGGAAAGGAGTCATCCTCAACAAGCCTCACAGTGTCATCTTTAACAATAATATCATCAGTGAGGATATTTGTCACTTTGTAGCAAGGTTTCAATTGAAGTAAGGGTTCATCATTTTTCTGAAGTTAGGGTTTTGCAAAGATTACATTGTTTGGATTTACTGTCCATCATTGTATTGTGAGTGGGCCATTATCCACAGTATGGGATTACACATTAGCTTGTATAAGTCTATTAACTGTAAATGGGCCATTGTTCCTAGTATGGGAACCCACAATAATTTGAAAAATTGTCTATCATTTCAAGGTGGATGGGTGGTGCGAGGTAGGTGATTGAAGTCACCTTCAAGTTAGAGCCTAAAAACACTTCATGGTGGTAGGGTAGTTTTAAGGAAATTTGGAGCTTGCAAGGGTGTTGAAGCAACCTTTTAGCAACAACTCATAAAACCAGGGCATTGGATTATCCTTCTATTTGGAGATGGAAAATTGAACACTTTTCTAGAGTACTAGGGAGTTGGCACTTCCCTTTTTTAGTTGGTGTTGAAGCATTAATGTACTCATAAATTATTAGAGAAGCATTTAGTGGATTTCTCTGAGAATGGTTTCCACCTAAATATTTTGGTGTTTATTGTCTCTTGTTTGTTTATGCTTTGAATTGATGTTGAAGATTAGCTAATTCTCTTGAAAGATTAATTTGTGTCTATCTGATAAGAATTACTAATTCACCCCCCTTTTAGTATTTCCAACAAAAACCATAATCCCACTATTATCGGTGTGTCCTTGAGAATACCAAATGTTGACCTCATCTCAGAGTTCACTACTTTGTAGAGGCTTCTCTTCCTCCCTCTTCGTGTTTTTCTACAAGGAATTAACTATGCTCTCACTAACGAAGTTGGGCGTAGCTCCAGTATCAACAAAAGATACCAACATCCTCCCCATCACTTTCACGTCTACAAAACTAAGACCCAAATCCTTCACCTGTCAAGACTTCTTCCCTTCATCTTACATCACTAAAGCACTTATGTTGAACAAATCAAGCTCTTCTCTTGAAATCAATACTCAATATTTATCTACTCAATGAGATGCTCTTCTATAGTATATACCTCAAAAGAAGATTATTTTGGAATGGAAATCCTCCCTTGTTTAGGAAGGTTTCCTATGAAGACTCAAAATCAAGCCCGACCTTGGTAGACTTCTTCTTCTTCCTGTGACAATGTCTCCTTCTTGGTCGCTTTTTCACTGACTCAACATGTTTAGAATGTGTTTCTTTCATCGAAGAAATGTATGCTACCTCAACACTTAATCTCATATGAAGTCCCCGAGTGAGCTCCAACCCATTACAGGAAATTTCAACCTAAAAGTGGCCACGAAATTTTCATTTTATAATATGTAAACCAATCAAAACTATTTAAATTTAAAAAGAGGTACATGTCTTAAATACTTTAAATTGTTTTAATTTGGGCATGTGTGAAATATTTTATTATTAATTTGGGTATTTGTGTTCAAATATTTTATTAATATTATTTACCTACCTTACCCATATGAATTAGAATATAAAAAAAATAGCAATGAAATGTAGATCTTGATATTAGTGAAAAATATAAATTTAAAATGAGAGCCCATTTGACGTTAATAACCATGCCCTAGAAAATTACCAAATAAAATAGTTGAATATAAAATATATGTAGACAATTAAATATAAAATATAAATATAGATAGTTAAATATAAATATAAAATATAGGCATAGTCTAACTTAGAGATGAAATAACCTTTTTCACGAGAATCTCACGATACAATTTCAAGCTAGAATGTGTTTCTTGGTTATTTAAAAAATATTTTTGAATGCATAAATGGATTCAACACCCTGAAAAGCCTCTAGTGCACTTGAATTCTATAGATTAAACAAATTAAACTCAAAAAAATTAAAATATCTACCACATTTTGGTTAAAATTAACCAAAAAAAATGTCATGAAAAAGGCCATTTTGTCTATAAGTTAGATTACGACTAAATTATATATGGATTGTTATTTTAATAAAAGTGTCAGATATTGATCCCCTAATGGGGGTGAGCAATCAACGGTTCAAGTGGCCTGAAGGTATCCCTCATATACCATGCATCAAACATGATCTCAACCATAAACAATATTAATCAATGTTGTGTCCAAACAACAAAACCTCTAAAGGCATTAGGTATACTTATTTCTCTCCTCAGGAAAATTTGGAATTGCTTTGTGAATTGGGAGATGAATAGAGGGAATAGGGAGGTAAGAATCGGTTGTGGCTTCCAAGGAGTCTTTCTCTAAGAACCGAACGAGCAATGAGAATTTAAGGAAGGTCTTAATGTTGGAGTTTCATTACCGAGTAGCTCTCAGGAATTCATTTAGGATCCAAGAATGCAACCTTTGTTGATTTCTGGTAGCATTAGATGTGCTCTAAGCCTCAAAATTTGCAGGGAGGTTAGGACAAAAGTATGCCATAATACTTAGAAATCGTTTTGGGGAATTCCACCCAGAGACAGTTTTATTAAAATAATTAATTATTTTTAATGGATGCATATGTCTAAACTTACAAAATTAAAATAATTAAAGGGTATTAATTAAACTAGGTGTGAAACTTCTACAGTAAGATGAGGATCAAGTCAAAATTATCTGAGTCGTTGATTAGAATCTAATCTCGGCCATTGATTGATAAATGAGAAAATTATAAGAAGGACTTTGATGGGCATTTGGAAAAGGCACCAGGTAGATACAAAGTGGCCCAAGTAAATCAATTTTCTCACTGGCTAAATTTTGGAAAGAGGAAATCAAATTAGAGGGTGAGTTGCAAGTGAGAGGGAGAGGGTATCAGCAATAGTCGAGAGTGCAGGAAATGACAAGAAGAACTTTTAGAAGAGGAATGCAGATCACCCACACAGAGGAAGTGACACAAGGACAACACAGTCACTACGCAAAGAGTGACACAGTGTGGCTAGCGTGAGGGTAGCATGTCTTCTCAAGTGTCATAAATTCACTATGGAGTGGAGAAATATGTTTGTTAAATTTATCTCAGTGATTCTTCTGCTATTCTACTATCTGTAGATTGTACATGAGATTTTTCTGAAGAATAATAAAAGAAACCCTGATCTGTTGCATCGATTTTCCCACATTGGGTTTTTTGGGGGAAAATTTTCCAAAATCAAATGTGTTAATGTGTTATTGTTGTGCTACTATTTTCCTTACATCTATTTTCTGCAGTAATTAATTTGTGAAGACTGTAGTGTATGTATTTCGATGTTTGTCATAGACAACGACAAATAATTTTTTTTATTAAATTAGCTAATATAAGAAATATTATCAACTGCTGTAGTAGGATTTGAAATTTCCATATTTTCACATGGTATCAGAGCGAAGGTGAAGCAAGAGAGCAGACCAAGAGAGCCCAACATTGAAGAGAAGGAGGGAGATCAAAGTGTCGTGTAGGTATCAGATTGAATCCCTAGAGGGATTACATAGTCCAAGCCAGGAGGGAAAGGTTCTCGGGGAAATTCTCTCTCTGAGTAATTTGACAGAGAGGTAAGATTTCCAGTTCGTGATTTGTCAGTGGTAAAGGGAGGAGCGCAACAACAATCCAGCGTAGAGAAATCTTTAGGTGGGACACAATTTTCTATAGCAGTTGTTGGGGTAGAAAAACGTTACGACAAGAAGAATAGCACAGAATAACATGGATAGTCAAGGTGTATAGATTGTAAGAAGAATTCACATGTTTGTCAAGTTTAGCATCAGCAAGTGTTTGGTATATTGATAGCGGGGCTTCAGATCACATGACTAGCATATGAGAGTACTTCTCTAGCTATCAAGAAGAGAAAATGGACATCTAGATCACTATGGGAAATAGAATGAAGTGTACTCTAGTAGGGAGAGGCACCATAGCATTTCAGAAGGAAGTAGGAACCAACAAAAGAGTCACTAATGTACTGCATGTGTCAGGGTTAGGAATGAATTTGATTTCAGTGTTCCAATTACAGGAAAAAGGGTACGCTGTATACTTCATTGGAAGGAAAGCATATATCAAACATCCCAGTTGGAAGAAGAAGAGACAAATTGGAGCTTGAAGCAACAGATTGTATATATTGCAGCTCGAATCTCCAATGGCACTAATAGGTAGTAATCCTAATGGGGAAAAGGAACTGAATGAACTATGGCACAAGCGCATGGGACACTTACACCATGGAGCATTGAGAATGCTCAGACAGGCTGTTACAAGATTTCTACTTCTTAGTACTGAGAATGATGATGTATGTAGAGGATGCATCCTAGGGAAATATGCTAAGGCATCATTTCCTAGAAGTGGCAATAGAGCAAGAAGCGTGTTAGGATTGATACACTCAAATATTTGTGGCTTGATGTCCATGAATGCTCTTAGCAATGGCGAGTACTTTGTCACCTTTATTGATGATCACTCTAGAAAAACCTGGATCTATTTCCTAAAGACCAAGGATGAGGTCTTTCAATGGTTTAGAGAGTTAAGGCTCCTGTAAAAAAACATGACAGGGAAAAATATAAAGGTATTGTGTTCAGATAATGGTAGAGAATATATGGATAAAAACTTCACATATTTCTGCACAAAGGAGGGCATTAAAGTAGAGTGGACAAATCCATACATTCCATAGAAGAATGGAGTAGTGGAGTGGAAGAGTAGAACAATTATCAAGGTAGCAAAGGCTATGTTATATTACCAGGACTTGCCTAGATTCTTATGGGTAGAGGCATGCAACACAACAGTGTATATCCAGAGTAGAACTTTTCACATAGCATTGGGGAATATAATGCTTTAAGGAGTCTTCACAGGGAAAAGGTCGAAGGTGAGTCATCTAGGATATTTAGAACTATGGCATATTGTCACATTCCAAACGAGAAGTGTAGTAAGATGGATCAAACTATAGAAAATTGGGCATCTCGTAGGGTATAGTGAGACCTTAAAAGCATACAAAATCTACATTCTAAGAAACACAAAAGTTTTAGTAAGACGAGATGAAAAGTTCATGGAAGATAAAGCTTTCAAAAATCTCAAGAGATTCTAGCAGAGGATCAATCAGTATATGTTGCATTAGTCCAATAGCAGAAGTGGCAGCAAGAAGGACAAGCAGGAGGACATATATCAGGATCGAGTACCGTAACCAACACCAATATTTCCTCAGGAGTAGGAGATCTAGGAAGTTCTCAGTAAATAGAACAACAGGAACAAAAGGAGGATTTGTTTGAGCCTACCACCACCAGTGGTAGAACTAGTAAGGAAGTACAACAAACACCAAGCGATGTAGAGGAGTTTGCCAGAGCTCCTAGAACCAACAAGAGGCAGCGTAGATAGCCTAACATGTACCACGCCTTGGTAGCACAAGTTGAAGAACCCTCCAGTTTTCAGGAAGTCGTACAACACCAAGTTTGGGTGGATGCCATGGTAGAAGAATATAGTCCTGTCATGATGAATGATGTATGGGAAGTGGTACTTAGGCCAAAGGATAAACCAGTTGTAGGATAAAGGTGGATCTGTAAGATCAAGTATGTTGCAGATGGAAGTATATAGAAGTACAAGGCTAGGTTTGTAGCAAAGGGGTATGCACAAAAGGAATGAATAGACTATGAGAAAACCTTCACCCTAGTAGCTAGATATACCTTTATCAAATATGTTATATCCCAAGCAGCTCAAATAGGATGGGAGATTCACCAAATGGATGTCACGACAACATTCTTGAATGGGGTGATAAAAGAAGAGGTGTATATAGAACAACTTTAAGGCTTCGAGGCTCATGAAAAGAGAGCTCATGTATGCATGTTAAAGAAAGCCCTATATGGCCTCAGGAAGGCACCCAAAGAATCGTATGATCAAATTGATAGTTACTTACAGCAGTTGGGATTCATCATTAGTGATGTTGATCCCAATATCTACTATATAATGGTGGAGAATGAGCCACTTATTCTGGTATTATATGTGGATGACTTATTTCTAACAGGGTCATCTATGCCCATAAAGTACTACAAGAAGAATCTTGAACAATAATTTGACATGAAGGATATGGTGTTAATGCATTATTTTCTAGGGTTGGATGTTTGGCATAAGAATGGGGAGATCTTCCATAGGCCAGGAAGATATTATACAGATATTCTGAAAAGATTCAGAATGCAAGATTTCCACCCCATGGCTATGCCTATTATCACTAACTAGAAGAAAATAGATGCATCAGGAGACAAGGAAGTGGACCCCACTTTGTATAGACAACTCATTGGGTTGCTCATGTATCTGGTCAACTCTAGGCTAGGCATTTGTTTCGTTGTCAACACACTTAGAGAGTTCATGGTGGAACCAAAAAGGGTACATTGGGAAGCACCTGGGCACATTCTTAGATATGTGCATGGTATAGTTGGATATGGGTCGAAATACACCCGAGGAGATGATGTCAGATTGAGCAAATTCATAGATTCATATTTGGAACGTAGTTCAGTAAACCAAAAAAGTACCTTCAGGTATTTCTTCATCGTTGGATAAGGAATGATATCTTGGTGTAGAAGGAAGTAGAAGTCAGTAGCTCTGAGCTCAACAAAAGCAGAATATATAGTGGCTAGCACAACTATGTGTGAAGCTATATGGCTTAGAAAATTGCTTGTGAGTTTGTTCAAGAAAAGGATGGAAGTGACTAGTGTTTTCTGCGATAATCAGAGTTGTATCAAACTCTCTTAGAATCCATTATTTTATGATCAATTGAATTACATTAATATCATATGTCACTTTATCAGAGATTGTGTTCATTGTGGGGCAGTACAGCTGTAGTATGTCCCCATAGGAGATTAGGTAGCAGATGTACTCACAAAGGTTCTAGGAAGAGATAAGTTCATCTAGTTCAAGTTGAAGATCGGTATGGTAGAGATCCTATTTCAGTAGCGGAAACAGATGGTTTCTCAGTTGCAGCAACAGGTGATGAGAGGGAGTTGTACTACAGATGTAGTAGTTAGAAGTAGTATGCAGGGACAACAACAGCATAGATGCACCATTTTCACAGTAGTTGGTGGGAAGTGATGTCAGACATTAGTAGTGCAGAGGGAGATGTTACAAACTCACGGTAATGCTTCAGCAGGGTTCATTACTAGAGCACATTCCTCGCTAAGAGGGAGTGTTGATTTCTAGTAGCATTGGATGTGCTCTAAACCTCAAAATTTGTAGGGAGGCTAGGACACATGTATTCCATAATACCTAGAAATAATTTTGGGAAATTACGCCCGGAGACAGTTTTATTAAAATATTTAATTATTTTTAATGGATTCCTAAGTCTAAACTTAGGAAATTAAAATGATTAAAGGGTATTAATTAAACTAGGTGTGAAAATTCTAGAAGAAGATGAGGATCAAGTCAAAATGATCTAAGCCATTGATTAGAATCTAATATGGGTCATTGATTGATCAATGAGGGGATTATAAGAAGGACTTCGATGGGCATTTGGAAAAGACACTAGGCAGATACTCAGTGGCCCAAGTAGATCGATTTTCTCACTGGCTGAAGTTTGTCAAGAGGAAATCGAATCAGAGGGTGAGTTGCATGTGAGAGGGAGAGGGTATCAACAATAGTCAAGAGTGTAGGAAACAACAAGAAGAGGCAGTGTAGAATATGGACATAGATCACTCACATAGAGGCAGTGACACAGGGATAGTGCAGTCACTATGAAGAGGGTGATGCAGTGTGGCTAGCGTGAGGGCAGAAGGTCCTCTCAGGGGTTAGAAATTCACTATGGGGTGGAGAAATTTGTTTGTAAAATTTCTCCCAGTGATTCTTATTTTATTTTTCTATCTATAGATTTTACATGAGGTTTTGCTAAAGAATAATAAAAGAAACCCTCATTTGATGCACTAGTTTTCCCACATTGGGCTTTTCCGCGTACAATTATCCAAAAATAACTGTGTTAATGTGTTATTGTTGTGCTAGTATTTTCCTTACATTTATTTTCCACAGTAATTAATTTGTGAAGACCAGAGTGTATGCATTTCGATATTTGCCATAGATAGCTGCAAGTAATTTGTTTCAGTAAATTAACAAATAGAAGAAATATTATCAGTAGCTACAGTAGGTTTGAAATTTCCAAATTTTCAAAACTTTTCTACCCTAGAGGTATCCCTCTCTTTCTAGGAATTGAAAGCACTAGTAACGACTTCTACAAGCGTTATTGGCCTCTATCCTGGGATCCGCTCACTGGAATTCTATTATATCTAGTTTGTGGTTTCAAAATGGGTCATTTGTTTCTATGGTGATAAGCAACTGGTTTTTTTCGTGGGAGGTTTCATGCTCTGGCTATTAGGCTCTCTTGTTAAGGTATGACTTGTGGCACTCTTGTATCGTAGAATCTCCCTCAATTCCCTCCAAGTTGTGTTTATTGCCCCGTCACCTATTGTTTCAGGGTAGTAAAGTCTTTGTTTCTCCTAGTTCCATTCTCGTCCTGTTATGTATTTTCCAGTGGTGCCTTTAGGTTAGCCTCGTCCTGAAGCTATTAAATTGTGTATGATATATTTTTGTATGTGGAAAGTATATTAGGCATCAGGCTTGTTTTAGATCAGTTTTCATCACGTAGCTCTGATTATGGTGGGGAATTGTATTAAATCTAAAAGGCCCTAACACCGTTTGGAAGCGCTATCTAATTGTGGCCAAGGTTTCTGCCACCCCTGATCCTTGTGGGGATTTTCAAGTATTGGAGTCTTTTTCACTTGCACCTAATTTGGTTTATTAGTGCCAGTTTTGGGTCCCTTAGGTGGGTGTCTTTGAGGGTGTTGGCGACTGATTCATGTTCTATGTCTCGGTTATAGTTTTGTATGTAGGTGTGTCCTGGCTGGGGACGATCTCACATAGGTAGCCACTAGCATGGGTAGTTTGTGACATGTGTTGGTAAAGAAAGTTCATCCACCAAGGAAGACTCTGTCAGCATCAACAGAGACAATGAAGTTTCCCAAGATCTGTGCCGCTTTTCGGGTCATGTGGACCAATAGATCACCTTTGAATCGCTAGTTGAACAATTGAGGGGAATCCAGTGCAACCTGAATATTCTCAGAGAGCATAGATATGAGGACCATAATGATTTAATGGCCTATATGTATGATATTTAGTATAGCCAAATAAATATTATAGAGAAACTAGCAAATGTGCGCAAGAGCCAACAACAGACTAATGACAGTCTGCATGAACTTGAGTCTAGAATGGAACACATTGATTTCCATATGCATGAGCGAAATGACCTAATGGTAGAACTGCCCATGTTTCATCCTCAGCCACCATCTTGATTTGTCATCCATAGGATTTCTACTTATTTTGTGTCTCTTTTGGCATATATGGTTGTCTAGCCCTTCAAAAAAATAAAGGTTCATTGGTAAAATCTTATGCACTCATTAGAGGAATATTGAGGTCTAAAATGGGCCTCATAAGGAAATTATAAAATAATAGTGGAAATAATAAAATAAGATTAGATTAGATCATCAAATTTTAGAGGGGAAAAAGAAAAAACTAGTTTTTTGAACTCGTATTTTCAACTTATCTCCTTATGGGTTTACTCAAATTTCGAGTGTAAACACTCGTTGGATGCAAAATTTGATTCCTCGTCCAAAGAGTGCCCATGTTGATAATTTTGATGGACCTTCCTACATGAAAAATGATAAATATGTGAAAAATGTGATTGCAATAATTTTTTTTCATTTATTTCTCATTTTTCGTGTAACAAGGTCCATTGAAAGTATGGAACTTAGGTACTCCTTGAATGAGGAATTAAATTTTTCATCCAATGAGTAATCCCACTTGAAATTTGAGTAAAACCCTATGGAGATAAGTTTAAAATACGAGTTGAAAAAGTAGTTTTATTATTTTGTTATTTTTTAATATTTTTACTTTTTTACTCCAAAAATGATGAATCATCCCCCATGGTTGACATCATCATCTGGAATCCTATTGGTTATTTCAAGGTTTATTTTGGTTGTACGTTTTTCCTAGGAGGCCCATTTTAGACCTCAAAATTCTCCTAATGATATTATGGATGCACTAGCTAACAAATCTGATTGGAGTGAAGTTGGGAGAGCGGCTAAAAATAATTTTGTATAGTGTATTTTCCTTATCATATACTAGATTTTTTTTTTGCCAACAAAAAAAGGGCCATATATTGAGGGATTTCAATAGAAGTAAAAAATTAGAAAGGTGTAGTCTAACTTCTAGATGAAATATCCTTTTTCACTCATATATGGAGATATAATCTCAAGAAAGAGTGTGTGTTTTTTTTGCTTAAAATACATTTTTGAACGCATAAATAGATCCAACACCGTAAAAAACACCTAGGGCACTCAAATTCTATAGATTAAACAACTTAAACTCAAGTTTTTAAAAACCTCTACAGGATTTTGGTTAAAATTAACTAGAAAAAATATTGTGAAAAAATTCATTTCGTCTATAAGTTAGACTATGCAAATTAGAAATAGTATATTAATTTTTTATTAAATCTCATGCTAATAAATATTGTAGAACATAGATGAAAATAAAATAATATTAAAAAATGGTCTACATGACATTTTTTAATTATTTTTTATTTTTCCTTAAGAGACCACTTTTAGGCTAAAGTTTCCTCTAATGCATGCATCCACATATCTAGGTTCATCATTCTCTATCAAACAAACCTCAACACTATTGTGGGTATATGAGTAGTCTACTAATTATCCCTTTACCTTTTCACTAAAAGCTTTAGCATTGATATCCACCATATTTTCTTCCAAGCATTCCCAACTTCTCAATACAGTTTTAATTTCATTGAGGTGATCTTACATTGATGTCTTCCATGATGACTCATTTTCCATTCATTCTAATAAACCACCATATTTCTACATGGGATGGTTCTACACTCCACCGATAATGTTAAGAACAATGTGGTGAAGAGCACCAAACTTCCCTTAATTCTATGATTCTTTAGCTGTAATACCACCTTTAAGGTAAGGTGGTGATATTTTCTTTAATACCACCTTTGGGGAAGGTGGTGTGATTTAAATTGATGCCACTTTTGAGGGAAGGTGGTAGGCTTTGCTTCAATACCACTTTCACGAAAAGGTAGTGGGCTTCACTCTGATGCCACCTTCAAGGGAAGGTGGTAGGCTTCACTTTGATACCACCCTCGAGGGAAGGTGGTGGGATTTTCACTAATACCATGTGTCATGCCACCATAGCGCTCCTCATGTTAAGATGTGTCGAGGCCCTATGACCGTACAACACTAGCAAGGTTCCTCACAATGTTTGTAACCAACTTATGAGTAGTTGACTCTCAGACTATGACTCTGGAACTTATACTTCTTATTGCCATGTAAGATATATTATGTGTGTAGAATCCAACATTTAATATTAACAGAAGTATAATTCACAAATAAAATTCTATGACCACCACATATAGTCCACAATAATAACATCAACAACATACTATAATGTATCGTCATGTTCATACAATATAAAACTCTTTTAAAATACAATACACCACATATATAGAATGGGACCCTTGGTCCAATTAAATACAAATGTATTTAATTTACAATACTGCAACTTAGAGATTCCTAAGGCCCTTCGTCTCTTCTCAAATTACAACAAAAAAATAGAATCTTGCTTATCCATTTACCAAATGATTAGAAGAAAAAAACCCTCCCCTTCGTTCAAGACCCATCTCGCTCGAATTTGGCATACCTAGTTGTCCACTTAGCTTGGTTTTCCAATAAATCATATGACTTCCTTTCGACTTGCATGACTTCTAAATTGACCTATCAGTAGAGAAATCCCTCATGTTTTTTCCATTTTGTTTGGTCCTACTCTAAATATGTTTCTTACTCCCTACGAGAACTTTGCTTCCCCTCTATTCTAATTTGTTCCTTCTCTTCCTCTCTCCATCCATCCACTATATATATGTGTGTGTGTGTACGTGTGTGTGTGTATGTGTGTGTGTGTTCCTATCTTGCATGGGAACAGTCATTCGAGTGGTTGGGCTGACTTGTTTTGTCTTGAGCATGGGAACTCAGGTGGTATTGGCCAATACTCACTCCATCTCAACTGGTGTAGGAAACACCAACTTCTGGTGGGGATGACTTGTTCCTTCTCATGCATGGGAACTTGTGAGGTCTCAGCCAACAGTCATTCCATCTTATATTGCGCAAGGAACCTCAACTTCTAGTTAGGGCACCCTATTTTGTCTTGAGTGTGGCCACTCGTGCAATCTTCTGTGACTAGTTCCAACTCCTAGGGTGCGTTAGTGTGGGAAAATTATGTTTTGTCTTAGGTGTGTTTTGTTCCATCTTGGGTGCTTTGGGCATACTCATACCAACACTTGGGTGCCTCATTCCCAGCCATTCATTTGCCAACTTGGGCACCTTGTGCAAGAACTCTCAGTCCACTCATGCCAAAACTGCCAAAATGTTGTACAATTATCGCAAAATATTTGATCACCATCTCATCTCACATCTCAACTCATCTAACTAGTGTTGTTCATGGGTGCTCAATCTTATAGGCCTAACAGATAGGAAGAAAGTGATGGGGAAAGGTTTGAGATAATGGGATACAAGAGTGATGAGGGAAAAGATTAGGGAAGAACAAAGGACTATGACTAAAAGTAGTTGAATTAAATGACCTTGTCGTAAACCAAAGCCATTCAAACAACGATGAAACAATCATCATCCATGTTAAAGAAGTTGATGTAGGAATGCAAAGAAGAGGAAACATACTTACAACAAAGGAACGATGAGTAGAAGCAAAAAACTTCCATCATAGCATGAAATAGGAACCAACAAAGCACCATCAAGGAGCTAAGAATGATGAGTAGAAGTCGAAAACTTCCATCATAGCATGAAATAGGAACCAACAAAGCACCTTCAAGGAGCTAATAGGAGTAGAGATATGGTGTGAGGGAATAATTAGTGAGAGTAATGGTCTTCTTTACTCTAAATTTACTGAGAAATAGGCCCATATTGTCAAGTGGGAATAGGATAGTAAGGCACATCATCTTCATTCATTGTATGGAGTGATGGTGGCATCACCACCTACCCATTTATTTCTTCCCCTCACCCCATATAGGGATTGGTTTGCATTAGCTGGTTGTACTTTTTTAAATGTATTTAGATACACATATTATTAATCAAGTTTTGTCTCTTTTGTTTTTCAAAATGATTAGAAAGAAAATTTAATGTTGCATGTATTATCTTTTGTGAAGAAAGTAAATTCCATTAAGTGACAACCCACCCAAGTTGTTAGATTGGATTGGATAATATTAATTCTTAATTTTATTTATGTTAAGAGTGTATAAGATGAAAACCACTTTCTCAAAAGAAAAAATCAATTTATATGCACATATTAAATGTTAATTTTAAGTTATTTGTAATAGTTAAATGCCCATAATTTATAAATTATATATAAGTATTTATTTTGAAATAAAACTTTTATAATTATAAGTATAGTTGTTAATAATTATTAAGTGCATAGTAAGGATCTAACCTCTATAAAATATTTACAAATATTAGTAATACTCATATTAGAATGTCAAGATTTATCTCAAATGTTATGTTTTTCTTTTCAATTTAACTAATACAGCCATATAAAATAAATAACAATAAACATCAAAACACTTATATACCTTTCATATTATTAATATAAAAAAATCACAAAAATATTAAATTCACAAAAATTTTATTACTATTAATTAAATGATATATGCATTAAATATATATACATTTAGAAAATCAATATTCTATTTCAAAATATTGATGTAATTAAAAAATAAATATATTATAAAACTCGAGTAAAGTAAAATATATGATTGTTTGACTTTAACTTTACTCATATTCTTCGAATTTCTTAAATATTTTTAAATCTACACTCAATATCTGAGTTCAAATTGGCAATGAGGACTTATCATAGTCAACGTTTGATCAATTAAATTCTTTACAGACTATAAAAAAGAAAGAGAATAAAATATGAATATCATTTTTTGCATTGAATAGTAATGTCCCTCGGTTGAGATTTCTGTGTGCTTTGGCTTCAGATCTGCACAAAATAAATATTGGTGTGAAATGAATAATGATGTGGATGGCATGAAAATTGGTGGGAGGGTTGGTGTTAGAGGAATATTGAGGGGTTGATCGAAAGCATGAAAAATGGTGGGGAGGAAAAATATTTTTTCATAATTTAAGTTTAAAATATTAAAAATATATATAAATAAATTATTTAAATTTGATAAGAAATTTCAACCGAGAGAGATTATTTATATATATAATTTTATCATCAAAAGTTGACCAGCATAAGTCATGACGGCCCATAAACAAATTTTACGTTATATATTTAAAAATTTTAATAAACATGAGCAAAATCAAAACCAAAGTCAAACACTAGTAATATTATACATGAGAATGGTCCAATGACCCGGTATTGATAATGTTTTTTGCTTTCATTAATACTGAAACTCCTGGACGAATGGGTACTAAATAAAATTTAGTATATGTAAAAGGAATTCATAATGTTCCTTCAAAGTAAAAAGAGTTTATAATATTCAAAGAAATCGGTGTGCCTTTTTACTGTTATGTACACCTATGCAAAGTATATTAAATATTATAATATTCACAGATGTCAGTTTGCATTTTACAGTTATCCGTATGTATGTATGGTAAATTTGATTAAGGTTTATATTTGTATGTGACCTAAATCTATGTGGTTTTGGCACGGGTTTAATTAGGATGGAACGGGGGACAAGCCTTAAAAAGTAGATTGAAATTGTGCAGAATAGATTATTAGCTACATCTGGTTAAGGGACTACAACTGAACTTCTTGATAAAAGCTATCATAGGGTGATAGCATTAACCAAGTTGATCCCGAGAACTATTGGTCGACGAATCAGGATGGGAACAGTTTTGCATTGACCGTTATGTTAACATTGCTGTTTTGATGGGGACGTTTTTCTATTGACCGTTACGTGGACATTGCTGTTTCGGGGTTTCGTCAAATCGTGCCCACTTGAACGTCTTGTTTGTAGTGGCGGTAAAAGTATTCCACGACTTTTGATTTTGCCATTGCGGGCTGGAGAGAATCGGCAACTTTTGAAATGCTTTCACGTCTATATATCTATGGACAAGAAGGTTATATTGGGTTGGCATGCCGTCCGGTATTGACCATAGTGTTTAACTTTTGAAATGCTTTCACGTCTATATATCTATGGACAAGAAGGTTATATTGGGTTGGCATGCCGTCCGGTATTGACCATAGTGTTTAACCAGAAGAACCTGATGCATTGCATCCACCGTTTTGCTTTATGTAGATTTATGAGTTTGACATATAAAAGAACAGGACGAGTATGCGTTTTCAACAACAATTCTACCCGGAAAAAGGAATCCTTATTCCCTGTATTCATATGATCCGTTGATTCGTGGGTTGTCATCTTCTTCCGTCGATGAGCCCTTCATTTAGTTTATGCTGAACCAGCGTTCTCTCATAAACAATGAGGTGAGAGAAAGATGTTGCACAAAGGTGTAGCGTGTTACTTGGCCAAGAATGACTTGCCTACATAACAGACCTGATTAGAATGGCAACAAACTCAATGGTATTTCAATCATTCATTTATTGAATTAAGCTGGTTTGTGAGCAACTCATTTTGGCCAAGCAACCCGCTGTCCTCCTCGCCCCAGACCATGATCGGGAACTATAATCAGCTGTAAGTGACAGAGGCGACTATATTAACTGGTTACCGAGGTTTCTCGTCTTAAATAACATGCTATTGATATGGTTTCTTCAAATTCGTTCGAATGGATGAGTGAAGAATTTTCAATTTCTTCCATCAGGGCCAGGCCATGGCTTTATTCTGCAACTAAGTTAGCAAATGTCTGATTGGATAGAAACCCGAATAGTTTGGATTGTTTGGTTTATAAGCATTGTGAAGACAATAAGATAATGGCCCAGAGAACCCTCCTATGTTTAGTTGCAATAACCCTCCACTGTGTAGTTGAAATTGCAATAGGGCAATAGAACTTGATCCATATCCACTTGCTATATCATGTGTTTTTTTTGTTGACAGTTTTCTGGAATATAACTCAAGAAGTAAAACACTTAACTTCTCTTACCCATAATAATTCCAAAATACGCTCTCTTATGTACTCTTGAGAATGTGATCTGTTCATAATCATGTCATAACTTTTCCTTCGGATTTTTCTTTTTGTGTAAGTACCCATGAACTTATGTTCTTATATTTTCTCCTGTAAAGATTGTTGAGGATTTTGGTGGATTCACCAAGTCTGTTTGTGCCCTTAGTTCAAAATTTATTTTTGTTGATGGTTGAAAACCAGCATATCCTTCAGATGGGCAGTAGTGGTAGTGGAGCAACGCATCCTTCAAATAATGATATGAAAGATGTACTGACTGAATTACTTGTTCCTATATTCAAGGAGATGAAGAGTTTACTCTATCCATCAACTGACCTCATAACATTGAATGCTTGGAATATTGAGCAATGTCATAATTGGTTGTCTGCTAGAGACAGTGTTCAAGCACGTTCAGCTTGCCGTTCTTGTATTCGATTATAAGTTGAAACCGGTGCACGAAGATCATCTGATTTAATTGTTTATCTGTGAACAAAAATTTTTTGTACAGCAATTTACTGCAATGTTTTGTGATCCGAACGGATCAGTGTTTCTTTATCCATATGCTCAACAGAAAACATAATCGCATATGAAAGTAGACTATTTGTGACCGATTTCACCGAAGTTTATAAGTGAATTTCTTTGAGATTACCATTTGAATGAGAAATTCTCACATTGCATTATTTGATACATCGCTTTCAATTTCGGGGAACTAGCGTAGATGAGTAAGTACCAAATGGTAGTTGAACTTATTATTTTCTTCTATTTCTTTAATGGAAGTTGTTGAACACAAGTACACACAAACGTTGTGTTTCCTCCTTAAAAAAAGTTTATAGATTAGGGGATCACGTATATATGACTTCAGTGGTGGGCTTTTTTCCTTGAAATATTAAGCTCGTTTCAAAACAGCGAAAAGTCATCAACCCTAGAAATTATCTATTTCTTAACTAAAATCTTGAGTCAAAAGGCCTGCTGGGCAAGAGCGTACTCTAATTTGCTCTTTACTAAGCAGATCCCGAAGTTGTTTTTAATTATCTCCAAAATACATTTCTCTACGGTGACGCAATATTTTGATAAGAGCCACCATCCAAATCGTTAGTGAGTCATTGAATAGGGACATTTGTGGGGTTCATGAATAGGTCTTAATATTCTTGTAACATTCATTCAAGTCGCCTCTGTCTCTCCATTGAAAACAAATTTAAATGGTTACAGCAACACTCTTGATCGGTTTCGTTCATTGGTCACATAAAGTTATGAGAGTTGTTGATCAACTTCCTAATATAAATTTATGAGTCAACTGACCTCTTATTTAGATTTTTTTTCCTTATTTTTTTTTTTTTTAAAGTTTTCTTTCTTTCTGCATTTTTTGAAGCAAAGTTTATATGTTTTCTATTACCACTTTGCACTATCAGTGCAAAGATTTTTTATTCAATGCATCGTGTGTTGCTGCCCAATTACCAATTGACTCATTACCAATAGTTAATATTTTACATTAAAAATACATATGGTAGATAATCCTTTTTTTCTTCTGCGTTTTCAATGCACATGATACATACTGACATGGAAACATTACTGTAAAATATTGTGAGGAAGGAGATAAAACTGTGGGTTGCAGGAGTCAATTGTCAAAGTGTGCCAATTTTAAACCATACTATGATAAGGCAAGGCATGCGCTTTTTGGACTAGTGATAATGATTTTGTAAACCAATAATTTATGTGTTTTTAGATAATTTCAATTATGTCATTAATTTAATAATTAATTTGATTTTTATTTTATTCTTTTTAATATTTTAAAGTTCCAACACCATATATAATATAGGAGACGATTACTCTCAGAAAGACATTACAAATCATCTCATACTATTTATACTCTATATATTCTTTGCATATATTCTTCGCTGAAAGAGTTTTGAGGCTAGGTGAAAGACTTAAACAGTACTTTATATATTCTTAGCATATATTCTTCGATGAAAGAGTTTTGAGGCTGGTGAAAGAGTTAAACACGTACTCTATATATACTTCGGTGAAAGAGTTTTGAGGCTCGATGAAAAAGTTAAACACGTACTTTATATATTCTTCGGATACATTCTTCGGTAGAAGAATTCTGAGACTCGGTGAAAGCGTTAAAAACGTACTAACGTACTCTATATATTCTGCGGGTATGGGGTGGGCATGGCCGATCTGCAATCAAGTTTGCTAATATCAGGTGCACACATTCCTTATCTTATATAAAAAAATATATTTTTTAATTTATAATATGAGACATTTAAAATTTGTTAATTAAAGTGTTATTGTGCAGAGAAGTATATTTTACAGCTCACTACAGAAGAGTTTGGAATTCACATGTGTTTTTTAAATAAAAATAGAATATTATTTAAAAAGTGAAAAAAGAGATTGTTTATAATAAAAAAGATAAAAATGAATATATAATATAATATATATATATATATATATATATATATATAATATATGATAATACATAATCCCATTTGTCATTGAAGAATGGGAAGGATGGAGCGCGTCGGATTAGGGTAGCAGATTAGGGTTTTCTGCAAATTCCGCAGGCCGTCGCTGTTAACAGTTTTTCTGTTTCATTGTTGGTTCGCCGAGGTCGTTTATCTCGCCGTTTACACCCGTCGTTGTCCGCAATGGACCGCTGGTCGTTATGGAGGGTCATATGGAGACAGACCTCGTGGACTATTCCGCGGATCCTTTTTCGGATCAAATTATATTTGATAACCCTAATTTTTCTGTGTCGGTTTCTGAACCACCGCCGGTTACGAATCTCATCTCGCAGGACATCACGCCCATGGTCTCTCTGCCCGGTTATAACTCCGCCCCCTCCGTCTCTGAGCCGCCTCCTGTGGACTCGCCGAGTTTGGAAGCTCCTCCCCAGTCTCCAGGTACACTTCACATCCTATCTACCCATACTCCACACTTGCTATCTTTAGATCCGCACCCGCCCCTCTCCACTATTCTCCCGACTCCCCCGGTGGACATTCCTGTGGTTGGATCGCAAACCCTCCCTGTATCTGGGCTTCGACCTTCCGAATGTTTTGAAACCCCGGCGGTAAACGTTAAACTTGCAAAATCCATCTCACCTGAGGGGGCTCCAAAACCCTTTTGTTGATCACCCTTCGGCTCGTACCAAAAAGAGAAAATCAAGGTGTACTATCAAGGCGATGGCAAAGGATATAACCATCAGGTTTGGCGAGACATCGGCTATAGGGGAAGTGGCGGTCATGGCACGAATGGTGTTGGTTGGACACGTGCGAGGACGTGCATACTCCACAAATAGGCTGACGCAATGGGTAAGGGAAATTTGGGGTGCCCTGCTTAAAGAATTGCCTGATGTTCATGTCCTCCCCCGTGGATGGTTCTCCCTCCATTTTGCAAAGGAAGTATACACGGATCTGGTACTAGCAAAGTACTGGCATATCAAGATGGCACCGGTTCTGCTCAAGAGGTGGAGTCCCCTCTTTGACCCAGAGCGCGAACAGATCGGAGCAAGACCCCTGTGGGTTCGACTGCCGGGGCTAACACTACAATACTGGAGTGAGATGTCTCATTAGGGATTGGAAACACTCTGGGCACCTACCTTGACCATGATCGCACTTTTGTAGAGTCAAAGAAGCGAACCCTCACTCGTGTGCTGGTTCATTTGGATACCCGAGAAGGACTGGAGGAA